>OV815299.1:16726728-19126728 GCA_929108145.2 Limnephilus rhombicus
ATTATCTTTTGTATAATGTTAATGTAAGTACTTGCATACTGCTTACTAACCCCGTTTGCATGGACATTGGAGGGTCTAGAGTCGTTCAAATAAATGTAGCTTCATTTAAAAAAAAAGTCCCCTCCAACGCATTGATTTCTATTTACGTCAATTTATATTTACATGAATTACTGTACTTAGCCAAAATGTCCTTGGCTACATTTATAGACATAACTTTGACTTATACAAAATCATCACTTACTTATTTGAAATATTTATCTCAATCACTCAAGAGGATAACAAAAGTTAACGATTATTGTTTATCAATATCGAAACGTTAAACATTCAACAAACTCCTGAAGTTTCTTTATCTTAACTAAACCTAGTTGAGATGATTTTTTATCAAGAAACTTTGAACTTTTGACATAAACATATCCGTGTTGTAGTTACTTTAACACTTGACTTTCAGTACGGCAGTTGTCTGTCTGGTTCCAAATTAAATAAATACAATAAGGAACTCCAGTGAAAAATATTATGGCTTTAAAAACATATGTTCATATAGACCAATAAACGCTGATTCTGAATATATAAGTTTTATTTAATAATATTAAACGCAGAGTTTTTAAAAAAATTATTAAAAAGTCCATTTTTAATCGGGTCGTAAAAACACGCCATCAAGTTGGCATTATTGAAATTTTAGTGGTGACGTCACTGTTCGACGTGTCGTGACGTCACCGTAAAGTCATTGTATGGGAATGTATCATATGACACAAGCCATCGTATTAATTTATTCGTTTATTTACATACCTCTTTATAGAGATTTGGTTGTTGTGTTTATTGAAACATTATTTAGGCTTAAATAATGTTTCAAAAATAAAGGTATCTCTTATTAGTTTATCTCTATTATTGAAAATATTCAAAAACTACTGCACAAAAAAAAATAGTAATGCTACTTCTAGGAAGAATACTTCGAACAACAGAATTCAAAATGACAGCAGTTGATCAGCTGATGCCTGATCCTATAGTAATTTTTCAGGAGTGATGACGTCACACGATTCACCATACATACGGTGATTTTTGGGGATCTTGAAAAATTAAAACTTTGACAATTATTTTAACTTTTAAAACTAACTCTAAAAATAAAAATAAAAATGCAATTATTTAAGTTAGAAGGTCATTATTCATTAAAAAAATTAAAAAATTGGACTGGAGTTCTCTATTGTCAATTCGGGAGGCGGATATGGGTACCGTGGCTGCGAGAACCACTACTTCTGCCACAGGTCACTCCAAGTGGCAAAACTACAGCGGGTGACCTAAATGGTTCGTAGTCCAGGTCTTGACGGCGGATACGTCTGCCCATCAACTGTGTGACCCTTTGACCTGGTAGGACTCTCTCGACCCATGGCTTAGCACCGCAGTGCGAGGGATGGATTTATACATCTGTCACTCCTGGACACACTGACCCCTAGATTTTTACCCACCCTTCATACCTTTTACCTTCCCAGAACTTCCTCTCCTTCCTTTCCTTAAAAAGTCTTAACGAAATGTAAAAAAAAAAACAATTTTAAAATTTATTATAAAGACAAATATTCTCATATTAGACAAATTGTATAATTCCTTATTTGAAACAAAAAATGTTTAAGGTTTATAATTAACATGCAAGTACCCGGCATGCGTTGCAATGCCACTCAAAGAAATAAAGAAAGTGTTTGTGTTTTAATTCAGTTTATTGAAGTGCTTTTGCATTTACAATATTTTTTGTTTTTCCATCTGGTGCTTGCACGAATAAGTCAGAACGTTTTATGACGTGTGAGCAGGGCATACACAGCTCTCCATATGAGAAGCATGTATTTTCCAAATTTACCCCCCTCCTATCCTCTACTGCTACTATGTCTCCTTTGCAATCCCTCCCTTGTCCCCCAACCCTCCATCATCCCTCCCCTGCTTGTCTTTTCCCCTATGTCCCCGGTCCAGTCTCTGTTCCACTCCCGCATTCCCCTTTCTTCTTTCCTGCCTTCCCTCCTTCCGCATTTCCCCCCCCCCACGTCCCCCTTCCTCGCCTTTTCGTGTCCACCTTCCCTCGACCACCTCCCATGGCCCCCCCTCACTCCTTACCTCCCTGTCGTTAAACTATATAAAACACAAACACTACTCACAGCTGTCTGCGTGAGAAAAATGAATTTTCCAATTTACCCCTTACTGTCCCCTACCGCTACTATGTCTCCTTTGCAATCCCTCTCTCGTCCCCCCTCTTTCGTTTTCCCCCCTTCCCCCTCCCACCTTCTCTCTTTGTCGCTAAACTATATGAAATACACACATTTTTCAAAAAGCTCATGGGACACTTATTGTAATTTTTTATACAAATTTCATAAAGCCAGAGCTCACCATTATATACAGAAACCTTCACAGGTTTGCGCACAACAAATCACCAAAGTTTCATCGCAATCGGATGAATGGTATAGAAACGCGTACGGGACGAACAAAGAAACATTCATTGTTATTTAAAAAGAAGATAAAGTAGGTATTTAAGTATCTACTTAAAAATCTTATGACTTCAGTGGAAATTTTGGTTTTAATTTATTAAATACTAGCAGACCCGGCCACACGTTGCTGTGGCTAACAAAACACAACGCCATTACCCAATCTTTATAAAATCCACACCACCCGCTTGCCAGCTGCCCGCTGCCTGAATTGAATATTTGAATTTATCGGCTTTTCTCTACTATAATAAGCATGTATTATACATATTATAAACTAATTAACTCGCCACTAATTATACAATGCTTACAATGCAACACTGGATATTTGAAAAGGGAAAATCAAATACCTACTTACTCTAGGACATCTATTTTCCAATTTCTTCCGCAGAACGAATTTCAAAAGTGACTATAGTACGGCCCGTCAGCCGTTTTAAATCGCACAAAAATATGTTTTCCTTGAATTTCTCGGCTTTTCTCTAATATAATTTACATGTATTACACATATAAACATCTTCAATCTTCTATCTATTGGTGAAAACAGTATGAAAATCCGTTGCGTAGTTTAAAAGATTAACGTGCACATACATTTTGAGCGACTTCATTTTATACTATGTAATGAAGAGTTCACAGAACTTCTAGTGAGAGATAAACTTGAGATATCTAATTCGATAAATAGTAATCAAAATACCACAAGTAATATTTTTTAATTACTCTAAAAATAGCTAATCATGAATAATTGATAAAAATTCATTTAACTTAATTAGAATTAAAATAAGTTTATGAATCATTCAGAAGAAATGTTCATTGAACACATTTTAATCATTTGTAAAAAGTTGACATTATCATTTTTTGCCACATGAGAGCGGGTCGCGTTTACAACTCATTCATGTGTTCAACAGCTCGGCTACAGAATTTTACCGGTGTCTGCGTTTTCTCGTTCATACAACATAGGTTTACTCTTTAAAAGACCCTCCAAACAGTATCCTCAAATATCACAATGTAGGCCTTGAGAGCAATTGTTTCCCTCAGGGCTTCCTGTGTGGAGTTAATGTAAAAAAAAATATCTCATTGCAAACCAAAATCGATGAATCTATTTTTACTTAGTGTTGCGACATTTTTCATGTGCATTTTTATTTTTAGAGTTAGTTTTAATATTTAAAATAATTGTCAAAGTTTTATTTTTTCAAGACCCCCCGAAAACCACCGTACGTATGGTGAATTGTGTGACGTCATCACTCCTGAAAAATTAGTATAGGATCGGGCAATCAGCTGATCTACTGCCGCCATTTTGAATTCTGTTGTTCGAAGTATTCTCCCTAGAAATAGCATTACTATTTTTTTTTAAATATTTTCAATAATAGAGATAAACTAATAAGAGATACCTTTATTTTTGAAACATTATTTAGGCCTAAATAATGTTTCAATAAACACAACAACTAAATCTCTATAAACAGTATATAAATGACGAATAAATTAATACGATGGCTTGTGTCATATCATACATTCCCATACAATGACTTTACGGTGACGTCACAACACGTCGAACAGTGACGTCACCTTGACGGCGTGTTTTTACAACCCGATTAAAAAAGGATAAACGCAGAATTGTTTAAAAATTCTGCGTTTAATATTATTAAATAAAACTTATATATTCAGAATCAGCGTTTATTGGTCTATAGCAGGGTTTCCCAACCAGTGGTCCGCGAGAGGCTAGAAGATGGTCCATGATGGTCCGCCGGTCAATAAGCGAGCCAGCGCGCGGGCGGTCTCTAATCGAGAAGTCTGAATAAAAAAAATCGGACCAATATTCAGTTTATCATTATTGTACCTCGTGGTCAGTGACCATTACGGTATTCCGTTTTGCCCCACCCCATTCTACCCCAAGCAGTGGCTCAGGCCAGCATGGGTGGTACCTGGGACAGGTAGGGCGGACAACGTGGTGTCACCCCCCTCCCACCCAATAAAGTTGACAAACACTTCATAAAATAAACGTACAAGTGGTCCCGGGTCAAAAAAAGGTAGGGAACCACTGGTCTATATGAACATATTTTTTAAAGCCAGAATATTTTTCACTGGAGTTCCTTATTTATTCTTTTAACCACCCAGACCCATAAGCCTGTTCTCACGATAATATAACATTACCAGACATATGTATGGCATAGAGCGAAAGAACGAAGAAAGTAGTATAAGAAGAATATATTTACTTACCAGCTGGTACCCGGCATGCGTTGCTATGCCATTTAATAACGCAATTGTTTCTCCCTACATGTCCTTTCCCATTCGTCCCGTTCACCTTCCTCCTCACCTTCCTCTCCCGCGCCCCCTTCCCCTCTCGCGTTCCCACTCCGCCTTTTCCGCCTTCCCTCTCTCCATTCCCCTCGCCCGCTTCCCCTGTCCCTTGAACCCCCCTCCCGTGTTCCTCTCCCCCCTCCCGAGTTCCCCTTCCCCCTCCCGGGTTCCCCTCCCCACCTCTCCCGCGGACCCCCTTTCCCGAGTTCCCCTCCCTAGTTCCCCTCCCCTCCCTCATCCTCACCCTTCTCCCATCCGCCTCCCCCTCCCGCATTCCATACATTCAGTCCCGGTACATTCAGTTTTCAAACAGTTCGCGTGGCACCAATTACAATTTTTTATACAAATTTCATAATGCCAGAGCTCACCAGTATATATAGAAACCTTTGCGGGCGTGCTCACAACAACTCACCAAAGTTTCATCGCAATCGAATGAACGGTTAGCAATTCACAGGAAAGTAGGTAGAACAGTTTATATGGGAAAATGAAATTGTGGTTTTTACTATCTTCTTTGCAACTTTTCCATATTTTCTCACCTTTCAAACCTTCCCTGGACTACGACAAACATTTCAAAATCAAAATCACCTAAATCGGCCCAGCCGTTCTCGAGTTTTAGCGAGACTAACGAACAGCAATTGATTTTTATATATGTATAAGATTTGACATAATATCTAATATTTTTAAATACAATTCAGCAATGTCGGCCTCACTGGGTAGCTACCTCATTTATTTTTGTGTATTACGTGTATGTGTTTTATTCTTATTATGTAATGAGATTTTGGAAATGTTGCCTTTTTTGTTCTTTAATCCAATTTTTAATTTTAAGTATGAATTTATTTTTGTTATCTTCTATTTTATTTTCAAGGGTAAGACTGTTTAAATAAATGCTTTTATAGCATGGTATTTGTAGTGCCTTTTATATGATGCAAATGTGAATGGTAGAAAAAGTCGGGGACGCCTGAGGAAGACATGGCACGATCACGCAAATCAGATACTTGAAACGGGCCATTTCAAGAGTCAGAATAATAGAAGAATATGTATGAGACAATCTAGATGTAGACCCTGCGGAGAAACGGCGTGATGATTAGTTAGTTAGTTCTGGAGTGGAAGATATACACGAAGATAATAGTTATATAAATGGGCTCGCAGGCCGCGAGTTGCCAATGGTCTATAATTTGTTGAGAGTTTTTTTCATCTTGTGTAAACTTTGATAAATGTTCCCTTCAGTTGGCAAATTATGTAAAAGTTCAAGGTAAACACCCATTGACTATGCAAGGCCAACGACAGTAAAGGAATAAGTTTAAATAAAAAGGCATTAGATTAACCTGCCATTATTGACGTATATGTCTGTGAGACCGGGTAATTCGAAAAAGTGTAAAATTTTTTTTTACCATTCATCAAATCACACTGCGATTTCGAGTAGCTGCGTTATTCCACGCCCCCCACCGCCTGTCTACCTCGCGACAGCGATGCGGACGCACGTTATAGAGTTTTGGCACCAAACCGGTGTGTGAGACCGGCATCACCAACTAAGCAAGTCAAATGGTTATTGTGTAATTTTATAAGGAAAAATAAATAAAAAAACATCAGTATTGTCATTAATGTTTTTTTTATTTTATGTTTCAAATGTCATAAGACTGACGAAGAGTGATTTTGTCGTTAAATATTTAAGATTGTTGGGTTTAAATAAATATTGTTATGCATCTAAAGATATTGTGTTATGTTAATAATAAAGAATTGATTTAAGGAATCTATGTTTCATTGACAGAAAAAGATATCATTTTATAAAATTTCCAATGAAAAGTAGCATGAACAGTAAATTATTGAAAAAACTGGTAGTCAAAAACTCCGGTGCGTGAAACCGGGGTCACCAACGATGTAAGTCAAATTCACGTCACCAATGGCGGGTTAAAGACATTGTGGTGACAGAAGCTACTGTTTTATGTATACAAGATTTGATTTGATAAACTTTTATTCATGTTATTCAGGAAAGGACAGAATTATAGAAAATAAATGAATATATTACTTAAAATGGTAAACACATGGATTTTTACAAAGTCAGAAATGTTGTAGGAAGACATGACATAATGGATGAAATTTTTAGAAGAATCTGTTTTTTCGACATCATGCCAAAAAAATACTAGCTTATCTCTTCAAACACAGAACTGCTTTTTAAAATGTTCAACAAATGTTCAACGTGCTCGAGATACTAGAACCAAAGGGCATAAACTCTTACTTATCCCTTTCGCTAGAACAACTTTTGGCCAAAGAAATTTTAGAAATTAATTTTTCCAAGAAAACTTCTTCGGAAAGATTTTCAATTTGTGATGGCATTATTTATTTTAATGAAAAGACAAATAACTTTGTTTACATCACTTTTATTTATATACAATCAACAAGTTTCGTGAACGATGTTCACTTCGTCATGATCAAATGTATACTAAACATAAAAATTAAACATAGATCACATATGGGAGGAAAGGGTAGAAGGGAGGGGAAGGGGTAAGAGTGGGGGAAGTTTATCAAAATTAGGGATTTCAAAGTCATTGGCAGGGAAAGACCGGTTAAGTGGGAAATAATGTTAATAAAATAAATAATGCTAAGCTAGATATGCAAGTTTTGCCATCTATTCTTCTTTTTTAAACAGAGAAGCAAAATCTGAATCCAGGGTCTCTAAAGAAGTCTGGGTCTCATTTTTCAGTTCCCTTGCGGTGAGGCACACCAACTAATGTCCACGGTACACCAGTGTGCCGCGGCACACACTTTGCGGAACACTGGTCTAAAGCACACTCGTTTTTATTTTATTTTAATATTTAAAAAAAGGGTTACATTTGTAGATGTACGCATTTTACAAAATGTTATGTGTAAAGGTCAGGGTTTATCCTATTTATATTCAAGGTTTATCAGAATTTTTGGTTGTAATATTCTATTGGCACTATTTAACACTTTTTCTAATTATTTCTAAAATTTGTTTTGAAGAATATTTCTTTTCATGTAAATAAGGGGTTAAAAATTTCACATACGAACGAACACAATGGGTTTGCAATTGGATAACTTTTTTTTTTTTTACATGAGCTCCACACAGGAGGCCCTGAGGAAAATAATTTCCCTCAGGGCCTATGTCATCTTTGGGGATGCTGTGTGGAGGGGTTTTGGGGGAAAGGAAGGAGAGGAGAGTTCTGAGAAGGAAAAGTGTTTAAGGGGTGGGTAGGAATCTGGGGTTCAGTGTGTCCTGGTCATCCACCTGCAAGACCTAGACAAACCTCACCCCATGAATCCGGGTACCCCCGCTAAATCACCAAATGTAGCGAACCACTTGGGGTGACCTATGGCAGAGGTGTTGGTTATCCAATAAAGATTCCCGGGGCGGCGGTACCCAATCCCGCCTCCCAAATTGAAATAGTATATATACTTAGAAATTAGAAAAATGTTAATAACCATTTAAATATTATTAATAAACAAATATTTTTTTTAAATAGCCATCTCTTAGATGTAGATGTAGCGCGCGGTATTTGGTCCGACGCACGGATCTGAATATTTTCTCTCTCACACGTATAGCACCGTCTCGCTCGGCGACTTTCGGCTCACCACCCGGACAAGAAGACACCCCATTGGCCGAGCTACCCCCACCCCTCCGTCATCGGCTGGCACTACCCCGCCCCAAAGGGTATAGAACACCGTGCAGGCCTATATGGAGCCTGAGTATCCAGTCTCCCCTCCCCAGTACCAAGTCGAGAGAGCTCTCTGGGTCCTCCTTGGGAATTCAAGTAACAGCGCCCTCGGGGACATTACTTGTAGGGAAACCTTAACCTTCCCCCAATCCTCCCCAGTACCAAGTCGAGAGAGCCCTCTTGGTCCTCCTTGGGAATTCAAGTAACAGCGCCCTCGGGGACATTACTTGTCGGGAAAACCTTAACCCAACTAAGAGACCATGGGTCCTCTGTTGAGGTTATTACGCTAACAGCCTTACTAAAAAACCCAGTGAAAATTTTATTCAATTGACAAACAGCCGCGGATGTGAAAACATTACTAATTAAAAAATTGTTCATGGAAAAAAATAAACATGGTTTACACGGCCTGAGAGGGTAGTTTATCTATGTTTTATTAATGATGTTGAACGAAATTTGGAATTTTTCCTAAGTATTTTGAATGTTCTATATATTTCTTATTTTTGAAGGTGTCGTAAAAACAAATACCATTTATGAAAACTAGATAAAATTACCTTTTAGATTTGTGTATTTAAAATACACTTTAGTTTTCAAAAACTGCCAAATTTTAAGATCCAAACTCGGAAAAAAATTTCTTACCCAAACATTTTTGACCAAAATGTAGAGAAATTTAAAAAAAATCAAAATTTCAAAAACACAGTCCTTTTATGTAATAAATTTGGAAGGAAACTATCACCTCACTTTTTTCTCGGCATACAATAAAAAAATAATAAAAGATTTTCAAAGTTTTTTTTATTGTCAAAAAATAACTTAGAAATAATAACGACATTTCAAACAGATTTCTTGCATCTCTAAAGACGTTACTTTCTTTGATAGGTTTACGAACACTTGTATTAGATATTAGTATTATAAAAAAATATCACTTTTAAGAAATTCTCTTAAAATAAAGATCTTAAAATGTAGATTTTGTCTTTTAAGTAACCTATAAAATAATATTCTGACAGTTCAACTTTGAAAGTACGGCGTTTGTACAATAACTTGATGAAACTGATGTAAACCACACAAATAACATGGTAAATATATCAATTATGTGAATAGAAGAGTAAATTCGTCACTACAATAGAAATTATTAAGAAAAATCACAACATATAGGTACTAACAAATTTTTTTGACATCCCGCCATAAACAAACCGGGCTGTCTTTTCATCGCGGGCCGTTGAGAATTAATGCACAAGCGCGTCAATAATGTCCCTGGCGGAGAAGAATTAAAACAACATTATTTCCTAGTAAATTAAAACCATATACAACGTTGTCAGATCTTCAGTGCATTTTAACAGCGTGACCACGTAGGAAAGGTTATTGGTAATAAAACGTGTTTTAGTGTACACGGGGTTTATTTATGTTATTGCAATAACACGGGTTATCGGGCATGCTGTGGTTTTTTTTAAGTAAGGCTGTAAGTGTTTAGCGAGAACGTTAGTGTACATTGTTTAAACTCTTAAGTGATTTTACTTTGTGCTACAACTTTCCTGTACTCTGTTTTTTACTCTAAGCTGTGAACCCTGTATGTAAGAGAAATAAACTGACCAACGCTGAAAAACTATTTTCTTATAAATACCTGCCACATATTTTAATAAATACTCTTCTTACACATAAAAATCAATATTTTTGTGTTTGTTCATATTTTGTGCTCTGCCATACCGTTCATCCAATTGCGATAAAACTTCGGTGATTTGTTGTGTGCATGCCCACGAAGGTTTCTATATATAATGGTAAGCTCTGACATTATGAAATTAGCAGAGAGGGAGGACGGGAGGGGGAGGATAACGAACGAGGTGGGGTTCGCGGGAGGGGTGGGGAGGGGGGAAAGGCATGGAAGACGGAAGGGGGGGAATGGGACACGGGAGGGGAAGGGGATTCGAGAGACCGGTCTGATCTGTTGGTCTGATTTGTTTGTCTATTGCTATTTTTGTTAATTTTCATTTTATCCTAGTGAAGAAACCATTGGTCTCCAAACATGTTGATAATTTTGATAAGCAGTGTACACAAAGTGATTTGTTTCCATTTAATTAAAATGACGCCACAAAGTGAATTTGCAATTAATGAAGAAACAGACATAATTGTTTGCAACTATCAAAATGCATGTTAAAACAAATCATGTTGCATTTATGATCTTGCAATAATTCTTACAAAATTACAGCATGTTAACCCGTCTGCTTGTTTAGGAATAATACGTCCCAAAACACGTAATCGCGTTATACTTTCATAAGACCAAAAACGTCCCGAGCGACCTAACATTTTAAAAGCAATATATCTCTCTTCCTCTCATGCAAACATAAGTATTTTTCTTTTAACCAGAAAGAGAACGAAATAATGCTTCTTATTGTCTTTGAAAATATGAAAGCTATCTTGCATAGATATTTTACAATCTCGATCCAAAGTGACGATTTCAGAATTTACGCGCAAAATCCAGGCTTCTGGATTGTGAGGTGCGAATATATTGAACCAAGCAGACGGGTTAAAAAAGATATGATTTATTTATTAAACCTGTAAAAATCACAGGATACATAATTAATTTTCGACTGATAATTTAATGTTAGCCAAAAAGCGAAGACCCTTGAAAAACCACAAAAACTGACTTTGCTTGCCAAGAATAAACCTTTTTTTTAGATTAACTCCACTCCAGAGGCCGACAAATCGTTCCACAGCCGCGCTGTTGAACACAAGAACGAGTCGAAGAAGCGACCCGTTATCATGTGACAAATGTCAACCGTGTACATATGTTGGGCATGCGTTTGGCATGATTCCCGACTGTGCACCGGTGTCGAAGATGACGCTATTTCCTCGGAGCATCTTCCATTGAAATACCGCTAGAACAAGGATAGCATTCCCACCCAATCCGTTGTTAAATTGTGTTATTGTTGTGTTATTGCAATCCGTTTATTAAATTAGGAAAATCTATCAGACGTTTCCAGAGTCGAGGTTTTTTTTTCAGTTATTTTGTGGCTCCAGACCAGAGGTGGCTCCCAAATTCAACCGTGGGGCGCAGTCGTGATTTGTACAGGGTTAGCAACTGTATACTATTAAAGTATCTGCGGGTCCTGTACAGTACGCCCAGTTTTTGGGAGGCTAACTTTATACATACTTATATCAATTCGAACAATTGCAATTCGGTTAATTTACCTAGACCCAAGTTTCTGTAGTTCCCAAATCAAAATAGCTAAAAATCACGATCAAGTGGTTGAATAGTGAAAATAGGCTAATATAATATGTGATTGCCTTTATTTAGAATGATTGATTAAAATCAAATATTTGGTATTATGACTTGTTCGCACGCGACAAGTAGTTAAGTCGAGTAGCGAATAACTCTTAAGGTTTTAAGGTTTTTTTTTCAGTTATTTTGTGGCTCCAGACCAGAGGTGGCTCCCAAATTCAATGTGGGGCGCAGTCGTGATTTGTACAGGGTTAGCAACTGTATACTATTAAAGTATCTGCGGGTCCTGTACAGTAAGCCAAGTTTTTAAGCGGCTAACTTAACTCTGGCTTCAATGTTATTTATGTTGTCATTAAATAAAAAAAAATAAAAAAAATGGAGCCCCCATATCCGAGCCGGTCACTTAGAGTTGCACCAAGCATATCTACAAAGATTGCTTCCGTTGAAGGAGACTAGATTAACCCTGGAGTGGTCGCGCGGATTACATATGTAATCCACTCATGCAAAAATAAAGATTCCTCAAAAACGGGTGGCGCGAATCATTTTATCTTCCGTGTACTTTAATTTAGATAACTTACGGACACATTCAGATCAGTGCTGGTGTCGGGCACGCTTGGTTGTATTACAGGAGCTCCACAAAGTCCACGGTCTACACCTTTAATCTGCACGATAAACTACGTAGCACTCGAAAACTGTATGCAAAATACAAACAATTCATTTATCCTAATCATTCTATAACTTTATGGAATGATCAGGACATTCTGCTCAGAAATCAGTAATTAAATTATTTTATATGCTTACCTTTTTTTTAGTTATATCAATAAAAGTGAAATATGTAATTATTAGTTTTAAAAAAGGGGTCATTTATCTATGACGTTACATTCTATTAGACGAGGGGTAGAAATCTCAAAGTGGGAAGACAAGAACAAGACAATTGCACCGATCTCGATATCTAGTACTTTAGTACTAAACTGCTATGCGTCGAGGAAGGTTGCGCATTACCAGCACTTACCAGTAAGTAAATTGCATTTTAAAAAGTGCCAAAATGCCCTCCTGTGTGATGAGAAAACGTTTCAATTACACAGCAAATAATAGTAAAGGCGAATGAATAACATTTCATTTGTAAGTACACCCAAATTACTTATTATTATCGATTTTTATAAATATTACAATTAATTTTCATGTTTCCCGCTCGCGGTTTTACACGTCATTAGAGAAAATTCAAATCCTACTAAAGTAAAGGGTCTGGACGCGCAACAGCCAAATTTCTGTTGCCAAGTAAACTTCACTGTTTTAAAGTAGACTAATCAGCCTAAACACTCTGTTTATTTGTTTGCTTGCGGTAAAACAACACATAAATCAGTAGTTCTAACAAGTATTGATGACAATCGCCACCATTTGAAAACTGTCGTTGCCCTATTGTATTTATTGCATAGCTCGACATATCAAACTCCAACAGGCAGCCGGACCTTTTATTCTAGTGGGCCTCAAGAAAAGGAGACAGCGAACGTTCCATCAAAAAGTGACGAGCAATACGCCGCCCGCTCATATACCCATGTCATTCATACACACACATTATTTGATTGTCTATCTGTATCACACAGGAATAAACTTTTGAATTAAGAAATGATACTGAAAATCGCTGAAAACAAAAGAGTGTTCCTTACTTTCCACATTATATTGTGAGTATATGAGACTATGGCGAGTCTATTTATTTTATATAATGTCATTGTCATTTATGTTGTGGTTAATTGTGAAAAACATAGAAGTTATGTTAAATTTATGTTGCTTATTTCTAGTAAACAATGCTTAGATTATTACAAGATTAAAAAATAAATACACAATAATTCTAAATGATTTCACGTTTTTTGTTTGTTTGTTTAAAAACGGCCTACTTATGTAATCCAGGCGACGAGTGACGTTACTTTTTAGAGTGCGACCGGTGTAGAGTTGAGAACCTAAACCTAAGAAATTCAATTAAAAAAAAAATTTAAATACGGAATGAAAATAATTTTCTAGTAAAAACAAATTATATTAAGTATAGGTAGATGGGTAGGTACTTTGTCACTGGCCTGAATTCTTGACACATGAATTCCAATTTTGAAAATGACAGAGTTTATGAACAGATTTACAATAACAGACAGACCCACGACCAAAGATATTGAAACATAAGAGATGTGTTCTTCGCAGTTCGCCGATATTGTTAACCAAAAAATCAACTACTTTCCATATTCAAACTATTCCTATTATGAAGAAGGAAAAACAGATGCAGCTAGCTCGTTCCACATATGAGACCCAAAACTTGTCGAAGAAATGGCCCATTCTCATGAAGCCAACATCAACTGTGAATGGGTGTTCTGCTCGTGGCTGTCGAGTATCACGCATGTGCACTGGTGCACCGGGGATCAATGTAGCAGACTCAGTACGCCCACATTGCGTCTGTGCATTATGAAATGGCAATCGGTTTGTTAACAACGGATTGCCGATCCAGACGGACCTCCTTGCACCGAATCAAGTAGTTTTATCAATCTATATTTATAAATTGGGTCTCCAGCCCAGAGGTGGCTCTCAAATTCTATTATTGGACGTACTTGAGGTTTGTATAGGGTTAGCAGTTTACCACCATTGAATAATCTGCCAGCCCTGTACAAGACGTCCAGTTGATGATGATAAAAATGATAATAATTGTACAAATTAAAAATTACGAAATCCTACCTGCTTTTGCACGATCTTCACTTTATTATCGTGTTGTTTAGGGGCACTATTCATCCAGAAGATCACATAATTTCTTAAAAACTCCCAAATTTGATACAAGAATGACAGAGGCAAGAGGAATGTTATCACAAAGATCCACCGATAGTTTATCAAAATGTGCTCGACAAAATCGTCAAACGAGAAGTTTTCACCCATTTTACAAACAAATTAAAATAACTTATTATTTTATAATAAAAAGCGCCTATTAGAGGTCTTCAACCAACATCAGACACAATTCGATAGTTTATTATGTTATTTCAGCGAATTTCTTTCGGCAGTATTGAAGCTGTATTAAAAAAGATATTTTGCGGACGTATAACTAAAATATTGGGTGGAACACGAGTTTGTGCGACGGATAGCGGTGGCGGACGAATACTGAATTTGAAGCGATAATATTTGATTTAACCGCTTCGCGATGTAAATCGTTATCAGCAAATGATCAAGTTCGTCATTCGTCACATCCGAACCCGAACCAGACGTCAATTTGCCGGCGAATAGCATAGACAATTTATGTTAAGACGTCAAACAGCTCAAAGACAAAAGGTGGGTGGTTTGGTATATTTATGCAAAGGGAACTTCAAGAAAGGGGCAGATACTGAGAATGTTCAATGTCATTTTTTTAGTATTATTATTATAATATCAACATTATCATTTTATTTCGTTGTGTATTATCTTTGACCAAGTATACCGTAGACCAGGGGTCGGCAACCTTTTGAGTCGGAAGAGTCAAAAATTCTAAGTTTTTAAAGAGCCACAAAATTTTTCCTTGCCAACAATAAATAGTATTAACATAAATAAATTTTTAGGGGGGGGGACTGGATAATTTTACTGTGGTAAAGGGGGCGATTCTTTCAATATGGTTAAGAGACAAGGTTTACATGATTTTTAGGTTTCCCTTTCCTCGTAGTTTTAGATTCAGCTCATTTAATTTCGCTGTGATATCCACCATAAAGTAATTTTTTGCAATCATTTGTCGTTCCCTAATTTAGGGTGATTAATGCCTTTTTCCTTAATCCTTAATCCAAGATTCAGTTTTTCCAGTTTGCATCTGCAGTAGTCTCAAGAGGTATTGGGACAGTTTGTAGGTAGGTGCGCCAGTGCTATTGGCGCACTACTTAAGGATTCCACAGATCTGATCAGAAAGCTTAAGAAGGTTAAAACTGATGAAAGGGATATTCTTGTCAGTTTTGACGTAGTATCTTTTTTACGAATGTGCCTCTAGAAGACTCCATGACAATACTCAGGGAGATATACGAGGAAGACATTTGCAAACTTTTTGAACACTGTCTCAAAACAGGATATTTTGCATTCCAGGGTAAACTTTTTGAGCAAGTGGAAGGAGTTGCGATGGGCAGTCCGTTGTCGCCAGTTCTAGCTAACTTTTTTTATGGAGAAGTTTGAAGAAGTGGCACTCGACACGGCTTCGGCTGTTCCAAAGGTATTGTGGCGTTATGTCGATGATGTCTTCACCATTTAGCCTCATGGAACAGAGAAACTGAACGATTTCCTAGACCATCTTAATTCACTTCACAGCAAAATTAAGTTCACAATGGAGCTGGAAAACAACCATAAAATCCTGCCTTTTCTAGATGTGGAAGTGATGCAAAAAGAAGATGGTAGCCTAGGACACACAGTGCATAGGAAACCAACGCATACAAATCGGTATCTACATGCTGATTCGCATCACCACCCAGCGCAGAAGAGAGGACTTATACATACGTTGGTAACCTGAGTGACCAGAATATGTGAAGAACCTAATATCGGAGCAGAACTTACAAAGCTCACCGATCTAAGAGTATGGATATTAGAGAGACGGCATGTAAAGTGTGCCCCTCTGCCCAAAGCATGCCTTTTCAAAAATTTTACGGAACGGTTTTTAGACGGCTGACATTGGCTTTTACATCTCGGTCGCGCATAGAGCTCCCAGAAAAACGTTCATAAAACATAGAAAAATGGTCCACTTCGCCGTAAAATTGTGTAAAAGAAGTTCTATGAAGACCTTTAAGAAGAAAGACGGTCTTACCTTTCACATGTAAGTGTTTAAACATAGCTTAAATATACATTTTATAATTTTCGGCGTGTTCATTTCAACCGCCATCGCCATGGGCCCGATGTTAACACGTGAACTCCGACTGCCAATGGGCCGAATCAGTCAACTTAAATTATAATAATTAAAAAATACCTAATTTTTTTAATGTTTTTATTCATAACGCACAAATATAAAGTTGAGATTTACCTACACATATCATAGGTATGTGTTTTTTTTATCATTTAGCTTATTCATTTTTAAACATTTTTACTTTGTCTTTTTGCACTGTTATTTTTAGTTTTTTTTCCTACTTATTTAACACTCCTTTTACATATGTTTACAATGTTAATTCAAAGTATGTAATCACTGTATTGTTATGTAAAAGTCACATTGACATGCCCCCGTGGTCGAGGGGTAAAGCTCTTGACTAGCCATCCGGAGGTCGCGGGTTCAAATCCCGGTGCGCGCAGATAAATTTTATTCGATTGATCTGTGTTTTCAACATTTTATAATTAAAAATAATATAAGATATATTTCCGGCACGTTCCAGGTGTAACATACTCTCAGTATCGCCCTGGTGTAAGACCACCAATTAGAATTGAAATGTTGCTTGAAATGGCTTTAGCTGTGTTTGTTGACTAAATCTGAAAAGACGGGTACTTCCCCATCTTCCTCGTCCCCATCTTCTTCCCCTCCCCACATATTCAGCCTCACAAAATACATGCCATAATCTCTCTGGCTCCAGATGGAAGCAGTTTCGATTCTTGTGATTGAAAATTCACCTCAAGGGTGCAGTATGAACATATGTATATATACATACATAAAATTAAATAATATAATAAGCACTTCGGCTTAGTAGTTGGGTTGCTAGATTGACCGTCATTATCTGTTTTCTGAAAAAAAGTGTTGGTATGTTATTTCATGGGTGAAATTTAGGCCTTGCTCTTCTTGGGTCCTAATAACTTTTTCCAGAAATTCCCACCGCGCTACTTTGTTTGGATTCCTGTGTACATATATTCTTGTCTAACTTTATCATACGGTAAGCATCTAAAGTTGCACTAACCTCCCGCACATCGGTTGTTGCAAATTGTGGTAAAGGAGCTAGCTCGTTGATTACAGCGGAAGTTTCAGCAGGATCAAGAACCAGTTCTGTTAAAGGAGAAACACTGATAGTATCTCTCTTCACGTGTTACTTATTTTATTATGCTTTTATAACTTTTAAATTGTTATTAATGTCTTCTGTACTTATCCATCCTTTGTTCGAGCATTCTAATTTTTTTATTATTTTTTTTATTATTTTGTTATCACTGTAATTACAGTTTTTATTAGATTATAACGAGCACTTCTTTCCTAAAACTCAAACACCAGCTTACACCAAGAAAAAATATAAAAATGCACTGAATTTTACACTGCAAGTCTGTTGATTATTAAAAATATGTTTAAAAAAACAATACTAACTAATATATATTTTTTTAATCTACACGAAATCAATCATAATCTTGTTTCATAATCTTTTTTTAAATTAAGTAAACACTGAGGAAGTGAGCATTGCTCAGGAAATATGTCGGTTTTTTATAAACAATAAACGTGGTTAAAACTAGGAAAATTATTAATTATGAAAAACAAATTCTTTCAGCAAATAATACGTAATGGGCTATTATATTTTGTGCTTAAAATAAAAATAAAAAAAACTGAGAAACGTTTTTTAATTAAAAAAAATAAATAAATAATGAGCCCATTACCAGTTCGGCCCTTCCTTGTAAAGCGCTCACCCTCTCCCCGCTCGGTGAGCGGTAACCCCGTCTGTATCCCCACTCCCCGCCGCCGAAAAATGTAGACAGCTACACTGGTTTTGGCGGTATAATAGGATTCGAAATGCTTATGCCGCTTCCTTAGAATCATAGTTCCATGTCACCGATGCACTGGAGCGTAACGGTTACCCGGCAAGGCGGACAAGGCAAATAATAAGAGCCAAATCCGCACCAAACGAAGACAGAATTGAACAAGAGTCGAAAGACTGTGCTTTCCCACCTTATGTTCACAATGTGACAGACAGAATTGCCAGACTGTTGAGGAAAGAAAGCATCAAGACTGTCTTTCGAACCGCAACCAAAATACAAGACCTCTGAGGTCCGCAAAGACCAAGTTTCCTCTGGAAACAGATGGAGTGTATAAACTCAGCTGTTCCGGATGTGACAAGGCTTATGTAGGCCAAACAGAGCGGACGATCTCCAAAAGGATATCGGAACGCTTTCGTGCTTGTAAACTCGGCCACCCTGACAAATCGGCAATCGCCGAGCACTTAATCGAAACCGGCCATTATTTTAGATTTGTTCCTGACGTCCTGGGAAGACCCAAAATCCATAGAGCACGCCTGATTACGGAGGCAATTGAAATCTACAAAAACACCATTAATATTAATAGAGACGACGGAGTTAAGCTCAATAGTTCTTGGTATCCGGTAATTGACGGCTACACCAAAGCTAAACGCAAAAAAAATTGTGAAGTATAGGTACGTGTAGTGTTGGTAATATGTTTCTGTCGGGTAGGTTCGGAAATACCGAACCTAGCCGAAGCGACCTACATCGGTACGTTATAATAGCGAGTGGAGTTCTCGCGCGGTCTCTTGCTTGTCAGACGGCTCACAGCCAACATTGTATCTATTATATTCTAATAAACGTTTCCGTGTATCAAAAGTACTACGTGTTTATAATACTAAACCTTGAAGTCATCCTAGAGGAATACTGGAGAGAAAGGGCCCAGTATTGCCTGCATTTATTGGACATTACAAGTGGCGCAGCTGAAAAGGTATACACGGGTGACTGTTTATCAGATTGCGGCAAGTCGATTCGTTTCAGGGATCGTGACTTGCAAAAATCTCCCGAAGGTGACAATAATCACTTGGGGCTTCGCTGAAGTGCCATCCTTCAGGAGATTCTCAGGGCATAATAGGAGACAGTGGAGAAGAGGAAATTACGGGACCCTGGGTAACTAGGTCCAGCCCGGTAATACAGAGGAGAAGAGGAAATTACGGGACCCTGGGTAACTAAGTCCAGCCCGGTAATACAGTGGAGAAGAGAAAATTACGGGACCCTGGGTAACTAGGGCCAGCCCGGTATTCAGTCAGGAGCGAAGAAACATTGAGATTCCTGGAAGCGGCTGGGCGCCTGGACTGCATAGGCGCCGGTTCCTGGTGTCAGGTTGTTTTGTTTCTTGTTTTTTTCTGGAAGGTGTTATTGTTGCCGGGTGTGTTTTTTTTTTGGTGTGTGCGATCATGGAGTCGGGCGGAATTTCCAGGTTCTCTCACGTTAATGGGGATTGGAGTTTGTTTCGCCTGAGGTTAGAACAGTTCCTACTAATTCGTGATGACACAAGAACGATTAAGTTAGATGCTTCACAGAAACGCGCATATTTGCTAAATCTTCTAGAAGCGGAGACATTAACTCTTTTGATCAACTTATGTTTTCCTTCTAAAGTTACAGACGTGGCATTCGATCAGTTAATAGAATTAATTGAGAAACATTGTTCCAGACCGCGATCGGTGTTTAAGGAACGAGAAAAATTTTATCAGGCCAAGCAATCACATGGTGAATCAGTCAGAGATTTTGCAGTGCGTTTACGGGGATTATCATCGTTTTGCGAGTTCGGAGCGCGATTACCGGAATGCTTAGCTGATGTTTTCGCAATCGGCATTTTGCCGGGCCGAGCGAAGGAGAAAATTTTTCTCGAGGGGACTAGATTAACGTTTAACAAAATGGAAGAATCAGCAATAACGGTTTCAGCTTTAGACAATCTGGTTCCGGAAATTAAATCAGAAGTTTCCGTAGGGACGTTGGGCGGCGTGAATTCCATTAAACGCTCGAATTCGCCGGGGAGACATTCACATCCGGATAAAGTGCAAGGTTTCCGAAGGTCGCCTTCGCGGTCAAAAAGCCCCGAGCCAAGGGGTTTCTCGAGTAATAAAAAATGTACCATTTGCGGTGAAACACATTTAGAGAAGTTTTGTAAATTTAAGAATGCAAAATGTTTTAATTGTCACAAAATAGGGCATTTGAAGAAATTCTGTAAGAATCACAATGTTTATCCGATTTTTGAACAATCCCGTGATAAGGTTATTAATAGTATTTCTTACATTAATCAGTTTAGGGCTAATATAATAATTAATAAAGTTAAATGTTCCGCTATGATTGATTCAGGCGCAAGTATGTCGGTCATGCCTGATTTTATTTTCAACCGTTATTTTAGGGATGTAACATTGTCACCTGATAAGCGTACTTTATTTGGATACGATGGTAAACCACTTAATCTTGTAGGTAGTGCTTGTTTTACCGTAGAATACAATAATATTAAAAATAATTTATTATTTACTGTTGTGATTAATGGCTCGGAATTGATAGTGGGTAGGGATTTCATGGAGGCTTTTAATCTGAAGATAGTTCCAATGATGGATAATTCGGTTTCAACAATCAAAGACAAAATTGAAATGATTTACAACGAGTTTCCAGAGGTGTTTTCGCCGGGGCTGGGAAAATTCAGTAAACATAAAGTGAGTTTCAAAGTGAACAAGGAACCTCGTCCTGTTTTTTTTTAATGCGAGGCCTGTTCCGTTCGCTATTAAGGAAAAAATTGAGAGAGAATTAGAAACTATGGTAGCTGATGGTATCATTTCTCCGGTAACCAGCAGTGAATACGCGTCTCCAATTGTACCGGTAATTAAAAAGAACGGGAATTTTAGGATTTGTGTGGACTACAAGAGATCTTTAAATCTCATGACGGACTTGGAAAGGTACCCACTTCCCTCCATAAATGAAGTTGTTCACAAAGTAAGTTCGGGTAAAGTGTTCGCTAAACTAGATTTAAGACAGGCTTACTCACAATTAGAATTAGCTGATTTTTGCAAAAAGTATACAACAATAAATACGCATTTAGGGTTATTTCAATATAACAGACTAGTTTTTGGTTTTAAATCAGCGCCAGCGATCTTCGCTAGGACTATAGCAAGCTGTCTTCAGGGGTTGAAGGGAGTGGCATTCTATTTAGACGATATCATCATTTCGGGGGTCAACGAACGGGATTTAGTGAATAATATACAGGTAGTGTGCGCGCGTTTACGAGAGTGCGGGTTGAGGGTCAACACGGATAAATGCGAAATTTTTGTAGAATCGGTTGAATTTTTGGGGTATGTAATTTCAGGGAACGGAATCCAACCACAGCCAAACAAACTGGAAGCTATAAAAAACGCTCCGTATCCTACGGACGTACATAAATTGAAAAGTTTATTGGGTTTTTAAAATTTTTATCGGAATTTCATTCCTAGAATGTCATCGATACTGGAACCCCTACATAACCTTTTGAAAAAAGGGGTAGAGTGGAATTTCTCAGAAGACTGTAAAGTAGCAGTCGATACCGTTAAAGAGTTAATGGGCAACAACACGATTCTTACAAATTATTTTCCGGACTTACCGGTAAAACTATATACGGACGCAAGTACATGCGGACTCGGAGCTTGCTTAATACACGTGTTTAAGGACGGCACAATGCGTCCAATTGAGTTCGCTTCTCGTAGTTTAACAACCGCCGAAAATAAATATAGTATCTTGGATCTCGAAGCTCTGGCAATTGTGTTCGGGTTAAATAAATTTTTTCAGTACCTTTTTGGAAGGGAGTTCACGTTATGCGTTGACAATATGCCGTTACTAAGAATTCTAGGGGAACATAAAAATATTCCGGTTCTCGCGGCAAACCGTTTGCAGAGATATGGCATCATTCTGGCAGGGTTTTCGTACAAAACGGGATTTGTGAAATCTTGTAATAACCAAGCAGATTTTCTTTCTCGCTTACCGTTGAAGGACACAGTTGAGGATTTTAAGGATGATTGCGGGACTGACTTTGTTTGTTTTATTGAGAATTGTGACCATGTTAATTTTCAAGCAGTTGTGTTAGCCACCGCAGCGGATAGCGAATTACAGCTAGTGTTTAGGTATTTGCGGCAGGGCTGGCCCAAACGAGTAAATCGTGACAGCAGTATATGGAAATATTGGTTAAAAAGGAATGAACTTTCTATCGTAGAAGAGTGTTTGTTTTGGCAACATAGAATAGTTATACCTGTTTCTCTCCAAAGGCAAGTATTAGATTTATTACACAGGTCACATCTAGGTATTGTGAAAATGAGGGGAATTTCTAGAACATATTTTTGGTGGACTTCTCTGAACAAAGACTTGGAGGAAGTCGTTCAATCTTGTTCAGATTGTTCGTTGTCAAAACAGTCACCACCCAAAAGTCAATTGACGGTTTGGCCAAATCCAGGTAAAGCTTGGAGTAGGGTACATCTAGATTATTGTGGGCCCCTAGCGGGGAAGATGTTCCTTGTGGTTTGTGACTCATTCTCGAAGTGAATAGACTGTATCGAGGTGCAGAAGGCAGATTCAACTCATACGATTATGGAATTGAGGAAAAATTTTTCTAATTTTGGCAACCCTGAGTTAATTGTATCTGACAATGGCTCAGTTTTTACAAGTGAGGAATTTAGAGGTTTCTTAAAGGAGAACAATATTAAACTTATGACTTCTCCGGTGAAACACCCCCAGTCAAACGGATTGGCAGAAAATGCAGTAAAAATTTCGAAAATGTTCCTCAAGAAACTGTTAATAAACGGTAAATTCCCACTAGATTTTAATGTCAAGCTGTTGAATTTTTTAATGGGCTATAGAAATTCTTTCCATTGTTCGACAGGTATTGAACCAGCGGTTCTGTTATTAGGAAGAAGGCTGCGTTCTACGTTCGACAGTTTATTGCCAGTGGAAAATGGAGAAGACTTTTCGGAAAAAGTCAAGGAAGCTAACGTTAACATTTCTAAAGCTCAATCGGATCAAGTTAGGTTTTACAGAGGGGTAAAAACCAGGGTTTTTAAAGTTGGACAAAAATGTTTAACAAAAGATTATCGTCATGATAATAAAGTCGTTTGGGCTAAGGGTGTAGTCTCTAGAAAGCTAGGTAAAAAAGTTTATATTATTAAAATAGGAAACACTGATGTGACATGGAAGAGACATGTGGACCAAATGAGGGAAATGTCAGTGAGCTGGAAGGAAGACGGCAATATTGCGCAGCATCCCGCGTCTGAAATTTTGAGGAACGAGCCTCATGAGTTAGAGACTTCGACCTTGTTGCGTGGATTGACTGGTTTTTCTCCTGATTCCAGGTTGGCGGGGGAGGAAGTGGTGTCGGAGCAGGCACGGCAACAGAGACCATGGTCGGGAAGACTGCGTTCAAGTCGCAAGGCACCCTCATCTTCCAGAGGAGACGGAACAACTTGACCCAGTCACCGCGGTTGAATTATGTGTATCTTAAAATTATGTTTATGTATTTAAGTGTGAAATATTTTAATAAGTAGCTTCAGAGTTGAAGGAGGGAGAGATGTAGTGTTGGTAATATGTTTCTGTCGGGTAGGTTCGGAAATACCGGAAATACATCGGTACGTTATAATAGCAAATTAACAAATTACACACAACATTCATTTCTCCGAAGGACGTGCACAAAATACAATGATATCTTTTACGACGCTGATATTTTCCATTTGTCCTCAGGCCAATTTATTAAATCCATAATAGAAAAAATTTAAACAAATTGTTAATTACGAACTCTCCACCCCTGCTGCATGTTATTTTTTTCATTCTCATTATGTTGGTTTTCCTTCTTTTTATTATAATAATAATATTTGGATGATTTATATATCCCATATGCTTTAATTTGTGTGTGTTTTTTTTCTTTCATTTCTGTTGTATATATATTTTTTTCTTTTTTTTCTACCACTTTATGTTTTCTTTAATGTTTTAATCCATGTTTATATATTATAAATTGTAGCGGAAACTTCGCTGGTTAATGCAATCATGTAATATGTTACTTTCTTATTAAAATATGTATAACTGTTTGTTTCCTAAATAAACTAAAATAAAAAATAAAAATAAAATAGCGAGTGGAGTTCTCGCGCGGTCTCTTGCTTGTCAGACGGCTCACAGCCAACATTGTATCTATTATATTCTAATAAACGTTTCCGTGTATCAAAAGTACTACGTGTTTATAATACTAAACCTTGAAGTCATCCTAGAGGAATACTGGAGAGAAAGGGCCCAGTATTGCCTGCATTTATTGGACATTACAGTACGGTAATACCAGCTTGTAGTGGAGTGGAGCTGGCGACACGGTATCGCTTCCAAGTATATAAGTACATTTCACCACTAACAATAACACATTTGCCCTGATGATGGACAGTGTAACGATGTCCGAAACGTTGGCTAAAGGAGGAGGTAGCCCAACACGGCATAACACCCCAAAAATAAACAACAAAAATACTTTTGGCCGTGAAAATCTGAAAATCATATCTAGGTTATGATAGGTTAATTAGGTTACGCTATGTATATTAATTATTTACACATCTGAAGTTATATGACAAAGGATACCTAACCTAACATTTTGTGTAAAAAATACTAACGTTTAAGGTGATACTTAAAATAATTCAAATCAAATCAAATCAAAAAATATTTATTGTAAAATAAAAATTACAAAAGGTGTAGCTTATGGGTAGACCCCATTTCTTCCAGCTAACCACATTTATTTAATTACAATGTTTATATAATATTATTTGTTTTATTATAATTACAATGTTTATACAGATAAAATAACAATATTCCAATGAAAAAAAAAATACAAATATATATACCAATAAAAATAGGCGTTTCATTTACGTGAGGTATTCACTCAACGTGTAGTGACATTTATTAACAAGGAAAGTGTTTAGTGACGATTTGAATTTGTGTGTATCTTGTATTTGTTTAATGTTATGTGGAAGGTTGTTATATACTTTAATGGCCATGTAGTATGGTCCTTTTTGGAATGTTGTTTTGTTTGCTTTTGGTATTAATAGGTTTTCTGTGAGCCTTGTAGCGTATTTATGTATTGAGTTTTTTAGTGGGAACTTGTCTGTAGATGATCGCACTAACATGCATAACTCCATTATATAATACATGTCTGTGACTGTTAGAATTTTCAGATTTTTAAACATAAGTCTACATGAATCTAAACGACCGGAGTTTGTAATTTTTCTTATGCATCTCTTTTGTATGGTGAAGACATCTTTGGCGTTTACCAAGTTTCCCCAAAAAATAATACCGTATTTTATTATTGAATATACATAACCATAGTATGCGGCTATTACTGATTCGGTGTTCAATATTTTTCTCAAGGTACCCAGAACATAAGAAATTCATAATCTTCTCTTTCATAGATAGCGCAAGTTTAATTATTTCAGGGAAAAATGTTTTTATAAGTTTTGCTTTAAAATGTTAAAATAAATGTTAAAAACTGTTTGCGCACAGATGCAATATGAGTATAAATAAATAGTTTTTTCTATAAACAAACTCAAATCTTTCATATAATCTAACAAATACAATATTGTATCGTTGATTCAATCCAGTATTGTATTTGTAAACCATTCTTGAAAGATTTCAGTTTGTTTAAGGCGATCCACTAGTTCAGGAAAAAATCGAAATCGGAATTCACGCCCTTTATGGGAGGAGTTTAAAAATACTTGAGAAAAAGCTTTTGGAAAGGTTGGAAAAGGTATTTGAGAGTTTTGTTTTACAGGTTGATTTCGTAAAGGCCTGTAAAAAATATTAATTCCTGTTTTACGCATTGTTTATTGTAATAAAACGGAAATTTAAAATTTATTTCACGAAATCAAGCGACGCGGAGTGACGCGTCCATCTCCCGCTAAGTTCGGGGCGTGACTGAGGTTTGGCGACTGTGGCGTAAACAGTAGTTCGTCGGTGGACGCCATAGGGTTCACTTTGAAAAACCGAATTCGTCGACTAGCGGCCGTATTGTAAAATAACAACGCGAAAATGCATATTTTATTTTATTTTGGGAAGATTGTATGTAAATAACAACTTTTTTTGCGATCATTATAAAATAAACTGAATTTGCCACATTATACAATAAAACAATAACCGAAAAGGGGTTTATAAATAGGAGAGTTTGGACTAGAAAGTGTGTTTTTTAGACCTTATACTTTATTTTTTTATAGGCTTATTAAAAGACTTATAAAAAATATGACCGATATTTTTAAGGGCCAAGGTATGTTCTACACTCAGTATTTAATTGAAGCATCTACAATACTTCTAAGCGATCAAATTTTCAAAACAAAAACATATGATTTTGTATGATTTTACATTATTTACTATGGCTTCATCTTAAGGTTAAACGTCACATACGTTATAATCTACGCATTCACAGATGGCGCCAATCAAAATTATTTTAGGTTTTTAATACTTTTTGCACGCTACGCTTTAAAATATTTAGGTAAATTAATTGTTTGCGCCCGTACATAGGCAATATGAATATAAATAAATTGTTTTGTCGGTAAACAAACCCAAATCTTTCCAGAAAGGCTGAAAAATTCAATTTTGTATCAGTGACTCAATCCAATATTGTATTATTTTTGTACAAAACTATCAATGTACGGACGCAAACAATTAATTTACCTTAATATTTTAAAGCGTAATGCAAAAAAAAATTAAAGCAAAAATGCAAGAGAGCCAAGGCGAACGGCGATGCCTCTCTTGGCAAAATCAACCACTGCTATATATTACAAATCTTTCCAAGCAACAAGGATTTGTTCACGACGTTTTTAATCTCACATGCCGGCCTCAAGTTTGTGCCACGGCCTTGTTTGGGATTATTAACCCCTTTGCACCGCATACAAAAAATAATATGCAAGAAGTGGAATGTAAACGAAACAATGGCAACGTTTACACAAAGAACTGTACTTCACAGGATCATTTCTGTAGTACCTACTCCCTCGCAGTGTGTACACTCCACCAGAGTTACACCCCAAGATAAGGATGTGGCGTGATTCCTCGAGCGTGAGGCAGGTCTCGGGTTAGCTTTCGGGCGAACTCTTGACCATGTTTGTAAATAAATGTATATTCATATAGTTGGCGTGTAAAGTGTCAATTACACGTCCAGCCCCTTATAAATAAAGCAAGCCCCTTTATTTATTTCGTTTGTAAATAAATGTATACTCATATTAGGTACATCCAAATGTTGCGTTTGTACCAACTTTCTCTTTCTTACGGCAATTTACTTTTCGTTTATTTTCTCACCTGTTCTGAGGCTGATCACTTTAGAACAGAGACACCCTTCGAGTCACGATGTTTGGGAAGTCATGAACCCAAATCGTCGCCTCTCAACCCCTACACTATACAATGTTCATACCTGTCTTGCTTGGTCTCGCCATGTCATGTAACTTGTAATTTTTTGTTTTGTTCATTGGCCCTAGCATTGGCTGCCTCTACGTAATTTTTTTTTCTAAAGTTTTTTGTTTTTTTTTTTAAAAAACAACAAACAATTAACAATGGCTCATCGGCATACCGTTCTAGAAGTCGATTTTTGTTCCAAGGAATAGATTCCGACTCAGAACTAGCCATCCTTTTTTACAATCACCACATTTTACCTACCATGGTAAAATCACGTTTTTTTCTCCCCCTCGATTTTCAGCTTACCTTGAGTACGTAAAACCCAATAATGGTCTCAAGTATGAAAATCGGGAATGGTTACTTTTATAGTTACTTTTCCTGTACATATAAGTTTTTCAATTTTTCTCTTAACCTTTCTCTAAAAAATTGATGGCATCCTTTTTCACCCGTGCTCGTGTTTTTCCCCAAAATTGGATATTGACACGTCCATTTCGGAAATTGTATTTATAAAACCTAAAGTTGGTCTTTATAAGTCATATACAAATCCTTTGGCTCGTTTCAACTAAAGTATGTAAAACCGAATCATCCGGTCTTTGGTTATCATAACGAAACCATTGATTTGTTTCTTCTCTACTGTTACGTCACGTATGTTTTGTATTACACGTTTCTACCCACGGGACAGGTTAATAAAACCTCACGGTCATCTTGATTCCCGAACTCAAATAATTGTAATTTTAACGTAAATCAGCATAGTCCTGCTCGATCATCGTTCTGCAATTAGTACCTCTTGTTTTCCTCACCAAAACTTGCTACTATAGACAGTATGTAAAACCACCGTAGGTCTGTCTTCTTTTATTTGCTCGGTGTAAGCAGAATGTACTCTGCCATCACTTCATACCTCGTAACATATGAAGTAACATTAAATTGTCTATCTTCTCTGTTATTCTATCGTACGCCTTCCGGGCTACGGGGTTAGTTAATCTAACGAATCTTTATAAACAATATTAAAACAAATATTGTTAACATTTATTTTGCTGTACGCGATAGGAGAGATCCTTACAACATCCACCATTATAGGAGAGATCCTTAAAATACCCGCTATGATACGAGAAGTTCGTTATAATTACTTTATACTCTCAACTAAATGTCATTGAGTTGGTCGTATGTCATTAATTTGTCATGAGAACCGCCCCTTTTTGGTCGTGTGTCATTAATTTGTCATGAGAACCGCCCCCTTTTTGGTCGTGTGTCATTAATTTGTCATGAGAACCGCCCTTGTTTATAATTGTGTACTTGTACAATCTGTACACCACACGTGAAGACGTTACAATACTCACCATGAATCGTGCGAACGAAATAATATCAAGCCTTTGTGTGCGTACTACGTAATGTAGTCCACAACCTTTTTTATTCAACGACAATACCCGTGGACTTCCTGTTTTTCTCCTTCTTTCCAAAAGGAAAGGAGCCCAGGAATATCTACTATCTCAAAAGGACTAGTTTGTCATCTTCACTGTCAACTATGGGGGATGGTGCCGCAGGAGTTAATCGATGGGCACAAAACCACCAAACTCGTCGTCTGGGAAACGAATAAGAAAAATCCCAGGTTTGTGAAATTGGAGCGAGGGTCTATCTTTTCTCACAATCAAGGAGAAGCTTTTAAGTGACCCCTAATCTTTTGCCAAATACACGCAAAAGATTAGCTTTTGGTATAATGTGTATTCATTCTCATCTCATTGTTTTTTCTAATATTATCCGCTTTGGTTAATGTAAAGAGTCAGGAAACATGCTGGTGGATTACGTTTCATCCTCACATAGAGTTTGAATTGTAAATTAGTCCAGTCCCTAGCAAGTTTCGTTACTCAACTCCTTTCCATCCCTCTCCTTTCTCCCCACCCTCATGTTCTCAAATATGTTATGAAGTGGAAAATCTGTTGTTGACCATATTTCGCCCTCACTTGGAGTTCGAATCGGTAACTGACCAGTCACAACAGGCTTTCTTCCTCACTCTCTTCATATGTCTCATCATCTTCATCCTGGTTTCAAGGAAACACATTCATGAATACTGGACACGTATGGCATCCACTTGGCGTACCATCTGTTTCTTTGACAACCTTTATCCATGAATCAGTTTCTCTGCCCTGCCGTGACTCGTTCACGATTTTCTTTGTCTTGTTCTTTGAAACTCCACGAAAATGTTACCATCTTATGTTAATATAGGCCATGGAAGGCCGGTTGTTTTTCAACCAAGGTATTTTGTCACTCGGCAAAAGCCAGGTTATCCTAACAAAGGATAATGTTCAACAATGTAATTTCAAACTAGTTAGGAATCTCTCTCTCTCCTCGTTTTCTCTGGGTCTGTGGTCAAAACTTCGTTTGTTTTATTCTCTGGACACATTTTGTTTCTCTCCAAACTTTTCTTCATTGGTCTCTAGGCAGGTAAACTTCAAGAATTTTGCTTTAATAATAATTTCTCCCGGATTTAAAAAGAAGCCCAGAAGGATGTCCTCACCGACAGCCAAGCTGAGCTTCACTTCCTGGCAGCCCTGGCTGTGGTTACGGAGGTCCCCCTGCTGCTATTTTCTACATATTTGTTCCCGAAAGCACGGACCATACTGTACATATGTATGTTTTCTTGTTGTGCCGCTGCGAGCCGAGTTGTCCCACTATACATAACGACACTCTGGACTACCTTTTGGGCACGCTAGCCCCTGGGTTTGTTCCTGCTCTCGCGACCAAGCCAGTTATGCCGTCTCTTGCTCTGTCATGCAGTGACGCATACCATGTCATGAGTAAACCATTATTACCTCGACTCTCCAATATTCGCTGAATGCGTACTTTTACAAGTTATTCCGAGCTACATTATGCTTCAATAACCATTATATACGATCCATGCCCACCATAATGGCACATTAGGATTCGTACTGGCATGTCTGCAGATCCTGGATTCCTCTCTTCAACGACCTCTGTAACCATAGCCTCCACACTGCAACCACAGTCTCCACTTCGTAACCTTCGACGTCTACAACGAATCAAAGTGTTTTTCTCCAATACCCTAGTGTACTCTTGAGTGTTATCTCAAATGGGTCAGATTACAGTGATAATGTAATCCCTTTAGAGTCTGCGAAATCACGTCTCTTCGAAATTCTTCGAAACTCTTCGCATCTCGTCGAAATCGCAAACAAATCTACGCACCGCAAACTTAGCTTCCAGACCAATGAAACCTTAGAGTCACACATGTCTTTTTTTCTCTTCTTTCAATTGCATAACCTTGTTTTATTGTTCTTTTAATTGCATATCCCTGTATGTTTTTTCACCCGTCTATGTGTTAACTGTTTGGTCCTTATATTCTATGTACCCCCTCCCTACCCTTGCAAACATTGTTACCTAGCCTATGGCATAAGCTAGTTTTTATGTTTTAGTCAGTTTTCTCCCTGGTCAACAAATCTCTCTCAAATTCCCGTTGGTAGCTTAGAGGATTCTTGCCCTATTGCTCCATTGCCACGTCGCTTTTTTTCCGTGCGCGGGGGGAAGTGTTACGTTGCCACCCTACAGGACCCAAGCCGCCTACCCGTTTTTCGGTCCACTCTAACGAAGCCCCAACACCGTCTTCCCCTTGCAAGAATTACCACCTCTTCCGCCTCGCCGTACGCGCCCGGCGACCCAGCGCGCAGCCGGCAGAATTCACCCGACTCTCGTCCCGACACCCCGCGCTTGGCGCTTCCAAATTACTCCCGCGAATGCCCGCGTCGGTTTTAGAATGTAACCCCGAACTTAACGGTAATACACCGAAACGGCCACGTGCCTTCCTGTATTGTGCCCGCGGCCTGCTGACCTTGGACTGTTGTTGCCACCTGGGCAGACCTCATCATGGATTCCCCAGCTCCACCTGACGCTGCCCACGGCCGTGAGTAACGAAGTTCCCTTTTGTATGTGTCCGCATTTACCCCGCGAACTGTAGTATCACCCCCAGAGAGGATGAAGAGAGAGATTTACGTAGGATGTTTTTCAGCTAGGCCCTATTGTTTATTTGTGATTGATAATTCATGTGAATGTTACCGCCAATTGTGTAATTGTGTATTTCAGTCAATACAGTGTTGTTCCATCTTAGAAGAATCTTTCATTTGACGAACCATGTGGACGAGTGTTGGCCTTTAACCATGTACACCTCCCCCCCCCCCCACTTTTAGCTACCCGCGACCCTGGCGTTGTGAGTGTCCACCCGTTCTGCCGAGTTTATGAGCTGGCCGAGTGCAGAAAGTGGGTGCCCTCAACCGGGACACGCGACAACGTAAACGAAAAACTTTAAAAATTATTTTAGATGTAAAATTGCAAATATGTGACGTCACACTAGAGTGGAGGGGGTCTCACAAATAATGTGACGATGTGTGACAGGGGGGGAGAGGGTCAAAGTATTATTAAATTCGTGTGACGTAATTTATAAATGACCCCCTAGTAAAAAACTTTTTCCCTGAAATTAATTATTTTTAGTGAAAAACGCTTTTTACAAGTTATGCATTAACATATTACATAAAATGAATTGATTGTTTGCGCCCATAAGTACACAATAAGAATATGAATAAATACTTTTTTCCATAAACTAACTCAAATCTTTCAAAGATGCTAACAATAAAATTACAATTTTATTGTTAGCATCTTTGAAAGATTTGAGTTAGTTGTGTGGTTGATTCAATTTTTAAACCTTTCTTGGAAGATTTGAGTTTGCTTAAGAACAAAACTATTTATTTATATTCATATTGTGAGGGCGCAATAAATTTATTTATTTTATTTTTTTAAAGTATAACTAGTAAAAAACGTTTTTCTCTGAAACAATTAAACTCGCGCCATATACGAAATAAAAGATTATGAATTATTTTAAGTATCACCTTAAACGTTAGTATCTCTCACGCGAAGTGTTTGGATAGGTACCTTTGCCATAATGTTACGGCAAAGGATACCTGACCAAATGCTACGTCCAGACTGAAGCCAACCTTCCAACTCCGAACTTAGTTCGGAGTTGGAAGGTTGGCCGATCGTGTGGTCGCTGCGGCCAAACCTCCAACCCCGAATTCCGTACTCCAAAATGGCGGACATGAAACAGCTGTAGCTACGCTGTATCTTTTTCAGTTGCCTACAATTATTACGTACGTATAATCATATACTTATATACACGACATGTTTTCAAAGAATTGTTATACCACTCTCCGTAATAATATAGTCATTTTAATAGTACGCGGCACGGTGTGGACAGCTGCGGCAGGCTGGTTCGTGTGAGTTGGCCGTCGGGATCGCCTCGAAGGCGATCTCGGGCCAACGCGAACTCCAACCTTCCAACTCGAACTTCCAACGCACGAACACCCCTCCACACGATCGTCCAAACGTTTGAAGTTGGAACGTTGGCCGCAGTGTGGGCTTACCATAACATTTCATCTGTGAGATATTATCATTTTACACAAAATGTTCACATAATAAATAATATACAGGGTATCCGGGGGTAAAGTGCATTAACTTCGGGAGGTGATTCTACATGATAGTACAAGTAAAAAAGATAGATAACTTTTTTCGAAATTCCAATTTTTAGTGGTAGTTTTGAGGTAAAAAGATCAAATTATTCAGGCGTGTGCGGCCAGATTTATTATTTTCCTATTCAATTGTTGGAATTTTGGAAAAAGTTGTTAATCTTTTTTACTCCTACCATCATGTAGAATCACCTCCCGAAGTTTATTTATTTATTTATATTTTATTAACGCCCTAGTGGGCTTTTACAAGAAAAGAAGCAAATATATAATTAACAATATTAATTACATGTATTACATAAACAATAAAACAGAATAAATATGAATGCAATCGACTCGTTAGGTAAAGAATATTACAACATAAAAAAAGAAATGAAATGAAATAGTACAAGTTGTACTTATAAAAAACTAAAACAATTCAGCTTTAAATATTTATACATATTATTAACAATAATAATAAGACCTAACATAGAACAAAGTGTAAATAGAACTGCAAAAATATTATAAAGTAAGTATACATTTTACTGGTGAGGTTTAGATGAGAAAATATTTTATGAGAAAAACAAAAAAAATAATAAAAGTTAATTATTAGCAGATAGAATCGAGATTAGTTGATTTTAGACACATTCAAAACTGTCAACACTAAATATATCTATAGATTCGCAGTATTTATTCGCAAGGTTATGGATTCTTGGAATTGGTGAGTATATAGAGTAATTAGTGTTGAGTTTATTGTTGCATTTAAAAATATCTTTACTACGAGTTTGTCTAGCGGGTATTGTCACATAAATAATTATGTGACTAATGCAGTTCTTGCTTAGGTGGTTATTTTGTCTATGGTGTTTTTTTTGGACACTGGTAATTTTTGGAAAAGAGAGAGTTTCCTTTTTGTTTATGGTGACTTCCTTCCGATCAACTTGGGCAGTTGGGTCGGAAATTGGTCACTTACTGGAAAAGTGTTTTATTGGATTTTATCATGAGAATCTAAGTCGATTTTAAACCTAAAAGAACGCGGGGTGTTTTTACGTAACACGCGAGGTTCGTGTACGAGTTATTTATAGTGGATGACGTGAAAGTCCCACTTTTTTCCGATGTGGCTGGTTGGCCGTTTTGTGGAATTATTTCTGGAAAAGGAATCGTGAAGTGAATTGGTCCTGGTGTTGGCTACTATAATATGCCTTCACGACCCCGCGTCGCAAAGTCACGGTCTGCTAACCGTAATACGCCAGACTTGGATACTGTTGGGGGCCACGTGCCTTTTGATTGGAGTTCGTCGAGATGGCCCGTGGCTGAATGCGCTCCTTGGAGGTATAGCGGCCTCCTGCCCAATTAGAAGGACGACCTTGGTGCTCTGGATTCCGCGCCGTTCCCATATGGGAAGACTGGAGTTCCCGTCCCGTCTCGTGCTCTCTCACTGCGAAGCAAGATCGCGTTCGTCTACCGGGGTTATTTCCGTATAGTTAGTTTAGCGTGTCCATTAGGAGTCCATCTGGTATGTGTTTTTTTTTATATTTCCTTTGGTTACCTTGGTATGAAGTTTGTACACTTCCTTGTTGCTTTTTGGTTTGGATTCAATACATTTTTATAAAGTTCCTCTTCTTTTATTGGATTGAAAACCCTACCTACATGACAGATAACTACTTGGCCCACTATCCTGAGCCCTGGTCTCTGCTCTGCCGCAAGGTTACATTTTATACGAACATGATACGTTTCAGTATGCTAATGCAAATTAGTTCCAACAAATTAGGGCTGTCAAGTAAAGATTTTATAATTTTGTATAAAAATAATAAATCAATTAACACTCTTCTATCTGATAATTTAAGAAGTCTGGTTTCAGCGCGTAAGTAATTATAATTTATAAATTCGATTGAAATTTTCATTTTAAAATTGATGTACCGAAGAAATTTGTTTTGTACCTTTTCCAATGATTGAGAATGAACATTGTAGTATGGTGACCATACAGAGGAATTGTATTCTAATCTGCTTCGTACTAGTGAGCAATACAGATGTTTTAATGTTAACATACTTTTAAAATTTGCCCCCATTCTCAAGATAAAACCTAGTATTCTTATTGCATCGCTTGTTATTTCATCGATGTGTACATTGAACTGTAGACTCTCGTGGAATATAACACCAAGATCACGAATCTGCGATACACGAAGAAGATTAACACCATTCATATCATAAGAAAAGTTAAAAGGATTTTTACCTCTGTGAAAACTAATAATCTGGCATTTACCAATATTTAGTTGTAAATCATTGACAGAACACCACGCTCATAGTTTGTTCAGGTTTAACTGAAATAATAGGACTTTGACATTACTAAAAATATTAACAATATCATTTATGAATAAGCAAAATAATATCGGGGCCAAATGAGATCCCTGTGGTACCCCACTCGAGGCAGCAAATGTATAAGAAGTAAACGAATCAACTTTGACCGCTAAGTACCTTCCCAATAGATAACTCTTAAACCATTCCAAAATACTCCCTCTCATTCCCAAGAACTTCAGTTTTCGTAATAAGAGTCTGTGGTTAACCTTATCAAATGCCTTACTGAAATCAGTATATATGGAATCAGTTTGATGTGATGAAGTCAAGGCATTAACAATGTCATTCGTGTATAATATTAAATTGGACAGGGTTGATCTTCCTTTGATAAATCCATGTTGAAGCGGTGAGATGGTTTGATTGATTTGAGATATCAATTTGTCTAGTACCAGGCTTTCAAAGAGTTTGGGTAATGTAGACATGGTGCATATTGGCCTATAGTTTGTTACGTCGCTCTTATTTTCTTTTTTAAAAATGGGTGTCAAAAGACTAAACTTCAGGGAACACACCTGATGAGAGTGACTTTGTAAATAACTTATGTATGGGATACGATAATGTATGCATACAATTAACTTAGAATCTGGGTGGAACTTTGTCAGGTCTTGCGGATTTGCGGGAATCGAGACTCTTCAGCTTGGATATAATATCATCTATGGTTAGAGTACAATCAGATATATCAAGAGTCTCAACTAAATTAGAGCAAGAGATATTGCTATCTACATTTGCATTAACATATACACCGCTAAAGAAATCGGCGAACAGATTAACAGTTTCCTGAAGATTTTGGGATAGTTTAGAATCGAATGACATAATACTAGGTATACAAGTACCGTTTTCTTTTTGGGATTTAACATATTTCCAAAAGAAATTTGAGTCGTTCATGATAGAGCCTTCAACATCACGTATGAAAGTTTTGTAACATTCTGCAGAGAGCTTATTGCAGTCTCCCCTCAATTTTTGAAACACGGAATAATCGATAGCCAGGCGACTTTGTTTGAATTTCTTATGAGATATTTTTTTGAGGTATATTAAGTCTATCAGTTCTTTTGAGAACCAATTTGGGTATTGAGTTTCCCTGTAAGCCGTAAAAGGTACACATTTTTCAATTGCAGAATTAATAATGGAGTAAAAAAAGTTAAGGTGTGCATTGATATCAGCCTCGCTATCCAAGAATGACCAGTCAATCTGGTTGAGATAGTTGGAAATTTGTACATAGTCTGCTTTTTTGAAATTTTTAGTTTTTACTACCCTTTTTTCAATAGGAATTGGTTTGAGGTTAGACATGCATATTTCTAGTGGTGGATAGTAAATATCAACAGGTAATAGTATTTCGGTACTTCTCGCAACACAGATGTCAGACACATTTGACAATGCCAAATCCAATGTACGACCACCAATATTATGGATACTATTACACTGAGTTAGTCCTAAGAAGAGAGCCATATCTCTAATTACACGAATATTAACATTAGAACAATAATTGTCAGAATTCATATTACACCAATCGTATTGAGGCAGGTTGTAGTCACCAACTAGAAGTAATTTAGTGTTAGGGTTTTTAGCACAGATTGATTCAACCTCGTCACAGTGATTGCTGTAGCTTTGGACGTCAGAATTTGGAGGTAAATATGCACATTCCACTATTAATTTACCACTAGAAGTGTTCACTTTGACAAAAAGTTGCTCTATGGATGGGTTCTTCGTGGATATTTTTAAGGAGCTGAAATTTTTTGAGATAGCTATGACCACTCCGCCACCTCTTGATTTGGCACTTGTTTTCGAGTTTCTATCCATACGATAAATATTAAAATTAGGGAAGCCTAATTCGGCCGAATTAATTCCTGAATAGAGCCATGTTTCCGTTAATATGAAAATATCACTGGTGATAGTTGCCGCTGAAGTCAATAATTTGGGAAGTTTTGTACGGACCCCTCTCACATTTTGATAATAGCATTTTATTTTATTTTGCTTTAGTTTTTTGGCGTACAATCAATAATTTTGGGTATGGAGTTTATATATTTGATGGTGATATTGGTTTCACCATTGTTCTTTCTGGTCTCAAGTTGTTGGCGTAAGTCTAGAAGTTGGGTCCTCTGCAACAGCATTTGATCACTTCTGGCCTTGACACCATTTTTCAGTTTAGCATTATTGGTCAAGATCTCAAGTGCCGAGATAAAATACTTAAATTCGACCTTAATTGGTCTAATTTTGTTTGGTTTTTGTAGACCCAGTCTGTACATCTTTAACATATTAGGTATAATTTCACTGTTTACATCGCCTATTGCTGAGGTAACTTTGTCGTTGTCCATTGTTATAGCCGTGGTTTTTGATTCAGATAAACTTTCAGGAATATTGAATAGAATTATGTTAAGTTAATGCATTTTACCCTCGGACACCCTGAATTTTTTAAAAGTATGAGCAAGAATTTAAAAAAATATTTTAAATTGTGTCAATATATCTGTAGTTATATGGCAAAGGGTAACTATTCTAACATTTCGATCCGAACAATCTAAACTCTAAACCAATCTATCCAACGCGTCCTAACCTATCCTAACCCAACCTCTAACCTAATCTTACATAATCTAACCTAACGAAGCCCAACCACACCAACCCTCAACCCAACCCAGCCCCCAATGATAGATATTGAATGTGTATCGTAATCTTAAAGTTACCTTTTGCAATCACTTGTATCTATTGAATCAAATAAGAATATTTTCTTATTAAGATGATACTTAAAATAACTCATAATCTTCTCTTTCATAGATAGCGTAAGTTTAATTATTTTAAGAAAAAACGCCTTTACAAGTTATGCATTAAAATATTAAATTGAATTAATTTCAAATTAATAAAATACTTAGTTTTTACCACTTTAATAAAAGTTTGTATCAAAATGGTGCCACAAAATAAGTTTGCTGTGTTAGAAGAAGTGAATTAATTTGTTTGCGCCTGTAAAAACGCAATAAGAATACAAATAAATTCCTTTAAATAAACAAACTCAAATCTATTCCCATAAACAAACTCAAATCTTTCAAAAAAACTAAAAATTATAATTTTGTATCGTTGATTCAATCCAGTATTGTATTTGTAAAACTTTTTTGAAATATTTGAATTTGGTTTCCTTGGTTTGCTCGTGATTTTTTGGTGATCATTTTGAATGTTAAACTTAATAATTCAAATTAAGTACAAATGCATCAAGGGAAAATTTGGCTAAAACAGGCAGCAAAGCAATCCGAGTTATTTTAAATAGTGCCATATTATGGCAAAAGCGCTCCAGTGGTTAAGAACAAAACTATTTATTTATTTATAATTATATTGCGTATGTGCGGGCGCAAACAATTAATTTATTTTAACGTTTTAAAGCATAACCAGTAAAAAAATGTTTTTTCCTGAAATAATTAAACTCGCGATTGAGAAGATTATGAATTATTTTAAGTATCACCTTAAACGTTAGTATCTCTCACGCGAAGTGTTTGGATAGGTACCTTTGTCATATAATATGATTAAATATACATAACGTTACCTAATTAACCTATCATAACCTAACCCAACCTTCCCTAATCTAACCTAACCTATCCCAACGTATGCCAACCTAACCTAATCCAACCAAACTAAAAGTTTAAGAACAAATCATACCAGTCTATCAGTAATAGGCTAAAACCGTAACGGCCTGAAATATTTTCAAAGTTGGAAAAAGTTAAAAATTATTTTAATATATCGCTTGCTGAGGATTGGTTTGTACTCCTGTATTTTTGTTTTTTTTTTAAAGCTGTAAATGCAGTATGTGTTAATTCGTTCAAAATTCAACCAAAATATGTAGTTCTTTTACATGTAGATGTATTAACATTTGTATTTTTCAAAAATAATTTTAACAGTTTGAATTAAAGGAAACAAAAATATATTTTTTTTTATACGTAAAACTTTCATATCTCAATACGAGTTTTTGTGGACTTGAGCAAGCGATATCACAGTATGCATTCACTTAATTATGTTTCATATAGAGATAATATCTTTTATTGAGTAGCATTGATTATCTATGAAATATTATATATATAAGAATCATGGCGTTTTGAATACTTGATATATCACATATTACCAATAGGTATGACCCAATCCAATCTTAACCAACCTAACCTAACCAAACCTAAACCAATCCAAGCCAATCTTACCCAACGCCACCTAACCTAACCCAACCTCTGGCCTAATTTAACCTAATCTTTCATAATCTAACCTAACCCAACACCTAACCTAACCCAACCCAACCCCCAATGATAAATATTGAATGTGTAGCCTAATTCTAAAGTTACCGTTTGCAATTGGCCAAACAAATAATAAAATAATAATTTTTTTGTATTAAGGTTATACTTAAAATAACTAATAATCTTTTCTTTCATATATGGCGCAATTTTAATTATTTTAGGGGAAAATGTTTTTTGCAAGTTACGCATTAAAATAAATTAATTGTTTGCACCCGTAAGTATACAATAAGAATATGAATAAATACCTTCGCCCATAAACAAATTCAAATCTTTCAAAAAAGCTAACAAATACAATAATAGTATCGTTGATTTAATCCAGTATTGTATTTGTTAGCCTTTCTTGAAAGATTTGAGTTTATTTATGGGCGAAACTATTTATTCATATTCATATTAAATATGTTCTAGCGCAAACAATTAATTCACCTTAATATTTTAAAGCATAAATAGTAAAAAAAAAAATCATGAAATAATTAAAGTCACGCCATCTATGAAAGAGAATATTATGAAATATTTTAAGTATCACCTTAAACGTTTGTATCTCTCACACGAAATGTTAGGTTAGGTACCCTTTGCCATATAACTACAGATATATTGAAACAATTTAAAACACATATTTTTAAAAGTCTTGCTCATACTTTAAAAATAAAAATATTTATTCTGTGAATATTTAAAAAAAAAAGTTAATCTCACACATGAAATGTTAGGTTACCTTTGCCGTACAACTACAAATGTGTAAATAATTCGTATGGTTAAATAAACATAACGTAACATTACTAATATATCTAACCTAATCTAACCTAACCCAACCTTACCTAACCTAACCCAACCAATCTAAAAGTTTTCATACCAGTCTGTCCGTAATAGGCTGAATTCGTTAACGGCCAAAAGTAGATATTTCCAAAAGTGGAAAAGTATAAAATTTTCGTTATTTGTGTATCTACCACATCTACCGGATCTGCCGGATCTGCCCTGATGATGGACACTGCAACGATGTCCGAAACGTTGGCTAAAGAAGGAGGTAGCGCAACACGGCATAACACCCCAAAAACAAATAACGAAAATGCTTTTGGCCGTGAAAATCTTAAAAAAAGTATAAAATTGTTTTAATATATGACAATATCGGCGAGTATTGAAAGAAATCGATGATTTTTATTTGTCTCATAGACAGATTAAACATTATATTGTGATTTTCATGATGCTGTGGAACTGGATATCTGGTTATCTGGACCCCCTTCAATCTCAACACTGCGCTGGTATGATATATTTTTTAAACTTTCCTGCACAAATTTAACTTTGCTTTGTGTTTTTCAGATTTTATTGTTACTCTTTTTTCGTTTTATATCTTGTTGTATGTTACTGTTACTATTCATCTTGTTAATGAACATATATCTTCTTGTCACTCTTTGGTCATTTTTTATCTTCTTGTTAACATTCTTTTTTGTCATTCTTTATCTTGTTGTATAATAGTATTATTATTTATCTTGTTACTGAACATGTTACGCTATGAACTGTTGTCAGTCTTTTATCGGTCTTTACATCTTACTGATTATGTATATTTTGTTGTCGCTAATTTGTCGATCTTGAAGGGCCCTCCGCTCATTGCTCATCAGTCACCGTGGCAGTCAAATTTTTGCCGTGGTAGCGGCTCACGAACTGTCAAGTTTTCGGAAAATCTGCGATATGTCAGATCAGAAAAATATCGATTTTGTTCAGGAGGTTGATTGCGAAGACCCTAAATCTTACTGAATTTATAACTCGTTGTCGCTCTTTTGTCTGTTATTATAAATGGTTGTCGGTATTTATAAATTGTATTCGCTGTTATCGGTCTTTATATCTTACTGAACTTATATCTCGATGTCACTCTTTTGCATCTGATGTTTAGTGTTGGGCAGGTATCACCTTCAGTGGTACCGTAAGACCCGTTAAGTTTTGGGCAGGCACCACCTTCAGTGGTACCGTAAGACCCGTCAGTCAGTACGTATATATATAACAAGCCGGGATCGGTTTGTTATATACACGTACTAGTTTGTCATTCGTACTAGTTTGTCATTCGTAGTCGTAAGTCGTTCGTAGTCGTAAGTCATTCGTAGTCGTAAGTCGTCCGTAGTCGTAAGTCATTCGTAGTCGTAAGTCGTTCGTATTCGTAAGTCGGTCGTAGTCGTAAGTCGTTCGTAGTCTTAAGTCGTTCGTAGTCGTAAGTCGTTCGTAGTCGTAAGTCGGGGCCCCGTAGTTTGTAAGTCGGTCGTAGTCGTAAGTCGATCGTAGTCGTAAGTTGGTCGTAGTCGTTAGTCGGTCGTAGTCGTAAGTCGTTCGTAGTCGTAAGTCGTTCGTAGTCGTAAGTCTTTCGTAGTCGTAAGTCGGTCGTAGTCGTAAGACGGTCGTAGTCGTTAGTCTTTCGTAGTCGTAAGTCGGTCGTAGTCGTAAGCCGGTCGTAGTCGTTAGTCTTTCGTAGTCGTAAGTCGTTCGTAGTCGTAAGTCATTCGTAGTCGTAAGTCGTTCGTAGTCGTAAGCCGGGGCCCCGTAGTTTGTAAGTCGGTCGTAGTCGTAAGTCGTAAGTTTGTCGTAGTCGTAAGTCGTTCGTAGTCCGTAAGTCGGTCGTAGTCGTTAGTCGGTCGTAGTCGTAAGTCGTTCGTAGTCGTAAGTTGTTCGTAGTCGTAAGTCGTTCGTGGTCGTAAGTCGGTCGTAATCGTAAGTCAGTCGTAGTCGTTAGGCGGTCGTAGTCGTTAGTCGGTCGTAGTCGTAAGTCGTTCGTGGTCGTAAGTCGGTCGTAGTCGTAAGTCGGTCGTAGTCGTTAGTCGGTCGTAGTCGTAGGTCGGTCGTAGTCGTAAGTCGTTCGTAGTCGTAAATCGGTCATAGTCGTTAGTCGGTCGTAGTCGTTAGTTAATCGTAGTCGTAAGTTGGTCGTAGTCGTAAGTCAGTCGTAGTCGTAAGTCGGGGCCCCGTAGTTTGTAAGTCGGTCGTAGTCGTAAGTCGGTCGTAGTCGTAAGTCGGGCGTAGTCGTAAGTCGTTGTTAGTCGGTCGTAATCGTAAGTCGGTCGTAGTCGTAAGTCATTTGTAGTCCGTAAGTCGTTCGTAGTCCGTAAGTCGTTCGTAGTCGTAAGTCGTTCGTAGTCGTAAGTCGTTCGTAGTAGTAAGTCGTTCGTAGTCGTAAGTCTTTCGTAGTCGTAAGTCGTTCGTAGTCGTAAGTCGTTCGTGGTCGTAAGTCGGTCGTAATCGTAAGTCAGTCGTAGTCGTTAGGCGGTCGTAGTCGTTAGTCGGTCGTAGTCGTAAGTCGTTCGTGGTCGTAAGTCGGTCGTAGTCGTAAGTCGGTCGTAGTCGTTAGTCGGTCGTAGTCGTAGGTCGGTCGTAGTCGTAAGTCGTTCGTAGTCGTAAATCGGTCATAGTCGTTAGTCGGTCGTAGTCGTTAGTTAATCGTAGTCGTAAGTTGGTCGTAGTCGTAAGTCAGTCGTAGTCGTAAGTCGGGGCCCCGTAGTTTGTAAGTCAGTCGTAGTCGTAAGTCGGTCGTAGTCGTAAGTCGGGCGTAGTCGTAAGTCGTTGTTAGTCAGTCGTAATCGTAAGTCGGTCGTAGTCGTAAGTCATTTGTAGTCCGTAAGTCGTTCGTAGTCCGTAAGTCGTTCGTATTCGTAAGTCGTTCGTAGTCGTAAGTCGTTCGTAGTCGTAAGTCGTTCGTAGTCGTAAGTCGTTCGTAGTCGTAAGTCGTTCGTAGTCGTAAGTCGTTCGTAGTCGTAAGTCGTTCGTAGTCGTAATTCGTTGTAAGTCGGTCGTAATCGTAAGTTGGTCGTAGTCCGTAAGTCGTTCGTAGTCGTAAGTCGTTCGTAGTCGTAGGTCGTTCGTAGTCGTAAGTCGTTCGTAGTCGTAAGTCGTTCGTAGTCGTAAGTCGTTCGTATTCGTAAGTCGTTCGTAGTCGTAAGTCGTTCGTAGTCATAAGTCGTTCGTAGTCGTAAGTCGTTCGTAGTATTAAGTTTTTGGCCCGGACCAGTGGCCAGCCCCAGCGTTTTCAGGTTTATTTTTACGTGTAGTATTAAGTTTTTGGCCCGGACCAGTGGCCAGCCTCGGCATTTTCAGGTTTATTTTTAATAATAATATTTAATAATATTTGGCTGATTTATAAAGCGCCGTTTTCATGAAAAATCATCTCAAGGGTGCTGATTAAGTGTAGTATTAAGTTTTTGGCCCGGACCAGTGGCCAGCCTCGGCATTTTCAGGTTTATTTTTAAGTGTAATATTAAGTTTTTGGCCCGGACCAGTGGCCAGCCTCGGCATTTTCAGGTTTATTTTTAAGTGTAGTATTAAGTTTTTGGCCCGGACCAGTGGCCAGCCTCGGCGTTTTCAGGTTTATTTTTAAGTGTAGTATTTTTAAGTGTGTACGAAGGCGCAAAGCTTTTTATACTGTTTTATGAAGGTGATTGATGATTAACAACACCATAACAACGTAACACGGGCACGTGCCTAGCATGGTGGACGAAAAATCCACAAATTGTGTACATAATAACTTTCTATCTTCGAATTCTACCCAATGGCCACAATCTACTATATATGGTGATATGTGAAATAAGTTGGAACCATGGGGGTTCTATTTTTCTTTCTCGTTCTGAGGGAAGGGAGGGGTGGCTAGAGAAATATCGATAAAAAGAAAAGCATTCCTCAAAATTATAATATTTTGTTACTTTTACAATTTTGAGAAAATAAATTGTGCGGAAGGAATCAGTTCCAGAACTAAACGCTTCGTGGTGACAGCAAAGAAAGCGGGATAATTCATAAATTCCCTAGCGTCAGCGAACACCCCCAGGAAAAAACAGTTCCACATCGGTCTCCGGGAATTGAAATCGCAGCGACAACCGGCAAACCACTAACTTGGCACTTTGGGAAACAAGCGCGCTGCGACGTCGGGTCGTCTTCCTTCAAAATTACCGATAAAGGCCCCGCTTCTTGGTTTATAGACTCATTTGAGTGCTCTCCTCCACGGAAATCTTTAGTAAAGATTTATTCGTTATTGAAGGGAAACCAAACATTGTGAACCACTTGGGGTGTCCTATGGTTATCCAATAAATGATTCCCTTGGCGACAGTACCCATACCCGCCTCTCAAATTATATAATGTATGAGTACATTATATACAATTTGAGAGGCGGGTATGGCTACCGCCGCACCGGGAACCATTTATTAGATAACCAACACCTCTGCCATAGGTCATCCCAAGTGGTTCACTACGTTTGGTGGCTTAGCCGGGGTGCCCGGGTTCATGGGGTGAGGTTTGTCAGGCTATTCGTAATCCGGTAATGTTTGTCTTTATTTAAAAAAAAAAGTTATTTATAAAAAAATATTCATTTTAAGCGTGTCCTGTGATTTCTAACGTTTACCAAATATTAATTAGGAAGGATGCTCTCAACACATGGCGCCGGAAGATACATAATGTAATTAGTACTAATAATTAATTAGCACTAATATTTAATTAATTTGAAGTTAACATCGGTCTCTCATAGTTTGTAATTAAAATGAAACGATTTATATAGTAGAATAACCTTATTTAATAATAATTGAGCTTACAATATTATAAGTATAAAACAGATATAAAAGAACATTAAACGAAAATTGCAGTACAATAAAAATGTACATCATAAGGTACAGGTCAATGTACATCATAAGGTACAGGTAGGTACCCAACATTAAACATGCCTCTAAAATATGTAGGTTGAAAAATAAAATAAACAGTAAGACAGTTATTTATATCCAATTGGACTTATTTTGCAGTACCTAACCTATACACCTAAATGTCGTAAAATAAATTAGAAAATACTTTTCTTTGTACTTAAAAAACGTGTATAATATTGTAGGTATTCGAATCTTATTAATAATTATTTATAATAATATTCAATCGAAATGCGTTGTGAGACGCATACATATTTGAAATTCGCGGGTAACAGAAATAATATTAATGTTGCTGGTAAATAATAAGGATATTATTGCCAGGAATAAAAACCAGTGACTGATATAATTTTGTTTCAGTCTCTAACCTATACACCTGGTTTTTATTCCTGGCAATAATATAAAAACCAGTCGCTGGTTTTTATATTATTGCCAGGAATAAAAACCAGTGACTGATATAATTTTGTTGCAGTCTCTAACATATACACATAAATAACGTAAAATAAATTAGAAAATACTTTCCTTTGTACTTAAAAAACATTTTTGTATAATATTTTCTTTTAATTGTACGTAGGTATTCGAATCTTATTAAGTAATAATTATCTCTACATATTATAAATTAAAGTCCCCTGCGTCGTCTGTCTGTCTGTTCGCGATAAACTCGAAAACTACTGAACGGATTTTCATGCGGTTTTCACTAAGAGATGGAGTGTTTCGTGAGGAAGGTTTAGGTATGTAATTTGTCAAGGATTTGTGTAAATTGGTTGAAACATAACGATAATTGTTAGAAGTGTCGGAAAAAGTCAAGCCGCCTGGTAGCTTTCATCGAAAACGCTGCCTAATCCTTTTGGGATATAACAAAACAATGCATGGTGGGATATTCCTCTTTTATAGATCTACAAAAAAGTCCGGAAAGGTATATATCTATCTTTTACGGATAGCTTACTATACCCATTCTATCTTCTAAAAAAATGGTCACGTACATTGCGGTAATTGAAAAGTTATTTAGACGGATACAGTATTAATCCTTATTAACTTAAACACGTTAGTTATCCCAAGCATTTCTTGCACATTATTATAATCTTTCACACCATCTCTACGTATTATAAATTAAAGTCCTCCGCGGCATCTGTCTGTCTCTTCGCGATAAACTCAAAGACGGCAGTGGTTATAAAGGTTGGATAACCATCCAGTAGATGACGTTGTATTTTATTAGCCACAGCAACGCGTGGACGGGTCAGCTAGTTTATAATAATATTACCAAAGGAAATATTACTTAAAGGAATCAAAGCGCACACCAGATACTAAGTTCAGTGAGCGCGCTTTCGGAGTGTCAGGACCTAAAGCCTGAATGGACTGCCACATGACTTAAGAATGATCACAGACGCGGCGGAATTTAGAGCTAGACTTAAAACTCACCTTTTCAGACAGTCGTATCCATAAACTCAAAATCTTTCACTTTCACATTCAATGCCCGCAATACCGTATATAACTAACATGGAAAAACGTAGAAAAAAATGTAAGCGTTTGTGAAGGTCATTTCATGAACATTCTCCAGCCCTAAAGAGTCCTAAATTCTCCAGTATTTTAAAATAAATATCAACTATACTTTTGCCACTAATCTCCAATCGTCCTAAATTCTCCAGTATTTTAAAATAAATACCAACTTTACTTTTGCCACTAATCTATTCATACTAACATTGAGGAGGGTAGCAAATAATGTAAAATCATGCAATGTCCAGTGTGTTAACTGTAATGTCCTCCGCGTGCAAAGCCGTATCTTCTCCAAGCATAAACTTTCTAATTAAAGTGTGTTTATCGAAGTGACCTGCCAGGTAAGTATGTTTCTGTATCCATTTGTAAATAGTAAAATCAGTTAGAACCTAAGCATTCCTAATAAATTGTACAGCGCACTTGAGGTGATTTTTCACAAAAAAACGGCGCTTTATAAACCAGATTTAAATGTCCGGGTTTAATTTTCCCCACAGGAAAAACTAAACCCTTTCACACACTTCCCAAATGATCATCTGGTCAATCCGCGCTATGCAATTGCACTATATAAGTATTATAAATACCAAACAATACAAGAACAACATGTCAACCTACCAGAGACCAAATGGGAAAATAATTCTTTTTTTTTTACGCACCAGATATAAATGTCCGGGTCTAATTTTCCCCACAGGAAAAACTAAACCCTTTCACACACTTCCCAAATGATCATCTGGTCAATCCACGTTATGCAATTGCACTATATAAGTATTATAAATACCAAACAATACAAGAACAACATGTCAACCTACCAGAGACCAGATGGGAAAATAATTCACCGACTCCAGATATTTTCATATCAGAGGGTTCGGCTCTGTGGAATTCCTAATTGAACCTATAAATCCTACTGATCCCTCAATATAAATATTTAAATATTTTTGTAATCCTACATTAGGGCGTCCCTTATATGGTTGAAATTTATTTTTTTGGATATCAAAATGCATACCCACTGATTTTTTTTGAACTACCCAGACTTACTTAAATACAAAATTTTATCTTCCTACGTCAACATGAACCCGTGCCGACAGAGCTCTTAAGATTTTGAAAATTGCTGTTTTTAACCCCGGACAAACGTCTTGAAGTGCTCGTTTATCTTTGGCGCTAATTTTGAACTGGGATTGCAACAAACATATTTTTAAAGAGTAAATAGCTCTAGCCATCCACCTTGCTTGATGCATCGCTCCAGGAGGTCTGATTTTAAGTTTTTTCCCATTATCTCCTCCTAAGAAAATAATAGATAGTTCAATTAGTTCACGATAATCGTCACGTACAATGGTACACGTAAAATGTAAACAGTTCTTCTATTGTTGTATTACAAAAATGTTATGTGACGATATCAGTATATGTTTCAATAACAGCAGGATTAATAGTTTTCCAGTTGTCTCTAAACTTTTTGAACATTGGGATATCAGGGCTACTAGTGACTCGTTGGATTTTTGTTTCAAAGACAAATTTTAAAACCAGTTCGTAAACGTGATGGCGGCAAGCAAAGAGTAGTAATTCCCTGTCTAGTCTTTGTTCCAAAAGCACACAAGCTCCTTTCAATCGCCCTGTATTGGACGCAGTTGTGTCACAGCATATTATTTGTACTTTGTCATCAAGGTTCCAGTCATAAAGTGCGTTTAACACAGCTTTAGCTTGATCCTGGCCGGAAGAGCTCTCCAGTTTGGGTACAGCCAGCAGTTGTTCCTTTTCTCCAAATGAAATTAGAATAGAGAACTCCAGACCATTTTTTAAATTTTTTTAAATGAATAAAGACCTTCAAACTTAAATAACTGCATTTTTATTTTTATAGTTAGTTTTAATAGTTAAAATAATTGTCAAAGTTTTAATTTTTAAAGACTCCCAGAAACGCACCGTATCTATGGTGGTCTTCACCCACCGATAGTTTTTTTACATTTTAAGTTGTCATTTTGAATCAGTAATGTTATGTCGAGGGAAATTTCCCTAGATCTAGGGGAGAAAAATATTTTTTAGGGTTAAGGGAAATCAGGACAAAATCTAGGGAAATTTCGAACTCTGGCAAAATTTTTATTACATATGACAAAGATAAAGTTTGGCTCAAATGGAAGACATATAAAGGTCTTTCTGACTATCGTAAATTTTCCTTCTTACGTGCTACATACAAAAAATTGGCTAGTGAATCTCGAAAGTTATTTTTTGAAAACATCGAAAGTTCATTGCAAAATAATATTAAATGCTTTTGGTCATACATATCCTCATTAAAATCATCTGATGGATATCCTGCTACTATGTCCTTCGAAGGGCGCAAATCTAATGATGCCCAAGAAATCTGTAATATGTTCTCTGAGTTCTTCAAGTCAACATTTGAACCCTCCTCTATCAATGACTCAATTAACATTGACCAACTTGAGGCCATTCGGGACTCTGGACTTACGCACATTCACACCATTGAACTAACGGAACAAGAAGTGCAATCAAGTTTGAAGGCGTTAGATATAAACAAAGGTGCGGGTCACGATGGAATACCGGCATTTTTCCTCAGATCTGCTGCGTCGTCATTGTATGTTCCACTTACCATAATATTTAATAAATGCCTGAGTGACGGTGTTTTCCCTGATAGGTGGAAGTTGGCTTATATTATACCAGTCCATAAGGGTGACTCACGTCAAAAAGTCGAAAACTATAGGCCAATATCCATTCTCTCGGCGATCCCTAAACTCTTGGAAAGACTTGTCCATGATAATATATATCCCCAGCTTGCCGCCAAAATTACAGAACAACAACACGGGTTTGTAAAAGGCAAATCTACCATGAGTAATTTACTAATTTACTCAAATTTCTTATTCACTAGCATGGATCGAGGCCACCAGGTAGATGCAATATACTGCGATTTCAAAAAAGCTTTCGACAAGGTTGACCACCTTATTCTTATTAAAAAAATAATGTTCAACGGAATTAGGGGAAACTTATTACGTTGGTTTGTCTCATATTTGACAAAAAGACAGCAAGCTGTATCATTACGAGGACATACTTCTACGTGGGAACCAGTTACCTCTGGCGTACCACAGGGGTCAATCCTGGGTCCACTGTTATTTATACTTTTTATTAACACTGTTACTAAATGTTTCATGCATTGTTTATTTCTTTTGTACGCCGATGATATAAAAATATTTGCCATTGTTAGGAATTTAAACGATTGTCTGCTCATCCAAAGCGACTTAGTAAGGTTCGAAGCATTTTGCAATGAAAACAAAATTTACCTAAATTACAACAAATGTAAACAAATAAGCTTCACTAAAAATCACAACGCTATTATACACAATTATTGTATTGGTAACTATTTACTCGAGCGCGCTTACTGTATAAAAGATCTAGGCGTACTTTTTGATTCTAAACTCCATTTCGATGCGCACATTGAGAACATTGTGAATAAAGCTTACCGCATGCTAGGATTTGTCATCAGAAACAGCCGCGAATTTCGAAAACCTGAAACTTATCTTCTACTTTACTACACGCTGGTCCGTTCTCAACTTGAATACTGCACCTCCATATGGACACCACTTTACGGTGTCTATAAAGTCAACATTGAAAGTATTCAAAAGAAATTTCTGCAATACCTCAATTACAGAATGAGCGCACCTAAACGGGGGTACATAAATATGCTCTCGAATTATAACGTCACCACTCTAACTAACCGGCGAACATACCTTGACCTCATGACGCTTTATAAAATCTGCAATAACTTTATCGACTGTCCTGACCTACTGAAAGTAATAAACTTCAAGATACCACCCAGAGTAACAAGGCTTAACGACTTATTCCACATTAGCCGGACGCGTACTAATGCTGGTGTCAGGGATCCAATCAGAAGAATGTGCGAATCGTTTAATCAAAATCAAAACATCAAGGATTCCGACTTATTTTTTGATACACGCAGTACTTTTAGAAGAAAATTGAAGGCCGTTTTCCTACTAAGTACAATACCTTAGACATTGCTTGGTTTATAATTTTAACTACCTTTCTTTTTTTAAATTTCTGTATGACATTATTTTTTATCTATATATATATTTGGTCTTACCATCAAAATTTTTCCAAAAACAATTTGTAAACTTTTATAAGGATATTGCGCATTTTTTTTTCATCTCTCTGTAAAATAATATTTACTTATGTATATATACATACGTCTTTTCCGTATTTAACGGTAAAAATATTTGTTTTTGTTTTTATCTGCTGTCAATGTTAATTCGTGAGAAATAGTTTGGATGCAGGCGAATTCTCTATTAATTGTTTTGTATATTCTTGTCAATTGACGTCTGTATCTGTATTTTCTCCTTAATAAAAAAAAAAAAAAAAATATTACTGGTATTATTTATATATATATATTTTGGAATTCCTATGAATCTTAATTATTGTTCATGTACTTACATGCAATGTTATTTTTAACACTGACAACTCAAAATGATATTAGGGAACGTACCCATACTACGTGACACGTTCGGGGGGGGGGGGGGCTGCGGCGGGTTGCTTATGATTTTTATTTTGCAAAGTGTTTTTTTTTTAATTTGGAATTCAGTTTCTAATTCAGTGGTGAGTGTATTCGTACTTTTAAATTATTACTTCACGTAGCAAAAAGTGTTTTATTTGGAAAATCACGGTATTATTAGTATATTTACCAAGTTCCGATATCTTTCCAATTAATTATCATATTAATTAACATATAACAGGATTAGTGTTACACAATCAGGTGGCTACGTAGGTAATTGCGTAAATGTGAAATTCTAGGGAAATTTCACTTCGAAATCTAGGGAAATAATTTTTTTGGGCAGAACATCCCTGTTTGAATGCAGAATCATGGCGGAAGGCGGAATGCTTTGTAATGACTTTTAGGTGTGAGGTGTGGTTTTTATTCAAGATTAACTGCTTTTAATATAGAAAAACATTCGTAAAATGTCCACATTTCACCGCTACTGTTATTGTATTTAATCAAAGTGCAATATAAATCATCTCTTTCATTGCAAATACATGTGACATCGTGTTTTGTGTCAGGCGTTACTTTGTAGGTACATTGTTTTATGTATAACACATACAGAAACACTGGTATTTATAATACACTGATCATGACGAGTGTGTAACAACTTGTATAAAAAGCCCTATACTAAAAACAATTTGAAAATACATAAACTAAATGTCAAAATATGACACGACTTTAACCTCAAATAGACTAAATTCATTGCAGATTGTCCGCAAATATAGCCCTTTTCGTAAATTGTTGAGGGCCTAAATTATGTTTCAATAAACACAATAACTATTATTTATCTAAATCTCTAGAAACAGTATGAAAATAAGCCAAAAACACGAAATGTTGAATTGCATAAGTACGTGTGCACTTCAAGTCATTTCAAATGTCAATACAATACAATACACACTATCACCAGGTGACAGGTTAACAGTGACGTCACCGTTAACCATTTCAGTAATGCCAACTTAACGCTGTGTTTTGAGAAGAGGTTTAAAAATGCACTTTTTAATAATTTTTTTAAAACTCTGCGTTTAATATTATGAAATAAAACTTATATATTCAGAATCAGCGTTTCTTGGTCTATATGAACATATTTTTTTAAAGCCATAATATTTTTCACTGGAGTTCCTTATTGGCAGGCGTTCTTCTTTAGAACTTCTCACGTCCAGTCCAGGTAATAATTTCCCATCCCATTGAACGGTCACCATTTCAGGCATATTATTCTGAAAATCTGATTTTATAGATTCCGCTCTCTTTTCTACTCTGTGTGCGAATGCGTTGAATGGATGATTTGTTTATTGGGAAATTATCACAGCTAAGGTCTAGCGCTTCTACTGCAGCACGAAGTATATATACAGAATCCCTTATGCTTAATTGACATCTATCTAAAGCTGTAACTAACTTAGGCGTGATAAAGTTTTTCCTTCCTCTTTTTGTAGTATTTTCAGAAACCGTTTGAGAGGTGGTTGGCAAGGGTTCCTCAAGGCTTTCATCAGAGCTGGTATGTTGATCGGTATGTCCTTGCGTTTGTATAAAATCTTGTGTAGTAAGAGATGACGATAAACTCGCGAAACATATTTGCTCATGTCTATTCTTCTCTTTTAATTTTCTCTCTCTTGTCCTTTCTTCTTTTTCAGCTAACTTTTTGTCAACACCCGCTAAGCATCCTGGATGGCCTGGTTCTCTTTGTTTTTGTAAGAATATTTTATCTTCTTCTATTTTCATCCGTTCCAAAGCATCAGCGTGTGCTATATCGAATAAATTGTCTAAATTGTTTTGAAAGACCTCCTCACGGCGCTTGAAAACAAGTGTTTTTTTTTTGGATTTTTTTTTGCAACTCCCTCCAAGCATGGTGAAGATCCACAAGTTTTTTTACACAGTTAGGTATAGCTCTGGTAGGAATTCTAGCTTTTTCCCAAAATATAATACACTCTCGAATGACGAGATTCGAGCTTTCACTAACAGTCAATTAACTTCGCGAATGTTAAAAAAGTACTGCAAGAACTTGCCGGTTAGACGGTAACTTTGCGCCTGTTATTTGATAATTTACATAACCAACTAAGAAAATACTTTTTTATTGCTTCTTAATTCCACTGCCATCTTTTAAATGTAAAACAATACGTGTTAATCACGAGAATAACTGAAAGCAAACGACAAATACCGCGAGTGTGCGCCGCTACTTCCGCGTAACTTGCATGAACATGATTCGGTGCAAGTCGGCACGGGTATCGTGCTCCGAATAAGGTAAAAAAAAATTCCGAGTGTTTTAGAAGCAAAGGAACAAAACTAAGACCTATGCATCAGAAAATAAAAACTTTGAAAAATAAGGGACACCCTATCCTACATGTATTTAATATTACCGATTTTTGCATTTTTATATATAAATTCTTTGACAAATCTAATACGCCTAAATTTTGAATCAGAGATCTAGGTATAATGCCAGTAGCCGAAATAACAAATGGTAATATTTTTATAGTCCGAGAATGCCAAATTCTTTTAATCTCATTTCCTAAATCTGTGTATTTTCTAATTTTTTCAGAAACAGTTTTTTGAATATTACAGGAATTTGGAATAGCTACATCAATGATATAAGTTATTTTTTTTAATTTTGTCATGTAAAACTATATCAGGTCTATTATGACTAATTGTTCTGTCTGTTAGTATAGTTTTATCAAAATATATTTTATAAAATTCATTTTCTAAAAATGATTTTGGTTCATATTCATAATATGGTACTATATTACGGCAGTCAATCAAGTTATGTTTAATTACCAAACTTTTGTGGATTATTTTTAAAACCTGATTGTGCCTAAATGTATACTCGGACGGCGCTAATATAGAACATCCCGATATAATATGTTCTATAGTTTCCGGAAAAGCCAAACATTTTCTACATAAATCATCAATTTGATTTATATCTTTGAATAATAATAATCTTTGAATAATAATCTTTATATAATAATAATAATTATTATATAAATAATAATTATTATATTATTATTCAATTGTAATGCGTTGTGAGACGCATACGTATTTGAAATTCGCGGGTAACAGAAATAATATTAAATCCTTGCCAGGAATAAAAACCAGTGACTAATTTTTTTTTGCTGTACCTAACCTATACACATAAATAACGTAAAATAAATTAGAAAATACTTTCCTTTGTACAAAAAACATGTATAATGTTTTCTTTTAATTGGACGAAGGTATTCGAATCTTATTAATAATTATTTATAATAATATTCATGTGTAGGTATAGCGTTGTAAGACGCATACGTATTTGAAATTCGCGCGTAACAGAAATAATATTAAAGTTGCTAGTAAATAATTAGGAAATAATCATCCCTTAGTTTTCATGTATCTTTTAAAATATTTTCAGCTCGAAACACCAAATCAATCGTGACGGCTGACCATAAGTATACCAAACCACGGCTGGTGGAGACTGAGGATTACTAGTGCCCGCGCCAACAGAGTCCTGGTTTGTTAGCATTTCAATTTATTATTTTATTTATTTTATTTATTTATTTATTTATTTAAACGCCCATAGGGCTTTTACATAGAATGCAGTACATTTTTTTTAATTACAGTGAAAAGAATGGGTTTACAAAATACAATACACAATACAAGTAACATAATATTTGTTAAAAACAAAATATAGGTTACATAAAATATAAGGGTTAAAAAAAAAAATAAAATAAAAAATTTAGGTTACATAAAATATAAGCGTTAACAAAATACAGGTAACATAAAATATAAGAAACAAAATATAGTCCATAAAATATAGTAGTTGACATAAAGTAGGTAATTTTTAAAATTGTTGTTCTCATTAGTTTACGGGATAGGTAGAAATAAATAGTTGGCACATATGGCGTTTGAAGTTTGCTAAGTTCAAATTATTGTCAAATACATCCAGATTGTTTAAGTATTTGTTACCAAGACTATGCAAACGTTGTATTGGAGAATGTAAATCATAGTTCGAATGAGATGTACGTATATAAAATGTCAATGTTTGTCTAGTTGTTCGTGTATGTACATGTAGATTTATTAATTGCAGGAGTTCACAACTGTCGAATTTAAAGTTTAATAATTTTAATAAAAAAAGTTAGGTCGTTTATTTTTCGTCGGTTTTCTAATGTTGGAATATTTAAAGTATTCATTAACGACGGATAATTTATGTGCTCTAAAGGGATGTTAAGTTTAAAATTTACAAAACGTAGAAATTTTCTTTGAATTCTTTCAATAGTATGAATATGAATTTTATAGAAGGGCGACCAGACTATGGAGTTATATTCTATTAGGCTTCTAACAGGGGATGTATACAGTAGTTTAATGATTTGTAGAGATTCAAAGTTTTTAATTGTTCTTAACACAAATCCTAAAGTTTTCATACCCTTATTTGCAGTTTGTGGAATGTGAACCGTGAAGTCTAGTTTCTCATCCATTATTATGTCAAGATCCCGCATTTCCGATACTCTTTCTAAATTTATTTTATTTATTGAATAGTCGAAAAACAGTGATGTTTTTTTTCTGGAAAAGGTCAAAGTTTTGCATTTTTCTACATTTAAATATAGATTGTTTTGTGAGCACCAAATTTTTAGCATGTCTATATTTGATTGAAGAATTTCACAGTGATTAAGGATAGTTATCTCTTTATATAATTTAATGTCATCAGCGAAAATCAACACTTTGACGTCTTTAAAGCAGTTGACTATGTCATTTATAAAAATAAGAAATAAAATTGGGCCAAGATGACTACCTTGCGGTACTCCACTAGTGGCAGAAAATGGTTTGGATATAAAAGATTTTATTTTTACAAATAAAGTTCTACCTGATACGTAACTACTTAGCCAGTTCAACATATTTGCTCTGATTCCCAGAGCATGAAGTTTTCGGATCAGTATTTTGTGGGACACTTTATCAAAAGCCTTCGAGAAATCAGTATATATACAGTCAACTTGTTTGTTTTTAGAAAATGACTCCAATATATAGTTTTGAAAGAGTAATAAGTTTGTTGAAGTTGATCTACCTCTAATGAAGCCACGTTGTTTGTCATTTATTATCTCTGTTAACGTGGGATATATTTCATCAAGAACTAGAGATTCAAAGATTTTGGGTAATACAGATTGTATGCATATAGGTCGATAGTTTGAAATGTCAGTCTCATCGCCTTTTTTAAGTATTGGGATAATATAGCTGGATTTCCAGTAGACAGGAAAATGTCCAGAAGATAGTAGCTGGTTAAAGAGAATGGTTAGTGGTTTAGATAATACAGAGGAGCAATGTTTTAGGAAAATTGGCGGGATGGAGTCTGGGCCTACAGATTTGTTAATGTCTAAGGAACGTAGTTTCTTTTTGCAAGATTCTTCTGTTATGTAGCAGTCTGTTAAATGTATGGTTTTTTTAAATGAGTATGAAGGAATTTTTTAATTTAATTTTAAATTATTATCTAGGTAAAGATATTTATATTGCGAGGATAACTTTGCTTTTTGGTGAACTTTATATACCGGATGCAGTACGATGATTCTGGTAACGTTTTAACGTTTATTAAATATTTTTTATGAACGTCAGTTGAATTATTTTGATGCACATTTAAAGGCATTTTTAATTTATGATGATTCTTTGTTGTAGGTATGTAGGACGGTAACATTGTTGTGTCATATGAGGAGATGGGGGCTGACGTGTTCCACCACTCTGTGGCAGCGATGTCCTTGAGAGAACACAAGAAGGAAATCTATTCCATGGACTGGACCAGGATGCGACAGGAAAACACATTATCAGTACGCTTGACTTTCTTTCTTTCTTATTCTGTATTTTCTATTTTTATCAGTAAAGAGAGTACGAAAACAGTATGCAATATAGTTGTGAATGATGAACCATTAGAGCGGGTGGATGAGTTTGTATATCGTGAGAAGTATGTTTACGAGAGACGGGAAGTGTAACCGACGTGTTACGTACCCTCGTTTGTTTTTTTCTTTTTTATTATGTTCAATGCCCCGGTGCAACAAATAAATGCTTGCGCGCTAAGGTTGCCACCGGGAGACATTTTAAACTCTTATCATTTACATACTTGTTATTCTATTGTTTTAAAACCCCCGCCCCAGAAGGCGGATGCCTTTCCCACTGGGCAAGGCGAAGCCCCCAGCCCCAGAAGGCGGACGCCTTTCCCACTGGGCAAGGCGAAGCCCCCAGCCCCAGAAGACGGACGCCTTTCCCACTGGGCAAGGCGAAGCCCTCAGCCCCACTAGGGCAACTTAAAATGTATATTTTTTCAATTAATATAACTTACACACCCCGCAGGACAATGAAATAAACATATTTCATTCCAGAGTCCTGCCGGGCATTTAGGGAAAGAGAGTTTGAGTCTCTGACCCTTAAACCCACAATACTAGGGTGTTTTTTGCCCAGAAAAAAATACCTATCACCAAATTGTAAACTTGCCTTAAACTTGCCATAAACTCACCAAAGCAAAAATCTACGGATAAACCATACCTGTATAAATATGTTAGAATTAAGACATGTACCTGTATATAACAATTTTACCCTGTAGAATTATTTCTAATTCTCAATTTTAAGCGACCACTTTCGTGGGCGACACCGACAAAATAAGGTGTGAGAGAAACGCCGCCCTATTTATAGTATTGGGCAAGGTCAAACCTCCCACCCTATTTCTGTACCACGTGACCCAAATTTCGTGGAGATTTGGGTATAAAAGAAGACACATTTTTTAAAATAAATCAGTTCATCTCTACTCAACAAACTCGTCTTATTTATTTCTTCAAAGTTTTTCATCAACCAGCTGCCTCCCGCCGACTTCTGCCTGTCTTCAGTCCTGGTGCCTACCTCCTCCAGACAAGCCGGCCCTACTCAAGGCAACCGCCCGGCGCCAGGCTCAGGCAGAAGAATCGGCACATCCAGTGTCCTTCACCCACCAGGCACTGGGTGCTAGGGAGGTCAGCCCTTTATTATTTTTATCATCCCATCATCCTGAACGTGCACTAAAAACCCGGTACTTTTTTACAGTCTTGTGAAGACGCTGATACGTCTGTTACAGGAAGGCTGATAAAGATTTTGAATAAATGTACTGAATGCCATTGGCGCTAACAAAAAACAGTCTAAAGAAGCGAATCTAGCAGTCCACAAAAGAGTGCTGGTACCTACTTTGATGTATGGCAGTGAGGCATGGAACTGATGGAGGAAAGTAGACTGAATACTATAGCAATGAGATTCCTGAGGCGTATGTGTTGTAAAACCATGTATCGTCCTGTATATTTTCTGCTCTATATTAGTGATAGATGAACCGGTGGATGATGGAAATGGTTTGTCTACTTTGTAGCTGGAAGTAAGATTGTAGAAATTTATTATGAGTTTGTGCAGAGCGCCTTTGAAGTGATTTTTTTACAAAAATGGCGTTAAACAAATCATCCATATATTATTACTCTTATGATTGTGTGAGAAATGTGGAGATCCGCAAAGAATGCAAGGCTGATGTAAGCGTAATGAGTAAGATTAAGAAAGGGACCCTCAGATGGTTTGGGTATGTAAAGCGAATGAACAAAGCTTAATGTAAGTAGAAGGCCTGACACGATCAAGTGAATCAGATACTTGCGCCGGGCCACGGCAAATGTCAGAATAGTACAATAAGATGTATGAGTCGATGTGTGAATGTGGCAAAGAGTGTGTGCCAAGACCGAGTTGTTTGACCGTCTGTCCTATCTGCCTACCCCTGCGGGGAAACGGCGTGATGGTTATTTGGTTATTCTTGTATTTCCTGTTTATAATAAAATACTAAAACATGTAATTGAGTTTTCATTTCTCTATACCAGAGAAGTGCCAAATTCGATATTGTCGTAGCAACGCTAATCTTATTTGAAATTGTGCTTCCCGTTTTGAAGGGATTGAAATTTCAAGTAATTTTAGGTTATTTTACGACAGTTGGTTTCTTAAAGCAATGGGTTTCCATCTGACAAAAGCTCTGTCTAGAGAAAATGAGCTGTAAATAAAATTTATTAAAAGAAAATAACTTAGTAATAATATTTTCTTAATAAAAATATTTTCTTTTAATAAATAAATAATGACATCACAAAGTAACAACCTTTTAGAAGAAGTTTTCTTCGAAAAATTTGTAAATAAAAGTAAGTTCGTTTTCTCAAGCAGCAATCCGTCAGATGCAGTTCTTGTTGCTCTGGGAAGGTTTTTGACATTTCATTTTATTTTTAAAATAATATTTTAGGCTAATGAACTGGGTAGGTATCGAAAGAATAATAAAGAGAAGAATTATATTCTCTATGGTTGAGCCTTTTTTTAAATTCCTTTATTCTTGTCGATGGTATGTGTGACGTCATAGTACATCGGTGACCAAATATAAATATTAGATATATGGGTCGTCCATTAATCACGTGATGTTTTTTAGCAACTTTTTAGCCCCCCCCCCTGGTGATATGTGGTGAGGTTTTAGACTAACCCCCCCCCCCAAATCACGTGTATTTTTTTTAGTACAAAGTATTTTGAAATTTTCAGAATCTTATCACGAAAAATAAATACACGTGATATCTCATTTTAACCCCCCCCCCCTCGTGATATTTCGTGATTTTTTCCGAACCCCCCCCCCCCCACTTTAGAGCCTCACGTGATTAATGGACGACCCCATATGAAAATATGGAGTCGGTGAATTATTTTCCCATTTGGTCTCTGTAGGTTGACATGTTGTTCTTGTATTGTTTTGTGTTTATAATACTTATATAGTGCAATTGCATAGCGTGGATTGACTAGATGATCATTTGGGGATGTGTGTGAAAGGGTTTTATTTTTTCCTGTGGGGAAAATTTAACCCGGACATTTAAATCTGGTGCGTTAAAAATATAGCATGTTGTAAATTATAAGTTGATAATAATAGTTGTCACATGTAAGTAATAGTAATTAAAGTAGGTATTTGTTAAATTAAGGAACATCATTTCTAATCATCATTTCTAGTTGTAAGGATGCATTGTGATAAATGTTTTTTAAAAGTGTGGGGTTGGGTTTCGGTTTTTAAGTTCTCAGGTAGAAGGTTAAATATTTTAGGAGCTAGGTATATGAAATGTCTCCGAGCTGACGTGGTATGTAGTGTAGGTACATTATAATACGCGAGCGTGCACATTGCAATGGCAGCAGCTACTTGAACGTCATGACGTGCGAGTCGTGACGATACCACCGCGCGAATGTGTTTCTCGCGAAGTTGAACGAGTGTGTAGCGACGTACTTCGGACATCGGTCAACTTTCCCAAATACTTCGTCGAGGAACTTCGCGAGTAGTGTGGAGCTAGGGCAAGTCGCTCGAGGCGAGCCAAGATTGGACGAAGTGCCTCTCCGCACTACCGTATTCGGCTAACCTCGTTGTGGAGCCAGCATAAAACACAATTTTTGTCATTAATTAGGTACCTTAACAACAGTGCTTCTTCGACTTTTTTTTTAAATGTGAATACAGTGTTTTGTATTTGCAGTGTCATTGCACTAAGAATATTTAACAGGTGAAAATTAAATAACTAAATTGGTGTTGCCAGCCTACAAATTTTGTAGTTCCATTTTTTATATTTTCTACTCTTATTTGACAGACTTTATTTCGTAATAATGCAGGTTTTTTAACACCGCTAAGTTGTTTTTCAGGTGTGGTCACGAATTTATTTTTGCACTTTAGTGAAATACAATAACAGTAGTGATGAGTTGCTGACATTTTACCATAAATAAACCAATAACATTTTACCTAGTGCTCTTCAATATTAAAACAAATAAAGCATCTCGACTTCTGACGCCGCCATACAAAATACAGCGTCCTTTTTGAATAAAAACGTAGGCTTTTTGTGATTAGTGACGTCTCCCACAGATTTGATGCAATTTCTGGAAACCCGAAAAATAACTTTAGGAATTGTTTAAATTAAAAACTAGTTTATCAATTTAAAAAAAAATGCTGGTATTTATGTTAGAAGGTGTTGGTTGAATAAAGTATTATTGAGGTAGTGATAATAAAAAGGACTGAAGTTCCTTATTGTTCTCGAATAATTCCGTCAAATATATTTGATAAAGTAGATTTATAAGTAATTTAAATAATTTAATTAAATTGTTTTTTTGCATTTATATGGATGTTTTATGCCTTCGCTAGGGAGTTAGTTGCATTTCTGGGGATTTTTGATGCCTTCGCGGGGAGTTTCTATTTTCTGATCTGGCAACGCTGTCCGATGTCATTTTTAAATAAATGGCCATCAAACAAACGTCATCTATCAAAAAGCAGTTAGATTTCTATTTACACCGCTTCGAAACCGGCGTTTTCCTAAATGCCGAGCGGTTTTAACCATCACAGGATCAATGCCGTACTTTTGAATATTGCAATTTGCGTGAGATTACAATCTTTGAGTTATAAATAGATGAAGTATTGTAATTCGGAGGTGGTTGCAGCGCGCGCATAGCCGCAGCAGAATGGCTACATTGGCTATGCCAGTTTTACCTTCGGCTAATAATAATAAAGCGTCCCACGTTCCTTCCCACACGGCGGCTTGTGTCCATTTTACGTTTTAATTGAATTATGCCAGCCTCACCGTGAAGTGAACCGTTCTCGTTTGAAAAAATATTTGTGACCAGAATCAGTTTGTGGTTTATTGTTTACTTGTGTGATAATCTAGTGAAAACAATAAGGCGGTAAGATCTTTATTATTATTATTATAAAAGTTACCTATTTTTCTATGTGAATACTGCACAAGAGTCCCAACTGTCCGGAGCCAGTGGGCTATCGACTATGGCATCCCCAATTGGACTGGGGTATGTTGTGAGGCTGAAGGGAATAGGATAGGGAAGGAGATGGGAAGGGGGGGTTGGTAAGTTCCTGGCTATTCAGATCTGGTTATCAAACACAATGAAAGCCATTTCAAGCAACATTTCCATTTTAAATGGTGGTCTTTCACCAGATTATACCAATCTGGAAAAGTGTATTGGCAGTAATACAGAATAAAAGTCTTGATTCGTTTATCAGGAGTTGCCAGTTTTTATTTAAATTATAATATATCACTGAAGAAGATAATAATACTAATAAATCTAAATGAAACATAACAAGACACAGAAAATTAAAAAGGTAACGGTCCCAACTTGGACGCGAATCCCGGATCTCTTTTCTTACCGGGACACAGCGCCAAATGACCAATTATTTTTATATTTTTTTGTCATTTTTATCGAACTCATTTCAAATTCAGAATTAACAATATCATCCTCAAACAATTTTCCCTATATTAAGTACTTTTATACGGTTTAAAGTGTCATCACGTCATATTCACAAGAAATGACAAAATAAACAAAAAATTTTAACAAAACAAAAAAACGACTTTGAAAAATGCACTAAAAAGTAAAAAAAAAATTCGGATTCTTCTACAACTTAATAATCAACTTTTCCTACTCATCAATATGTAGGTACGATTGTTATTTTTGGAGTCGGTATCAGCAAAGGTAGGTTTGTAGTTAGATACATACCTAGTTATAGATGAGATGTGCTTGTGTCGCACGCGCGACTTGACAAGGCGAGAGGTGAGAGGGGCCGCGGCGGTAGGGGAGCTGTCAAGTGAACACCCGGGCCGGAGGTACCTTGGCTGACACAGACTCCAAAAATAACAATCGTACCTACATATTGTTGAGTAGAAAAAGTAAGTTGATTATTAAGTTGTAGAAGAATACGAAATTATTTTGTACTTTTTAGTGCATTTTTCGAAGTCGTTTTTTTTTGTTAAAATTTTTGTTTATTTTTTTGATTTTTAGTGAATCTGAAGTACACTAACTAATTTGACTGAATATGGGTAGACCTACTAAACGTGCTGCTCATGTGAGACAGACATTACTTGACCATAACGACGTTACGGTAGGTGACTCAAAGATCCGGATAGCCTATAAAAGATTCGACCGAGTATCGTTAATTTGCTCCTAAGAATTTAAGAGTTCCGTTACTTTGTCATGGATCCCATAATCAGAACCTAACCAAACTCTCATTAAACTACCCTTGAAGTACATCCTTTCCAATAAAAAAAGAATCGTCGAAATCGGTTGGTGTGATATTGAGTTATTTGTCCATTTGTTGCGGACATACTTAATGCAAATTTAAGACTTATATGGTTTTCTTATGGATGCCATTGCCAGAACTGGACCAAATTAAAATGGGACCACACTGGACCATCAGCTTTCATATAAAAAAAGAATCATCAATATCCGTTCACCCAGTCGAAAGTTCTGTGGTAACAAACATTAAAAAAAAATACCGTCGAATTGAGAACCTCCTCCTTTTTGAAGTCATTTAAAAATATGCATCATATCTGTTAAACGAAAACAAAATTGTAACCTGCTCCAATATTCGCGATCTAGGTGTGATTCTCGATAGTAAGTTACAATATCAATGTCTAGAGACACTGATTCATAGCATTAACGATATATTCACAAATTAAAGCGATAAATGGTGTTTTTAGCGATAAATCCTTAAAAACGCGAAATAGCAGCGAAATTTTTTTACTTTAAAAAAATTGAGTGATGGTGTTTTCCCATGTGCTGAACCGTCGAGACAACAGCACTAATCTATTGAGAACAGTGGCGGCCGCTGCCCTGAGAATGTGGTGGTTCACTGACAATCCGTACCTACTTACGACAATTTTTTTTTTTAATTAGGAATTTTTAATAATTAATTTATTATCAAACAAACTGTTATTTCCTCTTATATATTCAACACTGGTTGCACTCATTTTTGTAATAAAATTAAATATTAATAAATTAGGTTATTGGTATTTAATATAATCAATACAAAAAAAAAACAAAACAATGACAATTATCATGCCACAGGTCAAGCGCGCGCCGCTAGACTGCGCTAGACGCAAACTGATCTATGTATGATCTTCACCGAAATTCGATTGTATTCGTGTCACCTTGGGTCATGGTTCGGGTCAATCGGTAAACTTCGGCAAGGATCGGAATATGTTGGGTGGGTGGCACACCGATTGAAGCCAAATTCTGGTACAAATAGCGAAATCGACGCGCTTTCAATGTTTTAAATATTCTATACAAAAACATGATTTCGTTCGTTTGCAAACCGAATGCACACCAATGCGGCCGAAACGAGGGCGCTCGGCGGCCGCGCTATGGGAGATTAAAAGCATTCTCCCTGATAATATTCGTTGCATTAAATTGGTAACTAATATTTTGAAATTATTAAATTAGAGATTCTATAGATTTAAATTTAAAAGTTTAAATTTAAATTTTTAAATTTTTATTTTTCTAGTCAAAGTTTCCATATATGTTTCATTGTATAATTTTATGTGAAATAAATATTATTTTTTACATTATTTTTTGAACAGTAATATCATAACGATACATTCAATAACTTTTTTTTCTTTACTTAATCATGCATATATTCACTGTGTACTATATTTCACATTCATAAATATAACAGATTTTATAAAAATCTTAAAAGATCATAAATATTCTAAAATAACACTAGATGTGAACATACTTATTTTATATTTATTAAGTCTTTATCAAAAAGTACTTGTACCAATTAGCTCTAGATACAATCACTTTTATATTGTTAAATATTTAACATTAAATTCCTCAATCTATACTCAAAATACTTCTCTTGTTAAACAAAACAAAAAAAAAAAAATTTCTTACTGGTTGAAACCTACAAAAGATTTTAATTATTGTATTGGTTTCATAAATGAAGTTATTCTATTTCGCTCTTTTTTCATGTTTACCGGACAGATAATAAAAATATGTGTTAAATTATTTATTTATGTATGGGATTTAACCAACCTAACAATAATATTAAATTTTATTGTTTTATCTAAAAATAAAATATTTGTAATATTATGTAAGGTTAAAAGCATGGAAAACCATTTTGTATCATTATATTATACTAAGGGCTGTTACTTTAAGAAAAAGAATTGTGGTATCTTTGATAAAAATAAATGCTTTATCATATTTTATATTAATCATTGCTGTATTACGCTAAGTATAAACACGGATATCAGAAAAAATATGTATGTAATTATATCAACTATTAAATTGAAGCTTACACTTAATTATGATATAGAGTTATTTCTTATAGAAATATTTCAATATATAAAATCAACCAAACTTCGTATCACAATCTTATTGTGTTGCATCAAATTTAAATATGAATTAAATGGCTCAGAATAATTTCTCGTATATAGATAATGATAACGAAATAGAATGTAGTACAGTAAATAATTTAGAAGATTGGATAAAAAAACAAAACATAAATGCGTCTGACAATCTTGTTTGTATTCAATTAAATATAAGATCTATACAAAAATATTGGAATATATTGCATATATATTTACTTAATTGTTTGAAGCATATTGACATTATAATGCTATGTGAAACATCTATTCAAACTGAAAGTACGTGTTTATACAATATTCCCGGATATAATGCATATAACTACTGCAGGACTGATAAGTCAGGAGGAGGGATTATATTATATATAAGAAATAAATTTGAATTTAGACCAACATCGTTCCAATCACTTCATTTTGAAAATATAACGGGAAAGCTCATACTCCAGGACAAAACTAAAGTTAATATAGTAGCTATCTATAGACCTCCTAATTTGAGTAAATCTTCTTTTTTAACGGAATTATCATCGTATCTTGATACAATTAATAGTAAGGAAAATATGATCTTACTTGGAGACATAAATTTAAATTTGCTTAATGACCAAGATTATATCATAACTTCATATGAAAACTTACTTACTAATCATTATTTAACTAAATGCATTAATGTAGTAACCAGAGAAGCTGTATTAAATGGACAAATTAGTCGCACGTGTATTGACCATATATTTGCCAAATTTAGAGGCAAAAAAATAACAGCTTGCGTCTGTGAAAATAATATTGCCGATCATTATATCACTGCTATTAATATAAAATCTCATAAACGTCAGGTAGACTTTTCAAATAAGTATATTCAAATCATCTCACAAAAGGTTATTGATCGGTATATCAAAGATTATAACTGGAGTAAACTTATAGAGGAGAGGGATTGTATTTCATTATATGAAAAAATAAAATCTTTATTTAACAATTTTTACAAGAGTAGTTCTAAAACGATAGTGCAAAAACCGAATACACGACTTTATGCAATAAATGAATGGGTAAGCAGTGAATTATTATGTCATATAAATAAAAGGGATAAACTTTATAAAAAATGGAAAAGTACACCAACAAACAAAACATATGAAACAGAATATAAAAAAACACGAAACCTTGTCAATAAACTCATAAATAAAGATAAAACGAACTACTATAATAATAAATTTAAAAACTGTTTTAATGATACAAAAAAAACCTGGGACGAGATAAATAATATTTTAGGACGTAAACCCAAAAACGATTGTGATCAAACTATAACACGATATATGTTAAAAGATAGAACTGAGGATTCTGTGTCAAATGATTTTGTGAATTACTTCTCGGATAGCATCAGCAACATGTTACATAAATGCAATCACAAAGCTACTAATATAGTACTGGAAGAACTACCTCACAGTTTATATATACCAAGAGCTACTATAACCGATATTGAAAACATTGTTAAAAAAATGAAAAACTCTAAAAGCACAGGTATTGACAATATAAGAATGTTTGATTTAAAAAGAAATATAAAAACTCTTGGGCCAATAATTACTCATTTAATAAATTTGATAATAAATCAATCAAAAATTCCACAAGAATTTAAATGTAGCATTACTAGACCAATATTTAAAGGTGGAAAACACATTGAACTGGGAAATTATAGGCCTATTAGTATTCTACCAGCATTAGAAAAAATTCTTGAAAAATTTTTATCAAATAAATTAAATAATTATATTGAAAAATTCTCTATCATTGATCCAAGTCAATATGGTTTCCAAAGAAAAAAAAATACTGAAAAACTACTGCAAGATTTTTCCAATTACGTAAATAACCAATTGAATAATAAATTACATGTTATTGTTTTATTTATTGATAACTCTAAAGCTTTTGACACAATTAACTCCAAAAAACTGCTTAAAACACTAGAAAAAATTGGAATAAGAGGAAATGTGTTAAATTTATTTAAAGATTATCTTACAGATAGAAAAATATGTATCAAAATAAATAATACTTTTAGTAAAACAAAAAATGTATCTGCAGGAGTTCCACAAGGTTCCATATTAGGACCTACACTATATATAATTTATGTAACCATAATGAAAAAACTTTTCTCTTTTGTGAAACATTTTGTATTCGCAGATGATGCGGCATTGGTCATATCACATAAAGATCTAAAAATTGCAATTGAACTCATGCAAATTGACTTTAATCAACTCTGTAAATGGTCACATGATGCAGGACTATTAATAAATGCTAAAAAAACCAAAGTAATGCATATAAGATCACCTAATGCCAAATTTCAATTTAATCCTAATATTATATCTCATAATTTTAATTGCATTCATAAAAATATTCCAACTAATTGTAAATGTGAAAGCTTAGAATTAGTTTCGGAATACGTGTATCTTGGTGTTACTGTAGATTGTTTTTTTAAATGGGACAAACATATAAAAAAAACCTGTAAAAGACTCAGATCGATTGCTGGCAGAATGTACACATTAAATTTTTTCCTATCAATTGAAACACTTAAAATAATTTATATGTCACTAGCAGAATCTATTATAAGATATGGATTAACAATATGGGGAAATACTTCTATAACCAATCTGAAACAAGTGCAAGTTGTACAAAACGCAATTGTAAAATTATTGGTCGTCCCTAATATTTTCAAACAGAGACAAAATAAACCGTTGCTGTTTCAGAGTGCCAAAATTTTACCTGTTAAGGCAATACTTTGGCACAAAATTATAATTCAACATATATTTACCCCGCAGCATAAAGAGAAATTAGAACATAAATACAGCACTAGATTCACGCGTAACGACGGGTTAATAGTTCCGAAATTTAACAATAAGTACGGACAGAGAACGTTTGAATATATCATACCGAAGATATTTAATTTATTACCTGACACTATAAAGCAATGTAATTCTATGAATAAGGTTAAATATATGGTGAAAAATTGGCTATCGGAAAAAAAAGATTTATATTGATTTTGATATGTATGAAAAAATGTTGTATCTGTAGATATAAGATGTAAATTTTAAATATGTATAAATATGTAACTAAAATATAAGCACCTGTTGACAAGCCGATTCAATTGGCTTAGCAGGACTTGTTTGTTGATTATATTATGTATTATCTATTATTTCAATAAAAAAAAAAAAAAAAAATATTATTATTATTAAAATTAGAGAAATTAAATTAGAGATGTGTATAGTCTTCAGTAAGTAAATAAAGTAAATTTAGACATTATAATCTGCCAGTGCTGCACACAAACACACTGTGCGACCAGCCGCCCTTGATTGAGAACACAGGTAAAATGTTCAATCCTGCGATTGTAGGTCAGAATGTCCAGCGATCAGACGCTATTCTTTTAGCAAGTAAAAGGGTTTTTGCGGCTGGGCCCTGCAGGCAGCTTTTGGTTCGGCTTCGCCCAGTTTAAGTGTTGGTGACCATTTTATAAAATCCGTTAAAAACTGGTTCCAAAAACAGCCAGATCCACTGGGATCCAGTGACACCTAGTCACCGGGACAAAGTAACCGTGACAGGCAATGAAGTCATATATAAATTATATATAGACACGTGGTATTATTATTCTTTACTGCCTGTTACTATAATAATCATATTATCCATATCCGGAGAGATTCACGAAATTACAAATCCAATAGTACTTACGCCTGCCAGATATTACTCCTCACGCTAGCTGTTAATGTAAGTGGCGCCATCTTTTGGCATTGCTTTAATTCAGTTCTATTACAAAAGTAGATTTGTATACCAACTCCAGGTATGAAAAAGGTTTTGCGTAAGGCGCGGCGTCATAGTTGTATTCTTAGCCGGATTCTTAAATTTCAACCGTACAGTAGCTATGCTATTAATACTATTTGATGATGATCATTAGTTGTTGTGGTATACTTTTGCGATGACTAGTCAAGCTTAATACAAATATTTTTTAGAAAAAACCCTTTGATTCACCTTTATAAAAGACAACTATTTACATTTTATTTCATTGTGAAGGAAAACACTGCATCAAGAATTTCAATACAAAATGTCACAAAAAACAGACATAAATTATTGTAAATGACTGTCGGCTGTCATCCTATTCGACAAAAGAAAATTATCATTATTCGTAATTGAAATTTTAAATGTAGTATTTTCCATCGCACCTAATGCGATTAAGGTGAATCAAAAGGCTTTTTCTAAAAAAATATCCATATTAAAGTGCTAAAGTTGGATGGTATTTCGAAAAACCGCACTAAAATTACCTTGAGTTCTGGTTAAATATCAATATAAAAACAAACCAATTGTTTTCGGTTTACCAGATAATATATCTTATTATTCTACATGATAATATTGTTAAAAGTTTTCCCAGAATAGCTAACTTTAACTAAAAAAAAATACTCCCATTTGGCAAACAAATATTTAAAAATATATATTTGTACGAATATAAACTGATTTAATGAAATAATTAAAAACACTTTGTTTTTACTATGATAATCTTTATTTCAAAAATCAACATGTTTCGAGAACGACGTTCTCTTCATCAGAACATTATATGTACTAAAAACTAAATTATCAAGTATAGAAAGACAGGCGTGGGTAGAAATGGAAGTAGAGGGGGAAGAGAGGTGGAAAGGGGAGTTGCTTAGAAGGTCAACAGGGCCCTCCCCCAACAGGGGGGGGGAGTGGTGGAAAGGGGGGGGGGGGGGGGTACTTAGAAGATCAAAGACAAAAAATTACAATGGAAATATGTTTAAGATAGGTTTATTCACAAAATTAATTTGATTTGATTGATTGAAAATAACCCTATCTTAAACATATTTCCATTTTAATTTTTTGTCTTTGTTCTTCTAAGCAACCCCCCTCCCCCCCTTTCCACCCCCCCCCCTGATGATCTTCTAAGCACCTCCCCTTTCCACCTCTCTTCCCCCTCTACTTTCATTTCTACCCACGCCTGTCTTTCTATACTTGATAATTTAGTTTTTAGTACATATAATGTCCCGATGAAAAGAACAATGTTCTCGAAACATGTCGATGTTTCGAGAACATTGAATAATAATATTTATTTAAAAAATGTTGATTTTTTAAATAAAGATTATAGTGGTAAAAATAAAGTGTTTTTAATTATTTCATTAACCCGTTTGCTTGTTTAGGAATAAATACATCTCAAAACATGTAATAGCGTTATACTTTCATAAGACCACAAACGTCCCGAGCGACCTTACATTTTAAAAGCTATATATCTCTCTTCCTCTCACGCAAACTTATGTATTTTTCTTTTAACCAGAAAGAGAACAAATAATGCTTTTTATTGTCTTTGAAATGTGAAAGCTATCTTGCATAGGTATTTTACAATCTCGATCCAAAGTGACGGTTTCAGAATTTTTTCCAGAATCCGATGCTTCCTAATTGTGAGGTGCGAATATATTGAACCAAGCAGACGGGTTAATAAAATGGTGCCACAAATTGAATTTGCAAAATTTGAAGAAATAAACTGAAGATTTTAATATTTCTACACAAATCTGAATACATACCCCTACATGAAAAAAAAACAATTTTTTTCCCTTATTTTTCCCAATTTTACATTTTATATATGTATACATATTATGAAAATCATAAGAGTAATGGGACCCACCGCAGCCTGTGCGTGGGTAATATAATTTTTTATTTTTTTTATTTATTTATCTATAATAAAATATGTTTACAATGGTTTTATTTGTATGCCTGTCTCACTAGGGTATACCTGTGTCGAGACAGGCGTACAGGTATATAAATGAATATAGTAATTACAAGGATATTTCAGGTAAAATACATATTATGAATAGAATTAAAACAGAAGGGTGATTGGAAGGGTAATAAATCTTTTAAAGAGAGTTATTTTATAAATGTTGGAGATGGAGTAATGAAATCAATTCTGCCTAGTCTATTTATAGGTTAAATTTGACAGGATTCCATTATTTTCATTTGTTTTATATGGGTTAGGTTGTATGTGAATAGTTATTTATGTCTATGTGTGATTTATTTTACAGATATTTGTGATAGTGTGGCGTCCAATACTTATAATCCATTTTTTAATATCTTGTTTGAATTTTGTAAAGGAGTCACTTTGTCTGATCGTAGTTGGTAGTGTATTGTATAGTTTGCAAGCTATGTATTTAGAGTGTCTTTGCCCGAAGGTGGTTTTGAAAAAAGGAGTTTGGAGAAGTTCGTTGTTTTTGGCTCGGGTATTGTGTATTGTTTGTGTAGCTTTGTATGGTGTTTTGTTGTTTTTGTGTAAATTAAGTAATATGGATCTTGAGTAGAGCTGTTTTATGTCCATAACGTTGAAGGAATTGAAGATAGTATCAGTGCTGGTAGTAAGCGGCATTTTAAGAATTATTTTTATGATTAGTTTTTGTGCTTTCATGATGGGATCAAGGGCATTGGAATATGCATTACCCCAGGCTAGAATTCCGTATTCGATGTGAGATTGGCACAATGAGTAATATACTGTTTTTAAAAGTTTTAGGTGAAGGAAATTGCGTGTTTGTTTGAAAAAGTATATAGATTTTCGGATTTTGTTTGTAGTATTATGTATATGTTGCTTCCAATTCAGGTGTGTATCGAAGGTTACTCCTAAATATTTGATAATGTTTACTTGCTCTAGGCATGGGCAGTCACAGTTTCGGTTTAGAGATGAATTTTTACATTTGTGTATTTTTAATGGCGGGGCTGGGTTTGACTTTGGGATATTGGTGAGACTAGACAGTAAGTATTTGGTTTTCTGTACATTTAGAGTTAATATGTTCGAGTCAAGCCAATATTTTACCTGTTGAATTCCTTCCTCCGCTTTGGAATATGCGGTAAGCCAATCTTTTGCTTGGAAGAGTAGGACAGTGTCATCGGCGAAACTGACAATAGTGGCATCGATATCTAGGTTGCATAACTCGTTAATATATATTAGGAAGAGCGTTGGACCTATAACACTGCCTTGAGGGACCCCGTAACTAATGGGCAAATTCTGGCTCTTTGTGGTATTGAGTTTAACGCATTGGGATCTGTCAGATAAGAAGCTGGAGAGGAGGCCTAATTCTTTGTTCCTAATACCTATATTAAACATTTTGCGTTTTAGTTTGCTGTGTGAGATTGTATCAAATGCTTTACATAGGTCGAGAAATACAGATAGACATTTCAAGCCCTTATCCAGGTGGCCAGAAATATGGTCAGTGACCGTGGCTATAGCATCATTGGTGCTTTTATGTTTTCTGAATCCAAATTGCCGCGGCGATATTAAGTTATTGGTTTCCAGATATTCCATGAGACTATTATTGACGATCTTTTCGAATACTTTTGAGAGGGAATTTAGCAACGTAATAGGACGATAATTACTAATATCAAGTTTGGAGCCAGTTTTAAAAATAGGGATAATGAGACCTTGTTTTAGAATGGTGGGAAATACCCCTTGGCGGATGCTAATATTAAGTAGATGCGTTAATGGTTGAAGTATACCAGGGGCAATTTTTTTAAGAACATTGTTAGATATTTCATCAATGCCGGTTGATGAAGAGTTTTTGAGCGAGTGAATTAAATATATTGTTTTGTTGTACCTGTTATAGGAAAAACAAAACAGTGCAAAAATAAGCAAAAATTTGTCTAAATAGTTTGTACAAAAAGTGTATACAATGGTGTACAGTGTAATAATAAGTGTAAAGTTTGTGTGAAAAATAAAAGTGAAAGAAGCCACATTTTTAACTCTTTTAGGTATTTGGGAAGTTTAGTTGCCACATGAATAATTTTCGGTAAAAGATTGAAAGTACGAAGTCCAATGAAACTGCTGTGTGTTTGCATTGTTTTGGTATTCCTTTGGGGGATTTAAAATACATTATTATTTCTTATGTTAATTCAAAGAAATAATGACATTGATACTCTTTTGAAAATGTAAAATAATGTCATTCTTACCACTGACAGCTGCTAAAAGCGACCCGCAAAGTCATAGAAAATTCATTTAAAATCATTCTGAGAAGCTAGATTAATCAAATCAACTGTTACGTCAAGAAAGATATTGGCACAAGCGATTCTGATGTTGTCCCTCATACAGTTTCTTTATACATAAAGGTTAAAATCGCATTTATAAAAAAAGCAAAGATATATTTTTTGGCCCGCCGGCGACAGTTAAGATAGTGTCCGGTAGTCCTGGGTCGATCGATCGTTTTACACGACCCGGGTCGCTCACGACCCACTGGCGTCACGAGCGGGTCGCGAAGACCCGCTCTTTTCGCGACACAAAATACGAAACTCGATTACTCATCACGCAGTTACTTTCTACGGGCGCGCCGCGCGGTAGACGCTCGCCGCCCAGATCGGTCAAGTCATACGCGACACGAAACCCAGGTTATAATTGTGTGAACGTCCTCACAGCTCACAGCTCACAGAAATAAATTTAAAAAAAGACATGCTTCAGGGGTTAAAAAAACAATGTTTTGAAGGATATAAAAACCTTGTAAAAAAAGTGTTGTTCTGAAGCTTTTATTGAGAATTTAAATAAGTAAATTAGCTGTAAGCTGTAATGCTTTAATATAATTTCTTTTTATTAAGAGACATTTTACACTTTTACCAGTTTATAGTTTCTATTACAATGCACAATTACATTCACACCCACACGAAAAAATGAAAAGTTTTTATGAAAACAGCACTTAGCACTTTGATTAACAATACCAAGATACGCTCTTATTAAAAACGTCTCCGTGTCTAGTCGAATATTCAATAATCGAATCTACTAAACAATCCTGCTATGACGTGACACACGGGCAGGAAGCAGGATACAGTCACGCACGTGTGTGCGTTGATCGGCAATCGGCGACCGAGTGTGTCGCAGTTGCAGTTCGAGAGTTCCGGAGCTGACACGTCTCGCCACTCGCCACATGGGCACCCGGCGAATGTGGTGAACGAGCAGGCTGGCAAGCGGGCGGTGTGTATTTGATTTGTATGCAAATTAACAGATGGCGGTGTGAGTTAAAAGGTTGGGTAACCATCCGGTTTAGATGGTGTTGTGTTTCATTAGCAGCATTTCAGTAAATAAATTAACAAAATAATGTAATTCATTCACCACTCCTAGACGTAATATCCCAGAGATATTAGTGTAAGAGCTCACCCATAGATGGCACTAGATAGTAGTTTATTAGGTTACCCATAGATGGCACTAAATAGTAGTTTATTAGGACATCCATAGATGGCATCTAGCTGTTGATATTCTAGAGATCGTGTGTATCTTTACATAGTATAAAATGAAGTCGCTCCCGCTGTATGTGCGCTTAGATCTTTTAAACTAAGCAATGGATTTTGTGAGGAAGGTTTATATGTTAAATAAAATAAAATAAAATGTATAATGCATGCATATTATGGTACAGAAAAGTCGAAAAATTTGAAGATTCAATTCAGTTAGCAGGCAGCGTACTGGTAAGCGGGCGGTGTGAATTTGATATGTATGCAAATTAACAGATGGCGTCGGTTATAAAAGTTGAGTAAGCCACAGCAACGTGTGGCCGGGTCTGCTAGTAATAAATAAGGTGGGAACCTCAAGGTCGAGGTCCGCATTATTCCAACCGCCTTCTAAATACGATATCAGAGCCCTTTTTCAATCTATCACAATAAAGTCCAAAGTGTCTTTTTGACCCCAGAGTTTTTATTAAGAGTTTAAGATGACTCCGGAGTTACAACAAATTGGCACAGCCAGTAGGATCTGACCCCAAACCTGGACCCCAACTTATAATATAATATCTACCTTGAAAATAATATATTAACATGAAATTTCAAAATTGCATTTATAATATCCCATGATTTTTCACAGGTCAGTATATATCGATCGTCCAGTTGATTAGTCAGACATCTCCAAAAAAGCGAAATTTAAATTGAGTATGCAGTTATATGTAAAAGTGTACCCTTTAACTCAACGATACTCAACCTGCGGCCCGCCAAGCTTTTGTGTGCGGCCCTAACCACTTTACCATCAGGAACTTGATTTAAAAAAAACTATCATTCTAAATTTCGAATATTCGATTCGATTCGATTTATAATCTTGAGATTCGTTTCGACTTTGACGCACAGATAGTGACACCCGAAAAGGATTGTCATTATGGTCCACACGATCTGGTACTGTTTAGATATTCACGGCCAAAAGGTTTTTTTTTGTTATTTGTTTTTGGGGTGTTATGCCGTGTTGCGCTACCTCCGTCTTTAGCCAACGTTTCGGACAGCGTTACAGTGTCCATCATCAGGGCAGATGTGTAAGAGTGTTGCTATTTACACACGCTAGATTTAATCCCAAAAAACAAATATTTGACACACAAGTACACGCGCAAATCTATAATATAAATATGAATCTCTGAATGTGTTGCTAAGCGCATAACTTCCCAACGACTGCACCAAATTGGATAATTCTTTTTTTTTGTGTTCGTTATTGTCAGGACAAGGTTTGTATAAAACCACTGGTGAGCTCTGACGTTATGAAATTTGTATAAAAAAATTGAATAGGTGGCACACGAGCTATTTGAAAACTGAATGTACCGGGACTGAATGTATGGAGTGCGGGAGGGTTGGAGTGAAACCAGGGAAAGGGGAGGCGAATCTGGGAGGGGGGAGGTGAACTTGGGAGGGGGAGTCGGGGGACGTGGAAGGGGGGGAGTGGAGTGGGGAAAGGGAAGGTGGGAACGCGAGAGGGGAAGGGGACGCGGGAGAGAAAGGGGAGGCGGAAGGGGAAAGGGGAAAGAGACGAATGGTAAAGGACACGCAGTGAGAAACTATTTCCTTATTAAACGGCATAGCAACGCATGCCGTGTACCAGCTAGTAATTTATAAATAAAAGTGCCACTTCTAGAAACAACCGCATCAATTATAATACATAAAAACTGGTTAATGTCAATGGTTAGTCAGGTACCTACTAATTTTAAAAGCATTTCTTGCTGTCGTATAAAGTACTATTTTCATATAATATAAAAAGGCATAATTAGGTAATTTTTTACAAAAACAGCGCTCTACAAATTATCCAAATATTATTATTATTAATGGCGGAGTGTCTTCAAAATTAAATTGAAAAAATGTTGGGGGGGGGGGGTTGATGATTTTTTTTTCATCATACCAGTATAGTGTTGCGGCCCGCGTAACTTTACAAATACATGTATGTGGCCCGAAGAGAAAAAAGGTTGAGTATCGTTGCTCTAACTGGTACAATACTCAGCCTAGCGATTCCGTAATTATTGTGAGATCGTTATTGGATAACGGACGTAATCTCCTGTCAGATTTGTGTGATTTTTATGGCTGTTATTTGCTTTTTCTATGTAAAACGTACATTAAATGAGTAAATAATCATGCGTACTTGCAGGAATTCATGTTTAAATCGATCTAAACTAAAATATATGACGTAAAAATCACACAAATCTGACAGAAGATAACGTCCGTTATCCAATAACGATCTCACAATAATTACGGAATCGCTAGGCTGATTACTCAAAAACACCACCAAATCTCTACATATTATAAATTAAAGTCCTCCGCCGTATCTGTCTGTTTGTCTGTTCGCGATAAACTCAAAACTACTGAACGTATTTTCATACGGTTTTCACCAATAGATTGACTGATTCATGAGGAAGTTTTAGGTATATAATGTGTCAAGGGTTTCTGTAAATTGTTTGAAATCTACATAAATAAAAATTAATCGCCAAAATGGAAATATGCGCATGACTTCCGAACGACTGCACCAAATTGGATAATTATTTTTTTGGTGTTCGTTTTTGTCAGGACAAGTTTTGTATAAAACTACTGGTGAGCTCTGGCATTATGAAATTTGTATTAAAAAATTGCAAAAGATGGCATGCCAACTGATTGAAAACTGAATGTAACGAGACTGAATGTGTGGAATGCGGAAGGGGGGTGGGAAACTCGGGAGGGGGGTTCGCGGGACGGGTGAAGGGGGAGGTGGAGTGGGTAGAGGTAAGTTGGAGGAGGCAGAGTGGGAACATGAGAAGGGAAGGGGACGCGGGAGAGGCAGGGGAGGCGGAAGGGGAATGGGACGAATGGGAAAGGACACGAGGGAGAAACAATTTCTTTGTTAAATGGCATAGCATGCCGGTAACCAGCTAGTATGTAATATATAAAGGAGAATGTCCGTACGTGGAGAACGAGCAGGCCAGCAAGCGAGTTTGATGAAATTTTGCACATGCGACCTTCAAAACAACAGCAAAATTTCAATTTGGGAGGCGAGTATGAGTACTGCCGCCCCGGGAACCATTTATTGGACAACCAACACCTCTGCCACAGGTCACCCCAAGTGGTTCGCTACGTTTGGTGACTTAGCAGGGTTGCCCGGATTCATGGGATGAGGTTTGTCTAGGTCTTGGTGGCGGATACGTTTGCCTAACTTGGGCTGGATCGGAGGTGACTGATTGAGGGAGGGCTTTTGACCTCTCCAGCCGGATTCTCCTGACCCTTCGCCTTGCACCGCAGTGTGAGGAATAGATTCATTCATACGTCCGTCACTCCTAGATTCCTACCTACCCTTCATACCTTTTTCTTCCCATATCTTCTTCTCCTTCCTTTCCCTTAAAAAACCCTCCACACAGCATCCTCAAAGGTGACATAGGCCCCCAGGGAAATTGTTTTCCTCGGTGCCTCCTATGTGGGACTAATATAAAAAAAAGGTCACTGTCTACATTTGATTTCAAAAACTTTGTGTAAAGCCCGGGCATCACCGGGGACTTCGGCTAGTCAATTAGAATGCACAAAAACTTAAAGTGAATTAAACAAAATGTTTTCTGGGTCACTAGCAGGAGTGCTGGACCGTTACGCCTCCTGATGTTATTTTATAGCAAATTTAATATGTAAAACACAGATACAGGTAAATAATATTTGATCACGGTAAGCATTCAAATATTGCTTTCCTCATTATCTCAATTCTTAGTATTTGGAGATGTCCTACTAATCAACTGGACGATCGATATATCTGTTTAAAATTTTGGTTAATTTCCTTGGGATTTCTTTCCGTATATTGAATAAGATGTTATTTAAACTTAACAAAGAAGCATCTTTACATTGTGTGGGTGTTAAAATTGTTTTTTGAAGTGCGTTTATACTGTGGGATTACCTTATTTAATATAACACCTACGCTGGTTATAAATGATTCATTTATTCAAGCAACACACTCTACAAGGTGACTGGTAATTCTTGCGAATTATTAAAAGATGTCATGGCAGAGCACTGGTGTATATATATATTCTCTACATTAGTTCTACACAGAAGGCCTTGAGGAAAAAAATTCCATCAGGGCCAATGTCGTCTTTTGGGTTGCCATGAGGAGGGTATTTTTATGCAAAATAAGGAGAGGAAGTTCTGGGTAAGAAAAACGTATGAGGGGTGGGTAGGATTCTGGGGGTCAATTGGTCCAGGAGTGACGGACGTCTGAATCCACCTTCCACTGCAGTGCAAGGCAATGTGTTGAGAGAGTCTGGCTGGAGAGGTCAAAAGGTCTCCCTCAATCAGTCTCTCCGATCCGGCCCGCAACGCAATAGGTGGGCAAACTCATAAACTGCCAAGACCGAGACAAACCTCACCCCCATAAAATAAATTTGGACAACTTATATAGCGCTGTTTTTGCGAAAAATCGCCTCAAGAGCATGTACCTACTGCTAAGTTACTAAAAGTAGTGAACCATTTAGGGCGACCTGTGACAGGGGTGTTGGTTATCCAATAAATGGTTCCCGGGGCGATGGTACCCATATCCCCCTCACAAATTGATAAACATGTGATAATGATACTATCGCCCTGGTGAAAACCACCATTCAGAATAGAAATGTTGCTTGAAACGGCTTTTTTTAAAAAAAAAATTTTTATTTCCTCTTCCCTATTTTCTTCCCCTCCCTACTATTTTTCAAACAGTTTCAGAACATATCCGATTTTTGATGTCATAGTCCCACTGGCTTCAGACAGTTAGGACTCTTGTGCGGTGTTCACATTTAAAAAAAAGACAACTTCACATTTTAAAAAAAGATGTGCAGAAGAAATGTGATCCTTGATTGAATATTCGATAGCATCTTTTTAAAAAAATGTCTCCAACCTCTCATTCCAAAAATCATACCTCCCAATATTAACACACTTCAGGCCGGAGAAAATGAAGAAACCCGTTCAAGAAAATGGAATTTGTTTTAAACCGATATATCTTTAAAAATAATATGTACATTTAAAGGAATTTTTTTAGACATATAGTACTCACCACACCCCAACTAACTATAAAAGTATTGTCCAAAATTATAGCCTACTTGATAGGACTTCATAAACAGAAGTTAAAGTCAGTGTTGGGGCATTTAGTCATGTTTTATGTGTAAAAAATGCACATACATGTTTTATTACAATACACAAAAATTGGTTTTCACTTTAGTACAAAAAAAAAATTGCACATCTCCAATGCTAAAGTGTATGTTCCCTCTTGATAAATATTCTTCCCAAAAAAGACAAGGGGATAAGAAGATGGGAAAGACTTGAATCACATTTGCATATACATTTATTTGTTTTAAACGTATACATATGGTTGGGAGCCTTACAAAGAGATTGGTGTACAATATTCATATAAAAATATTTGACAGGAATGCCTTTCCGGGCATCGAAGTAGAATTTACCAGCATAAAAAGTAAAACTACCTTCCCGCCTGTTTGGTTTTGAAATGAGAATATGCGTAGTTCCCACCGGGATGTCATTTATTCAGTTCTTACCTTTCTCTAATCACCATCTTGCTAGAAAAGTATTTGAAATTTGGAACAATGGCAACAAAATTACAAATTCGAGTGCATTTGTTTTTTGAAAAACAGAAGAAGATTTGGAATTAACTTAAAAACAAGTTGTTGGTGTTTTTCATGTATATTATCCGATTTTTTAACTACCATCTTGGAAGTAAATAATATTGTTTTGTACTTATTCATTTTGTTGTGGCGATAATTACCTCGAGGTATCGCTGTGGAATCATATAACTACATTGTGATTGTGTTGTGTCCCCTTTGAAGAGATTCCGTGGTAAACTATTGATTATCCCTTTTCCTTACATACTTGTTTTTCCTACACATATTATCACCCAATTCCAGCAAACACCATTTTGTCTCGTTTCGTTCTTTAGTATTTACAGTCAATTTTCAAGAACATCTGAAGCTGTAATGAGTAAGCTGTTTCAGATGCAACACCACCCAAAGTGTGTTAATACGGAAACATATTGTTTACCAATCACCCTGTACAATGATGACCTGTACCTACTACTACCTACATAATAATATGATTAAACAATAAATTAAATTGTTCATTTGTGGCATAATAATGTTTCATATTTTATACATATTTTATTTGCTTATAACAACTTATGATGAATGACCCTTAAAAGAGTTGTGAAGCAAGTTTCACAAGGTTAAAACAAAACCATAGACTTATTGTAAAGGCTGTTACGTAACTCTTTCTTAACCCATTGAGAACCGATTTGTTTAACACTTTAGACCTTTTTTTTCTATTATTTCTGGCTTTCACCTAGGCCATTCTAGGCCATCATTTAAAATTACATAGAAAGGAAAGGTGAATTTATATATTAACTTTATTTAAATGAGCAAATTTCATAATTAAATGGAAGATTGGAGTAGAGTTCAGACTTAGAAGTTAATATTATTTTTCGTTTGCTAAATTGTGGTTAACATGCGTTTATCCGCCTTTTTAACTCGAGCTTTGCTCTTAAAAAGGGTGTAAAGCATATTATTAAATGTATTTTAATAGAAAACTTTATTTAATGTATATAAACATGTAATTGATACTATTTCATTAAATAAAAAAAAATTAAAATAAAAAAAAACGAAGAGATGAAAAATGTTGAATGGAGGGGATGCAATTTTAGATAAAGCTTGATAGAAGAGAGGATATTTATTTAGAGAGAGACAACCAAAAAATATGTGATCTAAAGTTCCCAAATCTAAATCACAGAATGTACAATCTGGGGAGTCAAGGACGTGGATTTTAAAAAGGTGAGAAGGAACGGAACGATGCCCAATTCTCATTTGAATAAGTGAGGAAATTTCTTTTTTGGAAAAATGGTAGAATTTTTGAAACCACGGTTTTGATGGGATAGTCCTTTGTATTGAGGCATAGCGGGCACCCTTAGATTGACCAGCAATGTTCCAATACTCTGTCCAAACATTGCGGATCTATCTTTGATGATGGAAAAAATATCATATAGGGAATATGGTTTACGAGGGTATCAATAGGGTTGGACGATCCTTGTTTTGCCAAGGAATCTGCAATATCGTTACCAGCGCCGGATCTGCCATACGTTCAAAAACGTGCAAAACCTGGCGCCAACTCCGAAGGGGCGCCGTGAGAAAATAAATATTGTATTAAAATTTAGTTATAATATTCCCTGAATCGTTTAAAAATTACCCATAGTACGAAATAATTATTACGCTCTAGCAACACTTTCCAAAGAAACAGAATGCGCACGCATCAGGTTGGTATCAACGGCTTACGAATTTATAGTCAGTTACAGAATTTTTTTACAAATTCCATATATTTAGTTTAAACGTAAGATCTATTTTTCCCTATATCTTTTACCGTCTTTTACGACGAATAGGTGCGATCCAAATTCAATAACCAATCACAGCGCGGTATTTTTTTTCGTAAGCCGTTGATACCATACGTCAGTGTTTAGTGTTTGTTCGCTCAACACAGGGGAAATGCAAGGTACAAATTTGAGGTTATATTCTTATTATCACTGCTCACTGTCTCTCGTCGGGACTGCATGTTGCTAGTCAGAAGCTGTAGATGCTATTCTTGTGTTGTACGTTGCCATGAGAACGTATTTGTATTTGCTTTTTCTAATATTCGCGTTGGGTATATAGGTACATAAACGCAGTAAATCTCAAGAATGTCTAATGGACCTAGTTCAGCGAAACCACCCGCATTGTCTCGTAACCTATATTTTAAATCATGGTACGGGCACAAACAAACAATTCGTTGTATTATTTTAAAGCATAACTTGCAAAGAGTTTTTCCTAAAATAATTAAAATAGCACCATAATTTATGTTTACCCAATAGATTCAGAGAGTATAGGGCTCCTGGCGATCCTCTCTTTTAAAAAAAACGAGTGTGAGAGGTACCGCCAGGTCACCTGGAAAAGTTTCACCCTTTATATGTCTTGATTTTATTTGATAAATTAGTGTAAAAAAAAATAGTAATGAAATTAAAAAAATAAAATAAATTGGGGTGAACGAATTTTTAATCAAAATAAAAATGTAGGGGGGGGGCGCCATCGGTACCTACTGCACAGGGCGCCAGATTTCGTAGATCCGGCCCTGATCGTTACCCACTATACCAACATGTCCAGGAATCCAAACAAGAGTTATGGTTTTACTTTAGACCTTGAATAATGAATTTATTTTGTAGGGAAAATTTTAATGAAAATAAGTATGAGTGAGGAATAAAGTCTATGTAGATTATTGCACTAATGAGAGATCACTATTCAAAATCGAAATGTTGCTTGAAATGGCTTTAACTATGTTTGGTAACCAGATCTGAATAACCGAGTACCTTCCGACCTTTTTTTTTCCACTTCCCTTCTCCCACTTGCACAATATATCCTTTACCCGTTTAATCACAGGAGACCATATTTGTCCCAACGCACATAGGTCGCATATAAAAAGCTGTAACTCCCTTACTATCAAACACCACGCTTTGTATTCCAATCTAAAAAATGGCCACCAAAAAATAAAAATGTACACTTATATGAATACAAAGTTTTGAAATGCAAATTGGAAAAAAAATTTGAAACTTCGGGAATTTTTTGTAAATTATTTTTACATAGAACGACAAATAACGTTTATTATATATTTGTCTAATAAAATATGTATGTGTTTTTATTTTTTTTCATTATCACTAACTTTAGTAAGAAAGAACGTAAGGTGAGCCATTTTGAAAACTTTTTTATGTTTGTATGCAAAATTTTTATATTTAAAAAATTACATGTTTATTTCTAATTATAAAATTTGAAAGCGTATTTTATCACCTTTCTAAAACAGTTTTTAGTTTTTGAATGTACTCAGAAATATTCCAATTATTTGCATTTTATTTATTTATTTATTTCAAAACATACGGCACAACATGTGCCATTGACATAATTATATTTATATATATTATAATACAATAACATAAGAAAGTGACATATAAATGTAAAGTTAAATATAAAAACAAAGGGTAAAAGAAAGGAGTTAAGGTAATGAGTAGTAAATAGAATTATGATGTATAAAATGAAAGTATAAAGTAAAAGTGTTAACTATAAAATATAAAGTATAATGTAAAAGTAAAAAGTTAAGATAAAAAGTTGAAAGGCAGGAAATAATATAAACTATAAGTTACCTTGTAAATAATATAAAGTACAAAAGTTATAAATATAAAAAAAAGTATGACAAGTAAACAGTAAGAAATGCTCTTAGGAGCCAAATATTGAAGATAACCAAAATTTAAAAAAACAATATAATAAATAAAAGGAAGGTATTACGGAGTATACAAAGCTATATGAAAAATAGGTACCTATGATATGTTTCTAAGCCATAGGTATTAGAGTGCATACTGGTAGGACATAATATTATGGTTACATGATTATACTTATTATTTATTATGTAGTACTAGCAGATAAATTTTGTCTAATGCATCTTTTGTATGATGACAGACTTTCGGCATGATCGATATGAGCAAATTCATTACCTAAAGTGTGTAAACGATGTATTATTGAATTTTGTTCTGCATTACTGAGAGTGTTGTTGCAATAATAAGGTGTTTTGAGTCGAGTTGTTCTACTAGGTACATGATAATTTATTAACGATACCAATTCAGGGGAGTCAAAACAGTTATTGTTTATTTTAAATAAAAATTTTATTGTAAAGTGGAAATATTTTGACCATCTGGAAGAAATTCCATTTTTTTGAAGGGTTAAGATAGTGTGTATATTTGGAAATACATGTAAAAGTAAAAATCTTTTTCTTTCCCAGAACTTCACACAACATCCCCAAAGATGACATAGGCCATGAGGGAATTTTTCTTCCTCACGGCCTTGTGTTAGAGCTATTGTAAAAAAAAAGTAATTACAAATTTAAATTGTTTTTATTTTTCATTTCAGATTCTCCGTATCAACATTTGGTGATGACATCTTATTAAAATAGAGAAATTAAGGGATATTATACAAAAGCTCAAAATGGACAATAGCGATCTAATCATATTATCCTCTACGGAGATTATCAAAGGTAAACCTGCTAACAACAACAGTTGTATACAACTGCTAACCCTATACAAATCACAAGTGCCCCCCACGGTTGAATTTGGCAGCCACCTCTGGTCTGGAGCTCCAAAATACCTGAAAAATACTCTCGACTCTGTGCAGAAACAGGCATTCTGTTCAATAGATTCTCCCATCTTAACAGAAGGATTGCAATCTTTAGAGCACAGGCGTCGGGTGGGAATGCTATCCTTGTTCTACTGGTACTACAATGGAAGATGCTCCGAGGAACTAGCATTGATCCCTTCGGCACCGGTGCATAGTCAAGTCATAGGTGCAACATTTGTACACGGTTGACATTTGTCACATGAGAACGGGTCGTTCTTGTGTTCAACAGCTCGGCTGTGGAATGATTTGCCGGCGTCTGTTTCCTCCTTCCTACAACATGGATCTCTTCAAGACCAATGTTCATTCCTTACTCTCCTCAAAAAGACACTCCACACAGCATCCCAGATGACAGGCCCTGAGGGAAATTGTTTTCCCCGGGGCCTCCTGTGTGGAATTAATATTAAAAAAAAAACTACTTCTTTATACCCAGAATAGTAAATAGGGGTAAATTTTAAGAATAGTAAATAGGGGTAATTTTTTAAGTGAAAACTTCTTTAGCACTGTTGTGATTTAAAACTCGATGAAACGAATAATAGCGACACTAAAAAGAGACAAACTAGTCCTTTGTCGATCGATCGTTTTACATGACCCGGGTCGCTCGCGACACACTGGCGTCATGAGCGGGTCGCGAAGACCCGCCTTTTTCACAACACAAAATATGAAACTCGATTACGCTTCACCCAGCTACTTTCTACTACCTGAGTCGAGAGAGCGGGTGGCGAAACCCAGGTGTTGACAACCCGTTCGCTCCCTCATACATCTATCTATCGACACTCGCCCCGCCACATTCGCACCCGAAACCCAGGTTGCAGTAGTAGAGCGGTTGCGAGAAGTGGGTCGCGAGACCCGGGTGCTGACGAAAAAATGACCCGCTCGCTCTTTGGTGGTCCGTGAGCGGGTTTCAATGAGCGGGTTATTCGCGACCGACCCAGGACTGAGACAAACACATACATCTGTAGGATTTAGCCTGCGAGAGAATGTGATAATATAATCGGTCTCCTCTTTGCGCGGTGCTTCGTAGCCTTCCCACTCTTGTCTATTATAGTTTTCTGAAGGTTTCACTTCTACCGCGTGTGAATTGCGCACTCACTTTATTTTGTATTATTGCTCTCTGTAATGCATATAATTATTTCTTTGAGATGTTTTCAAATAAATAATTTACTTTGTAAACTAACAAACTGCCTCTCTTTTTCCAGATAAGCTCTATTTCGCCACTCTAGAAGGCAAATACAAGCCCAAATCCACAAAAAACAGCAAATACTTTCACATAGAAGACGAATTTGTCTACGAGAATTTCTACCATGATTTCGGACCTTACCACCTCTGCCACCTCTACTTCTTCTGCCAAAAACTCAACACGAAGCTGGCCAAAGCACCTTCCAATAAGAAGATAGTCTTTTATACGAGTGACGTGAGCGTACTCAGATTGAACGCGGCCTATCTGATCGGAAGCTATGCGGTGAGTTTTTATTTATTTATTAGATTGGCATTAGCCAAGTTTCTGGGGAGCAGATATGTTTTTCGAATTCAACTTTTTGAAATCAATTGTTCAAATTTCAGTTTTTCAAAAGACTAATTTTTTGAACAGCAATTGGCCGAAATTTGTTAATCAACTTTAAAAATATATATTTCACTTGCTTATGACTAACGAGATACTGTTATGTTAGGTTAGTTTAGTTGATATTGTTCATCTTATAATTAAATACTCTTGTACGTACTGTATTTTTTTTTTTTTTTTACATTGACTCCACACAGGAGGCCCTGAGGAAAATAATTTCCCTCAGGGCCTATGTCATCTGGGATGCTGTGTGGAGGGTCTTTTTGAGGAGAGGAAGGAATGAACATTGGTCTTGAAGAGACCCATGTTGTAGGAAGGAGGAAACACAGAGGCCGGCAAATCATTCCGCAGCCGAGCTGTTGAACACAAGAACGAGTCGAAGAAACGACCCGTTCTCATGTGACAAATGTCAACCGTGTACAAAGGTTGGGCACGCGTTTGGCGTGTTTCCCGACTATGCACCGGTGCCGAAGGGATCAATGATGCTAGTTCCTCGGAGCATCTTCCATTGTAACACCGGTAGAACAAGGATAGCATTCCCACCCGACGCCTGTGCTCTAAAGATTGCAATCCGTCTGTTAAGATGGAAGAATCTATCAAACGGACCGCCCGTTTCTGCACAGAGTCGAGGGTATTTTTCAGGTATTTTGGAGCTCCAGACCAGAGATGGCTGCCAAATTCAACCGTGGGGCGTACTTGTGATTTGTACAAGGCTAGCAGTTGTGTACTATTAAAGTATCTGCGGGCCCTGTACAGTACGCCCAGTTTTTGGGAGGCTAACTTTATACATACTTATATCAATTCGAACAATTGCAATTCGGTTAATTTACCTAGACCCAAGTTTCTGTAGTTCCCAAATCAAAATAGCTAAAAATCACGATCAAGTGGTTGAATAGTGAAAATAGGCTAATATAATCTGTGATTGCCTTTATTTAGAATGGTTGATTAAAATCAAATATTTGGTATTATGACTTGTTCGCACGTGACAAGTAGTTAAGTCGAGTAGCGAATAACTCGCCGAAAAACTTTCGCACTTCGGTCGAGTACAGTGCATTAGTGAGCGGCGCATTGCAAGATGACGGGCTGCCACGCAACAAAGTATACACGCCAATTAAGCTGATTTTAGAATTGGTGGTAGAATAAATTAGTGAGATGAAAATAAATGAACTATGGACACGAAAAGAGATTAATAGCAGCAAAAATAAAGAATTTTAGAGTAGCATCTTCGCTCCAACGGCATGATATATCTGCGTCTACTAATGAACTCTACTAAAATGACAGGTTCGAGAATGTCAGTGCGCAGGGACTTGTGGTGGGGGTTGCTACTCGCACGAAAAAATAGAACGAAAATGGATTGACTTTACTAAAAAGTTGACTAAATTACGGTGTTCGGACGCTTTTAGTTACTAATATTTGACTAGCAAAGTTAACTTAACTAACAAAGCTAACTTTGAAGAGCAAATTACTATCACTACAGCAAACAAACTTAGAAAATCAATATACTTCGTAAGGCCGGGTCTCCAGCGAAAATATTATCACAAACATGTTTGAGGCAAACACAATTTGGGAGGCGGGAATGGGTACCGCCGTCCCGGGAACCTTTATTGGATAACCAACACCTCTGCCATAGGTCACCCCAAGTGGTTCGCTACGTTTGGTGATTCAGCAGGGGTGCCCGGGTTCATGGGGTGAGGTTTGTCTAGGTCTTAGAGGTGGATGACCAAGACACACTGAACCCCAGATTCCTACCCACCCCTTAAACCCTTTTCCTTCCCAGAACTCTCCTCTCCTTCCTTTTCCTAAAAAACCCCTCCACACAGCATCCCCAAAGATGACATAGGCCCTGAGGAAAATTATTTTCCTCAGCGCCTCCTGTGTGGAGCTCATGTAAAAAAAAAAAAAAAAAGCAAACAAATGTTTGAGCAAACAAATGTTTGAGCAAACACGAAACATTGTTTTTGTTTTCTGTGGCCGATTGAAAACTAAAAACGTTCCGGCACAATGTTTTTGTTTAACATTAGAAGCTGAAGACCTGTCTTTAGACATGGTCATTCAACAACATAAATAATTTCGTTATGTTTGAAATACAAAGACGGTTAAATGTGTTAACACAAAAATACTAAAATTGCGATTAAAAAATGGGAGGGTGGGAGTAGGAGAGTAAAAATTTGGTGTTATAGGTATTTTTTGATGCCAAATAAAAAAAAAATACAAAATAAAAATTTTGACGAAAAAATATAAATATTTTTTTCTGAATATAGACACCCTAATCACCTAGCGGTATTAAATATACTTTAAAACCTGTTCTCATACCCACGAAATATACATAAAAAATTTCATAAAAATCGGTCAAGCCGTTTCGGAGGAGTGCGACCGCAAACACTGTGACACGAGATTTTTATATACAAGATTATTGTAAATGGCGAGACACAAAGTTAATGCTTTTTACAATCATGTAAATTTAGTGTGTATAATTCCAGATAATCTACCTGAAGAAGAGCCCGTCTCAGGCCCACGCCATGCTGGCGGTGGGGTCGGGGTCCAGGGGGGCGTGGCAGCTGCTGAACTTCCGGGACGCCAGCGGGGGCCCGCCCCTCTTCGAGATCTCGCTGCTGGACGTGCTGCAGGGAGTGCACCGGGCGCACGAGGCGGGCTTCTTCCGCTTTGACAGCTTCAACCACCATGAATATCAGTATTACGAGGTTACATTTTTATGATTATTCAATTTATTGTTTAGGAAATCTTCTTTGTGTGTAAGAATATTTTATCAAAACGAAACATGAACATTTGTCAAATAAGAGTAGAAAACATAGGAGGGCGCCACTGTTGTTCAAATGGCAATACTAAAAATATAATCGTGGTGATAATCTAAAGCTGTGTGACCTACTTTTTATTAAGAATTAAAAATCCATTAAAGTGAAAAAAATATTTTTTCATTCCACTGATCACAAAATTAGAATTGCATATACATAGGTATATTAATATTATATCTTTGCAATTTTGTGTTAGCAATATTATATTGTAATATATAAAGTACACTGTAGACATTTCTTACATTTATTTAATACTAGCTGACCCGAAAACGTTGTTCTGCCGTATAAATTATTTATAGTGAATATTTTGGTTGTTAAAATAACGAATGTATTGTAAGTGTGTGGGGATGGGGTCTATGATTGAAAGAAGAATGTAGCACTGTAGACGATGACCACCGATAAAAGCAAAAAACACCAACTAAAGTAGGAAAATGAAATAAAGAAAATCAATACGAATTTCGAAGAGCAATTGAGTGTACAATATTTTTTGTCAGTCCGTCTTTAGCCAACACAAATAAGCTCGATGGTTTGCCCACGCGAGAACATGATCACGAATGAAATATCAAAATGATGCGACTCTTCTCGTGAATGTCTTGTGCATGTGTGGATGAAAGTTCGATGAGGCAGACATTGCGCCATCTGTCATTCAACAACATAAATAATTTCGTTCTGTTTGAAATACGAAAGACGGTTAAATTTGTTCAAACAAAAGTACTAAAATCGCGATTAAAAAATGGGAGGGTGGAGGTAGGAGGATTAAAATTTGGGGTAATAGGTATTTTTTGATGCAAAATAAAAAAATACCTATTACCCCATTGGATAGGTACCTTAACAACAGTGCTTTTTCGATTTAATTAAAAAAAATTAAGAACAAAAGAATGCATTTTTAAATGTTTATACAGTGTTCTGTATTTTCAGTGTCATTGTATTTTAAAATAATATTTGACAGGTAAATTGGTGTTGCCAGCCTACAAATTTTGTAGTTCCATTTTTTATATTTTGTACTCGTATTTGACAGACTACACATTCGCACTGGAGATGCACAAGGAGCAATGTTGTAAGTTTGACTTTCTGTGAATATGCCTGTGTCTGTCTGTGGCATCGTAGCTCCTAAACTAATGAACCAAGGTCATCAGCTCTTTTTTGCGTCGAGGGTTGCTTAACCTCTAATGGGCCGTTTACGCGCGGGCGCGCGCGTATTATGCGCATGCTCGAGAAAATAATTCGAAAATAATTTTCGACCAAAAGCTTTTTGTCTGCGATTTTAGCCCTTCTATGTACAGAATTTGTATGAAGAACAGGGTCAGAATCGCTTGCGCCAACATTAATCTATGAGACGCGTAAAAGTTTCATTCACCTTGCAACACCAGAGTATTTTTAAACGATTTTATCTGTGACATAGAAATTTCATAATTGCCGCGAATTTTAGCCGTCACAATTTATGTCTGTGGCATCGTAGCTCCTAAACTAATGAACCAAGGTCATCAGCTCTTTTTTGCGTCGAGGGTTGCTTAACCTCTAATGGGCCGTTTATGCGCGGGCGCGCGCGTATTATGCGCATGCTCGAGAAAATAATTCGAAAATTTGAATAAAATTTTCGACCAAAAGCTTTTTGTCTGCGATTTTAGCCCTTCTATGTACAGAATTTGTATGAAGAACAGGGTCAGAATCGCTTGCGCCAACATTAATCTATGAGACGCGTAAAAGTTTCATTCACCTTGCAACACCAGAATATTTTTAAACGATTTTATCTGTGACATAGAAATTTCATAATTGCCGCGAATTTTAGCCGTCACAATTTATGCGTGTTCCTCGACTAAAACATCGTAAAACCTATTAATTTACGTAATTAATGCAAGTAATGTTGTTTTGGTACATAGTTTATTGTTCTAGGAACGTGTTTCAGTCAATAAAATATACAATAGCTCAAAAATAATCCACAAAACATTCAATTCAAAATTCAAAGTGGTGCTTTTTTAGTGAATTTTCGTGAAATGGCCTGGCCTTTGACCAGTTAAAATTTTGAAAATTTTACTTATTTGTAATGATTTGTACCAATCTGAAAACCATTTTTTTTGTAACTAGCTGACCCAGCCACGCGTTGCTGTGGCTAACGAAACACAACACTATCTACTGGATGGTTACCCAACCTTTTAACTCACACCGCCATCTGTTAATTTGCATACAAATCAAATCCTCACCGCCCGCTGTCCACCACATACAAACATTCTTCTTTAATTATATATTTCAACAAATTTACACAGAACCTTGACAAATTATATACCTAAACCTTCCTCATGAATTTCTATCTATTGGTGAAAACTACCCAAATTTTACCCAGCTCTTGGGCATTAGCAGTGCTACCCAAATTTGGGTTGCTATCGCTTGAGTGGTTATGTATTAAATCTACACAGCATTATAACCCTGATGTTCTATTACAGAAAGTGGTAAACGGAGATTTGAACTGGATAATGCCTGGAAAGATGCTGGCTTTCTCTGGACCACATGCCGTCTCACAGATCAAGGATGGCTATCCCCTCCACGCCCCTGAACACTACCACAAGTACTTCAGAGATAACCATGTCACCACCATTGTGAGGTAAACTTCTTAATCTGTCAAGCTGTCCAAAGTCCACAATCACGGGTTGAACGGGTTTCCTTTGATGGCTCCTCCATCTATGCACAAGCAACTTTTTCCAATCAAACAGTATTAATAGGCTAGGATCTGCATGGTTGAATTTCAGAACCCGACTTCGATTGCATGTCCGACATCACGCCTTACCCGTCGCACCATGTAAACATCCATATACGTGGATTTTCAGACAAAGCTACCGTTGTAGTTCGATTTCTAATTCAAGAATTCGTCACAAGATGACGCAACTTTCGTCGGCAAGACGGAAAGGGAAGTTCCCTTCCTAGGTATATTAGATTTCGGAAGATTGACGGTAATTCTCAGTTGTATCAAGCGGCTGTAAATTACATATAACGTCATCGTCCGTCCCGGTTACTTTTTCACGGTGACTTGCCATCACTGGTTGACACCTTGACACTGTTTACAGTGGATACGAGGAACGGGCTAATTTTGGAACCAGTTCCTATTGAATTTATAAAATGTTCCTATTGGATTAACTTGGCGAAGCTGAACCAACAGCCGCACGCAGGGCCTAGCAGTAAAAACCTGCGAAACGGGTTTTTAACTGCTAGTTTTAATGACCATAATAGTTTGAAAAATATTATTAGGTTATTCGTAATCATTTCATTGCAGTTGTTTTTAAATAATATTAACTATTTCAAATCATCAAATTAATAAATAGTCGTGTAGAATCTTTCCTCTTGGCCACAATCAATATCAATAAAGAGCCGTTCGGACACGTCAAGTATTTTAGTAGAGTGGAGAGTATAGTAGGGCGATTCCACTATAGACGATTCTCGACAGTAATTTTTAAATCGCAGTATTTGTTACTTTTTTTTATATCAGTGCAAAGAAGAAGGTCAATATTTAACAATAAAAAAAAAAAATAATAATTTTACTTCATATTGAAAATTTTGGTGTACTTGGAAACATTATCATTCGAAGAATCGGTATTAAACTGCAAAATCACACCGTGCAACACTGGCGCGAAACAGCTGTTACCGATAGTTTGAAGTTATATTTTACTGCTAAACATGTAGTGACAATTCTTATGTGCCGAAAGATGTAGGTACTTGTTGTTATTTTTTAAGCATCATTTAATACAAGAAGTCACTGTTAGCTTGTTGCACCCGCGATACAAAAGATATAAAAGGTTGTGTTTTTCACAGAAATAAATTGCTAATGTTTTGAAACTTTGTAAAAGTAAGAAGAAATCACAGGCAAACTTGAATAAAACGTTTTTAAGAGTATAATGTTAGCTGAATTGAAATAAACGTTGACTCAAATTGGTTGCACCCGCGATTGTGTTTTAGAATCGCGGGTGCAACTTTTTGACAACTACCCTTATTGTGTGATTTATCATATATTTTATTGTTTTTTTATGTCTTCAATAATAATATATGCTGTGTATTACTAGTGATTTATATTTAATAGGTTTGTTTATATTTAGCTTTTTTATAGAAATTCTATGATTTGGCACGCAGTCTCTCTTAAAAACATCTTCTTTATATTAAAAAAGCAGTTAAAAAAAGATTGTCACTTTGGATGTTAAATAGGAAGGACTGAAAAATAAATCAGGCATTCAATCAAAACATTTCTTTTAATCTGAAAACGGCGATAGCATTTCCGCGGCGCGAACCTCACTGTCTCGTCTCCAATGCATATTGGTTTTGAAATCTCCGAAAACCACCACTGAAACAGAAAGTGATTGGGATGATAACAATCTGGAACCTCTTACAAATTACAAAATATAAAAAGAAATTCTACAAAATAAGAAAAAAAAAAACAAATTTTTGATTTTGAAAAGGATTGATGGATGTAATATGTTGATAGAATTTTCGGCGAATTTTGACGTAACCGAAAATAAATAATTAACATAAATGACAAAGAAGTGTACTGATTAGTAATACGCATTGTTGGATTTCTTATTTCGTTCCTCTATCAGTGTTTATTGATGTTTATATACACTTAAACTAGACGAGTTGCACCCGCGATAATTTGATGTTGCACCCGCGATTGTTTGAAAAGCTTATAATTCATTGCTTGTTTTTGTTTTCTATATAATTGTTTATTTTTTTAGTTGATTAGTTTAACGCCTTACGAAATATTAAGGCATAACATAATAAATGTATCACAATTAACAGACTTTTGTGTTTTTGTCTTATGATCTGGAAAGGGTGGGCCAAATTGGTTGCACCCGCAATCGCACTTTGAACCTCCCTCCTGACTATTTAAATTTTTCAATAAAATTCTTATAAACTAATAAAAAGTTAACAAGTTAAAATGTAGCTCTTCCTATAATAATTTCATTAAAAATGTTTTTCGTTTAATTATTAAGAAGCTTTATATGTGTCTAAATGTTGCACCCGCGATAATGGAATCACCCTGTAGTAACTAAATATATCCAAACACCGTAATATATAATAGTGTATGTACTTTAATGCGTCGCGGCCTGTTCATCTTCCAGTGCGCCACTTAAGAATGTACTCTCTATTCTATGCGCCGTAATGCAAACGGTTTACGACCAATGTGAATAAGCCTTAATTCCTACTAAGAACGCTCGAAATTTTCCATATTCCTTTTCAGAAGAACTAACTTAACCTTTTCCCAACCTTAATATATATGTAACTACATATATATGTAACATCCGCTTGGTGGCAAGATTCTGGACATATTTAGCGATAGTCCCCAAAACTTACAAACTTTCTCCAATCTCTTGTTTTCACTTGAACCAAACTTTATTTCTTCAGACGCAGCAGACTTATTTCTAGCTACATTTCAATTAAAAAGTTTCAATCACTTTTATCGTTTAACCTGTCAAACTTTCGAAATTTCGTAACAAAACACGATTTTGAATTTTGAATTGAATGTTTTGTGGATTAATTTTGAGTTATCGTATATTTTATTGACCGAAACACATTCCTAGAACAATAAACTATGTACCAAAACAACATTACTTGCGTTAATTACGTAAATTAATAGGTTTTACGATGTTTTAGTCGAGGAACACGCATCAACTTTGACAGCTAAAATTTGCGGCAAATCTGACATTTTTATGCCACAGATAAAATTGTTTAAAAATATTCTGGGGTTGCAAAGTGAATGAAATTTTTACCCATCTTATGGGGTAATGTTGGCGCAAGCGATTCTGACCTTGTTCTTCATACAAATTCTGTACATAGAAGGGTCAAAATCGCAGACAAACATATTTATTTCGAAATATTTTTTTCGCACAAGCTGCGCGCATATGAGCGTGTCCGGCCGATTACAAGTTAAATAACCAAAATGTTTCGTAAGCAATGCTTACTTTTTCAGGGTTTACTTAAAACTATAAAACTTTATTGTTTACTAAGAAATTCCCAAACTTTCCATATTCCTTTCCAAAGAATCAATTTAACCTTCACCCAACCTCTTGTGCATATGTGTCCACTATATAACATCCACTGTAGTGGCAAGATTCCTGACATATTTAGTGACAGCCCCCAGAACTATAATTTTCTATAGTTTTTGCATCTTTTCTCTCAAATAATCCATCTTTCTGGACTATTTTTATGTAGAAAGGTTTAAAAATACATATAACACATCAAATATGAATTAATAAAATGTATTAAGATCTGAGCGTCACATTCGTCAAATGTGACATTTGTTGAATCACCCCGATCTAAGACGGTACCTACCACAATTTCAGATTAAACAAGAAGTCCTACAACTCCAAGCAGTTTACGGACTACGGCTTTGAACACTTTGAGTTGTTCTTCATAGATGGCTCTGCTCCATCGGACGCCATTGTCAACAGGTTTATTAAAATCTGCGAGTTTGCAGAGGGCGCTGTGGCTGTACATTGCAAAGGTAAATGATTTATCTAGTTACAAACAACAAAAATATTTTTTATGTTGAATCCGTCTCGTCAACCATAGACGTTACAATAGGCAAGTTTGAGAATGCTTTGAATAAACTATGACATCAGTCGCACATTGACCACCGATGAGCGTACATTAAAATAACCCAACCCTGTGCAGAAAAGTAAAGCTTGCAAGTAAGCTTGTAAGGTAGAAGTTTACACACAATCCATTGTGGAACTTTTCTGCACAGGTTATGAATATTCATTTTTGATCGAACTATGTTGCGTATCAATGCAAAATTGCTGAGTGGGGTGAGTAAATTATAACATATTTGTAAAAGTGTCTAAACTAAATACTGTAACAAAATATTCAATTTTGGAAACAAGCCTGAACTTTTGTAATCTCCGATTTGGGATTTGCAAGATAAGGTTTTTACGCAGCAGGCAATTTGTGCACTATTCTAAAAGGAACTACTTATTTGCAAGCAGATTTTATTTTCGAAGACCAAATACTGATAGGACAATGCGAGTTGCCTTGTCAGATCATTTATTGACAAATCATTTAAAAGGGTGACGCTCACGCCATCTCCCCTCTCCGTGCAACTTGGTTTGCTCCCCTTATGTCTATGTTGCCAATACTCAGCATCTTCAAAGATGACATAGGCCCTCCTGTGTGGAGTTATGTTTAAAAAAAAATCATAAAAATTGCGGGTGAAACTGATAATTTGCAGGTACGAATAAATTCGGCTGTCCCAAATGCAAAAACTGCATAAGCCATTTTTTCCAAGTACTTATTTATTAATATTTAACCTATCTTCTGATATTGTTTCAAGTTGTGTCGACTAGCATCGAGCTTTCCGTTGGAAAAGAAATTGCTAGTTTATTTTGTTTAATATTATAGTTGTAATGCAATGTTTTGTTGGTATTTCCAGCGGGCCTGGGCAGGACAGGAACGCTGATCGCCTGTTACATGATGAAGCATTACGCCTTCACCGCAAAGCAAGCCATCGCCTGGCTGAGGATCTGTCGCCCGGGCTCCGTAATTGGACACCAGCAGAGGTTCTTGGAGAAGTAAGTGCTTTCAACAGGCTTAACTTAAAAAGCTTAATTTAACCGGTCAAAGGCCATGCCATTTCACGAAAATTCACTAAAAAAGCACCACTTTGAATTTTGAATTGGATGTTTTGTTGATTAATTTTGAGCTGTCGTATATTTCATTGACTGAAACACATTCCTAGAACAATAAACTATCTACCAAAACAACATTACTTGCATTTATTACGTAAATTAATAGGTTTTACGATGTTTCAGTCACGGAACACGCATAAATTGCGACGGGTAAATTCGCGGTAAAATCTGACGTTTCTAAGTCATAGACAAAATCGTTTAAAAAATATTCTGGGGTTACAAGGTGAATGAAACTAGTGGCTATATCATCTATGATGTTAGCGCAAGCGATTCTGACCGTGTTCTTCATACAAATTCTGTACATAGAAGGGCCAAAATCGCAGACAAAATGTTTTGGTTGAAAATTTTATTCAAATTTTCGAATTATTTTCTCGCACATGCAAATACAACGCGCGCACCGGCGCGTCTCCGGCAAATTAGAGGTTAATTGAACCCAATTTAAATTCTTTTTTTAATAAAATTACTTAATTTTCAATTTTCTTCATTTTCAGTTTACTTCAATTTCAATTTACATAAATTTCCATTTACTTCATTTTTAATTTGCAGTTAATTTCATTTCACTTAAACTTTAATTCAGATTATGTGCTTTATTTTCAATTTACTTCGTTTTTAATTTACTTCATTTTCAATATACAGTGAAACCCTCTCAAGAAGTTTTCCAAGGGACCGGAAAAACCAAACTTCTTAAAGAGACGAAACTTCTTATGAGGGTTTTACTGTACTTCTTCAATTTCAATTTTCTTCGTACTCAATTTTTTTTATTCTTAACTTTTTTAATTCTTAATTTACTTCATTCTCAATTAAGCCGTCAGCAACATAAGCAGATATACGCGTTAAAATGACAATAGCAGTCAAGTACAATAAGCGTGTTTTCACGTCAACGCGTGTGTCTCCATAGAAATCGTTGTAACTCCGTTATTGTTTTAGGGACATCCCTAAAACAAAAAGTAAAAGGTCGATAGTGAATCAAGCTGTACATCCCTATTCAAGTTGTCCATAGAAATACATAAAAAGACCTATTCTGTCAGACATACGGTTGACATATATTTTACCCTCCAAATCCCCTACGGGCCGCTGGACATTGTTAATTTTTATTAAATATTTTTGTATGAAATGATAAAAAAGTGAGGTGACAAAATTGTTTAGTATACATATACAATAGAATAAGTGTTGTTTTTTACATAATCTGTGATTTTAGCACTGTTTTCACATAAAAACATCACGTGAGTCATTTTTACATTTTTTTTTATGTTTGCCTTCTAAATTTTAATATTTACAAATGTTAATATTTGTTTGTAATATAACAATTTGAAAGCTTATTTAACAGTTTTTAGCATTCGGCTACATTCAGAAATGTTTCATTTGTAGAGCTTTAACCTCTGACAGGCCGGAGACGCGCCGGCGCGCGCGTCATATGCGCATGCGCGAGAAAATAATTCAAATATTTGAATAATACTTCCGACAAAAAACTTTTGGTCTACGATTTTGGCCCTTCTATGTACACAATTTGTATGAAGAACAGTGTCAGAATCGCTTGCGCTGTCATTACTCTCGGAGACGCTACAAGTTTCATTCACCTTGTCACCCTGGAATATTTTTAAAACGATTTCTTCTATGACAATCGGCTGTCAGAATTTGCCGCGAATTTAACGGTCGCAATTAATGGGTGTATCGCGAATAAAATGATCATAAAACCTATTAATTTACGTAATAAATGCAAGTAATGTGGTTTTCGTAGATAGTTTATTGTGATGTGAACGTGTTTCAGTTAATAAAATATACAATAGCTCAAAATTTATCAACAAAACATTCAATTCAAAATTCAAAGTGGTGGTTTTTTAGTGTTTTTTTGCGAAGTTCCGCGAATTTCCGCTAAATGTCATGGCCCGTGACCGGTTAATTGTGAAGCGGAAATAACACAAAGTTTTTGTTAAAGTGACATTTCGTTTAAGACGAAAAATGTGCCTAATCGCAAATAACCTCAGGGGTTAAGTAAATTAAGTAAAGTATCGCTTTCAATTTACTTCAAGCTCAATCTCGGTACTTCGATGTTAATTTAGTTACTGTAATTTCAATTTAGTAATGCAATTTCAATTTAGGTAATTCAATGACAATTTAGATGATTTAATTTCATTTTGGTTACTGCAATTTTAATTTAGCTGCTTCATTTCAAATTTGCTTCATTTTCAATTTATCACAATTTACTTCATTTTCAATTTATTAAATTTGTAGTATCCAGGCCCGAATGCTGGCCGACGGCGAGTCTCACCGCCGCCGCCACTCTATCAACGCCATCCCCAAGTGCAAGTTTGGCATCTACTCTCTGGCGGCCCCCACCAGCTCGTCGGATGCCGAGGATCTGGAGAACGCCAACGTGCCACTCGGCGTGGTGAACAACACCACCGCAGATGATGATGACGAGAATGTGCCGAAGCAGGCCGTATGCAGACTTGTCAAGGTAATGAACATCTGACCACATCAAATATATCCTCAAACAGATTCCATGATAAAACTAAACATTATATTAAAGAAAAGTAAAGGAAAAAGAATCCAACATAACCTATCATTTTATCATGTTCTATTTGGAACTTTTTTTTATTAACACCAGAGTCTTGCGAGTCTTGTATGGTTACCGCAGCCCCGGGAACCATTTATTGGATAACCAATACCTCTGCCTTAGGTCACCCCAAGTGGTTTGCTACGTTTGATGACTTAGCAGGGGTGCCTGGGTTCATGGGGTGAGGTTTGTCCAGGTCTTGGCAAATGCGTTTGACCACCTACTGCATGGCGGGCCCGATTGGGAGAGACTGGTTGAGGGAGACCTAACCTAGACCTCTCCAGCTGGACTTTTTGCCTTGTTTTTTTTTTTAATATGAATACCGCAAGAGTCCCAACTGCTCCCGTCTGGATCCAGTGAGATTGGAATCCCCAATTTGGGTATGTTGTGAGGCTGAAGGTAATGGGGAGGGGAAGGAGATAGGGAATAGGAAGGTGGGGAAGTACCTGGCTATTCAGATCTGGTCACCTAACATGGCTAAAGCCATTTCAAGCAACTTTTCAATTCTGAATGGTGGTTTTACACCAGGGCGATACTGAGAGTATCTTCCACTCTGGAACGTGCCGTAAATATACCATATATTATTTTAAACGAGTAAATTGTTAATAACCCAAATTAATCAAATAAAATTTATTTGCCACTCCGAGATTCGATCCCGCGACCTTCGGATTGCGAGTCAAGAGCCTTACAGCTAGACTACGCCGGCCGTTGCTCCATAGTTGGAAGGATCGATTCATACATCCATCACTTACAATTTGGGAGGCGGGAATGGGTACCGCCGCCCCGGGAACCTTTAATGGATAACCAACACCTCTGCCATAGGTCACCCCAAGTGGTTCACTACGTTTGGTGATTTAGCAGGAGTGCCCGGGTTCATGGGGTGAGGTTTGTCTAGGTCTTGGAGGCGGATGACCAGGACATACTGAACCCCAGATTCCTACCCACCCCTTAAACCTTTTTCCTCCCCAGAACTCTCCTCTCCTTCCTTTCCTTAAAAAAAACCATCCACACGGCATCCCCAAAGGGAAATTATTTTCCTCAAGGCCTCCTGTGTGCAGCTCATGAAAAAAAAACTTTTTTTTTATAGTAATACCTCACAAGAGTCTCAGCTGCTCCCGTCTGGAGCCAGTGAGACTATGGCATCCCCATTTGGGGTATTTTGTGAGGCTGAAGGTAGTAGGGAGGGGAAAGAGGTGGGGAAGCGGAAGGTGGGGAAGTACCTGGCTATTCAGATCTGGTCACCAAATAGGCTAACGCCATTCCAAAGCAAGGTTTCAATTCTGAATGGTGGTCTTACACCAGGGCGATACTGGTAGTATATTCCACTCTGGAACGTGCCGCAAATATACTATACATTATTTTAAATGAATTGTGAAATAACATAAATTATTCAAATAAAATTTATTTGCCCACGCCAGGACACTTCGTATTGCGATTCAAGAGCCTTACCGCTAGACTACGTTGACCGTAGGCTTCACAATCTATGAATGTAAAGTGTAATGGCGACTTAATAAATAAATAAGTGCAATAAACGGTAATCAATAAGAATAATCTCAACTATAAAGTGGATACAGTGAAACCCTCTTAACCTGTAATCGGCCAGAGACGCGCAAATGCACGCAAAAAATTTATATTTTTCTGCGATTTTGACCCTTCTATGTACAGAATTTGTATGAAGGACAAGGTCAGAATCGCTTGCGCCAACATTTCCCCATAAGATGTGTAAAAATTTCATTTACCTTGCAACCCCAGAATATTTTAAAATGATTTTATCTGTGGCATCAAAATGTCAAATTTGCCACATTTCTTTCTGTCAAAGTCGATGCGTGTTACTTGACGAAAACATCGTAAAACCTATCAATTTACGTAATTAACGCAAGTAATGTTGTTTTGGTACATGGTTTATTGTTCTAGGAATGTGTTTCGGTCAATAAAATATACGATAACTCAAAATTAATCCACAAAACATTCGATTCAAACTTCAAAGTCGTGCTTTGTTAGGGAATTTCCGTGTTTTTTCCGGCTTGTGACAGGTTGATTTTCTCGGTCCCTTGAAGACTGAATGGCCCAATTTATCCCACTTATAAGGTTTTCCCGCCTAAGAAGTTTTTTTCCAGTCTTAACCGGTGACAGGCCGGAGACGCGCCGGCGCGCGCGTCATATGCGCATGCGCGAGAAAATAATTCAAATATTTGAATAATACTTCCGTCAAAAAACTTTTGGTCTACGATTTTGGCCATTCTATGTACACAATTTGTATGAAGAACAGTGTCAGAATCGCTTGCGCCGTCATTACTCTCGGAGACGCTACAAGTTTCATTCACCTTGTCACCCTGGAATATTTTTAAAACGATTTCTTCTATGACAATCGGCTGTCAGAATTTGCCGCGAATTTAACGGTCGCAATTAATGCATGTATCGCGAATAAAACGATCATAAAACCTATTAATTTACGTAATAAATGCAAGTAATGTGGTTTTGGTAGATAGTTTATTGTGATGTGAACGTGTTTCAGTTAATAAAATATACAATAGCTCAAAATTTATCAACAAAACATTCAATTCAAAATTCAAAGTGGTGGTTTTTTAGTGTTTTTTTGCAAAGTTCCGCGAATTTCCGCTAAATGTCATGGCCTTTGACCGGTTAAGAGGGTTAAAAACTTAAGATGGTTCCACTGTATTCTCTTTAGTTTTTTTTTTATTCTCACGGGGTGCATTATTTTATCACGTAATTTTCCAGTTTTTTCTGTCTGTAATTTCTGGGTCAGCGCAACTATTTTCAGCTGGTAATCTTCCATATTTAACATCAACTTGGCGAATTTTGTGGAACTTGTAAAAAACTTATTCCAATACTATTCCTAAACATATTTTGTAAACTTATCAAATCGCAGTACCTATATTTATTTTTTTTTTGTATTTTTGTGACTAGTGTGCATTTTTTATCTAATTTTATTTTTATTATTTCTTTATCTGTTGTAAAATCATCTGTCATAAATTTATTGTACTACCAACCATGTAAAAGCCCCCTTGGGGTTGAATAAATAAATAAATAAAATTCTGAAATTTGCACATTTAAATAAAATTAATATATAAATTCACCTTTCCTTTCTCTGTAATTATAAATGATGGCCTAGAACACCCTTGAAGGGTGAAAGCCAGAAATAATTGAAAAAAAAACCATTAACTTTTCATTTCAAATTTTTATTTTTTTATATAAACTCTGCACAGATAGAATACATGTGGATAAAACTTTGTCCTTCATGACCTATGTGATCGAATGTCCATTTACAGTAAAACCTTCGTATGAAGTTAAGTTATCGTGGTTACATCAATATCAATTAATTTGTTTTACTTTAATTTCAGCTGGACAACGACATTCACTCGTCTCCCGTCAAGCAAAACAACGACGATTATGTCAGCCTCGACACCATCATCAACGCAAACAACAATCCGCCATCCATGGAGACGCGCTCCGTCAACCAGCAGAAGGTTCGGGCCACGTCGGCTCTTGCCACGGCCAAAACAACCTACACATCCAACAAAAACAACTACATCATGTCCACGGCCAACTGCAACAACAAAACAACCAATCTCGTTAAAGTATCTACGACTTATTCACCCAAAAAGATGCAAACATCCACGACTAATATAATCACGGCGAAGACTCAAACGTTCACTTCGGCGAAAAGTTCCAGCATGTCGCCTATTAAGTCGTCGCTGACGAAAAGTCCCAAGGCGGCGCTGCATTCTCAACGAGCAAACTTAGCGAGAAATCACGGGCAAGGTTACGCGTTCAACCACGGCGCGAGCCCGCTTAAAACGTACTTGAGAAAAGGCTCAGGCGTCGTCAACGATAAAGTTAACGATGCTGTCGAATCTTCGGGGAATTCTACGACGTCGATTACGACGTTGACGGAAAGCTGTTCGTTAAACAGCAAAAATTATGATGCTAATTTAAATGTCACATGCGAAAGTGCTAGAAAGCCTCAGATCTGCAATACAAACAGTTTGCCGGCAAAGTTAGGTGAAGGGTCACGGAAAAAAATGGTTACGAGAGCTTCGTCGATCATAAGAAAGAAGGCTCAAAAGACAACTGTTGCAAATCAGAATCAAGACTTTCGAATTGATAACGCGAATGTTTCCAATTCAGATTCGGAGAGAGATTCTACGACAACGACTCTTACGAATATCTCCGCCGACAGTTTGGAGAACATCCCGTGTAAGATGAAGATGGCTACGAGACGCGAAAAGTCTTGCAGTCCCGAGCCCATGGATCAAAGCATGGACAATTTAAGAGATAACATTGACGAGGGGATCAATTCTCAAGGTACAAAGCTGTACAAGATCAAAGCGAAGAGATTGAATCTGCAAGTGTTCAGCCCAAAGAAGGAAGGCGTCCAAACGCGGAGTTTTTCCACCTCACCACCGGGCTCCAAAAAGAAATGACTAAACTGACATCTTTAATATCTCATTTTATTGTCATAGACGCGATAGCATTGTTTTTGGTTCTCAAAGTGTCCTCGATGTATAGATGACTTTTTATCTAACATTAAGTTTAAATAGTCTATATAAATCTATTATTATCTAATGGGATTTCATGGTTGCTAGGTACAATACATGGTTTTTTGTTTTTGTGAAGTGTTTGTTAGTGAATTTGACGTGTTTCTGGTTGATTTTTGTTTAGTGAAAAAAATCATGTAAGTTTATATTTCATGAAATTTGTTAAAAAGTGATAAAACCGTACATATATACATAGTAGTTGTGGAAATCTACAAATATCACAAAATTTATGGGAAACTGTTCAGACATCTGCTAATTTGTGGGAAACTATTCAAATATCACAAATAATTTGTGGGACTCTGTTGAAAAATTCAAAAATCTTATTGGAATTGATTCAAGCATCACATATTTTGTGGGAAATATTTAAACGTCACATAATTTGTTGATATTGGTTCAAGCATCCAATGGGAATTGATTCAAGCATCACATGATTTGTGGGAAACTTTAAAAACATCACAATTTGTTAATATTGGTTGAAAAATCCTGTGGGAATTGATTCAAGCATCACATATTTTGTGGGAAACTGTTGAAACATCACATAATTTGTGAATATTGGTTGAAAACTCCTGTGGGAATTGATTCAAGCATCACATATTTTGTGGGAAACTGTTGAAACATCACATAATTTGTTGATATTGGTTGAAAAATCCTGTGGGAATTGATTCAAGCATCACATATTTTGTGGGAAACTGTTGAAACATCACACAAATTGTAGGAAAGTATTCAAGCATCGTACTATCGATTCACTTCCTATAAATGGTTTAAAACACAACTAAAATCACGATATATTAACTGAAATTAAATATTTCAACTAAAAACTTGTCAATTTCATGTTCATGGTTTGTTTTGTATGAACTTTTAAGAGGAAACTTTTAAGAGTGCACTTCTAGTACATAAATCTGAAGTTCAAATCGTCCAATTTATTTTGTAGTGTGTAAAAAATCTGTAAATATGTGTAACTATTCTAAAATCAACTATGTGCCTAATAATTAATAATAATAAATAACCAATATCAATTTTTAACAAATCGATCTTTGTTTTGTTCTCATTTAATACTAAGTGCTTTTTAACTTTTTTAATAATTAATTTATAAAATGCACTGACGCTTAGAAAACTTGAAAATAAATTGGACCTTTTAGAACTCTATCAAATCGGAACATAGTTCTGTGTAAGACAGGAGGCTGTTTCTCAATGACTTTTCACAGGTGTATACATATTCACCGATACACACAATCATAAGTGTGCATTGTTTGCATTAACTGTAGTTGCACAATCTATAACATTACTAAAACATAGCGCGAAAAGTTATATTTTGTTTGTTTGAAATCATTTTTCCATTCCATAGTTTTCGATTTTATTAATTTCTTGATCTCAATTTGAAAAGTGCTGAAAATGATTTATTTTCTTCTTTAGCCAAAGTTTCCCTCGACAGCATTACAGTGTCCATCATCAGGACAGTTGTGTAATCAAAGATTGCGGTGAAGTGTGTGCTTGTATGGTAGATGCAATACCGTGTTTCCAGCTCCAATCCTCAAAGACAGTGGTTCCCAAACTCTTTTGGCCCACGGATCCCTTTCCCAAACTATTTCGGCCCACGGACCCCTTTTGTGGGTGGACGTTTCAGGGGGGGGGGTAGGGGAGACCCAGAGGAACCCATCTCACCACATCCCATCCTATTGCGCCCCTCCCCCCCCCCATTGTGAAAATAAAACCCATCTCACCCCATCCCATCCTGCCCCATCCCGTCCTGCCCCATCCCATTACGCCCCCCCCCTCTTGTTGTGGAGTGAGTAAAAAAAGATTGAGAATCTAACGCTGACCCCCTGACGTTGTTCAGGGACTCCCAACTCAATTTTAATTTTCCACAGACCCCCTGAATGATCCTGGGGACCCCCGGGGTCCGTACGGATCACTTTGGGAACCAAATCTCTAAGAGTATAATTTAAAAAGGTTTTCTGCTTTTAGTTTTGGTGTAGTCATCAATTACAGGATACAATTATTGAGCTTAGCCTTGTCGTCTTTATTAATATTAATGGGATTTTTATGAATTTAATTTGCCTCCGTAAATAAGCACGCTCTATGCGTTTTGGGTGTTCCCAGGGCTTCAGAAACAAATCCAAAGTTATAGCCCGTCTCAATTAAATGCCCGGCAATTGCCAATTTGCCAGGATGGCCGAATGAATGGGATTTTTTAAAAATTTAATTTGTCTCCATAATTAGGCTTTGCTCCATGCGTTTTGGGTCTTCCCAGGGCTTCAGAAACAAATCCAAAGTAATAGCCGGTCTCTAATAAATGCTCTCAGAATCGCCGAATTAATGAAATTTTTGAGAATATCATTTGCCTCCGTAATTAGGCATGCTCTGTGCGTTTTGGGTCTTCCCAGGGCTTCAGAAACAAATCCAAAGTAATGGCCGGTCTCAATTAAATGCTCGGCAATTGCCGATTTGTCAGAATGGCAGAGTTTGTAATCAATAATTCTTCTTGAAAGTTCATGCAAAAGCAGTATGAAAATATTTCTTATAATATCATAAAACCATATCTCAACATTGTTAAATAAGACTATATAAATAACAACAGAATGTATATTATATTTATACATTATACTGTAGCATTTTCTTACCGTTTTCGAAATGTGTTAACACCCGATACTTAACGTATATAATAATTCGGATATCATTAACAAATTAATTATGCCACCTAAACTAAAATTCACAATTTTTACTAAAATTAAACTATTTGGACTAGATTTAGGTACATTTCTCACAACTCCAAATAAACATTTTTTGTATCTCCTTAAAAAAAAATATATTTTTTTTAAATTTTGATGGTATTTTTTATTTGTTGACGATGTAAATAATGCATATATAACGCATTTTACTGCTAATCATATAGTTATTAATTAAAAGCATTTGTTAAGTGCGTACATTACACTTTTTTATACTGTTTTATAATTTACCATGTCAAGTTTGTACAACATCAATTGTATAGAATTTTTTCTTATTTTATGACAAGTCTGACAATGTTTTATGTAATATTTAAGTATATATTACATTAATTAATGCATAGTGTTAAAGAGATCATAAATTTGTCCATTTTACAATAATAACTGCATTATAATTTTGACAATGCATGTAATAATTTGTTGCAATATTTAAAAAGTACATAATTTATGTATGACGTAACTAAAATGGCGCTGTATTATTATTTTTACAATATGTTTAAAGTTAGTTCATTCTCTGTTTACATGTTATATTTATTAACTAATTATTTATGACACCATATCACACTATTTTACAGGGGTTGAATGAGAGGATGGAATGTAACTTTACCCTAAAGTGTTAATAGAAACATCAGAATGTCATTTCTCCACAGTAAACAGTGAAAATAGATTACAACATAAATTCGCTCATCCCATAGAAAAGTGTTGTAAGTCAAAAGTTTCTATTTTATGTTTTATCTCTGAAAAGTAAAATGATTACCTACGTCCCATGAAAACCGTATTTACGTTAGATCACACCATCTCCGCAAGATGTCACTAGTATCTACATTTGATGTGGCCTTTTTTTTGTTCATCATTAGTTCACTTGTTTTCGCTCTCTTTTTGACTAAATTAACTTTTTTTGACTTGCGACACTTTTCCATGGGATACGCGACATCTCTGTTTTCACATACTCCTTGTTTCATTCACATTCATATATTGCCTAAAGCGTTGTTCAGACTCTTGACGTAACCTGACTCATGTATTTGATTCGCTTAATCATGCCATGTATTCGTCAGGCATCCCGTACTTCTTCTACCATTCACTCCCACGTTATTTTTCAGCTCTTTCTTCGTTCATCACATACACCTCATTTTACCACTATTTATTTATTTCATTTAAGCTTTGAGCTTTTAACTGAGATTAGCTACAATAGCGCGCCGTACAACACACTCCTGGCACTTCTTTCTCTGTCCACCCGCTCTACATGCATGAAACTTCTAAGCGTCACTTTCTCAATGTTGTTCATTATATTTAAAACAGTCTTGTGTAACTTGTAATATTATTTGTGCAATACAATACAACTTTATATTATGTATAACGCTCTTTTACGCCTTGTTTATTTTCTGTCTTCGAATATTAGAAGTTCGTTAAAAAACTATTATATGCATTTTTGTAGATAGAATGGAATTTTATGAATTATTACGTAAATGAATTTATTTTATTTTTTATTATTAAAATAAAATTATTCTCTGATTAACCTGTAATCGGCCGGAAACGCTCATTTGCGCGCAGCTTTTGCGCATGTGCGAAAAAAATATTTCGAAATAAAAGTGTTTGTCTGCGATTTTGACCCTTATATGTACAGTATTTGTATGAAAACAAGGTCAAAATCGCTTGCGCCAACATCATTGATGATATGGCCACTAGTTTCATCCACCTGGCGACACCAGATTATTTTTATCTGTGGAATCGAAATGTCAATTTCGCCGCAAATTGAAGCTGTCAATATTGACACGTGTTCCTCGACTAAAACATTGTAAAACCTATTAATTTACATAATTAACGCAAGTAATGTTGTTTTGGTGCATAGTTTATTGTTCTAGGAACGTGTTTCAGTCAATGAAATATACGATAGCTCAAAATTAATCAACAAATCATTCAATTCAAAATTCAAAATCGTGTTTTGTTACGAAATTTCCGTATTTTTCCTGGAATTTGCGGGCCTTTGACAGGTTAAAACCATCACACGGTGCAAGCAAATAAAAATTATTATTAATTTAATAAAATGGATACATAATCACTTACTGTTATCTGTTTGCTATATGAATGTATAGTTTTGTATTGTTAACATGAATTGTCTAATAATTTTTAGATTCCGTGTCCAAAATTATTATTGTGATTAATTTTTGGATTATTATTGGCTACACTAATACTAAACGCAGAAAACCACATAACGTGGATTAATGCTTGCAATACGGTGTCACTTATACGTACATAAATGCACACTTTGCCATAATCTACAATTCTGCCCTGATGATGGACGTTGTAATGCTGTCCGAAATGTTGTCTCAAGAAGGAGGAAGAGCAACATGGCATAATAACCCAAAAAATGATTACAATAATAAATATATTTGTGTATTTTTAAATACCTTTCTTTTTCATTGATAAATTATCAGGACGATGTTACTTAAATTTTTACTTTTATATTTATTGTGTTATATATATCGCACATCCTGTAGAAAAGAGTTGTAAGTCAAAATGTTCTGTTTGACAAAAATTTTATCTCTGCGTACTAAAGTGATTGCGATTATCTACGCCCAATGAAAACCGTACTTAAATTAGATCACTCTATCTCCGTGAAATGTCGCTAGTGTCTTTCGCTAGTCGCTACTTTTGACGAGACCACTTGTTTCATTGATCATCATTTGTTTTCCCTCTCCTGTAAAAATGAACTTATTTGACTTGCGACACTTTTCTACGGGATGTGCGTAAATGCAGTAATTTGGTTTTGATGTATTTTACACAAACGGACAGACATACATTTATATTTATACTATTTATAACTAAGGTATCCTTAGAAAACTCCAATAGAAAATAATAAAATACATATATATGGCATATATGTAATAAATATGTAGCTAACATATTATTATGTATTAAAATTAGCTAGAAGAATATAGTTAAATCATTTAACAATAAAACATACATACGTACTGTTTATGCATAATTATGCAGGTATATGTATTTGTGCATACATGTATGTACATTATTTGTACTGTTCGTATACATATCATTGTCCAGTTGATTAGTCAGATATCTCCAAATACTAAGTTTTGAGGTAATGAGAAAATCAATATCGTATACTCACCATAAATCAAATATTATTTACACGTGTCTGAGTTGTTTTACATATTAAATATGCTATAAAATAACACCGGGAAGCATAACGGTCCTGTACATTAGTATGACATTTCGAAATACCCTACTAGTGACCTAGAAATCATCAGCATTTTGTTTAATTCACTACACTTTTTTCTGTATTAAAATTGATTTGGTGGTGTTTAACCGCTTGCTAGCTATACATCGTGTGAAATTTCGGAAAGAATACTTTTGAAGTAATATTTTTTGCATTTGTTTCGAACTATCGTTTATTTTATTTACCGAAACACATTCTTTGAACAATAAACTATCGATAAAAATAACATTACTTGTGTTTATTTGATGAATTGATAGGTTTATCGAAGTTTTTGTGACCAAACATTGACTGACTTTGACAGCTAGTTTCGCGGTAAAATGCGGCCGACTAATGCCACAGATAAATTATTTTAAAATACTCGAATGAAATTTCTAGCGGTATCGGCAATACTGTTGGCGCAATCGATTCTGACCTTGTTCTTGATACAGTTTCTTTATACCGAAGGGTCAAAATCACATCCATTTTTTATTTTTTTTTTATTAATTTATGGTGTAACACTAAGTGACCAGCTCAGGTATGGGGGCTCCATCGAAGCCAGAGTAAAGTTAGCCTCCCAAAAACTGGGCGTACTGTACAGGGCCCGCAGATACTTTAAAAGTACACAACTGCTAACCCTGTACAAATCGCAAGTGCGCCCCACGGTTGAATTTGGCAGCCACCTCTGGTCTGGAGCTCCAAAATACCTGAAAAATACCCTCGACTCTGTGCAGAAACAGGCGGTCCGTTTGATAGATTCTCCCATCTTAACAGACGGACTGCAATCTTTAGAGCACAGGCGTCAGGTGGGAATGCTGTCCTTGTTCTACCGGTATTACAATGGTAGATGCTCCGAGGAACTAGTATCATTGATCCCTTCGGCACCGGTGCATAGTCGGGAAACACGCCAAACGCGTGCCCAACATTTGTACACAGTTGACATTAGTCACATGAGAACGGGTCGTTTCTTCGACTCGTTCTTATGTTCAACAGCTCGGCTGTGGAATGATTTGCCGGCCTCTGTGTTTCCTCCTTCCTACAACATGGGTCTCTTCAAGACCAATGTTCATTCCTTCCTCTCCTCAAAAAGACCCTCCACACAGCATCCCAGATGACATAGGCCCTGAGGGAAATTATTTTCCTCAGGGCCTCCTGTGTGGAGTTAATGTAAAAAAAAAAAAAAAAAATGACCGATCATTGGTGCGCGAACGGCCAGCAGTGGGTTAAGAGTAATCTGAGTATTGTACCAGGGGTGTACACTGTTACATTTAACTGCATACTCAACTCAAATTTCTATTTTTTGGAGATGTCTCAGTAATCAACTGGACAATCGAAATACGTACTATGACGTTTGAAAACCAGTGCTTTCGTAGGATTTTTAAGTGAATGTATATACATGTAATATTATTTTACATACATATATTATGTAAATTACAGATAATGTATGTGTAGGTACTTTAAATTTAAGTTTTAACAGCTTTGTAGGCTACTCGGATATAGTTAGAATGATTAAATCTAATATTTTTGTAAAAATGCAACATGCTGTTTTTTAAATTTAACATGAATTTTTACATTTATAAAAATTAGGCCTTAATATTTTGCCCGCATTTATGTCTCAATATGTCCCACATGAATTAATTTATCCGCAAATCTATTTTTTTTTATAGTGGCCAACAAAAAATAATTAATGTAATCTGTTGAACCTTAATGCACACGTGCATAAAGATTATATTCGAATATCACACATTTTAATCGTGAAAATCTGGACTAATTCCAAATCTGGCAAAAACTTCTCCATATTTTTCCACAGGTGTTATTTGAATACATTACTTCATTTTTTTGTGTAAATTGTAGCAAAACTATTTTAAATTAACAGATTTGTAGTTGACTATTTTCATAGGGCACATTGATTTTTTCTTCAAATACTTTTAAGGGCTTGTTATTTCACAGAAATTCAAATGTAACATTGTTATTGAATGGTAATTTAGCGCCATTTTGTTTTTTGACAGTTAAAAGGTCCCAATTAACCTCTTATTTGCCGGAGACGCGCGGATGCGCGCGGTTTGTGCGCATGCGCGCAAAAAAATATTTCGAAAAAAATATGTTTGTCTGCGATTTTGACCCTTTTATGTACAGAATTTGTATGAAGGACAAGGTCAGAATCGCTTGCGCCAACATTTACCCATGACATTGGCAAAAATTTCATTCACCTGGCAACCCCAGAATATTTTTAAACGATTTTATCTGTGGCATCAAAATGTCAAATTTGCCGCGATTCTTTCTGTCAAAGTCGATGCGTGTTACTTAACGATATTAACGCAAGTAATGTTGTTTTGGTACATAATTTATTGTTCTAGGAATGTGTATCGGTCAATAAAATGTACAATAGATCAAAATTAATCCACAAAACATTCAATTCAAAATTCAAAGTGGTGCTTTGTTAGGAAATTTCCATGTTTTTATGGCCTTTGACGGGTTAAATGCCGATTCTAAGGATGGGTTATTTTTTAAAATGTGAACAATTCATCAAACATTTGCAGTTAATTTTCAAGTCCGTTTCGGCTTTTGAAAAAACTGTGTTCAACAGAAGAGGATAACTATCATGTTGTTAAGCTTGTCAGCTTATTACAATTTGATAGAAAGCTGAAACACATCTAGAAGTGGCGTGTAACAGAGACTTTTCAAATGTAAAAAAAAAACAAAATGGCGCTGAATGGCCATTTGATGACAATGTCACATTTGAATTTTTGTGAAACGACTGGCCCTAAGTTTTTAATTTTGACTAAATTTTGTTATTTATTTTTCCCTATTCATTTAATGAAATCGTTCTACATAGGTACTATTAATTAAAAATATTTTTATTTTGCTTGTATAGAAATTTCTGTATATACATAAAATTGTAAAAATAGATTTTGAACACCCTAAGTAGTGTTTTATATATTTTTTAATAAATCCATACAATAAATTGAAATTTTATGAGAGAATGTATGAAAAGTCTTATGAATAAGTGGCAATTTTTTTTTAGTTAAATTATTAATTAACTACTTAATTTATTTTTAAAATTTTGGTAGCTATAATTTTTTTTCAAAGCATTAAATTATTAATAATATTTTTTACTTTTAAAGTATATATGATTTATAGGTTTATTTTATAAAGCCTAATAAAATTATTAATAAATTGTTTAGGCTTAAAATTACATGATAACTAGACATTCCTGCATTTATTAAAATTATTAATTAAATTCATGCAAGAAGGCAATCATCATAATTATGTATTAACTTGTTGGAGGCCAGGCCATTTAGCGGAAATTCGCGGAACTTCGCAAAAAACACTAAAAAACCACCACTTTGAATTTTGAATTGAATGTTTTGTTGATAAATTTTGAGCTATTGTATATTTTATTAACTGAAACACGTTCACATCACAATAAACTATCTACGAAAACCACATTACTTGCATTTATTACGTAAATTAATAGGTTTTATGATCGTTTTATTCGCGATACACGCATTTATTGCGACCGTTAAATTCGCGGCAAATTCTGACAGCCGATTGTCATAGAAAAAATCGTTTTAAAAATATTCCAGGGTGACAAGGTGAATGAAACTTGTAGCGTCTCCGAGAGTAATGACAGCGCAAGCGATTCTGACATTGTTCTTCATACAAATTGTGTACATATAAGGGCCAAAATCGTATACCAAAAGTTTGTTGTCGGAAATATTATTCAAATATTTGAATTATTTTCTCGCGCATGCGCAGATGCCGCGGCCACCGGGTGACAAGCGGCCGCCCAGAGGTTAATAAATTTATTTTCTTTTTTTTTTTTACTTTTGTAAAATGTCAAGGGTTTTTGCCATTTTGTTTTGAGGCTTTTGGTGCACTGTGGCATGGAACATTCGGAATTGTGCCACTAACTATGACACTCCTTATGTAGATGGCGATAAAGTTGAAATTCCCACTTAACACAAGCCACTTGTTTTGATTAATGCAAAAAAAAACCTTGACAAAAAGCTTGGTTTATTTTATTTTGTGAAGTTAAGTCATAAATATTCAAATATTTTTCAATCATTTTCTAAAGAACTTAATTTGTCACATTATACAATAAAACCATATCAGAAAAGGGGTTCCGTAAGTAGTAGATTTTGCACTTTAAAGCAATTTTTATAAGCCGGATACTTTATTTTATTCTGGGCTTATAAAAAGAGTTATAAAAAAATGCTCGATTAATACAAAAGTCAACTGTTATACTCGCAGTATTTATTTAAAGCACCTATAATAAATATTTCTAAGCGATTTTATTTTCAAAGTGAAAACACATCATTTTGCCTTATTCGCAATGCTTCGCCTTAATTGTTAATACTACATATGTATTTAGGTTGCGTTGTTTCACATAAATTAAATTGTAACATCACCATCAAATGACCAATCATCGCCATTTTTAACCTGTCGGGGCTCCAAAATATGTTTCCTTTTTTTTTAAATGCGATTTTAACCCTTATGTATGAAGAACAACTTCAGAATCGCTTGCGCCAATATAACCTATAATAAATATTTCTAAGCGATTTTATTTTCAAAGTGAAAACACATCATTTTGCCTTATTCGCAATGCTTCGCCTTAATTGTTAATACTACATATGTATTTAGGTTGCGTTGTTTCACATAAATTAAATTGTAACATCACCATCAAATGACCAATCATCGCCATTTTTAACCTGTCGGGGCTCGAAAATATGTTTCCTTTTTTTTTAAATGCGATTTTAACCCTTATGTATGAAGAACAACTTCAGACTCGCTTGCGCCAATATATTCTTGACTTAACTGTTGATTTCTTTAATCTAGCTACTCGAAATATTTTTTAATTAATTTTCTATGACTTTGCGGCTCACTTGCGGCAAAAAAATCGAAATTTTACGTTTCAAATGAGTATAAAGGTCTTTATTTATTTGCAAACTCCTTTGAATTTTGTTTTTTCATGTTAGGTATGTATTCAGATTTGTTTAGAAATAATAAAATCAGTTAATATTTGTGTGATAATATTTTTTGACAATTATTTCCAAAATGGGAGATTGTTTATTCTTTTTTTTTTTGTTGGTTAGCTTTTCTATAAAAAACTCTTAGGGAACGTACCCATACTACGTGACCTGTTCAGGGGGGGGGGAATCTTCAAAATACCACGCTTGGTCACAATGAGGGAGCGGGGGGCTTAGGTTTTTATAACGTAGTCAATCTAGAAATCTAAATTTTGACATAAGTTTTATCTTGATAATATTTTTTCCACTTGTAATTATAGGTATGCAGGCACTCTTGCCGTCACGCAGCAAGCGCCGTATTAATAAAGACAAATATAAGCCATATATATATTTTTTAAACTTTTTGTTAGCAAGAAATGATTCAAAACCATATTTATGAATTACTACGTGAAAACTGTAGGGGGAGGGGGGGTCTTGGAATATACTACGCATGGTCACCGAGGGGGGAGGGGGGTTAAAATTGGGTCACGTAGTATGGGTACGTTCCCTTACGATATTATCATTTAATATACTCATACATGAATAATAAGATATATTATCTGGTAAACAGAAAACAATCGCAAAAAACAATTCCTTTGTTTTTATATGGATATATTGACCAGAAGTTATCAAGGTAATTTCTGCTCTGTTTTTCGAAATACCTCTCGACATTCAACAGGTTAAACTCTGATTTTAGTTCTGTTTCAGCTTTTGAACAAATGCGAACGGTGAGCCGTCATGGTGTTATTCTTGTCAGCTGATCACAAATTGTTCATAGATGAAACGAACCTAGAATTGGCGTTTAGCGGGAACTTTTCAAATGTCAAAAAAATAAAATGGCGCCGATTAGCCAATTGTTGACAATGTTACATTTGAATTTCTGCAGAACAACCTAACCTTAGTTTTGAGTACCAAAGTTGTATTACTTCAATTAGATGTAACAAAGTGTTAACCTCTACGGCCCGGTGGTGCAATGCTTGAATTTGAACCCAGAGTGTAAGAAACAAACCCTTTGAAGATCAAATGTATTTTATTCATGTTATTTTCACATCTACCAACATTTCTATTAGCATAAAAAGGTGCCATTATGTTGGCTGCCTGCTGATTGCCATGGAAACCTGATCAGCTCTTTTGTACATTGTTACATTTTAATTTGTGATAGATACTCTCAGTATCACCCTGGTGCAAGATCTCTATTAGAATCGAATCGTAGGTTGAAATGATAACCAACAACTCCGTCTTAGGTCACCTCAAGAGTTCGCTACGTTTGATGACTCAGCAGGGGTGCGGGTCCGTGGGGTGAGGTTTGTCCAGGTCTTAGTGGTAGATGCTTCTGCCCTGCATCAGCGAGGACGGTTGAGGGAGACCCTTTGACCTCTCCAGCCGGACTCTCGACCCAACGTCTTGCACATCACTCTCTTTTTCCATCCCAAAATTTTCTCCTTCCTTCACTTAAAATGAACCTCTACTAAGCATCCCCAAAGATGAATAGGCTAGGGAAAGGCCTGAGGGAAATTGTTTCCCTCGGGGCCTGCTGTGTGGAATTAATGAAAAAATAATTAAGCCGAGTTTGATGACCAGATCTGAAAAGCCAGGTACTTCCCAACCTTCTTCTTCTCCATCTCTTCGTAAATATAGATGTCAAACTAATAAGATTTTAAAAAATGTTTAAAATTTCACTTTACGTAAAATATACAAGCATTTACAGTTGTGTGTTGTGATTGTTGATTTTTGATTTGTTAAAGTTTAAATAAACTTACAATAATTCTCACAGCTGTAATAAAGAGATATTTTTGTTGCAATATTTCATAATACTATAAGCTTTTTTTTCACAATATTATTTATTGTGATTTTTTGCTTTAATCAAAAGTTGCTACGTATTACAAGTTAACATTTTGTTAAATGCTTTAATTTTTATTAATGTAATCCAAATCTAGTGATATTGAAATTCCCCACGGTTGAATACCTGAAAAATTGCCCCAAAATACCTAAAAACCCTTGACTCTGTGCAGAAACGGGCGGTCCATTTGATAGATTCTCCCATCTTAACACGTTCCCGGACGAGCATGCTATAGCATTCGCATTGGATAGTTTAATTATGTCGCGGATGCTATAGCATTCGAAGTTTATTGAGTTTTTTTGTCAGATATGCTTGAGCAGTTGCTTTATCCCTATAAAATATAGGTAGTCTATTTCTTACTGTCACTGCTGACACAACCACAGATCGCTTACTGTCACGTGAGACCTTTTCTGCACACAAAGATAAAACAGTGTTGACCCCTTCCCCTACAGCTCGCCCGGCGTACCCCGCGTGGTCGCGTATGCTATAGCATGCGCCAAATGTATTGAGATTCGTCTGCTAGAGCATTCGCGTCGCACTTGATGGTGTTGGTTGGTACGTATCATGACTGAAATGCTAGAGCAGTCGCAAAAATCTAATACAAAAAAATAGTGCCAAAGTAGGGTGACTCACTGCCCGTGAACGTGTTAACAAACGGATTGCAATCTTTAGAGCACAGGCGGCGGCTGGGAATGCTGTCCTTGTTCTACCGGTGTTTCAATGGAAGATGCTCCGAGGAACTAGCGTCATTGATTCCTTCGGCACCGGTACAGTCGGGAAACACGCCAAATGTGTGCCCAACATTTGTACACGGCTCGGAGTTCAACGGCTGTGGAAAGATTTGCCGGCCACTGTGTTTCCTCCCTCTTACAACTAGGTTCACTCCTTCATTTCCACAAAAATACCATCCACACAGCATCCCCAAAGATGAATAGGTCCTGAAGGAAATTATTTTCCTGTTAATTTGAAAAAAAAAAAATTTAATTAATAATTTCCCAGATTCCCCTTCTGCAACATCTTCCTACTTACTACTCTCTGTCCGATGACACTACAGCCCATATCGAGCCTTGACATCTCGCAACATTCGCCTACAACTCCTCCTGTCCTCAGCGGCTGACTTCCAATTTGTTACCTGGAGCAGCTGTGCTGCATCCCCTCTTACCTCGTCTTCCCACCTCAGTCTGGGAAGACCTTCCTACTTACTACTACTACACCTAATTACTTCAGTCTCACATCATAACCCAATTGGGGATGCCATAGTCTCACTGGCTCCAGACGGGAGAAATTGGGACTCTTGTGAGGTATTCATAAGAAAAAACTAACACACGTTACGCTATCGCAAAAGATACAGAATGACCCTTCTGATTGGCTATTTTTGACAATGTTTCATTTGAATTTCTGAGGAACAACCCAACCTAAATCATACATCGGAATTATTTGAGGTTAAAATAAGAATCAATATCGTTGCGCCATTGTAAAAAGAACAATTGTTTGAAGATACTCAATTTTCCAATATTACTTGTGAAAATTATGCTACGTAATTGTTGAATGTTTATTGTTATTGTTTCTCTCTGCATTTTCTTGCCATCTTTCGATGCAGGTTCTCTTTTTATTGGTGCTCACATCAAGTCGTGCCATTAGTCTAATAAATATAATAATAATGTTAACTTTGAAAAGAAAAAAAATATCATGTTGATTTTCTGTCTAGTGATGTAAAGTTGTAACTTTGACCAGAAATAATAATGTCAGAGAAACGTGTCATTTTTAACAGTAATTTATGCAATGTTAGCGACGGCTGTTTGTGGATTGAGTGTTGGCGGATTTTGCATCAAAATTGGTGGATGTTTACACCAAAGTTGGTGGATTTTTATGCCAAAGTTGGTGGATGTTTACATCAATGTTAAGGAATGTCTACACCAACATTGGTGGATGTTTACACCAATGTTGGAGGATGTTGCAAAAAATCGGTAGATGTTTGCACTTACGTTGGGGGATGTTGCACCAAAGTCGGTTGATGTTTACACCAACTATGGGGGTGTTCAAAATTGGTGCAAATTATGAAAGTGGCAGCCTTCAAAGGTTCTTCCAAGAGATTAATGATTTTATTGTTTTCACTGTTTGGTGAACTTTGGGTGTACATAATAGGGAAATAGCGTCAATACATAATTTTTATAGTTTTATTTGTATTATATAGATCGAGAAAAGGCAGTCAATCACTATTTAAAAAATAAAATCTCTTTTACTTTATTACCTTTTCTGGAAAAAACACAAAGCAGCTAAGGAAAATGTGCCTCAAAGGCAGTTAAATATGACTTTTGAATTAAATTCACCATCATGAAATAATAACAGTAAAGAAAAAAGGAGCCAAAACCCCTTTTTAAACTAATTATTAGGGAAAAATATTATATTAGTGTTGAGTATTTTAGAGCTGCGTCAGCTCTAAAACATTTCAAATTTGTCATTTTCAAAATTGAAACTGTTTATTTGAACAAATTCAGACAAGCGATAAAGTACCACTTATAATATAATATTTTAACAGAAAATTATTTTAATCGTTTTTTTTCAAATTGAAATTATAGTATTTCACGATTGTTCAGAGGTCTGCGCTAGCATTTAATTAAAAATTATTATTACATGTAATTTATTTTTAATAAATTTTAACCCGGCAATTGTTTTAAACTCCCATAAATTTTATTATTGTGTATTATTTGTTCTGCCATTTCACGGTCAATATAAAACATTTGCAAGATCATAAAATATGAGTTAAGTACACAATATTTACGACCAAAACTAAAATGTCTTAAAGACCGATTCAATAAATCGTTTAATTAACTTTGAAGTTTTGAATGAGACTTACAGTCACTAATTCCAATCTCTCCTTAGCAAAGCCTAAATTAAATAAAATATAACATCTGTAGTGAACTATCGGTCATTTGGCTTTATCCAAAATTAATTTAGAGAATTCAGTTGGAAGTTCGCTAAGTTTCATTGGAAATAACGACTGTTAGGTTGGATTGTTTCAAACTCATCACATTTAATGACAATCAAATCATCGACTACCATAGTTTTTTTTGTGCTATTTTACATTTGAATGATTCTCTTTGAACTGCGATCTTTGGTCCGTTTCGGTTCTTGTTCAAATTGAGATCAGCTAATACGCATGACAACATTATGTTTGAACGTTATGCTTGACAGTTGATCAAAAGATAAAAATGGATGAAAAATCAGTGTTTAATAGTAACCTTTCACTGACTTGAAAAGAGATAGACACCCTAATGCAAAATCTGGGTACCATTTCGACGAGCAGGAGGCAAACCATGTGAAACTCTCTTTGGCACCAGGAAGGTTCCAGAATGTCTTGAATAAACTGTGGCATCAGTAATCAGTAGTACATCAGTTGTATGTTACTGCCGAAGAGCGCTAATAACCAGACCCTTCAAAGGTTCTTGCAGAAAAGTTAAGTTTGCTAAAATAAGGTAACAATTTGCAGCACAGTCCCTTATGGGAATTTTTTGTGCTAGAGTAAATTATTAAAGGGTCAACCAATTACTCTAACAAAATATTCAATTTTGAAAACACGCCGTACTTTTGTTTGCCCGATTTGGGATTTGCGGTTAAGATTTTTACACAGCCAGCAATTTGTTCGAATTGTAGAAAGGACTGCTTATTCGTAAGCAGATTTTATTTTTGAAGACTAGATAGTGATAGTACAATGCGAGGTGCAGGTGCCTGTTATACTGTCAGATTAATTTATTGACAAATTATTGAAAGAGAGACGGTCACATCGCCTCCCCGCTCCGTACAACTTAGTTTGTTCCCCTTTGCCTTATGGGCAGGTCTATCGTTTCCTTATTATAGTCTATGCTACCATTCAAATATAAAAAAACTAGCTGGTTCCCGGCACGCGCTGCTAAGACATTTAATAAAAAAATTATTTCTCCCTACGTGACCTTTCCCATTCATCCCATTCCCCTTCCGCCTCTCCTTCCTCTCCTGCATCCTCGTCCCCTCACATTCCCACTCCGCCTCCTCCACCTTTCCTCTCCCCACTCCACTCCGCCCCTTCCCCCGTCCCGCGAACCCCCCTCACGAATTCCCCTCCCCCCTCCCAGGGTCCCCTTCGCCCCCTCCCACAAACTCCCTACCCGAGTTCCCCTCCCCTCCCACATTCCATACATTCAGTCCCGATACATTCAGTTTTCAAACAGCGTGCATGCCACCTATTGCAATTTTTTAATGCAAATTTCATAATGCTAGAGCTCACCAGTAGTTTTGTATAAACTTTGTCCTGACAGTAACGAACACAAATAAAGAATTATCCAATTTGGTGCAGTCTTTCGGAATACATTTCGGCGATTCATTTCCATTTATATAGATTAAAAATGGCGCTGATCGATTTGGTGTTCATCAAATATGACAAGTGTTTGAAACTTTTCCATGATAATACAATGATGTTACATTTCAACACCCCTTTGAAAAGTCATTTAAAAGTAATGATAAAAAACTTGGTTAAATAGAATACTTTAGGTTAGGTTATGTGCTATTTTTTTAATCGCTTTTAAATCACTTTTCAGAGGGGGTGATGAAATTGCAAATTGTTGAGTTGTCCAGTCACTGTTTGAAACAATCTATCCTTAAAATTGATTCATTAGAAAAATTGGGTCTTGTCTAATTAGAAATGAAATGAAGAAGTTGTTTTTGTTTGCTTTGTAGATTTTGAAAAAGGCATGTGATCTAAGTACTAAAAATATGTATGTATTAATTTTAATGACATTTTGAGCTTTTTACTACGGTGGAGGTTTTAAAGAGTAAATATGGCTTTTAATGCTAATTTCTTTAGAATAATGTCACTTTCCAATGTGTACATTATAATATGATATACCTAATATTGTTGCTATTCTTGCTGTGAGATAGTATAATTTTGTTGAATAAAAATTGTAACAATTTATTTTTGTGTTTTTATTATTAAACGAGTTGTTACCCATAGAAGTTATGTATAACATGTATTTATAATATTATATCCGTTTATCCTCTACTTCCTGAAAGATAAGATACTCTCAGTATCGCCCTGGAGACTGACATAAGTGTAACTCTTTTGACTTCCTGTAGAGTTTGTCCAAGTGGTCTACAACAAATTTATATGTGTTTTTATTGTAAATTATGGCGAGCCACAAAGTTAATGCTTTTTACAAATATTAAAAATGTCAATTATTAAAATATATATATATATATATTTTGATAGGAAAAAAAGGTGAAAGATATGAGGGTGAAGCAAGGAGTGTGTGCCTGATGGTCAGAGAAATTTCCTATGAATAATTTATTGCAAGAGATTTCATGGAGTGAGGTTTGTTAAGGTCTTGGCAGGTGATGTGTCTGCCCACCTGCTGCATAGCAGGCCGGATCGAGAGACTGGTTGAGGAGGTCTTCAGAAATCAGCCAGAATCCCTCGACCCTTTTGTCTTGCACTGCAGTTGAAGGGATGGATTCATACATCTGTCACTCCTGGACACACTAACCACCCACTACCCACCCCTCTAAAAACCATCCACACAGCATTCCCTAAGATGATCAGGCCCTGAGAGAATTTATTTTCTTCAGGGCCTAATGTGTGGAGCTAATGTAAAAAAAAAAAATCCGCTATAAGTTAATTTTTATTTAATTAAAAATAGCTTTTTTAATATTTTTTCCCTGCGAACTTCTCTGCTCCTGGTAAAAAGTCCATGATATTCTATTACAATATTCAAGGCATGTAATATGAGATTTAAAAAAAATGGACAAAAAAACACGCTCTTAGAATTGGGTGTATTAATACGAAATGTCACTGAGAAACAGCAATTTGCCAATTGGTATAATAGATCACACTTCTAGGGATTTTCAAATCATCGGGTAGAGACGTTAGTCATCCAACGAATGGTTCCCGAGGTGGCGGTACCAATGCCCGCTCCCAAATTGAAAGATTATTATAAACATGCAAAATTAAAAACGGTGCTATGCAAATTTAATATCTTTGAAGAAAAAAAAATTGTTTCAACCAATATTTTATTACATTAAATTATTTTTAATCTGCTCCTGGTGGATTTGATGTCATTTCGTAGAAAAACGGCTTCATAAATTTAATATTTATAAAAAAAAGAGTCACCATTAATTAAATGTATTCATTTCAAGTAATACTACTGTCTCAAACTTCTGTGCTCCTGGTGGATTTGATGCCTTTTTTACAAAAGGCTTCATAAATTTAATATTCATACAAAAAGAGTCACCATAATGTATTTATTTCTAATAATATTATACTGTGTCAAACTTCTGTGCTCCTGGTGGATTTGATGTCATTTCTTACAAAAATGGCTTCATAAATTTAATATTTATTCAAAAAAGAGTTGCATTAAATTTCTAAATGACTGACTGTCTCAAACTTCTGTGCTCCTGGTGGATTTGATATCTTTCTTACAAAATCGGCTCCAAAGTCTGTACATAAAAGTCACTATTTCATTGAAGTATTTCTAATAATGCTTTACTGTTTCAAATTTCTATGCTCCTGGCAGATCCATGAGTGTAGAGCAGTCCTAGGTCGGTCGTGAATAACCCGCTCATTGAAACCTGCTCACGGACCATCAAAGAGCGAGCGGGTCATTTTTTCGTCAGCACCCGGGTCTCGCGACCCACTTCTCGCAACCGCTCTACAACCTGGGTTTCAGGTGCAGATGTGGCGGGGCGAGCGACGATAGATAGATGTATGAGAGAGCGAACGGGTTGTCAACACCCGGGTCCGGTGACCCGGGTCGTGTAAAATGATCGATCGACCCAGGACTAGTGTAGTGTCCTTGAGATAATTTTTCACCTGCCCTAAAATAAATTTTACATTTTTTATTGAAAAATAATCACATCACACCAATAAATATTATCCTACCTACCCAAAAAAAAAATATACTTTTAATTTTTTTTCATTAATATATCTATCACTAATTTGCAATATTCCTTCTTACTTGTGTAGGTACCATAGACATATGAATATTACTAGATCAGAACATAAAAGTGATTGGTAGACAACAACTACAGCGGGGCGCAGAGCAGGAAGATGACTTTGGAGATATGTGATTCGTCGATAACTCAATATGACAGTAAATAGGCATCTCGCATTATAATATCACCATTTAGTTCTTAAAAGTAAACTCTGCTTTTGAATGAATAGAACTTTTTACATGGGAATTGTAAAAAGGTGTATTCATTGGCCATTGACCATTCATTCAAGGTGAATTGCTCGCCACGTAATGAACAAATTTGCTAAGTCTAAATACGGCAAAGTAGAGTTCGCTTATTTACAGACTCCAATATTTTGTTGCCGTATTTAGTTAGGATACTTTTACAAATGTTTCATAATTTACTTACCCCATAAACATCGACGAGCACACGCCATGTATCTCGAGTGATAGTATATATTTACACGTTTTCAAAACACAAACCATGTTTTTTGCGGTGTTATTTCGTAAAATGCACCGATGAGCGCTCGACGCTGGCTTGCAGAAGAATGATGACATCACATTTTTTTAGATTCACGCGAAGCCATACTCAATCCCAGCCGGTTCCAAGGGAACCCGTATGGGGAGGGGGAAATAATCACTTAGGGCAGGTTTACTAATATTCATATGTCTATGGTAGGTACCTACCCAGAATTTATTGTCATGATATATGAATTCAACGACCTTCACATCCCTGATTGCCGATCGGTCTCTGATTTTTGAAGTGAAACTTCTATAACCCGGCTGTGATTTGGATTTCGGATGAAATAGAAATGACGATTACTGAACCTGCAACGCATCAACTGCGCTCATTGACTGCTTTGATTATGATGTCACTTTTAAAGGCTCCTATTGGTTGAGATATGAAACGGAAATTACACGAGGTCTGCGCTCATTGGTCGCTTTGATTATGACCTCACTTTTCAAGTATTGGTTGAGATTGTTTTGGTAAAGTTTCGCTTCTATCGCTTGTAAACTGTACAAAATTTTTTTTTTTTACATTAACACCACACAGGAAAATAATTTGCCTCAGAGCCTACGTCATTTTTGGGGATGCTGAAGGGTATTTTTAAGGAAAGGAAGGACAGGAAGTTTTGGGAAGGAAAAAGGTATGAGGGGTGTAGGAATCTGGGGTTCGGTGTGTCCAGGTCATTCGCCGCCAAGACCTAGACAAACCTCACCCCATGAACCCGGGCACCCCTGCTAAATCACCAAACGTAGCAAACCACTTGGGGTGACCTATGGCAGAGGTGTTGACACAGCTATTGAACTCCAATCTGTCTCCACAGGGCCTATATCATCTTTGGGGGTGCTGTGTGGAGGGTCTTTTTAGGGAAAGGAAATAGCGGAAGTAGTGGGAAGGAAAAGGGTTGGAGGGGTGGGTAGGAATCTGGGGGTCAGTGTATCCAGGAGTGACAGACGTATGAATCAATCTCTCCCACTGCGGGTAAGGCGATGTTCCGAGAGTCCTGCAGGAGAGGCCTACAGGTCTTCCTCAACCAGTCTCAGTTCGGTGACCTAAGGCAGAGGTGTTAGTAATCCAATAAATGGTTCCTGGGGCAGCGGTACCCATACCCGCCTCCCAAATTTTGTATGAATGAATGAATGAAAAACACCAGAAGCGCCTTCCATAAACATTTGAATTGAAACAAATGTTCCATTTAGCTCAACCGCCCAGTTTTTTGTCTCCCTTACACTCGCCTGACTTTGTAGATATTCATCCCATTTGAATTTCAAAAACACAGTGTTTGGTATGGAAATATAGGCCTCAATTAGGCAAATATTTGGATCACCAAACCCACCCACAAGGCACTTCTTGTGTTATTCTTTATTCTATGGGCTGTGATATAATCGACAAGAGAGAAGGAAAGGAATAATGGGGAAGAGAGACATATTTTAAAATACAATATTTAACTAAATAAATTGATTTATTTTTTTATGACTCTTAAAACAAAAAATCTCAAATATCTTTTACAGTAGTTAGTTTAATATATATCCATAAAAAATAAGCGAGGCATATTTTGAGCTGCGAAAACATTTAATACTATTATTATAAATTATTATTATATTTTGCAATAACATATAACAAAAGATGATCATGATGGATAGCTAACTTACTCTGCGAGATTTTTCGCTATAACATAATAATATAACATAGCGAATAGTTTTCGAAATTAAATTATCTAATTTGCTAGATTAATATACATGAAAATGTCTAAATAAATTAACTAAAAAAGCGAGTATCAAACTATTGGCATCAAAGGCAAGTGGCTATGTGTAAATTATAAAAAATTACAAATTAAATATATTACCTGGGTTCCTACCTACTTATTGCTGTTTAATTTATCTAATTAGTGGTGAAATTACAGAAAATGTCAGATTAGGTCTCTTGTCTCAACCTCCAAGTGTTTCTGATGCTTTCACCAATGAAATTGAGTGATGGCTAAGTTAAAGCGTAGCTCAAATGCAAAATCTAACGGCCGCTGTTCCCAATCCAACTAATCAACTTCTGAGCCAAAACTAAGTCTAAACACTGCTTAAGCATCGCTTAATCTAAAGAAACCGGATGCGTGAATTAAGCTAGACTGAGCAAAGCAAAGTTATAAAAAGTGTCAACAGAGTGGCACTAACGCCACGAGGTTTTATTTAAATTAATATAACCACGAGTTTTGCCGTGTTACCGCCACTCTGTTGACACTTTTTATAACTTTGTTTTGCTCAGTCGAGCTTTATCCACGCGTCCTCCGGCTTCCTTAGATTAAGCGATGCTTAAGCAGTGTTGAGACTTAGTTACGGCTTAGCAGTTGATTAGTAGGATTGGGAACAGTGGCCGTTAGTGTCACCAATATGCAGCTAGGCATATTTTCACTCATCAGTCAAAAATATAATTTTATTTATAATAATTTATGCTTTGCAAAATATACCCATATAAAATAAAAAAGCTTCATTTTGACTTAATTTTTGACGATTGTAATTAGCTTTGAGCTAACGCTCAGTGAAAAAGTGTTGGTGAAATGTAATTAATTAAGCCTTCCACTAAGGGCAGTTTGTGCTTTTCTTAGCGTTTGCTCTGTTTTGATTGGTGAAAGTGATCAACAAATGAAAATTAAAACAAATAAATCAATGACTTTCGTATTTCTTGGGCATTAACTATGTAGCAATTTATAGACATTTTGTTTTGAAGAGTATTCCATGTACATTTTTTTACTTAAAAGTTGTAGTTTTAAGTTTGCTAGTGAAACCAGTAGCAGAAAAATTAAAATTCAAGTAACTAATGTGTTTTATGGAAAATAAAACTCTTCAAGACAAAATGACAATAACTTTCGGTTAGTTGATTAATTACATTTAACTATTTCGTTGTATTTATTATCACCAGACACAAAATAATTTTAAAGGCTTCGAAAATAATGGCAAAAAGACATAATAATTAAAACTAATTTAAATAAATATTTCTATTTAAATGAGTATTGAAATCATAACTTAGGAACGATAACCAAAGGATATACGAATTTACCAAGTTCTCTTTAGTATATTTAATACTTTTTCAGGTTTTTATAAGTTTTGCATCTACCAATGAAAATATGGCACACCCAAGGTGATTTAATCACGGCGCCTAATTTATTTTTTTACATTAACTCCACCTTTTCCCTAAGGACCTATGTCATCTTTGGGGATGCTGTTTGAGGGATATTTTTTGTGGAAAGGAAGAAGTGAACCTGGGTCTTGAAGAGACACATGTTATTGATGGGAAAAAGAGTTCTAGTCGAATCGTGGAAACGACCCACTCTAGTGTGACAAACGTCAACCGTATACAAATGTTGGGCGCGCGTTTGGCGTGTTTCCCAACTGTGCACCAGTGCTGAAGGAATCAACGATGCTAGTTCCTTGGAGATTCTTCCAAAAAAAAAACCGGTAAAACAAGGACAGCTTTCCCACCCAATGCATGTACTCTAAAATTGCAATCAGTTTGTTAAGATAGGAAAATCTATCAAACGGACCGTTCGTTTTTGCACAGAGTCGAGGGTTTTTTGATGCTCCAGACTAGAGGTGGCTGCCAAATTCAACTGTGTGGTGCACAGCAGTGGTGGTGTTTAGCAGTTTGTGGGCCCTGTACAGTAGGCCAACTTAACTCTGGTTTCGATGGAGCCCCAGTAGTTTGTGTGCCCTTTGGGGGCTTGTCAAACAAAAACTTGATCAACTTGGTAGATGTGAAACTAATATGTACCCTTTTCCCTATAAATTATACCAAATTACACATAATATATTTCATCTAAAAAAACAAACAACCAATCAAAAATAAATGTCTTACAAATAAAAGTGATATTTTATCTAATTATTCTAAATCTGTCAAAACACCTTTAAATTGATTCTGATAATGTATTTATATTATCATAATCAATTATCCATTTTCTACCAAACACAAACACATTTCAGAGAAATTAACCTATTCACTGCATTCACAATGCACGACGGAGTTCAGAAATTTGCAGTACGGGAAGGAAACCAGCGAATCTACACAACAAAATAAACTATATATGCGGCACATTCCAGAGTCGAAGATACTCTCAGTATTGCCCTGGTGTAAGACCACCATTCAGAAATGAAACGATGCTTTAAATGGCTTTAGCTATGTTTGGTGACCAGATTTAAATAGTCAGGTACTTCAAAGACATTAAACAGCTGGTATATAACCCCCAAGTGACTGATTTTTTCAAATTTAATCTGAAAAATCCAACTTCGAACGTGATTTACTCAAAAACGAAAGCTCAAATCAAAAACAGTTGTACTACAAAATTGAGTCCAAATTTGACATAGATTCACCAGTTTCCTACTTATAAATATAATATACTGACATTTGTACATAGCAATATTTTAATATAACCTTAAATATGATTATAGTATATATAATAAATAGATACGGATACTTACTGCTGTAATAATAATTATAATGCTGCAAAAAAATATATTTGGGCATCATATGATGTGATTAGCAGTGAATATGATAATTTATTATAACAAAATATATTCATTTCTGTATTTCGTCATTGTGCAAGTTAACTGATAAAGTGTATTTCTTAAGTGTAACTCAGAAAGTGCCACTTATCATATACAGAAATCGGCTAAGTGCAACTTCTGAACTCTTATCAAATATTACTTATAACACAATATATCCAAAGTATTTACCTACCTAATGTATGCGTGTCACTTAAGAAAGTGTCACTTAACGCAATATCTGTCTTAAGTATAAGTGTAATTCCTGAGTACTAAACAAAGCATTACTTAACTCGTATCAGAAATATGTAATGTAATCGCTTAACACTTAAGAAAGTATCACTTGACAGATATTAACGACACAATGACTGGACAACAATCTCTCTCTAACACTGTCACACCGCTAGCACATTTCAAATTAAATCTAAAAACTACAATTATCACGTACGAGTTTTTTTTGTCTAGGAAAAATATTAATTTAAGACATTTGTATTAAAAATAATAAATTAATTAACAATGGAGATAAAAATGTTATAATTCCAAAATGTCAAAAAGTTGTTGTGATTATTGGTGGATGAAGAAGAGAAATGATCATAGAATAAAGAAGAACACTAGAGTTGCCTTCGCCATCAATCGCTTTCGTCAGCAAATGATATCGCCATCCCATTTGAATTTTGTAATATGATTAAACTAAGTTTTGTATCGGAAATTTAAGCAAAGAATAGTCTGAATTTTGGATCACGAAACATGTCCACATCCAATGACATTACAATATATAGATAGAAATCTCAAAAATCGGCAAGTCAAAAACAAGACAACTGAATTGTCTTCGATTTTGTAGTTTTTGTACTAAACTGCCATGCGTCACATAAGGTTGTGTTCTACCTCTAAATAAATTCCATTAAAAAAGTGCCAAAATGCCCTTGCGTGTGATGAGAAAATGTTTTCATTACAATTGAATAACATTTCATTTGTAAATACAAACAAATTACTTATTATTATCGATTATCATTGGCACGCAAGAGCCAAATTACGAATTCAGTGCTGTTGCTAAGTAAACTTTACAGTTTAAAACAGTTTAATCACTCTGTTTATTTTTAAACAACATATAAATCAGTAGTAACAATGAGTACAATAACAATCGATGCCATTTACCAACTGTCGTTGCTCTATTATAGTTATAACGTGATCACTCGACACCTCAAAATACGTTTGGTGCATGGGCCTCCTACTTTATTCGGTCTTGTGGCAGTATTCGATGGAACTTTTGAGTATGAAAACGCCACCCGTGTTCTGAATGTACATACTATTCTTTGAATGTCTATCTTTTTCTTTGTCCACTTGCCACATTTAAATTTTCAGTTTATTAAACAATAGCAAGTCTAGATGTTTAACGCCATTGCCCGCATCACACTTCTTGTGTTCTTCTTTAATCTATGGAAAATTAAAGATATTACATGATGAACTATAGTTATTTAGATAACAAACTTTACAGGGAGGTGTGTCCAGCACCTTTCTCAACTCTGATCCATAGTCTAGTAGTTATAATACTTGACTTGTTAACAGGAGGTTGTGGGTTCAATTACCAAGGAATTGAAAAAAAATACATTGATATGGGAAAAGTTGTAATAGTTTTTGTACTATGAGCCTTATAAAAATGACATCACATGTATTATGATAACAGACTCGTCCTGTCATTATTTCATGAAGTGATGATTAAATTAGGAAAAAATCATTTTTAAATGATGAAATGCTAAAGTTTAAAAAATAAGCTCTACTGCAATTTGGATTTTAAAGCAAATGTCATTTTTTAAGTTACAACGATTAGAAAGCAGTGTCGAAAATTTATTTTAAAATATTTTTAATATCAAAAATATGCATAAAATTTACTAGACATAAAATTAAATTGTCGTAATCATTATTTTTAAAACCAAATCTATAATAAAACTCTAATTAAAGCTACATCTATGTAAAATTGATAATAATAATAATAATGACTTCATACAGTTGGAGGATATTCATCATTCTACTCTATCATCAGTAGGAAAATGTTGCTTGTGCAATGAAAGAGAATTTAATTGGCAGAGGATTGAATCCGCAATGCCTGGATCAAATAAATGGGATAGAAATTTAAATGCTCCCAACAAGAGTTTTCAAAAGTAAATCGAACAGGATAAGTGGATTTGACAATTATTATAAAAGCAAAAATTTTAAATTTGTTAAAGCATGACAGCATAAAATCTGTGGCCATAGATTTTGGCTACTAGCTCCTGCATACAGATTTTAGCTAAGATAAACACATTAACAGAAGATATATGCATTAGTAACTTTATTGATACAGTACTCTCAGTAATCAACTACTATATTAAAATTGGTGACCCCGCAATTGATCGGCCGACAGTTTACCACCAAAATTATAATTATTATAAAATTAAAGTTTTTGTGCATTATTTAAAATTTTTTAAACATAATGATATATATACAATATATATACAGAGTGTCCGCCGGCAGATTTTATACTTAAAAAAATAAAATAAAATAAAAATATGAATACAATAAAAGTTATTTATTTATTATCTAACATAAGAATAATGCGGATTTTAGTTTTTAAAAATATCTCCACTCAAATGGCCATTTTTAAAAATATCTCCACTTCTAGCCGCAAACATTCTTGCAATCTTTCCTTCATGTTGGCGGAAACTGGCTTGCAAAGTTCTGGACTGATAGCTGCAATCTCTCGTCGGATATTTTCTTATAGGGCCTCTATTGTTGATGGCGAATTGCTGTATACGCGAGGTTTGAGATATCCCCACAAGAAAAAGTCGCAAGGGGTCAGATCAGGTAATCTAGGGGGCCAGGCTATTTCGCGGAAGTGCTGAAAATGGGTTCTATTATTGTAACCAACATGACGATGTAGCTCCGGTATAAAAAAAATTTTTAAAAAATTGCACGGTACCGTTGTGCATTAATGGTTTCACCTCTACCGAAATTTTTTTTTTTCGTAAAATGTCCCTTCTCACTAGTTCTGCGTTTTCAGGAGTAGTTACAGTCGTTAAAGGACCAGAACGAGGTTCATTTTCGACTGATCGAGTTTCTCTAAATTTCTGAACCCACTATTAATTTTTTTACCCATCAATTGATTCAATGGGCCATCCTTCAATCGTCGGATACCAAAGTGTGAAAAAAGCCGATGGCTCGCCATATTGATCAAATAATTGTTCGTAAAATATGCCTCAACCGCAAAAGTCCACTGACTCATGGCTACTAAACAACCCGCAACACTCGCGCATTGAGTGATACCCCGCTCCCCCCGCTGCCGCCTTCCTACGCGCTGTGAGCTCAGTTCAAAGTGTAAAATCTGCCAGCGGATATCCTGTACAAGTAGTTTTATTCTTGATGCATTTGAATGAAAATAAGTAATATACTTTTGTTATTTGGCGGTACATCATCGTTGCACACCCCTTCGGAGATTATATTTTGTATAAGTAGGTATACGGTATATTCCCTAAACCGACTGCATGTTGTATATATGTATAGAGTCCCAACGAGAGCCTTGATGGAGTAACCATCTGTTACTTATACCGGGGCGGGTAAGTGGTGGATAACCTCCAACGTAAAGATCAACTGTCACGAAACCATTTCGTATGTATGCACTGTAATTCGCCGCTTTCGCTAATTAGACACTTTGGGGTGACGGATTAGTGAGGGAGTACTGTAACTCATAATAAATAATACAATTAGAATATAATTTTCATAAGCTAGTGTCATTTTTGAGCACACCTACTATATGATCGTGATACAAATTACGGCAAATCTACTAGAATACAAAAATATATAATTTTTGGCATTTTTTTATCAAATAGATTATAATTTATTTAAAATTAGATACCTAATCTTGAATTTATTATTCCCTTTAATAATTCATTACCATTCCTGAAGATATCTAGCAGTTACATGCATTTCCTTAACTTATAATTAAAAAAAAATTATTGTCTTTGTTGACAAACCTTGTTCATTAACAATGATAACCATTTTCATGAATTGGAGTCACTTGTAATGATAAACGATATGAATAATTAGTGCCATATAATAATCATTATCATGAGCTAGTCATGACATATTATTGTCATAATGAGCAAGGAAGTAATTTATTTAATGTAATGACAGGTTTTATAATTTCTACCAACAGATGGCAGCACATCACAAATTTTGTTTCTACAGAAGCATGTTTTAAACATAGAATAAAATATATTTACTTAATATGTAGATACTTTATCGCTTGTAAAAAGATTATTGTATTAATTAAAGACATTAAAATTGTACAATGCCATCTATTGTAATTGCTATAAAACCTAGTCGTTTAAAATAAATGTCAGAATTGAATGATGCATAATAGTATCACATTAGTGACAATTCTCTTTCTATAGTTGTACGACAGTAGTTCTGGGCCCATTGTGATCGACCCGATCATGTTAATTCAATCATTTTGACCCGATCATTTTGACCTGATCATATTGACCCAATCATTAAATATAAGCTCAAATCCACAGTTACCAATTTGCACATAAAACATTGTTCATTGCGACCTTCAAAATGTCATTTATTTATTTAATTGACTACATTATTTTTACCAACACAAATTGCACCAATGTCAATCTTTCGCACATCACATCGCACCCCCCGCAAGAAAACTGTCACAATTCAAAATATTAAATTTTGAGAAAATAATTATTTTGTAACCTTAACACACTTCTGATATTAATTGCGAAGTAAATATAACAAAAGTAGGCTTAAAAATATGTTAACCCCTCGGACCTCGACCATTTTCTGTCATTGGATCAGAATATTTGCGCTTTGCAATAAAATCCAGTCAAATGGAATATTTGTGAATGTATCCGAAAACTAAAAACTATTTTTGAAAGGTGGTGAAATACGCTTTCAAATTGTAGTCATAAGAATAAATATAAAAACCGTATACCACCATAAAAATTAAAATTTTGAATGCAAACTTTAAAAGTATTAAAAATCGCTCACTTACAGTCTGTCAAATAAGAGTAGAAAACATAGGAGGGCGCCACTGTGGTTCAAATGGCAATACTAAAAATATAATAACGGTGTTAATCTAAATCTGTGTAACCTACATTTTAATTAAAAATTAAAAAGGCATAAAAGTGAAAAATATATTTTTTCATTCCACTGATCTCAAATTAGAATTGCATGTAGATATATTATTATTTTATCTTTACAATTTTATGTTAACATAATGAAGAATAACGATATTGTAATAAAATATAAAGCACAGTTTAAAAATTGCTCACATTTATTTAACATTAGCTTAAGTATCTACTAGCGTTGTCCAGGCTTTAGATCATGTCTCTAATTTTAGATATGAATATATTTAACTCATTCAGATCTAAAAGTAGTGTAACTAAACTCACCATTAATGATTCTTCCTTTCTACCTACTGTTAAATTCAAATTTATGTTAAATCAAATGGAATCCAATCACTTTGTAGAACACAATTTATTCAAATTATGTCATTAAGTAGGTACCTTAAAAAGAGTGCTTCCTCGATTTTTTTTTTTAGGAACAAAAAAATGTATTTTTAAATGTGTATACGGTGTTCTGCATTTTTAATGTGATTGCACTTTAAAAGAATATTTGACAGGTAAATTGGTGTTGCCAGCTTACAAATTTTGTAGTTCAATTTTTTTATATTTTCTACTCTTATTTGACAGACCCTACATTGTTTTCCTAAAATTACTGGTAACGAAAAAAAACACGCACACACACTTATTTCAATAGACAAATGTATTTTAAATGTTATCATCACCTCACTTTTTTGTCGTTTTATGTAAAAATAATTAATAAAAATTCCAAAAGTTTAATTTTTTTTTTCGAATTGCGGTCGGAAATTTTGGTTTTTATAAAGGTATCCATTTTAATTCTTTTGTGGTTACCTTTTATATTTGAATGTAAAGTGTGGTGTTTTCTCTTTTGAATACCGCTTAGATCTATTTCTCACTATGATAGTAAGGGAGACACAATGATTTCTATGAGACCTATATGAATTGTTCCGAAAAGCGATGCAATTAGCCTGAGGAGTTATTGAAATCTTTCATATTTTCTGATTAACCACTGGATCATTTTTGGCCAAATTTTGGCCAATTTGTAAACGCCTGCGAGTGTCCGCTGTCCAAAATGTGGCCAATCTGAAGAGTTATTTTAATACATTTATTGGAATTATTTAAAAAGTTTCCATAAGTGATTTTTCACAAAAATAGCGCAATACAAATTATCCAATTATTATTATTATTACTATATTTAAATAAAAAATCTTTTTTTTTATAGTGACACTTTTCTTGCGTGGGTGCGACATATATAGATTATCTGAAAACTTGCCATGTGATGGGATAGATTTTTTTTTCAGTTGATAAGACCAAATTGCTGAGATATTCTTAAAAATCAGGCTTTAACTGTTTGATGCTTCAATAATCCATTAAGATCTAGATGTATATGAAGCGGTGTGATGGGATGTGATATGTGATGTATACGGTTTATCGCTTGCCGCTCAGGCTCTTGAGTTCAGTGTAGGGTTTTCGAGTTCCTCTAAGCAGCTTTACCCCTTCATAGCCGCCCTTGGAAGTTGCCGTGTGCCTTTTGCGATACATCACCAGTCTGCGGAAAGAAAATAAACATATAAGCAAACGGAAATTTTAAAAAAATTTACATATTTTAGATTATAACAGCCTTCGTGGTCGAAGGGTACGACTCTCGATTAGCAGTCTGGAGGTGGCGGATTCGAATCCAGGCGTGCGCAAGTAAATTTTATTCGATTGATTTGTGTCAATTCATTTAAAATAATATATAGTATATTTGCAGCACGTTCAAGAGTAGAAGATACTAACAGTATCGCACTATTGTAAGACAATCATTCAGAAAAAAATGTTTCTTGAAATGGCTTTAGTTGTGTTTGGTGATCAGATCTGAATAGCCACGTACTTCCTCACCTTCCTCTTCCCCACATCTCCCTCCCCTTCCAACTACGAGGGCTGTCCGTAAAATAAGGTCTCCAAGGCGCTGCGGTCGCGAGGAATGATTTTACGCGCAATCCTGCAACACTGGCGTGTAGCCTGGTTTCCCCTTGTCAAATCCCCACCACATTGCACCTTCTGTGACGCTTAATCTCGGCGTGGCAACCATTAGCGATGGAGCTTCCACTCGCCACACCCGCCAGGTGTGAGTTACACTCACTAATTCATTTTTAAACTTTGTTTCGGCGAATCTGAATGATGCCACTGGGATTGTTCCTTTGTCTCTGGTGTCATGTAGTGTACCCAGGTCTCGCCCCCAGTCACAATTGAGTTCAAGAATTCTTCGCCATCAATGCCGTAGCATTCAAGGAATCTGAGGGTTGCTTCAACCCGTTGTTGTTTGTGATCTTCGGTGAGCATTTTGGAACCCACCTTCGGCAGACTTTGTGGTCTCCCAAAATTTTTGTCAAAATCTTGTCAATAGTGGTCTTACTGATATCAGGGATCATATTATAGAGCGTCGATTTGCAATAATTGTTTTTTCCACTTTTGCAATTTTTTCATCTGAAACCAATGGCCGTCCGGCACGATTTTAAATTCTCTACACCATTTGCGCATGTTTTCGAAAGCATACACTGTTTTCCGTATACTTCAAATAGCTGAGAATGAATTTCTACCAGGGTTTTGCACTTCGCACAAAAATCTAATTATAGAGCATAATACACACTCGGGGGGCGGTGAGCGGAAGCTTCTCGGGAAGTGTCGCAGAGAGTGCAGCTTTGTGGGGATTTGTCGTGGGTAAACCAGGCTACATGCTAATTTTCCCGGATCTCGCGTAAAATTGTTCCTTGCGACCGCATCACCTTGGAGACCTTATTTTATGGACAGCCCTCGTACGTTCACACAACATACCCTAATTGAGGATGCCATAGTCTCACTAGCTCCAGACAGCGCAGTGGAGCCTCTTGTGCAGTATTCACAAAAATTTAAAAAAAAAATATATATATATATATATATATATATCGCACATCCCCTAGAAAAGTGTTGTAAGTCAAAAAAGTAAATTGTACAGGAGAGCGAAAATAAATGATGATTGATGAAACAGCCCGTTGAAACGAGACACTATTACTATAAATCTAGATAATTGAGAGACTACATAAATTTTGTAATGAATTCAATATAATTTTTGGAATTTTTTTTTATATCACATGATTTTTCATGGATCTGCTGTTTAGTAGTTGTGATTTGTATTTTTATCTTTTTTGACCTTTAACTTTTTTTTGACTCGACTTAAGAAAAACTTTTAACCACTGGAGCCAAAATGAGTTGGTTCCAGATAAAATATACAAAGCAAAACAACTTTTTAAATTTATTTAAACAATAAAAAAAAAATGATGTGCTGTCTGTTAGTAAATATTTAAATAAATTAGTTTAAAATATATGAATAGGCACAAACCTTTCTTCTATTTTAAATAATCTATTGAATATTAGTTCCTCTTTTGGCCGCCAGCAGAAATAGGTTTGTAAATATATATACAGTCTATACAAGTATATACCATGTCCGGAAACTCGTAGTAGAAGCGGGAAACTTATGAAACTATAACTAGAACTAGAACTAGAAACTATAACTTTACTTGATTTCAACTTTTGTTTTTGAGTACATCGGTCAATAGGGGGTTAATTTCAGCTGTTTAACCACTCAGGTATTTTGCGATTATGCAAGTTTTTTTGTCTTAAACGAACTGTCAGTTTTATAAAATCTTTGTGTTATTTCCGTTTCACAATTAAAGCTCTATAAATGAAACATTTCGGAACGTAGCCGAAAACAAAAATCTGTTTTTGAAAGGTTATGAAATAAGGTTTCAAATTGTTATACTACAAATAAATTTTAACATTTATAAATATTAAATTTAGAATGCAAACATAAAACAAACATAATTTCATAAAAGAATATTTTAAAAATTAACAATGTCTAACGGCGCGCATAGGCGATTTGGCGGGTGAAAACTGTTTCTATAAAATAATTTTTTTTTTATGTATTTCAATGGACAACTTTGAATAGAAATGTGAAGCTTAATTCAATATGGATCTTCTACTTTTTATTTTAGGGTTGTCACTAGAGTTATAATGACTTCTGTGGGAACACACGCGTTAGCTTGAAAACACGCTTATTATACTTGACTGCTATTGTTATATTGTCATGTAAACACGCTTACGGGTCGGAGTGGTTAAAATCTTTTAAAATGCGTCGAAGCGTAGATCTGGCTCCAAAAATCTTTAGCATGGGGATGTACATTTTAATTATTTTGTGATTAACTTTTAAATTTTAATATAAAGCTTGTTGTTTTCTCTTTCCAATACCGTTTGGATCATTCTTCTCACTATGATGATAGTAAGGGAGACACAGAGATTTCTATGAGACCTATGAGCTGGGACAAATATGGTTTCCTGTGATTAAACAGATTAAGCTTTTGGTTACCGAAAAAAAGGAAAAAAGTTTTTTTCGTTAAATATATCAAAATGCTCAAAAGAGTTATTCTCTATCTTTTGTGGGATCTTTATTGAGATAACGGACGTGATCTCCTGCCAGAATTGAGTGATTTATTTGCTTTTTCTATGTACAACGTACATTAAATGAATAAATAATCATGCATCAGGAATTCATGTTTAAAACGATTTAAACACGGTTGACATTTGTCACATGAGAACGGGTTGTTTCTTCGACTCGTTCTTATGTTCAACAGCTCGGCTGTGGAATGATTTGCCGGCCTCTGTGTTTCCTCCTTCCTACAACATAGGTCTCTTCAAGACCAATGTTCATTCCTTCCTCTCCTCAAAAAGACCCTCCACACAGCATCCCAGATGACATAGGCCTTGAGGGAAATTATTTTCCTCAAGGCCTCCTGTGTGGAGTTAATGTAAAAAAATAAAAAAATAAAAATAAAATATGTGACAGTAAATATGTAAAAATCACACAAATCTGACAGAAGATTAGGTCGATAACGATCCCACAAAAGATATAGAATCGCTATGCAGATCGAATAAAAGGTTTTTCTTTGGGTTTTCTGTGTGATGTAGATTCACCAGTTTTCCGCTGGTACTTTGAGTTTCCAAACACCATTTATTGAACATATGCACAAATTGCAGACATTCAAAATTACAGTAGGTATGTATTCATATTGGATACGTTTTTAGATTTTCACGGCCAAAAGTTTTTTTTTTGGGTTTAAAAGTAAAAAAGTTTAGGTTAAAAGTATTTGTTTTTGAGGTGTTAAGCTGTGTTGCGCTACCTCCTTCTTTAGCCAACGTTTCGGACAGCGTTGCGTCCATCATCAGGGCAGATCCACACATCTGCCGGATCTGCCCTGATGATGGACACTGCAACGCTGTCCGAAACGTTGGCTAAAGAAGGAGGTAGCACAACATGGCATAACACCCCAAAAACAAATAACGAAAATGTATTCATATTGTTATTGATCTTCTACTTTGAGAAAAATTACTATATTTTTTAAGGGTAGGTACTATAAGGAATGTTTTTACAACTTTTGCACCAGACATTTAAAAAAGGGGTTAAAACAGACAAATAATAATATATGTATTAAGTTTTGGGGCAAGCAATGTGATATGGTTTTCTAAGAATTCTATTTGGAATATTAAAGGATTAAAAAAAATTAAAACACAAAAAAATAATACAACAATCCCTTTATTAGTAAATAATACAGTTAACCTAAATGATTCCCCAAAGGAAAAAGGAATGTACAGTGGGTGGAAGTGAGAATTATAAACAAATAAGAAGCTAAACAATTAATTTAAAATGAAAACTAAAAACTACACAAAATGGCCGCCATTCACGGTAAGTTGGAATGTGGACAATGCAGACAACAAATAGACATGCTTTTAAAAACAATATTAAAATAATAAATAATAATTAATACAATGTAAACATATGTGTACGTAATTCACATTTTAGCATCATAAAGCATGCTTTACAATACATTATTGCAAAGCTATCCATTAATTTCACACCTAAAGCTGCATTCACACAAGGAGTTTTTATTTATCGCAAAGCTAACATATTTTATAGAATCTTCAGCTAATTACATAGCTTTAACAAGTCTACAGATTATGGTACTTTACTCTTCTTGTGGTTGAAAAATTATGATAACAACATGGATCGTCTAGTTTCTAGTTGATTAATCAGACATCTCCGAAAAATCTAAATTTGAGTTGAGTAGCAAGTTATACGTAAAAGTGTACCCTCCATCTGTTACTATACACAGATTACCCATAAACACCACAAAAAACTACTATGCAAAAAAACTTGTAGTAAAATAAACAAAAAATTGATGTTTTCCAAGTTTTCTGAAATTTCAAAATATCGTACTAATGTACCAAACCGTTATGCTTCCCGGTATTATTTTATAGCATATTCAAAATGTAAAACACAGACATTTGATTTACGGTGAGCATTCGAATATTGCTTTCCCCATTAACTCAAAACTTAGTACAGATTTGGAGATGTCTGACTAATCAGTTGGATGATTGATTATATTATAAATCCATGGCTTACAAAACATATGTTGTATCTTCACAAACTCTACAAGAACTCGAAATATATTATCTCTAAATAAAATACTATTCCAAGCACTAAATAGCTAACCTCTAGAACAGCCAACCTTGTGAAAATATCAAAATGAGGGGTGGAAATGCATTTTTAACGAAAAACGCCAAATATTCCGTATACATGACCGAGCATTAAAAAAACTTTGTGGCGTACTTTTAACTCTTATGTGAATGAGGCCGAAGATGATATTACAAATTCATTATTTAACTGAAACATCAATCTATCATTACCAAAGTATTTAATAATATAACAACCAAATGTTTTATGTTAAAAACTTTACGATACCGAAAGCACAATAAAATTAAGTTAAATTTAAAAAAATGTTTTAACAAAGAAACTAAGATGATAATGTTAGATTGGTTTTTCAGTATTTTGGTAACAGAAATTATTAATAACAACAACTAATTTAATTGTAATTACAAACAAATATCGTTGGTAGTCTTCGAAAAACAGTTAAATCCAAATTTGAAGTTTTGAGAAAAAAAGTGATAAAAATTTTTGGAAGTGAAGTATAAATCAAGAAATAATCAAATAAAATACTTAATAATTTAAAACTGTAACAATTTGGCATATTAAAAATAATAGTTCTTTCAATACAAAAGTGGACTGGGCTGTTTTTTGAAAAATACTGATGATATAATTTTTAAAGTATTTTTGGTAAGCCAAACTGGCCATAAAGAAAATCTTTGGCCGTTGAAATTTCAATATAAGTTTTTAGTTATTTAAATTTTGTTGCAAAATCACATTGATATAATATGATCCGTACATAATGAAAATCTACGTAAGTAGATACATTACGTTAATTAAGGTAAAATTTAATATATTTCAAAGCATGCGTTATAGTTAATTTGGTGCCATTTTGAGAAAAAACCCTCCCAGATAGATTGTGAGGCATGCAAAAATTCTTTCAGTCGTTAAATCAATAAAGGCATGGATACGATTTATTTTTGGGGTGTTATGCCGTGTTGCGCTCCTTCTTTAGCCAAGGTTTCGGACAGTGTTACAGTGTCCATCATCAGGGCAGATGTGTAATCGAAGATTGTGGTGGAGTGTGTGATAGGCAATTGCCGAGAGCGTTTAATTGGAACAGGCTATTACTTTGGATATGTTCTTGAAGTCCTGGGAAGGCCCAAAACGCATAAAGCATGCCAATTATGGAGGAAATTAAATTCAAAAAAATTCCATTAATTAATATTAATAAAGACGACGGGGTTAAACTCAATAGTTTTTGGTATCCGGTAATTGATAGCTACACCAAAATTAAATGCAGAAAACCATTTTAAATTATACTATAATTCCAGCTCTTAGAGAATTGGAGCTGGCAACATGGTATCGCATGTACACATATAAGCACACACTTCACCACAATCTTCAATTAAAGATCTGCCCTGATGATGGACACTGTAATGCTGTCGGAAACATTGGCTAAAGGAGAAGCGCAACATGGCATAATCCCCCAAAAATAAATTAGACTTAGTTCAAAATAATATGTTATCTACACTATATGTAATATTATTGTCACATCACAAGTGATTGGTAATTCATGCTAAATATTGAAGAATGGAATATAGAACACATGTACAAGCAAAAATTAATATTCATGCAATATATTAACTTTTTTTGATACTTTGGACAAGAGATCCAGAGTAAGAGTAGGACTATATCATTCTCAATTGAGTAATGTTGTGGCAGAAGAAAGTGGCGAAGAATAGGAAAGAACCAATTTCAGATTGCTAACACCAGGGCGATACTGAGAGTTTCTTCCACTCTGGAACCAAGTAGGACTATATCATTCTCAATTGAGTAATGTTGTGGCAGAAGAAAGTGGCGAAGAATAGGAAAGAACCAATTTCAGATTTCTAACACCAGGGCGATACTGAGAGTTTCTTCCACTCTGGAACCAAAGTATCTTATTTACTTTATAATTATTTAAAAAAAAAATAATACATGATATATGTTATGTCTGATTCATATTAATTTCTTATAATTAAATTATAATATGCAAATGAAATCCTCAGCACGGGAGATCCCAGTGAGGATATCATTATCTCTACTTGTTACTAAGAAATGAAGACAGTAAATTATTATTAAAGTGAAAAACCATACTAATTTTATTTCACGTTTACCAGAATTTACGATGTACAAAGTTAGAGACAAAGTTTTTACCGCTCTGTTGCAGAGTTTGTCAAATACGTGCAAACCAATATAGGTAATTCCATAACTTACATCATTCAGTCATTTTCGGGTGTTAACCCCAAAGAGACGGACAGCTGCATTTGCAGTGTTAAAGAATCGTGTCCACGTTCGGTATGAAGCACTGCAATTGCAGTGTCAATCTTAGATAGTATTTTTGACTTCGGATATTACCTCTACTGGGTTAGTTATAGTCAAAAATAAATTTTAAAAATGTTATTTTATCAAGTATTGCATTGTCTATCTTTAACAAAAATATTTTTTTTTTATTTATTGAAATTTCTTGTTGGCCTATGATTCTATGAATTAATAACTCAAAAAACTTGCTTGTAAATGTTTTCCTTATTCCCTTCAATACATCCCTATAGCAGTTACTTCCTGCATATATAATTCACACATCCCATAGAAAACGGTTTGAAATAAAAAAAATCTATTTGGGTTTAATATTTAAATTGCAAAGTGATTGTTATTATCTATGCCCCATGAAAACCATATTTAAGTTAGATCACTCCATCTCTGCAAGATGTCGCTAGTGTCTCTTTTCATCCTTTGTTTTCGCTCTCTTGCAACATTTTTTTTTTTAATTAAAACACTTTTCTATGGGATGTGCCATATACATGCATTCATTTAAAACGAAAGTATTACGAAGCTAATGTTTCTATAGTTAAATAAATATAAAGCCCTATTTTACAGCATGCATTTTAGCCAAACAATTTTTTTAACATGCCTTTAATGTTAGCATCCCTAATTTAAGTTACGTAAAAACTAAAAAAAAAATGGCTAACTTGACCGTTCTTACAATATTCCTGAAGGTTTTTACAAAAAAAAAAGTATTTTATGTACATTGCTAAAAACAACCATATTATTAATTTTATTAAATATCACAACTTGGAAGACGTGCAACAAAATACTTTATTATTTTTATTGTAAATTTAGCTTTAAAATATGGCAAGCATCGACTAATAAAAAAAATGATTACTAGAAAATGGAATGTTTTTTATCACAACGAATAATTCTTATGGAAATTGGCAAAAATCGGTTAGCATTCATTTTATTTAGCATTTTCCTTAGACAAAGGACAAAATGACATTCAATGAGACTTCCTAAACAATCGCAGAAGTTAAAAAGCATGCGTAAAAGTCTGTAACTAGATTAGGTGACCGCTTTAGTGAAAATCATTAAAAAAATAGTTGCAATTAAATAATTTTGCACGCCTGTCATTATTCATAGTGGAAGATACTTATAAATATGCCTTAGTACCACTGTCTTCAGAGTATTGCGACTCTTGTGCGGTTATCACACAGCAAAAATATTTTCCAATAATATCTCTTCACGATATTTCATCCATTTGTTAATACATACCTAAATAATCAATCATTATATACTTGAGAAAAAAAAAATTATTTATTTTCTTAAGATCATAAAAACCCTTTTCAAAAAAAAAATGTTTGTATATATCTATTTTAATTATAAGTAAATTTCATGCGATGCTTTAAACACAACTTGAGTGGCTTATACATATATGAGTTCCTAATTTAAGGTACTCATAATTATTGACTTTCTCGTTCTTAATAAACTCATAATTATTGATTTTCTCATTCTTAACCATTACAAGAAGAAAAAATCTCTAGACTTGGTTAGAAAACAGAATATTCCGGATTCTTTTCATTTCTAATTCTGATACCATTCGTAATCCTATATAATATATTTTTAGATGCTCATTATGTATAACTTAATACACTCTGTTAGATTTGAAACCAATCAATACGATTTTTTTTTTTGTTTTTACCCCATTATTTATTATCAAGTCCAGTATATTTTGAATCAATATATTCATACAATATTTTAAACATACGTAAAATAATTGAGTTTCCGATATGATGTGTTCTTAATTTAAAAAGGGCTCATATTTGAGTAGCTGGTATTCCAAAGGTTAAAACTACATATACTTAAATTTACACTATAACTATTATTTTTTTAATTTTCAGATTTTTTGGTTTTTATAGATTCTATCTAGTGCTTATAATTATAATTAACATTAAACCAGGTAAATTGATATGAGGAAGTATCTAAATATCACAAATTCTAATAATCTACCAATAATAACTAAATTCAAGTATATTTGAGATATGGAATAATAATTGTGCTTTAAAATAAAAATTCACCAGGAATTTTAATTTCTTATAGAATAAATAAACTTACTAACAAAATTCATCACTGGTTCAACCACTGGTTAATCATATGTTGAGTTAGATAAATTAAACTTTTTTTTTAAAACTGTCAAATATAAATTCACATTTATACAAACTGACAGTTCAACAAATTGGCAGTTATGTAAACTGACAGTTATACAAACCGACAATTAAACAAACCGACAGGTATATTTATTTTTCATCGTACATATGTTTTTGTTTTTTTTTTACATAAAAAAATTAACCTCACTAGGACTAATAGCCAGTATTGCGGTTAAAATTTATATAAACTGACAGTTTTACAAAATGCCAGATATCCAAACAGTTAGTAATCCAAAACATCATTTATCTCAGTTGCAAGTTATTGTAAAAGCAGTCAATAAAGTGCCAATTATTCAAACTCACAATTATACAAATATTCGGGTGCCAACTGTCAGTTATTCAAACGAACATGTATATATATACTTTCAGCCTCCTAAATTATTAAAATCTGGACAATTAGTGGTCAAAATTATGAATTATCATGAATAGACATTTCTCAAATTAATTTAGGAAATTAGTATAGTATAAATCATGCGGTTATTTTTCACAAAAATGACGTTATACAAATTATCCAATTATTATATATTACCTAAATAACAGAATTGCCGATTTTATCAACAATTTTTAAAGACCTTGTCCATATCATATTAAACTAAAGGTTTTAATTTAATAATTGCCTAGGAAATTTAATATTTTAGCTACTTATCAAAAAAATAATTTATTAATACTCAATAAAATAATTTAAGTTATTATAATTCAGTTTAAAACAAGAACAAATCTTCAATTTTATTTTGGCCTATCTAGTAATACTTTTTTTGGATTTAACGAGATTTAATTAACGAAAATAAATTCTTTACAAAAATCAGATCGATTTAGAAAATTAATAAAAAAAATAGATCAATAAAGAATAAAATCAACATGTGGCAGCTAAGGTGACAACTTAACTAGGGTCAAATTTCAGTCATATAATTTTACAGTTGATTTTTTGAGATGTACGACTCACGATTGAGCACCTTGTGCCCTCAAAGGGTTAAAAAAAACACAATTTTTTTTCTTTAATTACACAAATATTCACTTTTATCACTGCTCATTAGCAATTCTTTAATTGTTATATTTATTCACTTCTTATTCAAACTTTCACTTTTTTTTCAACACTAAAAAAAGATCACTAAAATTCTCAATGAGAAAATTTGAAGAAAAGATCATCACAAAATCCCGAATTATTTAAATATTTAGGCAAAAGCCAAAATAAATTTCATGACTCTAAAACAAAAAAAGAAGAAAAACTAAGAAAAGTATATAATGGTTCGCGACAATCATTTCAATTTAAAATGGCAGAAATATGGCTGATTTAAAATTGAAAAAAATATTGTTTTAAAGGGTAAAACTCCAATTTATTTGATGGCACAATTAAAGCAAATGGCAAGACTGAAATATTCCCAAAGCATGCATATTGACATGACAAACTAATTTCAGAAAAAAAGCATTATCACATACAGAGTATAGTAGCAAAAGACCTCCAGTGCTAGTTACGACGGTTAGAGTGCAGGAACGCAAAAAGTTGCAAAATATTTCAGAACATTGTTACTTCCGCATGAATAGGAAGTAACCAGTGCTGTCATCCATCAATTTTCCAGAAACCCTTAATAAAAAATAAAAATTTCCGGAAACCTGTTTTTTAATGTGTTCATAAATAAACTTTCACTTGCATCAATAAATTATCTAACCGAAAATCATAAAATATGATTTTAAAAACGGTAACCCTTACTTCAAAGCAAAAATTTCCGGAAATCTGTTTTTAATACGTTTGTAAATAAACTTTTGCCCGCCAGCAATTTGCATAATGCATGTGGTGTAAAAATAAATATGGCATTATTATTACTACTATTATATTACTACTATTATTACTATTTTATTACTACAAAATCTTAGATAACCACTCTGTAAATTGCCATCTCAACACAGGCGTTTCACACCTAGTGAGATGGGCAATACGTCATTTTATAACCAAATGTAATATGAAAATAATTAAATAAATAAATAAAATTATTTAACTTACTTTCTTGTTGGAAATCGGTTGTTACAAATATTGGATGACAACACTTGTTGCTACCTGTCAAAATCTCTTGTATAAACGATATTATCACAAAATTAGAATGCCAGCATTCCAATTTAAACCCTTTGCATGCAAAATTAATTTTTGGATATCAATTATGGTTTTTGTACACATTCTCCAAAATATACTTTTTATTCTAATTTTGAAGATTTGCATGCATTAAAAAAACAAGAGATATCTCCAAAAAATATTTGAAAACTACTTAAAACTATACTAATTAGACTTATGTACCTAATATTATCACTATCTTTTTGGACAATTACTAATAATAATTTATTATTATAATTGTATAATTTCACTTTTTCTAAGGAAAATATATTTACAACATCCTCTATAGGATTTTTTGTAATTTTTAGAACTATTTAAATATATATTTATATATCTTCACCTAATAAAGGAAAATGGATTACCAACTTTGGGTTTCAAAAATCAAACATAATATTAGAAATTTAACAAAGAGATCCTTATTTGAAAAACATGCAACCAAGATTATTAAATGTAAAATAATTATATACAGTAGAACGCCATTTATCCAACTTTTGGCTATCCAAGTAGTTGGCTATTCAAAATTCAAATAGTTGATTATTATTGATTGACAAATAAATTTTGATGTAATGTTTTTGTGTGGCTATCCAAAAAAATTGTTTAAGAAATGATTTTTCAACAGAATTATAAGATATTGGATATCCAAAAAAATTGGCTACCCAAATATTGCATATCCAATAAAATTGGTAATTAAAATATTCATTATCCAAAATACAAAATATTTGTGATCAAAAGTGTAAGCTATAAAAAATATTTGTACCCAAAATCCAAAATAATCCAGATTGCTACACAAAATAGTGGGTAGTTACTTAAAATATGGGCATCCAAAATATTGGCTATCTGAAAAATTTGTTATCCAAATGAACGGCTATCCAAAATATTGAATATCCAAAATATTGGCTATCCAAAATATTGGCTAAATAACTTTATGGAATTAGCACAATCAGATAGAAACTCCAATTTAAAATTTTTATTAATCCAAACTAATAAATATTTTGAAAAAAGCTTTCCCTTGTTAGTTATTGGCGTTCTACTGTGGTAAAATATATGAACAACAAGTAAATATACACAAATAGATGTTAAGTCCAAATAAAACAAAAAGAGTTAAACTCGAAAAAGGCACTGAGTAAAAAGGGCATGCACGATAACAATTTGGATTGGTCTCACTCCATAGCATTCTCTACTAAGTCCCACACTAATCTTGAATGGTTTATATCTGAAACAAAGAAAATAACACTGTTAGATAATCAATATACAGTAAAGAAAGTGTACAAAAGTGTGCTAAAACTCAGAAACGAGTCCCGGTACGATCAAGGGCGTTACATGGTGTGTTAGCCCTCTATCCCCCATCCATGAAGAAGGTTCCCGTTTTTACCTGAAGGGCGTGCTTTTGAAGATATTTATTTAAATCTAGAAATTTCTACAATAGTCCAGAACATTCAAGAGTATTCGAGAGCATTCTACAACATTCTGGAATATTTTGGAATGTTCGGGAATAGGGAATCGGGAACATGATTGAGGAACATTCCAGAACACGAATGTGTGGAATGTTCTGGAACATTGTGGAATATTTGAAGCCTTTTTTGTATGGGTGGGGCGCTACCCTTTGGTATCGGTATATAAAGCAAGATCCGTCTTGGGTTCGAGCGTCAGTTCAATCTCATATCAACTCCCTGAGTGAAGCCGGGTACCCCATTTAGTATATAATATAACTTATTGGTTAATATGCTGTGGAGAATGTGCAGAACAATGCAAAGCACCCAGATTAAAATTGGGAATTTAAAAATCAATTGAAAACTTAACCGCTTAAGATGATATTTATGAATTAATAAAAGTATTTTTAACTTTCTGCAATCAGATTGTTACATAAAGCATTTGTAACTGGGTGTGTGCATACTTTTACACACACCATATTAGTGGTTTCGGTGTGTGGCACCTTCACTATTTGTGGATTGACAATTGGTCAGATTGCCAGACCTGGAATTTTTTGGATCTGGAATGTTGCCAAATCTGCAAGCAAATCTTGGGAATTCAAATGAAAGCATTTCTCAACCCTTGTGCGGCAGACAAGAGTGGTGGCCACAACGATGGATCGACTTCGACTCGCCAATATGATCATCCATCTGGCATTCACTTGCCATTATTGGAAAACCAAGAGGTCATTCTTGGAGGATTTTGGAATTGCAAGTCATCGACTTTCCCTGCATTTGGATGGGCCTTTTGGCTGGGAGACATTATTGTGCAGACGACCCAATCTCATAATGTGAGGTTTTTTTTTTGGAAGCAAAATTTCTAAATTTCTCTAAATAAACAATAAATGTGTTAACCTTAAGTGACCTCCCAGGTAAGTATGGTCCTGTCCAGAGTATAAATAAAACAATGTACAACAATTTTTACGCAGCATTGCGTTCATGGTCAAATGCATTGTACATATAGTTTTGTATCAACAATCGATGAATCGTGGATGTAATTTTTTAGTCATAATTTGTTATAATATTTTGTCAAGTCTGTAGTTAAAAATTAGATTATAGAAATGTAATATAAATTTGTACAGCGCCCTTGAGGTGATTTTTCACAAAAACGGTGCTATAAATTCATCCCAATATTATTATTATTATTTTAGATAAGGTTATGTATGTATTGTGAAGTCTGCGTAGAGATATCATTTTAATTTGTGTTCTAAAAATTGAACATCTTTTTACATAATAAAAGTTTACATATTAGAAATGAATTTTTTTATTGTCTGTTACTATAGACATTTCCAGTAAACCATTGACAATATAAATTTTAAAAAAAACAATATTCAACAGTGTCCCAAATAAGTACAATGGCAACTAAAGTACAAAATTCAAAAATTTATATTGTAAAAATTAAATTTTTTTTTCATAAAACCTAAAAACATGGGATTAACAGCGAAATATAGATGGATTCATTGGCTTTAAACCACAGTAAGTAGATTATATGTTTATATATTAATATTGGGAGATATAATATTTTTGGAAAGAACACGGCCCAATCCAAAATCAAACGCCTGGAAAACTTTATCGCTCAGGTGGTTAGCATATTTTACTTAATTTAATTAGCATATTTTACAACATGATTAATATGATTACTGTTCCACAAAATTATTATGTACGTAGGGGAACCCAATAGTAATGAGAATCGGGCGGTAGAGGTTTTGTGTGGTCAGCTGTTGTACGGAAACTCTTTCTCTGTCAATGTGCGAAGCCGCGTCGCTGTGGGTCCACGCGTTCGTCCAAAGTTTAATTTTAAGTAAATCAAGATTTCTTCTTTCGGCGAAAATGCGAAAGTCTCCTCTCTAAAGATCAAAGAGAGAAGAGAGCCTTCGCCTTCAAGCCTGACACGAATTTAAAAATCAGCTGGAAGAGGATCCAGATTTTTTTCCAAGGTTGTTGTTTATTGGTGATGAGTGATGAGTCATGGTGTTCTGGGTACGATCCCGAAACTAAGCAACAGTCAAGCCAATGGAAGAGTGGACTCTCTCCTCTTCAGAAAAAAAGTCGGGTGAAATCGAACATCAAGAAGATGCTCAATGGTTTTTTTTTTAGAGATGTTGTGCACACAGAGTTTGTTCCTCCAGGCCAAATAGTTAATCGACAGTTCTACATGGAGGTACTAAGGAGGTTGCGAGAGAGCATCAGGAAAAATCATCCTAAAAGGTTGAATCCTTGGCGTACAGGAGACTGGTTCTTCAACCAGGACAACGCACCTGCTCACACCGCGTTGTTTGTGAAGCAGTATTTAAGCAAGGATGGAATGACCCAAATTGTTCACCCGCCCTATTCACCTGACCTGTCTCCCTGTGACTTCTTTCTGCTCCCTAGGATGAAAAAGGACTTAAAAGTTTTCATACTGTTGAAGAAGTGAAACAAAAATTGCTGGAGGCCATAAAGGACATTCCAATCAGTGAGTTTCAAAATTGTTTTTAACAGTGGAAAAAAAGGTTGGACAAGTGCATACACTCTAATGGTAAACACTCTAATGGTGAACACTTTAAAGGTGACCAAATTTTGGTGTAAAAATATTGAAAAATAAAAAAGTTATGAAGAAATTCTCATTTCTTTTGGGTCCCTCGACGTATATGTGTTGTTCTGAAAAGTGAACAAATTAATAGAATCTAAACAGAGGGGTTAATATAAATTTTAATAAGTCACCAAAATACCGACCTCACCCGAGCGCGCCGGCCGTCAGCGTCGCAAGTGCCGCCAGCATTATGGTGACGATGCCACTGGCCCCGGCCCCCGTCACCCTTCCCCCGTCAGCCCCTGACGCTGGCCTCATCGGCTCTCCCGCCGCCAGTTCCCCTCGCACCGGCTCCGCTAGCGAGGAGTCGAACTCGTCCACAGCCGTCAGGGTGTCGCCATACATGTCCAGCAGGTCCATCACCACCGAGTTGGACCAGCCAAAACCCAGTTGGACTTCGTATTCTCCACCTCCGCCGTGACCGCCAGATATCGTGGCGTCGTACTGGAATTAAAATAATAAATATAATTAAAAATACTAATTTCAGTTGTGCTTGTCACTTGCGTAACACTGTGTAATTTAGTTCATATATTTATTGTCCTGTTGAAGGTTGAAATCAATCGAAAACTGGTCGACGTGTATAAATTGAATAAAGTGATTTTGAACAAAGAACTTTTTCATTTGTAGAATAAATAAATGTATCACAATTAAGACCCATTCGCACTGGGCGAGTAGTTTATTCGAGCAGAGAATATATTAGTAACTAAACGCATTCGAACACCACAATTTTGGTAGAGTAGTTTAGTCAGCTCTTTAGTAGAGTCAATCCATTTCGTTCTATTTTTCTGGCGAGTAGCGCCCTCCACCACGTGTCCCCACCACATGCACGAACCCATCGTTTTAGTAGAGTTCATTAATAGACGCAGATATGTCATGCTGTTGAAGCGAAGATGCTACTCTAAAATTCTTTATTTTTGCTGCTATCAATCTCTTTTCGTATGCATAGTTTATTTATTTTCATCTCATTAATTTATTCTTCCACCTCTTCTCAAATAAGCATTACAATCAGCTTATTTAGCGTATTCACTTTGTTGCGTAACAGTTCGTTATCTTGCAGCGCGCTGCTCACTAATGTACTCTACTTGACCGTAATGCGAACGCTTTTCGGTCAGTCAAGTAGCGAGTTACTAGGTAAATAAGCCATTAGAGATATTGAGAAGTCGCATGGCTAATATGAGGTTATGTTTGGATCGTCTGAGAGAATTAGTAGATCTACCTTTTCAAACATGGAGCTGGCTTCCTTCCACGCCATGTGGTTGGAGCGCACCCACCTTCCCGCCCACTCCTGGGCCAGGCGGGTGGCTGAGGGTATTCCCACCTGACGCAGCCCGGAGATGACTATGTGCTGTAGGGGCGGCCACGCGTTGGGATAGTCCCACTGCTCTCCCGAATGCTCCAGGGATGTGGGGAGGCCACCTGCATAGTTGTCTATCTGTTGGACAAGAAAAAAATATTTTTAAAAAATCAAAGAAATAAAATTAAAAGAGAGTTGATATTTTTCAATTTCCCTGATGAACGAGGCTCCTTCCCTCTTCAAGGTCCTACCGTGCATGTATTATTAAATTTCAAACATCTATTATTTATTATTAGGTCCTTACATATGAAATTAGCGTTTTGCCGTAATGTCAACTTTGATCTCAAATATCTTCTCTTTGGTTAGGAATTCCAAATTCAAATTTATACAGCTATTTACTCATGTGTTTGTGTTTCGAAAATTATAATTCATTTGTTTTTTCCTTAATTGTTTTTTTTCTTGAAAACTTGAAATATCACGTTATTAACGAGTACGAGTTCCACCGTGGCACCAGTGCTGCAGAAACGGCTCGAAGGATTAATGATGTGTATGGCGACGGTGCCGCAAAAGAAAACATAGTGCGTTTTGGTTCCAACGTTTTCGTTCTGGAAATTTCGACCTGCAGAACAAGCCCCGTGGACGGCCGGAGACCAAAGTTGATAATGAAGAATTGAAGGCTATTGTGGAAGCGGATCCATCGCAAACCACGTCCGAGTTAGCTGCAGGATGCGGTGTTAGTGATAAAACTGTTTTAATCCACTTGAAGCAAATTGAGAAGGTGAAAAAGCTTGAAAGGTGGGTACCTCACGAATTGAGTGAAGCAAATCAACAAACGCGCGTTGACTGCTGCGTTGCATTACTCAACCGGCACAATAATGAAGGGATTTTTGGAATGTCTAAGACATCCACCGTACTCTCCGGACCTTGCCCCAACAGATTACCATTTTTTTCGAAATTTGGATAACTTCTTGCAAGGGAAAAATTCAACTCCGATGAGGCAGTCCAAACTGCCTTCAAAGATTTTATTGAATACCGTCCGAATGGTTTTTTTAGTAAAGGGATCGATGAAATACCTATGAGATGGCAAAAGTGCATAGATATTAATGGTACATACTTTGATTAATAATTAATACATAATTAATTAAATAAATATATCATATTTAAAAAAAATCGAATTTATATTCCTCCCATACAAAACGCCAATTTCATATGTAAGGACCTAATATTTCTGAAAAATGTAATATGTCGTCACCATAATCGGGGAGCCGGCTAAAAGGCGCGAACTCCGGGATTCGTCTGCGGTTGGGCCTATAGCCATGCACATTGTCATTGGGACTGCCTGGTGGTTTGTGGAATACCTTCTCTATATATTTTCTTTTTATGTATTTTATCTTCTCTCTGTTATTATTGTAAATACTTACATTATATTATCACTGTTACTTTTTCGTTATTTCTCTTATCCAGGCTTCCTCAACCGGGCGCAGCTTTTATTTTTCTTTTTATTTACTAACACTTTTATGTGTGTATATTTTCTCTATAGATTTCAGAAGAATTATTCTATGGCCTGCCAGATTTCTTATTCTTTTGTATTATGTTAATGTAAGTACTTGCATACTGCTTTCTAACCCCGTATGCATGGACATTGAAGGGTCTAGAGTCGTTCAAATAAATGTAGATTCGTTCAATAAAATAGATTCTTGACGTGTGCGGTGAAGGAGGAAACCATGTGTTTCCTTAAACGCCGTTGGGAAAGTGGTGGGGTCCCCTCCAATGTTGTATGAAAAAATACAACAAATATCGAACGTGGGATGAGATTTCCGAAAACTGTGCGAAAATTATCTTGATGACTTCTGGTCAAATATCCATATAAAAACAAATTAATTGTTTTTTTGCCACTGTTTTCTGTTTACCAGATAATATATCGTATTATTCATGTATATTAATGATAATATCGTTAAAAGTTTTCCTACAACTTAAACTAAAAAAAAAAAAATTCTCCCATTCGGCAAACAAATATCGAAAAAATATAATCATACGAATATAGAATGATTTTATTATTTCTACACAAACCTGAATACACATCCTATATGAAAAAAAAATTCAAAGGAGTTTTCAAAGAAAGAATGACATTGACAATCCTTTGAAAACTTAAAATATCGTTATTTTCGCCACTGACAGCTGCTAAAAGTGAAGCACTAATGTTTTAGAACTTTATTTGAAAGCATTCCGAGAAGCTAGATTAATCAAATATAGCGTTACATCAAGGAAGATGTTGGCGCAAGCGATTCTGACCTTGTCCTTCATACAGTTTCTTTATAAATAAGGGTTAAAATTGCATTTAAAAAAAAGCTATTTTTTTTGTGCTCACTGGCGGGCGAACCCCAGATGATAGGTTAAGGGATTAAACGCAGTCAGGAGGCTGAAAAAGATGTAGATCCAATCCAGAGATGTCGTATTCACTGTAAAACACCTTTTTTTAGAGGACCTATCCGAGATCAACTACAGCAGCTTAAAAAATCGTTATTTTAAAACAAACAAAAAATTTGTATAAAGTTAAAAGTTACAACAACGTTTATGAAAATGTAAATAGATTAAAATGTCTTTTCAGAAAACATTATTGAGAAATTGCTTTTTTCCAGTTCAGTGTCCTGTCTGCATGTCAAAATCCAGAGAGGAAATTGGGGAATACATTTGTATGGACAAAGCGTCGCCCAGTTTCCTCTTAAAGATTCCAATAATCCAAAAATTAGTTAAACCGGACAGGATCGGTTTTTGGTCAATGTATGTCAGTGAAAGAAGCAGTGTGGAAGATACTATCAGTATCGCCTTGTTGTAAGACCATCATTCAGAATTGAAACGTTTCTTGAAATGACTTTAGCCGTGTTTGGTGACCAGATCTAAATAGCCAGGTAGTTCACAATGTATGTCAGTAAAAGAAGCAGAGTGGAAGATACTATCAGTATCGCCTTGTTGTAAGACCATCATTCAGAATTGAAACGTTTCTTGAAATGACTTAAGCCGTGTTTGGTGACCAGATCTAAATAGCCAGGTAGTTCACTACCTTCAGCCTCACAACACATCCCAATTGGGGATGCCATAGTCTCACTGGCTCCAGAAGGGAGTAGCTGATACTCTTGTGAGGTATTCACATAACAAAAAAGTAAAAGAAGAAAAATATCTAACCTTGGTATTGTCCAGATACTTCATGATCCTATTGACATAGTACTCCCGTTTGGTTTGATCGTAACTGCCAGTCCAGAGAGGCGCTACGTTGGTCGGATAGAAGAAATCTCGCCGCTTGCCGTTGTGCACGTCGTAATCCAGCCACGCACCAATCTCCTCATGCCATAATATCTGTAACAAGTAAATAATGCTGTTATTGATGCTTGATGTGATGTACAATAGTAGTTTCAATTTCCGTCAGCAGATGTCATTAGAATAGGTAGTAGCTGTATGTAGTTTTGAGGTGTCTCACCAGATGTCAAAATATCCATAACAAGTAAATAATGCTGTTATTGATGCTTAATTAAAACCTATGTTTTATCATGAAACTTGAGTTTTATCATGAAACTTGTGTTTTATCATGCAACTTATGTTTTATCAAGAAACTTGTGTTTTATCATGAAACCTGTGTTTTATCATGAAACTTGTTCTTTTTCATGAAATTTGTGTTTTATCATGAAACTTGTGCATCATGAAACTTATGATTAATCATAAAACTTGTGCTTTATCATGAAACTGATGTTTTATCATGAAACTTGTGTTTTATCATGAAACTTGTATTTTATCATGAAACTTGTGCTTTATCATTTTTGACCGGTCAGTGGTTGAGTGGGCATAGCGCTTGGGTCCCACCCGAGCGTCGCGTGTTCGATTCCTCGGCTGGCTAAGTCCTCCATCACAGCACAAGCAACATTTTCGGCTTTCTGTGGTGGTAGTAGGAGATTTTGAAACATTGTTGGGTTATTCGTAACCCGGGAATGTTTGTCTTTCTTTTAAAAAAAATTTAAAAAAATTAAAAAAAAAAATCATGAAACTTGTGCATTATCGTGAAACTTATGCAATCATAAAACTTGTACTTTATCATGAAACTTATGTTTTATCATGAAACATGAAACTTATGTTTTATCATGAAACTTGTGCTTTATCATGAAACTTGTGCAATCATAAAACTTGTGCTTTATCATGAAATTTATGCTTTATCTTGAAACTTATGCCTTATCGTGAAACTGATGCTTTATCAAATGAAGGTTGTATAGGTAAAATACCTTGTCAATGGCTTCCATCCAGTCCTTGGCTATCATTCTGTAATTCTCCGCTTGTGCAGGATTCCCCAGCAAGTCGTGGAACTCGGCCAGCAGTTGAGCGTTCCAGCACACAATGGCGTTCAGATCCACGGGGATTATAGATCTGGTCATCAGGTTTGTCAGGTTGCCTGAAATCAACATTTAATGTAAGTAAAATGAGCTAATTTCAACGAAATGCACTGCGATTTGCTATTAAAATGAAGTATTAACAACAGAGCCCTGCAATTGCAGTGTTGAAGAATCGTGCCTATGCACGGTACGAAGCACTGCAATTGCAGTGTCGATCATATACATTCATTTTGCCTTCGGATATTACCTCTACTAGGTTAGCTAAAGACAAAAATAAAAATGTAACTTTAATTTAAATGTATCTTTACTTGGGCATGTACTAAGAATGTCTGATGACCGAATGCAACTCCAGAAACTGTGTGAGGAGAGGAAGGGTCTACTATGGACGGAGGCCATCATACATACATCAGAGGCCGGTTGAGAGAGGCCCATTAACCTCTCCACCAGAGTGGGAGGGATGGATTCATATAAAAAATACCCTCGACTCTGTGCAGAAACGGGCTGTCCGTTTGATAGATTCTCCCATCTTAACAGACGGATTGCAATCTTTAGAGCACAGGCGTCGGGTGAGAATGCTATCCTTGTTCTGCCGGTATTACAATGGAAGATGCTCCGAGGAACTAGCATCATTGATCCCTTCGGCACCAGTGCATAGTCGGGAAACACGCCAAACGCATGCCCAACATTTGTACACAGTTGACATTCACATGAGAACGGGTCGTTTCTTCGACTCGTTCTTATTTTCAACAGCTCTGCTGTGCAATGATTTGCCGGCCTCTGTGTTTCCTCCTTCCTACAACATGGGTCTCTTCAAGACCAATGTTCATTCCTTCCTCTCCTCAAGAAGACCCTCCACACAGCATCCCAGATGACATAGGCCCTGAAGGAAATTATTTTCCTCAAGGCCTCCTGCGTGGAGTTAATGTAAAAAAAAATATATATATGTCACTCCTGGATACACCAACTTCCTACCTACTCCTAATACTTTTTCCTTCCCAGAACCTCATGTACTTCCCTACACACAACATTCCAGTCTGTGTCACATTTGAACATTACCCGTTAAATAGCGATTCTCGGCCCTATTCAGCTTTTGATAAAATCTTGATTAGCTTTAAAACATAAGAGTCATGTATTTATGCCTCTCAGCTGATCACAGATTGATCAAAAGCTAAAACGGGCCGAGAACCGGCATTCAAGGAAGTTTGAAAGCCATAAAATGAGATTGTCGATTCAATGGTCATGGAAGAGGATTTAACTCACATGGATGCGAACCCGATGCTTTGGACTACTTGACCACTAACTGGTAAACTACACTAATCAACACTAGTGCACATTACATAGTTTACAAATATAATAGTGAAAACAGAAAATATTTTATTCAATGTCACATACATACAATATGTGTGCATAGTTTTGCAAACAGACTTTTCTTGATTGCAATGTTTAAAACACAGATGTCGGGTGGGAATGCTGTGTTTGTTCTACAGACATTCCAATCAGTAGTGCGCAATCCACAAAGAAAAGACTGTGCCTAACACAAGGAAAACTAACCATAAAAACAAAACAATCAATAGCAGCATTTTATATATACAAATAAGAAAGAATCTTGTGGGCTCATTTATTCAGTTGGCCACAACAACCAGCGGAAAGGTTATATAATGGCCAATTTGAAATATTCATGCACACTTCTTACCCAGACTAAAACTACACACAGCCTACCTTTATTCTCAGAGCAATGCGCGCCACTGATTTCAATTGAGGCTTCGATCATTCCATCAGCATGGAAAAAAATTACAGTATTTATAAGACAGAATGGAAAGAATTCCCCTTTAATTTAACCCCTAGGGGCCGGTCCACTGAATTTGCAGTGTTGAAGAATCATGCCCATGGTAAGAAGCACTGCCATTGCAGTGTCAACCATATAATTCATTTTGCCTTTGGATATAACCTTGGGTTAGTTAAAAACAAAAATAAAAATGTCACTTTATCAAATTTGATATTGTCTATGTTTTGGCTTTAACAAAAACATATTTTTGTTTATTGACGTTTCTTGTCGGCTTCAATATAACCCCTACGTGCCGGTCCACTGCATTTGCAGTGTTGAAGAATCATGCCCCACGGTGAGAAGCACTGCAATTGCAGTGTTGACCGTATACATTCATTTTGCCTTTGGATATAACCTTGGGTTAGTTAAAGACAAAAATAAAAGTGTCACTTTATCAAGTTTGGTATTGTCCATGTGTTGGCTTTAACAATTTTTTAAATTTTTTTATTGGTGTTTCTTATTAGCCCCTACCAGTTAATATGTATTAATGTCTACAAGCCTACTACCAAAAGCAAATATTTCCCATAGTTTTAACACAAACAACAGTGCAGTATAAATTTTTTTGTTTCTTATGACTGTGCAAAAACAGACATCTAGTATATTCACCCATTAGGGAAAATCTTGAAATTCCTTGCGATTTTCGAACTGAGTTAGAAAGCTTTTCTTCTTTGAAGACAGAAACAATAGAAGGAATCACTGGGAAATTAAACAATTATTATAACACTGATAACAGCAAAATTTTATATCTATTTATCAAATAATACGTAGGGTAAATTAGACTATGATTGCCCGCAACTAGTGATCAGAGGCGGTTCCTTGGTATGTGCATTTGTGCATTACCAAAGATATTCAAATACAAAAGAGATATGCTATGATGTCCGCGCGACTGTCGGCGGACTACTACCTAATCGGAGTAGTTAGCATACGAAAAGAATTTGTTCATTTCGTTGATTTTTTAAAGTGTGCATTAGTTTTGCGCAAGAATTCGTTAATTTAGTTTAACGTTTGTTTAGTTTACTTGTTAATTATTCATTCATTTAGTTTATTCGTTAATTGGTAAACAATATCGGCGACACCCAGAAGCGCAGTTCTACCTAGTAAAAACTGGAGATAGCACATCTCTTTTATTTCAATATATTTGTGCATTACACTACTTGTCTTCAGTCTTCACACAACTTATAATGACATCTGTGCCCTAGTCATCGATATACAAAAGTACGCACCTAGTCATAATTTCCGCAAGTGCAAATGAGTCGTATACGTCATTGTGCACAAAACTTTGTTTTACGATACTACGGGAAAGGCATTGGACGTTATTGAGATAGCTCAGCCTGCGCCGAAACGTTGGCGTGAGCTAGACAGATTACGCTTATAATGGCAAATCACATGTTAGAACAGTGCAGATATATAACTCATCCTGTGCGCTATCGACGCATGTGTGAAGGGCCCTGAAAGCAAATGTGTTTTGCACCACTTTCATCATGCGTAATCTATTGCCCCTGGAATGTATTTGTTAAGGTATACTAATTTGCAGTGTTAGCGCAACAACATTCACATATTGGTACGCGTGCGAGGGTGAATAGAAACGGTTTCACGAGATTTTCAGCAATGAATTGCGTGTCCTTTACTCTGGAGATGATTGTGCGAACGCCGGTGGAGCAGTATTACAGTAGGGCCTCGCTAATCCGGATAGAGAAAAACAAGACCCCTTCGAAATTATCGAGGCATCCGGATTATAGTATGCAATATTTTAATAGGAATAAAACACATTTTTAACTTGTGTTTCATTAATTAAAGTAAAAATTTAAGGTCAATTTGAACAAGAATATGTATGTGCGTACAAATGTACTTATAAAAAAATTCAAGCATGTAAGAAATTTGCGCACTTAATATGAAATAAAAAAATACTAAAAGTTAATTAACGAGTGACGGCAAATGATTGAATATTGACACGTTGTGATCCGCACGCACCCGTCCGGATTACAGCGTGCACCGAAGTAACGGGGGTCCGGATTAGCGAGGCTCTACTGTATTTATTAAATTATTTTACAAACGTAACTTAGTGGAGTGAACTAATTGCAGTACTCCCATTAATTAATTTGCTATATCTATATTACATACTAGGCATATTTTGAACGTGAAATGCACTGCTGGCAATTTCAGTCACGAGCCGCCTCTACTAGTGATTGCCTACTCTCACTTTGATCATCCTTTTCTCACAGGCCAATTTGAACAAGAATATGTATGTGCGTACAAATGTACTTATAAAAAAATTCAAGCATGTAAGAAATTTGCGCACTTAATATGAAATAAAAAAATACTAAAGTTAATTAACGAGTGACGGCAAATGATTGAATATTGACACGTTGTGATCCGCACGCACCCGTCCGGATTACAGCGTGCACCGAAGTAACGGGGGTCCGGATTAGCGAGGCTCTACTGTATTTATTAAATTATTTTACAAACGTAACTTAGTGGAGTGAACTAATTGCAGTACTCCCATTAATTAATTTGCTATACCTATATTACATACTAGGCATATTTTGAACGTGAAATGCACTGCTGGCAATTTCAGTCACGAGCCGCCTCTACTAGTGATTGCCTACTCTCACTTTGATCATCCTTTTCTCACAGGCCAATTTGAACAAGAATATGTATGTGCGTACAAATGTACTTATAAAAAAATTCAAGCATGTAAGAAATTTGCGCACTTAATATGAAATAAAAAAATACTAAAGTTAATTAACGAGTGACGGCAAATGATTGAATATTGACACGTTGTGATCCGCACGCACCCGTCCGGATTACAGCGTGCACCGAAGTAACGGGGGTCCGGATTAGCGAGGCTCTACTGTATTTATTAAATTATTTTACAAACGTAACTTAGTGGAGTGAACTAATTGCAGTACTCCCATTAATTAATTTGCTATACCTATATTACATACTAGGCATATTTTGAACGTGAAATGCACTGCTGGCAATTTCAGTCACGAGCCGCCTCTACTAGTGATTGCCTACTCTCACTTTGATCATCCTTTTCTCACAGGCCAATTTGAACAAGAATATGTATGTGCGTACAAATGTACTTATAAAAAAATTCAAGCATGTAAGAAATTTGCGCACTTAATATGAAATAAAAAAATACTAAAGTTAATTAACGAGTGACGGCAAATGATTGAATATTGACACGTTGTGATCCGCACGCACCCGTCCGGATTACAGCGTGCACCGAAGTAACGGGGGTCCGGATTAGCGAGGCTCTACTGTATTTATTAAATTATTTTACAAACGTAACTTAGTGGAGTGAACTAATTGCAGTACTCCCATTAATTAATTTGCTATATCTATATTACATACTAGGCATATTTTGAACGTGAAATGCACTGCTGGCAATTTCAGTCACGAGCCGCCTCTACTAGTGATTGCCTACTCTCACTTTGATCATCCTTTTCTCACAGGCCAATTTGAACAAGAATATGTATGTGCGTACAAATGTACTTATAAAAAAATTCAAGCATGTAAGAAATTTGCGCACTTAATATGAAATAAAAAAATACTAAAGTTAATTAACGAGTGACGGCAAATGATTGAATATTGACACGTTGTGATCCGCACGCACCCGTCCGGATTACAGCGTGCACTGAAGTAACGGGGGTCCGGATTAGCGAGGCTCTACTGTATTTATTAAATTATTTTACAAACGTAACTTAGTGGAGTGAACTAATTGCAGTACTCCCATTAATTAATTTGCTATACCTATATTACATACTAGGCATATTTTGAACGTGAAATGCACTGCTGGCAATTTCAGTCACGAGCCGCCTCTACTAGTGATTGCCTACTCTCACTTTGATCGTCCTTTTCTCACTAACGTATGTAAATATTTCACCAAAATCTTAACAAAAATATCTATTATTTCAATATGAATTGAAACTGCCAAGTTGTTGAAAAGAGAAATCAGAATTTGTGAAGAGCGTTGAAGTTTTTTCAATCTCAATATTTGACCTATTATTATTAACGATAAAATAAAATAATTAAGTGTGTACAATCTTCACGTTGTTTTATTAACGATTTTTGTTGAATCATAATCACTAAAATGGGCAATCACTGTCAATCACTATGAACAAGTGGGCAATAACTGTACATTTTTTGTTCATTTAAAAAAATTTATTATTTGTTTACCGTGCAGTATAATATTGATGAAAGGATTTGATAAGTAATTAATTAAATTTTGTACAACAATTTATTATTTTGTAATATGGTCGGTAGAACCAAAACTCAAAATTTCCTAGCGGGCAATCATAACCTATTTTATTATAATTTATTTGGTATATAGTATTATTTATAATAATAATTACCTTTATTAGTGCCATTGAGGATGAACCATCTTGTGGAGAAATCCCACCCAGATTCAGCAGCTGCCTTCAGCTCGGCGTAATATTCTTCCTTCTTTTCTGTGGTGTCGAAAAACCTGGACATAAAATTGCAATTTTAAATATCTATGTTTGACCATTATAAGATCCTTTACTAATTTGTGTATCTGGGTAGTATGTTTACGAGAGATGGAAAGGCTGATAGAGATATTGAAAGAAGGGTGAATGCCAGTAACTCCATTAATGGTGGACTGAATGCCGTTGGCGCTAATAAAAAACTGTCAAAAGAAGCGAAGCTAGCAGTCCACAATGGAGTCCTGGTACCTACCCTGATGTATGGCAGTGAGACATGGAACTGGCAGAGGAAGGATGAAAGTAAACTGAATGCTGTTGAAATGAGATCCCTGAGACGTATGTGTGGTAAAACAATGTATGATCGTGTGAGAAATGTGGATATCCGCAAAGAATATAAGGCAGATGTGAGCATAATGAGTAAAATTAAGAAAGGGACCCTCAGATGGTTTGGGCATATAGAGCGAATGAACGAAGAAAGTAGTGTAAGAAGAATATACTACGCGAATGTGAATGCTAGAAGAAGTCGGGGACGCCCGAGGAAGATATGGCACAATCAAGTAAATCAGATACTTGAGTCGGGCCATGTCAAAAGTCAGAATAATAGAAGAGAATGTATGAAACGATGTATGAATGTGAGTGAGGCAAAGGGTGTGTGCCAAGACCGAGTTGTTTGGCGGTCCATCCTCTCTGCCTACCCCTGCGGGGAAACGGCATGATGGTTAGTTAGTTACTAATACTTTTACAGGGGCCGTGTCTTAAACCGACATGTGAGTGTGTGAGTGTTCGTTCCAAGCACATCATTGGCGGAGAGATAGCGGGCAGCAGTGCAAGTGTTCAAATCTTGTCCAAAAGGCAACATTTTGAACAAAATTATAGGAGGTTTGCAAAATTATATTTTATTATTATTGACCCCTCAGGCCTCGGCCATAGTTTGTCAGAGGGCCAAAATATTTCCGCTTTGCATGTATGTATGTATGTGTTTGTTCCCTATGCGTTGCTAAACCATTCATCCGATTGTGATGAAACTTTGGGGATTTGATGTGCGCATGCCCGCGATGGTTTCTATATATAATAGTGAGCTCTGGCATCATGAAATTATTTCCTATTAATAAAAACCATTCATCCGATTGCGATGAAACTTTAGTGAGTTGTTGTGCGCCTGCCGGCGATGGTTTCTATAAATACTGGTGAGCTCTTGCATTATGAAATTTGTATAAAAAAATAGCAATAGGTGGCATGCGAGCCATTTGAAAATTGAATGTGACGAGACTAAATGTATGGGGAACGCGAGAGGGGAGAAAGGTAACGCTGTCTGTGGTTTTAATCATTGTTCGAAATTGGTACCCTTAAAAAAATTATGTGTTTTTGAGCGAGGTTAATATGAACCACCCTGTACCCGAGGATCTTATAATGGTGAAACGACTCTACACGCTATTATTAAAAACATAATTTTAATGATGTCTAGAGACACTGAATCAAGGCAATAAGCGAGTTATCTTACCTTGCGCTTTCAATGTCTTCTCTGTAACTCTCAGGCCGGGGTCCCTTGGAGCCATCTGCATAGTGAGCCAATCGGTAACTGCAAAAAATATTAATTATTCAAGAATACTAGAATACTAATAAATCTAAACGAAAACATGAAAAATAAAAAGGTAACGATCCGAACAGGGACTCGCACCCAGGATCTCTCGTCTTTTTTTTTTTTTACATTAACTCCACACAGGAGGCCCTGAGGAAAATAATTTCCCTCAGGGACTATGTCATCTGGGATGTTGTGTGGAGGGTCTTTTTGAGAAGAGGAAGAAATTAACATTGGTCTTGAAGAGACCCATGTTGTAGGAAGGAGGAAACACAGAGGCCGGCAAATCATTCCACAGCCGAGCTGTTGAACACAAGAACGAGTCGAAGAAACGACCCGTTCTCATGTGACAAATGTCAACCGTGTACAAATGTTGGGCACGCGTTTGGCATGTTTCCCGACTATGCACCGGTGCCGAAGGGATCAATGATGCTAGTTCCTCGGAGCATTTTCCATTGTAATACCGGTAGAACAAGGGTCGCATTCCCACCCGACGCCTGTGCTCTAAAGGTTGCAATCCGTCTGTTAAGATGGGAGAACCTATTAAACGGACCGCCCGTTTCTCCACAGAGTCGACGGTATTTTTCAGGTATTTCGGAGCTCCAGACCAGAGGTGGCTGCCAAATTCAACCGTGGGGCGCACTTGTGATTTGTACAGGGTTAGCAGATGTGTACTATTAAAGTATCTGCGGGCCCTGTACAGTACGCCAAGTTTTTGGGAGGCTAACTTTACTCTGGCTTCGATGGAGCCCCCACACCTGAGCTGGGACATGTCTTACCGGTACAATTGCCTCAACCAACTCAACAATTGAGACCTCTTATTTTTAACCTCTCAGACCTCGACGATATTTTGTCAGAGGGTCAAAATATTTCTGCTTTACAATAAAATTCATATAAATTTAATATTTCTGAACGTACCAAAAAAATAAAAACTGTTTTTGTCAGGTAATAAAATATGCTTTCAAATTTTATAAATCGAAATAAAAATATAATTTTTAAAATATAAAAATTTTGCAAGCAAACATAAAAAAGTTTTAAAAATGGCTCACCCTTCCTTTTTTCTAACTAAAGTTACTGGTAATGAAAAAAAATACACATTTTATTAGACAAATATATTACAAACGTTATTGTCATTTCACTTTTTTTTCGTTCCATGTGAAAATAATTAATAAAAAATTCCCAAACTTTCATAAATTTATTCCAAATTGCGATTCGAAACTTTGGTTTAATAAAGGTGTTGATTTTACTTCTTTTGTGGTTAGTTTTGTATTTGAATACAAAGCGTGGTATCTTCTCTTTCTAACACCTTTTAAATCATATTTCTCACTATAATACTAAGGGAGACAACGATTTCTATGAGACATAAATGAGTTGTTCCGAAAACCGAACAAATAAACTTTAAGGGTTGTCATTTTTGTCAATCTCATATTTCATATATTTGGCAGCTACCTTAAAAAGGTTTGTAACCTGGATAGTGTCTCAGATAAACATATCCGAATTTAAATATGCGATCAATAACATATTATAACTACATACATATTTAATAATATAAACCTAATAGGCGTTCATAAATTACTATCCGTTTATCGTATTATTTTGATGTTTGTATTTTTTTGTGTGCAATGACATTCGATTCGCAAACTTTCCCGCGACTAACACTTAATTTCGCAGCAAACGCGACGTCATCTCTCCCATTTTAAGAGTTGGTGTCTTAACGCAAGCGCAGTATTTAGCTCGTTAGTGCGATACAGAATACCGCATTTAAGAAAACTGTCAAAATTTGTCATATATGACCGATTTAACGGCTATCGCAAAAGTTACAGAATCACCCTTCAGGTTAGTTTGAAATGATACTAACCTAACACCGTCGCGCATAACTTCAATGGTGTGGTTGGTCATCCAGAAGCGAAACTCTTTCTCCATGGTGTGCATGTTTTCTCTCAGGAACTCTAAGTCATGGGTATTGTCTATGTATGTCTTCACCATGGGAACCAGCATAGGAGGCTGCGATCTGGAACACATACAAAATAATGATGTTAACTCGGCAAAAACCTTCCATAACTAACTAACCATCACGCCGTTTCAACGCAGGGGTAGGCAGAGAGGACGGACCTCCAAACAACTCGGTCTTGGCACACACTCTTTGCCTCACTCAAATTCATATATACTCTTCTATTATTCTGACTTTTGACATGGCCCGACTCAAGTATCTGATTCACTTCATCGTGCCATGTGTTCCTCGGGCTTCCCCGACTTCTTCTTCCATCCATTTGCGTCATATATTCTTCTCACACTATTTTCTTCTTTCATTTGATCTATATGCCCAAACCAGCTGAGGGTCCCTTTCTTAATCTTACTCATTATGCTTACATCAGCCTTACATTCTTTGCGGATATCCACATTTCTCACACAATCATACATGGTTTTACCACACATCCGCCTCAAGGATCTCATTTCAACAGCACAATCAATAAATAAAAAATAAATCTGTTAAAGCCAAAAATAGACAAAACCATAATTTATAAAGTGACATTGTTATTTTTGTCTTTTAACTAAGCGAGTAGAGATAATATCTGAAGGCAAAATGAATGTATAAAGTCAATACTGCAGTTCCAGTGCTTCTTACTGTGCATAGGCACGATTCTTCAACACTGCAATTGCAGGGCTCCGGCCCCTAAGGGTTAAGATCGTCTTTTACTATTGTCTATGAGTTGATTACTCTACGTTTTCTATGCATTCTTACAGCTACCTGTCACTTGCCACTTGTAAATTTACAGCTCGAACAACCATAGTGATAGAGATTTCTGGCTATAGATTCGGCAGATGGCCCCCAATATTATAAAATTATAATGTTTTGTACATTTTTACGAATTTAAAACCTAAAATCGAATTCAAAAATACCTTTAATAATAAGTTGGTATGGATAACAAACGAATTTATTTACAGTGCCGATTTTTTGTACTTATACGCTGATATATACACTATAGACAAGTAGTTTTATCCTTGATGCATTTGATTGAAAATATGTTTTATACTCTTGTTATTCGGCGGTACGTCTTCTCTGCACACCTTTGTATATAAACGTATGCAGAAGGGCTAACTGTCATGGATTAAACGCGTATCCCAAAGACGTTATATACTGTAGACAAGGGGTAGAAATCTCAAAGTGGAAAGTCAAAAGCAAGACAATTGTACTGGTCTCGATTTCTAGTACTTTAGTACTAAACTGTCACTCGTCGAGTAGACGAGGGTCGTTACGTCGTTTTCAAGAAACGTAACGAAACTAGTTTCTTGGTCGGCGTAACCTGTTTCAAAACAGGTTATTTTTGTAACTAGTTATTTTCATTCGGCTACAGTTACACACGAAACTGTATAAGTGGTTCGCTACGTTTGGTGATTTAGCAGGGGTGAACGGGTTCATGGGGTGAGGTTTGTCTAGGTCTTGGAGGCGGATGACCAGGACATACTGAACCCCAGATTCCTACCCACCCCTTAAACCCTTTTCCTTCCCAGAACTCTCCTCTCCTTCCTTTCCTTAAAAAAAAAACCCTCCACACAGCATCCTCAAAGATGACATAGGCCCTGAGGGAAATTATTTTCCTCAGGGCCTCCTGTGTGGAGCTCATGTAAAAAAAAAAAAATACCTCCACCGACTATACAGTTACACACGAAACGAAAATAAATTAAATCACTATCTAGTTTCTATTGTATCTAAGTGTTTGTAGCTATACAGTGAAATCAATATATATTAAATTAACTTCCCTTCATACTTTATTCAGGCCTAGGACTGACTGGATTAAATGTATTTATGATTAATTATTTTTATAAGTTTTTTTTATACTTCACTATATTTACACTTTATTTAGACTTATTACGATCCACACTAATTATATTGACATAATAACAAGAAACGTTACATTAAATGTACAAAAAACACTAAAATAACATATAAACGTTAATATTTAGAAGAAAGTATTCAAAATTATACACAAGTACAACAACGATCTAAAACAAACTAAATTATTTTACTTTAAATTCAAAAAGTGGTCGCTCGCTTCCCAGAAACGGAATCCACTCCCACTTATTCGGAAATTTTCGATCTAAAATCTCGCATGAAACGCGGCGAATCTACTTAGTACTCAGTTACTCACATCACATCCAACACCAACAATAACGCATTTACAAAAATAACTACTTGTAATTTTATCGAAACTAGTTATTTCCGTTTCATACCGTGTAACTAGTTATTGTAACTAGTTACGTTAAATAACGCCCATGCCTATCGTCGAGTAAGGTTGTGTCTTACCAGTAGGAAAATTGCATTTAAAAAGCGCCAAAATGCCCTCCTGTGTGATGAGAAAATGTTTCCAAACAGTGCAGTAAAAGTGAAGAAATAACATTTCATTTATATGTACGCACAAATTACTTATTATTATAAGCAATACAATTAATTTTCATGTTCCCCGTCTGACAATTTTGTGCGTCATTAGAGAAAAAACACACATTCTTTGATTGTCTTATGGTACGGCCACACTAAGGCCAAATTCCAACTTCAAACTTTCGGACAATTGTGTAGAAGGGTAGTTCTTGCGTTGGAAGTTTGGCTTCGGTGTGGATGTAGCATATCTTTTTAACACAAGAATAACTTTTAAATTAAGAAATTACTGAAAACCACTGAAAACAAAAGAGTGTTGCTTACTTGCCACATTATTTTGCGAGTATGTGAGACTATGGCGAGTCTATTTATATAACGTCATAGGGTATATACAGTATATAGACAAATAGTTTTAACCTTGATGCATTTGATTGAAAATATGTTTTAAACTATTGGTTATAAACTATTTATTAAAATAAATTTTAAATTATTCGGCGGTACTTTCTCTCTGTACACCTCTTTGGGGACACTTACTTATATTTTGTGTAAGTAAGTATAACGTATTTTCCCTAAACCGACTGCATACTGTATATAAACGTATGCGGAAGGGCTAATTGTCATGGATTAAATGCTGATCCCATATTTTTAGGTATTATAAAAAAATAATAAATTCATTTAAAATAGCTACCCAAACATGGGTAGTTAACACTCAAGGGTATTAGCAAGTGCTACTTAAATTTGTTGTTCATTGGTTAACAATAGACCCTTGACTAAAACTGAGACCTTGGACTAAAATAAAACCCACCACGCTGATAAAAAGAAAGGAATTACTAGTTTTTTTACTTTTATTAATGTTGCCAACATACAATTTGAATGAATTTGTGTCTGGAGTTTTTGAACCTGTGCCAGAATTCTTTGAGTCAATATACTCGTTATCATAAACAATAGGTTCAAAGTATTTTTATTTATATTTTAAAAAGAAAAATTCGAAAAGTTGTTGTCACTTTGATCATGTCAAAAATAAAAAAAACGCATTGAGCGATCGAGATTCCTGGGTGTTCCAATTTGGAAATTTTCCGCCCACATTAAAAAAATCATAACTCCGAATTTGAATAGGGAGACATTTGAACCGATTATAGTGCTATATAGCCAATGATTCCACCTATATTTTACCGACTATCTCACATTTTTAAGATTTATAAAAAAATTATTAAAAAAACGAGAACTTTATAAACCCGCAAATTCGGCATGTTAGATCTTTGAAATTGTCGTGGGAACTACTTAATCTCGTTTAACCCTTAGAAGACGGGTAGTATTTTGTAAATATCTGAAAACCAAACATAATATTGAAAATTATATTTGAAATGATTGACAAGTTTCTTCAATATCAACTTTTTTGCTTTCGAAATTTCATGGACAGGAACAAAATGCATTAAAAACCTCTAAAACCTAGCTCTACACCCACATATTGCAGTTCATTTGTAGATGTCGTCATGATTTAACTGCACTGCTATTGTAGTGTGTCGTATACTAGGGGTTAACTAACTATCTAACTAACTAACAGGGGTAGGCAGAGAGGACAGACCACAAGCAACTCGATCTTGGCACACACTCCTTGCCTCGTTCAAATTCATACATCGTCTCATACATGCTCTTCTATTATTCTGACTCTTGACATGGCCCGACTCAAGTATCTGATTCACTTGGTCGTGCCATATTTCCTCAAGCGTTCACGACTTCTTTTACCATTTAATTTTCTCCTTATACTCCTTTCCTCGTTCATTCGCGCTACATGCCCAAACCATCCGAGCGTCCCTTTCTTAATCTTACTCATTATGCTTACATCAGCCTTGCATTCTTTTCGGATCTCCACGTTTCTCACACAATCGTACATGGTTTTACCGCACATACGCCTCAGGGATCTCATTTATCTCTTAATTCGGTTTAAATTGCATATTTTCTATTTCTATCTGTTATGTATGCCGTATTTGATAATCCCAGATACAAATATGTATTAAAAAACTCAATTTTTAATCATCACTGCTCGAAAGATTTGCATGAAAAGATATTTTATAGAATTTGGATTCGCGAACTGTCAAAATTTGAATGCATCAAATTAAGATATTTCGCTCTTACCACAAAGATCTGCTATTACATTAGAAAGATATATTTACGGTCTACTATCGACAATATATATTTACGGTCTACTATCTACAATATATAAAAATCAAAATATGCTTGCTTGGGTGTATATATACGAGTATGTGAATGTATGAGATGTCTATGCGTTGCTAAACCATTCACCCGACTGAGATGAAACTTTGGGGATTTGATGTGCTCATGTCCGCGATGGTTTCTATATACAATAGTGAGCTCTGGTGTCATGAAATTATACTTTGCTAACCATTCATCAGATTGCGATGAAACTTTGGGGATTTGATGTGCGCATGCCCGCGATGGTTTCTATATATAATAGTGAGCTCTGGCATTATCAAATTTGTATAAAAAAATTGCAATACGCGGTAAGCGAGCTGTTTGAAAACTGAATGTACCAGGACTGAATGTACGGAATGCGGGAGGGGGAAGGGAAACTCTGGAGGGGGGTTAGCACGAAAAAAAAATGATGCACGATTTTTTAATTCACATGAGTTTAAAACACGGTAGTGTACCCTTGGTGCCATGCCGTTAGTAGTGTACCCTACAAGGAAGAATTTACCGGTATTTCAACAAAAGATGCTTTTTTTTGCATAATCATAAAAAGTCACAGTCTAAGTGCCCACCTCATGAGGTAGTAGACCCGCCCGCCGTTGGGAATGTGTCCCTTGCGGTCCACGATAGAAAGGAAGTTGGACAGCATCCCTTTAACAGTTTGTTTCATCTCTGACAGCAGAAGTCCCTTTACAATCCAAAAAGAATCCCAATAGTAGAACTCCCGGAATCTGCCACCTGCAAAAATAAAAATACAACATTAAAATTCCATGTATATTATTTTGTAGTTACATGACAAAACAGCACACTAACGAAAAATGATGAAAAAAACTAAACTTGGAAATCAGATCAATTTGGGAGGCGGGTATGAGTACCGCCGCCCCGGGAACCATTTATTGGATAACCAACACCCCTGCCATGGGTCACCCCAAGTGATTCGCTAAGTTTAGTGCTTTTGCTCGGGTTTATGGAGAGAAGTTTGTCTAGATCTTGGCGGCGGATGTGTTTGCCCACCTACTGCGTGGCGGGCCGGATCGGGTGATATTGGTTGAGAGAAACCTTTTGATTTCTCCAGCAGGTCACTCGGAACATAGCCTTGCACGGTAGTTGAAGGGTTGGATTTATACATCCGTTACTTTTGAACACACTTACCCCCAGATTTCTAACCACCTTTCATACCTTTTTCCTTCCAAGAACTTACTCTCCTTCCTTTCCCTAAAAATACCCCTCCACAGAGCATCCCCAAATATGACATAAGCCCCGAGAGAAATTGTTTTTCTCAGGGTATCCTTAAGCGTCGATGACACAGGGCGAGTTTACAAGCCACTATCTGCGAAATTCACTATCTGTTAGTAAACTCGCCCAGTGTCATCGTGTTACTTGCTTCGTGATTGTTGACAATCTACGAAAAAAAGTTGAAAGGTCGTCAACTTTACTCGCCTACACGCTTGCTCGTTATTGGTTTATTTATGTTTCCAACATGGCTTCCGATAAACAGCTGATTTCGACTGTCAAACATATGAAGAATTAGTTCACGCAGGCGTCGTTATTCTTATTACTGGCGCTAGCAGCGACCTCAGTTTCCTACGCTTCTGAGCGAGTGGACAGTTTTATGTATCATCATGACAATCTCACTCGCCGATTTACCCGCTTTTAAACTTAGTAGATAGTAGCTTGTAAACTCGCCCTGTGTATCGACGCTTTAGTGGAGCTATTGTAAAAAAAAAATATGATTTGAATGGTATTTTATGTTGTAAGAGTGGATTTATGTGTTTGTGTCAAAGAATGACTGGCGAAGGACCTTGATTTGGTGTTACTATCACTGCTTAAAAATGATAAAAACGTATGTTGCATAGAAAGGAGAGGACTCACCGGAAAGGGATAAAACTTGTAGGCTGGCAATGCACTTGTATGATTTCTTTCCCATCCAAGAGGCACAATCACAATAGTCGTGAATGTTCGTTATTTTGAGAGTACACAGCGAAGTTATTTATAGCGGATTATCCGAGAGCGGAAGCACAAAATGGCTATATGCGGCGGGAGTATATTGCAGACTGAATAATATTGTGGGTAAGATTGACGGGTAAGGAATAGGTAGGACAAAGGACTTGCAACAATAATTAATACCAATCTCAAGCAGTGACAGTATGTATGCGTGCTGTGAAGGTATGTGTATGTGTGGGTATATGTATGGGCGTAACCATGATTTGAGAATTTCACGGGCAAAAGAATTATGTATTGTGATTAATTTTTGGGTTATTATGCCTTGCTTATTATCATTTATATGCTTAATTACATGTTTATTTCGAATTACAAAATTTGAAAGTATATTTCACCACCTTTCAAAAACAGTGTTTTCGGATGCTTTCAGATAATATTCCATTTATTTTCATTTTATTGCAAAACGTAAATATTTTGACTCTCTAACAAAATACGGTTGAGGCCTGAGAAGTTAACAGAGGATTGATTGCATGATGCCTGGGTTGGAGCCCGATGCATTTGTCCACTAGGCTACTAATTGGTAAAATATATTCTTATATAATTGATTAATAAACATTTTTAGTTTTAATTAGTCTAGAGGTCAACAAACTCAGTGTCATGTACTCGTATTTAATTATTGTTATAAATGACCCAGTTTTCAACACAAGATAACAATATTTTATAAACAAATGCAGTTTGAATAAAAGTATAGTTTAGTATCTAGCATGTATTTACTAAACCTGTCGTGTTTGATTTGTGGCCTATTTACCTTTCAAATAATCTAGCATTAATAATATTACCGGTGGCGATATAACGGCGATAGTTAAATACAAACAGTGGTTATTTGGTATTTAAAGGAAGGGGTTAGGCTGTAATAACACATTGTTATATATCATTAATCATAAGTTATAACCCATAAGCTAAAGGTTACATAATATCACTTTTAATTATTAATTAATTTTTAATTAGATGAAGACAATATTAGCGAAACTCAATTGAAATCGAAAATGTGGAGACAGAAAAATCAGAAAAAGATATTGGCACCTCTAGGACTCGAACCCAGGACCCTTTGCAAGATTCAACCCGAACTAAATGCTATCTAGATAGTGTCTTGCGATCATATATAAAGATAGCAGCCAATAATATGTGCATTAAGAAAATGAAGATAATGTTGGTAGCTCTTAGTTGAAGTATGATACGGTTAAAAGTGACCGAATTTGATATCGACACCTTAGCTTAGTTGTTAGAGCACTTGCCATGTAAGCAAAGGGTCCTGTGTTCGAGAGGAGGAGATATCCCAGAGGAGCCAATATCTTTTTCTGATTTTTCTGTCTCCACATTTTCGATTGAGTTTCGCTAATATTGTCTTCATTTAATTAAATGTTATAATTTGAGATTTTAGTCATAAAGTTAAAAATTAAAAATAAATATTAATAATTTTTTGTATTTAATTCGAAGACCTCCGTTTAATTTTTTTTTTTTAAATGTAACTTGAACAATTAAAAATCTTAAAAGTTACTTGAACAATTATAAATCAATAAATGAATGAATGATCCTAATAAAACATTAATTAATAATGTAAGAAAAATTACATATTAGGTACGATAGCAAACTGGTTATTTAGGGTTAAAGTATTTACAATACTAAAGCTGCAAGTCAGCCGACCTGTCTACACAAGGGTACTCATGTAGACAGGTAGCTTGTCTCGCTGGTACCTGTCTACATGAGTACCCTTGCCAGCCATCGAGAGAATCACTTCCCTGCTGACATCTAACGATGTCACTTGAAAGCTTTATCAATACAATAAAAAGAACTATATTATTGTCTTCGCCGCTGGTGTTACCTGACATTGAAAAAATGATCAAGTTTTTGAATACCAAAATTCAGATTTTTTGTTTGTCGAGACAAACGTGTTTGACAATGACAAATGCTTGTATGTAGTCCAAACAAAACAGACATTCCAGTTTGCATTCCTAACAAGCTGGATTTTTAAATAGGTCTTAAATACGTCCTAATTACGTAAATATTTCCTAAAAAAAAAAAATTTCATCGAGGAAGCACTATTGTTAAGGTACCTACTTAATGAAATAAATTTGATTAAATTGTGTTCTACAAAGGCTTCCATTTGATTTAACATAAATTTGAATTTAACAGTAGGTAGAAAGGAAGAATAATTAATGGTGTGTTTAGTTAAACTACTTTTAGATCTGAATGAGTTAAATATATTCAGATCTAAAATTAGAGACATGATCTAAAGCCTGTACAACGCTAGTAGGTACTTAAGCTAATATTAAATAAATGTGAGCAATTTCTAAAGTGTGCTTTATATTTTATTACAATATCGTTATTCTTCATTTTTTTAACATAATATTGTAAAGATATAATAATAATATACCTATATGCAATTCTAATTTGAGATCAGTGGAATGAAAAAATATTTTTTTCACTTTCATGCCTTTTTAATTTTTATTTAAAATGTAGGTTACACGGCTTTGGATTAACACCATGATTATATTTTTAGTATTGCCATTTGAACAACAGTGGCGCCCTCCTATGTTTTCTACTATTATTTGACAGACTGTACTCAGCGCTTTTTTTTAATGTGGTTTCCCCATATGAGTGCATATTCGTATTTTCTAGGTTTGAAAAAATTATTATTATTGTTGTAGAGAATTTTAAGATCTACAAACCTTTCCTTACGTAGTTTTTGGTAGCTCTCACCGTTTCAGAGATATATGCAAAAAACGAAAATGTGTGACCCCGGATAAATAAACAACGCACAAGCGGGATCGATGGGGACTTTCGACATAGCATTTATGATGACGTATTCAAGATCTGTACAAAAATCCAACTTGTTGGGAATTAATGCAAACTCAGCACTTTTTTTCGTCTATTTCGTCTGGACTATATATGTTGCCAGTTGTAAAAGGTTAGTGAGAGAGTTCTGCAAATTATAAAAAAGTAGCTGCTAAAAAAGACAATTGGTGCAGTTTGTTTACCTGGCACAATGACAGGATGTTCCACATAGATGATGGAGTAGAGGTGCTGGTTCTTGGCCACATCGCTGGTCATCTTCCTTCCCAGCTGCAGCCACAGTCGGTGGAGCTCAGCCGCCCAGGCACGGAGTTGGATGTCGCGGATATTAGCGAGGAATGCTGCAAAATAAAATATATACAAGATTAGTCTGTAGGTTTTGTTAGCAATCAAAATAAATAAATTTAAACATCCGTTCACATAAAAATCTACTGAATTAAAATATTAGTTAAATTGACTAACAATATTTTTTTACTTAAACAAAAATAATGTAAAAAATGTTTTGATCCTATAAAATTTTTTTATGAAATCAATGCAGATTTAAAAAATGCGTGTTATGTTCCAACTACGAATCGTATTATGTTCCAACTTCCAATACGATATTGAAATATAAGAGATGTGCTATCCGCAGTTTTTACTGGGTAGGACTGTTTCCTTACGTCACCGATATTGTTAACCAATACTTCTGCACACCTTTAAAAAAATCAAATAAATGAACAAATTCTTTCCGTATTCAAACTCTGCCCATTTGGTAGTAGTCCGCCGACAGTTGGGCGGACATCATAACATATCTCTTGTATTTCAATATCTTTGATACACGCACATTATTATTAGTATAGTAGTACTATACACATTGTAGTAACGTGTCAAAAGCAGGAACTAAGTAAGCAAAATGATGCATATTCAAATAATGTCTATTCTACACAAAAAAAACGTACATGTGTGCGCAACGCGCATTCCAGGGAAGACTGTGTGGAAGTGGGGAAAAAGGCAGTGCCTTTCGATACAAATTAATTACTAATGTAGCCATCAGTGCCATATATTTCAAATATGGAATTATACAATTTATCCAAAGAAACGTCACTATCTCAATGACAATTATTTAATTGAACTTTCTTCAGGTAGGAACCGCAATATTGAAAAATTGAATAAGAAAGTCCAAATAAACATAACAATTTCACTTTTGAAAAAATCTTTACTGAACCATTGAAATTGCCGGAGGCGTCTACTAATATCTACAGGAATTCCAAAAACTGAACAAATCGGACTAATATCTATGAGAACCAAAGTGAGGACGAATATCTACAGCTCAAACTGCTGACTGATATCTATGAGAACCAAAATGTGAACGAATATCTACAGCACTGGCAGAGGTTGGATTTGCAATTATGTATAGCATATTGGAATAACGTAATATTGCGTATGCAGTTTAAAAAACTTAATTTATGTATGTAAAAATCCCAATATCGGACTTAAGGATTATTAAGGATTTGGGTTTTTGTTTTAACAGCTTTCTTTATTTTGAGTGCTTTTAAATTATTTAGCCTGTTACCATGACCATTTCTATGTCAGTAAGGTTAGGTTAGGTTAGGTTGTGGTGCCGTGTATTTCGAAATAAATAAATATCTTTGTATTATGACCTCCATGTTTGTTCAATAAATTATTGTCCTCGTAAACAGCAAAATATGTAATATTATGCAAAAACTTCATGTACGTACTTTAAACGTTTAAGCCTTTACGTAATTAGTAATTACGTACTTGAAGTAATTTATGCTTTTCCGTTAGATATTAGTCACCACTGGGTCCGTCATAGATATTCGTCCGACCTTAGCTCTGTAGATATTAGTCCTCGCTCTGAAGTTCGTAGATATTAGTCCAACATATGAGATGTAGATATTCGTCCGACATACAGGCTGTAGATATTAGTATCTGGAGTCAAATTGCCACCATCCTGAACCGGAAACGGAATGTAAAAACAAATTTACGGACAGACGATATGCAAAACACGTTGGGTTAAAACAGGACTAAAATCTGACTGGGGATTTTAATATTCACTTTCCTTCTAGTATCCCAAATATTTTGCACTTCATGACATTTCCCAAGATTTTGAACTTGCCGCTAGATGTCTCTTTCTTTTCTTTTGCCTGTTTCTTTTAAAGTGGTTTGAAGATTGGATAATGATTTCACAAAAGTAAAAATGTTTTTTTTTTTTCGTAGGATTCGAACCTACGTTCGCTTGATGTCTCTCTGGCCACTGAGAATTTTCAGGCGTCTTGCCCACTGTGCTATGGGAGGCACGCGCCGAGGTGTGAATTTACCGCATTATATTAGAACCGAGTATTTTTGTAGAACTGAGTTGTGAAGCATTTCCGTTTCATACGAATTTCAAATAACTAACGGTGCTAAAGAAGTTTCACTTCAAAAATATTTTAACTCACCAGGTCTTTGCTTCCAGTCATCTGGAATCCAGGGCTCAAACTCGCTGCCCTCCTTCTCAAAGTTGTCCGTCACAAACATCTCCACGTCCATTCTGCTCGGAGATCCTAAGGTCCTGTTCATCATCTGCCCGAAGAGTCGGAGCGTGGTCTCTTCTGGCTGCTTCATTTTCATGTCCACGAAGGTCTTGGAGTCCCGGTAGATGCCGGCCATTTGGATGGTGTCAAGAAGGGGCCCGTGGCAGTAGATTGGACTGCAATAACCAAAGAATTGAAATTAATAATGATTAATGAATGACCCCTTGTGTTAAAATAAATTGAATTTAATGATTTTCATTATTTATTTTTTGGGTGTTGTGCCGTGTTGCGCTACCTCCTTCTTTAGCCAACGTTTCGGACAGCGTTATAGTGTTTATCATTGGCAGATGTGTGGTGATCGACACTGTAACGCTGTAAAAATACTTTTGGCCGTGAAAATCTAAAATCATATCGGACGAATTTAATGATTCTCGGTGTGAAAGAAAGAAATGAATATAACAGTGACACTTTTTTTGTTTTTATTGAGATTTTGTTTTCTTGAACGAATTCTTGGAAGTGGAAATTAACCGACTTCCCGACATCCGATCGAGCAGAAACTCGGCAGATAGACGCATTGTCGGTGACAATTCATTTTATTTACGTTTGGTGGCACTCTCGGGCACATAGGCACTTCTCTGAAATGGCTACTAACTGGCCTAGGTTGTTGGTTAGAACAGTGGCGAAAAGTTTTTCCAGAAAGGTAGGTACCATTAAAAACCCGTAATAGCCACCTTTCTGTAGGTGCAATTTGCAATTTGGGAGGCGGGTGTGGGTACCGCCGCCCCAGGAACCATTTCTAGGATAACCAACACCTTTGCCGTAGGCCACCCTAAGTGGATCACTAAATTTACAGAGGTGCATGGGGGGAGGTTTTTCTGGGTCTTGTCAGATTCGTCTGCCCACCAACTGCGTGGCAGGCCGGATAGGGAGAAATCGGTTGAGGGAGACCTTGTGATCTCTCCAGCTTACGTCCGTTATTCCTGGACACCACCGACTCCCAGATTCCTACCCAATCCAGATATATTTTTCCTTCCAAGAACTTCCTCTCTTTCCTTTTCTAAAAAAACCCTCCACACAACATCCACAATAATGACATAGACCCTGAGGGGAATTATTTTTCTCAGGGCCTCCTGTGTGGAGCCAATGTTAAAAAATGTGTATCTTCTATGAACGATATTTAATTTTTTTTTTTTTAAATCATTTTGATTTATTTTTCAGTCACGGCCACCTTTGGGCTGGCTGAAATTTATTAGAAGAGATTAAATAATTTAATTTTTAATTACGGATCAAAAGGTCTAACTGCAGTGAAAAACAAGATTAAAAATATGCACATCATATTGTGAGATAACAAAGAAAAAAGATAACTTGTAGGAAGTTGTAAAACCCGTGATTGATGACATTTAATTCATGTAAGTACCTAATCGCATTAAAAACAAACTGATAACAATTTACCAGGGTATTTTCACGTTAAAATCATGAATACCATTAAAAATGTGTGAAAAATGTTTATTTTTTTTGTTCTGATCATTGTACTAAAAATGAGTAATTGTAATATTTTTATTCATAACTAGTTTTTTCCCGCGGCTTCGCTCGCATGGTGTAAGGGGGGTTCCCACTCCGCTCCCCCACCTCCCCCCCCCCCCCGCCCCCCATTACCCCTCCCCCCCCCCCTCCCCCATCTCTCCCTCCCTCACGCTTTCCATATATTCAATCCCAGTACATTCAGTTTTTAAACAGCCCGCGTCCCACCTTTTACAATTTTTATTAAATATTAAATTTGGTACCTAACATAGGTACCTATTTAAAATATCTAAAATTCTTGATTCGATTCAAACTATTAGGGGAGTACTTACCTACTTTAAATAAATTTATCAATTTAAAGATTTTCAAAAATAGAATCTTGATTTAACATTTTGCAAAATGTCATTCTCAAACACGCGAACTGTCAAACGTGCGATAGTCGTTAAGTTTTCTGAAATTATCCAATTTCCTTATTTTTTCTCTGCGTAAGAACCATCATCGTACTTCAAGGAATATTAAAAAAAAAGAATTAGCGAAATCGGTACAGCTGCTCTCGAGATTTGCGCTTAGCAACACATTTATATATATAAGATATTAAGATACAACACATTTATATATATATATATGTAAGATTATTGATTTGAAAAACCGCACATTCCGACGTCATTATGATGTAGAAAACGCCACTGCCTGGTAAGACGGCTGTCATCGACGTTGCCCGACGTGACATCAACGCCGCCGAATACACAAATAAAAACGAATATGTCGTTTTGGTGGCAAATCAAAAATAGCAAATTTTAAACCGTTATAGAAAATTTATTATTCAAAATTAAAGTGCCTTCAATATCGTAAGTTTTTATTAACTTTTTTCGAGAACAAAAATCAGTAGGGCGTTGTTAGAAGCAAAAAATTCGCTTACAATAATCAATTTTACTCGTTTTCAAATGTAATTATGTTCCAACGTCAATAGATGTCGTACATTAAAATGAAAATGGATATATATTTCTCCAAGAAACTATCTACATTGCATTTAGTTCGGGAATAATTTCGCAATCACACGTAAAAGATAGCAGCCAATATAAATATGCGTTTAGAAAACGAAGATAATGTTGGGAGTTTTTCTTCGAAGTATTGGTGCAGTTAATATGACCAAATGGGATAGAGTTGAATTGGGTCAGTGGTTAGAACAAAGCCCCAACAAGGCCAAGTTCCTGGATTCAATTACTTACTAGATGCGACCGAATCTTTTTCTGATTTTTCTGTTTCAAATTTTATTTTGAGAGTCGCTAATATTATCTTCAATGAATAAATAAAAATCTCTTTCACCTTTGCTTTAATTTTCATCATCTTGTGTCTAATATGTCGACATTGTAAATATGTAGTCTAAAAAGTCATAAAATAAAATTTGTCACCACATAGGTTGTATTTTATTCATTAGATTTTTAAATTTTTTTATTTAGTAACTATACATTTATTATTTTTAAAATTTTTATATTTATTTATTTATTTATTTATTTATTTATTTATTAATCATTAACGCCCTTATGGGCTTTTACATACATTTACATTTTTATGTTTTAGTGCATACAGGTGTGTTTAGAATACAAAGAAAACATGAATAGTTTTTACACATGGTACATATAAATAAAGCTGGTAAGTAAAAAGTATAGCATTATACAATAAAGAGAAAAAAATCAGTTTTATATGTATATACGTATATAACAAATAATAATAATGGTGAGTTTTTAATATATGTGCAATTTATGTGTTGAATACATAGCGAAGTTGATTTTAAACAAAAATACATACTACCGACTTGCACCGCACTAAAATTAATATACAAAACAATTGCATTTTGACCAATTACTTTATCGTCAGAATTTCTGCAAGGAATTCAATTTCCGAAGACGAAATACTTTATACCATATATATGAAACATGTTAAGTATAAATATATTTGTAGTCCTCCTCATTAGGAGATCCTGTGCTGAGGGGGACTATGCTTTGGATAAGTTTTCAGCGACTTCTATGGTTTCACTTCATTGGTTGGATAAGGTTTTCCAGAAACTTCTATGACGATGTTTTAAGTACACAAGTAAGTTCATTTTCCGATAGTTCCTTCAGCCAACATTTAATGTCCTTAATGTAGCTATTTTTTGTTTTAATCTGTTTGGTACTAAGTGGGAGTTTGTTATAAAACTTTACTGCTAAAAATTCTGAACTTCTTTGTTCAAATAAAGAGTTACACTTTGCTATATTAAGTATGTCTGTTTGTTTGGCTCTGTTTTTATGAGCATGTGAGGTGTCTGCCTCTGAATAATTTTTGTGGTGATGTACTAGAATGTTTTTGGCGTAGATTTTCTGTATGCTTGGAACATCAAACTGTTTAAAAATTTCTGTTGTTGACGTCCTTATGGGGACCTTCAGTATGGTCTTTATGATGAGTTACCTTAAGTTGTTTTATGTGATTAGATGCTGCTGAGCCTCATCGTATTACTCCATATTCCAGTCGAGAGTGGCATAAAGCATAATATACTTTCTTTAAATCCCTCACTGACAAGATGTTTCGTAATTTTTTGAGAAGTAGATGAGTTTTGTTAGCTTTTTTGAGGTAAGATCAATGTGTGAATTCCACTGCAGTTTCAGAGCATAACTGGAGATCCACTGCAGATCATAACAAAATATTAGAATTTTGATAAACAGGAGACAAAACGGTGACCCGACAGTTGATCCCCCAACAGTTGATCCCCCGACAGTTGCCTCCCCCCCCCCCCCCCCAAATGATATTCATTATAAAATTATCTTTTTTTTTGCATTATTTACCAATTTCAAACCTAAAATCGACTTCCAAAATACCCTTAATAATAAATTGGTATGTGTATCACACGAATTTATTTATAGTGTCGATTTTTTGTACTAATACGCTGGTATACAACACCTCTGCCATAGGTCACCTCAAGTGGTTCGCTACGTTTGGTGACTTAACAGGGGTGCCGGGTTCATGGGGTGAGGTTTGTTCGGGTCTTGGCGGCGGATGCGTCTGCCCACCAGCTGCATGGCATGCCGGATCGAGAGAGACCGATTGGGGAAGTCCCTTTGACTGTAATCTCTCGGAATAGTCAATCCTGGACACACTGACCTCCAGATTCCTACCCATCCCTCATACCCTTTTCCTTCCCAGAACTTCCTCTCCTTCTTCCCTAAAAATACCCTCCACACAGCATCCCCAAAGATGACACTGGCCCTGAGCGGAATTATTTTCTTCAGGGCCTCCTGTGGGGAGCTAATGTAAAAAATATATATACAGTATATAGAGAAGCAGATTTTTCTTTGATGCATTTGAATGAAAAAACATGCTTTATCCTCTTGTTATCTGTCAGTACATCCTGTCTGCACACCCCTTCGGGGACACTTAGTTCCATTTTGTGTAAATAGGTACTCCGTATTTTCCCTAAACCGACTGCATATTATATGTAAGTATGCCGGGGGGCCAACTGTCGAGGATCAACTGTCGTGGAACCAGACAAAACGTATCGAATATTTTTTTCTGTGTAGGTCTGGTGTGCAAGTGCTGTTTTTATAGCAAATAGTTCACGATTTTTTAAACTCGTGTTAAACCAAAGTCGTGAGTTATTTTAATTACGGGTAGTTCGATATTAAACAGATTATTAACAGATTATAAACGTGATTTTTTGTTATAAATTTATAAGTCTTGCAGTTTTTTTTTACAAACGAACATGTTTTATACACAAAAAATCTACGAATTTATCGAAAACATTTTCTTAATTCCAAATATCTTTTTGAATTTGTTTTAAGGTCAATGCTTTTTTTATATGAATACCGCACAAGAGTTCCAATTGTTTAATCCCCTATGGCCTCCCTAATTGGGATATATTGTGAGGCTGAAGGTAGTGGGGAAGGGAAGAAGATGGGGAAGAGGAAGGTGGGAAAGTACCTGGCTATTCAGATCTAAAGGCATTTATAGGAACGTTTTAATTCTGGACGGTGGTCTAACACCAGGGCGATACAAGCGTATCTTCCACTTTGGAACGTGTCGCAAATACACCATGCATTATTTTGAATGAATTATTTGGGTAATAAAACCCACGACATTCGGATTATTAGTCGATAGTCACCCCCTCGACCACGGAGTCCGTATAATAATAAAGTAATACTAACGTTAGACTCGCTTATTATAAATAAAATAGTGGTTTCGCACCAGGACGATACTGAGAATATAAATCATACATAAAATGAAAACAAACGGATTGCTGTTGGGCACGGTGAAATTTACAAAAAATGTTTAGATTAATTTTTTGTTACTAAGATCATAATATAATCTTATATTATAAAATGGGGGCCTCAGCACGGGTAAGCCACCCTGTGGGGCCAACATTACAGGATTGTACTATGAAATGTATAATTTTGTATCAATAAATAAATAATAGCACAATAAATAAATAAAAAAAACAAAATAGGATTCCGATTTTACGAACCGTGACATCCCATGGATACGACTAATATTTGTGACAATATTATTACAATATATTAATACTTATGTAAGATTAACGGACGCGCAAAAAATTAGAGTAAAAGGTATTTTACCAAACTGTTGCTGACACTACTCCCACGAATAATGAGCGAAAGAGGTAACTGCACCTCAGGCTGATAATAATCAATAAAGTCGGGTTAGTTACACCATTTTTTAACTCAGGAACGGTTGGATCGATTTTTATGATCTTTGATTTGTTGGATTTGTCTCCGCCCCGAATAGCAGAATAGCTATTAAAACATCGGAAAAATTCACGACAAAATAATTTCCTGCCGGATCGAGAGAGACTGGTTGAGGGAGGCCTTTTGACCTTTCCAGCCGGATTCTTTCGACCAATGGGTCGAAAGAGTCCGGCTGGAAAGGTCAAGGTAAAAGGTCAATTCAGGTAAAGGCAATGGCCTTGCACCGCATTTGGAGGGATGGATTTACTCCGGATACACTAACCTCCAGATTCCTACCCACTCCTCATGCCTTTTTCCTTCCCAGAACTTCCTATCCTACCCTTTCTTAAAAAGACCCTCCACACAGCATCCCCTAAGACGACGTAGGTTTTGAGTGGAGCTTACGTAAAAAAATGCGTTTCATTTCAAAGATTTAATTATTATTGTATTTTTCCTTTGGAGGGGTGCGGATACATACGTTCACCGTTTGTCTCATTTTCGACTGTTGACATTTCGTGTGTAAGAAAGAGGGGCAGCATTATATGATTAAGAACAAAACAATCAGCGCATTAACATTTAACGTTTTTGAATTTTTGGAATTCACGCACAGTTGAATATTATACCTATCACAATATTGCTGCAGTTCTTTCAAAATATGAGAATTCATTCCATACAAAAGTTATGACAAAAATTAATTTTCTTTATAACTTAATTTTTGCCATGTTTTAATAGTTATTCTGTTATCCGGGGTGGAGACAAATCCAACAAATCAAAGATCATCAAAATCGGTCCAGCCGATCTCGAGTTATAAATAGTGTAACTAACCCGACTTTGTTTTATATATTAATTTGTTTTATATATTAAAGATTAAAAAGATGTTTGCACGAGTGTCAAAATCCAAAGAGGAAATGGGGGAATACGTTTGTATGGACAAAAGCGGTTTCCTCTTTCAAACATTATTTACCTACAACTAGAATCGACACCGCTAGATTCTTGATTTATTTATTTTTTATGTGGGTCGATTTATAGTACACGCGGATATTATTTATGCAAACCACAGAAATAATGACAATGATAAATGGCAAACTGTGATAAATGCATTGTGTACAAGTTATACCTGCTTCCTGTAAACACGAAGCATTTCCGTAGTTAACGTTGAAATCATTGAAATAAAGGAAAAAATATTCAGGTAACGAATGACATTGAAAATCGCGTACAAGGTGTTACTCAAATCACTTTGAATGATATACCACGGAGTTTAGGTGAAACTGTTTAAAATTTGATTTAAAAAAAATGCAGTCTTACTCGTCTTGGTCTTCTGATTGAGTGCACGTTAGATGAGTGTTCGGTTTTCCTAAAATGTAACTTCCCAAAGAATCTTCGGAACTTAACAAGAAAACGTTGGCTGAAGAACAAGGTACAACCACGAGCTTTAAGGCGAAAATCTGCGCAGTCTTTTTCATACAAAACAGTATTTGAAGAGGTATGCTACTCGTAAGTGTGTTTTTTTCATAAATGTCCAAAACACTTCTTCTTCTCCTTGTGCCTTGTCCGTTCAACGGACGTTGGCTATCATGTTGACTGTGCGGACTTTGTTTACTGCGCCCCGGAGCAGCTCTACGGTAGACTGGTCAAACCACTGTCTCAGGTTTTTCAGCCATGAGGTGCTCCTTCTTCCAGGGCCCCGTCTTCCGGCAATCTTTCCCTGCATTATGAGATACAAGATCTCATACTTCTCTGGATGTCTCATCACATGTCCAAGATATTAAAGTTTTCGGATTTTTATAGTTTTAATTACTTCCTTTTCTTTATTCATCCGAATCCGAACCATAACATCTTCATTCGTAACCCTGTCCATCCAGCTTATTTTAAGTATTCTTCTGTAGATCTACATCTCGAATGCCTCAAGTCGCCTAATTAGTTCTTCAGTAAGCGTCGATGCTTCCATTCCATAAAATAATATCGAAAACACGTAGTATCTGACCATTCACATTCGTAGTCCAAGGTTGAGATCATGACTGCGGATTTTTTTTTTCATGCGGATAAAGATTGCACGAGCTTGCTCAATGCGGCATTTGATTTCAACCGAAGGATCCCATCTATCATTTACATTGCAGCCTAAGTATACAATACTCTGTACCTTCTCTAGTTTTGTTCTAGCAATATAAAATTTTTCATCGAATGCGTTATTTTTGCTTATGAGCATGTATTTTGTTTTATTTATGTTCAGTTCTAGCCCAAAATTGTCAAAAGTCTTCACTACTTGATTCAGCAAAAGTTGTAAATCCTCAATGTTACTTGTTAGAAGTACTGTATCATCTGCATAACGCAGGTTGTTCAGAATCTTCCCATTTATAGCAAGTCCTTGAGTAGATTCTTGCAGAGCTTCGTTGAATATTTCTTCTTTTTTTTTCGTCCAAAACACAGATTCTCCGACAGACTTCATCCGTACCGCTTGAGATCGGTAGATTTAGAGTAATCTTTGTAAGTAGCAGTTAAAAACCCGCTCCGCAGGTTTTTGCTGCTAGGCCCTGCGGGCGGCTTTTGGTTCAGCTTCACCCAGTTAGTTGTGGTGACCATTTTATAAATCCAATAGGAACTGGTTCCAAAAATAGCACGTACTTCGGATCCACTGTCATCCAGTGTAGCTAGTAACCGGGACAAAGTAACCGAGACAAGCAATAACGTCATATGTAATATATAGCCGCTTGATACAACTATGTATCGTCGTCAAACCTTCCATATCCGGCGAGATAATACATATTCACAAAATCGTAGCAGTTATACCTAGGGGGGACATGTCCCCACCCGACCTGCTGACGGAAATGGCGACATCTTGTGACGAATTCTTGAATTCGAAACCAAACTACAACGGTAGCTGTGTTTGAAATTACACGTACTCTGATGTTATTTGTGGCGCGGCGCGTATGCCGTGGCATCAAACATGCACTCCGAAGCCAGGTTCTGAAATTCACCTACGCAAACGCAAGCCTATTAAAACTATTCGATTCGATTACTTTCTGAGCTATAAAAATCGGATTTAAAGTTTTTGTTTGGATGGCATTGGACATTATCAAAGTCAGTGTTAACAATCTGTTTACAATAAGCCTCGTAGTATTAATATCACAATCTGATTATCACTAATTATGATTACTTGAATATAATCTCTGATATCCTTCGAAGTTCAAAGCAATGCAAAGTGTATATAATCTAGGTACCGACACTGCATACTGATATCGTATGACTGAGAGGTACAGGGGTACATTGTAGATTGCAGTCTGGACTTGTACCTCAGAGTACCGGTGTTCTAATTGTAGTTTACCACAAACGTCACCGCAGCAGGCAAGCCCCTTGACAAACCAGTAGCCAGTATCTAACCCGACTTGTACCTCATACCCACAAGTACCTACTTACACTTATATTATATACACATATATGTCAAGAATACTCGAGTGAAGATAGTAACCACTTATCGGGCCCCCACGATAACGATAAAATTCTCGTAAAATATTGCGAAAATGCAGTTTTGATACCACACTAATTTAGATAAGTACGTTATTTTTTTATCGATTTCAATGATTTAAGACTCGGCATCCCGAATTTCTACCAATTTATAACATACTTTCCTTGAACAAGTTTTAAGCTCTTAAAAAATAAAATTCCCTCAATACAAAAAAAAATCGCAAAGTATGCTCCGAAAATTATTTTAAACACGTTTTTTCTGTTATTTTAGAAGTTATGTATACGGAAAAATTGACTGTTTCTTTAAATGCTACTTAAGACATTTCCCGCGAGATTTTTGCTCTATTTTAAACGGTTCCATGCCAACTCAGAATGAAACCAACTCAGAAACGGTGACCGGACAACTCAGAATGAAACCAATTCCGAAGCACCTCAGAAAGGTCATTAAGAGTGATGATAAAAAAATATTTCAAAAATGGTTTAATAGTTAGGTTAGGGTTACCGGCTATTTTAAAATTATTTTTTCATAGCTTTTAATGACCTTTCTGAGGTGTTTCTGAGTTGGTTTCATTCTGAGTTGGCATGGAACCCTCAGAAACACATCATTAAAAGCTATGAAAAAATAATTTTAAAATTGTCGGTAACCCTAACCTAACTTAAACTATTTAACAAATATTTTTTATCATCACTCTTAATGACCTTTCTGAGATGTTGGTTTCTTTCTGAGTTGTCCGGTCACCATTTTAAATGAGTCGAGTTTTATTAAACATTTTCACAATTTTCATTATTATTGTTTTTTATGTTAGTTTTTGTAGTTTTTTGTTTTTTGTATTGTTTTTAATCAACATTCGTATTTACATATCTCCTTTCTTCTTCTTTTTGAACGCTTTTAGAGTATTTATTATAAAAATACGATGAAATATAAATAAAAAAATATTAATTATTAAAAGAAAGCATTTTGATGTGTAAATTAAAATTAGAAATGACCGATTTACCTCGGTACACAAATTTGTCGTGTATAAATTAAAATTACTACCCAAAAAAACGCATTTTTAACAATGTTTTATTTAATTATCATTATGTTAACACAGTGGTTAGGCAAGATATATTTTTTAATAATTACTAGCTGACCCGGCACGCGTCGCTGTGGCTAAACACAACGCCAACTACTGGATGGTTATCCAACCTTTATAACCACAGTCATCTTTGAGTTTATCGCGAAGAGACAAACAGACGCCGCAGAGGACTTTTATTTATAATACGAAATTATTTCCCTCAGAGCCTATGTCATCTTTGAGAATGCTGTGTGGAGGGTTTGTGTGGAGGGAAAGGAAGGAGAAAAAAGAAGGAGAGTTCTGGGAAGGAAAAGGGTTTAAGGGGTGGGTAGGAATCTGGGGTTCAGTATGTCCTGGTCATCCTAGATAAACCTCACCCCATGAACCCGGGCACCCCTGCTAAATCAACAAACGTAGCGAACCACTTGGGGTGACCTATGGCAGAGGTGTTGGTTATCCAATAAAGGTAGTGCGAAAGATTATAATAATGTGCCTGAAGTGCTTGAGGTAACTAAAGTATTTAAGTTATAATGATTAATTAATACTGTATCTATCTAACTTTTCAAATAACGCATTGTAAGTGACCATTTTTTAGGAGGAAAGAATCTCAAAGAGATTAGGCAGTGTTTTCGATGAAAGCTCCAGGCGGCTTGACTTTTTCCGACACTTCTAACAATTATCGTTCTGTTTCAACCAATTTACACAAATCCTCAACAAATTATGTACCTAAACCTTCCTCACGAATTACTCTATCTATTAGTGAAAACCGCATGAAAATTCGTTCAGTAGTTTTTGAGTTTATCGCGAACAGACAGACAGACAGACAGACGACGCGGAGGACTTTAATTTATAATATGTAGAGATAGTTAACTCACAAAAATATTCCAAAGTTGCCTCCAAAATGAAGCAAAATTGAATTCTTTCATGAGGTACCTTACATCGTCATTTAAAACATAAAATATTAACGCCACTGCTTGTCACGATTATTTTGTACTGGTGAAAGTTAGTGGTGCTGGCGGCACGGTATCGCTTCGAAGTAAATAAGCACACACTTCACGACTAAAAATTACACATCTACCGGATCTGCCGGATCTGCCCTGATGATGGACACTGCAACGATGTCCGAAACGTTGGCTAAAGAAGGAGGTAGCGCAACACGGCATAACACCCCAAAAACAAATAACGAAAATGCTTTTGGCCGTGAAAATCTTAAAACTTATATAAAATATTAAGGTGATATGTGCTTTTCATTGATGGGGCTAATTATATCATAAATTGAAAACGATTTTTGTTTGGATGAAAGTGAATAATTAATTGTCCTTGGGTAAGAAACAATAGTTTGTTAACAAGTACCTAAAGCAGTCCCAGCGAGAGCTAGTAAGGACGTCATCAACGTTTGTATTCTTCCTTTCGCATCTTGTTTCAAAACAGAGACAGAACATACTAGAACGATGACGTCACGTACGATCTCTTGCTGGTACTAGTGTACTCTCCATTTGACCTTGAACTACATAAACAGCCAAATTGAAAGTGGGAGTGAAAGGTCAGAGGAGTCAAGGACTAGGACACGTAGTTTCCGTAGCGGAACATTCGTTGGTGTAAAAGTTCAAATGATCGAGTTGAAGGTTCATTTTAATTCTGTAGATTCAATTTTCTACTAGTAGTTTCCTAACTCTTATAAGAAGTAACAAAAATTAAAACATGGGGACATGCCAGTAGTTGATTTCTATATTGTATTATATTTAAAAAAGTATTTGGTGCCGCTTTAGCTTGTGGTCTACCTGCAATTTCCACGCTTTAGTGGGCGGTCTACTTGTAATGTCCATGCTTTAGTGTGCGGTATATCTGCAGTTTCCATACTTTAGAGAGTGGTCCACCTGCAATTTCCATGCTTTAGTATGCGGTCTACCTGTAATTTCCATTTATTGCGCGTTAGTGAGCGGTCTACCTACAATTTCCACGCTTTAGTGTGTGGTCTACCTGTAATGTCCTTGCTTTAGTGTGTGGTCTACGTGCAATTCCGGTGGTTAAGTGTGCGGTCCACCTGCAATTTCCATGCTTTAGTATGCAGTCTATATACTTTAAATTTCCGTGTTTTAGTGTGCAGTCTACATACAATTTTCATGCCTTAGTTTGCGGTCTACCCGCAATTTCCATACTTTAGTGTGCGTGCGGTCTACGTGCAATTCCGATGTGGTTAGGTGTGCGGTCCACCTGCAATTTCCATGCTTTAGTGTGCAGTCTATATACTTGTGATTTCCATGTTTTAGTGTGCAGTCTACGTACAATTTCCATGCTTTAGTATGCGGTCTACCTGTAATTTCCATGCTTTAGTATGTGTAAAGTAAGTAATTTTCATGATTTAGTGAGCGGTCTACCTGCAATTACCCCGCTTTAGTGTGCAGTCTACCCTCAATTTCCATGTTTTAGTGTACGGTCTACGTGCAATTCCGATTGTTTAGTGTGCGGTCTACCTACCTATATTTGAAGAAATGGGTTAGATAAATAGATTTATAATAACAATTATTATAAGATTTATAATATTTTATTACTACATTATATTACCAAAAAGTAATCGCCATTTGAATAATAGCTGCTACGGTATACCGCACGCTAAATCAGCGCCAATTTGCTAGTTATTATTACTAGTGTCAAAATTCAAAGGGGAATTTGGATTGGCCGCGATTCCTCGAAACGTTGAGGTATTTTAAATTGAGTACACGTAGACAAAACTACGATTAACTCTAACATTTAGACGACATCTTTAGGTACTGCCAAAACCGAACTATATATAATAATTTGAAGTGCGATTAAGAAGTGAGTTATTTGTGATTCAGGAAAAACGTTTCTATGCCAACGAGAGATATTATGACCGCAAAGTAAAGCGAACAAGTAGAGAACTAATTATAAGTTTAGTATAACAATAAGTTGATAACTAAACACATCGTGTACCAGAGATAAATGAATGTCGGACGATGTTGAAACCAGATATTATTTCTGAGAATTCAACAGAAAAGTCAGGCGGTAATCAAAAAAGTGGTTTGTTCCTTTTTGAAATTGGAGAAAGCATATTATTATGATGAGAGTGTTACAGAGTTGACTGTAAATACGAAATACCAATCCAAGAGTCAAAAATCATATGTATATGTTGCATGTTGCTATAGAGGAGAATTTGCTGAAGAGGTGCCAGAAATTATGATAAATTACAAGTCAAAATTGAGAGTGTTTTAACTGAACTAAATTTTATGGAACGGCAACGCTTTCGTAATCAAACTTTAGGACGTCATTGGGTGAAGGCATGCCTTCATGTTACATTAATGAAAACACTGGTTTTTAATATGGTTGTGCCTATTTTACTGGCGTCTATCGCATGAAAGGCATAGCCTTTCTGTAATGGTGAGATTTTCCAGTATTCTCCCCTCATCAATGACAATGAAGCATAACAAAATGAATAAATGATTGGGTAATGCTAAAAATCCGCTAAATTTTAATTGAAAACATTTGCTTGTCCCTGACAAATGCTAACATATGTGATTGCAACTTAAATACTTAGGTATTCTTTTTGACAGTAATTTAAAGTGGAAAAAACATATTATCAACTACAGCGAACAAACTTAGAAAATCCATATACTTCCTTAGACATACTCGCCACTTTCTTGACTATTCTAAAACTACCGATCACAAGCAGTACGAATGAAATATTTAGGATAATCTGTACTTCGGACATTAGGTAATTTTACGCCAAAAACATACTAGCATGTCTCTTCAAACACAGATCTGCTTTTGAAAATGTCCAAATTGCTCGAGATACTAGAACCAAAGGTCATAAATCTCTTACAACCCCTCCGCAACGTAAGCAGATATAAGCGTTAAAAATAGGACAGCAGTCAAGTACAATAAGCGTGTTTATACGTCAGCGCGTGTGTTTCCATAGAAATCGTTATAACTCCGTTATTGTTTTAGTTACATCCCTAAAACAAAAACTCAAAGGTCGATAGTAGATCAAGCTGCACATTTCTATCAAGTTGTCTATGGAAATACATTTTTTTTTTTTTTTACATAAGCTCCACACAGGAGGCCCTGAGGCAAATAATTTCCCTGAGGGCCTATGTCATCTTTAGGGATGCTGTGTGGAGGGTCTTTTAGGGAAAGGAAGGAGAGGAGGGTTCTGGGAAGGAAAAGGGTTTAAGGGGTGGGTAGGAATCTGGGGTTCAGTGTGTCCTGGTCATCAGACCTAAACACACCTCATCCCATGAACCCGGGCACCTCTGCTAAATCACCAAACGTAGCGAACCACTTGGGGTGACCTATGGCAGAGGTGTATAACAGGAATCAGCTGTCAATCGTGTAGTTGACAAAAATATTTACCCGCGCAAATTTGCTACCGGCAGCTCCACCGCGCTCCACATTTTAAATTTTTATTAAATATTTTTATATGAAATGATAAAAAAGTGAGGTAACAAAAGTGTTTATTACACATATACACAATATAATAAGTATTGTTGTTTGCATAATCTGTGATTTTAGTACCGTTTTCACATAAAAACATCACGTGAGTCATTTTTACCTATTTTTAATGTTTGCGTTCTAAATTTTAATATTTACAAATGCTAATATTTATTTGTAATATAATAATTTGAAAGCCTATTTTGTAACCTTTCTAAAACAGCTTTTACTATTCGGCTACGTTCAGAAATGTTTCATTTATAGAGCTTTAATTGTGAAGTGGTTATAACTAAAAGTTTTCGTAAAATGTGATTTCCATAATAAAACATTGTTCCCATCCATATTTCGAAACTGTCAAATTAGTATACGCTTTCCCTGAAGAAGGAACGGTTGTTCCGAAACCGGACGGATTTACTCTTGTATAAGTGGTTCAAACAAAGTTAAATTGTTTCATTTATCTACATATAATGGATAACCACAAAGTTATAGCTACATTCAAAAGTAGAAATAATAAACTTCTTCTAACACAGCAAACCTATTTTGTGGCACCATTTTAATTCAAATTAATAAAATACTTAGTTTTTACCACTTTTATTGTTTACAAAAACCAACATGTTTTATAGACAATGGTATCAATAGAAATATGAGAGTGGGTATAGGAGAGGGGCAATGGGGGACAATTTACAAAGGAAACAGGTTTAATATTGGGTCATTTGAGAACTGATTATTAATAATATTCAAATTCGCATTAACACTCTTTCGGATTTCTAAATTTTCTTTTTTTTTTTGAGTAAAATTATGTACTTTAATAATAAAATTTCTAATTCCTTAACAAAGAATGTACCAAATGAAATTCTTCCTGTATTTTATGCAAATAACAAACTTAAAAATTACATTGTAAATAATAAAGATAGAGATTCAAAAATGAAAAAACCTGGTATCTATAAATTGAAGTGTGATGATTGTGGTTTCTTTTATATAGATAAAACTTCGAGAAACTTCGAAATAAGGATTAAAGAACATATGAAATCTTTAAACAATAACAGTTTCTCGGAGTTTGCCAACCATTTGGTGGAAACCAGTCACACCTATAACTTCAATAGTGGAATAGATTTAATACATTGTAATATCAATGGCATTCAGTTGGATAAACTAGAAATTTTAGAAATCCGAAAGAGTGTTAGATAATACGAATTTGAATATTATTAATAATCAAAAATTGTTCTTAAATGACCCAATATTAAACCTGTTCCCTTTTGTAAATTGTCACCCATTGCCCCTCTCTCCTCTACCCACTCTCATATTTCCACTGATATCATTGTCTATGTCCATTCTTTTTCAATTGACACCATTGTCTATGTCTATTATTTATAATTAGTATCAACAAAAACCCTGAAGAAGTGAGCGTTGCTCACGAAACACGTTGGTTTTTGTCAAAGATATTCAAATACAGAAGAGATATGCTATGGTGTCCGCGCAACTGTCGCCGGACTACGCGCTAATTAGCGTTGTTTTCATACAAAAAGAATTTGTTCATTTCGTTGATTTTTTTAAAATGTGCATTAATATTGGTTAACAATATTTTTATTTTTTTTATTAGTAATAAAAGGTACATAAATTACAAATAAATTTTATACAGTAATTAATTACATAGTAGATATATTTGATGTACCTCCATAATTAGGCAAGGCTTGTGTGTATATTTTAATATATAATAATATAATAATAATAATAATAATCTTTATTCAATGAAATAACAACAATATAACTAAAAAAAAAAAAAAAAAAAATTACATACTCAATGTAGTTTACAAATAGATTACATCAATCAGTACAGAAAAATTAACAAACAGAAAGTAACGTAAGAAAGGTTACACAGGAGTAGTATAGTTATACAGTATTTTTAGTTGTGCTTTGCCTGCCTCACTAGGTGAACCTGTATTGAGGCAGAAATTTTGTTAATTGTTTCTCGCAATTTTATCTATGGTTTTTTTATAAATGTGTAAAGTAGGTTTCCATACAGCAAAAACTTTATTTTAGTTAACATTATTGTTTGCATATACCTACACAATTCATAAACTGCAAGGTTATTACTACAATAACAACTGTCAATGACTGGGCGTTTGGGTGAGGGCACCAGTATAGGCTCGATCATTAGAATGTATCCATATTTTAACATATTTTTTAAACTCTCTCTGTGTTTGACTCAGTTTGATGTTTTCTGGGAGAATGTTGAATATTTTTGTGGCAAAGTATCTAAAGCTACTATTTTGAATAAGGAAAGAATTCGTTCATTTAGTTTAACGTTCGTTTGGTTTATTCGTTAATTATTTGTTCTTTTAGTTTATTTGTTAATTGGTAAACAATATCGGCGACACCCGGAAGCGCAGACCCACATGGTAAAAACAGCAGATAGCACATCTACCTTATATTTCAATACCTTTGGTTTTTGTAAACAACAAAAGTGGTAAAAACTAAGTATTTTATTAATTTGAAGAAATAATAAAGTTTAAAAATATAAAATTTCTAAACATTTTCTCTATGTTTCTAACTCTTATTTATTTGCAACAACCGCTGTAATTTGTAACACTCATATAACAAAGAGGAGGCGTCGGTTTTGTGTTGTCTAGCAATCTAGCAGATCAAAGAATAAGCATTTATTAAAAACGTTGTTATCAATGTCACGGATTTTTTTAAATAAATGCCAGTTTCAAATATGAAGACGGTAAAATTACAATCTTAACACTAGCCAAAAACGCTTAAGATAAATAGGATTTTGGAAGATTTACGCGAATTTAAACCAACCAAGAGAGAGTGGGAATACAAGCGAAAAACTATTCCGACAAATTTCAAAAGGAGGGTTTTCCACTTCTGTTCACATGAAAACTGGATATTGCTCCATTCTTTCCAACTTTTCTAAAATATAAGTTCTTGACTCTCAGGATTGTACTCTTCGCGATCTTGAAGTATGGACCATAGATCACAATATCTAAGTATATAAATGCCAAAGTCATTCGAAGATATTATTATCACACAAGTGGTTCGCTACGTTTGGTGACTTAGCAGAGGTGCCTGGATTCACGAGGTGAAGTTTGTCCGGGCCTTGCCGGCAGATTCGTCTGCCCACTACTGCCTGGCTGGTTGGATCGGGAGAGACTGGTTGAGAGAGGCCTTTGACCTATCCAGCCGAATTCTCTCGACCCATCGCCTTATGCCGCAGTTGGAGGAATGGGCGTAGACACTTATCTATTGGGCGTAAGCATGGTGGGGCGTTTGCCCCCCTCTGGCTGGCCGATGCATGACCTCTGGGATTGTCGACAGAGTTGCGTTTTCATATTTACAGTACTTCATTTGATGGTTTTTCCTTCATCCGTTCATATTCTTTATATTTATAGAGCCCACTTTTTTCGGTAACTACTCAATTTTTTTTAATATTTTGCCCCATCCTAAATCAAAATCTGGCTACGCCCATGCTCCTGGACAAATTGACCCTTAGATTCCTACCCACTTCTCATGCCTCTTGGGAAGGAAAGAGGCTTTCCTCTCCTTCCTTTCCTTAAAAAGAACCTCTACATATATCCCCTAAGATAACATAGGCCCTGAGGGAAATTATTTTTCTCAGGGCTTCGTGTGTGGAAAAAATGTAAAAGCCTATTTTCTACCAAGCTTTGTCTATAATTGTCTGCAATAGTGCAATTCTGAAACACTGCACCTCTCCTTAGTCTCTACTCCATACATTTAAAATATTATACTATAAAATGACTAACCATTCCTCTGCTCTTTCGAGTTGAAGGTCAAGAACACCTTGAAAGGTGAAAGCTAAACATAATTTATTATAAAAGATTATTCAAATATATTTTTTAAATAATGTCATGTAGTAAGCAACGACACTATGTCAAATAATCTAACTAGTCCCAACATCTTCAAACTAATAATATTTCTAGTTTTAAATTTATGAGTAAAACAAATTAATTTTACAAATTGTAATATTTAATTAAATGAAGACAATATTAGCGAAACTCAATAAAAAAATCTGAAAACCGAAAAATCGTAGAAAAAGATACCGTCACACATGGGACACAAACCCCCGACCTTCGGTTTGCCGGGGCGCAACTCTACCAACTGAGCTAATGTGTTCCTCCCTATCCGAATAAAGGTTTCATATACTAACTTTACCAATCACTAATTAATTACAAGCAGGGCTGATGAACTTCGCAGCTAAAATCCCATCATAATTAGTTTATAGTCTGATTCATGCGAAATATTTCATTGGATCTTTGACCTAATAATGGCAAAATTCGCTGCCCAATGCGACCAAAATAGATTGACTATAATTGATTAATTACTGTGGAAGTCCTTTGCCATTTCCGAGGCAATTACCCAATTAAACCGTTGATTCACCCGCGCCGTGATCTGTTTGATATTCATCCACGCAATCTTGACTCGCCTATCGCCTATTCGATTTTTTCACAGAGCCGGCCCGTTTAAGTCCATTTATAATTTTTTTAAATAAAATGTTAATGGTGATCTTGATTTTGAATTAGATTTTGTTTTTGGTCGAATGAAATGGAAAACATCACCTTTCCCAAGCTGAATTACTTAAGTGATATATAGTAACTTTTAAGGAGAGTAAAACATTAAACCTGTTTAAAAGTGGTCCCAGCGAGGGTCCTTGAAGAACTCCATTCTTTGTGGAAGTGGGTTTACATTGAATAACATTTTCTTTATTACACCGCATTCTGATACTTATGTGTGTGATTTCTTTAGATCTAGAGCGGGTTTATTGTGCCTAGTTGAAAATCAGACAGGACATAATATTATGGCTTACAGTGTAAAATTCTTTTTTAATGATTACCAATATTTCTGTAAATATCATTCATGTTGCTGCTGGTTTTTAACATAAAAAATAAATTAATATTGAATATGAGATAAACGAATACAGAACTTCCAATTTTTACAAATAAATAAGAATTCGGAGCGGTCTGTAGCTGAATGCACAAATGAGTTGGGTTCCCATCCAGGGGTCCCAGGTTCAATCATATGACAGCTAAACCTCCATCATAGCACAAGCAACATTCTCCGCTTATATTGATGGAAATAGGAGAGAACACGGAATTTTGGTACTTGTCAAGAATTAAGGTTTGTGGAGTTACTGCAATTTCTTCCATAATCCTGACATACGTATTATTTAATTAAAATTCTAAGGTTGGTCCTGATTTCTCTCTGTAACTCTCCTACAACAAAATATCAGAGGGTGGTAATAATAGACCACTAGTAGTCATTTTAAATTGCAATTCGCCAACGGTGGTAATTTCGCCTGATTGACCAATTTGCAATTTATTTTCGTTTCGGCTCGCGAAATGTATTCGACATTGTCCTGTTCATCAAATGGATGATGAGGCTGTTGTTTGTATTGGGGCTTGGGGGCCGATGGTGATATCGTCATCGGGGGGCGTGTCGGGGGAATTGATGCTGATTTGGGCGTGCAGTCGTGCAGCTATTTGAGGGGGATTGATTTATTTGATGACTTGTCTGGATGAAAAGACGCAGTAGATGCTGTCCTTGTGATGGAATGAAAAAAGCTAGATTGAACAGAGCTCTTAAGAGTTATTTAGATATAAAAAACGGGTGTGCTTTAGATCACATATCTGAAGTAAGACTTCTGCTCCATCTGTACGATAGGAAGAGAGAAATAAAATGTGCGCGCGCACTGCTCTCTCTCTTGCTGCTACGGTGTAATACAGACAATAGGCCTGCACTGTGTAACGTAACTGGCTATGAGAGAAAGAGAGAAATAAAATGTGTGCTCGCACCTCTCTCTCTTGCCCCTACAGTAAATATACAAAGCGTAACCTCTTTCTATCTTCACTAACTTGTATCTCACTCTCAACTACCGTTCGCCTCGCTTTTCGTAACGCTCTCATCACGCCTTCGCCAGCTTACTCCCCAAGTCAAGCGTGCGTAAAGAAGTTTTACTTCAATTATCAATTCTTTGCAGGAAATGAACTAAGCAACGTTTAAGCCACCGCATTCCGAATTTCTACCGATTTATTTAACACATTTCCCTTTAATATGGTACCAAACGAGAACACCGACTACCTGGAGTGAAAGTACGACATGGTTCTAAAGAAAGCAAGGAAAATGAAGAAGATAGTTGAGAAGTATCTGGTAATTCAAAACTGGTCACATAGATTAGGTAAAGGACTGAGTGCCGAAGCGGGTGCGGGTGCGGGAGCGGCGAGGGCGCGAACAGCAGGTCCATGTCGCACACGAGCAGTCACTATGGACACTTCACTTGCTTGTAGTGTGTTTGGATACACCGCACCGCTCCCGCGCCGCAAAACGCGCTACATTCTGACCGAGCACTGACTGTCTATTCAGGCAAAGCGCAGAGCGGTCGCCTCTCGCCTTGATCGCATCCAAATTCGAGCTTGAAAGTACGATCCGAAATATTTTTTTACATTGTATTTCTGCAAATGTTAATTGCTTTGTTATTAAATTCGATGACGGTTATTTATTTTTTTATCGGGTTTCAAGAATTTCTGGTGAGTATGGACCCCATTGTCCGCCAAGAAGACCGCCACGGGTTGTAAGTCTACTAGTCTACTGGTTGTAGATAGGGAATGCAATCTCGATCTCGCGAGATCTCGTGACATTTTTTGGGATCAATCCCGAAGCATACTATGACGAGATCCCATTCGAGATCGACGAGATTGGGCGGCAGTAGTCAGCGATGCTACGCACGTCCACTTGGGGCGCGAGTGGTGCACTGACTGACTGACGGTCGGGCGGGAGTGTTGATCGATGAAAGAAAACTATCCCGACTATTTACGAATATTAGCGACGGATGACGAGGGGGGCAGATAATATAAAACACTATATGTGCCGAGTGAGTGAGAAAGAGATACTTGCGATTTGTTTTAATTAAAAAAAACTGTTAATTATGTAGTAACTAATATTAAAGAATAAATGTTTTTGTTTTCTTTCAAATAATATTTTCTTTTAATTAACGAGATCTCGAATTTGCGATCTCGAGTCGAGATTGCATTCCCTAGTTGTAGGTGACTAGTTATAAAAGTCTTTAGATTAAATAAATTAACTCCTCACTTTCTCCAAGATCAATAGCACTCTCCAAAAAGGGTTATCATAGATACACTGACTCCGGGCAATTATTGGGAATCTTGTAGTATTCGTATGTTTTTACAAATTTCTAACACAATTCTTGGCGAAATTTAAACGTTTTCATTGAATTTATAAGTTAAAGCTAATCAATAATAATCTTTGAAAGTAAAAACGCATTTCGTCAGGTATAATAATAATGCAAATAAAGCAATATGCAAATAATGCAAAACCGCTATTTCTCGAGCGGAAAAACACGCAGAAGGATTTATAAACATGCTAATTGGATGCAATGAAAATCAGCCGATCGCATAAGTAGTTACCTACTGAATATGTCTAAGTAGCTAGTGTTACAAACAAAAGAAAGAACAATTTTTTTATTTAATCAACGATCAACTAGTTTTTTTTTGCTCTTCTCTCTCTATTCCTTTTTTGTACATTTTGTCTTCTTCTATCCTACTCTTTACCTGTCTTCCCCTTCTTCCTGCATCGTTTTTCTTGCCTCTTCCACCGGCCTTTATTTTTTCTTCATTGTCCTATCCATAAATATTCTTCCTTCATCGTCCTTTCTTCTTTTCTTCTCATTCATACAATTTATTCTGTTTCGTTCATGGCGTACATTTTTCATGTTGATTCCCAAACCCTTTTCCTTAATTCCTCAAGGTTTTGTGGAGAAACCTACCTCAATCACTCAAATAGTCTTTCCAACGATTGTTACACCTACAATCATTTGATATAATATTTTCTTTATGTGGGTTTCCTCAATTCTTGCATCATTTGTATCAATATCTACCGTTAGCGCCTTCGCAAGTATTCATACTTACTTCTTCTTATTTCGTTCCCTCATAGCTGAGAATCATCACCCTCACTCCAATAACTTTGTTAACCAGGCTTCTCCGCTCATCACTGAAGTTCCGAACGCGCGATATGTTCAGTCCAACTCATCAAACATCTTCCCCTGTTTGTCCTGTCTTCCACTTTTCCAGTAACCAAGAGCTTGAGCTTGGTTTGAGTTCTCAAAATATCTCAGGATACACAGTCGGCAGACAGTCTACAGACTATTGCAGAAGCCTAGCTCTTCCACAATCCACAATATTCTTATATGTATTTCTTCTCCATCACCACATTTTGATGGCATATATCCATTTCCTTTATTTGTCTCTAACTAATTTCCACACCGTACAGAAATATGTGGAAAATCTAGTTACAACACTATTTATAAATTGATGATTTATTCTGAGGTCACATATTAAATGAAACCGTTTCCAAGACAAAACACGCGTTTGAAACTGACAACTAGTAGATCTCAATTCAGTCATTTAGATAAATGCAGCAGCCTTGTTATTGCAGTCGATAAATCGCTCAATTTGCATGCTGGTGCAAAATGCAATCATAGCCGCGCCAACCGACATGAATGCAGTTCCGGTCAGGATGGAAGCGAATTAGTACAGCAGGACTGGACCAAAGGGATTGGAATATAATTACTTATTTAATAGAAAATAAATTATAACAGCAGTCAATAATTTACTTTGAGGTTACTCCATAAAAATTAATAAAAATCAGCTTTGCAAGTCGGTTTTATAACACAACTAGCGAATACCTGGCATGCGTTGAAATGCCACTCACAGAAAGAAGGTGTTTGTGTTTTAATTTTGAAGTACAAATATACATTTTTTTAGTGCGTCTGTGCATACACGAATAAATCAGAAGGTTTTCTGACGCATGAGCAGGCCACATACAGCTGACCGTGTGAGAAGCATGGATTTTGCAAATTTACCCCCTGCTATCCCCTAATGCTACTATGTCTCCTTTGCAATTCCTTCCTGATTAATATGATGATATTATTTTAATAAACGCTCGATTAATTGTCGAGAATTAATAAATACTAGCTGACCCGGCCACGCGTTGCTGTGGCTAATAAAACACAACGTCATCTACTGGATGGTTATCCAACCTTTATAACCACCGCCGTCTTTGAGTTTATCGCGAAGACACAGACAGACAGACAGACAGACAGAGATGGTGTGAAAGATTATAATAATGTGCATGAAATGCTTGGGGTATCTAACGTATTTAAGTTAATAAGGAGTAATATTGTATCCTGCTAAATAACTTTTCAATTACCGCAATGTACGTGATCATTTTTTTAGAAGATACAATGGGATAAGCTATCCGTAGATAGATATATGCCTTCGCGGCCTTTTTTGTAGATCTATAAAAGAGGAATATCCCACCATGCATTGTTTTGTTATATCCCAAAAGGATTAGGCAGCGTTTTCGACGAAAGCTACCAGGCGACTTGACTTTTTCCGACACTTCTAACAATTATCGTTATGTTTCAACCAATTTACACAAATCCTTGACAAATTACATACCTAAACCTTCCTCACGAAACACTCTATCTATTGGTGAAAACCGCTTGAAAATCCGTTCCAAATCGTCACTTCATTTGGATAGGGTTCTAACTGACATTTTTTTCAAAAATGACCTTTGAATGCCAAAGCATTTCTTTTGCTTATTTCTATAACCAAAATAATTTTCAGAACCATCTGTGTCGTATTTTCGTAGATATAAGTATGACAAAGTTCTAACTTCAAGCTTTTTCAATAATAATTCATTTCACAAGGTTCTAACATCACTTACACTCTCTATTTTGTTTGTATCTGACAGTTGATCTTAAATACGAGGCACATTATGGTCCGTCATTTCATTTGGATAGGGTTCTAACTACATCTTACCATTTTCTAAGGTTTCTAAGTTTCCAAAGACGAATTTTCGAAATCTATGTAAGAATTTTAATTTATGTATTTTAGTTTATTGTATTTTAATGGAAAATATTTTTATAGGGCTTGGCCCTAGCTAGGAATATCATTAGGGTAATGTAATTAGAACCTTGTGCAATGAATTATTATGCTCTAGCTGGTTGCACAGGGTTCTATTTGTATGTTTAGGTATGTTCTAAAAGGGTAAGTTTACGTCCTCTTTAAATATTTTCATTTAAAACATGTTCAATTAAAATACTTTACACAAGGTTCAACATCCAAATCGGAAATTTGTAAACAGATTATGAGAAATCATCTTTGCAAACTTTGACACCATATCTCAGAACAAGGTGAAGCGAAGTTAGAACCCTATCCAAATGAAGTGACGAAATTTAGAGATTTTTATCTCTGTATAGTAATTCAGGTTTTACAATGGGTTATGTAATAGAGTATCGCTTGTTGTAATTATATGTATATTATACGTAATAGGTACCTGTTAATTGATAAATAAATAATTTATTAGTTCTTCTAACACAGCAATTTATTAGTGTAATGGGGAAATCCGTAATTCGTTTAAAATTATGTAAATTGCGTGTGTATAAACCAACCTAAGTTACGTAAATTGTGTATGTATAAACCAACCATTTTGTAAACATTTGATAAATACATATATCAATACGATATTGACCAAATTTGTCATCTGTGGCCAGTTATCAATATTTGCGAGCACGGTCAACAATAATTGGTAAGAGATATTCCGACCGATTTTAGCCCGGCATCCATAATGTCAGATAAGTTATCGATTGTGCGATTCATAAGAAAGATATTTTATGATTTTTTTCTGAATCGATTCAATTTTGTTTCTATGTACTGCATAAATTGGAGACCACACTGTTGACGCAAACTCTATTTGGCTACGTATGTACATATGCAAAGCATGGTTGTTTGATAATTACAGAGTTTGTGAATTCTTTTGTATTTCTTACGATGAAACCAAACATTTTAGCTGCTTTATTTGTTATTTGATTGATATGACATTGATATTGTAACTTAATATCGAGAATCACACCTAGATCGCATTATAGTACTTAAATTGATTCTAGATATTTTTAAAATGCATACTTTTATATTTCGTCATATACTATGATTTTTATATTATTTTATACCTTTCCTCTATTTATGTTATTTTATACTGATTTCTACTCTTTCATACTTAATTGATATGTTTGATATTATTAATTTATAATCCTTTATGTTCTCTAACATTATGGGTTCTAGATTGTTATTGCACTATATGTAAAATCGACCACCATAACACGGGCATTAGCCTAGCATGGTGGTCGAAAAATCCACAAATAATGTAACCATAATATGCAATGAATAAAGAAAAAAAAACGAGACCACACAGACCTTAAGGCGGCCCCTAGACGATCGATTATATTGCTCAATATTCCATTTATTTATTTATTTAATACAAACAGTATAAGTATGCCATAAACATTAATTACATGTCACAAATTCATATTCAAAATATTAGTAATGGTAAAACAGTGTATGTATAACAGTTAATTGTGACGATACATTGGGAAGTGACACCAGAGATACATTTACATGCAAAAATCTATAATACAAATAAAATTAATAGTGATTAAAAAAATATGATAGCATAGCCGTCTTGTACCTCTGTTCCGTGCAGTCAAATAGATCTATCACATCTGCATATCTATTAGTAACTTCATGCAACCAAAGGGTTAATATTGAAGATTGCTGAATGATTGAACAAAAGTTTGAGCGAGTTTAATTTTTATTGCACCATATTTTTCCATTGCATAGTGTAGGGTCAGTATTGGACAATATTTTTTCAATTTTTCATTTTATCAACTCGAAAACATTGAGCAGTTCGTTTATTGTGCAATATAATTAATCGTTTGGATTCTAAGCGCCTTTCAATCTTATTGTACAATAAAATATATTGTACAATGTTATTGTAGCGTCTAGCGGCCGCCTTAGACCACACGACTGAATTAAAACTTCACTAACTTATATCTCCCTCTCAACCTCCGTTCGCCTCGCCCGATCACACTTTTCATAACGCTCTCGTCACGCATTCACCAGCTTACTCCCCAAGTCAAGCGTGCATAAAGGCCCTACCGTTCGCCTCGCCAGTTCACACTTTTCGTAACGCTCTCGTCACGCATTCACCAGCTTACTTCAATTTTTTTTTTAAGTTCCCGTTAACTGCCAATACACGCATTTATTTGGATAAAGTCGTTCGTTATATAAAAATACTGGATTATTAATGAATGGAGTTCAACTAACGAAGCTTTTCAAATCATGCAGGTGATCTTCCACTCAGGCCCCAAAGCTTCTTGTCCCGACAATCATCATCATCATCACTATTGGCTCTACAACACCTGGTGGGTCTTGGCCTCCTCAAGAGCCTTCCTCCACTCATCTCGGTTTTGTGCCAGCTCTCTCCAGTTTAGAAGCTCCAAGATAAGATATGTCTTTGAGGACTTTCTTGCTCCATCTTAATCTTGGTCTTCCCAGGCTCCTTCGCCCTATTGGTCTTGAGTTCAGCAGGGACTTTGGTGCTTGATACTCGGTCATTCTTTCCACATGACCCAGCCACCGAAGTCTTCCCAGTTTTATAAATTTTGCGACGTTTAGCTTCTTAAACAAAGTATAGAGCTCATTGTTGTAACGTCTGCGCCAAAATCCATTTTCTAGAACCGGTCCGAAGATGCGCCTCAAATTTTCCTTTCAAAAACGTCCAGTGCTCGCTCATTCCTTTTAGCTAGTACCTAAGTCTCAGCTGCTTACGTAAGTACTGGTCACGACAATACGAGTTTATAAATAGCAGTCAAGTCCAATAAGCTTGTTTTCAAGCTAACGCGTGTGTTCCCACAGAAATCGTTATAGCTCCGTTATTGTTCTAGTGACAACCCTAAAACAACATTTAGAATATCTATAATAAACCACGCTTCACACCTATATTCAAAGATGAAGATAGAAATAGATAAAAATACTAATTTTGTACAAACAGTTTTCACCCACCAAAACGCATACGCGCCGTTACACTAATTTTTTATTAAATATTTTTGTATGAAACGGTAAAAAAGTGAGGTGATTAAATTGTTTATTATACATTTGTACGATAAAATAAGTGTTTTTTACGTTATCCGTGATTTTATTACGGTTTTCGCATAAAAACATCTCGTGAGTCATTTTAACATTTTTTTTATTTTTGCATTCAAAATTTTAATATTTACAAATTTTAATATTTATTCGTAATAATGCAATTTTAAAGCGTATGTCTCATCACCTTTCCAAAACAGTTTTTCGTATTTTGCTAAATTTATAAATATTTATTTTATTGAGATTTAATTGCAAAACGGAAATAACACATTTTTTTTATCAATCTGAAAGTTCGTTAGAACCAAAAACATACACAAAGGCGATGGACCCAAGTGGTTAAATAATTCAACTAAGACACTACCAATTTATTCCAATAAAATAAGGTCTCCAAGATTCTGCGGTCGCGACTCGTCGCGAGGAACAATTTTACGCGAGATCCGGCAACACTGGCGTGTAGCCTGTTTTCCCCTTGTCAAATTCCCACCACGATGCACCCTCTGTGACTCTTAGTCTCGGCGTGGCAGCCGTCTGCGATTTCCGCTCCCCGCACCCGCCAGGTGTGAATTACGCTCCATAATTAGTTTTTTTGTGCAAAAACAAAACCCAGATAGAAATTCATTCTCAGCTACTTGAAGTGTACGGAAAATAGTGGATGAGTGCGAAAACGTGCGTAAATGGTGCAGAAAATTTAAAAGCATGGTGGACGGCCATCGGTTTCCGACGAAAAAATTGACAAAGTGGAAAAAACAATTAATGCAGATCGACGGGTGACGGTTCGGGAGCTCTGTCATATAATCCCTGATGTCAGTAAGACCACTATTGACAAGATTTTGACAGAACATTTGGGAGACCACAAGGTCTGCTTAAGGTGGGTCCCAAAATGCTCACCAAAGGTCACAAACAACAACAGGTTGAAGCAGCCCGCGAATTCCTTGAGTGCACGACATTGATGGCGAAGAATTCTTGGACCCAATTGTAACTGGGGACGAGACCTGGATACACTACACGACACCAGAGACAAAGGAACAATCGCAGTGCCGTCATTCAGATTCGCCGAAGCAAAGTTTAAAAACGAATTACTGAGCGTAACTCATCACCTGGCGGGTGCGGCGAGTGAAAGCTCCATCGCGAACATCTGCCACGCCGAGACTAAGCGTTACAGAAGGTGCATCATAGTGGGGATTTGACAAGGGGAAACCAGGCTATACGCCAGTATTACTGGATTGCGCGTAAAATCTTTCCTCGCGACCGCAACACCTTGGAGACCTTATATTACGGACAGCCCTCGTATGTCTAAAGAAATGTTTAATACCTACGACGACGTCATTAATACCTAGCAATGGCTCCACCCCTACCACAATCCTTAATAATACATTGTTCCCATCCACTATTTTGTAACTGTCAAATCAGTATACGTTTGCTCTGAAGAAGGAACGGTCGTTCCGAAACCGATCGGCTTTACTCAAATATACAAGCGTTCAAACAAAGTAACATTGTTTAATTTATCTATAAATGATTTAACTAATTAGTTTATCCCGTTTGTTGTCAAAAACTAAAAGCGGACTGCCAATACATATTTAGGTTAGTATTTCAATTCAACGTTGCCAAATTATTAATATTTTTACATAATTCTTCGACGATGTTTGGATCATTTCTATAACTACGTTTTCATGAGAAAATCACCTCAAGGGCGCAATACAACTTATTTCATATATTTAATTTATGCCCTAACACTTAGACTTATAACTTCGATTAATTACTAGTGGCTTATAACTAAGATTGATACCTAGTGACTTACAACTAAGACTCTTGTTAAGCATGCCAACATTGACATGGTCATTTATTGCAACAAGCGCAAAACATGTCATAGATACAACATACATAACTACTACCTACACGAAAAACTATGTAGTGTACACAAAAAAATGGCGAAAGTTGTCTGTCGACATTGCGATTATCATAACTGGGCAAGGTTAGATGAAATTATGCACGCCATAAATTAGATTTAGATAGATGAATTACAATTTTGATTGAATAGGTTTCACTAGCGGTTATAATGTGCTTCTGTCTGTAATTCCGGTTCAATGAACTCTAGAACTTTTGCTTTGAATTTTTGCTGAATTTAAGCTTGGTTTTCAAAATTAAAAGTGTTTGTTTGGATATTTCAACGGTTCATAGCTCATGATTGAAGTATCATTGCGAGCTAGATATTTCAGACTGAAAAAAGTTCATGACAACTTAGCTCACCGTTCGAGAGTTTTGCTGTTTCAGACAAACGGATGTGAGAAGGTTGGCGACATTTGCGGTGTGCAGTGGCATTTTCTGTATATATGTTAAGTTCCGGTTCCGGTTCAAGATGGTGGCCTTGTTGGATACTACATTTTTATCCCGCCAGAGCTGTTAAATCGGTGACCGGACAACTCAAAATGAAACCAACTCAGAAGCACTTCAGAAAGGTCATTAAGAGTGATGATAAAAAAATATAAAAAAATGGTTAAATAGGTTAGGTTAGGGTTACCAGCTATTTTAAAAAGATTTTTCAAAGCTTTTAATGACCTTTCTGAGGTGTTTCTGAGTTGGTTTCATTCTGAGTTGGCATGGAACCGTTAAATCAGTATAATCAATATTATTGTACCTGTTGGTAACAATTTTATCATTAAGACGTAACATTTTTATTTGGGAGGCGAATATGTGTACCGTCGCCCCGGGAACCATTTATTGGATAACCAACATCCCTGCTAAAGGTCCCCTTGAGTGTTTCGCTACGATTGGTGACTTAGCAGGGTTGCCCGGGTTCATGGGGCGAAGCTTGTCTATGTCGTGGCGGCAGATGCGTTTGCTCACCTACTTTGTGGCGAGACACCTTTTGACATCTCCGGCAGGACTCTCCCATCCCATCGCCTTGCACCGAAGTAGGAGGGATGAATTCATACATCCGTCACTCCTGGACACATTGACCCCCAGATTCTTACTTTTTTCCTGCCCAGAATTTCCTCCCTTTCCCTAAAAAGGCCCTCCACACAACGTCATGTTTTACCTGTCAGAGGATTATTGTTTTATAATATTATAAGTCAACATGTTATGTTGTCCGATTCCTTGTACAGGGAAAGAGTTTACCATAAACATAATACAAGATTCACTCAAAATGAAGGATTGGCGGTTCCGAAATGTACCAATAAATACGGTGAAAGGACCCTAAACTATATTGTACCCAAAATATTCAATAAACTACCAATGACAATCAAAAATAATAACGTTTTTAATGGTAAAGTCAAATATAAACTAAGGAAATGGCTATTAGATAGGGATGATTTATATTGATGCCCTACCGAAGTCCTTGTATTCTTTATTGAAACTCACATTGAAGGAATTAGTAAATTCTTTACAATTTTTGTAAACCTAATGTATATGAAACTTTTAATTTACTTGTGATTATATTTCATTTGTTCATACTAAATCCATCTGTCCTTTTTTATTATATAATAACATACTAATTTTTTATTATATCATATCATACTAAATCCATGTGTACTTTTTTATTATTTAAGGCTTCTAGTGCTACTTACATGTATATACTATTTCGGTAACTTAAATAATCTATTTGATTGATATTTAGCATCAAAATTATAAAATTATATGTAAACAATGTTTGAAAATGTATCAATGTTGTCATTATGTACCTGCTGACAAACTACATAAGTAGTTTAGCGGGTTTAAATGTAAATAAATAAAAATTTAAAAAAATTTAAAAAATCCCAGATGACACAGGTCCTGAGGGATTTTTTCGGTGGAGCCAAATAAAAAAATAAAAAAATCAATAAAAAAAAGTTTTTATGATTTAAAATCATATAGGTATAGGTAGGTATTTAAGTAGATATATACTTACAAATCTTATGATTTCTAAGGAAATTTCGGATTTGATTCATTAAATAAAATAAAAATAGCAATTTACTTTTTTGGATGCGAGGTCTACTGTTCACAGAAGTTTTGACCGTTGGCGTATAAAAAATAATATTAATAGTAACTACGTACTTTCCGACAACTGTAAAGAATTTATTTTAATTTACATAACCGTCGTAAAAAATGACCGCAAATTCTTTCTGGTCATTTATCGCCGAGTAAATCCGTTGTAGACATTCTGGCAGTCACAATAATAGCGCGAAATAATAAAATTCCACCTTTCTTATGTTAAGCACAGCTGTGCCGCTGTTGTAAGCAAGAACACAGTTTCTTGATCGAGAGTCCCAAGGAAGATACTATGTTTTTACTTACCACTAAAGTGTGTCGGTCAAAAGGAATTCAGACCGATTTTTTCTATGGCAGAATGCCACTTGTAGATATAATTAAGCACTTAAGTACAGTGAGCTTCATTCTTGATTGTACTACAAGTGTTGACCTGTGACAGGATATTATAATTGTAAGATGTAGAAAAACAGTCAATTTGGGAGGCGGGTATAGGTACCGCCGCCTCAGGAAACATGACTGGTTGAGAAACATGGCCTTTTGACCTTTCCAGCCGGAATCTCTCGACCCATCGCCTTGCACCGCAGTTGGAGAGATAGATTCATTCATACGTGCATCACTCCCGGACATATTTATCCCCAAATTCCTACCCACCCCTCATACCTTTTTCCTACTAATATGCTATTTTATTTATTTGTGTTTTAAATAATAAAATGCAGGCCATTAAAGGATTCAATTTTTATGATTTCACCAGGGCAATACCGAGTATATCTTTTTTTAGATTAGCTCCACATAGGAGGCCCTGAGGAAAATAATTTCCCTCAGGGCCTATGTCATCTTAGGGGATGCTGTGTGGAGGGTTTTTTTCAAGAAAGGGAGGAGAGGAAGTTTTGGGAAGGAAATAGGTAGACGGGATGGGTAGGAATCTGGGGCTCAGTGTGTCCAGGAGTGACGGACACATGAATCCATCCCTCCAACTGCGGTGCAAGGCGATGGGTCGAGAGATACTGGCTGGAGAGGATAAAAGATCTCCCTCAACCAGTCTCTCGATCCTGCCGACCACGCAGCAGGTAAGCAGACGCCCATACTCGCCTAACAAATCTACCACTCTGTGTATACGTACTGTCTTAATATATTTCAAAAGCGAACGTATATAGACGCATTGTCGTAGATACTACAAAATTTTACTAACCGACGCGACGCGTACAAACGCCATGTCCTTCAATTTTTTAACCCAATCTAAATATTTCGCTAGAACGTTCTGACAGAAACGTATGTGGAATTTTCTGTAACCTTTTTAAAATTTATTATCATGGCGCTCATAAAATAATGCAGATGACTGTAGTTAAAAACGCTGCGAGTTACTGTAGGCGTCTCAGAACCAATTCGTAATCAATCACTCGTCAAACCATATTGCAATGACAGGTGTATTGTATAAGCTTCCATAGAGGTCATTTGGGTTAACACATGTCTCCTGAAATGTAAAAAAAAACTATGGGTAAGTAATGCATTCATGTTGAAAAAGTTTAACTTTTATACATACTAGCAAGTTCCCGACATGCGTTGCTATGTTACTTATAAATAAATTGTTTCTCCCTGCGTGTCCTTTCCCATACATCCCGTTCCCCTTCCGCCTCCCCTTCCTCTCCCACGTCCCCTTCCCCACACGCATTCCCACTTCTCCGCATTTTCTATCGCCTCTCCTTCTCACAGTTTCCCTGGCCCCTCCCGCATTCCATTCATTCAGTCTCGGTACATTCAGTTTTCAAAAAGCTCGCGTACCACCTCTTACATTTTTTTATACAAATTTCATAATGCCAGAGCTCACTATTATATAAAGAAATCATCGCGGGCATGCACACATCAAATCCCCAAAGTTTCATCGCAATCGGACGAATGGTTAACAACGTATACTTTCATGATGCCAGAATTCACTATTATGAGTATATAGAAACCATAGCTGGCATGTGCACATCAAATTCCCAAAGTTTCATCGCAAACGGATGAATGGTTTAGCAACGCATAGACATCTCATATATTTATATAATATACCCCCAAGCATACATATTTTGATTTTTATTTATGTTATATAGATTTTTTCTTACAATAATAAATTCCCTAAAATAATTTCCCTCGAGGCTTATGCAATTTTTGGGATTACTGCGCTTGTGTTAAGACAACAACTTTTAAAAGAAGTTACCCTAACACCAGAGATGACAGCGCGTTTTACCGCGTACTCCACGTTAAGAGATGTTAGTCGCGGGAAAATTAGCACATAAATCAAAATAATAATACAAACAGCTAGTCTTTTATGAACGCTTCTTAGTCTAAAGCTGGGAACATACTAGGCCCACGCCACGCCACGCGACGTAGGTAGACGTCATCATTTCCATATCTGGACTACTTACCATCCATACATTTTCTATGGAAACGGGTGCTTTAGAATCACACTAGCCCCACGCAACGCAAACCGACGCCCCCTACGCAACGCGGATCTGCCGCAGCCAGATCGGCGTGGGCCATGTGGAAGGTGGAGGGGGTATGGTCACGCCTACTACGAGATGATTTTACATCTTTCTGGTGTTATCTAAGCAACTAACGTTATGTTTCGCAATATCTGTGGTTGTTTTTGACAGATATTATTCAAAAATGGATGACGAACAGTTCATTGAAACTGGACGGCACGAAGTTATTTATAAAATCAAATTACAGGATTATAGAGATTCTGCATACGCAGTGCAGCTTGGGAGGAAATTTCAGCCATTCATGGCATTACTTTCAATATTATACCCGTATCATGAATGACAATCAAACATGACATAGACACACTGCCAGTCTTTCTCTGATCCGAATGGACTTTCGTGTTTTCTTTTTTTATGTCATATTCAATTATGCTGTGAAGCTCTTCAAATACCACTTTACTCATACGGAAGTACATGAAGAATCGTCCGTCGTCAGATTCTAGTTAATTAGATTAGTTAACTAGATTCTACTAAAGTATGGAACTCTCCAAACATTTGTCTTTGTTTGTTAATGTTATGGACCCAAATACTTCTCACTTTTTTCTTTTTACGAGAATATTGATTTAATAATAATAATCGTAGCAAATCATCTTCAAATTCACTTTCAAGACATGGCAAAGCTGTCATCTGCTGAGAAGAGAATCACATAAACATAACCTAAAAAATAAATGTCAAATGTGTCAAATCAAACGCGCCTGCGCACAACCAGAGACCCCTTGTCACGTGGTCACAGCGACGCGTACGTACGTCGGCCAGTGTGAACGGGACAGGAACGTTGCGTCGCGTTGCGTCTGCTCAGTATGATCCTTGCTTTATACTTATAAGTAGCTTTAAGAACTAATAAATACCTAGTAATTGTGTTGTTAGGTAGGTAATTAATTTATTAATTGTTTTTGTGTTTAATTCGTAGAATTCCATTTTAATTTTTGAAAATTTAATTAAAATTAAATATGATAATGTTATTATCGAGTTCTGCAAGTATTTTAGTTACAGCTGTTTCGACTTGTAAGATCATTTTCAAACCATAGTGAAGCCACTTACGGACGACATATTTACAATATTTTAAATGTAAATTAAAAAAATGGTAATTAATTCATTTAACACAAGACAGGCGTAGACAAGCCATTGAAAGTCATAGAAAATCACAGAAATTTGACAGCCGATAACGAACGACGGACGCTTTCCAGTACCCGACCGATTTTGCCTGTTGTCTTGTCTCGTAACATGACCGCAAAAGATAACAACAAAAGACACAATTTCACCCTTCCGATATTTGTTAATTTTAGCAATCTCATTAGATTCCATTTCTGCCCGCGGAAAACATTATATTCTTAACTAGCTGGTTCCCGTCATGCGTTGCTATAACCATTTAATAAAAAAATATTTCTCCCTGCGTGTCCTTTCCTATTCGTCCCTTTCTCTCCCGCGTGCCCATCCCCTATCGCGTTCCCACTCCGATTCCTCCCCCCTCACGCATTCGCCTCCCCCCTCTCGCGAATCCGCCTCCCGAGTTCCTTTCCTCCCTCCGGAGTTCCCCTTTCCCCTCCCGGTTCTCCTCCCGCCTCCCGCATTCCATATATTCATTCCTGGTACATTCAGTTTTCAAACAGCTCGCGTGCCACCTATTGCAATTTTTTACATAAATTTCATTAGGCCAGAGCTCGTATATGTTATTCTGAAGTATGTGCTATATTATTGTAAAGTTTCATTAAAATCCATTCAGTAGTTTTTGCGTGAAAGAGTAACAAACACACATCCATACAAATTTTCACCATTATAATATTAGTAAGATCAGATTATTTCATTGTGTCCTAAGCAATACAGACCACGTGGTCGATAAGGAAAAATAAGACAATAAAACATCTGGACGGGTTCGTGATGAAAAAACTTCTGAAGTAAAAAAAGGATCTCTACCTGAAACAACAGACATACCTAGATACTAATTTGTGTTGCCGCGAGCGTTGTTATTACGTTATTACACAGGTAAAATATGTATCTACTGGTCATGATTTGATAGTATCACTAAATATGGGTGACCGGACAACTCAGAAAGAAAACAGCTCAGAAGCACCTCAGAAAGGTCATTAAGAGTGATGATAAAAAATATAAAAAAATTGGTTAAATAGGTTAAGTTAGGTTAGGGTTACCGGCTATTTTAAAATTATTTTTTCAAAGCTTTTAATGACCTTTCTGAGGTGGTTCTGAGTTGGTTTCATTCTGAGTTGGCATGGAACCACTATTATGGTATACCGACCGTCATTCACCTTATATCTGATTTAGTTAACCCATCAACTCCTGGTCTACTGTCTAAAAGTTGGCTACGGAATGAGGTAGCGCAACACGGCATATTAACCCAAAAATAATCACGTTAATATTTTTGGCCGTGAAAATCTCAAATCATAGGTAACTTGTATAACTAAGATGAATAAAAAATGATTAGAAGAAATTATTATGGAGATAGCATACGTATAAGTTTGGTTCTGAAATGAGAATATGCTTATTTCCTACCGGGATGTCATTTATCCAGTACCTACCTCTCCCTAACCACCACCTTGCTGGAAAAATTTGAAATTTAGAACAATAGCAAGAAAAATATTGAAAATTCGAGTGCATTGGTTTTGAAAAGATTTGGAACTGTCTTGGAAGCAAGTTGTTTGGGATTTTCGTGTACACAATCTCGTTTTTAAATATAAAGAAGGAATTTGACCATCTTGGAAGTATATTATAATATCGTTTTGTACTCATTCGTTTTGTTGTGGCAATAGTTACTTCGAGGTATCGCTGTGGAACTACATAAGTATATTGTGGTTGCGTCGTGTGCTCTTTCGCAGTGGTAAGTGATTGGTTATCCGTTTTCCTTGTATACCTTGTTTTTCCAACACATACTATCACCAAATTCCAGCAAACACCATTTCGTTTCGTTTCATTTTTAGTATTTACAATCCATTACAAGTGCATTTGAAGCTATAGTGATACCATGTTGAGAGATCAGTAAAACAAGTGTAGTTTTGATGATCAAATTGCTTAAGATGCTCGTGCCCATGACATTCATAATATTTGGACACCTTATTTAACATATTAGCACCCAATTGCGGTCATTGAAAATGCATTAAAGAAATTTGAGCAACAAATTATTTATTATTTACAATATAAACACAAAGTTAAATATGTAAGTGTATATTTATTATTTATTTAGTGGAACCACAAAAATAAATCACAGTATTACGATGTTTCCCAAAAATGTAGACCCTGTTTTTACTCAAATATTCAAATGTAACATTGTCATCAAATTCAGCGCCATTTTGTTTATTTGACACTTGAAAGGTCCCCGTTAAACGCCGATTCTAGGTAAATTTCAGCTCTTTACAAAGTATTGTGTCAAATTATACCATAATACATGCATTATATTGCCGGGTTCATAAGGTGAGGTTTGTCTAGGTCTTGGAGGCGGATGACCAGGACACACTTAACCCTAGATTCCTACCCACCCCTTAAACCCTTTTCCTTCCCAGAACTATCCTCTCCTTCCTTTCCTTAAAAAAACACCCTCCACGCAGCATCCCCAAAGATGACATAGACCCTGAGGGAAATTATTTTCCTCAGGGCCTCCAGTGTGGAGCTCACGGAAAAAAATATATATATATATATATGCAGAATTTTGTACAAAAATATACAATTTATAAACCCCAGGAACTTAAGTTGAATCTTTTCAATGCTGTCGGAATGAATATTGTAAAAGAGAGACCATAACGTAAAGATATATTCTAGTTGGCATCTGACAAGAATTTATAACATGATAAATGTGCCTAAATTATTCAAGTCTTTTGCAGCTCTCAAAACAAAACCAAGAGTTTTAAGGGCCTTATTGATAATATTACCTATTAATATGAGGGCAAATGCTAGTGTGCTATCGTTATGTTGATAAATGAAGTTAGTGAATATTATGTACAATGGATGTCTGCACCTGTTTTTGCTAATAAAAATGACAAAATAACGTAAGACGGAAAACTAACATTTTGGCAACAAACGCACAGTGAGAAAAGTATTTTTAAAACCAGAAATACTTTAAAGCGTGGGAGAAAATTGTCAACTATATGACGGAACTCTCAGTACAACTGTGTACAGAAATATGCAAATCTTTAATATCTTTGAATCAATTCACAAAGACTGTCGTTGTTTGTCCATTTTAAATTATTTAATCATAGAGTTGGCAAGTGATCCTGTGACGTGTTTTGAATCAACGTGTAAGAAAAATAATACACAACACATGATAATGGCCTTATTTATTTAAATGGTTGTTTGTCTGCTGAATTAGAGACGAGAGTTACTAAAAATTACTTTATTGTGTCATGTGACAATGTTTATTAGATTAAGTAGGTACCTGCTGAGATTTCGTACAAGAAAATACAGTTACAGAATCTTACTCAGACAAATAAGACAAAAAAAAGGAATTCAATACTTCGTTTGTGTGAAAGCACTATGAAACAATACTCCAGATTTTTTGATTGGCTGCGAACATTAATATGGGTCACCCCAAGTGGTTCGCTACGTTTGGTGAATTAGAAGGGGTTACCGGGTTCTTGGGGTGAGTTTGCCCTGGACACACTGAACCCCAGATTCCTACACACCCCCCATGTATTTTTTTTCCCAAAACTTCCTCTCCTTTCTTTACTCAAAATACCCTCTACATAGCATCCCCAAAGATGACATAGCCTCTGAGGGTAATTATTTTAATCAGGCCCCCGCGTGTGGAGAAAATAAAAATTTAAAAAATCAGAGTGTGTAATTCACACGCGGTAGAAGTGAAACTAGAAAGTCGCTAGATGTCGTTTTCTTTTCTTTTGCCTGTTTTTTTTAAAGTGACTTGAAGATTGGATATTGATTTCACAAAATTTTTTTTTTTATAAAATCGCAACCGTGCGGGATCTAAAGGGTTAACCTCGTTTGTGACCGTTGAGATTTCGCGCAAGATTGCAAATAACTCATTGTTTACGTTAAATGTTTTTTTTTAAAATTATATTTTATTTAAATATCGCACACGTGCCGCGGTAAGTGCATAAATTATGTAATTAATGTTAAATTTATTTATAAGTTCGGCGTGGCAGTTCGAATAATTTGTATATTAGATAAATACAATAATTGTTTGTGGAAATGGGCAAAAAAGAATGCGAACCAGTGTCGGCGTTTGTACACGTGCAATAGAAATACAAGTTGCAAGAATTTATGTAATCTGATACAATAATGCTTTTGAAAAGAAATATTTAATGTTAGAGTAGGTGTTAATTTCTGTCGTCTTATACAGTATTGTATACTAGTAGTTCTATGATAAATGATGTTTTTAATTTTCTCTTCTATATTATTTTCTCTTCTAGATTTTTATATACATTTATGTATATAAAAATCAATGAATATTTGATTGCTTGCATGTATCTTGCTTTGTTCCTTAAACGTTGCTAAACCATTCATCCGATTGCGATGAAACTTTCGGGATTTGATGTGCGCATGGCTGCGATGATTTCCATATATAATAGTGAGCGCTGGCGTCATGAAATTACGCGTGGCTAAACCATTCATCCGAGTACGACGAAACTTTGGTGATTTGATGTGCGCATGCCCGCGATTGTTTCTGTATATGGTCAACTATGGCGTCATGAAAATTATAAGTTGCTAAAGCGTTCATACGATTGCGATGAAACTTTGGGGATTTGATGTGCGCATGCCCGCGATTGTTTCTATACATAATAGTGAGCTCTGGCTTCATGAAATTATTTCCTACACCATTCATCCGATTGCAATGAAACTTTAGTGAGTTGTGCGCACGCCCGCGATGGTTTCTATATACATAATGTGGTGAGCTCTGGCTTTATGGAATTATTTCCTAAACTATTCATCCGATTGCAACGAATTTTGGTGAGTTGTTGTGAGCACACCCGCGATCGTTTCTATGTATTTGTTTATTATGCGGCATGCCAATTTTTTAATAAATCAAAACCAAAATTTCCTGTGAAATCATAAGATTTAAGAGCGGGTACCTAAATATCCAATAATTAATTAAATAATTATACAAGTATCTAAATGAAAATATCTCAATCATATAAAGTAATAAAACAAATATAAAAATAAACTTAAAAATAAACTTCTTTAGCACCAATCCATCCCACCCACTGCGGTGCAAGGTGATTTTCCAGAAGAGTTCTGCTTGAGAGGTTACAAGGTCTCCCTCGAATAGTCTCTCCCGATCCCCCTGAACCCGGGCACCCATGCTAGTCACCAAACGTAGCGAAACACTTGGGGTGACCTACGGCAGAGGTGTTGGACATCCTAAAAATGATACAGAAAAAATGTCGCAAAGGGGCTTAAATAATTCTGTCAAAATGGTGAACGAGTAAACATAATGAGATAATAAACTCGTACATAAAACCACGCATTCCGGGAAGCGTTAAATAAATAATATCGTCAGTAATGTCTTGCTAAATGAATTGTTAAACGATGTGTTTACCTGTGGATTCTCACAATATTTCTGTCCGTTATGGTTTAGCTCAGTGATGGGCAACCCACGACCTTCGAGCCTAATTCATATGGCCCGCTTTTCGTACCTACTGCTCACTTGGTTAAATAAAATATGCAAAAATTTGCGGTAAAGAATAATATTCAAAGGTTTCTGTTTTGTTTTCAGTTTATATTCTGGACAATCTTTCTTCCAATTTTTTAATAATAAAAATATTAAGATTTTTCTTCTATATTTTTAAAAGGACAACATTTTGTGGGTAGGCCATAAGTGTAGAACGCTTATCGCTGCGTTTTTCGGTGAAATTTTTGTAGACGAAATTTTTTTCAACTTTCCGAACGATTTTTTAAAAAATTATTTCCACAAAGGAGGTCCTGAGGAAATCAATTCCCCTCCTTTCCTGTGTCATCTTTCAGGGAATGCTGTTTGGATAGTCTTTTTAGGAAAGGAAAGAGAGGAAGTTCTGGGAAGGAAAAATTGTATAAGGGATGGGTAGGAATCTCAGGATTAGTATGTCCAGGAGTGATGGACATACGAATCCATCCCTCCAGGTGCGGTAAGGCGATGTTCCGAGGGAGTCCTATTGTAGAGATTACAATGTCTCCCTCAACCAGTCTCTCCTGATCCGGCATACCGCACAGTTGGTAGGCAGTCGCATCCGGCATCAAGTTTCTGACAAACCTCACCCCGTGAACCCGGTCACACCTGTAAGTCAATTGGGGTGACCTATGGCAGACCTGATAATCGAAAGTTGCCTAAAAGTAGCTATTTTTTATGTTCTTTAATATTTCGGAATGAGAAAAATCGTCAGCATTTATTGGCCTTGGAGATATAAAATTTTCACCTGCGGCGCTTTCTTTAATTGTGTTTTGCGTTCTACTCGTATAATTGTTTTTATTAAAAACGTACCATTTTACAAAATACTAATAGTTTTATGACGCCACCGACTGCAAATTTAACAATTTCAATTTATCCATTGTCTTTAAGGCCCCGCAACCGCGCAAAAAAAGAAGAAGACAGAGAGATATGAAAATACGAATGCGAGAGGAGCGCGCTAGTATTTAAAGCGACAAAATTGTTGCGAAAATTGTGAAAATGTTTAATATAACACGAGAGGGTGCAAAAATTAAAATAGAGCAAAAATCTGGCGGGGTTGTCTTAAACAGCATTGAAAGAAACACTGTAAATTATTTCATACATATAACTTGTAAAATAACTGAAACAAACGTGTTTATAATAATTTTTGGAGCATACTTTGCGATTTTTTTCTATCGAGGGAATTTTATATAATTTGCGTTTCGGCGCGGGGAATGTCTAGATATTTATTATCTTCAAAAATAACATATATTTTTTAAGAGCTTAAAAACTTCAAATGTTTATGGGAGGTTTGCAAGAAATCGGCAGAAATTCGGGTAGCAGCGTCTTAAGTACCGTACTTACAGAAAATGGATAAATTGGCTCTCGGAATGAAAAAGGTTGATTAGACTGGTTTAGATTCTTTAGATTACATTTGGAGACTGAGTTATCTTGCAGGTATTATTAGTTCTAAGATTTTTACAATATCTAACAAGTTAAGTAAACAGTTAGACAGTTTATATGAAAATGGTACAATAAACGAAAATATAATAAAATTGTTATCGTCATTAATTCAAATAATGACAATTGAAAAAAAAAACCTACCCAGAAAGGTTTAACTATATTAATATAAGGGACATTTCTGTAATTTTAATGCGGTTTCAACATTAATTTCCAATGGTTTCGTGAATTTTCCACCGGAACCGCCTTCCGGTAATTATATATTGCGCAATCCGGAACGAGGTCCCACAACACAACCCCCCCGAAGTTTTGATAATATTGAAAAAAATAATCAATCCGTAAAAACAAATTGTTATTACTATAATACACCTATTTTCAACTATCGATCTAGTTGCGTCATATTTTTAAAACTTTTTTTTGGTCTGACTGAGGAATGAACCTGCCTCCCAGGTACTGGAGTCAACACCGCTAACAACTGAGACAAATCCCAATAGGACCGAGATTTATTTCGTTTAATAGCTGCTGCAATGTCATCCAAATTCAAAAAAATACGCGTATGACTGTGTGTGTATGCGTGATTTCTACCAAAAGATGATAGAATTCATTGACATTGATAACGAGTCAACCTGCCGAGTTTTAGCTCGATCGGATGTCGGGAGGTGGGTTAATTTCTATTTGCAATATTCCACTTCATTCATTCGTTCAAGAAAACAAAATCGAAATTCAAATAGATCTATTAAGGTTTTGGAAATATTTTACAGGAATAAAAAGTTTTTTAAGGGATTATTTCAAATTGAAGACTTCCTCTACGAGATCTGAATAGTCAGGTATAACCCAGTGTTTCTCTTCCTCATTTCCATTCTCATCCCAGTTCTTCAGCCTCACAATATTCCCTCACATTGGGGATGAAATAATCCGGCTGACATCACTTAATAATAATAATAACAATAATTGGATAATTTGTAGAGCGCCGTTTTTGTGAAAAATCACCTCAAGGGAGTTAATCTTTATGTTTTGAAAATCAGTTTGAAAAAAAAATTCAAACCGGAATGTCGTTCCAGTTGATTAAATATTTGAAATTCCAGATCTGCGTGATGCAAGTTTAGGATAGACAGAGATAAAATATAATTATTAATTACCTGTCGCATGTTGGAGGCAAATGGCTCCTGTCGTCAGCATGTGCAGTTGGCAGCAAACATCCCGCCAAAATCAGCGGAAATACCACAGCCAAAATGGCTGACATCCGGTTCAGACACAAAATGGAGATTCTCCGGCGATTTGGCGCGCTGTCAAACTCCAGCTTCGAATGCATTTCAGCGTAACAGTTATCACTTTGATTTTTTATATTTCCTACGGTATCACAATCACTGGATTTGGTTTTTAAAGCCATCATAATTATATTAAAACAATTTTTTCACTGGACCGAAAGTTCACTTAATTTACTTAATGATTTTGAGCTTAGTAATAAATACGAATTATATCACAATTATTTATTTAAAATGTATCACTGTTTAAAATATCTAATAAATTTGTGTTATTTTAAAAATAAATTCACTCTAAAACGATGCAACCGATGCAAACATATCATATATTTAATAAAAAAATAACATTTTTTTTATTGAAAAACTACTCACTTGTATAATAAACTAAAAAAATCATAAAATCACTGACACACCGATCTTCAGATACGATTTATCTGTGTCTCCCAAAATTCGAAATTCAAATTCGCGTCGTACCAGCAATCTTCAGAGACACTTTATCTATGCCTCCCGAAATTCGAAATTCAAATTTGACAGATCGAAAGGCGCGATTTCGACGGGGTTTTCTTTGGAGGGTCTCGCACTCTTTTCGGTGCGGGGGCAGTTTGGTTTATTTAATCATGGTTGAACAACGAAGTATAGGGACTGACGACTGCGCGAATCCGACCTACGTCGGCAAGTGAATGAATGGGTTTGATGCGAACTTCATCATGGCTGTCAGAAGTGGCTTATATAATCCCAGCTCGGCTGCGCTCAGGGGCGAATCTGGAACAAGAGAGATTATATAAATTAATTAATTGTGATTGGACATTTATAGGACGCTGACGTCATTATGACGTTGTACGTTGTGAACTGATGAAATTTTGATTTGACATGCGGAATTTTTGTAGAAATGTTTACAAATTATGTAGGAAAGTGAAATTAAGTTCAAGAAAACAATTGATGTTTGGTTGAGTTATTTTTTTATTGCAAACTAGCGCAACCCGTGAAAAATCACGGGATATTATTCTTGTGGAATTTGTGAAGCTAAATGTGTATGTAAAGAACAAGCAAAATTGCTGCAGAGTAATCAAGAACAAATATTCACGAAAATGTACCTATTTATGGGTTGACACAATGAGTTTCAATTTTGAAAATGACATTTAAATTCAAAACAAAATCCAAGTTCACCTTTCAGAATTGAAACGTTGTTTGAAATACTTTAGCCGTTGTTTGGTGACAGATCTGAATAGCCAGGAACTTCTTCTATCTCATCTCCTTCCCCTCTCCACTAACTTCAGTAAGCCTAGTTCTACGCCACTGTCACCAGCGTTTTTTAGTATTTTTGAAGAGTTTTTAAAATTTTAAAATTGTGTCAAAAGCTTTACATAAGTCTAAATAAATTGATATAATTTTTTTCTTAGCATCTAGATATGTGTAATAAACTCGGTTACAGGGGCAATTGCGTTTTCTGTGTTTCTATTTTTTCTAAAGCCGTGTTGGTTTATTAAAAATATATGTATTTCTACTCGTATATACATTTTCCAGATAGTGTTGCAGCACGTATGTTTCTTTGTGATTTCTTATTTGTGGTATGTATATTTGGTTCCATGACAACTCAGAATCAACTCAACACCTCTTTGAAAAGTCATTGTTCACACTCCAATTGGGGATGCCATAGTCTCACAGTGCCAGTCGGGATCAGTTGGGACTCTTTGAAATCCATACTATATTATGAACGTGAAAGCGCGTGTGTTTGTTTGTCACGCTTTCACGCCTAAACCACCAAACCGATTTTAAAAATTCCTTCAAAGATAGAAAGCTGTATTATCAGCGAGTGACATAGGCTGTATACATATAATGGTAAGCTCTGGCGTTATGAAATTTGTATAAATGAAAATGTGTATATTTCATATATTTTAGCGGCGGGGAGGAAAGGCAGTGGGAAGGTGATGAGGGAGGGGGAAGGCGGGGAAGGTGGAAGGGAACGGGGACGCGCAGGAAAGGACATGCAGGGAGAAACAATTTATTTGTTTGAATGGCATTGCAACGCATGCCGGGTACTTACCTACCACCTAGTATTAAATAAAAAAAACGAGTGTGCTTTAGACCACATGACTGAAGTAAAACTTCACTAACTTGACAAAAAAATATGACATTGACATTGGAGTGACATATGACATTGGGGTGACCTACTACCGTGGGGTGACTTACGACCTTGGGGTGACCTACGACCTTGGGGTGACCTACGACCTTGGGGTGACCTAGGTCCTTGGGGTGATCTACAACATTGGGGTGACCATCCTTATCCTTATCACTCCCCAACTTAAGCGTGCGTAAAGGCACGACCGTTCGCCTCGCAATCGATCACCGTTTGCATCAATTACCGTTCACATCACACTTTTCGTAACATCACACTATTCGTAACACATCGCCACTTTTCGTAACACATCACCACTTTTTGTAACGCATTCCCCAGCTTACCCCCAAGTCGATCGTGCGTAAAGAAATTTGACTTCAAAACTGACCCAGAATGACAGTCACAAACGAAATTAATATTTTTGAACAGGTTGGATTTTCAAAGATATTTTAAAACCGTAATTTCATTGTTTTAGTGACAAAAACTGTGCTGTTTTTGGAAGTGTTGAATTTGTTTTAAGCAATGCATTTAAATAACGTAGTTTGAAAAATTCAAAAGACAAAAGACCCTGGATTGTCAAAAAATAATAGACCTAAGAATAGATCAGAAACAGTCCGCAAACGGAACAAGGCGTGACAGATTTGGCACTCACTCAACACTGAAAAATATATTTCTATTCATTTACACACTTATCTTTAGTCATCGCACATGTTACATAAACACAAACATAGTAAAACACATCGACATATACAAAGCAAAAGAATTTCTGAAGCTTAGATAATGAAACATTTCAAATCTATCTATATAAAAATCAATTGCTGTTCGTTTGTCTCGCTAAAACTCGAGAACGGCTGGGCCGATTTAGCTGATTTTGGTTTTGAAATGTTTTTCGTAGTCCAGGGAAGAAAAAAACGGTGAGAAAATGTGGAAAATTTGCGAGGAAGATAGTTAAAACAACAATGTAATTTTACGATATAAACTGTTCTACCTAATTTCCTCGGGTCCACTCGAATTGAAGCACGTATTAAATTAAGGGTTTGAATCGACAACATAGAATCCGCGGGAGGGGGGAGGCGAAAACGGGAGGGTGGAGGGGAACTCGGGAGAGGGGTTCGCGGGAAGGGGGAAGGGGGGACTAGAGTGAGGAGAGGGAAGGTGGAGGAGAAGGAGTGGGAACGAGAGGGGACGCGGGAGATGAAGGGGAGGAGGAAGGTGAACGGGACGAATGGGAAAGGACGCGCAGGTAGAAACTATTTATTTATTAAATGGCATAGCAACGCATGCCGGGTACCAGCTAGTATAGGATAAAAATGACGTTCTGGTAAAAAATATTATTTTATAGGTAGGTTTATCGCTTGTCTGAATTCTTGACACTAAAGTTTCAATTTTGAAAATGACAATTAATCGTTCAGGCTTCGAGCATATTTCTCAGAAGGTAAAAATATTTCCGCTTTTAATAAATTACAAACAAATGACATATTTTTTAACCTACGAAAAAAATTTTTTTTTCCCATTTTACTATTTTTGAACAATAATTTATTGTCTTTACAGGATGTCTAAAATCCTTTTTCAATGCAATAATAATCGGACTGAGTATACGAAACACTCGTAACACTTGTACCTAGGTTGCGTGAAGTTAGTAATAGATATGCAGATGTGATAGATCTATTTAAATGTACGGAAGGTAGGTACAAGAAGGCTATGTTGTCACATTTTTTAAATCAATATTAATTTTATTTGTATTATGTAAATGTATCGCTGGTGTCATTTTCCAAAATTAACTGTTATGCATACACTTTTTTATTATTACTAATATTTTTCATATAATTTTGTGACATGTAATTAGTGTTTATGGCATACTTATGACGTTTGTATTAAATAAATAAATGTTGGTATTATTTTTGACCCATTATTTGTTATGTTAGGTTAGGTTAAGTTTTAGTAAATATTTTGTTGGGGGATGTTTTGTCCATAAGATTTTTGTCGGAGGATATTTTGTCGCGGGATGAAAACGTGCATTACCTTTTTGAAAGGAGATAAAATACGATTTCAAATTTTATAATTAAAATATAACATAATTTTTTAAATATACATTTTTAATGCAAACAAAAAAAAATCTAACAAAAATTAGGTACTGATAACGAAAAAAACATAAACATTATTTCAGAAAAATTAATTATAAACTTTATCGTAACATCACTTTTTTCGTTTCATGTAAAAATAATTTTTGTGCGTAATAATTAATTTCGGTCGGAAACTTTGATTTCATAAAGTTGTATATTATGGTTTCGTAAAGTTGTATAACTTTTAGATTTGATTATAAAGCGAAGTTTTCTCTTTCTAAAATCGTCTAGTTCATATTTCTTACCTTGATGGTAAGGGAAACACAACGATTTCTATGAGATCTATATAAATTGTTCCCAAAAGCTAAACAAATTAGCCTGAGGGGTTAAAAAAAACGAGTGTGCTATAGACCACACGACTGAAGTAAAACTACAAGACAAACCTCGCCCAATGAACCCAGGTATCCAAGTTACCAAACGTAGCGAACGGGGTGACCTTTGACCTTTGACCTAGGGAAAACATGACATTGGGGTGAAATATGACCATGGGGTGACCTACGACCTAGGGCTGATCTACGACCTTGGGGTGACCTACGACCGTGGGGTGACCTCCGACCATGGGCTGGCCTTCGACCTTGGGGTGTCCTACGACCTTGGGGTGTTCTACGACCTTGGGGTGATCTACGACCTTGGGGTGACCTACGACCTTGGGGTGACCTACGACCTTGGGGTGACTTACGACATTGGGGTGACCTACGACCTTGGGGTGACCTACGGCCTTGGGGTGACCAACCTTGTCCTAATCACGTAAAGGCCCGACCGTTCGCCTAGCAATCGATCACCGTTCGAATCGATTACCGTTCGCATAACAATCACCACTTTTCGTAACTCATTCACCAGCTTGCCCTCCAAGTCGAGCGTGCGTAAAGAAGTTTTACTTCAATAATTCTGTTAAAATATTATGTCGTAGGTGGGTACTTTATCGCCTGTCTGGGTACTTTAACAGTGTCTAGCGTCACATTTTAATCATAGTTCCAACGCGCAAAATATATAACGTTGTAATGACGTTCATGTCACTCCTCCAAAGTTGTCATGTGATGGGAAGACATATTATAATGTTCATTGTTAATGAACGGAATGCATTGTGATCTTATACTAATGGTGGTGTCAAGGATGGACGGTCACGCAAATTACAAAATAATGGCTGCCAGTATTAATATAACAAATATTATTATATACAACAACACCAGATCCATGAAAAGTCGCATCATATTATAATAAATTGTAGATATAGGATTGGTGATGATCACTCGTTCGATAGTTAAAAAGAGCAGTTCCTTGAAAAGTTATGTAATCTTATTTTACTTGTCATGATTTATCCTAAGACATATTTCAAATATAGAATTAAAATAAATTTCTGGTCAAATTATAGGTAGGTAGGTACCTACTTTATCGCTTGTCTGAATTCTTGACAAATAAGTTCCAATTTTAAATATGACATTTAAAATAATTTTATGTTAAAATATCATATTATATGTACCTAGGACCTTATCGCTTGTTTGAATTCGTGAATTCCAATTTTGAAAATGTTAGCTGAAATATTTATCTGTTAGGGTAGGTACTTTATCGCTTGTCTGCATTCTTGACACATAAGTTCCAATTTTTAAGATGACAGTTAAAATAATTTTCTATTAAATTTTATACTATAGGTAGGTAGGTACTTAACCGCTTGACTGAATTCTTGACGCATCGGTTCCAATTTTGAAAATGACAATTAAAAACTATTTTCTGTTAAATATTATATTATAGGCACGTACTAATGACACTTGAATTCAAAACAAATCCGAGTTCTTTTCTTTATTTTTACATTACCCGTGTCATCTTAAGGGATGCTGTGTGGAGTATCTTTAGAATGGGCAGAAGTGTGATATTACAGTTAAAATTTAGATGACACAAAGCAAATCGTAATTATCGTTCCACCACATTTACCAGAGTACGATTAAAACCCGTAGACCACATCGCCACCAAGACCTAGACAAACCTCACCCCATGAACCCGGTCACCCCTGCTAAGTCACCAAAAATATCGAACCACTTGGGGTGACCTGCTTCCTTCCCAGAACTTCCTCTCCTTCCTTTCTCTAAAAAGATGACGTAGGCCCCGAGGGAAATTGTTTTCCTCAGGGCTTCCTGTGTAGAGCAAACGTAAAAAACTACTTTTATTTTTGTGCACAATTTTCGACATTAGTTTTTTTATTTTACAATAATAATAATAATAATAATTAATAAAAAATAATAATAACTCTGATTCAAAATCTAGGCGAATTAGATTTGTCAAAGAATTTATATATAAAAATGCAAAAATCGGTAATTTTAAATACATGTAGGATTACAAAAGATTTTTTAAATATTTATATTGAGGGATCAGTAGGATTTATAGGTTCAATTAGGAATTCCACAGAGCCGAACCCTCTGATATGAAAATATCTGGAGTCGGTGAATTATTTTCTCATCTGGTCTCTGGTAGGTTGGCATGTTGTTCTTGTATTGTTTTGTAATTATAATACTTATATAGTGCAATTGCATAACGTGGATTGACCAGATGATCATTTGGGAAGTGTGTGAAAGGGTTTAGTTTTTCCTGTGGGGAAAATTAAACCCGAACATTTAAATCTGGTGCGTAAAATTATTATTGTAATAATAGGGGTAATTTTCAAGGTAAACTATTGTTGTTCAATTTTCAATCACTCATTCCGCCTAGTTTCCATTTTTAACTCTAGACCGGCCAAGATGCCAAACATAACGTCCGTAACCAAGGGGGTCAGCCTATGACCCCATGATTTTTTTTTATGGGCGTTTAAACCATGGAGATCCTATTTTTGTATATTTTTTTTGTAATTTGTCCATTTTATCGGGCAGGTAATATTACCTACATTTTGCAAATATTTTTTTCCTGCGATCAACGATTTTTTCTCATTTTTTTAAACGGCACAATATGTATTAATCCTTTGCGCAAGAATACCTAAAATACTAAAAATATATTTCATGTATTTAAGTGGATATAAGAAGGATAGTAATTTTGGGGAAGGATAGTAATTTCGGCCCCAGTGGGCTGCGGGAGAGTTAAGTGCATCCGAAGTAATTGTAATGATGTCCGAAACGTTGGCTAAAGAAGGAGATTGCGCAACACGGCATAACACCCCAAAATAAATCATTATGATACTTTTGGCGGTTAAAATCTCAAATCATACTTGTTTCAAATCAACATCATGGAGTCTCATGAATGAGTTTTTCTTTTGCCCTTGGATACGCGCCATAAATATATTTGGGCATTAATTTCTTTAAATTGATAATTTATGCTATAAAGACCATAAGGGCGCCATCTATGGGTTTTGTATTGTATTGAATTGAACCTATGTGACTTGAGATGCAGTGTATTCATGCGTTTCCTTACCTTTGTGAATCAAGCAATTACTTCTGACGGGAGTGTCAGTAAAAGGCCAAGAGATGTCTCTCCTGGTCAGTCTTAAGAATAATTCATCCAGTGAGGGAATTATTGTTGTACCTAAGATTGGATTTTTGGCTCGCATTATTAATATGCAAATTTTTTCATAGTTGGAAACTTCCTTGCTGTGCGAAACATCTGTCAAGATTATTCGATATCGCCTTGACATTTTTTTATTGAAAAGAAGTGTTTTTTTGTGTGGACATCGGGGCTGAGCTGCATTCTCTGAGTGAGTGTTTGTTTGTTTTCACTTTGGTTTTTGAGATTGCTGGGTCAACTGTTTTTTGTGTCACATAAGGAAGAATTCGATTTTCGTTAATTTTACATAGGGTAGTCATCCCCTTGTGTCAGGGGCTATTTACATGCCCCTACATATTTATTGGTCCTTCGAGCCGGATTATTAATTCATTCATACATTCAATTCGAGATTATAGCTTAATTACATGGATGTTTGAATTTACGTATTTTTTTTGGTAAATTTGAAGTACCTCTCATTTTTTTGAGAACTATAGCTGGTCTTGTTTTTTGCTTTTGGATGACATATTTGGATGTTCGCAGAATTATCGTAATTTTGGATAATTATTCGCAACATTATTATTATTAATTAATTGTTAAGATTGTTCGCAGAATTGTCGTAATTTTGGATAATTATTCGCAACATTATTATTAATTAATTATTAACATTGTAACATTATTGTAAAATTTTGTGGTAATCTTTTCGCATATATAAAAAATGCCAAGAATTACGGAGGAGGGTTTTGATGAGGCTCAAGACAGATCGCTTATTCTTTTAACCGCAAAAAAGGAAAATCTTTTTGTTCGTATGAACGATCTGTATAATGCAACAAATAATATATCTAATTTTGAGTCAAGAAATAACGAAGTGTTTATGGCTCAGTCAGAGATGATTGATCAAATGCGAAGTCAATTTGAAAATATTATAGATAGCATCAATGATCGTCAGTTAACTTTAAATCCAGAATTTAAACCAGATTTTCAAGCTTTAAATGCTTTTGATGATCTTTTTTTGAAGGTCAAACGAACTAGATCGAATATGAAAACTTCTGTAAGAGAGTCACTGACGTCACAAAATAAGTCGCGGGAGCCGTGTATGATTAATCTTCCTGCAATAGATCTTCCAACCTTCGATGGTAAGAATGAAAGTTGGTCGAAATTTTTTGAGTCATTTAAAGCCAATATCCATAATAATAGACAGCTAACTGACTCGCAGCGTGTGCAGTACTTAGTCGGAAAACTCACACACGGGGCTTTGAACATAACCGCAGGCATTGTGCCTTCGGGTGATACATATCAGATCATTTGGGAGAGTTTAGTTAAAAAATATCAAGATAAACGTACACTAGGAACACATTATTTAAATAATATTCTCGATGCGAAAAACTGCACGAATACATCTGCCAGTCTCAATTCTTTCATTGAAAGATATTCTTCGTCAGTGTCGGCATTAAAGCAGTTAGGTATTGAAGATTTAACTGATTTTATTTTGTTTCACTGCGCGGTAAGAAAAATTGATTCACAGACGGCTCAGAACTTTGAGCTGACAGTTCGTAATAAAGAAATTCCTTCTTATAATGAGTTAGTTTCGTTTGTACAAGATCAAGTAAAGATTTTAGAACGAACGAGTAACTCGCATGGTGTCGTAAATAAAACGCATCCCATTTCGTCCTCCCGATCAAATAATACTAAATCGTTCGTCGCGAGTAATGCGAATATTCCGCGCTTCCCAGCTCCGCCGAGAGGATGTATTCTGTGTAACAAAACTGATCATTTAATCAACGTTTGCTCAAAGTTTAAATGTATGAGTTCCCCACAGGCTCGATTTGAATTTATAAAATCGAAAAATGCCTGTGTAAATTGCCTTAGTGGTTCACATACAATCAAGTCATGCAAATCGGGGTTAGTTTGTGATTTGTGCAATAAACGTCATCATACATTCTTACATTTCGGCAGTGTGAATAATATGAAAACCAATACTCATGTACATACGTCGCAAGTACCTACCAGTGAAGAACCGTCAGTCCCCCCTCCAGTGTCATCCAGCATCAATGGAACTGGCATTGGTGATAAGCAAGTGGAGGGGACCGCGAATGTCAATCCTTCGTGTTCGCTTTGTGCCAAAGTAACACCGAACTCTTCTATTTTACTTTCGACCGCACAAGTATACGCGAAGCTTAAAAACGGAAATAAAGTTATTGTTCGGTGCCTAATTGATAATGGCTCTCAAAATAATTTGATTACGGTCGATTGTTGTAAGACTCTGAATCTACCAATAATTCCTTTGAGTAATTCGTTTGTCAAAGGAATTGGATCAACGTCTCGACCAATTTTCGGTTACGTGTATTTGGATATTGAGTCTCGCGTATACCCAGAGAATAAATATAATATACATGCGCTTGTCGTTGACAGTATCACCGATCAATTACCTAATCACTATATAGCCAAGGGTGATATGAGGTACTTAGAGGGCATACCTCTCGCAGACTTAACATGGAATATTCCTGGATGCGTGGATGTCGTCATCGGTGCACAACTGTTCCCATATATTTATTTAGGGAACAGGGTTGAATCGGGTACTAGTGCACCCCCCGCGTTATCGACCGCTTTCGGTTTCGTGTTGATGGGTGATTACCCCAATAATGTGCTCAACACAAACACATCATTCTCGGCACTCGCACTTAATGATTTAGTGCAAAAATTTTGGCTGTTAGAAGAGATACCTAATATAAAATTTCTAAGTCCGGAGGAGACAGAATGTGAGAATCTCTTTACTTCATCAATTTCTCGCACTGATGATGGTAGATATTCTGTTGCTTTACCTTTCTGTAAAGATCCAAGACAATTGGGTAATTCTCGTACTGCTGCCCAACGCCGATTTTTGGCATTGGAGCGAAAATTTAAACATTCCCCTGCTTTGCAGGAGAATTATAACAAGGTTATCAGTGAATATATTGAAAATAATTACCTATCAGAAGTCTCAGAGTCTGATATCACAGAAGATGGATATTACATCCCACATCATGCTGTCACTCGTCCAGACAAACCAATGCCTCGTATTGTGCTCGATGCTAGTGCTAAAACACACACAGGGCTGTCACTGAATGACATTATTCATACTGGTCCCAATTTGCAAGCCGATTTGTTTCTGCTTTTGCTTGACTTTCGTCTTTTTCCCATCGCTATGACTGCGGATATAAAGCAAATGTACTTACAGATTGAAGTTCCTAGCAAGCATCGCAGATACCTGAGGATCTTATTTCGATTCTCAAATAATGGTCTCATACGAACTTTTCAGTTCAATCGAGTTCCTTTCGGCTTGACGGCAAGTCCATACTTAGCAATGCGGACGGTTCGCCAGTTGGCCCAAGATATGAGACCACATTACCCGGATGCTGCCAAAGTGGCAGAGTCCAAGCTGTATATGGACGACCTGGTCTATTCTATTGCAGATGAGCCCAGCGCCATACGTCTTTCTCGAGAATTAATCTCGTTGTTTAAGTCCGGTGCCTTTGATTTAGTAAAATGGACTAGTAATTCTCAAGTTGTACTTGAGAACCTCCCGGATTCTCACCGCAGCCCAGTGGACTTCACTGTTGGTTCTAACAATACCTCTAAGGTGTTGGGCCTTTCGTGGGAACCAGCTGATGACAGCTTCTTCTTTACGACATCTTATGTTCAGGAGAAGTGCACAAAGCGGAGCATACTCTCCATAGTCGCCCGTTTATTTGATGTCCTCGGCTTGGTCGCCCCTGTCATTCTGTACGCTAAATTACTTATCAAAGAGCTATGGCTGTGCAACATTGGTTGGGATGATACACCCCCTGATAGCGTTATTCGTCGGTTTTCGGCGCTTACACAGGAATTTCCGCTAATTTCAATGATAAAAATCCCTCGCCATGTTGGTGTCCTGAAAGACAGTACGGTGCTCGTTGTTGCTTTCTGCGATGCAAGCATGAATGGTTACGGCTGTGTGATTTATTTGCACACCACTGATCTGTTTGGAAAAATTACAGTGAGATTGTTGTGCGCAAAATCAAAGGTTTCTCCCACCAAAGTGACGACCCTCGCTCGTTTGGAGCTCTGTGCCGCAGTATTGATGTCCAAATTAATACGGACGGTTCAAGATAATTATTCTGAGCGTCTTCCTATTGCAGGAACATATGCGTTTTCCGATTCTACCGTTGCGCTCTCTTGGATACATTCTTCACCGCATCGCTGGTCGGTGTTTGTTAGTAATCGCGTAGCTCAGTGCCAAGAAAATTTGTCTCCAGAGAACTTTTACCATGTTGCTGGTAGTGAAAACCCGAGCGACTGCCTTTCTCGTGGCATGCTTCCTTCCCAACTCGTTTCACATGATTTATGGTGGAACGGCCCATCATGGATTTGCAGCCCACCTTTGGAATGGCCATTAAAACCGTTTCACCCTACCAATACTGGTGAAATGCCTGAACACAAGGCTAATGTGCTCATTGCCACATTTCAGGGTGAAAAATCGGTCCTGAGTGAACTGGCTCAGCGTATATCCACTTGGGATAAACTACTAAGGATTGTTGTTTATGTCCTCCGATTCATAAAAAAGATATCACTTTCCTCTGGAACGGTCAATAATCTTATGACTGCTGAAAAGGCTGTGATTCGTGCTGTGCAGAGTATTCATTTCGCAGGAGATATTGCTGCACTCCAGGAAGGCAAATTTCATTCCAAAAGACTTCAGAGTTTATCTCTATTTCTTGATGGAGATAATCTGTTACGTATTGGGGGGCGGCTTTCTAAATCGGATTTACCCTTTGAGGTTAAACATCCGGTTTTGCTTCCCAAACATGACTGTGTTGTCGATCTGATCATCGCTCACTTTCATGTCGTGAACTGTCATACAGGCCCAGGACTTCTTATGTCTATCTTACGTCAACGCTATTGGATATTAGATGCTAGGACTGTTATTAGGGCGATGGTGCGGAAATGCAATTGTTGCTTCCGCTTAAATCCATCGCATCCGACACCGAAGATGGCAGATTTACCGTCATATCGTGTTGCAGAAGCAAAGGCCTTCGTACATACCGGTGTAGATTACGCAGGTCCACTCCGTATTACGCTGACTCGTCGGAGAGGACAACATTCTCAAAAGGCATATATTTGTCTATTCGTATGCCTTGTGACCAAGGCTATTCATATTGAGTTGGTCTCTGACTTAACTTCAAATGCTTTCCTGGCTGCTTTCAGCCGTTTTATTTCTCGGCGTGGCCCGGTAACATGCTTGTATTCAGATAATGGTACTAATTTTGTGGGTGCGAAGGCACAATTAGATGACCTCTACAAGTTTTTGGTTGAATCTGAATATGAGCCCTCATTAAAGCGCGAACTCGCTAAGCGTCGTATAGAGTGGAAAATGATTCCACCACGCGCGCCTCATTTCGGGGGTATGTGGGAGTCGAACATAAAGAGCATGAAGACACACTTGTACCGTGTGATTGGAACTCAGCTTCTCACCTATGAGGAGTTACAGACTGTGCTAGTTCAAATTGAGTGCATAATGAATTCGCGTCCACTTACAGTTATGTCTTCTGACCCTTATCCAGAAGTCCTTACGCCTGCGCATTTTTTAATGTCGACACCATTGCAGTACTTGCCTGCTTCTGTCCTGGCAGACGGTAAAATCAATTTGACTCAGCGTAAGCAATTATTAGACAGCATGGTTCAGTCCTTCTGGAAGAAGTGGCGTTCAGAGTATCTGCACACCTTGCAAGTCAGGCAGAAGTGGACTACTTCTGATCATCCGATTGATATCGGAACTGTCGTACTAGTGGGACAAGAAGATTCCCCTCCGTTAAATTGGCCTTTAGGCGTGATAACTGAAATCCATCCCGGAATGGATAAAATTGTTCGCGTTGCGACGGTAAAGACAAGATTTGGTTCTTTTAAACGTCCGGTTGTCAAATTATATCCCATTCCAACGCAATAATTTTATATTTTATCTATTTTTGTTTATTTTTATTTATTTATTTCTTTTGATTTTAGTCATTGTTTCAATGATCTCTGACCCAGACATGGCATTACTTAATATCCGTTATCTTGGTCAATTGAACTTTATTACATTGTATTTTTGGTTATTTTTCTTTATTTTGTGAGATTCTGCGAATTTCCAATGCGTGTCATTCCTGAATATTACCGGTGAATAGTCACTTTATTTCTATTTCATTTCTTGTTTCATTTGTATTTTTATATTCTTTCTTTTGTAAGCTCTGCGAACTTCCAAGGCGGGGAATATGGATACGCGCCATAAATATATTTGGGCATTAATTTCTTTAAATTGATAATTTATGCTATAAAGACCATAAGGGCGCCATCTATGGGTTTTGTATTGTATTGAATTGAACCTATGTGACTTGAGATGCAGTGTATTCATGCGTTTCCTTACCTTTGTGAATCAAGCAATTACTTCTGACGGGAGTGTCAGTAAAAGGCCAAGAGATGTCTCTCCTGGTCAGTCTTAAGAATAATTCATCCAGTGAGGGAATTATTGTTGTACCTAAGATTGGATTTTTGGCTCGCATTATTAATATGCAAATTTTTTCATAGTTGGAAACTTCCTTGCTGTGCGAAACATCTGTCAAGATTATTCGATATCGCCTTGACATTTTTTTATTGAAAAGAAGTGTTTTTTTGTGTGGACATCGGGGCTGAGCTGCATTCTCTGAGTGAGTGTTTGTTTGTTTTCACTTTGGTTTTTGAGATTGCTGGGTCAACTGTTTTTTGTGTCACATAAGGAAGAATTCGATTTTCGTTAATTTTACATAGGGTAGTCATCCCCTTGTGTCAGGGGCTATTTACACGCCCCTTCAGCCCTGTTTAATTTATCTTTGTCTTACTAACAACGTATGCAAGGACACTGGAGGTCCAGATTCGTTCAAAATAAATAAATGTAGCTTCGTTTAACAAAAAAAAAAATTGAATCTTGCGAGAGCCTTGAAGGAGTAACCATCAGTTACTTATACCAGGGCGGGTAAGAGGTGGATAACCTCCACTGTTTCAAATCAACAGTGTTGAAAGTTTTGCAAGTTGTTTGTTTCGACAAAATTAACACACTATTAAACTTTACGTAGCGTTGTTAACTGTTTGTTGCAATTTAAATGTCAGTGTGTAAATAGAAGCAAACATTTTCTTTAGCGATTCGAAGAATTGATCTATGTTAAAATAATATTAAGTGACCTTGAGAGGTTATGTTTATTACAAAACGTCGCCATATTAATGCAGGTTACCTTGAAAATTACCTTTTTTTGTAAAATAAAAAACCTAATATCGAAAATTGTGATTTCTTTATGACGTCAGAGTTCACCTTTTTTTACATTAACTCCACACAGGAAGCTCCGAGAAAAATAATTTCCCTCAGAGCCTATGTCATCTGAGATGCTGTGTGGGGGGTCTTTTTGAGGAGAGGAAGGAATGAACATTGGTGTTGAAGAGACCCATTTGTAGGAAGGAGGAAACACAGAGGCCGGCAAATCGTTCCACAGCCTAGCTGTTGAACACAAGAACGAGTCGAAGAAGCAACCCGTTCTCATGTGACAAATGTCAACAGTGTACATATGTTGGGCACGCGTTTGGCATGTTTCCCGACTATGCACCGGTGCCAGAAGGATCAATGACACTAGTTCCTCGGAGCATCTTCCATTGAAATACCGGTAGAACAAGGATACCCAACGCCTGTGCTCTAAAGATTGCAATCCGTCTGTTAAGATTGGAGAATCTATTAAACGAAGCGCCCGTTTCTGCACAGAGTCCAAGGTATTTTTCAGTTATTTTGGAGCTGCATACCAGAGGTGGCTGCCAAATTCAACCGTGGGACGCACTTGTGATTTGTAGGTTAACTTGTAGTTAGCAGTTGTGTACTATTATATGTACTGTACCCACAATTATCACTATTATATATTATAGAAACCATCGCGGGCATGCGCATATCAAATCCCCAAAGTTTCATCGCAATCGGATAAATGGTTTAAGTACGCATAAGGGAAAAAGAAAGAAACATTAAATTTTATATATTAAGATAAAATTCTTAAAACTTCAGTATTTTTACATTAATTCATGACGTTACTAATTTAATAATAAATTATTATGTCAAGCTAAATCTTAAATCTTATGTTATTTTTCCCAGCGTCACCGTCACACCCCCGGGTCATGTGCTTCGGGGAACATAAAAATACTCAACTAAAAATACAAAACACGAGGTGCAAATCATTCTAATAAATATTATTTGCCCACGAGAATATCTTACGTATTTTATATCTGAGATCAGTCTGACGGTAAAACCCACTACGTGATAAAATGATAATTATTAACTACGAGTAAGTATATGATTAAGATGTAAAACCTTATTTAAATATGCATTTCTTATACCTTGGTAAAAAAAAACAGTAAACTGAGTAGGTTTGGAATAATTCTTCTTCTTCTTTGTGTGCCGTATCAGGTCCCCCCGACGTTGGGGATCACTCTTGAGAATGTCTCTCTGTCTTGCGCTGCCCGGAATAGCTCCTCCACACTTCTAATGCCGGTCCACTCTCGTATATTACGCAGCCAAGACATTTGTCTCCTACCAGGCCCTCGGCGACCCTCTATCTTGCCTTCCAATATTAAATGGAGCAAGTGATACTTCTCCCCTCGAAGTATATGACCCAGATATGAAATTTTCCTGATTTTTACTAATGTAAGCAGTTCTCTATCTGCTCTAGCCCGCCTGAGAATTTCTGTGTTGGTGATCATGTCGGTCCATGGGACCTTGAGCATTCTCCGGTGAAGCCACATTTCGAAAGCCTCTAACCTGTTCATGGTATTTACTTTCAAGGTCCATGTTTCACATCCATAGAGCAAGACCGACCACACATAACATTTTAGCATTCTCTGCCTTAGTTTTAAGCTGATATTGTCATTGCAGAAGAGGTATTTCATTTTAATGAACGCAGTTCTTGCTGCTTCAATTCTGCATCTAACCTCCACATCTGGGTCAAGAGTCTCCGTGAGAATACTGCCGAGGTATCTAAATCTTTCCACCTTTTCGACATCGCAACCATTTAACTGCATCACTGATTCTGAGTGATCTAGTCGTCCAAATGTCATCCATTTAGTTTTATTGGAAAAATTATGAAGAAAATTTGTGAAAGAATTTTTTGTTTGATTAATTGAAATTCGGTGGCTTAGTGATAAGAGAGTTGGCTCTAACAGGTTTAAAACTCGGCAAAAGTGCATAAATGGTTTAATAAATCTATAAGGCTTTTTTGGCCCAAATAAAATAACAGTAATAAACCACTTGTAAGTGCATTTTATAAGTGGAATTTAGGGGGTGTAACAGCATGTACCCGAAGGATTTTAGCCAGCGATTCCTAAGCATATTTGGAGTAGAAATGTAGATGTCGTTTTGCTCTCCGATAATATTTTTTTCAATTAAAAACAATAAAAATATTTTTTAATCACACGGCAAATTTTTTTTTTCATTAAAAAAAAAAATTGACAGCAAAACGACATTTACTTTTTGTACTCCAAATACGCTCGGGAATCTTCGGTTAAAATCCTTCGGGTACGTGCTGTTACACCCTGTATATTATACTTCCACATAGTATAATAACTTTAAACGGAGATACATTTGAGATAAGCCGTAATAATAAAACAAAAACAGTGTGCAATTCACACTCGGTAGAAGTGAAACCTTCAGAAAACTTAAGTAGACTAGAGTGAGGAGGCTACGAAGCACCGCACAAAGAGGACAGCGATAGGCCACGAATCACAGCACAAAGAGTAGACCGATTATACTATCTCATTCTAGATGTACGCGTTTGTCTCTTTTTAACTAACTAACTAACTAACTAACCATCACGCCGTTTCCCCGCAGGGGTAGGCAGAGAGGACGGACCGCCAAACACCCCGGTCTTGGCACACATTCCTTGCCTCGTTTACATTCATACAACGTCTCATACATTCTCTTCTATTATTCTGACTCTTGACATGGCCCGACTCAAGTATCTGATTCACTTGGTCGTGCCATGTCTTTCTTGGGCGTCCTCGACTTCTTCTACCATTCACATCTGCGTCATATATTCTCCTTACACTCCTTTCCTCGTTCATTCGCTCTACATGCCAAAAACCATCTGAGCGTTCCTTTCTTGATCTTACTCATCACGCTTACATCAGCCTTGCATTCTTTGCGGATTTCCACATTTCTCACACGATCATACATGCTTTTACCACACATACGCCTCAGGGATCTCATTTCTACAGCGTTCAGCCTACTTTCATCCTTCCTCTGCCAGTTCCATGCCTCACTGCCATACATCAGGGTAGGTACCAGTACTCCATTATGGACGGCTAGTTTCGCGTCTTTGGACAGTTTTTTGTTGGTGCCAACGGCGTTCAGTCCTCCATTAATAGAGTTACCTGCATTCACCCTTCTTTCAATATCTCTATCAGCCTTCCCATCTCTCGTAAACATACTTCCCAAATAAACGAACTCATCCACCTGCTCCTATTCATCATTCACAACTATATTGCATACTGTTTGTGTACTCTCTCTTTCAAACACCATGACTTTAGACTTACTTACATTCATCTCTTTTTAGTGGCGCAATTTTTCGTTTCATTCAAATTCAAATCACAACGGTGCTAAAAAAGTTTTCACTTTAATACGTTCTCACATATTCGTGTATATACAATATTTTATTTTATTTTATTAGGAGATTTTATTATATTTATATATCGTCGTTTTCGTGGAAAAATCAACTCAAATAAGTTTTGCGGATATACGACGTCTATTGGGGTTGGGCCCAAAATTTTCCATTCTCCATTGTCGCTAAAATTTAGACTTGTGTCACTTGTTTATTTTAAGATATTATAATACCAGAATCACGAGACGTCAGAGTCACACCCCCGGTCACATTCTCAAGGAGAATCTAACACATATAAACTGCATACCACAGTGAGTTTGAGATTGCACATAGTGATTTTCGCCCACTGAAAGAAAATGTCACTATGCGCACACAACAGATTTATTGCTTTGCCCATTGCCATTTCAGAAAGAAAATTAAATTTTTAAAATAGAAAACATTTTACAAGTCATTGCGAGTGTTTTTGGATAGTCTCCAACAGACCCAGTCAGTGGGGTGAAATATAAAATAGTAGCTGACCCGGCCACGCGTTGCTGTGGCTTACGAAACACAACGCCATCTATGGATGGTTACCCAACCTTCTAACTCACACCGCCATCTGGTAATTTGCATACAAATCAAATCCACACCCCGCTTGCCACCCGCTCGACCACCACATACAAATATTTTCTTTTATATATTATATATTCCAACCAATTTACACAAAAGCTTGACAAATTATATACCCAAACCTTCACCATGAATCACTATATCTATTGGTGAAAACCGCATGAAAATCAGTTCAGTAGTTTTTGAGTTTATGGCGAACAGACAGACAGACGCGGTGGAGGACTTGTAGAGATTTTTCTGGAACACTAAGTTTTTTAAGTTTCTATAAAAATATATGTTATTTTTAAAGATAATGTCTACGTCGAAATGGTATTTATATGAAATTTCCCCGATAGAAAAAATCTGACCGGATTCCGAGGAAGATACTGAGTGTAGACGTCCAGTGGGCCGCCCGCCGCCCCAGACACAGTTGGGCGAGGCAACTCCAGAAACTGTGTGAGGAGAGGATGGGGCTACCATGGACAGAGGCCGAACAATCAGCACAAGGCAGGGACGTATGGAGGAGCCTTGTCGATGCAATGGGTCCCCAACCCGAATAGGATAAGGCGAAGAAGAAGAAGATGATGATGATGAAAATTATTATAAACACTTTTTTCTGTTACTTTACAAGTTATATGGACGAAAAAATTCATAGTGTTTCTTTAAATGCTATTTAAGTTTTATACGAGATTTTTGATCTATTTTAAACAAGTTTTATTAAACATTTTCACAATTTTCGCTTAATTACTATCGTTTTTAATATTAGTGCGCTCTCTCTAACATTCGTATTTACATATCTCTTTCTTTCTTCTTTTTGACCGCTTACTACCTTACTACACATCTCGAATTTGTATAAATTTCTTACATATTTCCCTTAAACATTTGAAGTTTTTAAGCTCTTAAGGTCTTAAAAAATACATGTTATTTTTTAAGATAATATCTAGACGTTCCCCAGGCCGCGAAATTATATGAAATTCCCTCGATAGAAAAAAATCGCAAATAATGTTCCGAAAAATTATTATAAACACGTTTTATTCACTTATTTTCGAGGTTATTATATGTATGAAAAAATTCAGTGTTTCATTAAATGCTATTTTAGATGTTCCCCGCGAGATTTTTGCTCTATTTTAAACGAGTCGTTTTTTATTAAAAATTTTCACAATTTTCGCTCAAATTTTATCGTTTTTAAAAATAGCGCGCTCTTTCTAACATTCGTATTGACATATCTCTCCATCTTCTACTTTTTGAGCGGGTATACGGCGCCTTAAAATATGCTTGTAATATAATATAGTCATACAATTTTTAATCTTTTAATACAAAATTTTTTCATACGAAAGAAATCTTCGTTTCCTTTCATTTGTTACCGTCACGCCTTCGATAAACTAATTTAAAATTTCAGAGACCGTAAAACATTTCTAAACAAATCCGTCACAAATCAAAATAATGTCTCTTTCTTACGTTTCCGCTACGTAAAACAGACTATTGTCACTTCATTTGGACAAGGTTCTATCTGACTTTTTTTTTAAATGACCTTTGAATGCAAAACTATTTCTTTTGCTCATTTATATAACTTAAATAATTTTCGGAGCCATCTGTGTTTTATTTCCGTAGATACTTATATTACGAGCATCCATTTATTTTACAAGTCTAAAGGTTCTAACTGACATTTTTTCAAAAAATACCTTTAAATGCAAAACTATTTCTTTTGCTCATTTTTTTAAATAAAATAATTTTCAGAGCCATCTGTGTTTTATTTCCGTAGATACTTATATGACGAGCTTCCATTTATTTTACAAGGTTCTAACTAACATTTTTTTCAAAAATGAATTTTGATTTTAAAACCATTTCTTTTGCTCATTTTTATATATAAAATAATTTTCAGAGCCATTTGTGCTTTATTTCCGTAGATACTTATATGACAAGCTTCCATTTATTTTACAAGGTTCTTGGCATTTTTTTTTTCAAAAATGACCTTTGAATACAAAACTATTTCTTTCGCTCATTTAAATAACTAAAATAATTTTCAGAACCATCGCTGTTGTATTTCCGTAGATACTTATATGACGAGCTTCCGTTTATTTTACAAGGTTCTAAAGGTTCTAACTGACTTTTTTTTCACCTTAGAATACAAAACTATTTATTTTGCTCATTTAAATAGATAAAATAATTTTCAAAACCATGTGTGTTGTATTTCCGTAGATACTTATATGACGAGCTTCCGTTTATTTTACAAGATTCTAAAGGTTCTAACTGACATTTTTTTCAAAAATGACCTTTGAATACAAAACTATTTCTTTTGCTCATTTCTATAACTAAAATAATTTTCAGAGCCATCTGTATTTTATTTCCGTAGATATGACGAGCTTCCGTTTATTTTGCAAGGTTCTAAAAGTTCTAACAGACATTTTTTTCAAAAATGACCTTTGATTGCAAAACCATTTCTTTTGCTTATTTCTATAACTAAGATATATTCAGAGTCATCCGTGTTGTTTTTTTATGTAATGTATTTTTAAGTATGTTTATTCAGTTTTTTTTTTAATTTTACAATATTTATCTTTAAAATTTTACAAAACTGATCAATCAGTTTGACTGTAATAAATCTCAAATTTATCCGATTTAATTAATACTATTATACTTTTATGTTTTACATAGTAATAACTGTGTAAAATCTAAAATACTAATTATTATAAACTACTAATTATTATGATGTCTGTATTTTCGTAGATTCTTGTATGACAAATAAAACATAAATTTTTAAAGTTTTAGTTTCATTTTACAATGTTTTAACATCATTTTGAACCTTTTGCATTTGCCATTTTGTTTGTATCTGACAGCTGCTTATTTTACAAGATGCAGTGTAGTTCGTCTTACCATGTTCTGAGGTGTCAGAGTTTGATAATCTATTTAACAATTTCTGATTTTAGGTTCAATCTTGTGTCAAGTATTTTAGTTTAACTCATTTGATCCGCTCAGGCTAATTTGTTTGCTTTTCATGTTGGCCTCACAGGAATCGTTGTATCTCCCTTACTATCATAGATAGGAATATAATCTAAACGGTGTTAGAAAGAGAAAACACCACGCATTGTGTTCAAATCTAAAAATTAACCACAAAATAATTCATTTACACCTTTATGAAACCTAAGTTTACAACCTCAATTTTTAAAAAATGTATGAAACTTTGGAAATTTTTTCATTAATTATTTTTACATGAAACGAAAAAAAGTGAGTTGACGATAATGTTTATAACATAATTGTATGTTATTTTTTTTTCGATATTAGTAATTTAATAAGAAAAAATGAAAGGTCAGCCATTTCAAAACTTTTTTATGTTTGCCTTCAAAAAAAATTTTTTTTTTTTTGATTATTTCAATTTAAAAAATAATTTTTTTGTTTAAAATTATAAAATTTGTAAGCGTATTTCATCACCTTTCAAAATCAGTTTTTAGATTTCAGATACGTTCGGAATTTATTGTAATATTTAACATTACAGAAATATTTTGACATTACGATAAAATAGGGATGAGGCCTGAGAGAATAAAAGAAAATATTTAATTACATAGAACGGGGCATTATCTTGGAGTGGCATTAAGTAAATGTGCTTAGAACCTTTTGAAATGAAATATTAACCCTTAGCTGGTTGCATAAGGTTCTACAGGGTGTCCACTGGCAGATTTTACACTTTGGATTGAGCTCACAGTGCGTAGGAAGGCGGCAGCGGGGGGAGCGGGGTATCACTCAACGCGCGAGTGTTGCGGCTTGTTTAGTAGCCATGAGTCAGTGGACTTTTGCGGTTGAGGTGTATTTTTACAATTATTCGATAAATGTGGCGAGACTTCGGCTTTTTTCTCACTTTGGTATCCGACGATTGAAGGATGGCCCGTCGAACCAATGATATGTACAGAAATTTAGAATGGGTACAGAAATTTAAGAGAAACTCAGTCAAAAATGAACCTCAAAAATGAAATCAGTCGGAAATGAACCTCGTCCTGGACCTTCAACGACTGTAACTACTCCTGAAATCGCATAACTTGTGAGAAGGGAAAATTTACAAAATCCCTTTTTTTCGGTAGAGGTGAAACCATTAACGCACAACGGTACCGCGCGATGCTGGTCAATTTTTTTTATACTGGAGCTACATCGTCATGTTGGTTACAATAATAGATCCCATTTTCAGCAGGATGGGGCCACGGGCGCCACGGCACACACCGCTAGGGACTCAGTGACTAAAGTAAGAGAGCTTTTTCCTGGAAAATTGATTAGTCGCTTAGGCGACATAGCCTGGACCCCTATATTACCCGATCTGACCCCTTGCGACTTTTTCTTCTGGGGATATCTCAAATCTCGCGTATACAGCAATTCGCCATCAACAATAGAGGCCCTACAATAAAATATCCGACGAGAGATTACAATTTAGGAGGCGGGAATGGGTACCGCCGCCCAGGGAAGTCCCCTGTTCTACGTTTGGTGATTTAGCAGGGGTGCCCGGGTTCATGGGGTAAGGTTTGTCTAGGTCTTGGAGGCGGATGGCCAGGACACACTGAACCCCAGATTCCTACCCACCCCTTAAACCCTCTTCCTTCCCAGAACTCTCCCCTCCATCCTTTCCTTTAAAAAAACCCTCCACACAGCATCCCCAAAGATGACATAGGTCCTGAGGGAAATTATTTTCCTCAGGGCCTCCTGTGTGGAGCTCATGTAAAAAAAAAAATTATCAGTCCAGAATTTTGCAAGAAAGATTGCAAGAATGTTTGCGGCTAGAAGGACGCCATTTGAGTGGAGATATTTTTAAAAACTAAAATCCGCATTATTCTTATGTGAGATAATAAATAAATAACTTTCATTGTATTCATATTTTTATTTTTTGAAGTGTAAAATCTGCCGGCGGACACCCTGTATCTGCATGTTTAGAGATGTTCTAAAATGTATACGTGCCATTTAAATATTTTCATTAAAAATACGTTAAACTAAAATTCTTTACACAAGAGTAAACCTCAAAATCAGTAATTGATAATGAGAAATTGTCTTTGCAAACTTTGACACCTCATAGGGGCCATCCATAAATTACGTCACACATTAAGGGAGGGGGGGGTCAAAATTTCAAAATATGTGACGTTAACGGGGGTCTCAAAATGGTGACGATGTGTGACAGGGACGGGGGGGGGGGGGGGTCAAAAGTCATGAAATTCGTGTGACGTAATTTATGGATGGACCCATATCTCAGAACAAGATAGAGTGAAGTTAGAACCCTATCCAAATGAAGTGACGCTATGTCATCACTAATGTTAATACGACTACGTTTCTCGTCGCGGCAGTCACGACACTTGGGCGGTTTTGCCTCTCGCCAGAAACTATTACCGTGGACATTAAATTCGCTATTCCGCGGCGAGATAAATGTTATTTAGATTAAGCAGAACATTCTATACATGTAACCTCCGAGCCACGAGGTCACAAAGAGAAAGACACTAACTAATATTATAAATAATACTATATTATATAATATTATACGTCATAAAAGCCGCACCGTCCTAGAGATGGGTTAATGATTTTCCCACTAAGATAGAGTAATAATCCGCGTTTTACGTGGGCGAAATCGTTGCGAATGCGATGTGGCGCGGTGCGAAAATTCCAAAGATTCCAAAAATCCCTAAAAAAGGGACGTTGACTTGGCTCGTGCTACCCAAGCGATAAGAAATGGGCTTTGACGTGTTTCTTGCCATTCATTAAGAAAGGATTAAAAATTAACTTTGACATGTCTCTTGCCATCTATGCGGTAATAAAAGGTTAAGAAAGGGTCTTTGGCATGTCTGTCGCGTTGAGAAATTATTAAGAAAGGGTCTTTGACATGTCTCTCCTAACCTATGCTTTGAAAGGAACTTTACCCATTTAAGGATTTAAGGATTAAAAAAGGACTCTGATATGTCTCTCGCTACCCATGCGTTAATAAAGGAATAAGAAAGGGATTTTTGACAGGTATCTTGCTACCCATGCGTTAATAAAGGATTAAAACGGGACTCGGACATGTCTCTTGCTTACCATGCGTTAATAAAGGAATAAAAAAGGGATTTTTGACAGGTATCTTGCTACCCATGCGTTAATAAAGGATTAAAAAGGGACTCGGACATGTCTCTTGCTACTCATGCGTTAATAAAGGAATAAAAAAGGGATTTTTGACAGATATCTTGCTACCCATGCGTTAATAAAGGATTAAAACGGGACTCGGACATGTCTCTTGCTTACCATGCGTTAATAAAGGAATAAAAAAAAGGGATTTTTGACAGGTATCTTGCTACCCATGCGTTAATAAAGGGTTAAAAAGGGACTCTGACATGTCTCTTGCTAACCTTGCGTTAATAAAGGAATAAGAAAGGGATTTTTGACAAGTCTCTTGCCACCCACGCACCAAAAGGGGTCTATGACATGTCTCTTGATACTCACCCAAGAAAGGATTAAAAACGGACTATGACATGTCTCTCGATACTCACACATTAAGAAAGGATTAAAAAGGTACTATGGCATGTCTTTTAATACTCACCCTTAAGAAAGGATAAAAAGGGACTATGACATGTCTCTTGCTACCCACGCCTTAGGAAAGGGTTAAGAAGGGACTTTGACATACCTCTTAATATCCATTCGTTAAGAAATGATTAAGAAAGAGACTTTGACATGTCTCTGGCTACTCCTGAGGAAAAAAGGCGAGAAGAGATTTCAGTTTTCTCATGTACACATGTTTCTCTCATGGTAATTATTCTGTCTTTCGAGAGTTGAAAATACATTAAAAAATATTATTGTACCTATACAAGATTGGCACACGTGCAAGAGATTGCCTCCCCCTGTCCTCCAACAACTCAATCAAGTCCTCTATTCTCTATTCACGCGTCAACAGTCCACAAAGCGGCAATTGGTAAAGTGTTCCGCTGTTACCCGCGTCAATTGTAGGACATGCGATTTAATAAATAAAAAATCAAACGGTCATTCATGACGTCTGTTGTTGTACTTGGTCAAAAATCATCAACGATCCAATTCACCAAAAAAAAATCAATCAACTTTAAAAAAATGACATAGCTATCATCAAGTACGTCCCTTGATACCCTGTATATATCGACCAAATATGGATGAGTTCCTATATACAACTATTTTTTGTATGCTTGGATAATTTATTAATGGAATTTAAATGTTTTATCGTATTTTGTAGATTATACAATGTTATTTTTAATTTAAGCGACTATAAAAAATAATTCTATTAGAATACAAAATACAATGGTTATGTTATGTAAAGATATGGTATTTCTTAGTCCTCCTCACTAGGGGTTCCTGTGCCGAGGCGGACTAAAATAGTTTAATTATAGTTTATTTGTCTTCTATGTCGTTTTTAGTGTCTTCATTAGAGTGTTTTCGTTGACCTCTTTCAGCCATGTTTTTATTTTTGATTTTTGCTCATTAAATTTTTTTATTAGTTTTATGTCTTAGGAAGAATATTATAGATTTTAGTTGCAAAATAAGTGTAGTTTCTTTGTCCGAATGTGGTTTTATAACTTGGAATGTTTATTCGATCTAGGATGGATACGCGGTCTAGTAGAGGATTCAGTATTTTTGAATAGCTTCAATAATATAATTTTGGCGTATATTCGTTGTGCATTTGGTACGTCAAAGCTATTAAAAATTTCAATCGAAGGCGTTCTTATAGGTACTTTCAGCAAGGTGTTTATGATTCCTTTTTGAATTCTATTCAGGTTGTGAATGTATTTATTTGTAGTAGATCCCCATCCTACAATTCCATATTCAATTTTACGAAAATGACATAAAGCGTAGTAAACCTTTATCAAGCCCTTTTTATTTACCACATTTCTTAGATTTTAAAAGAAATAATTATTATCTTATAAATCATCATCTTCTTCTTCCCCTTATCCCATTCGGGTCGGGGACCCATTGCATCGACAAGGCTCCTCCATACGTCTCTGTCTTGTGCTGATTGTTCGGCCTCTGTCCATGGTAGACCCATCCTCTCCTCACACAGTTTCTGGAGTTTTTTTTATTTTTTTATTTATTTATCTATAATAAAATATATTTACAATGGTTATATTTGTATGCCTGTCTCACTAGGGTATACCTGTGTCGAGACAGGCGTACAGGTATATAAATGAATATAGTAGTTACAAGGATATTTCAGGTAAAATACATATTATGAATAGAATTAAAACAGAAGGGTGATTGGAAGGGTGGTAAATCTTTTAAAGAGAGTTATTTTATAAATGTTGGAGATGGAGTAATGAAATAAATTCTGCCTAATCTATTTAAAGGTTAAATTTGACAGGATTCCATTATTTTCATTTGTTTTATATGGGTTAGGTTGTATGTGAATGGTTATTTCTGTCTATGTGTGATTTATTTTACAGATATTTGTGATAGTGTGGCGTCCAATACTTATAATCCATTTTTTAATATCTTGTTTGAATTTTGTAAAGGAGTCACTTTGTCTGATCGTAGTTGGTAGTGTATTGTATAGTTTGCAAGCTATGTATTTAGAGTGTCTTTGCCCGAAGGTGGTTTTGAAAAAAGGAGTTTGGAGAAGTTCGTTGTTTTTGGCTCGGGTATTGTGCATTGTTTGTGTAGCTTTGTATGGTGTTTTGTTGTTTTTGTGTAAATTAAGTAATATGGATCTTGAGTAGAGCTGTTTTATGTCCATAACGTTGAAGGAATTGAAGATAGTATCGGTGCTGGTAGTAAGCGGCATTTTAAGAATTATTTTTATGATTAGTTTTTGTGCTTTCATGATGGGATCAAGGGCATTGGAATATGCATTACCCCAGGCTAGAATTCCGTATTCGATGTGAGATTGGCACAATGAGTAATATACTGTTTTTAAAAGTTTTAGGTTAAGGAAATTGCGTGTTTGTTTGAAAAAGTATATAGATTTTCGGATTTTGTTTGTAGTATTATGTATATGTTGCTTCCGATTCAGGTGTGTATCGAAGGTTACTCCTAAATATTTGATAATGTTTACTTGCTCTAGGCATGGGCAGTCACAGTTCCGGTTTAGAGATGAATTTTTACATTTGTGTATTTTTAATGGCGGGGCTGGGTTTGACTTTGGGATATTGGTGAGACTAGACAGTAAGTATTTGGTTTTCTGTACATTTAGAGTTAATATGTTCGAGTCAAGCCAATATTTTACCTGTTGAATTCCTTCCTCCGCTTTGGAATATGCGGTAAGCCAATCTTTTGCTTGGAAGAGTAGGACAGTGTCATCGGCGAAACTGACAATAGTGGCATTGATATCTAGGTTGCATAACTCGTTAATATATATTAGGAAGAGCGTTGGACCTATAACACTGCCTTGAGGGACCCCGTAACTAATGGGCAAATTCTGGCTCTTTGTGGTATTGAGTTTAACGCATTGGGATCTGTCAGATAAGAAGCTCGAGAGGAGGCCTAATTCTTTGTTCCTAATACCTATATTAAACATTTTGCGTTTTAGTTTGCTGTGTGAGATTGTATCAAGTTGCCTCGCCCAACCGTGTCTGGGGCGGCCCACTGGACGTCTACCCTCTGGAATCGCACTCAGTATCTTCCTCGGAATTCGGTCATCAGACATTCTTAGTACATGCCCAAGCCACCTCAGTTGCGATTTTTCTATGAAGAGTAGCAGTGGTTCAATGTTTAGATCATCTCGGATCGTCGAGTTTCGTAGATCGTAGATCATTTCGTAACCCCTGCCACTCCTCTCAAGTACCTCATTTCAGCAGCTTGGACTCTAGAGCGTGTTCGTTCATTTAGCATCCATGTCTGGTGGCCGTAAGTGAGCGTCGGGCGGTATACCTTTTAAACACTGCCATCTTTGTCTTGATGCTGAGCTCGGCTTTTCTTATTACTGAGCTGTAGAGAGGACGCAATGCACTGCTTGCCACACTTATTCTTCTATCAATTTCTCCGTCTTGCCGACCATCGCTGGAGAATTCGACCCCAAGGTATTTGAACCTGTCCACCTGTTTCAGCTGGGTCCCATTAGCGAGTATGTTGCACTGAGTTTGGTCCCTTCATACAACCATCATCTCTGTTTTTGAGGTACCTATCCATCTTCATTCCCGCCGCCGTGCACTCTTCGTTGAAACGGTTAATCCACTCTTGTAGTCCCTCCTGTGAAGTCGTTAATTTCGCGATGTCGTCTACAAATAGTAGGGAGCTTATTCTTATAAATAACACTTTGATTCCGAAACACAATAAAATAATGAACACCGCCATAGTTCGATAAGTTTTAAGATTTTCACGGCCAAAAGCATTTTCGTTATTTGTTTTTGGGGTGTTATGCCGTGTTGCGCTACCTCCTTCTTTAGCCAACGTTTCGGACATCGTTGCAGTGTCCATCATCAGGGCAGATCCGGCAGATCCGGTAGATCACACGGTAGACACATCTACCGGATCTGCCGGATCTGCCCTGATGATGGACACTGCAACGATGTCCGAAACGTTGGCTAAAGAAGGAGGTAGCGCAACACGGCATAACACCCCAAAAACAAATAACGAAAACCGCCATAGTTGCCTAGGAGTGAACCTTGATAGCCCGACAGAAAACAGGAAAACTCAAAAAACGAATATTTTGAAAGATAACCTAGTAACTAAACATTTTTCTTTCCTTAATTTTTGATTTTCAATTTCTCTTCGGTGATAAAATAAATATTAAGGTCCCGAAAAATTATTGTAATAACCAAATTAAACTACCATCATATAAAATGTCTGTCCCAAAGTTATTCATTGTATAAACTACAAAGTGCAAATGTGACTGGTCAATTCGATCAATTGGATAATACGCTCATTTCAATTTGAATGGGAACATCGGATTCTACCAGAGGCGGTCGAATTTTTATGTATGGAATAAACTGGACTGGATAAAAAACGCGGTTTTTTCCATACCAAAAAATCGCAACTTTTGTATGGAAAAGGAATTCTTACTTTCTCTGATTTGTTGTGACTCGTAAGTATTGTAATATCACTATTTAATCTTCGGAAATAAAATCTGCTCACGAAATGCTGGTCCTTTTCACAATGAGACGCAAATTGCGCGCAAAAATCTTAACTATAAATCCCAAATCGGGTAAGAAGGCTTATTTCAAAAACTGGATATTTTGTTACACTTTAGACACTTTTATAAATGTGTTATAACTCACTCATTTTTAGCGTCGCTATGCTAGGCGGTTTGGTTAAAAACGAACATTAAGACCATGAGCAGAAAAGTCCGACAATGCTCCAAACACTTACTTTAGTGAACCTTGCTTTTTGTGCAGGGTCTGGTTATTTCAATGTGCGCTCTTCAACGTACGACTGATGTTGTAGTTTATTCAGAGCATTCTTGAACTCTCCTGATGCCAAAAATATGGTCTCATTGTCTCCAGTTCGTCGAAATGATACCAGATTTTATGTTTTTATTCATTAGCTCCGCATTTGAGGCCCCGAGGAAAATAATTTCAATCAGGGCCAATGCCATCTTAGAGGATAATGTGAGGAGGGTCTTTTTAAGACCCGGTATTACCCGCTCTAAAAGAAGGAGAAATATGTAAAAAAGAATGTTAAGAGGGAGTGCGTCTATATTAAAAACGACAATATTTAAGCGAAAATTGTGAAAATGTGTAATAAAACACGACTCGTTTAAAATAGAGCAAAAATCTCAAAGGGAATGTCTAAAATAGCATTCAAAGAAAATCTGTGAATTTTTCATACATAAATTAACTTGTAAAATAACTGAAAAAACGTGTTTTTAAAAATTTTCGGAGTATGCTTTGCGATTTTTTTCCAACGAGGGAATTTCATATAATTTCCATATCGGCATGGGGAATGTAGGTATAGACATTATCTTCAAGAATAACATATATTTTTAAGAGCTTTAAAACTTAGTGTTTAAGGAAAATATGTAATAAATCGGTAAAAATGCGGGAAGCCGGGCCTTAAAGAAAAGAAGGAAAAAGGTACGACGCGTATGTCCAAGAGTGACGGACGTATGAATCCATTCCTCCAACTGCAGTGCAGAACTGGCTGGAGAGGTCAAAATACCCTTACTCAGCCAGTCTCTCTCGATCCGGTGCGCCACACAGCAGGTGGGCAGACGCATCCACTGCCAAGACCCGGAGAAACTTAACCCCATGATATTAGGGCATTATGTTAGGGCAAGTTTATCAATTTGGATGTCTTCGGTTTTAGGTTTTAAAAATCGATGAACGCCATTGGTGGCTGACTGACTAATAAATGTCACGTAAACTTGAATAATAAATTATAATAGTAAAGTCAATTGCGACAAACTATTGTAGCAAATAGCAACAGATACAAAATAATAGTACATTAGTATTGTTGAAGAGATGAAATATCCTGTTTAAGTTGACAGTGATTCAGCAGTTTATTGTATTGTGCATCACGTCATGTCTACGTAGTGAGACAGAGAAGGTGGTTGGGCGTTTACACAATACATAGCTACACTTAACTACATACATATATCACAGACCCTGTGCTTGTAGCTTGATTATCACATGTTCCTTTCCTATCCATCCCTATCATGTTCCTTTTCCTATCCATCCCTATATACCTGTAAGTTTAACGTTACCATAACAATCAGTCGTCAATCGAAACTCGCCGCGTGAACATCTCTAATATTCCGCATCCCGTATCCGCAAACTGCAGTAAAGTACCGTGACTGATACAGGTCATACAGGTGCATCAACAAACCCAGCCAAGATAGAAGAGAAGTGCAGCGCAGTAAGTCCTTTCTTTCCTTTCCTCGTGTGCTTTCTTTTTACTTGTGCAGTGGTATTTCATACATCTCAAAACACATATAAGGTCTTTTTTTTTGTTATTAGTTTTTGGGGTATTATGCCGTGTTGCGCTACCTCCTTCTTTAAGAAGAACTAATAACAAAAATATTTTTGGCCGTGAAAATCTAAAATCGTAACATATAAGGTCCTTCGATATCCGCAGATACATAAATCACACATCAGAAGGTATTGTACAGATACAAAATAAAATGCTTCTGTGTTGAAAATACCTCTTGCATTGAAGAAATGAACAATATGTGCAGGGGCGGCTGGATCATAAGGTCAATGGGACAGTGACCATTAAAAAATTAAAGACAATATTTTTTCGCGTTGATTTATATTTTTCACACTTCAAAAGTTGTCTAATCGATCTATTCTTGATTATTTTTATAATCGCGACCCTCCCATTTTTTAATCACGATTTTAGTATTTTTGTATGAACAAATTTAACCGTCATTCGTATTTCAAACATAACGAAATTATTTATGTTGTTGAATAACAGATACGGCCGCCTCATCGAACTTTCATCCACACACAGAAATAATTTGTAAGGCAGAACAACGTTTTTCCAGGTCAGCTTGTAAATTGTATTACCGACATTAATTACTAAGAAAGAGAATACTAGAACATTAGAAAAAATAGTTAACTTGGTTTTTCATGGAATTCTTCCAATGATAAACACCTTCTTATCCATTTTTGGCAATAACATCTCTATAAGATACATCTTTGAGTCTCGAATTATTCCCAGTTATCGATTTTGTAAATTCTTCGAAGTGAAAATAATTCGCATTCATTTGAGAAAAATCTAACATCAGCTGCCAGCGACACGACGGTTTCCAATTTCCAATAAAACATAGAAATGTACACAATTTCCAAAGAATTTTAACATTCCTGAACATTGAAGCACTAGAACAGAGTTTCCCAAACTACGAGCTGGAGGTGCCTACTTATAAGATGAGATATACAATCAGCATCACCCTGGTGAGAAACCAAGATTTAGAATAGGACAGTAGCTTAATGATCAAAACTGAACAGCAAAGGATTTTCCAGTCTTCCTCTTCCCTATCTCCTTTCTTTCCACACTTCCTTCAGTCATACATTGTCTTAAGGGCTCGCAGCCCGAATTTCTACCGATTTCTTACATATCTCCTTTAAACACGGTAAGTTTTAAAGCTCTTAAAAATATATGTTATTCTTGAAGATAATATCTAGACATTTCCCACGCCAAAACGCAAATTATATACAATTCGCTCGATAGAAAAAAATCGCAAAGTATGCTCCAAAAATTATTATTAACACGTTTGTTTCAGTTATTTTACAAGTTATATGTATGAAAAAATTCACAGTGTTTCTTTAAATGTTGTTTAAGACAATGCCCGCGAGATTTTTGCTCTATTTTAAACGAGTCGTGTTTTATTAAACATTTTCGCAATTTTCGCAACGATTTTGTCGCTGTAAATGTTAGCGCTCTCCTCTAACATTCGTAATTTCGTACCTTCTTCTTGAGTCCGGTTGCAGAGCCTGAAGTCGTTTCCTCGTTGCTGAAGATCGTGACCCCCGCTTCAATTTATGCGTTGGACAAGACTCATCCACTCCTCACGGTTTGCGCTGCGTGGAGAGCCAAGGACACCCTAGTACCGTACGCCAGCGCCAGTGATACTTGGTCACTCCAGCGCACGGGTGACCTTCCTCTGCGTCTTCTGCCAAACACTGCCAGTGACTATGATTTTCTCCAAGTTAGATTCCTCGTTTGGCGAGCAACGTGTTTTTTGTTACATTTACTCCATACAGGAGACCCTGAAGAAAATAATTTTAATAATTTTTTCCCTCGGGGTCTATCTTTGTCAGCCAATGCTGTGTGGAGGGTTTTTGAGGGGAGAAAGGATTGTACATGGGTCTTGAAGAGACCACAGCCAAGCTGTTGAACTCAAGAACAAGTCGTAGAAGCGACCGATTCTCATACGACAAATGTCAACCGTGTACATTTATTTATTGTGCACGCGATTGGCGTGTTTCCCGACTATGTACCGGTGCCGAAGGGATCAATAGTTCCTCGGAGCATCTTTAATTGAACAGGGACAACATACCAACCTGATGGCTATGTTCTAAAGGAAATGCCTATGTTCTTGAAATCAAATCAAATCTACCAAACAAACCGCCCGTTTCTGCACAGAGTCACGAGTTGTTTTCAAGTTTTTTTTTCCAAAATATTTTAAAATACGTTGTAGATAGACAGTTGAAAGCCTATTGTGGATGCCTCTTCCAGAATTAACACATTTGTGCACATTCAGTCATTTGCACAAATACAAGATACGTCAAATTGGAGATTCGATAGTTACCTAGCAGTAGAATAATTACTGTTATTGAAAAAAAGTATTATACAATTGTCTTTTTAAAACTTTTATAGGTTATTCCCATCAAAGTAATATATAATTGAAGAAGAAGATAACAATAATAATCTAAACTAAAATAAGAAAAAGAATAAGACACAGAAAATAAAAAGATAACGGTCGTAACCGAGACTCGAATCCCGAACCTCTCGTCTTACCGGGATGAATGCCTTATCCAATTAGGCCACTGCCAAAAATCGGATTATTATTTATCCTAAACACAATCTAGGTTACAAACCAGTACATAGAACGATTGTTTACAATGAAAAGGGTAGTTTCCAATAATACGAAGAAAAAAATAGTTGAAGATAATAATATCGTTAATTATTATCTTCAACTATTTTTATAATCAGTAAGACGAGAGGTTCTGGGTTCGAGTTCCAGCTGCGACGGTTGTCTTTTTATTTTTCTGTGTTTTCTTCTCTTTCATATTTTAGTTTAGATTATTACTGTTATCTTCTTCGGCGGATTTTGGCGCAGACGTTACAACAATGAGCTATATATCTGTTTAAGGAGCTAAACGTCACAAAATTTATAAAACTGGGAAGACTTCGGTGGCTGGGTCATGTGGAGAGAATGACCGAAAGCACCAAAGTCCGTGCTGAACTCAAGACCGATAGGACGAAAGAGCCTGGGAAGGCCAAGATTAAGATGGAGCGACAACGTCCTCAAAGATATATCTACCTTGGAGCTTCTAAACCGGAGAGAGCTGGCACGAAACCCACATGAGTGTAGGAAGACTATTGAGGAGGCCAAGACCCACCAAGGGTTGTAGAGCCAAGAATGATGATGATCTTCTTCTTCAATGTAACTAATACTGTTGTCATTATTGCCCCCCAGGTCATTGCCGTCCCCCTAAATCTGTACAACGCCCACCGGGGACGATATCGCTCACCTTGTTGATAACTGCCCTACATAACGGAAATTTGGACAAAGCTTGTTTTCAAAAACAGAGTAAATAAGGTAGCACCCACACAAAGTCAGATCATTTAACCTTGTGACTTGTAATGAGTCCTGTTGTTTTAGATGTGATTGGGGTTACGTTCCAAATGGCACACCCTTCGCTATGACGTGGGCCAAATGGATCCAAACACGTGAAACGTAAACAGTCTACGATATCATACGTCAATGATCATAATATTATTCGGGACATCTTTTTATAGAATAACTAGCTGGTGCCCGGCATGCGTTGCAATGCCATTCAAAGAAATAAATTGATTCTCCCTGCATGTCCTTTCCCGTGCATCCCCGCTCCCTTCCACCTAGGGTTGCCAGACGTCCTTTATTTTAAAGGATTTTTTTTATTTTTATAATAGCTCCACACCGGAGGCACCGATGGAAACAATTTCCCTAGGGGCCTATGTCATCTTTGAAGATGCTGTGTGGAGGGTTTTTAAGGGAAAGGAAGGAGAAGAAGATTTGGGAAGGAAAAGGGTATGAGGGGTGGGTAGGAATCTGGGGGTCAGTGTGGCCAGGAGTGACGGATGTGTGAATCTATTCCTCACACTGCGGTGCAAGGCGATGGGTCGGGAGAATCCGGCTAGAGAGGTCAAAAGGCCTCCCTCAATCAGTCCCCTCCGATCCAGCCCGCCACGCAGTGGTTGGGCAAACGTAACCGTCACCAAATCCTAGACAAACCTCATCCCATGAACCCGGGCACCCCTACTAAGTCACCAAACGTAGCGAACCACTTGGGGTGACCTGTGGCAGGGGTGTTGGTTGTCCAATAAATGGTTCCCAGGGCGGCGGTACCCATACCCGCCTCCCAAATTGTCCTGTATTTCAGATCCAAAAATTGATCTTGTCCTCTAATTTGAAATCTTCAATAGAGGACAATACTTTATCCTTTAATTTGGAAAAAAAAAAATCAGCGTGGTTTCTGTATATTTAAAGCCTCTCCCGACGAAAATTATAGACGATAAAGTGTGAAAGTGTTCTTGAAAATTGGATTCAGATTCTCAAATCTACGGATGAATACAAGAATCTGCTAAAAGTAATACAATACTATTTTCTTAATTTATCGGGGGGTTAGAATTCCAATAATCCATGCGCTTGATAGCTGCAAGACGAGTTGTTATCTAGCCTCCTAAGTTAAGTAAATTCTAATGTAAAATTCATGCTAATTTGTACAGCGCTCTTGAGGCGATTTTTCGCAAAAACAGCGCCATATAAGTTGTCCAAATTTATTATTATTATTATTATTATTATTTCTATCCCAGTTTTTAACGCCCAAGCCGAAAGGATTTTTTCCTTGTGTACGAATACGTGGACCAAAAACCGAAATAAGTTACATATTGACACTGTAAAGCAGAATTACAAGTAAACTGGAACGTCAACATGAAATGCAAACAATTTTATAATTTCATTATAGAAAACGAAGAAGCTCTTAGAGCAGCCAAAAGTAATACAAAGTATACTTTTAAACGCAAAAATACTAATTAAGGTGGTACTACTTACTTGGCTTCGATTAACAACAAACTACATTACATTGCGTATTAACATTGTTTTTTAATTTTTTTATTTTATTAATAAATGTCGCTACTGATACCATAACAGGATTTTATTAAAAAAATATTGATGTTCTTTATTTTCATCCTATGTCCTTTATTTAATCGTATCAAATCCTCCAATACATAAAACGGTAGCTGGCAACCCTACTTCCACCTTCCCCGCCTTCCCCCTCCCTCGTCTCTTCACTCACCCCGAACCCCACCATCCCCCTGCCTTTCCTCCCTGCTGCTAAAATATATAAAATAGATACTCACACTTTCATCTATACAAATTTCATAACGCTAGAGCTTACCATAATATACAGCCAATGTTACTCGCTGATAGTGTAGCTTTCTATTGGTGAAAGAATTTTTAAAATCGGTTTAGTCATTTAGGCATGAAAGCGTAACAAACAAACACACGCACTTAGCGCATTATCGATGGATAATATTTGGATTACTTGTATAGCGTCGTTTTTTGTGAAAAATCACCTCAAGGGGGCTTTAAAACTTATAATATGAATGAATGAGGTAGACCTTTAAGAATTAGTAATCGGAAGAAGAAGTAATCAATTATGTTTTGAAGTGAAAACTTCTTTAGCACCGTTGTGTTTTGAAACATGATGAAACGAAAAATAACGACGCTAAAAAGAAACAAACGCACATGTACATCTACAGTGATAAAATGAGATGTGTTCATTATTGTCAGGACAATGTTTATATAAACTACTAACTGGTGAGCTCTGGCATTATGAAATTTGTATAAAAAATTACAATATGTGGCACGCGAGCTGTTTGAAAACCGGGACTGAATGTATGGAATGCGGGAGGGGGGAGGGGAACCTGGGAGGGAGGAGGGGAATTTGGGAGGGGGGGGTTCGCGGGCCGGGTAAGGGGGGAGTGGTCTGGGGAGAGGGAAGGTGGAGGAGGCGGAGTGGGGACGCGATAGGGGAAGGGTATGGGGGAAAAGAAGGGAAGGCGGAAGGGGAACGGGACGAATGGGAAAGGACACGCAGGGAGAAACAGTTTCTTTATTAAATGGCATAACAACGTATGCCGGGAACCAGTTTCAATTTGGGAGGCGGGAATGGGTACCGCCGCCCCGGGAACCTTTATTGGATAACCAACACCTCTGCCATAGGTCACCCCAAGTGGTTCGCTACGCTTGGTGATTTAGCAGGGGTGCCCGGGTTCATGGGGTGAGGTTTGTCTAGGTCTTGGAGGCGGATGACCAGGACATACTGAACCCCCATCCTACCCAACCCTTAAACCCTTTTCCCTCCCCGAACTCTCCTCTCCTTCATTTCCTTAAAAAAAAAAACTCCACACAGCATCCTCAAAGATGACATTGGCCCTGAGGGAAATTATTTTCCTCATGGCCTCCTGTGTGGAGCTCATGTAAAAAAAAAAAATGCTAGTATAAAATAATATATGTAATCATAAAGCAAAGGTATTTCAGAATAATATACATATTTATATAAATACTATAAATAACTAATATATGTATTTCTATAAAACGGAAATGGATCAATCCGACGCGATTGCGGATAATAGATTACGATCGAATGCAACACGCGATAATAATAATAATATATTCAATAAAAGTATACACTAGTTACTATGCGCAAAGGTGTTTTTGTATCAGTGGCGTGGCAACCGTTCGGGCAGACCGGGAGCCTGCCCGGAGTACGAGCAAAAACGGGGCCCGCGTCAATGAGTTCAGAGATCAAACTTGTTTAGTTGTCAGATCTGAATAGCCAGGTACTTTACAATATTCCTCTTCGTTCAGATCAGACACGACGTATCTCAAATTGGTGATGCCATAGTCAAGATTCCCAAGTCGGGAGCAGTTGGGAATCTTGTGCGACATTCCTTGACTTCTTCTACCGTTCAATTTTGGGTGATATTTTCTACTTGCAGCGACCAGATCTGAATAGCCAGATATTCCCAACCTTCCTCGTCCCATCTCTTAGTTAGTTTTTATTCTTTAACATTTTAAAGCTATCCGAAATGTTGGCTAAAACTGACGGTACGCACCGACGGTCGGTCGGTGGTATGCGATCGTCAGGACCTACCGTACGCACCGACCGTCGGTCGTGCACTGTAACCGGCCTAAAGAAGGAGGAAGCGCAATACGGCATAATAACCCAAAAATTAATCACGATAATAGGTACTAACATATTTTTTATTTTTCTCCTTGTTTTTACGTAAATATGAACATTTAATTTCATAAACAAATTTAAAAAATGAAACAATATTATTTGTTTATACCACCGGTTTCGGAATAACCGTCCCTTCCTCAGGGCAAAATATTTAGGTTAGTTTAAATTAGGTTAAATTTGAAATATACATTTTACAATATTGATAAAAAATATAATGACAAAAGAAATATGGATAACCACAAAGTTACGTTCAGCTCCGTTCAAAAGCAAAATTATTAAGTCGATGATTGAAAAGGTAGCCATTATTTCTTTCCACCGTCGATATGGTTGGAAAATATAAAGCAGTTAATTTTATACATTGCTTTTACTAGGCAGTTATCGTATTTAATATTGTTCTAATTTTTTCCGGTAGGATTTTGAATGTATTTTTTTCCCCTAGACAGTATCTACGCGTAAATGATGTTGAGCAAATGAGGTGTTACCTTTGTGATGCGCTAATTTCAGTTTAACAACAATGATTTGGTTTTTCTTTAATTGTTTGAATTATTGTTTATTTTTATTTATTTTTTAAGTAAGAAAAATAAACATTCACGGGTTACGAATAACTCGAGAATATTTGAAAATCTCCTACTACCACCACAGTAAGCCGAAAATGTTGCTTGAGTTGTAACGGAGGACTTAGCCAGGCGAGGAATCGAACACAGAACGCATGGGTGGGACCCAAACGCGATGCCCACTCAACCACTGACCCCAAGTCACCCCAAGTGGTTCGCTACGTGTGGTGACTTAGCGGGGGTGGCGGGCTGGATCGGAGGAGACTGATTGAGGGAGGCCTTTTGACATCTTCAGCCGGACTCTCCCGACCCTTCGCCTTGCACCGCAGTGTGAGGAATAGATTCATACGTCCGTCACTCCTGGTCACACTGACCCTTAGATTCCTACCCACCCCTCATACCTTTTTCCTTCCCATATCTTCTTCTCCTTCCTTTCCCTTAAAAAACCCTCCACCCAGCATCCTCAAAGATGACATAGGCCCCTAGGGAAATTGTTTCCATCAGTGCCTCCTGTGTGGAGCTAGTGTAAAAAAAAAAAAACAATCAAACAATATATAACTCTACTAGAGATAAACAAAAAAATTATGTTTATTTATGATAATGTTTACTTTAGAGTGACATATTGTTTTAATCATAATGTTTACTAAAGAGCTATATATTGTTCGAATTATCATATTTATCCATGATAATGTTTATAATAGAGCTATATTTTGTTTGAATTAAAGCTGTAGGTATATTGTTTTAATTATGTTTATTCCTAACAATGTTTACTATAGAGCTATACATTGTTTGATTTTCGTGTTTATTCATAACAATGTTTACTATAGAGCTATTACATTGTTTGTGTTTATTCATAACAATGTTTACTATAGAGCTATATATTGTTCGAAATATCATATTTATCCATGATAATGTTTATTATAGAGCTGTATTTTGTTTGAATTAAAGCTGTAGGGTATATTGTTTTAATTATGTTTATTCCTAACAATGTTTACTATAGAGCTATACATTGTTTGATTTTCATTGTTTATTCATAACAATGTTTACTATAGAGCGATATATTGTTTGAATTATTATGTTTATTCATAACAATGTTTACAAAAGAGCTATATATTGTTTGAATTATTATATTCATCCATGACAATGTTTACTACAGAGCTATATATTGTTTGAATTATTATGTTTATTCATAACAATGTTTACTATAGAGCTATATATTGTTTGAATTATTATGTTTATTCATAACAATGTTTACTATAGAGCTATACATTGTTTGTGTTTATTTATAACAATGTTTACTATAGAGCTATATATTGTTTGAATTATTATGTTTATTCATAACAATGTTTACAAAAGAGCTATATATTGTTTGAATTATTATATTCATCCATGACAATGTTTACTATAGAGCTATATATTGTTTGAATTATTATGTTTATTCATAACAATGTTTACTATAGAGCTATATATTGTTTGAATTATTATGTTTATTCATAACAATGTTTACTATAGAGCTATACATTGTTTGTGTTTATTTATAACAATGTTTACTATAGCTATATATTGTTTGAATTATTATATTCATCCATGACAATGTTTACTATAGAGCTATATATTGTTTGAATTATTATATTCATCCATGACAATGTTTACTATAGAGCTATATATTGTTTGAATTATTATATTCATTCATGACAATGTTTACTATAGAGCTATATATTGTTTGATTTTTATGATTATTAATAACAATGTTTACTATAGAGCTAAGTATATATTGTTTGAATTATTATATTTATCCACGATAAAGTTTACTATAGAGTTATACGTTGTTTGAATTATTATGTTAACTCATGTCAATTTTTACGATAGAGCCATAGACATCCAAATGACTAGACAAGCAGTTACGGGTGAGGGGTCAAACCAAACCATGGAGGGGGAAGAGGGGAAAGATGACTGTGATTCGTTATACAATCAATCTGACAGTAAATAGGCATCTCGCATTACAATATCACCATTTAGTTCTTAAAAGCAAAATCTGCTTTGAATGAATAGACCTTTTTACATGGGAGCGCGAATTGCTTGCCACGATAATAACATATTTGCTAAGGTCAAATGTTCGCCTCAAAAAGACTCGCCCCAATACACATAGCAATATTTTGTTGCCGTGTTTAGTTAAAACACTATTACAAATGTTTCATAATTTACTTACCCCTGTTACCACCGATGAGCACACTGGAGAACCGCCCACATTCGCTATGTGCACATTGATATGTAGATATATTGTATAGAATACGCTACTGTTTTGGCGTTGTATTTCGTTAAATGTATGGATGTTACCTTCTAGCTGTTCACGGCAAGAATGATGACGTCACACATTTTAGATTCAAGCGAGGCTCTATCCCCTCCCCATGGAGCGAGCCGGTTCCAAGGAGGTGCTTCAGCCGGCGCCATGTGGAGGGGGAAATAATGCGTTTTTATCACTTAGGGCAGGTCCATGTATATTCATATGTCCGTAAATAGAGCTATATATTGTTTGAATTATTATGTTTATTCATGACAATGTTAACTGTATACTGTTTGAATTATTATGTTCATCCATGATAATGTTTATTACAGGGTTATATATTTTTTGAATTATTATGTTTATCGGTGATACTGTTTACTGTAGAGCTTATACATTGTACATGTTTTTTTTGTCAAAAATAGTGATTACACTCACAAAAACTAAAAACGTGTTACATGTGTCAAAATCTGGCCTAGTTTGGTTCCACAATAGCACTCTTTTAGTATTTTCCAAACAATAAACTGCGAATTCCATTATCGACCAAATTACTGCAAAATGTACAAAAGCTTGTGTAGCATAATTAAACAAACATACTTTTAGAACAATCGATTGTTTTAAGCAATATTGCATTTTCTTAGCAGAATTTTACAACAACTCAGTAATACTTTGAGTATCGCCATGGTGAAATACCATCACCATTCCGAATCTATGTCTTTAACAGTTTTTAGTGACTAGATCTGAATAGCCAGGTACTTCACACATTCCGTTCCCATCCTGTTCCCTTCCTTCCTACTCCCCACCCCCTTTCGTTGCCGAAACTCTTCATCCACTTAAGACACCCCAATTGGGCTGCCATATTCCCAACTGCTCCAATTGGGGGCAGTTGAGACTCTTGTGCGGTATGTATATATTCACACACTTCCCCAAATGATCATCTAGTCAATCCACGCTATGCAATTGCACTATATGTATAAGTATTATAAATACAAAACAATACAAGAACATGTCAACCTACCAGAGACCAAATGGGAAAATAATTCACCGACTCCAGATATTTTCATATCAGAGGTTCGGCTCTGTGGAATTCCTAATTTGACCTATAAATCCTACTGATCCCTCAATATAAATATTTAAAAAATCTTTTGTAATCCTACATGTATTTAAAATTACTGATTTTTTAAATTAAAATTATTGGTTTATTATTAATTTTTTTATTATAATTAATTGAATTGATTAATTATTAAATTAATATAATTAATTTAATGGATTAATAATTACTTATTTTTTTGTTATTCTTCAACATTATTTCGACGGTGACCGGCCAACTCAGAACCTCCTCAGAAAGGTCAGTAGAAGTGATGATAAAAAAATATTTAAAAAATGCTTAAATAGGTTAACTTGGGTTAGGATTAACGGCTATTTTTAAAAAAAAATTTCATAGCTCTTAATGACTTTTCAAAGAGGCGTTGAGTTGACTTTATTCTGAGTTGGAACCATTTCGACATAATTTCTTAATGAACTTCGAACAATTGGAAGAAATAATAATGTAGTGTCTCGTCTTACTTTTGGTCAAATAGGTACGAATATGTATAAAGTGCAAATTTCACGTCGTTAGAAATTACACCTTTTTAAAATTATACGCTAGATAAATTAGATTTTTGAATACATTTTAAATACTTAAAAATATCCGGTACTTACGGCGAAAAAAATATTAAATTTAATATACTCGTATCTATACATATATGGTGTATCCGGTGTTAACAATATTTGGTACTGACATAATAAATATGTGATTATTATTTAGTTATTATTAATTTTATTGCCCCAACGAATGCTCGGTTAAAGGCCCTCCACACGATCCGATTTGCAAAACCCAATGCGTCGGTTTCTGCAAGTAGCCGAGTTAGCCTAGATCTGGATCTGGACCTGCCCTAAGTGATGAAAACGTATTATTTCCCCCTCCCCATGGAGCCGGCTGGAGCTCCTCCTTGGAGCCAGTTCGCTCCATGGGGAGGGGAGATAGCCTCGCTTGAATCTAAAATATGTGACGTCATCAGTCATCATTCTTTCCTGTACAGCGTGGAAGTAACATCCATACATTTAACGAAAAAACGGCAGCTTGTGCTTATACATTATACCTACATATTATGCGAACATAGCGAATGTGGGCGGTTCTCCAGTGTGCTCGTCGCTGGTTACAGGGGTAAGTAAATTATGAAACATTTGTAAAAGTGTCTTAACTAAACACGGCAACAAAATATTGCTATGTGAAAACGGGCGAATCTTTTCGGGGTGTACATTTGGCCTACGCAAATATGTTATTAACGTGGCAAGCAATTCGCGCTCCCATGTAAAAAGGTCTATTCATTCAAAGCAGATTTTGCTTTTAAGAACTAAATGGTGATATTATAATGCGAGATGCCTATATACTGTCAGATTGATTTTTTGACGAATTACAGTCATCTTTCCCTCTTCGCCCCCCCATTGTTTGGTTTTACCCCTCACCTGTATCTTCTCGTCTATCCATTTGGATGTCTATGGTTCCCACCCAGTCTTCGTGTGTTCAATTCTTCGGCTGGCTAAGTTCTCCATCACGAAATAAAATATAAAGATTTATAACTTAACTAGTATTAAGCTACCGTAAATCCATAAAATGTGGAGTAAAATATGTCGCTATAAAATTTAATTGACATTTTAAAAGAAATTTAACTTTCTCCTATGTAATTCAACAGTTTCCTTTCAAATTCCTACAAAGAAGGAAGCGTTACGTTAGGCATAAAGATGTGCAATACTTTATAAGTTTTATAACGGTGACCCAACAGTTGATCCCCGACAGTTGGCCCCACGACAGTTGGCCCGCCGACTACTCGTTTTATTATAAGTATTATATATTAAGTAGATATAGCTTATTTCCCTAAACATAATATATACATAAGTATGTAAACATACGACTTTTGTTATACGTCCGTTATACTCTCTGCACACTTACTTTACGAATAAGGACGTACAGCAGAAATAATCCTTTAAGGGATCAACTGGCAAAGAGATCATCTGTCCGGGAGATCAACTGTTGGGGGACCAACTGTCGGAGATCAACTTTCATCGAATCTTTTAACAATACTAGCTAAGTCCCCGGCGCTACCCTAGCTTTAAACACAGTCTTTCGAAATCAGATGTAGCCAGTGACCTTCTTCTTGTTTTGAAGGTCAAGTATGCAAAATTTCATCGTATACATGTCAAGTCCACGCATCTCGCCCAGTGTCCGCCACAGATATAATATAATAATATATAGGTAGATTTTTTTTTTTTGAAATTATGACAGTAATGAAAACTGGTTTGGTATATACTTAAAAATCTAAATAAATCTAGATCAAAGAACCTAATAAACACGTATAAAGGCCAAACTTGAACTCAAGACGCACGATTTAAGCCCGCACCATGCCAATTTTTCAGACAGGCCCAACAAGGAAAAAACAAGTGAAAATTGCAATACGACATTTCCGTAAGCAATCAACATGAAATTCGTTTACATATTTTGACATTTACTAGAAATTAAAAAAAATGCACAAGTACAAATAAAATAGCTAGCTGGATAGCACAAATCCCTGAAAAATCACGGAATATTAAGTAATTTTTTTATTTTTTAATAAATCTAGTTAGTTAGATTTATTACGCGTTCTTGAAAATGGAAAACCGCAGACTTTCGAAAAATCGTATAATCTGACTTTATTTGTCAAGATTACCCGTGATAAATTTAAACAAAAGAAATACAGAATTAAAATAATTTGCTAGTCAAAAAATATTATATATTATGGGTAGGTAGGTACATTATCGCTCGTCTGTATTCTTGATACATCAGTCACAATTTTGAAAATGATATTTAAATTCAAAACATATTCGAGTTCATTGAACCAAGTCACAGACAGACACACAACCGAAATTAGTACTTCCTTTAGCGTCACGACATATTCCAATGCCATAGCCCCACTGGTTCAAAGCAGTTAAAACACTTGTGTAGAATTAACATAAAAAATAGTAATATTTAAAAAAAACACTTACCTATAAGATCACTTGTGTAAAAAAAAAAACTTCCGCGTTTTTAAACTATGTCAGATAACCAGTGTTGCCGTCAGCGGAGAACACTGTTCGAGTAGACATATAATTAAGGTCTATTATACTGGTATTTCGTGATGCTATGATGCCGATGTCGATGATAATGATACTGTAATTGCGGTAAGAACCGACCACGTGATTCAGATGGATCTGATAAGCGTAAAACACGACCACACGAAGCGACGTTCACGTCAAAACTGAGGTAAAAAGAGGTTTGCAAAACTCACTAGCATGTCGTGAGACTGTATTGGCAAATATGACGCGTGCAAGGTGCAATCAAACACGTTAACGTCCGGACTCGATAAATAACCGAAAGTTAGTTTTTTTTTAAATCTAAAACGAAGCTGTAAGTGAAATCCTTAGATGAATTAAAAGATAAGATAATTTACTGGTTAGGCGTTATTATAATATGTTTTTGTTTGTTCGAAGAAAAATTATTAATATATTTGTATTGCAAGAATGGTGATTGCGGTCTCTTCGGATTTTCAGAGAGACTAAAATGTATTGTTCGAAAAAACTGCTGAAATATCATGACCGGCCACAATGAATCATAAATGTCGTTCCCTTGTCTGTTTGGAGAAAAAGACAAAAAGACGCAAGGTAAAATTAATAATCATCCTTGTGAGTATTACGCTCAGAGTGAGTATTACGCTCATGGAGTAAAATACACACCCCATGCTCGCATATTATAATACAGTTACCGAGTCAATACGCGTGGTTGCACCGAACTAGATCCAGTGGACATACTTGAGATTTACTGTGTTCAGTTTTTTTGTGAGTACCGCACAAGAACCCAACTACACCCGTCTGGAGCCAGTGAAACTATGCCATCCCCAAATTGGGGTATGTTGTGATGCTGAAGGTAGTGGGAAGGGGAAGAGGAAGGTGGGGAAGTATCTGGCTATTCAGATGCGGTTACCAAACACGGCTAAAGCCATTTCAAGCAACATTTCAATTTGAATGATGGTCTTACACCTTGGTGATACAACGTGCCGCAAACATACTATATAGGTATTATTTAAAAAAAAAAAAATTCTGAAATAACACAAATATAATTTATTTGCGCACGCCGAGGTTCGATCCCGCGATCTTCGGTTTGCGAGTCAAGAGCCTTACCCCTCGACCACGGAGGTCCATAAGGTCGTTCGTCGGACAAGCTGTCACCAGCTGCCATAAATAAGACGTTTTGGGCTCGTTTTTTTAGAAAATATGCCTGCCTGTGCTTTTGAGAGGTGCAATCATCATTCTCGAGCAAAAAAAATTCGATTGAGTTTCTTTCCATTCGTAAATACACACAAATCACTTATAATTAAAATGAATATCATTAACTTTTTTGTGTAAATAGAAGAACCTGCACACGAAATACGAAAATACGATGTTAGAAATAAATAATTTTAAAAAATTCTAAACAACGCTGGTTTTCAAGGTGTTAACAGTAAACTCAATCCGTGTGCAAAGTTCCTCAGAATTTAAACTCACACCTACATACGTCACTCCTTACTGTGTACTGTGTTACTGTATCGAGTACAGTAAAGCCTGTACCCGACAGCTGAACAAGTACCTGGTGAACACCGACATGCCATACCCAGTCTGCCTTTATTCCAACTGATAAACTTATGGTTTGACAATCACAAATACATACAGCAAAACACGCTATACGACCACATTCATATTGCAGTATAAACACATTACACATACATATAAATAAAGTGTGACGTCATACAGTACCTACTATAATTATATATAATTTTGTTAATTAATGTTCACATCATTTTTTTTAGCATTTTTAGTGAGTTTGTACTTGTATTACGATGTATCGAAACTTTTTTGATAAAAAATTAATTAATGAATATGCAACTATTACACTGTCTTTACAAAAGTAAGGTAGGTACCTAGTTTTTAGTTTTACATTTACCAAGAAAATGTTTTGTTGTTTCGAATAGCTCATATAGGTCCCATAGAAATCGTTGTGTCTCCCTTACTGTCATGGTGAGGAATATGAGCTGTACTGTGTTGGAGAGAGAAAACACCTTGTGTTATTTTCGTTATTTGTTTTTGGGGTGTTATGCCGTGTTGCGCTACTTCCTTCTTTAGCCAACGTTTCTGACATCGTTGCAGTGTCTACCGTCTACATCTACCGGATCTGCCGGATCTGCCCAGATGATGGACACTGCAACGATGTCCGAAACGTTGGCTAAAGAAGGAGGTAGCGCAACACGGCATAACACCCCAAAAACAAATAACAAAAATGCTTTTGGCCGTGAAAATCTTAAAACTTACCTTGTGTTATATTCAAATCTAAAAGTTAAGAATTAAAATGTACATGAAGCCAAAGTTTCCGACCACAATTTGAAAAAAAAAAAAAAACTTTGTGAATTTTTTATTATTTATTTTTACATGAAACGACAAAAAGTAAGGTCGAGAAAAGGTTTATAATACATTTTTCTAAAAAAATATACGATATTCTTCGTTATCAGTAATTTTAATTTTAATTAAGTATAAAAACGTAACTTCAGCCATTTTTAAAACTTTTTTTGCGTTAAAAAATTATACGCTTCAACAATTAAATGTTTATTTACCAATAAAATTTGGAAGCTTATTTCATCACCTTTCAAAAACAGTTTTTAGTTTTCGGATATGATGAGAAATTTATTGCAAAACGGAAATATTCTGACCTTCCGACAGAATATTCCAGAGGCCTGGTGTTAAAATGCAACGTTGTGCAACACCTGCTTAAAGTCAACATCTCTTTACTACTCGGTTTCGACGAGTTCCGGAATTGTATTTCTTATTACAAAATTGAAAAAAAAGCAAAACAAACGATACACTGTTTCTTTTTTATATATTTCAAAGCTCCAAAGCTAATGATGGCAATAACTTAGCGAGCTGAAATATGAACAATGAAACATTCAGCGTCAAATAAAGGTCAACAGACCTCGAATATTCAGGCAGAAACAGCTGTGCAAATTTCATGACACCATTAGACATATTTCAATGCTTCAGACAGCTCAGAACAACACATTTTTTCTACTTTATTTTGCTTTTTTCTTATATAATTATGTTCAAATTTAATGTGAATCAAACATAGAAATTGATATCCCAAATCACTATCTAAAAAAACTAACTAACCATCACGCCGTTTCGTGCAGGGGTAGGCAGAGAGGACGGACCGCCAAATAATCGGTCTTGGCACGCACTCCTTGCCTCGTTCACATTCATACAACGTCTCATACATGCTCTTCTTTCTGTCCGACTCTTCACATGGCCCGACTCAAGTATCTGATTCACTCGGTCGTGCCATGTCTTCCACGGGCGTCTCCGACTTCTTCTGCCATTAACATTATTTATATTATATTATATTTGCGTCATATATTCTCCTTACACCCTTTCCTCGTTCATTCGCTCTACATGCCCAAACTCTTACTCATTACGCTTACATCAGCCTTGCATTCTTCGCGGATCTCCACATTTCTCACACGATCGTACATGATTTTACCACACATACGCCTCAGGGATCTCATTTCTACAGCATTCAGTCTACTTTCATACTTCCTCTGCCAGTTCCATGGCTCACTGCCATACATCAGGGTAGGTACCAGCACACAATTGTGGACGGCTAACTTCGCTTCTTTGGACAGTTTTTTGTTGGCGCCAACGGCGTTCAGTCCTCCATTAATAGAGTTGCCTGCATTTACCCTTCTTTCGATATCTCTATCAGCTTTCCCATCTCTCGTAAACATACTTCCCAGATACACAAACTCATCCACCTGCTCCAAATACTCATTCACAACTATGTTGCACATTGTTTTCATACTCTCTCTTTCAAATACCGTGACATTAATCCCAACTGATGTATATGGGAGAAGGGAGCGCCTACGTTTAAAATTATGTATCTACCTATTCACAAAAATGACGCTATATAAATTATTTACGATTATTGATAATATTTTTTGCGCAGCACGGGAATTGAGTCAGGAATCTCCAGATATTTAATTTTTTTTATATTTTTTAAGAATTAAAAATACAAATACTTTTCTTTCTTTTTTATAAATCTATTCCGCCTTTACATAGGTAACAGAAATCTTATCTAATTTAGATATCTTAAAGGAAATTAGAAGAAAAATCAACGAAAGGGAATAAAAGAAATAAATTAAACATATGAAAAGAAATGAGAGATAAAAGAAATATGAAGAAAAAAGTAATGAAAACGGAAAAAAAATAAATCAAATAAAGATATAAAAAGAAACGAGAGATATAGAAAAGAAATAAATTTAAAAGAAAAGAGAAAAAATAAGAAGTAATGAGAAAAAGACGCTCCCGAAAAATTTAAAATATTTATATGACACAAAATTTAGCATTTGAAAATTATTTGCCAAGGTTTGCAAATTTCATTATAAATATTTTTATACGAAACGAAATAAAGGGAGTGCATGGAGTGAGTGTGAAAGTGATTGTATTTTTAATTACGTACGTCCAAGGGTGGATCCAGCTTTGGTGCCAGGGGGGGGGGGGGTCACATAGCGCCAGGGGGAGGGGGTCAGATATTCGTGGTCAAGTCACAAGAAGTTATAATTTAATTTTGATAATAATAGATACAAGTTAAAAGTAGGTAAGTAATTTTGATAACAATCGATACAAAAAATATATGAAAACATTATGTTTAACAATTTTAATTAGTGGTCCACCTAGGTCATGGACCCAGCCAAGGGGGGGTCATGACCCCCATGACTGGATCCGCCCTTGTGTACGTGCGTCGGTCAGTAATAATAAAATCTGAAAGAGTCTTTTATGGATTCATACGCTAGTCACTCCTGGGCGCACTGACCCCCAGATAAAAAGATCCTTCACACAGCATCCCTAAAGATGACGTAGGCCCTGAGAGGCATTATTTTCCTCTCGAACTCCTACGTGGGGCTAATGTAAAAAAAGGGGGAAACTATTTTCCACGCAATCTGCATTTTGACAGTTCACATATCTTTTCTTTACATAGTATAAACTGAAGTCGCTCCCGCTGTATGTGCGCTTAGATCTTTTAAACTACGCAACGGATTTTCATGCGGTTTCCACCAATAGATATAGTGATTCAAGAGGAAGGTTTATATATAAAATACATATATATTATAGTAGAGATAAATCGATAAATTCAAAGATTCAATTCAAGCAATTATCTACTAATATAGTACTGGAAGAACTACCTCACAGTTTATATATACCAAGAGCTACTATAACCGATATTGAAAACATTATTAAAAAAATGAAAAACTCTAAAAGCACAGGTATTGACAATATAAGAATGTTTGATTGAAAAAGAAATATAAAAACTCTTGGGCCAATAATTACTCATTTAATAAATATGATAATAAATCAATCAAAAATTCCACAAGAATTTAAATGTAGCATTACTAGACCAATATTTAAAGGTGGAAAACACATTGAACTGGGAAATTATAGGCCTATTAGTATTCTACCAGCATTAGAAAAAATTCTTGAAAAATTTTTATCAAATAAATTAAATAATTATATTGAAAAATTCTCTATCATTGATCCAAGTCAATATGGTTTCCAAAGAAAAAAAAAATACTGAAAAACTACTGCAAGATTTTTCCAATTACGTAAATAACCAATTGAATAATAAATTACATGTTATTGTTTTATTTATTGATAACTCTAAAGCTTTTGACACAATTAACTCAAAAAAACTGCTTAAAACTCTAGAAAAAATTGGAATAAGAGGAAATGTGTTAAATTTATTTAAAGATTATCTTAGAGATAGAAAAATATGTATCCAAATAAATAATACTTTTAGTAAAACAAAAAATGTATCTGCAGGAGTTCCACAAGGTTCCATATTAGGACCTACACTATATATAATTTATGTAACCATAATTAAAAAACTTTTCTCTTTTGTGAAACATTTTGTATTCGCAGATGATACGGCATTGGTCATATCACATAAAGATCTAAAAATTGCAATTGAACTCATGCAAATTGACTTTAATCAACTCTGTAAATGGTCACATGATGCAGGACTATTAATAAATGCTAAAAAAACCAAAGTAATGCATATAAGATCACCTAATGCCAAATTTCAATTTAATCCTAATATTATATCTCATAATTTTAATTGCATTCATAAAAATATTCCAACTAATTGTAAATGTGAAAGCTTAGAATTAGTTTCGGAATACGTGTATCTTGGTGTTACTGTAGATTGTTTTTTTTAAATGGGACAAACATATAAAAAAAACCTGTAAAAGATCGATTGCTGGCAGAATGTACACATTAAATTTTTTCCTATCAATTGAAACACTTAAAATAATTTATAGCAGAATCTATTATAAGATATGGATTAACAATATGGGGAAATACTTCTATAACCAATCTGAAACAAGTGCAAGTTGTACAAAACGCAATTGTAAAATTATTGGTCGTCCCTAATATTTTCAAACAGAGACAAAATAAACCGTTGCTGTTTCAGAGTGCCAAAATTTTACCTGTTAAGGCAATACTTTGGCACAAAATTATAATTCAACATATATTTACCCCGCAGCATAAAGAGAAATTAGAACATAAATACAGCACTAGATTCACGCGTAACGACGGGTTAATAGTTCCGAAATTTAACAATAAGTACGGACAGAGAACATTTGAATATATCATACCGAAGATATTTAATTTATTACCTGACACTATAAAGCAATGTAATTCTATGAATAAGGTTAAATATATGGTGAAAAATTGGCTATCGGAAAAAAAAGATTTATATTGATTTTGATATGTATGAAAAAATGTTGTATCTGTAGATATAAGATGTAAATTTTAAATTTTAAAAATGTATAAATATGTAACTAAAATATAAGCACCTGTTGACAAGCCGATTCAATTGGCTTAGCAGGACTTGTTTGTTGATTATATTATGTATTATCTATTATTTCAATAAAAAAAAAAAGTGAATTTGATATGTATGCAAATTAACAGATGGAGTTGGTTATAAAGGTTGGGTAAGCCACAGCAACGTGTCGCCGGGTCTGCTAGTGAGAAATATAAAACATTGCTTTAGGGGTTTATGTCTTTTTTTAATTAAATGTAAAATTATTAATATCTTTGTCCGTAGCTGACATTTGGCTTCGGAGTCAAAGTTGATGTCTGTGTCTTGTTTCGTAATGATTGTGTCTCAAGATTCAAGTTAACTTCGTAGAACGACACCCTACTTTGATTAATTCACATTCATAACTATAAAACTGTATTAAATGGTTTGCAGCAGTAGTTGTCCTTAAAAGTTTTAAAAAACAACACATACATAAATTTTCCACGCGTGATTACCAGACTGGAATTTTCAAAGGCGCAAGCGAATTACTTAAATAAATAAATACATTTTAAACAAGAGTTCACATTTGTGTTCTAAGTGATGTGAAAATTACAACAAGTATGTCAATAAAAATTTCAACTTTTGATGGAAATTTTCTCAAATATTTGCCAAAATTTTCCTCGTTAGACCGGTTCTGGCCATTTTAAAATTAAATGTTTTCAGAAAAATGTATGAATAAAACGTTAAAGCTACGGACACACTTGCTCATTAGAAGCCAAAGATCAAGCTACCTAGTAGCATGTGTGTCAGTGACGTTGCTAGTAATGAGCATGCTCATTTGAAGCCGAATGAGCATGCTCACAAATCAACAGCCATTTGATTAATGAGCATGCTCATTGGATTATCGGGTGGAAGGGGAAGCCTCTAAGCATGTGTGAACAGGCTAGCTTACGAGCTTCCTCATTTCAATCCGATCTCAGTTGGCGCCTGCGCATTCTTAGCAAAAGTGTCAAAATAGCCCGCTGGGGAGACGAAAAAAATTCTTTTTTCGTGATTTATTATGGGAATCGCGAATATATTTGTAACATAAGGTCACACAAAAAACCCACAATAGATTTCCAAATTCCCCAAAAGCTCCTTTACATCCAAAATGAAACCACATTCTATTGAAATTAGCATTTATTTTTTAATATTTAGTCATTTTCGGATTTGTTGACATCTTGGACCCAAATCAAAGTCTTATTTTTTTACGTCAGAAGATTCTTAAATATTTGCATTGCAAGCAGTAATATTATTTTGTTTAGTTCTGAGCGAATGAAACTGACTCTATTTGACATTTATTTGACATGAGCACGCTCATTACATAGCATGTGTGTTCAAATGTTGGCTTTGAGCACGCTCATTCACGAGAAAGCTCAAATCAAGCCTGCTCAAATACTAATGCTACTGAGCAAATGTGTACAGTTGATTATTTTTGACAGGAGCGTACTCATTAATGAGCATGCTCATAAGCCGGCTTGTGTGAGCAAGTGTGTCAGTACCTTTACTGTTGTAGAAGAATGAATGTTGTAGAAGCAACATTATTTTTTACATACTAATTAAATTGTAAAAATAGATGGTTAAAAGTATACAGATTGACACGCTTAACTCTTGCAGACGGTGGTGTCGGTAGTAAAGATAATACTGAGCGAAAGGGACAACCGCACTTGATAATAAAGTAGGCGTCTACTAATATCTACAGGAATTCCAAAAAATAAACAAATCGGACTAATATCTATGAGAACCACAGTGCGTACGAATATCTCCAGCTCAAACTGCTGACTAATATCTATGAGAACCAAAGTGTGGACGAATATCTACAGCACTGGCAGAGGTTGGATTTGCAATTATGTATAGCATATTGGAATAACGTAATATTGCGTATGCAGTTTAAAAAACTTAATTTATGTATGTATGTATGCAAAAATCCCTAATATCGGACTGTTGGACACATTTAGCTGATTATTTTATTGGGTTTTTGTTTTAACAGGTTTCTTTATTTCGAGTGCTTCTAAATTATTTAGTCTGTTACCATGACCATTTCTATGCCAGTTAGGTTAGGTTAGGTTGTGGTGCCGTGTATTTCGAAATAAATATCTTTGTATTATGACCTCCATGTTTGTTCAATAAATTATTGTTCTCGTAAACAGCAAAATACGTAATATTATGCAACAACTTCATGTACGTACTTTAAACGTTTAGCCTTTACGTAATTACGTAATTTAAGTAATTTATGCTTTTCCGTACAACCTCTTGCTCAGCTGCCCTCTGTAGATATTAGTTCAACCTACGCTCCATAGATATTAGTCACCACTGGGAACGTCATAGATATTCGTCCGACCTTAGCTCTGTAGATATTAGTCCACACTCTGAAGTTCGTAGATATTAGTGCAACATATGAGCTGTAGATATTCGTCCGACATACAGGCTGTAGATATTAGTATCTGGAGTCATAATAAACACGTCAAATCGAAATTTTGTATTCCCAATTTTTCTCTTCCAAAATTGGACCGATTTTAAAGTTTTTTTTTACCAAGTGTATTAGAAGAATTATATGTGTCTGTACGTTTTGCTTATTTTTAAATACATCGTCTAGTTTGTATACTAAACGTCTATGGAAGACGTTCAAACCACGCAATTTTAACGATTTTTGGAGGGTCCTAACTTTTATAAGAAATAATTTATCAAAAAAAGTAAAGCGTACCGATAAACTACTGGTCGACATCTATATTACATTAAAAAATATTTGCACTATTATCAAAATCCGGAGAGGAATTGGGGAATATGTTTGTATGGATAAAGCGCAGCCCGATTTCCTCTCAACTATTTTCAGCAAGCAAAATCATTGCGTTATGGAGCTTTTAAAACCCATTGGTCCGCAACTTAAGCAGATATATGCGTTAAAAATACGATAGCAGTCTAATACAATAAGTGTGTTTATACGTCAGCGCGTGTGTCTCCATAGAAATCGTTCTAACTCCGTTATTGTTTTAGTGACATCCCTAAAACAAAAAGTAAAAGGTCCATAGTGGATCAAGCTGTACATCCCTATCAAGTTGTCCATAGAAATACATAACAAGAATATGCTATCAGTCGCGCAGTTGACACAAATTTTTACCCGCCAAATTTCCTACGGGCGGCTCGACCGCGCTCGACATTGTTAATTTTTATTAAATATTTTTATATGAAACGATAAAAAAGTGAGGTGACAAAAGTGTTTATGATACATTTATACATTGTATATGAGTATTGTTGTTTACATAATCTGTGATTTTAGTACCGTTTTCACATAAAAACATCGCGTGAGTCATTTTTACCTATTTTTAATGTTTGAATTCTAAATTTTAATATTTACAAATGTTAATATTTATTTGTAATATAACAATTTGAAAGCTTATTTTATAACCTTTCCAAAACAGTTTTTACTATTCGGCTACGTTCAGAAATGTTTCATTTATAGTGCTTTAATTGTGAAACGGTAATAACACAAAGTTTTCGTAAAATGTCATTTCGTTTGAGACATTACAAGTGCATATTGGCGATTTTCGGAGGGGTTAAGGCCCCGCAACCGCGCACAAAAAGAAGAAGATGGAGAGATATGAAATTACGAATGTTAGAGGAGCGCGCTAGTATTTAAAGAGACAAAATCGATGCAAAAATTGTGAAAATGTTTAATAAAACACGACTCGTTTAAAATAGAGCAAAAATCTCGAGAGGGTTGTCTTAAACAGCATTTAAAGAAACACTATGAAATTTTTCATACATATAACTTGTAAAATAACTGAAACAGACATGAAAATAATAATTTTCGGAGCATAATTTGAGATTTTTTTCTATCGAGGGAATTTCATATAATTTGCGTTTCGGAGCGGGGAATGTATAGATATTATCTTCAAAAATAACATACATTTTTTAAGAGCTTAAAAACTTCAAATTTTTAAGAGCGTTTAACCAGCCAGCGGAAGAAAATCCACATTTCGTCGAAAGTTGATCTTCCGATCGTGCAGGACGGTTACAATGAGAAAGATTAATTATTCTCCGTACCAGCTTTTTTAAATTATAACTCAATATCGAATTTATTTCAATCCAAATTAGCTTTAATTTATACCTTCATCCAAAAATGCTGAAAGGCGTGATGATAAAACTATTAAAATAGTGTACTTTTTGTAGTTATTTTTTGATTATAAGTATTTATCATTTTTCAATAATGTTTAAATTTAATAAGAATGTTAAAAAAATCTGAAATATATTAGTTTGTAAGTGCGCAAATAAATACACAAATGGACCAATTTTCGTCAAGAAACACATGTACGTACATATTTTTTAATGATTTTATTGAAACTAAAATTAAAATTCTAATACATAACTTTGCTAGATAATGTATTGATTTATTTTACTGCATGACTACATTATTTGAAATGGGTGTGAATACAAAATACAAAATACAAAAACTTTTTTGAAAATTTAACAAATCTGCCAACGACCTATGGAATAACCTTATAATACTAAAAATTAAAAAAAAAATCTAAAAATTTATTACATACGAATGCTAGATAAAAGAACAATCTTTCGAAATCCATTTATAATTTTTTGTGGAAAAGAGTCAATACGTCTAAAAACTTTTTTGAAAATGACGTATTTCAGGCTTTCTCTGGTAATGCCCTCTTAAGCGAGGTTTGCAAGAAATCGGTAGAAATTCGGGTAACGGCGTCTTAAAATTTAAATCTTTAGCACGGGAGACCCCAGTGAGGATATAATTATCTCCATTTATTGCAAAAGGGAATGAGACGATGTATGAATGTGAGTGAGGCAAAGAGTGTGTGCCAAGACCGAGTTGTTTGGCGGTCCGTCCTCTCTGCCTACCCCTGCGGGGAAACGGCGTGATGGTTAGTTAGTTAGTTAGTTAGCACGGGAGACCCCAGTGAGGATATAATTATCTCCATTTATTGCAAAAGGGAATGAGACGATGTATGAATGTGAGTGAGGCAAAGAGTGTGTGCCAAGACCGAGTTGTTTGGCGGTCCGTCCTCTCTGCCTACCCCTGCGGGGAAACGGCGCGATGGTTAGTTAGTTAGTTAGTTAGCACGGGAGACCCCAGTGAGGATATAATTATCTCCATTTATTGCAAAAGGGAATGAGACGATGTATGAATGTGAGTGAGGCAAAGAGTGTGTGCCAAGACCGAGTTGTTTGGCGGTCCGTCCTCTCTGCCTACCCCTGCGGGGAAACGGCGTGATGGTTAGTTAGTTAGTTAGTTAGCACGGGAGACCCCAGTGAGGATATAATTATCTCCATTTATTGCAAAAGGGAATATAATAAAAAAATTATTAATATTATAATCATTATTAATTTACAATTCCAAAAAAGGCCAAAAGCAACAACAATGTTTTTTCTATATTTCTCATCTGTTCGAATTAGAGTGGAGTTTGTGTGGGTACTCGGGATAAACCGGGTTGTAATTACACTAATGGTGTAAGGCGATGGGACGAGGAGTCCGACTGGAGAAATCAAAAGGTCTCCCTCAACCAGTCTTACCCGGTCTGGCCCGCCACACGGTAGGTGGGCAAACGAATCCGCTGGTAAGACCTAAAAAACCTCACTCAATGATCCCGGGCATCCCTGCTAAATCAACAAACGTAGCGAACCACTTGCGGCCTATGGCAAGGATGTTGATTATCCAATAAATGGTTCCCGGGGCGGCGGTAACCATACCCGCCTCCCAAATTGAGTACGTATTTTCCCTAAACCGACTGCATATTGTATATAAGTATGCCGGGGGGCCAGCTGTCAGGGGATCAACTGGCATTGAATCATTACAAAAAAAAAATGTGTGCAGTTTACACGCGGTAGAAGTGAAACCTTCAGAAAAGTAAAGTAGATAAGATTCAAGTGGGGAGGCTACGAAGCACCGCACAAAGAGGAGAAATCAGTAGGAGCAGGCAAAATCCTATAAATGTATTTGTTTTAGGGATGTCGAAAGTGAAAAAAATATCGATATATCGATGTATCGATATTTATTAAAATATCAATATCGACGTCGAATATCGAGGAAAAAATATCGATATATCGGTCAAATTTTCAAAAGATTTTGCGTTTTTAAAATAATAGAAAAATAAAATAATACAAAATTTTTTTATAATTCTGCATACCAAAAAAAGAAAAAAAATCATAAGAAATGAATGATATTAATTAATAATTTTTTTATATAATTTTACTTAGATATACTTAGATATGTTTACACTTACGAGTACTAGACTCCAATTCAAACAACTATCCTCCGTTGGTCACCATGATACAGGCAGCTGCCTAGTATGGTGACCTAATGTATCTCCTGGAGTAAATTTATTATGTATGTAACATGTACTTATAAATAAATAAATAGTGTATTCAGCTCAATATTATCCATAGTAATTTTTATACACAATGTGCATTATTTTAATGTACAAAAATCTCAATAAAAATGAAGGTATTTTTATCACTATTCATTTTTATTACGTATAATTACAAAAGTATCAAAAACTAAAACCTGCTTTCTAACACTTCTAACTTATATGTAAACTGAGATGCATACAAAGTTTGTATGCGTCTCAGTAACATTCTATTGGCGTATTAATCTGTCAAAAAGGACTTCGTGTTTGGAACAAGGTATAGTCAATAATCATAGACAATTGGGAAACCCACATAGGAGTGGCTTAGAAAAAATGGTGAAAAATAGCATACATTTCTATGGATGTACCTACACACATGAGATAGTATTAGTGATCACACATACTAATGCATAGACAATAGATTTGTAAGCTATTAATAGTTAAAATTTCAACCGCCAGATGTCATGACCCAATACAGTTATTTTTTTCCGTTCGTACCTACACGGTTTTGGATTCTAGTGACTTTAGTTACATAAATAAATAAAAATATCGTTTTTGATACAATTTTCGATATTTGATATTTTGTATCGATTATCCATATATCGGATAAAAATATCGATGAATTAAATTAAAAATATCGATATATCGATATATCGATACTTTTTCAACAAGCCTAATTTGTTTGACTCTTTTTAGTGTCGCTTTTTTGTTTCACCGAGTTTCAAATCACAACTGTGCTAAAGAAGTTTTCACTTCAATGATGAAAAGAGGTTTCCAATGTTTCCATAAAGATATGGTATTTTTATACTTTTAATAACATTTCACCAAGAATTAGACGACCTCCGTAGTCCAGTGGTTGAGACTCTTGACTTACAATCCGAAGGTCGCGGGTTCGAACCCGGAATGCGCAAATAAATTTTATTTGATTAATTTGTGTTATTTCACAATTAATTCATTTAAAATAATGTATAGTATATTTGCGGCATGTTCCAGAGTGGAAGATACCAGCAGTATCGCCCTGGTGTAAGACCACCATTCAGAATTGAAACGTTGCTTGAAAATGGCTTTAGCCGTGTTTGGTGACCAGATCTGAATAGCCAGGTACTTCCTTCCTCTTCCCCACCTCCTTCCCCTCCCCACTACCTTCAGCCTCACAACGTACCCCAATCGAGGATGCCATAGTCTTACTGGCTCCAGACGGGAGCAGTTGAGATTCTTGTGGGGCATTCACTGTAAAAAAAAAAAAAAAATTTTTTGTTTGTTTCTGAACCATTCTAAGCTGTTTAAAATATTTTATACTATCTACTGCAAACACACAAAATCAATCGGCAAAATAAATAGAAATTTTCATTATTTGTTTTTGGGGTGTTATGCCGTGTTGATGGACACTGCAACGCTGTCCGAAACGTTGGCTAAAGATGGAGGTAGCGTAACGCGGCATAACACCCAAAAAACAAATAACGAAATTACTTTTAGCCGTGAAAATCTTAAAACATATCTAAATAGAAATTGCTTTAAAATTTGTCAGATTGCGTCAGCCAGTTAGTTCTGTGGAAATTTTAGCTACTTTTATGCAATAATAAGACAAGATATTTCCAGAATTCTACTAAAGTCAACTGGTGACTAAATGAGGTGTTTAGTTAATATTTTTTCTAGGACATGTGTTTTGTTTTTCGGCTGTTTTTAAACAAAATATTATAATAAAGATTTTGCTGACAAAACGAAATTCGGAGTTCTTGGATTATGCTTACAAAAAAATACTTGCTTTTGGAAATACCGAAAAAGAACAAATATTTAGACAAAATGTTAAATTACTTGAAAATGTCACGCTGGTCTTCCCTAAGTTAAGTCAATTGTTTAACAACCGCGATGCAAACAAGATGTTCTAAACTTTGTCTTTCGGTTATGAAATTAGTTATTTGTTAAACGCCTTATGAGAATTAACATTATGTGTTGATTATAAGCTCGGCTTGGTTGGAAAATCGAGCTTAGTTCAGCTTGGGGCATAATCCGTAAATAGGTCGAAAGCTTAGATGTCACCAATATTACGTGTATTGTCTATGATTTTGATAAAGGAATATGTTTATTTTTTCTTAGGTGTCACCATAGATATATATAACAACTGGATGGATGACTTTCTTTGCCGTAGCGAATTTTGAGCGGTCCACCGGAAATCGACGTCCGCCATCTTTGAATATTGCAAAACAAGTGCCCAGTAGGCCAGTTCTATACCAGCAGCCGTCAAGTTTGAAATTTAATTCGGTAAATTTTTGGGATTGGTGTCCATGGCTATTACGAATAATTTTTAGAAAAAAACTTTAGATTCGCCTTGATCACTATAAAAGGAAACTTTTTGCATCACGGGCGGCGGAAAATGATGCATTTTAATTTTCAATTGCGTAAAATTAAATTTCACTTCGCGAATCGATCTACGACAGCCCGCCCGCTGCCGCCCGCCATTCTGTCACCGTTATGTTGTTGGTATCCCTGACCTCACACAAACGATTGTAGCCGACTTCATGGGATACATGATGGGCGCGTAATTATGAAAAACAGAATTAATAATATAATGTAAACGAACCTCTAATCAGAATTACCTAATACGCGTGTTTTTTATTTTTATTTTACTAACTTCGTTATTTTATGGTAATAATAAATATATACGAATAGAGGTTTGTTAACATTATAAATATGTTTTTTATAATTACGCGCCTTATAATGCTTGTGTATGTTACCTTTACTTTAAAAAACAGCCTAGGTTTTGAATGCTTTGTTTGGCTACGCAGGGTTTGTGTAGCGGGCTTGTGTATGTTATCTTTACTTTAAAAAACAGCCTACGTTTTTGAATGGTTTGTTTGGCTACGCAGGGTTTGTGTAGCGGGCTTGTGTATGTTATCTTTACTTTGAAAAACAGCCTACGTTTTTGAATGGTTTGTTTGGCTACGCAGGGTTTGTGTAGCGGGCTTGTATATGTTATCTTTACTTTAAAAAACAGCCTACGTTTTTGAATGGTTTGTTTGGCTACGCAGGTTTGTGTAGCGGGCTTGTGTATGTTATCTTTACTTTAAAAAACAGCCCTTCGTTTTTGAATGGTTTGTTTGGCTACGCAGGGTTTGTGTAGCGGGCTTGTGTATATTATCTTTATTTTAAAAAACAACCCAGGATTTGAATGGTTTGTCTCCATTCCAGTACCTACGCGCCTTATTATTTATCCCACGAAGTCGGCTACAATCGTTTGTGTGAGGTCAGGGATACCAACAACATAACAGTGACAGAATGGCGGGCGGCAGCGGGCGGGCTGTCGTAGATCGATTCGCGAAGTGAAATTTAATTTTACGCAATTGAAAATTAAAATGCATCATTTTCCGCCGCCCGTGATTCAAAAAGTTTCCTTTTATAGTGATTAAGGCGAATCTAAAGTTTTTTTCTAAAAATTATTCGTAATAACCATGGACACTAATCCCAAAAAATTACCTTTAATTCTTTTCGGCCTTATATTAATATTGACAAAATGGTTTTATCGTGCTCGTCTTATAATTGTACGAATCGGTACAGCAAAGGAATTGGGATATCTTTTCACCGGTGAGTAAATAACAACATAAATAATATACATTTCTTTAGAAAAACGTAGAAAATACTCCCGATCTAATTTGCATACTTATTCAAAATTATTAACAGTAACAACCTGCTTTGTTACAACAGCTCATCAACATCTGCTAATAATTATGGATACCATTCTCCTTTATCCAGAAGGTTGAGACTTGTCAACTCAAGTCAAAACATCGAATTTTTTTTATGTAAACCTAAATGACTTTCGACAGTCGATTGAATGGTTCGTAAATAAATAAAAAAATAAGTTTAAAAATCACAACTAATGTTTTATGTACTTATTATTACAGATTTCCATTAAAAATGAAGAGATGTGAAAGAAATGGGTCCATGCTACCAAAAGTTCGAAAAATTTGCCCTATTAAGGTTAAAGACTTACGCAAGAAGATTTTCACTAGAAAATGTAAATAATTATAAAGCAAGCTTTAGGCAGAAATAACTTAAACTTATTTTATTTAATCTAATATATAAAATTCTCGTGTCACGGTGTTTGTTATCATACTCCTCCGAAACGGCTGGACCAATTTTGATGAAATTTTGTGTGCTTATCTGGTAGGTCTGAGAATCGACCAACATCTTTTTTTCATACCCCTAAAAATAAAGGGTGTTCCACTCCGAATTTTTTTATTTTTTTTATTTTTTTTTATGGTGAGGCATTAAAAAATACACGCAACCCTAAATTTTCACCCTTCTACCATTAACCCCTATTTTTTAAAAGTGATATTAGTAATTCAAACCGGTGTCACTTCTGACCCGATGAGAACGAAGCCGGCCTCTTTTCTCTAATTTTAAATTTTTTACTAATCAATTACTGTTTGATATTGTTACTACAAACATGATTCACGGTCCAATCACGGACAATCGTTGGGTGGTACCATATGCACCTCTGTTGAGTAAAAAAGTGGGAAGGAAAAAGGCATGAGGGGTGGGTAGGAATCTGGAGGTCATTGTATCCGGGAGTGAATCCATCCCTCCAACTGCGGTGCAAGACCATTGCGTTGAGCGGAATTGACCTTTTACCTTGACCTTTCCAGCCGGACTCTTTCGACCCATTGGTCGAGAGAATCCGGCTGGAAAGGTCAAAAGGCCTCCCTCAACCAGTCTCTCTCGATCCGGTCCGCCACGCAGCAGGTGGGCAGACGCATCCGCCGCCAAGACCCGCACAAAAGTCACCCTTGTTAAATCACCAAACGTAGCGAACCGCTTGGGGTGACCTATGGCAGAGGTGTTGGTTATCCAATAAATGGTTCCCGGGGCGGCGGCACCCGTACCCGCTTCCTTTCAAAAATTCCCGTAAGTAAGTGGAAAAGTAAGAAAATCACAAAAAATATAAGTTCATACACAACGCCATCTCTGATACTGACAAAAATAAAACACGGACAGTTGGGCATCGATAATTGCTTCATTGTGTAATTTTTAACTTAATAAAAATACTTAACTTAATTCAACAGTTATTGATTCTGAGGCGGAACGAAGTTCGTCGGGTCAGCTAGTAATGTATAAAAAAATTGTCTGTGTATAAGTTGTATAAATTTTTTTCTGTATATAAGTCGTATAAATGTTTATTGTATTTGTTGTTATAAATTATGTTGGGATTTTTATTTTATTATTTCTACCCTATATTATGTATGACTGTTAATTTTTCTTTTGTTTGTCGATACATTTACTGATTGTAAGGATTGGAACATGATGTTCCCATAGTAAATATTGTAATTTTTAAGAAATAAAAATGATGCCTCTATTAAATCTTGTAGTTTTGTTTCTGTTTCTCAACATATTGTGTTACCTACCCTACCTACACGTCTAGTTAAGTGTTACTGATCTAAGACAATGGTAAGATTATCACAGTAGTTATAAAATAAAGTACAACTGTGGACTTGTCATGTCCTGAATGAAGTTTCATTATTGAAGTTTACTTCGAATTAAATCTTCCGTAAATAAAGTTGTTTAACAATTTTGCGATTTATTTATGCGAAATATAGAAAGTCGCAGTTTTATTTTATTACAATTCGTTATGCAACAACTGAAAACAGAAAGGAAAAATGTTTAATAACATTTTTTAGTGACAAAAAACTTGAAATTTGCGAGTTCCCTCTGAGAAGTTCCCTGAGTTCTCGTATCTCTGGCCAATTTTAAAGATGGCGGCCGTCGAAACCGGAAAACCGGCCAATTTACACGAGTCATCCATCCAGTTATTATATGTATCTATGGGTGTCACCAATATTACGTGTATTGTCTATGAATTTCAGAGAGGAATATGTTTCTTTTTTCTTTGAGAAACAAATCTACTGTCAACATTGATAAAGATGTAGATGTATTGCTTTTTGCAGATGATTTAAAAATATTTAAAATCATCAAAACCGCTGAAGATTGTGCCTGTCTACAAAATAATTAAAACAAATTAATTAGTTGGTGCTCTATTAACAAACTTTATCTGAACATAAATAAGTGTTATTCAATAAGTTTTTACAGAATAAGTCAACCAATTATTCATCCTTATGAACTTAACAACTCTACCCTTACCTCTGTCGAAGAAATTAGTGACTTGGGCATAACTTTCGACTCTAAATTAAACTTCATATCCCGTATAAACTCAATCTATAATAAAGGTATCAAAATGCTTGACTTCGTTCTTATAAATTCCAGAGGTTTCAAGAATATTTCAACTTTAAAAAATTTGTATGCATCCTTAGTACGTAGTCAAGTCGAATATAACTCCTCGATCTGGTCCCCCCATTTTAAAATACATTCAGATTCAATCGAAAAAATTCAACACAAATTCTTAAGACACATTAATTTTAACCTCGGTATTCCCATTGAAAACATAAATTATAATTACTTGATGAAAGAATTAAATTTACTAAGACTGTCAGATCGAAGAATTATATCCGACTTAATATTAATGTTCAAAATTGTAAATGGTAGAATAGACAGTCCTGATCTAACTAAGCTCATTGAATTTCATATTCCCACGAGAACCACTCGTTCTAAAATCCTTTTTAAATGTAACAATAATCGGACTGAGTATACGAAACACTCACTTTTACCTAGGTTGCATGAAGTTACTAATATATATGCAGATGTGATAGATCTATTTAACTGCACGGAAAATAGGTACAAAACGGCTATGCTATCATATATTTTTAATCACTATTAATTTTATTTGTATTATAGATTTTTGCATGTAAATGTATCTCTGGTGTCACTTCCCAATGTATCGTCACAATTCACAATTAACTGTTATGCATACACTGTTTTACCATTACTAATATTTTGAATATGAATTTGTGACATGCAATTAATGTTTATGGCATACTTATGCCGTTTTTAAATAAATAAATAAAAACATGTGTGGTGTATCTATGCTCTCTACTGTCGTCTTCCTCGGGACATTTCTATGCACCGGGAAATTACGATATTATGATCACGATCTTTCAAAAACGACGGCAGTGTATTTAAAGGAGGGTATTTACGAATTATTTTTAGTTAAAGTTCCCCACTTCAATCAGCGTATTGCTATACGAGTATGTGGGTATACTAATTTTAATTAGTATTTGTTTAGCTAGAGTCAGTGCACTATTAATGAAATTAAATGCTGAATACAAACTGTCTTGACGTTGAAACTTTTAAATCCCTCATCAGACTATTTTAGATTGATTATCTACTTTTGTAATTATTATTTTTAATTGTTAAACTAACGTTTAAGACAAGATTTTTATGCATAGCACAAAGGGTAACAATTATTATAAGCAATAATTATCAGCGTGAAACAGTCATCCACATTGAAAAATCTTCCGAGAAAAGATACATGACGCCAACGGGACTTGAACCCGTGCCCTTCTGATTGCCGGTCAGCTGCTCTCCCAATTGAGCTATGGCGGATTATCTTATACCCGCCAAATGATTCAATATTCCCGTTGGCGTCATGTATCTTTTCTCGGAAGATTTTTCAATGTGAATAATTATCTACTTTTGTCACTAATGTCTACATCTCTATCTCTACATGTTATAAATTAAAGACCCCCGCGTCGTCTGTCTGTCTGTCTGTTCGCGATAAACTCGAAAACTACTGAACGGATTTTCATGCGGTTTTCACCAATAGATAGAGTGTTTCGTGAGGAAGGTATGTAATTTGTCAAGTATTTGTGTAAATTGGTTGAAACATAACGATAATTGTTAGAAGTGTCGGAAAAAGTCAAGCCGCCTGATAGCTTTCATCGAAAACGCTGCCTAATCCTTTTGGGATATAACAAAACAATGGATGGTGGGATATTCCTCTTTTATAGATCTACAAAAAAGTCCGCGAAGGCATATATCTATCTTTTACGGATAGCTTACTATACCCATTCAATCTTCTAAAAAAATGGTCACGTACATTGCGGTAATTGAAAAGTTATTTAGACGGATTCAGTATTAATCCTTATTAACTTCAATACGTTAGTTACCCCAAGCATTTCATGCACATTATTATAATCTTTCACACCATCTCTACGTATTATAAATTAAAGTCACAGGCGGGATCTGTCTGTCTCTTCGCGATAAACTCAAAGACGGCGGTGGTTATAAAGGTTGGATAACCATCCAGTAGATAACGTTGTGTTTTATTAGCCACAGCAACGCGCTGCCGGGTCAGCTAGTATTTTAATAAATGTAATACTAATAGTGATGGTGGTACCAAATGTAAAATCGTGTCCAGTGTTTTAATTATGTCGTCCGCGTGCAAAGCCGTATCTTCTCCAAGCATAAACTATCTAATTAAAGTGTGTTTGTCGGAAGTGACCTGCCAGATAAGTATATTTCTGTATCTATTTGTAGATAGTAAAATTAGTAATTAATTGTACAGCGCCCTTCAGGTGATTTTTCACAAAAACGGCGCTATACATATTATCCAATTATTATTATTATTATCATTAATAACATCGACATTAATCATCGCCCGATGAATATAATTTTAATAAAAACTTGTACAACTAGGCAATTTACGTAAATTTTGGTGGAGAGTTTTCAAATATTATTTACGTAAATGTCAGATTTGGCGTGTGACGTGTGACTGCTAGCGCCTCTGCGTCTAAAATAGGAACTATTCTGTGGCTTATCAAAGCCTGAGCGGAAGATTTAGCCCGCTTATTGGAGCAAGGAATGTCGTGCATAGAAAATATACTAAATGATATACCGGGCCATAGTGAGACTATGGCATACCCAATTGGGGTATGTTGCAAGGAAAGTGGGGAAGCATCTTGAGTCGAAGTAGAAATACCAAAAACATGGATAAAGTCATTTCAAGCATCGTTTCTATATGGTGGTTATTCACCAGGGCGGTACTAAGATTATCCACAACTTACACACACATCTGTATTCCAAAAGTTCTAGCATTCAAGATCAAGACCGCCAAGAATTTAATGGCTCTGATAATCTTGAAATGCAAAGCAAAACTATAAATACAAGTTTTATAGCCGTTATCTGATGTCACGCCTGTTAAACACGCCAATAAATTACACGAGTTGAAAAGATATTAAAAAAATAGAATATCTTAATATACAAAAATGCAGGTTCCTTTCTTTGTCCCGCATGCGTTCCTATACCATTCATCCGACTGCGATAAAACTTTCGTGATTTGTTGTTCACGTGCCCGCAAATGTTTTAGTTTACGCTTATACTTTTTATAAAGTAACAAACAATTTCATTTTTAAAAAGTAGCCAAAATGTTCCAATTCCACAAAGGGAGTTGCCTTCCGGTTCTACCCGCGCATCTTCCGTAAATCTTTTGTTAAAAGGTTTAACGAGCAATTGAGGAAACAATTAGTTTCCTTTGGGTTATTTATTGTTAAGTTATTTTATTTATTTATTTTATTTTTAAACAGAAACATTGGTGAATTTTTTTTACAATTAATAAGTAAATTACATGGTGGGTACCTATTACGTGTTTCATTGTAGTATCTTATTTATGGTATGCATATTAAATAATTACCGGGTGTTGTATATAGTGGGAAGGCGTCTGTGTGTGTGTGTATGTATGCGCATTGAACAATTTATATTATTGACATGATGCTCGTTTTAAATTTGGGCAGTGAATCGGAGAAAATGTCGATGTTAGAATTTAGATCAATATTATTGAACATATGAAGAGCACGATTGATTGGACGAATTAGATGCTGCATTTGTCTTGTAATTAAACGTATGGAATAGGTAATTCTGTATGGTGTGTACGTCTTAATGGTATGTTGAAATTAACCAGGGAAAGAAGTTTTGTACAGTCAATGTTATTATTTAAAATTTTGTCTATTAATGTTAAATCATCTATTGCTCGCCTTTTTTGCAAAGTTTGAAATGTGCATTCAAAGTTATTGTTGAATTTGAAATAAGTTATTTTATATATTTATTTTTAATATGTTCTATGCTATCTATGTATACTTTGTACTGCGGGTTCCAAATTGGCGAAGCCTATTCCAGTGTACTTCTGACTAATGCAAAATATAACATTACTACGGCACGCGGGTTACTGAACACTTTACTTACACGAAGAACAAAACCAAGCATTTTATATGACCTGTGAACGATTGAGTCAATGCGCTTATTAAATATAAGTTTGCTATCAAGGTAAACACCAAGATCTTTACATATTATTATAGTTTTTTTATGTTATTGTTATAGTTTTGTACTGATTTACTATTATTGAACTGTGTCATACCAGCAAGTTGATTGTACCTACTCCAAATAAAGACTAATTGTATTTACCATAAAAAAGATGTGCTTTTTATTTCATTACCGCCGCTACAAAATTATAATTATAATGTTTATTACAGTTAAGCGCACTTAAAGTGAAATACCACAAAACTGCGCTCTACAAATTTTATTATTATTATCTACAATAATCTTCATATCCCTGCTGTAAAATGACGTGTGCATACGTTTCAAATTTTATACAATGAGGAATTTTCGACAACAGCGTATTTCTAAAACATACGACAAAACAGTTAGCAATATAAGGTCAGGAAACAATTAAAACGAGCTAATTAAAAACAGCGCATAAATCAACTTCTGACAAAGACCGTTGTCAACTCAAGTATTTACTTCTAAAGAATATGGTAGTTCAAATCCATTCATTGCAATCACAGATACGACAAATAGGTACTAGAGTTCAAAGATATTTGTATTTATTGGATAAAACAGGACAATGACAAAACAGTATAAGGTCAGGTTAGTTAGATTAGGTAATGACATCATAAAGTTCTTTAAATTAGTATTCAGTTTTGTCATGGTTAATATAGGTACAACTGTTTACAATTCCTTAAAAGGGTAAACCACACAACTTTCTCTCTAATCAACAAATTTATACATTGTATGCATAAAAAAACGAGTATGCTTTAGACCACACGACTAAAAAAGAAATAAAACTTCTTTAGCTCCTTCTATATGATAGGAAGAGAGAAAGAAAATATGTGCGCGCACTGCTCTCTCTTGCTCCTACAGTGTGATACAGACAATAGGCCTGCACTGTGTCTTAGATATATTTTATTTTATTTTATTAGGAACATTTACAGGTTAATAACATTACATGCATTAAAGAAAACAATAAATTGTAATAATTAGGTTACAACCCAATAACAAATGTTCACATCATGCCCAAATAATAAATAAAAAGTCTATAATTATTAACTTTTTTTGCCTAATCTTACAGAGATATACGAAACGTAACTGGCTTTGAGAGAAAGAGAGAAAGAAAATGTGTGCTCGCATCTCTCTCTCTCATGCCCCTACACTAATATACGAAATGTAACTCTCTCTCTTTCTATCTTCACTAATTTATATCTCCCTGTCAACTAGCGTTCGCCTCGCTTTTCGTAACGCTCTCGTCACGAATTCACCAGCTTACTCCACAAGTCAAGCGTGCGTAAAGAAGTTCTACTTCAAAAAATTAACCCGTAAAAAACAAAGTATTTAAAAAAAAATTAAAAATATATATAAGTAGCATATATTCAGTTTTTTTGGTATGAATGAGGATTGAACCTTCCTCCCAGGGAATGCAATCAACACCGCTAACACCGAAGCCAAATCCTAATTCGATAGTACCGATATTTATTTCGTACACTGCTGTAAGTTTTTAAAATATGATGTCATCCAATTTCAGAAAAATTTCAGTGTGCGCGCTTGTGTATGTATCTACGTACATACCACCAAAATTTTATTGAATGCATTGTCGAGGTTACCTGCCGAGTTTTAGCTCAATCGAATGTCGGGAAGTGGATTGATTTCCACATCCAAGATTTTAGTTCATTCATTCTTATATCAAGAAAACAAAATTGAATGTCAAAAAGATGTATTTAAAAAAACGACAACTCCTAAGATACTACCCAACTAGGTATTTACTTAAGTCAAAACTGATTAGATACCTACTTCAAAAGATTAAATAAAAAAAAACAACTCTCTCCAATCGACTTCCCCACGTTACACTTCTCCGTCTCCTTTCCATTCTCACTACCTTTCACCACACCCTCACAACATACAATACAATTGGGGATGCCATGATTTACTGGTTCCATACGGTTGGGAGCAGTTGGGACTCTTGTGCGGTATTCACATTAAAAAAAATCGAGTGTGGTTTAGACCACACGACTGAAGTAAAACTACAAGAAAAACCTCGCCCCATGAACCCAGGTATCCCTGCTAAGTTACCAAACGTAGCGAACGGGGTGACCTATGACCTAGGAGTGACATATGACATTGGGGTGAAATATGACCATGGGGTGACTTACGACCTTGGGGTGACCTACGACCTTCAGTTGACCTACGACCTTGGGGTGCCTACGACCTTGGGTTGACCTACGACCTTGGGGTGCCCATCCTTATCCTTATCACTCCCCAAGTCAAGCGTGCGTAAAGGCCCGACCGTTCGCCGCGCCATCGATCACCGTTCGCATCGATTACCATTCGCATCACACTTTTCGTAATAATACATATATATATATATATATATATATATATATATATATATATATATATATATATATATATACATCCCGCTATCATTGCTGCGTCTTCTAATGGTCCATTTTCATTCAATCCTGCGTCCGACCGTCATTCTGCGTCCGGTATACGGACGCAGGATTGAACACATGTAATTTCAAGTTTTCCCCACTCCTGTACCCTCATACAGTCCAAAAACGAAAATAAGCCAGACGCGGTATTGGTACCTAAATCAACTGAAATATGCTATTTTAGTTCAGTGCTTTGTCACCAAGCAGGCAAGCCGCGGCGCTGCAGTAGACGAGCGTATATTTTTAGCAAAATATACGTTTCATTGACTAGCGTATCGCAACTCCTACATTTGGCAACATCGCTTTTCAATAGCATGTCTTCTGTTCTCTGCGAAAACAAAGCAATCATACTAAAATATCGCACATTGCTACGTAAGATTACACTGAAATTCAGCTACATTACCTATCAAAAATTGGCGCCAAATATGATTCCAATAAGGATGGATTTTTTTAAATTTTTTTTTTATTGAAATAATAGATAATACATAATATAATCAACAAACAAGTCCTGCTAAGCCAATTGAATCGGCTTGTCAACAGGTGCTTATATTTTAGTTACACATTTATACATTTTTAAAATTTAAAATTTACATCTTATATCTACAGATACAACATTTTTTCATACATATCAAAATCAATATAAATCTTTTTTTTCCGATAGCCAATTTTTCACCATATATTTAACCTTATTCATAGAATTACATTGCTTTATTAGTGTCAGGTAATAAATTAAATATCTTCGGTATGATATATTCAAACGTTCTCTGTCCGTACTTATTGTTAAATTTCGGAACTATTAACCCGTCGTTGCGCGTGAATCTAGTGCTGTATTTATGTTCTAATTTCTCTTTATGCTGCGGGGTAAATATATGCTGAATTATAATTTTGTGCCAAAGTATTGCCTTAACAGGTAAAATTTTGGCACTCTGAAACAGCAACGGTTTATTTTGTCTCTGTTTGAAAATATTAGGGACGACCAATAATTTTACAATTGCGTTTTGTACAACTTGCACTTGTTTCAGATTGGTTATAGAAGTATTTCCCCATATTGTTAATCCATATCTTATAATAGATTCTGCTAGTGACATATAAATTATTTTAAGTGTTTCAATTGATAGGAAAAAATTTAATGTGTACATTCTGCCAGCAATCGATCTGAGTCTTTTACAGGTTTTTTTTATATGTTTGTCCCATTTAAAAAAACTATCTACAGTAACACCAAGATACACGTATTCCGAAACTAATTCTAAGCTTTCACATTTACAATTAGTTGGAATATTTTTATGAATGCAATTAAAATTATGAGATATAATATTAGGATGAAAATGAAATTTGGCATTAGGTGATCTTATATGCATTAATTGGGTTTTTTTAGCATTTATTAATAGTCCTGCATCATGTGACCATTTACAGAGTTGATTAAAGTCAATTTGCATGAGTTCAATTGCAATTTTTAGATCTTTATGTGATATGACCAATGCCGTATCATCTGCGAATACAAAATGTTTCACAAAAGAGAAAAGTTTTTTCATTATGGTTACATAAATTATATATAGTGTAGGTCCTAATATGGAACCTTATGGAACTCCTGCAGATACATTTTTTGATTTACTAAAAGTATTATTTATTTTGATACATATTTTTCTATCTCTAAGATAATCTTTAAATAAATTTAACACATTTCCTCTTATTCCAATTTTTTCTAGAGTTTTAAGCAGTTTTTTTGAGTTAATTGTGTCAAAAGCTTTAGAGTTATCAATAAATAAAACAATAACATGTAATTTATTATTTAAATGGTTATTTACGTAATTGGAAAAATCTTGCAGTAGTTTTTCAGTATTTTTTTTTCTTTGGAAACCATATTGACTTGGATCAATGATAGAGAATTTTTCAATATAATTATTTAATTTATTTGATAAAAATTTTTCAAGAATTTTTTCTAATGCTGGTAGAATACTAATAGGCCTATAATTTCCCAGTTCAATGTGTTTTCCAACTTTAAATATTGGTCTAGTAATGCTACATTTAAATTCTTGTGGAATTTTTTATTGTTTTATTATCATATTTATTCAATGAGTAATTATTGGCCCAAGAGTTTTTATATTTCTTTTTAAATCAAACATTCTTATATTGTCAATACCTGTGCTTTTAGAGTTTTTCATTTTTTTAACAATGTTTTCAATATCGGTTATAGTAGCTCTTGGTATATATAAACTGTGAGGTAGTTCTTCCAGTACTATATTAGTAGCTTTGTGATTGCATTTATGCAACATGTTGCTGATGCTATCCGAGAAGTAATTCACAAAATCATTTGACACAGAATCCTCAGTTCTATCTTTTAACATATATCGTGTTATAGTTTGATCGCAATCGTTTTTGGGTTTACGTCCTAAAATATTATTTATCTCGTCCCAGGTTTTTTTTGTATCATTAAAACAGTTTTTAAATTTATTATTATAGTAGTTCGTTTTATCTTTATTTATGAGTTTATTGACAAGGTTTCGTGTTTTTTTATATTATGTTTCATATGTTTTGTTTGTTGGTGTACTTTTCCATTTTTTATAAAGTTTATCCCTTTTATTTATATGACATAATAATTCACTGCTTACCCATTCATTTATTGCATAAGGTCGTGTATTCGGTTTTTGCACTATCTTTTTAGAACTACTCTTGTAAAAATTGTTAAATAAAGATTTTATTTTTTCATATAATGAAATACAATCCCTCTCCTCTATAAGTTTACTCCAGTTATAATCTTTGATATACCGATCAATAACCTTTTGTGAGATGATTTGAATATACTTATTTGAAAAGTCTACCTGACGTTTATGAGATTTTATATTAATAGCAGTGATATAATGATCGGCAATATTATTTTCACAGACGCAAGCTGTTATTTTTTTGCCTCTAAATTTGGCAAATATATGGTCAATACACGTGCGACTAATTTGTCCATTTAATACAGCTTCTCTGGTTACTACATTAATGCATTTAGTTAAATAATGATTAGTAAGTAAGTTTTCATATGAAGTTATGATATAATCTTGGTCATTAAGCAAATTTAAATTTATGTCTCCAAGTAAGATCATATTTTCCTTACTATTAATTGTATCAAGATACGATGATAATTCCGTTAAAAATGAAGATTTACTCAAATTAGGAGGTCTATAGATAGCTACTATATTAACTTTGGTTTTGTCCTGGAGTATGAGCTTTCCCGTTATATTTTCAAAATGTAGTGATTGGAACGATGTTGGTCTAAATTCAAATTTATTTCTTATATATAATATAATCCCTCCTCCTGACTTATCAGTCCTGCAGTAGTTATATGCATTATATCCGGGAATATTGTACAAACACGTACTTTCAGTTTGAATAGATGTTTCACATAGCATTATAATGTCAATATGCTTCAAACAATTAAGTAAATATATATGCAATATATTCCAATATTTTTGTATAGATCTTATATTTAATTGAATACAAACAAGATTGTCAGACGCATTTATGTTTTGTTTTTTTATCGAATCTTCTAAATTATTTACTGTACTACATTCTATTTCGTTATCATTATCTATATACGAGAAATTATTCTGAGCCATTTAATTCATATTTAAATTTGATGCAACACAATAAGATTGTGATACGAAGTTTGGTTGATTTTATATATTGAAATATTTCTATAAGAAATAACTCTATATCATAATTAAGTATAAGCTTCAATTTAATAGTTGATATAATTACATACATTTTTTTTCTGATATCCGTGTTTATACTTAGCGTAATACAGCAATGATTAATATAAAATATGATAAAGCATTTATTTTTATCAAAGATACCACAATTCTTTTTCTTAAAGTAAAAGCCCTTAGTATAATATAATGATAATGGTTTTCCATGCTTTTAACCTTAAATAATATTACAAATATTTAATTTTTAGATAAAACAATAAAATTTAATATTTTTGTTAGGTTGGTTAAATCCCATACATAAATAAAGAATTTAACACATATTTTTATTATCTGTCCGGTAAACATGAAAAAAGAGCGAAATAGAATAACTTCATTTATGAAATCAATACAATAATTAAAATCTTTTGTAGGTTTCAACCAGTAAGAAATTTTTTTTGTTTTTGTTTTGTTTAACAAGAGATGTACTAGACGTTTGTACATAAACTAAATATAATAGGGAGCTGGCCACAATGACACGCCAATGGAGTTTGGTACGCCAGTGGATTTTGGAATGCCACTGGTCTTTTAAATGAATTTACTACTTTGACAAAAAATGCTTCTAGGTATAATGGCAAAACTGATTTGAGTACTGGATTAAAATAAATATTTTTCACTTTGGAGACTGTGGGAGACTGGGGTTTTTAGGATTTTAGGTTACTGGGATACTGGGAGAGGTAAACTGAATCTAAGACTGATTAAAACACTTGAAAAGAGGTTTGAACTTGGAGACTGTTGGTATCTTGAGTAGGTATTGTTTCTTCTTGGCTGATAGTTTTGAACTGACTTCCTACCGGTTTGACTTCTATTTTTATAGGACAAACTCAGGTCGGACTTTTGGGGGACAGAACCTCCTTAATTTTTCTAAGGTACTTGTTTTAGGTAATTTCCCTGGTCGCTACGATTGGAAGTCAGCTGTGTTAAAATTATGTGTGATAGTTTTTGCCAAGATTTTACCAACTCAGGATCCCAAAGCTTCACATCATTTTTATTGTGTTTACAAGAAAAGGTACAAGTATACATATGTGATATAAGGTACAATTTTAAACAGTAAATATTTTTCTTAAAGTGCAACAATCACTGATAGACGTCAGTTTTTGGGTTGTTTTTGTAGTACATACTCATTTTTAGGTGATGATGTTTATTTCTTGATCCAAATTATTCCCAATTTCTCGAAATTGAGCTCCAAATTTTTCGGAAGATGAATTCGCTGTCGTAAATATTTACGATTCCGATTTTTCCTTTGTTCAGAATTGACCAATAGTGGCTCGGCTGGTCGCATGGTGGGGGTGACGTAAATAGTCAGCCATTTCCTTGGCGTTGATCATTGCTGTCTGGAGTCCCTTGTGGAAGCATTAGGTGGTTATTCAGATGTGTTTTCCAGTCCAATGAGGCTGCTGCATGTATTCATTATCAATTTCATTTATGTTTTCAATTGATTAGTTAGTTAAAGGACATAATAGCGTTGTAGACAAGTCATTTGGAAGGGGCACCACATGCACATAATTCCGCTAGCCAATAGCAGCTCTCAGATTGTCGTGCTGGCGGCATGGTACTCTGTGGGAGCGTAAATTCCATTCTTGAATTTCCATGGTTGTCAAAAGCTTTCGCGCACTCGTTAGATGCACACGGATTCCTACGACACGTTCCATACACTCCCCTCAGTGCAGTCTCGACTGTGCTCAGCTACTTCGTCGGGCGTGTCCTTTTCCGATGTCTGAGTTTTGAGTCGGGTGTCTTCGCAGAGTGTACAGTTTCATCAGTTGCTGGCGTGGCAGGCAGAATGACGGCGATTTTGACTGCCGGCCTTACGTATATCCCAGTGCTGGTTTGGATCCGGGCAGTTCTGACTTGTCCATCAGCTGCAGGTATTGCTTCGATGATACGGCCACGTGGCCAACTGTTTCGAGGCAGTGCTGGGTCCATGATGATCACTAGGTCATCCTTCTTAATTGGTGTAGTTGGATGGTGCCATTTTTGCCGGACAGCCATGGTAGGTAGGTATTCCCGCAGCCATCGCCTCCAGAAGGTGTCTGCAAGTTGTTGTCCGATGCGCCACTGGCGGCGTAGGCATGTTTCCTCTTCTTTTTTGTCGTAGAAGGATAATTGAGGGCGCTTCCCGGCTGACCCTAGCAAAAAGTGGTTGGGTGTTAGAGGTTCTTCATCACGTGGGTCAACTGAAATGTGGGTGAGTGGACGATTATTTACCACAAACTCAGCTTCTGCAAGTGCGGTGCGTAGCGTTTCTTCTTTTGGTGCTCTTTCCTTTAGTGTAGCGCTTAGGGCTTTCTTTACTGATCGTACTAATCTTTCCCAAGCTCCCCCATGTGCGGACTTAGTGGTGGTATGAAGTGCCACTCGATGCCCTGGGTAGCTATTGCGTCAATCATTCTGGCGTCTTGACTTATTGACAGCAGGGCGTCCCTCATCTCGGTGTCAGCTCCGTGAAAGTTTGTCCCGTTGTCCGAGTACATGGCTGCTGGTTGTCCTCTGCGGGCGGTCATTCTTTGTAGGGCCATGATGGCCGAGTCAGCAGTCAGTGAAGCGGCTAGTTCTAGGTGAATGGCGCGTGTCGAGAGGCAGGTGAAGATGGCTCCATATCGTTTTTCTCGATGCCTACCGACCGTGATAGCCATAGGGCCGAAATAGTCAAGCCCACAGTGTGTGAATGGGCGGACGTGATGCATCAGGCGGGGTGGTGGTAATGCGCCCATCAGAGGTGGAGTCGGTTTGCTGCGTCGTATGAAGCAAGTGGGGCAGGCGTGCGTTATCTTCCTGCTTGTTGTGCGTAGTCGTATTATGAAGAAATGATTGCGTATTTCTGCTACTGTTTTCTCAGTACTAGGATGATCCGCCTTTTTGTGGTAGTGACTGATAAGAAGTCGAGTGTAGGGTTCGTCGCCGTCCAGTATTATGGGAGTTCGGGCCACACTCTTTGTTCTTTCCAAGGCTTGTAGTCGGGTCCCCATTCGTAGTAGGTCATCTGGTCCAAAGAATGGGTTCAGGGAGTTGAGGCGGCTGCCAGCAGGCAGTTTTTGACCTTGTCGGATGATGTGTAGATCAGTTGTGAAAGCGTCTTCCTGGGACCTTTTGATCCATCTGTGTTCTGCTGCTTTTATCTCATCGGCTAGTAGTGGGCCTTCTACTGGTTTATTGGGCCCCATCTTGCATCGTCTGATAAATCGGAGGATCCAAGCTGTGGAGCGAATCAGCCGGTGCCATGAGGAGAACCGCTCTACTGATGGGAGTGCTTCGCCCCTGGTGGACACAAGGCCAACGTAGTGAGGTTTGACTTCTAGTGTCAGGTCGTCAGGCCTGTGGGCGGGTGCCCGTTCTTTTGGCCACGCACCCTCCGGGGAAGTGAGAAAGGCTGGGCCAGTAAACCATCTTCCTTCTGGTGTTAAGTCTGGTACCTCTAAGTCTCGTGTTCCTATGTCAGCGGGATTGAGTTTTGTGGGTACCCATTTCCAGTCGGGTATGTTGGTTAGTTCGTCTATTTCCCCCAATCGGTTTGCCACAAAGGTTGAGTAGGCGCGTGGGTCGGTGCGTAACCAGCATAGTACAGTTGTGGAGTCTGTCCAGAAGCAGGTGCGGGATATCAGGGCTTTGCTTTCTTTTTGGATCGTCTGGGCTAGTCTCGCTGCTATGAGGGCGGCTTGAAGCTCGAGGCGTGGAATGGAGAGAGGCTTCAGTGGCGCTACCTTGCATTTACTTGCAAGGAATGTTACTCGTAAGGATCCATCTATTTTTTCGGTGAAGTAGGCCACGGCACAGCAAGCTTGCTCGGATGCATCGCAGAAAAGGTGTAGTGTTACGTTGTTTAGTTTGTTGTAGAGGCAACGTCTCGGGATTGAGATGCTGTTCGTGTGCAACAGATTTAGCCAGTCTGTCCATCTCTGGGCGTGTTCAGGGGCAATGGGTTCATCCCAGCCGACGCTTGAGCGCCACACTGCTTGCAGTAGCATCTTAGATCTGATGGTAAGGCAGGCAACGAAGCCGACTGGGTCGAAGATCTTCATTACTATAGATAATAGTTGCCGCTTGGTAGGTTGTGTGGCCGTGTCGTGGGAGATTGCCTCACGAAATGAGTACAGGAAGCGGTCTGTGGTGGGGTCCCAGATTAAACCAAGCACTCGCTCTGTTTCCGGACCTCCGCTGCTGATTTGTATCGTGGAGCTGGCACGGTCTTCTATAGGTACGCTAGCTAGGGCCGCCGGGCTGTTGGACGCCCAATTTGTCAAGTGGAACCCTCCTTTCGCGAGCAGGGCACTTACACTTTGGGCGAGTGCAGCAGCTTCATTGGGTGTGTCTGCTGCATCTAGGTAATCGTCCATGTAGAACTTGGTGCGTACGGCTTTTGCGGCGGCCGGGTACTCGTGCTCGTATGTTTCAGCCACTTTATTTCGGACGAATTGGGCACTGCTTGGGGAACAGGTGGCTCCGAACATCATCGATGACATTTGATAGGTGTCTGGTTCGTGATGGGGTGATGTCCTCCACAGGAATAGCTGGGACGACTGATCTTCTCGCCTTATTTTTATTTGCAGGAACATTTCTTTGATGTCTGCAGCAATAGCGATGTTTCCTTCCCGGAAGCGTATTATATTCCCCAGGAGGGAGGACAGCAGGTCAGGACCAGTAAGCAGCTGGTCGTTGAGGGAGGTTCCTCGGCATCGGCTTGCGGCATCGAACACCACTCTGATTTTTCCTGGCTTATTTGGGTTGATTACTGCAAAGTGGGGCAGGTACCATTTGCGAGGTGTGGTGGTGGAAGCTTCATGGCTTGATAACTTCTTGGCATAGCCTTTGTTGATAAGTTGATTTATTTTGTCGTTGTAGGCCACTGCTAGATTTTTGTCTTTTTCTAGCTTTTTCTCCAGGGACAGAAGTCGTTTCAGCGCACACTGCCGATTGTCAGGTAACGTGGCTTCTGGTTTGCGCCATAGTAGACCGGTTTCCCACCTTCCTACAGGAAGAGGACGGGTAGTTGCATTCATAAGTGCAATTGCCTGTTGTTCGCTTGCATTGACTCTGGTGGCTGATGTTACTCCGAGGGAGTCGATGGCGAAGTTGGTTTTTACTAGCTCCCTCAACTGTATGTCTGCGGCCGTTTCTGGTTGTAGTGCCAAAGTGGTGGTCGTGTTATTATCTCTGGGGTTGACTCCCCCATGAGCGATCCATCCTAGTGCGGTGCGTGATGCTATTCGCGCAGTATCATTGCATTCACGAACTTCCCTTGACACGATCAGGTGAGCGTTATCTTGGCCTATTAGCAGCTTCGGGACGACCGACCTTCCTTGGGTCTGTTGCTCCGGCAGGTTGAGGTTGCTTATTGTGCTGGCAGATATGTGGAATGTATTACTGTTGCCTGCACCTCGTATTCTTAGTCTCACTCGTTGGGAGAGATTGTCGGAGGTGCACATTCCTTTCGCGCCGTGGATTCGCAGTCCGTGAACTGGGCCGTTTGCTCCGACTTGTATTGCGGTGTCAGCGTCGACAAGTGTTACTGTGGATCCTTCATCCAGGAGAGCGAACACTGACACTTCTTCTTTGTTTGGAGCGCTTAATATGACTGGCGCAATTTTTAATAGTACTCTCTGTCCGGAGTCCTGGCGTCACAAATTGACATTTTCCACGGCGCTTTTTCGTACGAACTCGGGATTATGTAGCAGGGGGTGGTGTGGGGATCTGCAATCTCCTACTTTGCACCATTGGTTTATTTTGCAGCTTCGTGAGTGGTGTTTTTCTAAGCACTTGCGGCATAATCTTCCCGTGCGTACAGTTTCCCATCGGAGTTCAACATCTTTGGCTGCGAATTCTTTGCATTCGCGGGTTTTATGATCGCCGCCACATTGGGCGCAGCTTTCATCAGCAGTTTTTCTTTTTCGGCTTGGTCCAGGGTAAGTATGTTCCTCGTTTACTTTGCGTTTTATGGGGGCAATCTTTTCTTTTGGGCCATCCCTGATTTCTTCTTGATGTCCGGCATGTATTTGCTCATGGCTCGGTAGAAGTCGCATGCGATCACTCTCTTCTTCCTCCTGGTACCCGGCATGTATTTGTTCACGGCGTGGTCGAGATCGTATGTGGTCCACCATCCCACTGTTTGGAATTGCGTTTGACACCTCTTTCAGAAAGGCAGCGAGCTGGGTTATGGTGGCCGGAGCGTGTTGTTTGCGGATCTCGATTAGCCATGCCAGACGCAGGGAACTTGGCATTTTGTCAGTGACGTCATTCATTAATGCAGGATTGGTGAGATAACCTTCGGTTTTCAGGATCCGGAGAGATGCCACCAGGTTTTGTACCGTTCCGGAGAAATCTGCCAGGTCCTCGAGTGATACCTCGGTCGTGAGGTAAGGTAGTTTTTTAACCTTGTCTAGCATAAATTTTGCTATGGAGTTAGCGCTGCCGTATCGCTGCTCGAGGACGCTGATGATCTCTGGGACTTGCGCAGGATCCATTAGTAGGGGACCCACGGTATCTCGTGCCTTGCCTTTGAGGGCGCGCTGCAGCCGAATGAGATTTTCGCTTGGAGTCATTTGGCAGGTGGCGGTGGATTGAGCGTACTGCGCCTTCCAGGTGGGCCACTCCAGGGGGTCTCCGGAGAAGGTAGGCAAATCTTTTGCTGTGGATTGCCTGGCAATGAGGGCAGCCATTCTTGAATCATCTTCTAATGTGCGGGGGCTATCTTGCGTTCTGGAAGAGCGAAGGGCCTCTGCCATCACAGAGGCGATCTGGGCCAGTGGGTCGTTGCCATGCTGCAACCATTCTCGGGTGTGCCGTGCTGTCTGATTGGCTGTGTGCGGTGGTGTAAATAATGGGGAATCCTGGCCGGAGGAGGCTGGCTGATGCTGGTACCCTGCTGTGTTGTAAAGTGGGCGCTCGGGTCCGATATGGCTGTATTCGGCCGTAGGGATGTTCTTCGCAGGGCCCGTCAGTAGTGTGTACTCTTGGGTGGCGGCGGCGGCGTATCCGGTTGGATCGGTTACAGCAAATTCATTGGTAGGCTGACCGGCTGGTGTGTCCATTTGAGTAGTTGCATATCTCGTTGCAAACTCTTCGGCCGGCTTGTAAACTTGAGTGGCATATCTCGTTGCAAACTCATTAGTAGAAGGGCCGGTTGGTGCATGCACTTGAGTAGTTGCATATCTCGTTGCAAACTCTTCGGCTGGCTTGTGTACTTGAGTGGCATATCTCGTTGCGAACTCATTAGTAGAAGAGCCGGTTGGTGCGTGCACTTGAGTTGTTGCATATCTCGTTGCAAACTCTCCGGTAGACGGGCCGTCTGACGTGTGTACTCGAGTGGCATATCTCGTTGCGAACTCGTTCGTAGACGGGCCGGTTGGTGCCTGGGTTTGAATTACTGCCTGACCGAGGTTGGCTCGCAGGGTCGGGCTGGTTGGTGCGGGCTCCTGGGTAGGTTGGCTGACTGCTTGGCGTGTTGCAGCGTTCAGGGCTGCGAGCAGATTGGTTGTCTGCTTGGCGTGACGTCTGTCCCGGATGCGCATCTCTCGGCGCAGCAATCGCAGGGAGTCTTCAGTTGATTCAGAAGTTGTTTCGCTGCTTTTACTGTTGGATCCGTGGAGGCTCTTGGCGACACATTCTGGAGCAGGTTGGTCAAGAGTGATGAGGTCAGGGTTCCTGGCAGGGTTCGCACCAGATAGATCGTGGCGGGTTCCGCTGGATGGCGTCTCATCGATGTCTACGGTGCGTGGGCCCGGGGTCCGACGGGGTGCCACTGGCATGTTTCGGCTTGTTCCCGGGGCGTTAGGTTTAGACAGCGATGTTTCGGAAGATGTCGGGGTCTTACGGCCACTGCGAAGAGACGGCATTTCCACTGGGTAAGACTGAAGGCGTGTTATGTGTGGATCCGGCTCGAAGGACCAATTGTACTAGACGTTTGTACATAAACTAAATATAATAGGGAGCTGGCCACAATGACACGCCAATGGAGTTTGGTACGCCAGTGGATTTTGGAATGCCACTGGTCTTTTAAATGAATTTACTACTTTGACAAAAAATGCTTCTAGGTATAATGGCAAAACTGATTTGAGTACTGGATTAAAATAAATATTTTTCACTTTGGAGACTGTGGGAGACTGGGGTTTTTAGGATTTTAGGTTACTGGGATACTGGGAGAGGTAAACTGAATCTAAGACTGATTAAAACACTTGAAAAGAGGTTTGAACTTGGAGACTGTTGGTATCTTGAGTAGGTATTGTTTCTTCTTGGCTGATAGTTTTGAACTGACTTCCTACCGGTTTGACTTCTATTTTTATAGGACAAACTCAGGTCGGACTTTTGGGGGACAGAACCTCCTTAATTTTTCTAAGGTACTTGTTTTAGGTAATTTCCCTGGTCGCTACGATTGGAAGTCAGCTGTGTTAAAATTATGTGTGATAGTTTTTGCCAAGATTTTACCAACTCAGGATCCCAAAGCTTCACATCATTTTTATTGTGTTTACAAGAAAAGGTACAAGTATACATATGTGATATAAGGTACAATTTTAAACAGTAAATATTTTTCTTAAAGTGCAACAATCACTGATAGACGTCAGTTTTTGGGTTGTTTTTGTAGTACATACTCATTTTTAGGTGATGATGTTTATTTCTTGATCCAAATTATTCCCAATTTCTCGAAATTGAGCTCCAAATTTTTCGGAAGATGAATTCGCTGTCGTAAATATTTACGATTCCGATTTTTCCTTTGTTCAGAATTGACCAATAGTGGCTCGGCTGGTCGCATGGTGGGGGTGACGTAAATAGTCAGCCATTTCCTTGGCGTTGATCATTGCTGTCTGGAGTCCCTTGTGGAAGCATTAGGTGGTTATTCAGATGTGTTTTCCAGTCCAATGAGGCTGCTGCATGTATTCATTATCAATTTCATTTATGTTTTCAATTGATTAGTTAGTTAAAGGACATAATAGCGTTGTAGACAAGTCATTTGGAAGGGGCACCACATGCACATAATTCCGCTAGCCAATAGCAGCTCTCAGATTGTCGTGCTGGCGGCATGGTACTCTGTGGGAGCGTAAATTCCATTCTTGAATTTCCATGGTTGTCAAAAGCTTTCGCGCACTCGTTAGATGCACACGGATTCCTACGACACGTTCCATACAAGAGAAGTATTTTGAGTATAGATTGAGGAATTTAATGTTAAATATTTAACAATATAGAAGTGATTGTATCTAGAGCTAATTGGTACAAGTACTTTTTGATAAAGACTTAATAAATATAAAATAAGTATGTTCACATCTAGTGTTATTTTAGAATATTTATGATCTTTTAAGATTTTTATAAAATCTGTTATATTTATGAATGTGAAATATAGTACACAGTGAATATATGCATGATTAAGTAAAGAAAAAAAAGTTATTGAATGTATCGTTATGATATTACTGTTCAAAAAATAATGTAAAATAATAATGTTATTTTTGTTAGTTATTTCGTGATCTTTTATAATTTTTTTAACAATATTTATGTAATAAAATGAATTTTTAATAACAGAATATAACGACGTTTGGAAATCTAGTGTTTTTATACAATGTATTTTTTCTACAATATAATATAGAAATATAAATGTATAATGTTTAGCAATTATAACGTAAATTGTATTTATTGAAATGTAGCAAATTCTACGAGAAAATTTCATATGTATTATAATAGCACTATATCTACTTTGAGACAGGTTTAATGTTATTTCTAGTCAATATTCTATTTTTTCTTTTGCTAAAATGCTCATTTTTTTATACACATTGCATTTCGTATTATAGTTTGCAGAATGTCTGATGTCAATATTCCAGTTCATTTTTTTATTTTTGCTATCACAGTTTTTACATTTAGGTTCTTTATCTTTGTTAGCACAATCTTTGTAGGAATGATCACCAGCGCAGTGTGTACACGACGGTTTGACCTTTTCTTTATGAAGACACCTGACAGAAGTATGTCCAAAGCCCAAGCAGTGAAAGCACTGAACCACAGGACGGGCATCCTCTACTTGTATTCTCTGGTACCCCAAATAGATTTTACCGGTAGAAACTAACCATCTTCTTATTTTAGTACTAACTTCTATTATGTAATTAGAAGTGTTATTATATTTGTTTTTCAAGATCTTTTTTAACGTCATCTCAATTTCTGGTTTATCTATCATCACAGCCTTGATATCTTCATTCTGTTCGATAATATCTTGTAAAATATCATCCTTATTATAGTCATTAGCAACGCCCTTAAGTATTATAGTTGGTCTTTTCTTTTTAATTTCTGTAGCACTGATGTCTTTGAACTCATCCCCAATAGCTTTACTCATTTTTTCCGCATCGTACTTTGTCGAACATTTTATAAGTATTCTATTGTTAGATATCGCATTAACACCAATCACTTTGGCACCAATCTTACTTGAGTTAATTTTCTTCCTGATTTTATTTTGTATATTTTCTGAAGATTCTTCAGCATTGTTCGATGAAACTATTAATTTGTAATCACTTTTCAATATTTTATTTTGGTTTTCAGCTACTTTCCCGTATCCAAATGTTTGTTCAATTATTTTTTCTTTTGCTTCAGATAATTGAATAGTTAAATGTCCCATCCAGTTTAATATAGCACTTGTTTTCGTTGTAATTAGGTGAATTTGTTCCTTGTTAAATTTAAAAACTTTATCTTGAACACAATTCAGCAAATCATCAATTGCCTCCTTCGCAGAATCCATAAATTGATGTGGGTTCATTTTTTTATAAGTTATCGCCTTTTTTCTCAAGTAAAAAAATCACTGTTTTTATTGAGGTTCTAGATTATTTAGGATACACTTTATATTTCGTTGTGTTTCACTGATTATTATTTATTTACTTCACTAGGTATATCGTTGTTCACTAGGTATATCTTTGTCAAACGTATGTAATTAATATTTCAATTTCACCAAGACAATGTTGCAATAATATCGTCGTTGTTTACGCATTAAATAATAGATTTTTTGCTGATATTGAATTTGCCAAAGATGCATTTTTTTTAAAGCAATGATTTTACTTCTTACTCGCATAGTGAATAGAAATTAATTTTTAAACTAATATTCAATCACGGCATCCATGCTTATATTTAAAAATAAAGACGAAATTGCCTAAAAAAATTTACTAGAAGTGGTATTTTTCTTTTAGTTTTGTTTAGTTCTTCTGACTTTTCAATTTCAACTTGAGAGGCAGACATGGGTACCGCCGCCTCGGGAACCATTTATTGGATAACCAACACCTTTGCCGTAGGTAATCCCAAGTAATTCGCTACATTTGGTGTCTTAGCAAGGGGTGCCCGAGTTTATGGGGTAAGGTTTGCCCGGATCTTGGCGTTGGATGCGTCTGCCCACCAGGTGCATGGCAGGCCGGAACGGGAGAGAATGGTTGAGGGAACCATTCTCTCTGACTTCTAACTTCTTCAGCCGTTTTTACTCGTAACCTCGCCTTGCACCGAAGTGGGAGGAATGGACTCATACATCCGTCACTCCTGGACACACTAACCCCCAGATTAACCTACTCAACCTTCATTCGCTTTTCTAGCCCAGAACTTCCTTTCGTTCATTTCCTAAAAAGACCCTCCACACGCATTTCAAAAATGTCAGCGCTAATGTAAAATGCATATTACTAAACTGAAAATGTCCAGATCTTCAGAGACAACAATTGCACATTTATGAAAAAGCCGGAGGAAAATTTGAAAAAAAAAACTACCAAGAATTTGGCGATATTAACCAAAAAAAAAAAAATAAAGATGACAATTTTTTGTAGTGTAGTAAGTAATCAGATGGAACAGAAAGAAGAGATGTCCTGGTTCTAGTTAGTTTAAACAGAAATTACTTTAAAATCATGAATTGCGGCCTCCGTGGTCTAGAGGTCGCGGGTTCAAATCCCGGAGTGCGCAAGTAACATTTTATTTTTAAAATAAACAATATATCTTTGTTAGAACTACTTATATATTTTATTAACGCCGACCGGTTTCGGAACGACCGTTTCTTCCTCAGGGCAAATTATTAATATGTATTTGTGCTAATCTTTTTTTTTCATTAACTCCACACAGGAGGCTCTCAGGAAAATAATTTCCCTCAGGGCATATGTAATCTGGGATGCTGTGTGGAGGGTCTTTTTGAGGAGAGGAAGGAATGAACATTTGTCTTGAAGAGACCTATGTTGTAGGAAGGTGGAAATACAGAGACCGGTAAATCATTCCATAGCCGAGCTGTTGAACACAAGAACGAGTAGAAGATACCACCCGTTCTCGTGTGACAAATGACAATCGTGTACAAATGTAGGGCACGCGTTTGGCGTGTTTCCCGACTATGCACCGGTGCCGAAGGGATCAATTACGCTAATTCTTCGAAGCATCTTCCATTGTAATACCGGTAGAACAAGGGTAGCATTCCCACCCGACGCCTGTGCTCTTAAGATTACAGCCCGTCTGTTAAGATGGGAGAATCTATCAAACGGACCGCCCATTTTTGCACAGAGTCGAGGGTATTTTTGACCTTCAGACCAGAGGTGGCTGCCAAATTCAACCGTGATTTGTACAGGGTTAGCAGTTGTTGTATACTATTAAAGTATCTGCGGGTCCTGTAAAGTAACGCCCGGTTTTTGAGAGGTTTTATACCCTTTTAACATTTTTATAAGCTTTTATGTCTTTTTTGTGATTAAAAAAAATCACTTCGGTTCCTACATTAAAATTTTTTTTTGAGTTTTTATACAATTCTAATTTTATTTTATTTAAGTAATTCAATTTTGTTCATCTTTAAGCAAAAGCAAAATAATGCCCATCTTATTGTGACACGTGTATTCCGTGAATGTAATGGTTGACTGTTGAATATTCAATGACCCATAGAAAGATAAACAATAAAAATGAAATGACTTGATTAAGATAAATAATTATCACATTATGGGCATCAATTGTGGTTCGGAAAGAATTTGAACGATTTACGAGGCAGTTTGTTTATAATTAAATAATTAAGGATACGTATGAACACTTGAGTTATGAAAACATTACTGGATCAGCTGTCCCAAGGACGCTTATCACATAATAGTCTAACATTTATTTATTGTGGCTTGGACTTTTTTGTTTCAAGTTACGATGAGTCAACGCCGATAAAAATGATATGGTGTTTTGGTGTTTTCTTCACGCGAGAAAATGGTTGAGGGAGTCCCTTTAACTTCTCCAGCCGTACTCTCTGGGAATACCACCGCAGTTATACCGCAGTGGGAGGCATGGATTAATACTTCCGTCATTCCTGGACACACTAAACCGCGATTCCTACCCATCCCTAATACCATTTTTATTCCCAAAACTTCCACTCCTTCCTTTCCCTAAAAAGACCCTCCATACAACATCTCCAAAGATGATATAGGCCCTGATGGGTGATTCGTTCGTTGTTCAATAAAAATACATTTACTGTATATTTTAAATACTGTTTTAGCCTTTATCCAATCTTTAAAACATTTTTGGAATTTCGGAAAGTTTCCCATTTCCAAATTTACTCCCTTCTATCCCCTACCGTAACTATGTCTCCTTTGCAATCCCTCCCTCTGCCATCCCTTGTCCTCCATCCCTTACGCTCACCCTCTCCTGTGTGTCCTTTCCCATGCGCCCTCGTTCCACTCTCGCGACCCTCACCCCTCTTGCGTTCCTTTCCACCTTCCCATCTTCCCTGCTTTCTCCCCTTCCGCGAACTTGTCCCTCGTTGAAATTCCCAATCCCAAATTTCCCCTTTCCCAATCCCAAATTTCCCCTTCCCCTCCCTCCATCCCTCCTTAAAGCGAAACTAAATGAAAAACATACATTTCAAACAACTCGCACGCCACTAATTGTAATTTTTTATACCAATTTCGTAACGCCAGAGCTCACTATTATATATAGAAAAATTCACGGATGTGCGCATAACAACTCACCAAAGTTTCATCGCTATCGGATGAATGCCAAAGGAAATAATTTCATAGAGCTCTAGCTCTATGAAATTATGTACGTAGTGGTGAGCTCTAGCTCACCACTACGTACAGAAACCATCGCGGGCATGCGCACGACAAATCACCAAAGTATCATCGTAATCGTATGAATGCTTTAGGTACAGAAACATTCATTTTTAAATAAAGATTTTTTTTTACATTAGCCAAGGGGGCAGGAGGCATTTCCACAGGAGGCCCTGAGGAAGGTGTCCAGGAGTGACGGACGCATGAATCCAATCCTCCCACTGCGTTGCAAGGCGATGTGTCGAGAGATTCTGGCTGGAGAGGATAAAAGACCTCCCTCAACCAGTCTCTCTCGATTATACACACCACGCAGCAGGCAGGCAGACGCATCGGTCACCAAAACCTGGACAAACCTCACCCCATGAACCCGGTTACCCCTGCTAAGTCAACAAACGTAGCGGACCACTTGGGGTGACAGCATTTATTCCCCTCAGGGCCTATGCCATCTTTCGCGATGCTGTTTGGAGGGACTTTTTAGGTGAAGAAGGAGAGGAAGTTCTGCGAAGGAAAAGGATACCAGGGGTGGGTAGGAATCTGAGGGAGTGTGTTCAGAAGTGAGGGACGTATGAATACATCCCTCCCACTGCGGTGCAAGGCGATGTTCCCAGAGAGTACGGCTGGAGAATCAACCAACCAATCCCTCAACCATTCTCTCCCGATCCGGCCTGTTATGCAGCTGGTGAATAACCAGATAAACCACACCACATGAGCATAGAATATTATAGGGCACCCCTGCTAAGTTACTAAACGTAGCGAACCACTTGGGGTGACTATATGGCAGAGGTGTTAATCGTAAGGTTATCCAAATGGGTTCCCGGGGCAGCGGTACCTACCCGACTTCCAAATTGAATCTTTCGGAAGACTACGGTTTCTTTTTAATGAATAGGTCGTAAAATATATCTACTGATAATCGTGTTGTAGTAATAAAGTCCTTATATGGTAATCACTGTCGTGATGCGGAATCAAAATAGGGAGAAGAAGATGCATAGGAAGGTCCCAGCAATACAGATCTAGTCACTAAAAATAACAAATCACACTTCAAGCAACGTTTTAATTCTAAATGATAAGTCTCAAAAAAATCTCATACCAATTTAATAAATTTTATGTGGGCATTGCCGCCGGGTTGATTAGAGTCCTCGACGTATGGGCCAGTCATCTTGGCGCCTTCATATTCTATAAATACCTATACCGTCGTCCAACCAAAAACTTGAAGAAATAAGCGGCAACGTCGCAAGACGTCGGTTTGTCGTACACATGAAAATGAATATATAAGTGGACGCTTCATTGTAGACCAAATTAAAGTAAATATACGCAGGATGCCTCTCTGCATTGAATATGAAAGGAGTTCAGATTGGTGGAACGTTAAAGGGCGTTTTTTTCGTTTTGTATATTTTTAAATTAATGTTTTTCAAAAATGTAAATACCTAACTACAATCAAAGACTGAAAAGAGAGTATATACTTTAGTTAGAACTATGTAAAATCAAGTCCTTCAGATAGACGCATTAATGTCGATCTGATAAAAGGACGCAGAAATGATAGCGGGATGTATATATATATATATATATATATATATGTATTATTTTACCAACAAAATTTCTTCATTCATTTTTATTTTCAAATTCATTTTTCTTGTTTTATCTATTAATATTACTTTAGTTTATTATGTCAGCTAAACAATAGTAAAAAAATGTCATGGTATACTGAAAATATTCTAGAATATGAATAAACATATGTATTATTTTACCAACAGAATAGTCAACACTATAACTTACTATAATTTACATGTATAAACATTATCATATTGGAATGTCCTAAAACGGGCAATTGCCTAGTTGGACATTTTAAGTTCATTATATTGTATTATGTAATATTTACAAACAAACAATAAATAAATAAATAAAATAAAATAAATAATCACAAATACTCGTACCCTTTTAGATATGTACGTGTATTAATAAAAAAATCAACAAATTCAGAGATACATATTTATTTATATTACGTAAAAACTAATTTCAATTTCATAAAAAGCATAAAGCATAAATAACTCCTCATTCCTATCAAAAATGTATCAAATAATCTAATCACATCTATTCAAAATAATAAAAACAAAGAAATCATAAACTAATCTCTACAGATACAAAACACAAAATACTTATACCCTTTTACATATTCTGTACATAAAAAAAGTGTATGCATTTATTTATATGAAGTCAGCACTTTTGCAATATTCAAGCAATACATAAATAAAATTGAAACGTTGCAATAATATGCAATGAACAAAATGTATAAGTAGGCAGTATATATAAATATGAAGATAAATAATTGCGGTAGAAACACAACACTTGCATACTTTCAGTAATGCAACGTTGCCATATCACATAATGACGTGCCCCTCAAATAACAGCCTGCGATTGGTTGAGAAACACGGAGAATCCAGCCACATGATTGGCTGATAAAGTCGGGCCTCTGACCACGTCACAGCAGACATAAACTGGTTTTCTTGGAAAATTTTATTTGAAATTATTACAACGAGTTGCAAGTCGATTGCGTAGTAATGTGGGGAAATGATATTTGAGTTGGATGGAAGTAAATCGTCTTTGGAAGCGATGACGCGTGTATTTGATCACGTTGTAGGTTGAGTTATAATATGCTGGTTGAATTATTTTCAAGCATTGCCGAAAAGTTTATCATTTTTTTATAATGATGTCTGGGTTTTTTCATCATCAGGAAAGATGTCATTTTTTTTAAATAACTGCTTTTGATGACGTTTCGAAGAAAATTGTGGTATTACTATTTGATACTGCTATAATTATCTTTGGGATTTTTTCACTGTGTATTAGTTTTATACTCGACTTTTTATTATTATTTTTTTTAAAGAAAGACAAACATTCCAGAGTTACGAATAACCTGGCAATATTTAAAAATCTCCAACTACCACCACAGTGAGCGGAAAATGTTGTTTGTGTCGTGATGGAGGACTTTGCCACGACCTCCTTGATCGAGACTCGCAATCCGAAGGTCGCTGGATTGAATCCCAGCGTGCACAAATAAATTTTATTTGATTAATTTGCATTATTTCACAATTAATGAATTAAAATCAATATACAGTATAATTGCGGCACGTTCCAGAGTCTTGTTTAAAACTACCATTCAGAATTGAAACGTTGCTTGAAATGGTTTTAGCCTTAATTGGTGACCAGATCTGAATAGCCACCTTCCTCTCCTCATCTCCTTCCCCTCCCCTACCTTCAGCCTCACAACATACCCCATTTGGAGACGCCATCGTCTCACTGGCTCCAGACGGGAGGAGCTGGGATTCTTGTGAGGTATTCATACAAACAAAAATAACCGTTTTTGTCGTTTAATTTAAAAATAATTCATTAAAAACTCATCAAGTTACATAAATCTTTTTCAAATTGTTGCCGAAAACTCTGGTTTCATAAATGTGTACATTTTAATTAATTTGTGGTTAACGTTTTTTTAATATAAAGCGGGATATTTTCTCTTTCTAACACTGTTTAGCTCACTATGATAGTAAGGGAGGCAACGATTTCGATGAGACATATTATACCAGTTGTTCCCAAAAGCGCAAAAATTAGCCTTAGGGGAACACATTCGCAATTTTTACATTAAAAAAAAGATATAGCTATCGACAGATTAGCAATGTACATTTTTTTACAGCGTGGGGAGTCGAAATTAGCTAATAAAAAATAAAAACTGGGGAAAAAATTAATAATAAATCGGGTAAAATCGATTTTATTTTCCAAATTGCAGAGCTTTATAAAAAGTTTCTATTTCAGCCCACCAAGTTTCAGCTCACATCATTTCTATAATGAGCTATAGTACTTTACCAGTAATGTAAAAAAAAAAACTTTTTGGTTCATATTTTTCAAATTCAAATCTCGGGCGAAGCCAGGAATTGTATCAGACATAATAATATTTTAAAGCAACATTCACTTTTTTCAATGTACATTTTAGCAAACTGCCAAGGGTATTCGTCTAAACTACTTTCAAATAATATGACCTTCGTTGCATTTTTTTATATAAAAGTAATTAGCGGTTTTAAAATAAAAACTTGTTGATTTATTAGTGCAAAAAAAGGCTGCAGTTACACTAATGACAGCCGTTTTTTGTCACGTCCTTGACGACAGATCTGAATCCAGTTTTAAGTGGACGAATTGCTTCAAATAAATAACATCAAACATGTGCTCCAGCGACATTCTGGAAATATAAAGCACTACCTGGTTCCCAGCATGCGTTGCTATGCCATCTAATAAAGAAATTGTTTCTCCCTGCGTGTCCTTTCCAATTTGTCCCGTTTCCCTTCCGCCTCCCCTTTCCCTCTCGCATTCGCACACCGATTCCTCCACCTTCTCTCACCCCACTCTAATCCCCCCTTCCCACGTCCCGCAAATCCCCCTCCCGAGTTCCCCTCCCTCCTCCCGGGTTCCCCTCCCCCCTCCCCCATTTCATACATTCATTCCCGGTACATTCAGTTTTCAAACAGCTCACGTGCCACCTATTGTAATTTTTTTATACAAATTTCATAATGCCAGAGCTCGTATATGTTATTCTGATGTATGATCTATATTATTGTAAAGTTTCATTAAAATACATTCAGTAGTTTTTGCATGAAAGAGTAACAAACGTACAGCCATACAAACTTTCGCCTATATAATATTAGTATGAAATACATACATTTTCATTTATACAAATTTCGTAACGCCAGAGCTTACCATTATATAGAGCCTATATGTGATTCTGATGTATGAGCTATATAACTGTAAAGTTTCATTAAAATCCATTCAGTAGTTTTTGCGTGAAAGAGTAACAAACACACATTCATATAAACTTTCGCCTGTATAATATTAGTATGAAATACACACATTTTCATTTATACAAATTTCATAACTCCAGAGCTTACCATTATATAGAGCCTATATGTGATTCTGATGTATGATCTATATTATTGAAAAGTTTCATTAAAATCCATTCAGTAGTTTTTGCGTGAAAGAGTAACAAACACACATTCATACAAACTTTCGCATTTATAATATTAGTAAGATTTTCCAGAAACTAACCACGGTTAGACCCTATAATTAAGGGTAAACTTAAAATAATTTATAATCTGCTCTTTTATAGATGGAGTTAATTTAATTATTTTAGGAAAATATCCTTTGGGCAAGTTATGCTGTGAAATATTACCCTAAAGGTGCGATTCCGTGCCACGCGGCAGTCGGCAGACGTCAACAGCAGACGGCGACTGCAGTGCCGCCGACGGCAGACGGCACTACTTAACTCTATGCACTTGTATTGGACCGTTTCCGACACACCACTACAAGTGCCGCGCGGCACTTGCCGTCGATGACTGACGCGTGACGGCAGACGGCACTCGGGTGCAAACATAGTACTGCCGTCGACTTCAGACACAATGGACGTGTTGACAGACGGAGAAAGCGAGTCTTATTAATTTGGTGTCTAAAAATCCGTGCTTATTTGATTGCAAGAATGTTCATTATAAAGATCAAAGGATAAGAGAAAACGTTTGGAAAGAAATCGCTCAAGATCTCAATTTTATTTAAACGACAATTACTTGAAAACGTCTTCACTCTCATTTAGATGTATTTTTATCAAAGTTTCATTAGCGCCTTCTTATTAATTTATTGTTTTATTTATTTACGCCGTATTCTTCCAATCTATTTAAGTACATTGGCAATTTGGGAGGCGGGAATGGGTACCGCCGCCCCGGGAACCTTTATTGGATAACCAACACCTCTGCCGTAGGTCACCCCAAGTGGTTCGCTACGTTTGGTGATTTAGCAGGGGTGCCCGGGTTCATGGGGTGAGGTGTGTCTAGGTCTTGGAGGCGGATGACCAGGACACACTGAACCCCATATTCCTACCCACCCCTTAAACCATCTTCCTCCCCAGAACTCTCCCCTCCTTCCTTTCCTTTAAAAAACCCTCCACACAGCATCCAAAGATGACATAGGCCCTGAGGGAAATTATTTTCCTCAGGGCCTCCTGTGTGGAGCTCATGTAAAAAAAAAAGTTTAGGCTTTCTACTTGAATAATAATACAATAATAAATCATCGTCGTCTTCTTCTTCTTGCAATAACACTTGCAGCATTTTATTATTCATAATTTTAAATGGAAGACACAACCGTCGCGCGTCGGCAGTACGCAGCGGACGCAACTGCAGTGCCGTCAATGCCGTCGACTTTGGAACCTGCGCGTTAGTGCCGCCTGCCGTCGGCGGCACTGCAGTCGCTGTCTGCTGTTGCTGTCTGCCGACTGCCGCGTGGCACGGAATCGCACCTTTAGGCTAATTTGTTAGAATTTCGGAACAACGCGTACAGGCCTCATAGAAATCGATGTCTCGCATACTATAATGGGAATAAATTCGGTGTTTGGGCTAAATTCCTAAATAATAAAACTAGTTATTTTTATACTAATTTGGGGTCGGGGAATCCGAATCTGAAAGAATTAGGCGGCGGCAAGCAATATTAACTGAATTACACGACTTTAAAAAAATTTATACACATACAGGAAAATAGCCATTTTGGAAGCATTTTGATTCCTAGAAAATCAAACTAGTTATTTTTATACTAACTATGGGCCGGGGAATCCGAATCTGAAAGAATTAGGCGGCGGCAAGCAATATTAACTGACTTACACGACTTTAAAATTTTCTATACACACACACATGAAAATAATCATTTCGGAAGTATTTTGACACACGTAGTACAAAGATCATAGAAAAACAAGAAATATACAAAAACATGTGCCGGCAGTGTTACCAGCTCTCAAAAATATTTATCCCTATATCAATATGAAAATAGATAACAGCAGAAAAACATACCTTATAAATCGACCAAGTCTTCTTCGTCCGTCGTATCCTTGTCAAACTCGCTTGTCTCGAAGGGTTCCTGTCGGATACGCGGATCATATAAGAGTCCAGCTAAGCGGTAAAAGTAACATGGTTTGTGCCCCTTTATACCGCCTGCTCGCGTCCCTAACCTAACGCTAAGTTTGTGTAACATGGTTTGTGCCCCTTTATACCGCCTGCTCGCGTCACGGCAAAAAAACATCCCTGTTTTCAAGTAGTTTAGCGGCTACGCTAGGTTTGTGTAACATGGTTTGTGCCCCTTTATACCGCCTGCTCGCGTCACGGCAAAAAAACATCCCTGTTTTCGAGTAGTTTAGCGGCTACGCTAGGTTTGTGTAACATGGTTTGTGCCCCTTTATACCGCCTGCTCGCGTCACGGCAAAAAAACTTCCCTGTTTTCGAGTAGTTTAGCGGCTACGCTAGGTTTGTGTAACATGGTTTGTGCCCCTTTATACCGCCTGCTCGCGTCACGGCAAAAAAACATCCCTGTTTTCGAGTAGTTTAGCGACTACGCTAGGTTTGTGTAACATGGTTTGTGCCCCTTTATACCGCCTGCTCGCGTCACGGCAAAAAAACATCCCTGTTTTCAAGTAGTTTAGCAGCTACGCCGGGTTTATGTAACATGGTTTGTGATACAAAAGTGAGTAAAATTTATAAAAAATAAGTACTTAAAATATAAACATGTTATTTTACGTTATTAATATTACTGCTTAATGGCAACACTTAATTTTGTGTGGTAAAAACATCTATGTTATCTTGTTTTTCTATGATCTTTGTACTACGTGTGTCAAAATACTTCCGAAATGATTATTTTCATGTGTGTGTGTATAGAAAATTTTAAAGTCGTTTAATTCAGTTAATATTGCTTGCCGCCGCCTAATTCTTTCAGATTCGGATTCCCCGGCCCATAGTTAGTATAAAAATAACTAGTTTGATTTTCTAGGAATCAAAATGCTTCCAAAATGGCTATTTTCCTGTATGTGTATAAAAATTTTTAAAGTCGTGTAATTCAGTTAATATTGCTTGCCGCCGCCTAATTCTTTCAGATTCGGATTCCCCGACCCCAAATTAGTATAAAAATAACTAGTTTTATTTTTTAGAAATTTAGCCCAAACACCGAACTTTAGCCCTATAATGATTAGAAAAATGATCTAAAAGATATTATGTCACATAAATAATTATGTGACTAATGCAGTTCTTGCTTAGGTGGTTATTTTGTCTATGGTGTTTTTTTTGGACACTGGTAATTTTTGGAAAAGAGAGAGCTGCCTTTTTGTTTATGGGCACTTCCTCCCGATCAACTTGGGCAGTTGGGTCGGAAATTGGTCACTCACTGGAAAAGTGTTTTATTGGATTTTATCATGAGAATCTAAGTCGATTTTTAAACCTAAAAGAACGCGGGGTGTTTTTACGTAACACGCGAGGTTCGTGTACGAGTTATTTATAGTGGATGACGTGAAAGTCCCACTTTTTTTTCCGATGTGGCTGGTTGGCCGTTTTGTGGAATTATTTCTGGAAAAGGAATCGTGAAGTGAATTGGTCCTGGCGTTGGCTACTATAATATGCCTTCACGACCCCGCGTCGCAAAGTCACGGTCTGCTAACCGTAATACGCCAGACTTGGATACTGTTGGGGGCCACGTGCCTTTTGATTGGAGTTCGTCTAGATGGCCCGTGGCTGAATGCGCTCCTTGGAGGTATAGCGGCCTCCTGCCCAATTAGAAGGACGACCTTGGTGCTCTGGATTCCGCGCCGTTCCCATATGGGAAGACTGGAGTTCCCGTCCCGTCTCGTGTTCTCTCATTGCGAAGCAAGATCGCGTTCGTCTACCGGGGTTATTTCCGTATAGTTAGTTTAGCGTGTCCATTAGGAGTCCATCTGGTATGTGTATTTTTTTATATTTCCTTTTATTACCTTGGTATGAAGTTTGTACACTTCCATGTTGCTTTTTGGTTTGGAATTCAATACATTTTTATAAAGTTCATCTTCTTTTATTTGACTGAAAACCCTACCTACATGACAGATAACTACTTGGCCCACTATCCTGAGCCCTGGTCTCTGCTCTGCCGCAAAGTTACATTTTATACGAACATGACACGTTTCAATTAAGGTGCCTGTAAACGATCAAATTTGTTTGTCAAATTTTACGTTTGCTCGTTACGTGTTTCATGAGCAAGGCCTGGCAAGGCCGCAGACGTTCAAATGAAGTTTGTCAAATATTAGTTCATTTATTTACAGCTTTCGCCGGGAATTGTCTTTTGACGTTTATTGTATCTGGTCTGAAGTGTGGTGAATAGTGAAATATTTTGTGTTGTTAAAAATGACGGATACGGACAAAGCATTTCTTGCGTTGACATTAGCTCTGTGTCTTAAAAAGAAAAAAAGAAAGTGTTGCTCTAGAGAATGGCTAAAATTAAGAGCTAAATATACCCATGAAAATTTGCTTATATAATATAAAATGCAATAAAAAGTCTCTTTCGCTTATAATATTCGATGACGCAGCACTCTCCATAGTGATGGCAACACGAAACTGACGTTTGTTTGATAAACACCCCCGCAAACGTTCAAACATGTTGTCAAATATCGTTCAAACTTTCCGTCAATCAGAATTTATGACAAACACGTCAAACACGTAGTTTATTTGACAAGCACGTCAAACAAGGCCGTAGACGTTCAAATAATTTGACAAACACGTAAATTTGACAAACAAATTTGATCGTTTACAGGCACCTTAAGAAAGAGAAAACATCACAAAAGATAATCGTTGATAATTAAAATGTATACCTTAGTGCCTCCGTTCACGGAGATACTTACAAGATACTCGATCCTCGTGCGCGTATCATACGCGCCGATCGTAAGTACCCCCCGTACGATTTTGCTGGTGCCCGTTCACGGCGCTACGCGGTGGCTGTCGGATTCCAATCAGTATCACGATACCGACAGTGCTGATCGCACGCGACGCTCGCATCATTTGGGTCCGATACTTATTCGTTTGACGTTTGACAGAAATGGCGTCGGAACATGAAAGTAATGTTAGATTTGTTCTGGAAGTGGAAAAAATGCATGTTTATATAACTATACTTTACCAGAATACGTAAGAAACGATTTAGTGGAGAAGGCATGGATTGATGTTGGAAAAAAAGTCTTATGACATCGCTTGACAGCGTGTTCACTCCACGGCTGCACGTGAAAAATGACCAAGTTCAGTACATTTCGGATAGCGCCGTGTACGGAGACTAGCATTAAAAAGTGGTGTATCTGCAGGGTACTTGTGGTTTCGTCACAATTACGTAGATTGTTAGTAAGTATCTCCATGAACGGAGGGCCTTATGAAACCAAATTTTCCGGTCGCAACTTGAAAAAGAATTATGAAAGTTTGGGAATTTTATATTAATTACTTTTACATAAATTGAAGAAAAATAGGTTAATGATTATGTCTATAATAAATTTTCCTGACAATTTTTTTTCGTTATCAGTAATTTGAGTTAGAAAAAACGTGGGGTAGGCCATTTTAAAAACTTTTTCAAGTTTGCATTAAGGCGCCGCAACCGGGCTCGAAAAGAAGACGATGGAGAGATATGAAAATAGAGCAAAAATCTCGTGGGGAGCATCTTAAGTATCATTTAAAGAAACATTGTGAATTTTTTCACAAATATAATTTATAATATAATAAAAACAGACTTGTTTTTAATAATTTTGGAGCATACTTCGCCATTTTTTTCTATCGAGGGAATTTTATATAATTTGCGTTTCGGCATGGAACGCGTCTTTTTTTTTTTATGAGCTCCACACAGGAGGCCCTGAGGAAAATAATTTCCCACGGGACCTATGACATCTTTGGGGATGCTGTATGGAGGTTTTTTCTAAAGGAAAGAAAGGAGAGGAGGGTTCTGGAAAGGAAAAGTGTTTAAGGGGTGGGTAGGAATCTGGGGTTCAGAGTGTCCTGGTCATCCGCCTGCAAGACCTAGATAAACCTCACCCTATGAACCCGGGCACCCCTGCTAAATCACCAAACATAGCGAACAACTTGGGGTGACCTATGGCAGAGGTGTTGGTTGTCCAATAAATGTTCCCGGGGCGGCGGTACCCATTCCCGCCTCCCAAATTAGAGATATTATCTTCAAAAATAACATATATTTTTTTAAGAGCTTAAAAACTTCAAATGTTTACGGGAGATATGTAAGAAATCGGTAGAAATGCGGGTAGCGGCGCCTTAAAAAATTTCACATTTTACAATAACCCCACACAGAAACAGGGAGCCCTGAGGATAACAGGGACTCAGGACCTGTCATCTTTGGGGATGGTGTGTGTCTTGGGGGTCTTTTTAATGAAGGGAAGGAATAAGATGTCAGGGGTGCGTAGGAATCTATGAATCAGTGTGTCCAGGACGTAGATACGAATTTATCCCTCTCACTACGCCACTACGTCAATACGGTACAAGGCGATGTGTCGGCAGATTCCTGCAGGAGAGTTCAAAAGGTCCTCTTCCGATCCGGCCCGCTACGCATCTGAACACATCTCACTCGATGAACCCGGACACCCCTGCTTAGGCACAGGCCGTACCTTCCGCTTGGGGTAACCTATGGCAGAGGTGTTGGTTTGTTGGTTATCCAATAAATGGTTTTCGGGGCGGCGGTACACAGTTCCTAAATTAAAGTATTCTACTATAACCACTTTAAGCGAAAAATATTGTTAGTGTAGTGATGAAGGACTTAGCTATCAAAATAACACTGAAGCCACGACGCGACGCAGCGCTTTGTCTACTCAGCCACTAAATGGAAACTTTGTTTTATTCACCTTACACAGTACAATTATTTAGAGCTCTAAACATGTGTAGTTTTTTTAGGTTCTTCTGTCTGATGTAGATTCGCCAGCTTCCTGATTGTGCTATGAATTTCCGTACACCGTGTACATCAAGTATTAAACAATAGTGATGATGGAAAACTTCAACGTCGATTATGCTAGTTTGACATTTATCATTATTTATTAAACATTTAACATTATCAAATATATAATAAAGTGTGTGCCAAGACCGAGTTGTTTGGCGGTCCGTCCTCTCTGCCTACCCCTGCGGGGAAACGGCGTGATGGTTAGTTAGTTAGTTAGTTAGTTAATAAAGTTATATACTATTTACAATAAAAGTTATGTCATTGATGCAAGACATAATAATAAATGTTATGTTGTAAAATTTAAAATTTATGAAGTCAAAATAAAATAATATAATTTTTATTTTTTTATTTTTTTTATGGTGAGGCATTAAAAAATACATGCAACCCTAAATTTTCACCCTTCTACCATTAACCCCTATTTTTTTAAAGTGATATTAGTCATTCAAACCGGTGTCACTTCTGACCCGATGAGAACGAATCCGGCCTCTTTTCTGTAATTTTAATTTTTTTTATAATCAATTACTGTTGGATATTGTTACTACAAACATGATTCACGGTCCAATCACGGACAATCGTTGGGTGGTACCATATGCACCTCTGTTGAGTAAAAAAGTGGGAAGGAAAAAGGCATGAGGGGTGGGTAGGAATCTGGAGGTCATTGTATCCGGGAGTGAATCCATCCCTCCAACTGCGGTGCAAGACCATTGCCTTGAGCGGAATTGACCTTTCACCTTGACCTTTCCAGCCGGACTCTTTCGACCCATTGGTCGAGAGAATCCGGCTGGAAAGGTCAAAAGGCCTCCCGCAACCAGTCTCTCTCGATCCGGTCCGCCACGCAGCAGGTGGGCAGACGCATCCGCCGCCAAGACCCGCAAAAAAGTCACCCTTGCTAAATCACCAAACGTAGCGAACCGCTTGGGGTGACCTACGGCAGAGGTGTTGGTTATCCAATAAATGGTATCCAATAAATGGGGCGGCGGCACCCGTACCCGCTTCCTTTCAAAAATTCCCGTAAGTGGAAAAGTAAGAAAATCACAAAAAATATAAATTCATACACAACGCCATCTCTGATACTGACAAAAACAAAACACGGACAGTTGGGCATCGATAATTGCTTCATTGTGTAATTTTTAACTTAATAAAAATACTTAATTTAATTCAACAGTTATTGATTCTGAGGCGGTACGAAGTTCGTCGGGTCAGCTAGTAATATTATATTTATGTTATTTTGACTCACGGCAGTTTAAATGTAGGAATTTACAAACATAAAAAATAACAGTGAGATCATGGAGAAGCAAATGCAGATTTGATAAATTTGTGGAATTTTTAATATATTAATTGCGAAATTATTGTTTGTTAAAAATCAGCATTAATTTTTAAAAAACGTACCGATAATAATATAACAGTTCTCTCACTGCATTATTGGGTTTTGCAACAATTGGGTGGCAGGCAGTATCGGGAGAGTTTGGTTGAGGGTGACCCTTTAATCTCTCCAGCAAGACAAGACTCTCTCGGAACATTGCCTTGTACCCCAGTAGTTGGATTCATACGTCCGTTACTCATTGACACACTGACCACCAGATTCCTACCCACCCCTCATCTTTTTATTTCTCAGAACTTCATATCATTCCTTTTCTAAAAGGACCCTCCACACAGCATCCCCAAATATGAGAAAGGCCTTGTGGGAAATTATTTTCCTCAGGGCCTCCTGTGTGGAGTTAAAGTTTAAAAAAGATGGCGTCATTTTTTTACTAGTGTCGTATGCTTGAAATAGCTTTAACCGAGTTTACTGATCATGTCTGAACACCCAGATACTACCCAACCTAACTCTTTTCGTTCTCCCCAATCCAGCCGTAAAACATATCCCCATACCGGTTCCATGACAATTCATCCCCCGACAATTCGTCCTCAGGCGTACTTATATACAATGTGTAGTCATATGTCCATCACTCCTGGACACACTGATACCCAGATTTTTTTTTTTTTTTACATGAGCTCCACACAGGAGGCTCCGAGGAAAATAATTTCCCTCAGGGCCTATGTCAACTTTGGGGATGCTGTGTAGAGGGTTTTTTTTAGGAAAGGAAGGAGAGGGGAGTTCTGGGAAGGAAAAGGGTTTAAGGGGTGGGTAGGAATCTGGGGTTCAGTGTGTCCTGGTCATCCGCCTACAAGACCTAGACAAACCACACCCCACGAACCCGGGCACCCCTGCTAAATCACCAAACGTAGCGAACCACTTGGGGTGACCTGTGGCAGAGGTGTTGGTTATCCAATAAAGGTTCCCGGGGCGGCGGTACCCATTCCCGCCACCCAAATCCCAAATGAATCCTACCCAACCCTCATACCTTTTCCATCCCACAACTTCTTCACCTTCCTTTCCCTAAAAAGACCCTCCACACAGCATCACCAAAGATGACATAGTCCCAAAGATATTTAAATACAGAAGAGATATGCTATGGTGTCCGCGCAACTGTCGCCGGACTACGCGCTAATTAGCGTAGTTTTCATACAAAAAGAATTTGTTCATTTCGTTGATTTTTTGAAAATGTCCATTAATATTGGTTAACAATATATTTTGAATAAGGAAAGAATTCGTTCATTAAGTTTAACGTTCGTTTGGTTTATTCGTTAATTATTTGTTCTTTTAGTTTATTTGTTAATTGGTAAACAATATCGGCGACACCCGGAAGCGCAGACCCACGTAGTAAAATAGCACATCTACTTATATTTCAATATCTTTGCATAGGCCCTTAGGGGAATTATTTTCCTCAGGGCATCCTGTGTGGAGCTATTGTAAAAAAAGTCGCTTTAGGGAAAATACTTTATTAAAATAATTACACAAAATATAACTGAGTGTGTAGGGGTGTGCAGAGAGGATGTACCGCCGAATAAGAAAAGAATAAATAAGAAAATCATTTAATCATTCAAAAAATCAGAAAAAATCTGCTTCTCTATTTACTGTGTGTATCAGGGCACAAGTACAAAAAATCGACACTCTATAAAAATTCCTTTGATATTCATGCAAGGTATTTTTGAAGTCGATTTTACGTTTAAAATTGATAAATAATGCACAAATAATTTTATAGTAAACTAGCAAGTTCCCGGCACGCTTTGCTACGCAACTTAATAAAGAAATTATTTATCCCTGCGTGTCCTTTCCCATTCGTCCCGTTCCCCTTCCCTCCAAGCGTTCCCACTCCGCTTTCCCCACCTTCCCTCTCTCCTCTCAGCTCTCACTCTTCCCCCTCCATACATCCAGTCCCGGCACATTCAGTTTTCAAACAGCTCGCATGCCACCTATTGCAATTTTTTATACAAATTTCATAATGCCAGAGCTCACCAATGTATACAGAAATCCCCAAAGTTTCATCGCATTCGGATGATTGGTTAGCAACGAAAATTTCATGATGCCAGCAATCAGAATAATGGTTTAGCAACGCGTAGACATCTCACACAATAGTATATATACAAACCCAGAAGCAAGCATATTTTGAATTATATATAGGTATATAGATATCATTTCGGGGGATCAATTGTCGGGGGATTAACTGTCGGGTAACCCCCCATCCCATGGCTCTGGGCAGTTGGGTCTTGTTTAATTTGATCGCTAGTGCTGTCAATGTCAAGTGTTGATTGTAGATAATATGCACATCGTACTGTAGGTGGCGTCATCTTTTATACTATCAGTAATCAAGATCATAATTACAATTACTTTACGATAAACGATTAACTAAACAAATAAATAATTATTCTACAAAGCCATGATAAGAAATAAATCGATAGATACAACGATATAAATATTATTGACGATAGTGGAATTTGATTTCATCGGAATAATCCTGGATTATACCGCCTTATTATAAATACGCTTATTTACAAAACGTCGTCGATTCGGCTACTCGTTAAAAATATTGACATATATATACAACGTAGTAGTTATTGCACAAAATATGTTTAAATACCATTATTTTTGTTTTACATTAGCTCCACATAGGAGGCCTGAAGAAAAAAAATCTCTCAGGGTCTATGCTATCTTTGGAGATGCTGTGTGAATGGTATTTTTAGCGAAAGGAAGTTCTGGGAAGGAAAAAGTATGAGGGGTGGATTGGAATCTGGGGATCGATGTGTCCAGGAGTGACGTACGTATAAATAGATCCCTCCCATTGCGGATCGAGAGAGTCCGATTGGAGAGGTCAATGTTAAGCCTCGATTACATTGAGCGAGTTTACAAGCTACTATCTTCTAATAAACTCGCTCAGTGTAATCATATTTACTAGCTAACTAGCAGATTTTACACTGAACGAGTTTATTAGCAGACAGTGAATTCGCCGGCTAGTAGCTTGTAAACTCGCTCAATGTAATCGAGGCTTTAGGTCTCCCTCAACCAATCTCTCCCAATCCGGCCCGCCTCGTAGTAGGTGCAGTAAGTAGCAAACGCATCGGCCACCAAGCCTCACTCCATGAACCCTGGCACCCCTGCTAAGTCATCAAACGTAGCGTACCACTTGGAAGACCCGTAGCAGGGATGTTGGTTATCCAACAAATAGTTCCCGGGGCGACGGTATCCGCAATCGCCTCCCAAATTGAAATACTTTTTTTTACATGAGCTGCACACAGGAGGCCCCGAGGAAAATAATTTCCATCAGGGCCTGTGCCATCTTTGGGGATGCGGTGTGGAGGGTTCTTTATGGAAATGGGGGAGAGGAGAGTTCTGGGAAGGAAAAGGGTTTAAGGGGTGGGTAGGAATCTAGGGGTTCAGTGTGTCCTGGTCATCCGCCTCCAAGACATAAACAAACTTCACCCCATGAACCGGGCACCCCTGCTAATTCACCAAACATAGCGAACCACTTGGGGTGACTTATGGCAGAGGTGTTGGTTATCCAATAAAGTTTCCCGTTTTATACATGAATGTAAAAAAAATAACAATAATTAGATTGCTAAAGTAAATGACTAACAAACTAGCTGAATAATAAATAAAAATTTATTATTGACAACAAGCTGTGATAAAATAATAGGTTATGTTAGATTTGTTATGTGTTTGTTCTTTTTTGTCACGGTTCTGTTTTGTCACGGATCATGTAACCGATTCGACGACGGTCTGTTATCAAGGGTTAACTCACAAAGATCATCAATTCAACAATCAACAATTCATCACACGAATGATGATAAAATGCTCAATGAATCGGCAAATATGAACCTAATTCATATTAGTAACATGACGGTGCATTTATTATTGATGACGTGATGGGGGCTCGTCCGTTGTAAGTAAGATTGTCTGATGCAATCCACATGGCAAGTTGGTCAGCTTGTATCGGCAAACAGGTTTCGAGTGGATTTATGTGAAAGGGCGCCCAGACTGTTGTAGCTAATCGTTATTGAACACAAGAATGTCAGCTGACGGTAAAACTTGATTCAGAGGTTGATAATTGGGGGTTTGCGAAAAGAAAGAAGTTGTGTGCTCATATCTAATTGTTTCACAATAAGGCAATCCTTTACTCTATCCAAGTGAGAGTCCAAACGAGCTTTAAACTGATTTACATTAAGAGGGTATTACCAGAGAAAACCAGAAACATGTCATTTTTAAATCAGATTTTAGACAAAAAATTATAAATGGATTTCGAAAGATTGTTCTTTTATCTAGCATTCGCATGTTTTAAATTTTGAGAAAAAATGTAAATTTTTAGTATAATAAGGTTATACCAAAGGTCGTTGGCAGATTTGTTAAATTTTCAAAAAAAAAATTGTATTATACCACACCCATTTCAAATCATATAATCATGCAGTAAAATAAATCAATACATTATCTGGGTAAAGCATGTTTTAGAATTTTAATTTTAGTTTAAATAAAATCATTAAAAAATATATATACTTACACGTGTTTCTTGACGAATATTGGTCCGTTTGTGTATTTATTTGCGCACTTACAAACTAATATATTTGAGATGTTTTTAACATTCTTATTTTACTTAGACATTATTGAAAAACGATAGTTATAATCAAAAAATAATTACAAAAAGTACATTATTTTAATAGTTTTATCATCACGCCTTTCAGCATTTTTGGATGTAGGTATAAATTAAAGCAAATTTGGAAAGAAATAAAATCGATATTGAGTTATAATTTTAAAAAGCTGGTACGGAGAATAATTAATCTTTCTCATTGTAACCGCGCTGCACGATTGTAAGAACAACTTTCGACGAAATGTGGATTTTCGGCCGCTGGCTGGTTAAACGCTCTTCAGATGAGGCCATACGAAATAACGCAAAATCATATGTTTTTGTTTTGAAAATTTGATCGCTTAGAAGTATTATAGATGCTTCAATTAAATACTGCGTGTAGAACATATCTTGGCCCTTAAAAATATCGGTGATTTTTTTATAAGTCTTTTAATAAACCATTAGAAAATAAGTATTAGGTCTATAAAAACACTTTAAAGTGCAAACTCTCGTACTTATAAACCCCTTTTCGGATATGGTTTTATTGTTTATTGTGGCAAATTCAGTTTCTTTTATTATAATCACAAAAAAATTATATTTACGCCCGAACTTCACAAAATAAAATAAAATATGCATTTTCGTGTTGATATTTTTGACATCTATCAATACGGCGGCAGTCTTGGATTTTCAAAGTGAACGTTATGCCGTCCACTCAAGGACTACAGACTTGTCACCCCCATTTTTTATCAGTTAACCCCGGCCGGGACGGGGAATAGACGTATTAGGCTCCGCGTCGCTTGGTTCCGTGAAATCAATTTTAAATATCGTTGTTATCACAATAAACAATGCGTAAAAAGGGAGTTAATGTTTTTTTACAGGCCTTTACGAAATCAACCTGTAAAAAAAAAATCAAATACGTTTTCCAACCTTTCCAAAAGATTTTTCTCTATTTAAATCGCCTAAATAGCATCGATAACATTTTGTGAAAAAGAGAGGATATTTGTTTAAAGAGGGACAACCAAAAAATATGTGATCTAAAGTTCTCACATCTAGACCATAAAATGTAGAATCTGGGGAGACAACGACGTGAATTTTAAAAAGGTGAGAAGGAACGGAACAATGTCCAATTCACAAACCGGTCAGCAACGTAAGCAGATATATGCGTTAAAAATACGACAGCAGTCAAGTACAATAAGCGTGTTTACACGTCAGCGCGTGTGTCTCCATAGAAACCGTTATAACTCCGTTATTGTTTTAGTTACATCCGTAAAATAAAAAGTGAAAGGTCGATAGTGAATCATGCTGCACATCTCTATTCAAGTTGTCCATAGAAATACATAAAAAGAACATTCTGTCAGACGCGCAGTCTGACACATAATTTATACCGCCGAATTTCCTACGGGTGCCCGACATTGTTAATTTCTATTAAATATTTTTATATGAAATGATAAAAAAGTGAGGTGACAAAAGTGTTTATTACACATTTATACAATAGAATACGTATTGTTGTTTAGATAATCTGTGACTTTAGTACCGTTTTCACATAAAAACATCACGTGAGTCATTTACACATTTTTTTAATGTTTGCATTCTAAATTTTAATATTTACAAATGTTAATATTTATTTGTAATATAATAATTCGAAAGCTTATTTTGTAACCTGTCTAAAACAGTTTTTACTACTCGGCTACGTTCAGAAATGTTTCTTTTATAGTGCTTTAATTGTGAAACGGTTATAACTAAAAGTTTTCGTAAAATGTCATTTCGTTTAAGACACCAAAAGCTAATATTCTCGAAAATTCGGAGGGGTTAAAATAAGTGAGTAATTTTTTTTTTGAGAAAAATGAGTGACTTGTTGAAACCATGCTTTTGATAGGATAGGCCTTATCTAAAATTGTCTCACTTTCATTCAACATCTCATCTCTTCTAAGTCTGAACTCGACTCCAATCTTCCATATAATTTTTAAATTTGCCCATTTCAATCAAATTAATACGTACATTCATATTTCTTCTCTCTATAATTTCAAATGATGACCTAGAACATCCAGAAACATTTGTAAAAAACATGTTGGGAAAGTTTGTTTCGTGCTATTATTTCCATGGAAGTGTTTGTTAAGGCTCTGCAACCGGGCCCGAAAAGAAGAAGATGGAGAGATACGAAATTACGAATGTTAGAGGAGAGCGCTAACATTTACAGCGACAAAATCGATGCGAAAATTGGGAAAATGTTTAATAAAACACGACTCGTTTAAAATAGAGCAAAAATCTCGCGGGCATTATGTTAAACAGCATTTAAAGAAACACTGTGAATTTTTTCATACATATAACTTGTAAAATAACAGAAACAAATGTGTTAATAATAATTTTTGGAGCATACTTTGCGATTTTTTTCTATTGAGGGAATTTTATATAATTTGCGTTTCGGCGCGGGCAAAGTCTAGATATTATCTTCAAGAATAACATATATTTTTTAAGAGCTTTAAAACTTACCGTGTTTAAGGGAAATATGTAATAAATCGGTAAAAATCCGAGTTGCGGCCCTTAAAATTGGATGCAAAAGCCGTTTGCTTAACCACTCGGACCCATAAGGGTATAATACTAGTAGAATAGAATATACATACTACCCATTCCTGTATCCATCGTTGTTCTTAACAGGAATGCTCGATTTTACCTTAAAAGCCCGCCGAAAAATATTTCTAGGAAAACATTTTTTTAAAGTTAATCTCCGGTACTATACTAAATCCGACTATGTTAAAAGAGATAAACTTATACATCCCTAACGCGTATACTCGTGGGAGATCCCACGCGCTTTTTTATGCTCCGAAAGCGAGAACTTCTGCGTATCAAAATGAGCCATTAAACAGTTCAACTCAACTGCTTAACGATTCTGCATTGAGCATCGATATCTTCAATGTTACCTACAGAGAGTTCAGTAAACATCTTTTGACATAATACATCACAACATAGTAAAACTGCCCCCGTACACATTTTTTTCTCTAAAAATTTTGTAATCTTCTCCATAATATTTTAGTATAGAACTGTTTTGTAGAGATACTGTAAAAATAAATAAATAAATAAGCTTGTTTACCCGACAATGTAACATTACTAAACATACGTATGACGTATGAGGTGTACCTGAGTTATTAATTGTTTTGGCTGTGAAGATTCCTTGAATTCCAGGGTAACTACAATGTCCAGATAATATTTTAAAAGTCTCGATGAAGTACTCCTTTTTCTTCTTTAAATTTCGCCGTAGTTTTCTTTAATTTAAATTACTTATGCAAGAGTATGGTTGGAAATAAATCCAACATGAGAATTCAACACTAATAATAATAAATTTACCACCTAACCTAACCTAACCTAACCTAACCTAACCTATCCTAAATTAAGATAACCCAAGTTTATTAATTTTTGGGGATCGCTGGCAACGGTTAATATGCACTTTTTTGAAAAAACCTTTTGATTCACCTTAATTACATTAAAAGGCAACTATTTGCATTGGGGGAAGTGGAAAATATTTCATTCTAAATTTCATTACGTAAAATTAAAATTAGCTTTCGTCTTGTGAGATTGTACGCCAGAATCACAAACCATGTTACACAAACCTAGCGTAGCCGCTAAACTACTTGAAAACTGGGATGTTTTTCTTGCCTTGACGCGAGTAGGCGTTATAAAGGGGCACTTTCTTTTGTATCACAAACCATGTTACACAAAAATATTTTCCACTTCCCCCAATGCAAATAGTTGTCTTTTAATGTAATTAAGGTGAATCAAAAGATTTTTTCAAATAAAAGTGCGTATTAACCGTTGCCAGCGATCCCCAAAATTTACCCCAAGTTTTTCTAAATGTACTTTTACAAACATTTCCCTGGTACTACCTACTCATTATTTAGGTTGCCATTGTCCCATCGACTCCGGAAATCTGTGACTCAAGTGTGGTCATCGCATAAAATATTGAAATTCCATCACATAATGGTCTAAAAACGTCAAATCACTTTGTACAAACCGCCACACGCTGTCACCAGACTGTCACACGCCAATTCAAATATGCATCACGTGCATTCAGTCACATATTACGTGCATTCATTACACATATTATGACGTTAATTATATGCATCAATTAAAATAGATTTACATAACCAATGAAAATGAACTCTACTTTGTCTCTTATAACTATAATTTTATTATCTATACAATATTTACCGTTTCCTTTGCAGATGTGTTCACATTTTTAGACTCAAACACAAATTCGCTTGCTTTTCATCTTAGGGGGTATTTTTAAACCGGTTTTACAATTTAATCTTTATTTTTTATTTATTTAGAGACATCTTCAGGGCCCTCAAAAGCGCCGCCTGCGTTTTCTCACGTAGACGTCCCAAAAGGCCACCTAATATTCACTTGTTCGGAGAAAACGTCGCGTGGAAAAAAAGTATTAAATACCTCGGTGTAACACTAGACAGTAAATTAACTTGGAAAAAGCACATAGACGAAATTTTAGCCTCGGCAAATAAAGTTCTTGCAGCCCTCTACCCCATGTTAAGCAAAAAAAATAAAAAACTCTCAACTAAAAATAAACTCTTAATCTACAAATCAACTATAAGGCCAAAACTAACTTATGCAAGCCCCATCTGGGCCCACGCTTCAGAGTCTCTTTTGAAAAAACTTCAAACTTTCCAGAATAAAGCCATACGTATAGCCCTAGGCGCCCCCAGATGGATGAGGGTAGCCCAACTTCACAAAGACTCTTAAATCCCCTTATTGAGAAAACACATCTTAAGTCTCGGGGAAAATTTTTATGCGGGAATTCCCACCCATGAAAACGCGTCCATAAACTGCCTCGCCCGGTACGACGAAAACGTACGTACCACACATAAAAAACCAAAACAAATCCTCCGTAAATTCTAACCTCCCCATATTGCAGCCATGTACATTTGTGAAAAAAATTTTAACAAACTAAATAAATCAATTTTCTTCTACAACCATTAACATAAATTCATGATGAAAGAGAAAGGGGCCTTTTTGGCCCGGAGCTCTGTATGCCAATATTTCAAAAAGTCAAAAACATCTTCAGGGCGCCATTTTAATATTCACGCCTGCGCAAGTGCAACACTCTGTGTTGCTAGTATGACAAATAATATATTTTTTAAATTTATCGGTATCGGGCGGAATTTTTTATTGCACAATCGTGAAACAAAAATACCGTTTAACGGTCGTGGAGTGATTTTTTTTTAGTAAGACTGTTAAACTTTTTCTCAAAAGCGCTAAAAAGGAAGAAGAAGAGGAGATACTTATATATGAATGTTAGATGGAGCGCGCTAATATTAAAAACTATAACATTTAAGCGAAAATTGTGAAAATGTTAAAAAAAACACGACTCGTTTAAAATAGAGCAAAAATCTCGTGGGAAATGTCTAAAATAACATTTAAAGAAACACTATGATTTTTTTCATACACTATAAAATAACAAAAAAAAGTGTTTATAATAATTTTCGGAGCACACTTTGCGATTTTATAAGTAAAACTTCTTTACGCACGCTCGACTTGGGGGGGTAAGCTGATGAATGCATTACGAAAAGTGGTGATTGTTACGAAAAATGTCATGCGAACGGTAATCGACGTGAACGGTGATCGATTGCAAGGCGAACGGTCGGGCCTCTGCGCACGCTTGACTTGGGGAGTGATAAGGATAAGGATGGTCACCCCAAGGTCGTAGGTCACCCCAAGGTCGTAGGTCACCCCAAGGTCGTAGGTCACCCCAAGGTCGTAGGACACCCCAAGGTCGTAGGACACCCCAAGGTCGTAGGACACCCCAAAGTCGTAGGTCACCCCAAGGTCATATGTCACCCCTAGATCATAGGTCACCCCGTTCGCTACGTTTGGTAACTTAGCAGGTATGCGAGGTTTGTCTTGTAGTTTTACTTCAGTCGTGTGGTCTAAAGAACACTCGTTTTTTTCTGTAGAGGGAATTTCATAAATACTGGTTCGGCACAGCAAATGTATAGATAGATCTTCAATTATTATTAATATTATCTTAAAAAACATTTTTTTAGAGATTTAAAAAATTGTGATCATAAAATGGTGGCTCCATTTTATTTTTCAAAAAGAAAATTTGATTTATTTTTTATCAAAATAATTGAATTAATTTAACTGTGAAATAAACATAAAAAAATCTAGGAGTTAAAGGTAAGATAATTATGTAAACTGGACTTACTCCAAGTGTTTTCTTCCAAATTGGTAAATATCACATTTCTAGGAATTATGTATTCAGTGGATGCAAATTCCTACCATTTCATTCAAGTATCATTGTAACCCGATTTACTCTGTAGGAACGGGTAAAAAACTGGTGTACTGCCGATGCAACATGTATGAAGAAAATTGCGTGGGGGAATTTCTCAGTAACGCTCCCAATCCCCTTCTCGGCACGTAGTTTATAATGCATATAGCAGAGCGAATGCCGCGGAAATCACGTACACCAAATAGAAATACCGAAAAATTGAACCGAAATTGGCATTTTTTTCGGTAATGTCAACAATATTAAGTTGGTAAATTCAAATTGGTAAATTCAAAGAAAAATTAAAGGCTGTCATTATTCGAAGTTTTCCTCTTTTTGTAGAAAACAATGCGGGAAGATTAATGTTGTGTCTTCGATATTTTTTGTTGAGTAAATATCCCTTCAGAAATTTGGCGTATTTTTCATATGGTCAAAATATTTCCGCTTTAAAATAATAAAATGCAAATAACTGGAATATTTCTGAACGTATCCGAAAATTAAAAACTGTTTTTGAAAGTCGATGAAGCCCGCTTCCACATTTTATAATCTCTATCGCTACATCTCTACATGTTATAAATTAAAGTCCTCCGCGTCGTCTGTCTGTCTGTTCGCGATAAACTGAAAAACCACTGAACGGATTTTCATGCGGTTTTCACCAGTAGATAGAGTGTTTCGTGAGAAAGATATAGGTATATAATTTGTCAAGGATTTGTGTAAATTGGTTGAAACATGACTATAATTGTTAGAAGTGTCAGAAAAAGTCAGGCCGCCTGGGAGTTTTCATCGAAAGCACTGCCTAATCTCTTTGGGATATAACAAAACAATGCATGGTGGGATATTCCTCTTTTATAGATCTACAAAAAAGTCCGCGAAGGCATATACAATGCCGTAATTGGAAAGTTATTTAGACGGATACAGTATTAATCCTTATTAACTTAAATACGTTAGTTACCTCAAGCATTTCATGCACATTATTATAATATTTCGCACCATCTCTACGTATTATAAATTAAAGTCCTCCGCGGCGTCTGTTTGTCAAAGATGGCGGTGGTTATAAAGGTTGGATAACCATCCAGTAGATGGCGTTGTGTTTAGTTAGCGACAGCAACGCGTGTCCGGGTCAGCTAGTTAAAAATAAACAAAAAAAAATTTAAATATAAAAATGTTGTATGCAAAAACTTTTTTTTAACTTTATTTATTCCCATTTGTTTGTACATATAATGTATAATAGCAAATAGTATATAATAACATAATATATAATAACAAATAGTATGAACAAGAAATGAAAACCCACTAAGGCACTGCCTGCCTGAGTGTGGGTAATATTAAAACAAAATACTATATTTCCAAGTACCCAAAGTATAAAATAGACTTAAAAACATATAAAATATAAAGTTAGTATAAAAAGTTAGTATTACATAGGTAGAATTAGTGAAAAAGGTTTTTTTTCAGCTATTATAAAAATAAAATAAAAATATGGAGAAAAACATACTGATTTTAAACAGAAAATAATAAAAAAAATAAACAGAAAACATAATGTACTACAGTTTAGAAAGTTACAGAAAGTGAGTTGTAGAAGGATGGATAAATTTATAGAAAAGGCGTTTCAATATCTACATTATTCAACCATAATTTTACCTCTTTTACATATTTTATTTATCATTTGAGTTTGTAGTGGTAGAAGGTTAAATGTACGAGGACCAATGAAACTGCTATGTGTCTGCAATAATTTAGTATTGGTTTGTGGGGTGTAAAATATATTATTTATTCTTTTGCTCATTCTATTTTCATTTATTTCGAAATTATTTTTGTTTTTAAATACATATTTCAAAGTTTGTAATATAAATAATTTATGTATATTAAATATTTTAGTTTCTTTGTATAATAAGTTGGTTGAGAATGTTTTATTTTTGTTATATATGACTTAAATTATGTGTTGTTGAATTATTTGTAGAGGCTTAATAAATGTATCAAGTGCACCACCCCATCCTATAATGCCATAAGTGATTGATGATTGCACCAGGGAAAAGTAGATCATTTTCAATTTTTCAATGTTTAGTACTTCCTTAAGTCTATAAAATATGTAGGTCAGATATCAATTTAGAAGTGATTTGATTAATATGTGATTTCCAATTAAGATTTATATCTATTGATACTCCTAAATATTTTATATACGTTACGTTTTTCAAACTAAAATTACTGATAACGAAAAAAGTTAAAATAGATATTTTATTGGACAAAAAGGTATATTATAAACGTTATGGTCTCTTCACTTTTTTGTCATTTCATGTGAAAATAATTCATAAAAAATTCTCAAAGTTTCAACTTTTTTTTTCAAACGATTCAAAACTTTTTTTGTGGTTATTTTGTAGATTTTAATATAAAGCATTGTGTTTTGCCTTTCGAACACCGTTCAGAATATATTTCTCACTATGATAGTAAGGGAGTTACAGCGATTTATAAGAGACATAATATGTGAGCTGGGACAAATTTCTCTGTTTAAACGGGATGTTTAGGTAGTATCAATATTATTAAGTATATCAGTTTTTTTATATGAATGTTCGTACTTATTTTTCAGGGGTAATTTATAAGAATTATAGCATCCATAGCTCAAGATAGAGATGACATTTTGTACAAATTTCATTTTGCTTTCAGTTTTGAAACTAAAATAGTCATAAAAACTAACATAAATAAGCATCGTGCCGTTTTGCTCAAACCATCTAAGCAACCCTTTCTTAATCTTAGTCATTATTACACTTACATCAGACTTGCATTGTTTGCGGATCTCATGGTTTTACCACACTTACGCCTCAAAGATCTCATTTATACAGCATTCAGTCTACTTTAATCCTTCCTCTACCAGTTCCATGCCTCACTGCCATAAATCAGGATGGGTACCAGCAATCAATTGTGAACCGCTAGCTTCGCTCTTTGGACAAATTTTCTGTTCTGCGTCAAGCGTTCAATCCTCCATTAATAGAGTTACCTGCATTCACCTTTCTTTCAATATCTCTATCAGCCTTCCCATCTCTCGTAAACATTCTTCCCAAATACACAAACTCATTTACCTGCTCCAAGTATTCATCATTTACAACTATATTGCACACTGTTTTCGTAGTCTCTCTTTCAAAAACCATGACTTTGGACTTACTTACATTAATTAAGAACTCATTCCTCATTAATCACAAATCTATTTTTTTTTTTAAATTATCTATCACACCTTTTTCCAATTTTTTTAATATCGTATCACTAAATTCAAATGTGACTATAAACATGTACTTTTCTAATGAGTACTTACCATGATTAATTTACCTGCATTAAATTTTTTGTCTTATCATCATTATTACATAGTATAAAATGAAGTCGCTCGAAATGTATGTGCGCATAGATTTTTTAAACTACGCAACGGATTTTCATGCGGTTTTCACCAATAGATAGAGTGATTCAAGGGGAAGGTTTATATGCATAATACATGCTTATTATAGTAGAGAAAAGCCGAGAAATTGCAGCGGGCAGCTGGCAAGCGCGTAGTGTGGATTTTATAAAGGTCGGATAATGGCTGTGGGTAGTGGTTGTGTTTCTTTAGCCACAGCAACGTGTGGCCGGGTCTGCTAGTATACAATAATTGGTATAATTTTACATGTATTTTAATCTAATAATCATTCAATTTGGGAAATGGGAATGGGTACCGCCGCCCCGGGAACCATTTATTGGATAACCAACACCTCTGCCATAGTGGTTACCCCAAGTGGTTCGCTACGTTTGTTAATTTAGCAGGGGTGCCCGGGTTCATGGGGTTAGGTTTGTCTGGATCTGGCGGCGGATGACCTGGACAACCTGAACCCTCGATTCATAGGAATACCTTCCCAGAACTTTCTCTCCTTCCTTTCCTTAAAAAAAACCTACATACAGCATCCCCAAAGATGACATAGGCCCTAAGATAAATTATTTTTCTCAGGGCCCCCTGTGTGGAGCTAATGTAAAAAAAAGTATTTTAATACTAATTTTTTTTTTTTTATTTCCTTTTTTTTATTATTCGGTCTACTTTTAATTTTATGATAGTGTTTTTATGTATTTTGTTTTTTTTTTCATTATTTGTTTCTACAAAATATATTTTTTTTAGTTCTTACAATATAATTTCTATCATGTATGACTACCGTAAAGAACGCCCACAACACACTTCATAACATAAAACAAACAGTTCGAGGAAAATATTTGGAAGATGGCTTCTTTAAATAATATCATATTATCATTTCTTAGAATATTAATTTGTGGCTGAATTCGACATTATTTCTCTTGGGTTGCAATAATATTTTGAGAATCTTCAATGAAGTAATCAAGCTATTATCAATCCAATAATTTCCTGGTATTAATAAAAGCGGTAGTCACCAATATTTGCTTGTACCTTGTTCAGGTGAACGTATGCCCACTTAATTCTGAGAAGTAAATCTCGATAATCACTAAGATAAAATACTTGATAATCTTTAACTTTCGATGGTAGATTTGTTCTAGAGTCTAGACTTTGTACCGATTTGAGTATATACTTAAGTAGTAATCGAAAATTACGCCCAATGACATTGAATTATAATGCATATATATCGCAATTTTAATGTATCGTTTGAGATAACAAAATTTTGTCTCATAAAGCCTGTTTTTATTAATACATAGCGTATTAGTTTATTCCCAGTCTTCTTCACTGGGGATTCCAAAGTGGACTATAGGTGGTGTTACATCATGATTTGTTGATTTCATCATCTTCATGTTTGTTGATTTCTTCATCTTCATGTTTGTAGACTTCTTCTTTATGTTTATTGATTTCCTCATCTTCGTGTGTGTTGATATCTTCATGTTTGTTGATTTCATCATCTTCATGATTGAATACCTCTTCTTCATGTTTGTTGATTTCCTTGTCTTCACGTTTGTAGACTTCATATTCATACATGTTTATTTCTTCATCTTCATGTTTGTTGATTTCATCATCTTCATGTTTGTATACCTCATCTTTATGTTTGTTGATATCCTCACCTTGATATTTGTGCACCTCGTCTTCATATTTATGCGCTTCATCCTCATGTTCAATTCAATTCAATTCAATTTATTCATTTTTAAAACATTACAAAATTAAAAATTCCAAAGCGTTTTAAAAGAGATAAAGTATTAAGATTTAAGCAATTTATACTTCAATGAAGCATAATCATACTAACAGCAACAAAGCTTGTCGTCTGAATTGTGCTTCATTGATGTTAAACATATCGATGTTCGAAGTAATTCTATTTAACAACAAGACTGGCATAAGCGTTGGCAAGTTAGTAGTTCTGCAAGCCGGGAGATAAAACAGTATATGCTGACGGAGATAGCCATCGGGAACATAGAAACTAATGCTCTCCATGATTGCCGAGTTTTCGAACCATCCATGAATCAGTCTGAAGAAATGTGTTACAATGAGCACATCCCTTCTAACCCGTAGATGGTTCATACCAAGCATGCCCAAGAGAAAGTGAGTAGGGTAGAGCCATGGGTAGTAAACCATACCTCCTCAGGTAAAGAAATCTCAGAAATTTCTACTGAACCTTCTCCAACATCTCCAACATGAGGGAATACTTCACTTGGTGTGGGCTCCAAACCACCGACCCACTCTCAAGTCTATAGACCCAAGTCTATATTCAAGCTTTGTAGACCCCATTTTCATGTTTATTGATTTGTTTATCTTTTGATAATTTTTGTTGACCGTAGCTTGATGTTACTTCATATTTGTTTTTATATTTTCCTCATCGTCATGTTTACTTAGCCATATTTTTATGTTGTTTTTAAACTTGTGCTGAATGGTCTAGAACCAAAATTAACTATGTCAGTGGAACATTTGATTCCAATCTATCTGTATGTAAGGCACTTTTAGTGTTATATTCTTTGTCCTATGGTTTCATATAACACATTTTTAATAATCTTAAGAACCCGAAGCTGTACACTACACACCCAAAGAATTATCGAAAATAGAATTTTTCCTTCCCAGGACCTCCTCCTCTACATATTCTTAAAAGACCCTACAAATAGCCTCCCCAAAGATGATCGGTCAGTGGCTGAGTTGGTTCAATTTCTCGGCTGGCTAAGTCTTCCATCACGACACCAGCAATGTTTTCCGCGAAGTGTGATGGTAGTAGGAGATTTTCAAATATTGTCAGGTTATTCGTAACCGGGGAATGTTTGTCTTTCTTTTAAAACAAAACAAAAAATATTCAGGCTCTGAGAAGTATTATTTTAGTTAGGTTAAGTTAGGTGAGGTTCTTACTTTTTTGCTGGTTAAGTCCTCTACCATTGCATAAACAACAGTTTACCAATATAATTATGTTAGTGGGAGATTTAGAAAAACTTAAGAAACATATATATCCTACTAATATTATAAAGGAGAAAGTTTGTATGGATGTATGTATGTTTGCTACTCTTTCACGCAAAAAATACTGAAAGGACTTTAAAAATTCTTTCACTAATAGAAATCTACATTATTTGCGAGTAATATAGGCTGTATATATTGGTAAGCTCTGGCGTCATGAATAAGCTCTGGCGTTATGAAATTATTTGTCATACGTTTTCTGTCCCTAACAAAATCGAGTTATTGCCAGCGTCAGAAGAAAAGCAAAACAAACGGTTACCGTGGAAACGATGTTGGCGTCGAAGTTAATGTAAATCTCAAAAATTAATCGCCGAAATGTATGTACGCGCATAACTTCCGAACGATTGCACCAAATTGGATAATTCTTTTTTTTTGTATAAAACTACTGGCGAGCTATGGCATTAATTAATATAAAAAAACTGCAATAGGTGGCACGCGAGCAGTTTGAAAACTGAATGTACCGGGAATTAACGAATGGAATGCGGGAGGCGGGAAGGGGGGAGAGGGGGGTGGGGAGGTGGGGTGGGGTGGTGGGGAGGGGGGAGGGGGAAGCGGGGGAGCGGGGTAAGGGGGGGGGGAAGTGGAGGAGGAAGAGTGGGAACCCCCTAACACCATGCGAGTGAAGCCGCGGGAAAAAGCTAGTAATGTTATATTATTGACTGAGCGTTTGCATTTCGTCTGTCTGTAAATTTCTTTGTTTGTTCCATGTCCGGTAAATCCTGTCAAGATTATAGCCGTGTTTGATAGTACCTTTTTATTCCACCAGAGCGCGTCAGCGTTGCGACTGTTGCGAGCTGTCAAGTCGGAGTAATCAACATTATGCGAAATCTACTGCTCACATAACTCCTAGCATATTGCGTTTCGACACGATGCGATACGGTGATATAGTGTTACAGAATGCACCTCGGCTGCGCCAGTTGCGTTGTATGCAACTCTGAAGTCGCAGTCAGAATGCGTGTCGCGATCTTGACCTACTTGGCGCGTCTTGCAATTTTGTTGCATCAATTATTCAGATCATCATACGAAAACGTTATGTTATGATAAATGATTATTATTATGTATGACAAACTTTACAAAAACAGCGTTAAATTTTATGCGTAGTGATAGCAAGTGAAAGCAAGAAAATCTAATGCGGAAAATATGTAGAAACATAAAAATACTATTTTGGTACTTTATATTATCACTAGCTGGTTCCCGGCATGGCTTGCTATGCCTTTTAATACAGAAATTGTTTCTCCCTGCGTGTCCTTTCCTATTCGTCCCGTTCCCCTTCCGCCTCCCCTTCCTTTCCCGCATCCTCTTCCCCTCACGCGTCCCACTCCGCTTTCTCTCTCCCCGTTCCCATCTCCTGCCCCGCGAAACCCCCTCTCGAGTTCTCCTCACCCCTCCTAAGTTCCCCTCCCGCATTCCATTCATTCAGTCCCGGTACATTCAGTTTTCAAACAGCTCGCGTGCCACCCATTGCAATTTTTTATACAAATTTCATTATGCCAGAGCTCATCGCTTCTTTTATGCAAACCTTGTTCTGACAATAAAGAAGAAGATAGAAGATAGATATAGTAACAAATGTACATTGAAAATTAAAACTGTTCAAAAACAAAATGTCTAGAAATTTTTACATAATTAATGCCAAAGTACAAAAAAAAAATTTTAAATACGTTTTTGTCCATATAACGCGTTTGGGAAAATGCGAATTTTTAAGCAAAAGATGCGATTTTTTTCCAAATTCTGTTTCAATGATGCATATCAATATTCGATGTGATTATATTTAACAACAAGATAGCTCTCCCCACTGGCATGAGGATTGGTTAGTTAGTTGTGCAAGCCGGGAGATGGAATAGTCTATGCTGTCGGTGACGGAGATAACCATCGGTAACATAGAAACTAACGCTCACCATGATAGTCAAGTTTTCTAACCATCCACGAATCAGTCTGAAGAAATGTAATATAATGTGCACAAACCGTTTAAACTGCTAAGCAGGAAGCCAAATAAGGCATAATAACCTAAAATTGAATCAGGATATTACTTTTGGCCATCACAATCATACATTTAGGAATTTTTGAAGAACCTTGAAAGAATAATGACTTGCAGGAAACAATAAATTTAATTTAAAAAAAAAAACGAGTGCGCTTTAGACCTCACGACTGAAGTAAAACTACAAGACAAATCTCGCCCCATGAATCCAGGCATCCCTGCTAAGTTACCAAACGTAGCGAACGGGGTGACTTATGACCTAGGGGTGACATATGACATTGGGGTGAAATATGACCATGGGGTGACCGACGACCTTGGGGTGACCTACGACCTTGGGGTGACCTACGACCTTGGGGTGACAATCCTTATCCATATCACTCCCCAAGTCAAGCGTGCGTAAAGGCCCGACCGTTTGCCTCGCCATCGATCACCGTTCGCATCGATTTCCGTTCGCATCACACCTTTCATAACACATCACCACTTTTCGTAACGCATTCACCAGCTTACCCCCCAAGTCGAGCGTGCGTAAAGGCTCAACCGTTCGCCTCACCCGATCACACTTTTTGTAGCGCTCTCGTCACGCATTCACCAGCTTACTCCCCTACTTACCCTAAGTTTACTTCAAAATAATTAGTCAGTGAAAAAAAATTGTCAAAGGGATACGGGGCTAGCTGTCCACAATTGAGTTCTAATACCCAGCCTCTATTACGACAGTGAACCATGGAAGACTCCTAGAATGAACCACAGTCAACTGAACGAGTTTAACCAATTTTAACCATCCCATGAACAACGAATTTTCATTTATTTTACTTTGCAGGTGATTTCATAATGTGACATTTATTTTTTAAATATGAAGATTTGAAGAAAAAATAATATAAGGCACCTCTTCCACAGGGTAAAAGTACCCGATACCCGACGATTCGAGTATCTTGGCGACTGTCACAAATATCTGCGTGGAGTTGCCGACGTTTTGTAAACTACTCGGTGATAGTAGTCTTCAGGTGGCGTATTTCCTTTTCCGTGTTCAATAGGAGGCAACCATGCGTCGAAATCAACACGGATTTGTAACGCTATTTCACCTTCCAAACCCGTGTTCAATAGAAGGCAAGCGGCATCGAATTGTGCACGTGTTTATAATGCCAATTCTCTTTCCAAACCCGTGTTCTGTACGAGGCACGCGTCCTCCAAACGTGATTTTTTTTATTTTTTATTATTATTATTTATTGAAACATTTATTATAATTACAATTTTACAACAAAATATTTTTTTTACAGGTTTTTTTTACTACTCTTCCATTAAAAGCATTTGCTTGTGTATGGAAGGGGAGTGTACATAAATGCTATTAGTTATTAGTTAGGTATAAGTTAGTACTTAAATAATGAATTGTACATAAATATATGTGAGCTGCAGTATTTATTTGATAATGGTGTGTTTTTTTTTTTTTTTTAAAGAAAGAATGTTATGGAGAACTAAGATATTTGTAAGATTAGTTGACAGTAGTTTTTTTTTTTAAGAATATTTTTAAAATGTCTCTTGACAGAGAGCAGTATTCGGGTTTTATCATTGATGCTTCTGATTTCTTCTGGTAGACGATTGAAAAAAGTTCTTCCCTGATAAGTATAATGATGCTGTGCAAAAGACGTATTTAGTTTTGGGCATAGAAAAACATGTTTAAGTCGAGTTCTGTTTTCATTTAAAAATGGATATTTATCTTTTTCTTTTATTATTTGAATTACTGAATTTTTAATATATAAATCTTTAAATGTGGGTACTTGAAATTCTTCAAACAGGCGTTCTGTTGGGTAGTCTAAGGATTTTTTTAATATAATTTTAATAATTGTTCTTTGTACAATTTCTATTGGAAGAAGGTTACATTTATACGCGGATCCCCAACTAATAATAGCGTATTGTAGAGTGGATTGAACTAAGGCATAGTAGATTAAATATAGATTTTTTATCGACAGAAAATTTCTAATTCTTAAAAATATATATATTAATTTTCTGATTTTGTTTACTACTTGACATATTTGTTCCTTCCATTTCAGATTTTTATCGATAATTACGCCGAGATATTTAATTTTATTTGTTGTTTTTAATATTGTACAGTTTGATTTGCAATAATGTTGGCTGCGAATTTTAGTGTTATCGTGTATGACAATGTTAAAATTTTTGGGAGCGTCGTTTGGATGGATTGCAAATGGAATTACAAATGTCTTTTCACTATTTAGTGATAGTAAATTAGTGTCGAAAAAATTCTTAAGCGTATTGATGTCTTCTGTGGCCTGTAATTCTACATTTTCCCAAGTATTTTCACTTATTATTAAAACTGTATCATCGGCGTATGATGTAATTTGACCATGTAGATGTTGAAAAAAAATATCGTTTACATATATGGTAAAAAGGATTGGTCCAAGCACTGTACCTTGGGGGATTCCAAGGCTTGAAATCTCTTGATCACTATTAATACAATTGATTTTTACCACTTGAGGGCGGTTTTTTAAGTAGTTGGTGATCCATTTAATCGCGTTGCCTTTTATGCCAATATCATTTAATTTTTTTAATAGTATCTCATGGGATATGCTATCGAAAGCCTTTCTGAGGTCAATAAATATGCCCGCACATTTTTTACCTTTATCTAATGATTCGTAAATGTATGAAGTTACGTTAGCAATTGCATCTTGTGTGCTGAGTGATTTAATAAAACCAAACTGGTTTTTGTTTAGTATTTTATTACTATCTAGGAAATTTACCAATTGTTTTTTTACTATTTTTTCAAAGATCTTTCCTATGTTAGAAATTAGACAAATTGGGCGATAATTCGTTACTTGGTGTGGATCACCAGATTTGTAAATAGGTGAGATTATTGTGTTTTTGTAGTTCATTGGAAATATTCCTTTCGTTAAACTCAAGTTTATTAAATGAGTGATGGGTTTTATTAAGTAAGATTTCATAGATTTTAACATGTGTGTCGTAATAGAATCAAAACCGGGAGACGAACCTCCTTTCATATTTTCTATTATTTTTAAGATTTCACATTCTGTTGTTATTTCAAATGTTGAAAGTATATTACGTTTCTGTAAATTTTTATTTTTATGTTTTTCCGGGTTAAAAGGTTTATGAATATTTTTCGCAAGATTTTTTCCAACATTTGCAAAGAAGGAATTAAATATGTTTGCACATTGTTTAGGCTGTAAATTGGCATCTATAATTTTTTTATCATGTTCGATGTACTTAATATTTTGAGTTTTTTTTGTATTGTCTATGGCCAAATTCACAGTTTTCCACATTTGTTTATGATTATTTTCTGAAGATAATATTTTATTTTTAAAAAACTCTTCCTTACTTTTTTTAATATAAGAAGTTAATTTATTTTTATATTTTTTATAAAAAATATATGCTTTTTCATCATGGGGATTTTTTAAAGTTGTTTTATAAAGTTTTTCTTTGTTTCTGATAGATATTATAAGTCCTTTGGTAATCCAAGGTTTTAAACATCTTAATTTTGATTATAACATAAAAAAGGAAGTGTGTGCATACACGCACAATATAATGGATTGGCAATAAAACGTAAAACAGCCTTACTAATAAAATAAATAAAACACTTTAAAATATAAAAAGCATTTTATAAAATATTTTTTTATTATTCCTGGTGGAAGTCTTTAAATTCGTCAAGACTTAATGGAGCAATCATCATGACATGGTATAAAATGAAGTCGCTCAAAATGTATGTGCGCATTGATCTTTTAAACTACGCAACGGATTTTCATGCGGTTTTCACCAATAGATAGATTGATTCAAGGGAAAGGTTTATACGTATAATACATGCTTATTATAGTGGAGAAAAGCCGATAAATTCAAATATTCAATTCAGGCAGCAGGTAAGCGGGTGGTGTGGATTTTATAAAGGTTGGGTAATGGCATTGTGTTTCGTTAGCCACAGCAACGTGTGGCCGGGTCTGCTAGTTAATAAATATGATAGTCTAGAAAACATGTTGGTCTCGCCGTCACTTGTGTCAGATATTTTGCAACATTTTTGCTTACGTTTTAATTCCAGAAAAAAAAAATTATAAACATATCGAACTCTTTTGTAGAACTTTTCATAGTCTTTAACTGCATACTTGTATTGTACTTTAGTAATTGTAATTTAGCTATGTTCTGTAAAACACCAATCGGGCGTAATAAAGGTTTGCTAATACAAACTTGCTTTAAAACTAACTATCATATTTATGATAATATCAACAAAGGTACTACACAATGCTCTGTAACTTACTATTTTCATAGTACCTTAACCATTGGAGCGTTCCGCTGTTTAATCGATCACAACCTTCAGCGCTCATAAATTTTTGCACCTTCGGTTTGGAAATGTCCTGCCCATCTTTCTTTTTTACTCTTATTATACTTACACTTATTTAACTTCTTTTGCAAACATTACATTATAACTAAACTACATAATTACTTGTATCGTACCTTGTACCTGCGTATGAGAAGTTCAGTATTAAAGACGGGCATCATCCTTAGGGAGCGGGCCGTATCGGCAGAGACGGAACGAGAAATGAAAGGCGTCGGTCAGTGTAGTGAGTCAGTCTTTATTGTTGCTACGTAGCGAGGTCGAAGCGGAGCGGAGTGACAGTGGTGCCGTTAGTGTTGCTGCTGCGTGATGATGAGTGAAGAAGGTCAGGAGACTACAGCGGTGAAGATCGCTGGTCTTCAGGGAGCCGGCGTGTTGCTCTACACCATGGCGGTGTAGAAGTGACCTTGTTCCAGGCGGTCGACCGTCGTCGTGTTGACGAGGTATGGCGGCTGTGTGGCCTTAGAGTCGACACACACACGTGACGCAGGAAGGAACCTTGAGAGGCGATGAGGATGCTGGTTGCTGGCTCGTTGCCGGTTGTGGTTGCTGGTTGTGGTTGCTGGCTTGTTGCCGGTTGCTGGCTCGTTGCCGGTTGCTGGTTGCTGGTTGTGGTTGCTGGCTTGTTGCCGGTTGCTGGCTCGTTGCGCGATTGCTGGTTGCTGGTTGTGGTTGCTGGCTTGTTGCCGGTTGCTGGCTCGTTGCCGGTTGTTGGTTGGTGAAGTTCCTCGAAGGTGCTGGAAACGTTCCTGGTGTCACACTAGACAAATGTTGTTCACTTGCTGACTGCGCAGGGCGATATCAGCCCGCGTGGGCGGATATTGCGTAGCGACACTGAATCACTGCCCGGTGTGTAGATGTCGAACCATGAATGAAGACTGAACTGGTACTCAGCGAGCGAGCGCTTGCTTATATACTCGCGGCGAGTAATTACTTTCACGGTAGGCAAGGCTGGGTGAATTCACGCAAAGCTGAGAAATCGCTCGAACCTTCTGTGGGCACTTGTATGGTACGGCTGTACCGCAATTAATGCGGCACAAGTGGCCGCCACAATCCTTTTAGAAATTTTTAAGAAGAGACGTTTTATGTTTCGCATATGTAGGACAACAACATCCAAAATGTTGCAATATGCATTTTGAAAAAAAAGCGTATGTCCGACTTTTTTATTTTTTATTATATAAAATAAAAAAGTTGTTTTATTTTTTATTATTGAGTTAGTTTATACTACATGAATATAAACTAATAAGCACAATGTAACATTTCATTTGATAAATTTCTTTGATACTCGGCTTCTCATATATCTTTCATATTCAGTTAATTATGTTTGGTACTACACACCCATTATTATACTCCTTAAAACTTACCTGTGATAACGTTCTTTTCTAAATACCTTCAAGGCGTGAATAAATAAATAAATAAAATTAGTTATCAAAAAATGATATAACAGTTAATATTAACACAACAGTTAAGTGCGTTATGAAAGCTAATTTAGATGTTCTGGAGACGCGGGTCTCGTGATTTCAGTAACGGCGTTCGCAGACCGTGCGCGACAAATTGTTTGCGATGTGAGTACACAACATCAGTATCGGATACTTGAGTATTCCTGTGGAAGAAGAGCCTAAGATTACGGTAAGAAAGCAAAACTACTATCAGTATCAACCTGATTAATAAATCACTATTAAACATTAACCCGGGTAATTTCTTATCGTGAAGGTTTATCTGATCAATTCGGAACGAATAATGACCGAAATATGCTCTATAAACTACTCTCTGGCAGCCAGACGTAAACTTTCTAATTTATTGCTTCTACGCAAAATTATACATGCATCAGTTGGTACTCCAAACATTTAATCCCAAATTAGCACTTAAGGCTCCGCAACCGGGCCCGAAAAGAAGAAGATGGAGAGATACGAAATTACGAATGTTAGAGGAGAGCGCCAACATTTACAGCGACCAAATCGTTGCGAAAATTGCGAAAATGTTTAATAAAACACGACTCGTTTAAAATAGAGCAAAAATCTCGCGGGCATTGTCTTAAACAGCATTTAAAGAAACACTGATTTTTTTTCGTACATATAACTTGTAAAATAACTGAAACAAACTTGTTTATAATAATTTTTGGAGCATACTTTGCGATTTTTTTCTATGTAGGGAATTTTATATAATTTGCGTTTCGGCGCGGCCAATGTCTAGATATTATCTTCAAGAATAACATATCTTTTTTTAAGAGCTTTAAAACTTAACGTGTTTAAGGGAGATATGTAAGAAATCAGTAGTAATTCGGGTAGCGGGCCCTTAAGCCCCGATGACAATGAGCGAGTTAGCCGGCGTATTCACTATCTGCTAGTGAACTCGCTTAAGCGTCAATTACATTGAGCTAGTTTACAAGCTACTGTCTGGGGCTACATGACTTAGTAAACTCGCTCAGTGTAATCGTATTACTTGCTAAGTAGCAGATTTTTGACTTTACTCGCTACACGCTAGCTCGTGATTGGTTTATTTATGTTTCCAATATGGCTGCCAATAAACAGCTGATTTTGACTGTCAAAGATCTCACAGAATTAGTTCATGCAGGCGTCGTTATTCTTGCTACTGGCGCTATCTGCGACCTCAGTTTCCTACGCTGCTGAGCGAGTGGACATTTTTATGTGTCATCATGACAATCTCACTCGCCGATTCACCCGCTTTTAAACTTAGTAGATAGTAGCTTGTAAACTATTTGAATGTAATTGAGGCTTTAGTGTTATCATATTACTAGCTAACTAGCAGATTTTACACACAAGTGGTTTACTAGCAGGTAGTGAATACACCGGCTAGTAGCTTGTAAACTCGCTTTATGTAATCGAGGGTTAACAGACATTTTCTATTAAAGCCTAGCACACAAATGCAGGACATTTCACCCCTAAACCGCGAACATCGAGAAATCGTAACACTAAACACCGCTCTAACAATGAAATAGACATTTTTAATGACCCATTAAAACACTTAAAAAATGTTTTACCATTAATCAAATCAAGCTGATATCGTGATGAAGCCCTTTATTTAAAGACATACAATATTGTATAGTAAACGTCAAAATTTAAGACCTGTTGTTGATTAAAAATCAACGCAATATGCGAGTTTTAGGTAAAAAAAAATTGGCTTTCTCCACCGCACGTATGTTTTTACACATCCTTCTCTTTCGTTTACGTTCATTGTAAACTCAGAATCAATCGAACGACGTTCAGGCCGGTCTTAAAGACTGGCGTGCTCTATACCTACCAAATTAATCAGTGTCCCATCAGCACAGACACCAATAATAAATTGTTTATGGACCTATTAATTTTCTATCTTACCAATTCTTGTTTGTTATATACTTTTACATATTTAGCTAATTATTTTTGTTACTATTTTTTTTATTAAGTACTATGTATTTTTAAACATACATTTACGTACATTTTCAGGCTTCAAGACTGATATGATTTTAGATTTTCACGGCCAAAAGTATTTTTGTTGTTTGTTTTGTGTGATCACACATCTGCCCTGATGATGGACACTGTAACGCTGTCCGAAACGTTGGCTAAAGGAGGAGGTAGCGTAACACGGCATAACACCCCAAAAACAAACAACAAAAAAAGACTTAAAGACTGTTTTATGTAGGAAAATAAAAAATATATATATAAAAAAAAATATATAATATTGTAATGATTGTTTTTGTTTTAAAATACTTATTGCATTCAGTTCCCTCCAGTATAAGTACTTACCTAGTTCTCACCTATTTATTACACTCATATAATCTCTTTATACTTACTCATGTTACATTTAGTTGGTACTTAAAGAAACCTTATTTTTCTTTCTTTTTATAATACTGCATACCAAAAAAAGAAAAAAAAATTCATAAGAAATGAATGATATTAATTTATAATTTTTTTTATTTTTATTATTTTACTTAGATATACTTAGATATGTTTACACTTACGAGTACTAGACTCCAATTCAAACAACTATCCTCCGTTGGTCACCATGATACAGGCAGCTGCCTAGTATGGTGACCTAATGTATCTCCTGAAGTAAATTTATTATGTATGTAACATGTACTTATAAATAAATAAATAAAAATAAATATTATCAGATTTGTGTAATCTTCAGAAATCACTAATATCAACCATCTGTTTTGTAATTTATACGGATAAAAAAAAAATAAACAAATTTAACAAAAGCCCAATATAATCTGATTTGTTCGTGATATAACAAATAACGTGAAGTTAGCGTTAATATTTACAATTTTAATCAAGCAAATATACGTTGTAAAAGAGATTATCTGCCATAAAAGATAATTAAAATTACACATTTATTACTTCTTATTACGGTATCAACGCCAGTCCATAAAATGCTTTAAGGCGGTACACAATTCTAATAATTTTTGTACGCTCAAAACTCATATTTTAATAATTTTCGGCGAATCCGTAACTATATTAACTTTTTTATTTCCATGCCGCACATGAAATGCGAGTTATTTATATATTAGATTAATAAAAACAGTACCTTCCCATTAATATATTTTACGTACAACGGTTTCAAAACTTTATAACCCGTTTTTCAACTATAAAGTTAGCGGTGAGCACCAGATTTTATTTTTCTAGACGATGAATTAATAATTTCGGGAGGACAACATGGAGTCACATTTTAAATATTTGTAGCACGTTCTTCAGAATTAATTAAAATGAACGCGGCAGAAAGGTCGAATCTCCAGGCCTATTAGGGTGAATTCGACCGTACGTTCGTACAGTACGCCGTGCCGCAGCGTATATTTGTTTACACGCTTTCTTCACTTACGTCGTTAAGATTCCTACATTATTTATCTTCTTCTTATTTATTTTGATACGGCAAATTCGACAGTAGGTCCGTCCAGTGCACGGGTCGCGAGTCGCAATTTGTATACACGGCTTCTTTACTTACGTCGTTAAGGTTCTGAATATATTTTAGGGTATATTGTCGTCTTAAAGACGTATCGCTAAGGTAGTACAAACATAATATTATACACCTTCACGGTGTTCAGAAACTCGTAGTACAAACGGGAAACTGGTAAACGTACATCGCGCCTGCAAGTGTCATTTTCAAAATTGTATCTCATTGTTTGGAGAATTCAAACGATCGGTAAAGTACCCACAAGCGTCACAATTATTATAAGTAATAATTATTAGCCTGAAACACTCATCTACATTGAAAAAAATCTCCCGAGAAAAGATACATGCCGCCGACGGGACTCGAACCCGCGCCCTTCTGATTTCCGGCCAACTACTCTTATCCACTGAGCTACGTCGGCTTATCTCCTGCCCGCCAAATAATTAAATATATACTAGTGTTTCATTCAACAATTACTGCTTATTACATTTTTCCACCTGCAAACAACCAACTTTATTTTATATGAGAGAGGCATTATAAGTGCTAAATCTCCCACGCAAATGTCTACGTAGCGAATGTACATAAATAGGTGTGCAGATATTAAAGCAATATACAGGACGTTAAGAGACGTACTTCACTAACTTTATCCAGTGATACCACAAGCGTCATTTTCAAAATTGGAACTCATTCAGTGAAGAATTCAGACAACCGATAAAGTATCTACAAGTGTCATTTTCAAAATTGGAGCTCATTGTGTGAAGAATTCAGACAATCGATGAAGTACCTACAATTTTTATTTTTAAAATTGGAACTCATCGTGTGAAGAATTCTGACAATCGATAAAGTACCTACAATTGTCATTTTCAAAATTGGAACTCATCGTATGAAGAATTCAGACAATCGATAAAGTATTTACAAGAGCCTTTTTCAAAATTTGAACCGATTTGTCAATAATTCAAATAATTATCCCGTAATCTTTCACGAATCTGCGCGAATGTCTACGTGACAAAATCACGGTTAGAAGAGTCGAAATCAAGGACCCCTGTTTTCGATTCGCGAAACGTAATTCGTCTCCCGCGCAATTGAAAAAGGGGGTAATGTACAAGTCTATTTCGAGGACCTATCTCCTTCGCCTCCCCCCTCCCCATGACCTCTCAAGTCCCGGTACGTAATACAATTCCCTCAATTACTAACCTGTCTCCTGCCGACACGCAGTCCATTACTTCTAATTGAAAGAGATTTCCATGACGTGGGGACAGTATGCGAATGTACATAAATAGGTGTGCAGATATTAAAACAATATACACCACTCGCTCGGCAGGTTTTTACATCTAGGCCCTGCGGGCGGCTTTTGGTTCGGCTTCGCTCAGTTTGAGTGTTGGTGACCATTTTATAAATCCGATAGGAACTGGTTCCAAAAATAGCCGGTACCTCGGATCCACTGTGATCCGGTGACAGCTATTCACCAGGACAAAGTAACCGCGACAGGCAATGGCGTCATATGTAATATAAAGCCGCGTGATACTATTATTCACAACTCTAAGTATTACCATGAGGTCGGTCAGTCTTTCCATATCCGGAGAGATACTCAAATTAACAAATCCGTAGTAATTATACCTACCAAGTGGCGCCATCCTTTGACGAATTCTTGAATTCGAAACCGAATTACAACGGTAGCTTTGTTTGAAACTTCACGTACACAGATGTTTATATGACGCGGCGCGGACGGCGTGGCGTCGGAGGTGCATTCAAAGCCGGGTTCTTGAATTTCAACCGTACAGACGTTACCCTATTAATAATGTTCGATGTTAAGGCACGTACTTGACTTACTTTATCCAGTGATTCCTGACATTATTTCGAATAAAAAATGTAAATGAAGGTATGGTCTCCGGTAACTTTTTTTTGATATACTCGTAGGTATACCTACATATATATTTTTGTTCAAAACCTTTTGTTTTTTTTTCTCCCACGTGTTCACTGGTAATGATTGTTTAATTATTAAATTTAAAAAAAAAAAACTGTTTTTTCACCGGAGATAAAAATATCATTTACCCATTGACGTAGTATACATATTTACCCCTTTTACTCCAAATAATGTCAGGAATCACTGGTTAAAGTAATTCACACACGTCCCTTTCAGTAATTCACACACGTCCCTGTGTAGGGCGTACAGGTCGCACAAATATTCCCCAATTTGGGAGGCGGGTATGGGTATCACCGCCCGGGAACAATTTATTGGAAACACCTCTGCCGTAGGTCACCCCAATTTCGTTACGATTGGTGACTTGGGAGGGGCGCCCTGTTTCACGGAGTGAGATTTGTCCAGGCCTTGGTGGCAGATGCTTTTGCCCACCTAATGCGTGGCGGGCCAGATTAGGAGACCCCGGTTGAGAGAAACCTTTTACCTCCCCAACCGGATTCTCTCGACCCGAGTGGGAGGGATGTATTCACACGTTCGTCACTACTGAACATACTGACCTCCAGATTCCTACTCGCATACCTTTTTCCTTCCCAGAACTTACTATCCTTCCTTTCCCTAACAATACCCACCACATAGCATCTCAAAAGATGTCATAGGTCCTGAAGTATTTTTTTTTTACTCAGGGCCTCGTGTGTGGAGATAAGGGGGCATACATTAATTACGTGAGCGCAAAAGGGGGGGGGGGGGATCGAGCAAAATCTCACGTTACTTGAAAATAATATACGAATTGGCCCAAATTTATTTCACCAAGGGGGGGGGGGTCAAAATTGGAAGAAAATTGCTCACGTAATTAATGCATGCCCCCTAATGTAAAAAAAGAACAAATTGACACTTTACACGAGACTTTTTTTCGTCCAGTTTCCATTTAGGTATTCGGGGTGTGAAAATTACGTGTTCTATTTTGGTATCGATTTTCATACAGTTTAAGATGGCAGATATTAGGTATTTAACTCCTTCGAAAAATAGCGTAAATAGGTTTAAAATTATTTTTTTCATAGCTTTTAATGACTTTTCAAAGAGGTGTTGATGTGACTCGATTCTGAGTTGGCATGGAACCGTTTTGCATACCCAACTTTTTTTATGCGGAAATGTTGCATGTTTATTTCGTTTTATATTTGAAATATTGATAAAAAAATACTATAACAATTGTTTTTATTACTGATTGCGAACGTTTATTACTGTTTGGTATTGTGAATTACTCGTGTATTTTTGATAATTTGTTGAGGGTCAACGGCAACGGAAAACGACAAACGATGGATACTTTCACGTTATCTATGGTCACGTTCAAGGTGTTGCCATTTTTTGACTGTCCCAAAATAATATTATAATAATAAATTTGGACAACTTATATAGCGCTGTTTTTGCGAAAAATCGCCTCAAGAGCGCTGTACAAATATTAAATATTATACTATATGAAAAGCAAATATTTTTCATATAGGTCCAGATATAGTTTCCATGCGGGGATCGGTATTAAAAAAGTATCGTTAGGATTGTGATTGTGTTTTAATGCATATATCGATCGTCCAGTTGATTAGCCAGACATCTCCAAATACAAAATTTTGAGACAATGAGAAAAGCAATATTCGAATTCTCACCATAAATCAAATATTATTTACATGTGTCCGTGTTTTACACATTACTTATGCTGTAAAATAACACCGGGAGGCATAACGGTGTGATACATTAGTATGACATTTTGAAGTGTCCTACTAGTGACCCAGAAAACAACAACACTTTGTTTAATTCACAGTTTTTCTGCATTATAATTGATTTGATGGTGTTTATTAATAATCTGAGTATTGTACTAGATAGAGTGTAAACTTTTACATATAACTGCATACTCAACTCAAATTTCGATTTTTTGGAGATAGCTGACTAATCAACTGGACAATCGATGTGTATATCTACTCTTCCGACGGTGATGTCCTCCGAAACGTCACCGAGAAACAGCCTTTGATGTTGTTTACAGCTTATGATTGTGTTTATTGGTGCATATTAGGTACGTATATTTTCGACAGTGATTTCCTTGCGAAACGTCACTGAGTAAACAGCCTTTTGGCCGTTTTACATATATCTACGATTTCAATTGTCATCACTGCAAACAACACGTCATGAACCATGCTGTTTAGTTCACTCAATGAATGGTCCAAAAGGAGGTGTAGACTGTAGAGTGCGTGAGCAGGAACCTAAGCGATTCCTTTGGAAACTTGTTCAAGGTGCTTAGGGTGTAAACATACTAAAAGTCCTGACGTCTAAGTGGTGAGCTAGGGCGGGGAGGGGGGGGGGGGGGAGAAGGTCCCGATTTTCGGCTTTCCGCTTATATCTCAAAAACGGTACGTCGCAGAGAAAAATTTTCTTAGAACGAATAAAAGCTCATAAAATTATCTACAACATTTATTCTTTACGTAATTTTCGAAATCCCATTTTGAGTTAAACGCTCCACAAATGTAGATATTTTCGAAAAAAATTATTTTTCCTCACAATTTTCATCAAACATTCCTTCATATCGTCTAAAATATTCATCAAAGAAAGAAATTTATTTGAAAGAAGTTGTAAAAAATTCAATTCCCTTTTAGAATATACGCACATATGCAAATTAATCTCCAACCAGTAAATATTTACAGTAATTTTAAGTTTTTTAGTAAAATGTCGTCATTTTCAGAAAAAGCGGGTTTTATCTTATTACTGATACACCACTTTTGTTTTTAACAGATTGTGGTACTTGAACTTGGATTTCATTTATGTTCAGAGTTCCTAAAACAATTAATTAATCTAACTTTTAGTGAATGTTTGTGGAGAACCACATTGATGCGATCTTTCAAAAGCCGAAGAGGTTTAACAGGAGGCAGAGGTGTTTCGCACAATGTACTCAACAAGAGGTTAATTGGTATGAGCTTAACTCATGAGATCTGCACTTCCCTTGAAGAGTTTTGTGGAGTCTTCTTCACGTCAGGTGAACAGCAAAAGGACCTCGGACAAGCCCTCTGGCGTTAGGGTTGCCATACGTCCGGAATTTTCCGGACAAGTCCGGAAATATAGGTCTTTATCCGGAATGCGGGGGGAGTTCTAAACAGTCCGGAATTTCTAAAATTAAGTGGAGATTGATATAAAAAGTGAAATAAACCAAATTATTTTTATAAAAAATAAAACAAACACCTTGTATTTAACCACGAATTTATTATTTTATATATCTACCGGTTTCGCTTCGACCAAGCTTGCTCAGGATATAATAATAACTATTATTATAACAGTTATTATAATATCCTGAGGAAGCTTGGTCGAAGCTATATAAAACTACGTAGATATATAAAATAATAAATTCGTGGTTAAATACAAAGTGTTTGTTTTATTTTTTTATAATATAATGTCTAACCACAAAGTAATTTCTTCTTATGAAACAAATTATTTTTATTACAAATCAAAGTAAAAACATCACTACAAAATGTTTAGAAATTTTTACACTTAATACCCAAAAAATACAAAAAAAAGTTTATTATATATATAAGCAATACCTACCACTTTCCAAATCTTTATTTCAAAGTTAGGTATTTGTTTAGAATCGAAATAAACTCAGGAATGCCGGGTACTTCCTGATGCATCCTGTATATAATATAACTGTATGCTGTGTATCTATTGCTATGTTGCAGTGATATAGGATATCCTAGATGGCCCTGTTATATACGTGAATGGTACATAGAAATGTTTGGAAAAGCCCGAGGAATACATGACACGATCAAATTAATCAAGTAGATAATATTTGAGTCCGGTCATTATCTATATTTTTAACATTAACTCTTCAGAGCCTATATCAACTTTGTGTATGCTGTGTGGAGGGTCTTTTTAGGATAGGAAGGAGAGGAAGTTCTGGGAAGGAAAATGGTATGAGGGGTGAGTAGTAATCTGGGGGTTGTGTGTCCAGGAGTGACGTATGAATCAATCCCTCAAACTACGGTGCAAGGCTATGTGTAGAGAATCCGGCTGGAGATTGGAGAGATCAAAGGCTCTCCCTCAACCGGCCCTTCACGCAGATGGTGGTAGACGCATTCGTCACCAAGACCTGGACAAACCTCACCATATCAACTCATGGATTCAATTCATGACCCCGATTCATGCGTCATTCATACGGTTTCATACGTCCATCACTCAATATTATACACACTGAACCCCAGATTCCTACCCACCCTTCATAGTATATTATTCAACTACTACACGAGTACACTTTTCTTCGTATTTCTTTTCAAAACTATCTCACTGTACTTCTAATACTCGCAACAACTGTATCACTTAAGCGTTATTATGTGTGTGCACTCATACATTCTTATTTTGTTCTTAACTAGCTGACCCGGCCACGCGTTGCTGTGGCTAACGAAACGCAACGCCATTTAAAACAATAGTAAAAAAAATGTCGGGGTATAACTGAAAGTATACTAGTTTTATGAATATATATATATATATATATGTAAAGGAAATATATTCCCTTTAAATTTGAATCCTGTAATGTCAATTAGAATGCAATCATCGATTGTCATTTGTTTTGTTATTCTATTATTTGATTGTTAGAAAAAAACCATTCAAAGTGATATTAATAAACATAAATGTCGTTTCTTAGTTAAAAAAAACTTTGCAACACAAGTGTTTTATTTAGAAATTAATAAAAAGGAATTAAACCTATCAACTTATTATAAAACGACATTTCGTTTTACACCAAAAATGGAGAAAATTCAATTCGAATTTACGCTATTACCTGGAGGCGATGGCAGGTCAAATATTATTAGCATTACAAAAATAGTCACAAGTGATGAAAAAGTGTTTACAATACCAGAAATGCTACGATCCGCCAGCTATCACGAGGAGATAACGAAAACTAGTGCTTTTGGAAAAATAAAAAATAGTTTGAAAAAAAGATTCCAGGTTAGAAGAGTCTGGTTAACCATGACAGAAGAACTAAAAAAAACATATGTAGACGAAGATGGAAACCTACAGTTTGGAGACCAATACCTCGAGGAATTGGACGAAAAAAGTTTACAAGTACATCAAAAAGAAGATGCATTAGGAAAATTAATTGAAAAGTTAATGGAAGATAAGCAACAGAGCTTAAAAAACATTGCTGAGAAGTTTGTTATAGAAAAATTCTGCACTAAAAATACAAATGCAAGCCAGTGGATGGAAGTGTTTGAAAAAGAATGTTTGTGGTTTGATGTGACCATGGATGAAAAAAAAATAGAAATACTCAGATTGTTCATGGATAAATCTTGTATAGACTGGTACAGTTCCATGATTATAAAACTAACAATGAACTCAGAGTGGTCAACATAGAAAAACAAATTCTGTGAATCATTTGCAAACAAAGGATGGAACCCTGTCACATACGCACTATCATTTAGATACAAAGATGGTTCTCTGTTGGATTATGCTATGAGAAAAGAAAAACTTCTATTGGATGTGAGAAGATCAATTGACACCGGTACTTTGATAGATCTTGTTGCTTCCGGACTACCAGAATTCATACTTAACAAGATCGATAGAGAAGGATTACAAGATACTGTAGATTTGTTTAATGAAGTAAACAAGTATGAACATATGGTCAACAAAAAAGATTTATGAATCAGAAAACATTTGGAAATGCAGAACATAATAAAAATGGGGGTAAAAATCCATGTAAAATTTGTGAAAAATTGAATAAGGGCATTCGTTACCACCCTGAAGCTACATGCTGGTTCAAAACAAAAGAGGATGAAAAATTTAAGAGAAATGCCATTAAACATGTAAACAATTCAGTGATAGAAACTGAATTAAATGAAAATGATCAAAAAAACTAATAGTAACACCATTAATAAAAGTCAAACTATTACTAAATGATAAATTAAAAATATACGTAATTTATGATTCGGGTTCAAATGTTTCTCTAATTAATTCTAAATTATTTAAACTAAAAGGAAAAGGAAACAATTTGAATGAAGCAAATTTAGTGACGATTAATGGTGTTAAAAAGACGAGTGGTTTGACAACGTTAAACATAAAAAATTTTGAATTGGAGAAAAAAGTTGATGTGTACATTATTGATGAACACAATTTCAAGTATGATTTTTTGATTGGATTAGACATGATAAAAGCCTTCAAACTTATCCAAAGTGAAGACTTACAAATATCACAGAAACTCTGCCTAAATAATACAAATAAAAAAGAAAAATATTCTACAGATATGAAAACGAATACTGAATTTAATCATATAGAAAAACACAGAATTAATTTTAACGAGCATGTTAAAGAAGAAGATTTTTAAATAACAATGAATCATTTAAATAATGATAAAAAAACAGAAATAAATGAACTAATAGACAAATACACATCAGTGTTCGCGAAGAGTAAATATGATGTTGGCACTGTCAATGGATATGAAGCGAAGATAGACTTATTAGTGGATAAATATTGTAGTAAGAGGCCTTACAGATGCAGTGTAGAAGATAAAAAGGAAATAGAAGAGCAAATAGCAAAATTATTAGACAATAAACTGATAGAAGAGTCGTACAGTCCATTTGCTGCACCGGTTACTCTAGCATTTAAAAAAGAAGAAAACAAAAGATCCAGATTATGCATAGACTTCAGAGACTTAAATAAAATAGTAATACCTCAATCTCAACCATTTCCATTGATTCTAATGACAAAGACCAGAAATTGAAAATTTTATTTTATATTTTATTTTATATTTTATATATTTTATATTTTATTTTATTTTATATATGTATTATTTTACCAACAGAATTTCTTCATTCATTTTCATTTTCAAATTCATTTTTCTTGTTTTATCTATTAATATTACTTTAGTTTATTATGTCAGCTAAACAATAGTAAAAAATGTCATGGTATAACTGAAAATATTCTAGAATATGAATATACATATGTATTATTTTACCAACAGAATAGTCAACACTATAACTTACTATAATTTACTATAATTTACATGTAAAAACATTATCATATTGGAATGTCCTAAAACGGGCAATTGCCTAGTTGGACATTTTAAGTTCATTATATTGTATTATGTAATATTTATAAACAAACAATAAATAAATTTACTGGTTGGTTACCCAACCTTTATAACCAACGCCATCTGTTAATTTGATCAAATCCACACCGCTCGCTTACCAGCGCGCTCTCTTAATATATTATATATTTCAACCAATTTACACAAAACCTTGACAAATTATATACCTAAACCTTCCTCATGAATCACTCTATCAAATTGGTGAAAACCGCATTAAAATCCGTTAATTAGTTTTTTAGTTTATCTCGAACAGACAGACAGTTAGACGCGTCGGAGAACTTTAATTTATAATACATAGAGATATAATACTGATAATAATAATAATAATTGGATTATTTGTAGAACGCCGTTTTTGTCAAAAATCACCTCAAGGGCGCGGTACAATTTCTCCGGTGTACCACTGTATACTTATAATCTCATGTATCCCCTTTATACACTTAAGGGGTCGTCCATTAATCACGTGGGACTCGAAAAGGGGGGGGGGATATAATGAGATATCACGTGTATTTAATTCTCGTTGAACGCACGATTTCTAAACCAAACAGCGGCGCGTGGCATTGACTCAACGTTGCCAGGCAACGATTTCCCCGCGCTTTGCGACCACCGCTCGGCTCACAAGTCACCAGTAAGTCCAAAATTTAATCAGATTATACCTGTATTTGAAGATAATATTCTTAAAATTTCAATATACTTTGTAATAAAAAAATACACGTGACTTTGGGTATGGGGGGGGGTATAGTCTAAAACCTCACCAAGGGGGGGAGGGGGTTCAAAAAGATGCTAAAAAACATCACGTGATTAATGGACGACCCCTTACCCTTTTCCTTCCCAAAACCGCCTCTCCTTCATTTTTTTAAACACAGCACCCAAAATGTGACACAGGCCCTGCGGGAAATTATTTTCCTCAGGGCGTCCTGTGTGGAGATAATGTAAAAAAATATTTAAAAATACGAGGGTCATATTTGGACCTCGAAACCCTATCTAGTCGAGCCTATATCAACTAAACGCGAATATTAAATAGAAATAACAAAGCTAGGTAGGCACTGTTACTGACTTGGCAGTGTTGTAAGCTAGATTGAACCGTTTGCTGCTATAAATAATGCAGAGTTATTTTGGCCCAGTGATGTAGTTACGAAATTTTGGTTAACTAACGTTTTGGGTTACTTTTAATTTCATTCAACCTGGAAAATAAAATTATTGAAACTAACTAACTAACCATCTTGCCGTTTACCGAAGGGTAGGCAAAGACCGCCACTCCTTGATTCACTCACATTCATGCATCGTCTTTGAAAAATGAAAAAAAAAGAAACATAGTCGATAACCTATTTAATTTTTTTTATAAGAAAAACTCTCTTTTATAATTTTTGAAGGTTTATTCCCATCAACGTAATATATCATTGAAAAAGAAGATAACAATAATAATCTAAACGAAAATATGAAAGAGAACAAGACACAGAAAACAGAAAAAAGTCAATGGTCGCAACTGGGACTCGAACCCAGACCTCTCGTCTAACCGGGACGTGCGCGTTAACCAATTTCGCTATTGCTCCCTTCTGTCAAGCCGTCATAATAGTCAATCTCGTATTTCAAATTTTAGAATTAAGAATATTATCTTCAACTAATTATTTTTCCATATTATGGGCAACTACCCTTTTTATTGGAAACAATATTTCTAAGAATTGGTTTGTATCCTGGATAGCGTCTCGGATTAAAGTATCCGAATTTATCCACATGGAACCATTGACTTTTTATAAAAGTCTAAATGAAAATTCAATATTATATGACGGCTTGACAGAGGGGAGCAATAGCGAAATTGGTTAACGCGCACGTCCCGGTTAGACAAGAGGTCTGGGTTCGAGTCCCAGTTGCGACCATTGTCTTTTTACTGTTTTCTGTGTCTTGTTCTCTTTCATATTTTTGTTTAGATTATTATTGTTATCTTCTTCTTCAATGATACATATTCTATTAAACCATTTTTATATATTTATTTCATCACTTTTAATGATTTTTCAAAGGAGGTGTTGAGTTGATTTCATTCTGAGTTGTCCGTTCACCGTCTTTTATATGATACTGTTATTCTGTTTCTTGCATTTGATTCACTTGGTTGCATTATTCTCGGGCGTCCCTGACTTCTTCTAATTCTGAAAATGCTGCTGCAATTTATTATCTATTCATTATGTATAGCAGTGCGGTTCGTGCTGTAAGGCAGGGGAGGCCTAGCCTCCCCAAAATATAGGAGATGAAGGGGAAAAATGTATCCATAATATATCTAAAGTATAATGAAATTTTAATTTAAATGTTACCAATTTATAAATTGTATTGAGTAAGTCTTAAAGTTACTTCGTTTACCCATTTTCACAAGGTCGTTGTCTTTATATTATATGTATAACTCATCACACAAATGCAACGCGGCCGGCCACAGGATTACAATAATACACTAGTGAGGCAGAGATAGGGTCCGCCTCCGAGAGCCGCAGATTTCATGTAGGTGGAGGGCAGTAGGGAAACTGTGGAAGCCACATAGAATCGTAATGAATGGTGCTGTTGCGCGGTAGCGCGTTGTTTAGTTTGAGGCGCGCCTCAAAAAACGAACACCTCCGAAGTAGTATCGATCATTTACGATTAGCTCAAGCTCTCTATTGACCAAGTTTTGTTTGGTTTTGTGATTATTTATGATAGTACTGTGCAGTAGGTACCTACGGAGTACAGCTATTTAGTATTGCTAATTTGAACAGTTGACGGTCTATCTTGTGTTATTGTAGTTTGACGATGGTAAGAGTCCGATTGTTTTTTTTTTTTAGATATAGTTTTTTTTTACATGTGCTCCACACAGGAGGCCCTGAGGAAAACAATTTCCCTGAGGGCCTATGTCATCTTTGGGGATGCTGTGTGGAGGTTTTTTAGAGAAAGGAAGGAGAGGAGAGTTCTGGGAAGGAAAAGGGTTTAAGGGGTGGGTAGGAATCTGGGTTTCAGTGTGTCCTGGTCATCCACCTCCAAGACCTAGACAATACTCATCAAATGAACCCGGGCACCCCTACTAAATCACCAGTAGGTGGAGTAGTTAGGTGTAGTATACAGAATAGTTACTTCAAATAATGATTGTGCCTCCCCACTTTTCAATCCCGCAAACCGGACCTGATGTTTATCTAACCGATGAAGAGAATTTTTTTCCTAGAATTTCTTCCGATCTATAAAATATATTCAACACATTTTTTTCTATTATCGTTATGAAAAATTCAGTGTTTATTTAATGCTACTTAAAACATTTGTCGATAATTTTTTGCTCTATTTTAAACGAGTCGTGTATTATTAAACATTTTCACAATTTTCGTTTAATTATTATAGTTTTTTTTTAATTGGCGCGCTGCCTCTAACATTCATATTTACGTATCTCCCTTTCAAACCATCTTCTTCTTCTTTTTGAACGCTTACTACGGAACCAATTACCTAATTGTGGTGGAAACCATACCTAGGCCGTAATCATATATACCAAACCACCCACGCCGTAACCTTGATAGTCTGCGCGTAATGCGGCCCTGGTTTTCGCGATGTCAGTACCTATTCAATAATTATAAAGCAAAAAATGTCGTTTTATGACAAGCAGAAATCTAAAATTTTGAGCAATAATTCAAATATTCACAAAAAATAGAACTTTTCAAACTTTCGTGAGCTGTATAAGTACTTACCTAAAAAACTGTAAGTAACATTTTTCTCCCAATCTAGGTACCTACAAGTAATGCTAAAAATTACAAAAAAAATAACGCAACAACTCTTTACGTAGGTAGGTACTAATTAGAATTACTAGTTGTAAATATATTACTTATACTATAAAGCGCATAAAATATAACAAAATTAAACTATTCACACAACCTTGAAAATAAAATTGCACTAATATAAAACTATACAGTCGTCTACGAAGGTTACATAAATAAACCGTTCACGAAGGTTATTTCCGAGATAGGTACTAAAATCATAAAATTACTTTGAAATGTAATCAAAAATGTTTATTACAAACAACTGCTTGTCAATTACGATTTGAATTGCGCTAATAAACGCAATTAATTGTTTTTAATAATCATTGTCTATTCGACAACAATTTTATACCTGAAATGTCACCCCAACACGTGCCGCTTGTCATAAAATAATTTAGTATAGGTACATACCTTTACTGGAAGCTTTCTGCTTGATTTGGAACGGATAACAAACACTTCGCAGAGCACGGATTGGATTAAAACGATTAAATGGCGATTGAATTAGTGTTTCTGATACGTTTTAACTTATTAGGACAAGCACGTCGAACGGTGGATAGAGAATTATTACTAGTTTTTGCGCGAATACTGACTTTTGACAGCTCGTTTTGCTGTTACTTCAGTTAGTTTCGTGCGCATGCTCTCTAAACGTCGGGTCATTGCTAAATTAAACATTCATTAGTATTCTTTCAATAAATCAATTGTATTTTAGTATATTTTATTATGTCTACATCCAATTACGCATCGCAGTCGGCGTTTTGTATATGCTAATTTACACCTGTCAACGAGACAAACTGACAAATAGAAACAGATGTTTTTGGTTTACGGCGCCATTTTAAAATGTTGCCATGTGACTGTAACACTTTTACCTAATATATTTTTTCGTTTATTATCCGTGCGTAAGTACTAAAAGATATTTTTATTTTATCTTATGCACAATCTAATAAAAAGGCTGTAATTTTTAAAAATAATAGACCTCTATAGGGCATCTGATTCTTATTTACTAAACTCATCCATATATACGTTGAATAGCTGGGAACGGGGAATATTGAGCCTCCTTGTCTTACGCAGCATTTTAGCTTTTTATAAAACTTCTGCCCGTATCGAAACCAAATCAATGCTGGAAAGGAAAAATGGCTAAAGCGCCATTCAGCTATGACTTAAGGTGAACCTACACAGGGATTGGCTTATTTAGGCTACACAATAAGCTATATTGTTTGTTTGTGCCTGTGTTCATCAAATCAAGTTTTGCTAGAGTTTTCCATATATATTCCTACATCGATATGTTAACAGTCACGGGCTGATGTGCAATGCTAAAAAATCGCTGCTGATATTGAAAGCAAGTACTGGTCCTACTTTTATTCCGCCCATACGTCTTTGCGGAGCCAATCTCATAATCTGTAGTGAAATAAAATATTTGGGTGCAAGCCGACATGTTCGATTCAACAGATTTTTTATTAATTAATTTTATTATGTAATTTTTACACTAAACTTTACAAATTGCTAATTAATTATAACATTACATATTTTATAATAGAGAACTCCAGTCCAATTTTTTTATTTTTTTTAATGAATAAAGACCTTCAAACTTAAATAACTGCATTTTTATTTTTATTTTTATAGTTAGTTTTAATAGTTAAAATAATTGTCAAAGTTTTAATTTTTAAAGACTCCCAGAAACGCACCGTATCTATGGTGGTCTAATTTTTTTACTTTTTAAGTTGTCATTTTGAATCAGTGATGTTATGTCGAGGGAAATTTCCCTAGATCTAGGGGAGAAAAATATTTTTTAGGGATAAGGGAAATCAGGACAAAATCTAGGGAAATTTCGAACTCTGGCAAAAATTTTATTACATATGACAGTATTACTGGTATTATTTATATATATACGTATATATATTTTTTGGAATTCCTATGAATCTTAATTATTTTTCATGTACTTACATGCCATGTTATTTTTAACACTGACAACTCAAAATGATATTAGGGAACGTACCCATACTACGTGACACGTTCGGGGGGGGGGGGTCTTCAAAATACCACGCTTGGTACAAATGAGCGGCGGGTTGCTTATGATTTTTATTTTGCAAAGTGTTTTTTTTAAATTTGGAATTCAGTTTCTAATTCAGTGGTGAGTGTATTCGTACTTTTAAATTATTACTTCACGTAGCAAAAAGTGTTTTATTTGGAAAATCACGGTATTATTAGTATATTTACCAAGTTCCGATATCTTTCCAATTAATTATCATATTAATTAACATATAACAGGATTAGTGTTACACAATCAGGTGGCTACGTAGGTAATTGCGTAAATGTGAAATTCTAGGGAAATTTCACTTCTAACTGTTGGCAACACTGTGAAGAACGCAGAATAATCATGGCGGAATGCTTTGCAATGACTTTTAGGTGTGAGGTGTGTTTTTTATTCAAGATTAACTGCTTTTAATATAGAAAAACATTGGTAAAATGTCCACATTTCACCGCTACTGTTATTGTATTTAATCAAAGTGCAATATAAAAACAATAAATCATCTCTTTCATTGCAAATACATGTGACGTCGTGTTTTGTGTCAGGTGTTACTTTGTAGGTACATTGTTTTATGTATAATACATACAGAAACACTGGTATTTATAATACACTGATCATGACGAGTGTGTAACAACTTGTATAAAAAGCCCTATACTAAAAACAATTTGAAAAAACATAAAAACAAACTTCAAAATATGACACGACTTTAACCTCAAATAGACAACATTTATTGCAGATTGTCCGCAAATATAGCCCCTTTCGTAAATTGTTGAGGGCCTAAATTATGTTTCAATAAACACAATAACTATTATTTATCTAAATCTCTATAAACAGTATGAAAATAAACCAAAAACACGAAATGTTGAATTGCATAGGTACGTGTGCACTTCAAGTCATTTCAAATGTCAATACAATACAATACACAGGTGACAGGTTAACTGTGACGTCACGGTTAACCATTTCAGTAATGCCAACTTAACGCTGTGTTTTCCGAAGAGGTTTAAAAATGCACTTTTTAATAATTTATTAAAAACTCTGCATTTAATATTATGAAATAAAACTTATATATTCAGAATCAGCGTTTCTTGGTCTATATGAACATATTTTTTTAAAGCCATAATATTTTTCACTGGAGTTCCTTATTACTATATTATTCCAGTTTTATGTAGCTCCTACAATACATCTTGAACCTTCCAATTGGTGCGGACTTCAAAGACTTTCTGGTAGCGTGTTATTTATTTATTTATTGTTTCTTTACACTGTAGGTAAAAATGTTTACAATACAATTTGTTACCTCACTAGGACAAGCCTGTGAATAACTTAATAAACTTATAACTTATTAAACAACCAACTTTATTTCCACAAATAAAGTTGGTTGTTTTCAGGTGGAAAAAATATAATAAGCAGTAATTGTTGAATGAAACACTAGTATATATTGAATCATTTGGCGGGTATAAGATAAGCCGCCATAGCTCAATTGGGAGAGCAGCTGACCGGCAATCAGAAGGGCACGGGTTCAAGTCCCGTTGGCGTCATGTATCTTTTCTCGGAAGATTTTCCAATGTGGATGAGTGTTTCAGGCTGATAATTATTGCTTATAATAATTGTTACCCTTTGTGCTATGCATAAAAATCTTGTCTTAAACGTTAGTTTAACAATTAAAAATAATAATAATAAAAACGTTTATTCATCAATACATTTTTTACAGTATTATACACTTTGTTCTTTTATCATTGAGCCTATTGATGAAAAGGTCACTGCTCAGCTACAATTCAGGATTTCAGCTGGTTTCTAGCAGTGCCTCCAAAACCACAAATCTGTTCTTTTTTACAATAAATGTGACAAGTTTAGTGCCTGTTACAGACGTAACGGTCCTAACTCAGCTCAGTTAGTTATTCTGCCTAGGCCTGTGAGGCCCCTGCGTGAGGGGTGGGTGGGAACATTTTTATTTTACTTTTAAAATTAACTGCAGAAAGGAGGCCCTGATAGGAAATAAATTCCTTAAAAGCATAATATGTAATCTTTGAGGATGCTGTGAAAATGGTAGGTACATATTGAGGTAAAAATAAACATATTGAGGAAAAAATATTTCACTTTTTATGTAAGCGGAAACAGTTGCTAGTGCAATGACAGAAGACTTAGCTAGCAGTGGTCGGAACTCACAACGCCTGGGTGGGAATCCAAAGCTTTTGTCTACTCGGCTACTAGCTGAGCTGATTTGTTTTAAATGTTTCCGTTTAAAACAATATATCCATTTAAGAAAATGCTGAACGATTTTCGTCTAAATATTGTTGAGATAGTATATACATAGATACTAAGTGGCGCCATCCTTTGAAGAATTCTTGAATTCGAAACCGGATTACAAAAGTAGTTTTTTTTTAGCGTATTAATAATATAGATGGCAGCACTTTCGTTTGCATCTATTTGGGAATCGAATTTGTACGACAGACGCAAGGCTATTAATACTATTAATTCTACTCCCATCACTCACAACACTTACCTACCCCAATTTGGGATACAATGGAAAAAATTCCCAATTGTATACATAGAACAGAGAATAACAGTAAGCTAAATGGTTTACAACCGAAAGGTAGGTCAATGGCACATTTGTTTCCATTCATATTTGTAAGGAGGGCACTTCTAGTGTTATATTCTTTATTCTATGATAATTTTCCACTCCCTTCGCTCTGATACTTACTGAACTTGGGGATGTTATAGATCCACAGGCTCCGAGGTTATTGAGGAATTGGGACCAATTGGGTATTCGTAATTCTTTTTCAAGTTTTTTTTTGTATTTATTTATGTTTCATGTTTCATGTTCTCCGTAAAACGGTTATACACCAATATATCATGAGAATGATTACAATTTGAGGTACATGTTAGTATAAAAGGTACGGGGGCCGTTTTAGTATTTTGTGGTATGTGTCAAAATATAATTGCTGAATTGTCCGTAAGTGACGTTGAAAATGTGTATTTTCTCTCAAAAAGTTTATGTATTAAATTTTATTGTTTTTTATTTTTAAAACTCGTAGTTGGGTGCAAAGAACTAAAAAAAAACGATAGTTGAAATGAAATACAATAGGTGTATGGTAAACTATGTATTACGTTTCTTATTGTGGTTAAAGTGCAAATATATTTTTAAAGTGTTTATGCAGCGTCTTAATCTCGTCAGCACTACTATGAAGATGCATTTAACACGATGTCTCGTTATCATAAATCATTATTGTAGTGTATTTGAATATGTAAGTAGTTTCAACGTCTCTCAACAGATGTCGTTAGCAAACTTAGTTATATGTAGTATTAAGGTGTCTCAACAGAGGTCAGTAGTTATACTATATAAGATGCTAAAAATATTGCCCATTGAACGGTTACAAAGATAGCCGATCATATCCAATCTACTATTTCCCCACTCCAGATTATCATTGCGCATAAGTTAGAATGGCCTTAAGTCCAGTCAGATATTCATTGTAAATAAGAGGATAATAAAGAAGACTCGTAATAAAGGAACCAAAGTAAATATTGAAACTCCCGATCATCACAGTTTTATGGTTCGTCAGACGAAATAACAGTACTCCACAATTATCATTACAGCACTATATTATTAAAAAAAAGAAATTAACAATGTCCCCAGTAACGTGTAGTGTCAGGGTTGGCAGTGATCTGTCCGAACCCTTTGAAGTGCTCCACGGGGTGAGACAAGGAGATGGATTGGCCTGCCTCTTATTCAACATAGCCGTAGAAAAAGTTATTCATGACTCAGGCATCGAGATAAGAGCAATGATATTTTACAACTCTGTGCAACTATTCGCTTACGCTGATGATATCGACATAATCGCGAAAACTCCAGATGCTTTACATAACGCCTTTATAAATCTTGGAAGTTCTGCCAAAAATATGGGTCTCGTAGTAAACCAGCAAAAGACCAAATACATGGCCGTAGGATGCACCAAACAAACCCCAACTCTCTCATGTGGAAACCAAAATTTCGAAACGGTACCAAGATTCACATACCTAGGCTTCCTGATAAAACGACAATAATACACAGAGGAGATCCAGAAGCGCATAGTGAACGCAAATCGCTGTTATTTCCGCCTACAAAACCAATTAAAATCCAAACTGCTGTCCAGAAACACGAAGATATCAGTGTACAAAACACTTATCAGACCAGTACTCTCGTACGCAGCTGAGACTTGGGTACTAACTAAGAGGAATGAGCAAGCACTGGACGTTTTTGAAAGAAAAATTTTGAGGTGCATCTTTGGACCGGTTCTAGAAAATGAATTTTGACGCAGACGTTATAACAATGAGCTCTATACTTTGTTTAAGGAGCTAAACGTCGCAAAATTTATAAAACTGGGAAGACTTCGGTGGCTGGATCATGTGGAGAGAATGACCGAGCATCAAGCACCAAAGTCCCTGCTGAACTCAATACCCATAGGGCGAAGGATCCTGGGAAGACCAAGACTAAGATGGAGCGACAACGTCCTCAAAGACATATCTATCTTGGATCTTCTAAACTGGAGAGAGCTGGCACAAAAACCGAGATGAGTGGAGGAAGACTCTTGATGAGGCCAAGACCCACCAGGGGTTGTAGAGCCAATAGTGATGATGATGATTATTAAAAAAAACGTATTTGGATGCAGTTATTATGCAACAATCCTTAAATGTTTCAGATTGTTAACAGTAACAAATTCAATACACACTGCTATGTCACTACCTTCATAGTACCTACTTACTTCTTTATATATGTAATTGTTGTGTACCTTTTATTTGTATAATAATAATAAGAAACTTACATACACTTTTATAATGGCAGAAAGAAAACTTTTAATTACAACTATTTTTATATTATTTGTTAAAAAATGTTTTATACCACTGCCACCGGTATGTTTCTAGTACTTGAGCTGCACTGGAATCATGTTTAGAGTAGTATTGTGACAATAATTGCTGAATCGTATACTGTAAGCCTGAGCCCAAATACGGATCTGCTTGTTGAACTCCTTTGTACAACTTACTTATTAAATACTTATACCTTCTTGTGATGTGCCTGCTTATGTCTTTCATGCTCAGTTTATTATTTATGTACTGTATAACTTACCAATGTTACATGTAAAAGCCTTCAAAGCGTAAATAAATAAATATCGCAGATCCCAGGGTGGGTTTTGACTTCCTCCAAACAAGCACAAATGCTCTTCACTTACTGCAGTCCTTCACCATTCACCTCCAGTCCTCACTCCTTCCCATCCTGCTCAAATCATCGTTTACACAAGTTTATTCACCTCTTCCTCAGTCCAGCTCTGTGTCACTTCAGCTGGAGCACCCACACGGTTATTATTTTTGATTTCTATCGTCTGGCATTCTTTCAACGTGTTCAGCACGAACGATGGCCTCAGTGGTTGAGCGGCAAAGCTCTCGACTAGCAATCCAAAGATCGCACAAACAAAATATTCATGCATAAAAATGTGATACTCTAACTCTAAGATACTCTCAGTATCGTCATGGTGTAAGACCACCATTCCAAATAGAAACGTTGCTTGAAATGGCCGTGTTTGGTGACCAGATCTGAATAGCCAGGTACTTCCCCACCTTCCTCTTTTCCATCTACTTCCCCTCCCCACTACCTTCAGCCTTACAACCTACCCCAAATGGGGATGCCATAGTCCCACTGGCTCCAGAGGGGAGCAGCTGGCACTCTTGTGAGGTATTACTATAAATTTTTTTTTTTTAAAAGCTTGAACCCTTTCCGAGTTTGGAGCTGTATTATTTTCAGAGTCCTGTGTCCTCAATGTGTACTATTTCACAGCATATCTGGGCTGGGTCTGATGATTTAAACCCGCTGAACCCCCCCTCTTGGCGGCATGTCCGTACGCATGAGTTCCGGGAGCCCCCTTAACCCCCTCAAGCGCAGGCCCAGGACCCCCGACTGGGCTAGTGCTCTGTGTGTCCATAAGGTAAAGACATAACTGCTGAAATGCTGACCTTTAGGCCGTCCGCTCATGGAGAAACTGAAAAAAAAACAGCTGGCAACTCAATCTCTGTCCACAGGAAAGGAAGTTGTGAATTTCATTGGCGGTCCGCGCACAGGTCTACAGGCTACCATACCTGTCAACAAGGCAACTGAAATGCGACTACAGTTGGCAGGTGCAGTCTCGCCACGGCAGTTGCGTTTCAGTTTCCTTGTTGACAGGTTGCCATGGTAGCGGCTCTCAACCCGCCAAGTTTTGTTATGTTTTGACATGTCAGATCAGAAAAATATCGATTTTATTCAGGAGGTTGATTGCGATTGCATCGACAACTGTTTTTTTTTCAGTTTCTCCATGAGCAGATGGCCTCAGACATGACCCTTGTCATATGATTTCACCACACACATACCTCAGGAATCCTTTGCCAATTGTATTACCAACATATCAGAGTTAGTATCATCACTCTATTGTGGATTGACATTTATAAATGGATACAGTTAGGGTAATAAATAAATAAACAGAATAAATTTTTGAGAGCAAATATATTTTCATAATATATTTAAGATTTACAGGTTTCACATAGAATAATAAAAATAAAAGTGTAGTAATTACAGATGAGCTCCCCCTGTATTGCGACGTTTCAACTAAACATACTTTTAATAATCATTAATAATAATATAAAATAAACAAATACTCAAATCGCAAATAGAGGGAGAACAAAAAAAAGAAAAAAAAAAGAATTTTGTCAAACCAAACTTATTTCTTAAACATACAATTTATATATTTTTGACATATCGTTTCATCGACATATTAAATATACATAATATGTCATTCATTCAACACTAATTATAGTTAATTTCTAATTCTCTTACTTATGGTGGACGATACAATTGTTAAAGTAGAGGCCGAAGTATTTTTTAACGAGATATCCATTTTTTACATATAATTTTAATATTTACACCAATTAATTAACACACATTTATAAACACACCAAACATCCTTTGTTTAAACAAGGAAAATTCAGTTTGTTGTTTTCGCAGGCATTTGAATCTCAATTAAAAAAAATTAATTAGCATAGCAAAATTTTACAAAAAAATATTGTTAAATTCACAGGTTTTTAGTTTATATGCCTGGATAGCTTAGTGGTGAGAGCATTGTCTGCTTAATTAGCAGTAGTTTCAGACTCTGTTATAGTATTATAAAAAAGGAAAGAAAAAATTAAAAAAGAAAGCGAAAATATTTTCATAAAATTATTAAATTGTCGTAAAAATTTTAAGCATAATATTTACAAAATAATTCAAAGTCAGAAAATAAAATAATAATGCGTTAAAAAGTAAAAAAAAATAAGAAAAAATTAAAAGTCTTCGATTTAAAAATGTATAGAATAAAATAAATAAAAATTCATGCGTTTTTGTAAGAGCGATAAATCTATGAAATAATTAATGTATGTAATTTTATCAAATATCAAAGAGTGTGCTGGCTATTACAAGAAACATTCATTTTGTATGCATAGTTTGTATCTAAATGTCTTGTAAAATATTAATTTATATATGTAATCAGTTATAATGACTTATATGTTATCAATATATCGTATAATATGTGTACATATTTAATATTTCAAATTCTGTATATAAAATTTAACAATATCTACCATCATAAGAACAGCATAATATATGTTTTGTTTAAATCATATTTTCATTCATACGCAAGCTTACATTTAAAAGGTTGACCAATTATTAATTCTTTTGTCTTTGATAAAACATATGTTTCTAATTTAAATTTGAACCAAAATTTAAAATATTTGATTGATGAAAAAAATATTTTTAATTAATCCCATATTTTGATGGCAATTTTTTTAATAGAAATTCATACACAATTTGCAATTTCAATAACTGTTTTAAGTTGTTTTTTTTTAATATGTGCCAAAGTAAATTACCACAATTGTTACATTTACAAATTAACGAAAGATGTGAATTTGTATTATAATTTTTTTTTTTAAAGAAAGACAAACATTCCCGGGTTACGAATAACCTGACAGTATTTGAATCCCTCTTCCTACTGTCAATGGAAAATGTTACTTGTTCATTGATGGAGTACTTTGCTAGCAGAGGATCGAATCTGTAATGAGGCAGAACACATCTGTGTATGGAGTCATCTGAAGAATTTTGAAAAAAAGTGGATTTTTAACAGTAAAACATCAAATGATGAATTTATGAATAAAAAAAAAAAAGATTTTGTGGTGATGTTGAGTAAGTTACTTTGAATTAAAACTATTTTAAATTGTCTTAATGTCTAAGCCAGATGGATTTCGAATTAATTTTTTAATTCATAGATATTATTTTTGAATTGAAAAATTATGAAAATTTGTATTTACTAAATGATTCCTTGCAAATTTTGTGCGTTTTTTTAGGGGATGATTATGTTATTTTTGAATGTCAACAATATAATACGTATGAAAACATTTTGTTCATTCGAAAAGCAGTCTTTGTACTTAGCAATCACACTGACTTCAATCATGCATGGACAGGTATCTAAATATTTTGGCTTGGCAGCTAAAAAGATTTCATTCAATCGTATCTTGGGTACTTCATTCGACAGTGGATTAAAAATGGCTGATGATGAAAATAACCAATTTTTTATGTTATGTCCAAACCACAATATAAAATTCAATGAAATCAAAATTAGTGCCACTTAGTCGAGTTTCAATAGAAATACATATTTTGAAACAACAAACATTCAGATTTTATTAATTTATATTAATAATGTAAAGTTAATTGTTTATTCTATCTATTTTTGTAACCGGCTTTTGATAAATATACTTTTTTTCATGGTTTGTAGTGAATTTGTGACATTAAACAGTAATATTACATTTAATAAGAACAGAATGGTATAACAAAACAAAAAAAACATTCGGCCAACATGAGTTTGTAAAATGAAAGAATTCTATAAAAATTTAATTAAAACTTTATTTAAAAAAACTGTTTTATTTGTTTTAGAATCCATTATAAAAAAACCTAATAAAAAAAAATTGAAAAATTAGTCAAAATTTTTACTTATACTGCTAATATTCACGCCCACCACATATTGTTATGATCAAAGTTACGGTGTCAACAAATGAGTAAAAAAATTACAAAATATTGTGATAATCCAGTAAAAAGGTAATTTAAGAAATACATGCCTTTAAAATTGCATAATTTGTAGACCTGTAGTGGTAGACGTGAACCATAAAAAAAGATATTTTTGTTATGAAAGTTGTCAATTTAAAGAAAGTTTAACAATTGTAATTTTTTTACAAGAATTACATACAAGGTACATAAAAATAATATTTCAATTTTGTATAGGTGGTACAATAATCAAAAATCTATGGGCCATTTATCACTAGGCGAATACACAAAAATGTGTTTTTAAATTAATTATATTTTGAGAGTAAAGTTGTACACTATGTATGAAATATTTCAATAATGTTTTATTACAAATGCATAAGACTTTCACTTAATTTAAGAATAATTTACTGAATTTTTGATAAAACATAAAAACAATAAAAAAATTGTAATTTTTTAAAAATCATTTATTGTATATATATAATGTAACAAAATTATAGTAAAAAAAACGTAGAAAATAGAAAAATTGTGAAAAATAAGAAAGGTGAGTAATTGTAAGGTGAGTGAGTAGCTTAGAAAAAAATTGCAATAGGTAGCAAAAAATATAATATTATGTATGAGGTAAAAGCATGTAGGCCTATTTAATTTAAGTGACATCACAGATATTAAAATATTAATGAAATAATTATTGTTAATTAATAAAAAAAAATTAGGCATTTATTTACATTGTTATTATATTTTCAATCATATTTGATACTGTTACAATTTTTTATGCAAATCCAAAAGGTGAGAACCAGGTCTTTATTACAATACCAGTTTAATTTTGAAATCAGACTGAAAATTAAGGAAACTTTGACATAAAATGGCATGCAATTGTAACTTCATTTACGACATGTCATTTTCACAATGACATGTATTGTGTTATACTAACTAAACCTATTGCACTGTAAATGGTAGGAATATTCAATAAAATGATATCAGTATTACATAAAATATATTCAATTCACGATTTTTATACAAATTAGGTATTTAATTTTGTGATGGAAAAATTATTGTATTTCGTTGAGCCTCAATAATAAGAAAATGAGTTGATGTTGTAAAAAAGATATGACTTTAGAAGTATGTCATGTTTAATGTTGTAAAAAAGATATGATTTTAGAAGTATGTCATGTTTAATGTTGTAGAAAAGATATGATTTTAGAAGTATGTCATGTTTGATGTTGTAAAAAAGAAATGATTTTAGAAGTATGGCATGTTTAATGTTGTAAAAAAAAATACGATTTTAGAAATACATTACATTTAATGTTGTAAAAATATGTGGTTATAGAAATATCTCATATTTAATGATGTAAAAAAAGATTAAATTTTAGAAATATGTCATTTTTAATGTTGTAAAAATGAGACAACTTCAGAAATACAACAAGTTCAAACAGAAATAATAATGTTTTTTTATATACATCATATTTGATGTTGTAAAAAAGTGATTTAGAAATGACAAATTTTTGTGAGACTATTAATTCTATGCGCACTATACTTTCGTGGCTTGGCCTATTCCAGCATTTCGCAGCCCAAAAAGCTACTTTAAAACGTTAGAACAGCTACTTTAAAACGTAGTCTAAGAGTACCATTAAGGTGAATTATTGAATCATTGTATAAAATGTTAAAAAAATTAAATCTACAAAAAAATCGCTTAAAAATGACATAAATTTTGTAAAAATAGTAACGATTTAAAATTGACATACAACATATTTAATGATGCGAAAAAGTGATAATTTCACAAAAACAAAAGTTTTAGGACAACTATTGGGTGAATTAAAAATCTATATTTCTAAAGTAAAAAATTTAAATGCATGAAAAATGGCTTTGAACACAGCTGTGGCATCGATGGTATCATCAGATATATTTTTTAACAACAAATTCATATAAAAAAATAATTATGAGATGAACCATTAATGCTAAATATAATTTACATTAAACAATTTTTCCATCACAAATCAACACCTGATAAATACTGCATAGCATGACCTGATTTTAGTCATAAAATCATAGGCATGTTATAAAGTATTAAAAAGCAAGCAGTTATTTTATTATCTGAATCAAATATGTAATATAATATATTGTACAAAATTAATCTTATCATTATGTATTTCAAATGCAAAAATCAAATCACATACAATTCACACGTGTCATGGCAAGTTCTGTTAAGTTATGTTGTAAACATGATATAAATACACAATGTTGTAAACATGATATAAACATAATGTTGTAAACACGTTACATACACAATGTTGCAAACAAGTTACAGGCACAATGTTGTAAACTGGTTATAAACTTGTGTTAGAAACATGTTACAAAGTCAATTGTATACTTATTATAAACACCTTGTTAACATAATGTTTATAAACATACAATAAGTAGTTTCAAGTCCTAAATTAAAATTGGCTAATTTACAGTGTCGTCTGACCCTAAATATAACAAACATGTTATTTTAAAAATTTATAAAACATCGACTCGTGGCAAATCAAAAGTGACGCCAGCGAACAAAATAATTATTGGGATTATTAATAATAAGTAATATTCACACTAAGCGAAGTTTCGTGTAGCAACACTTTCTACATAAAATCACACCAAATAAATATGCAAGCCGATGTTGAAAAATTAATACAATATTAAGAACAACATCACAGGTAGGTAAGTAATGTCTGTCTGTACCTATCTAACTTCTCTGCAGCCAAGAAAAGAATTTGAATAATTGAGTTTTTCAGTCACTTTTTCATCTGCGCCACTTGGCGCACTTAAATATTAGTAATACTAATTTGATTTTTTTTTTTTTAAGATTTTTTCCCCTTTTACACTAAATCTTCGTCCGAGAAATGGGGGTCGGATCAGAAATCCAGCTCTCGGTAGCTGGTGCTGAGTGAGGATCAGGTCTGGGGGTCTTCCAGAGGCCGGAAACGTACAAAGCCGTCTTGCGCTACGAGCATGCTGCCGTTTCGTTCTTCCGATTCCGCTACGTGCTCGGGATTCAGATACGAACCAGGATGTTCGAAGTTACCTCCGCGGCCGCCTTGCGAGTTTCCAGCTATCGCCGATGTGAAATTCCGATCGTTTGGGTTTTCGGAGAATCCGTAGAGATCAGTCGATTTGGGGCGATCGGACTGATTTGCAAACACATGGCTGTTGTTCTTACCGCGTTTCTGCGATCCACTCGAGTTGATCATTGACGATGTGGGAGATTGGTTCCTGGCGTTTCTACGTTGAGAATCTCGAACTGGGCCCCCTTGTAGCATCATGACTGCGGGATCGTAGTAGTTTCTCATTGGATTTAGGGTTTGAATACCCGATTGGTGGAACGATCCGTTGTCAGACGGATACCCAAATTCGCCAGTTTCGTTCATATGTGGATGGTGGTAATGATGGATGTTTGGATCGTAGCCTAATGTCATGCAATTATTCTGTTGGTTCTTCTGACTGGCACTTTGCTTGTTCCTATGTTTCTTTCTCGGGTTGCTTAAGTTGTGACCGCTATTGTTTCGTGATGACAATCGATCGAACGACAAGTGTTTGAAATTATTTTGCGATCCCCGGACGGATCCTCCATTTCCATACGCACCACCCCCTGAAGGATTGTTTTTGTGGTTGATATCACGGACAAAATCAGAATTGCTTCCATATTGTATAACGTTGTATTCGTGATCGATAGAATCGCCAGACGGATCCATATTCTGAATTGCAGGTTCGCAGTTAGAATAATGTTCCTCTGAAGCTGAGATGTTATCCATGTACCCTTGGTGGTTGGCTCCTTGCATGTGCCCCTTCATCAAATGGTTGGTAACTCCCTGACTAGACGTGGCGTTGCTCGATTCTGTAGAACTGCTGTGAGCGGCGTTAGCGATGGAACTGTGTCCGGAATAGTTTTCCGCTATAGAACCGTTGTCACAATTAACTCCGAGCGCATTGATCTGAAACCGCTGACCCTCGATACCCGTGGAACAACACTGATCTGGAACGCCTTGCATATGCGGTCCTAAAACCCCTGCATCATAAATAGGCTTTCCTGTCCTCAGAGTATAAGTGTGAAGATTAGTGTTTGTGTTGCAAATTGCCGGGTAATCGGATTCAAACTGTTCGTTACTTGAGCTGGCGGTGCAAGGGAACAGACCTAGTCCAGATATTTTATGTCCGTCCGACTTCTCGTGTTGGAGACTCGCAACAATTCCAACTTTGAGACTGATAACCCAGGATATAAGTGCAACGATGCTGATCTCAATCAGTCGTAGGGAGAACTGGTATCCCCATTGAAGCCAGTTGAATTTAGTCATGTTGACTTGTATATTGATTCCGAATATGCCGTATATTTGAAGAACTGCCAACAGAATGAAGAGCATGGCCGTGGCGAGGTTGATATGAATTGCTTGATACAAGTTCTGGAATCCATGAATATAAGAATGCGACTTCTTTTGCAAGACCTTTTTCAGAGTTCTGTACACGTACAAGTATAGAAGACCCAAGGTCAGACAGACGAGGACATAGATGACTTGACAAACGAGACCCAAGATTCTCTTTTCCATGTTGTCCAAATTTTTGTACACGGAATTAGTATTTTCAATCATATGCAAGACGATGCAGAAGATGACATGGAGCAATCCTCCAATAATAATGGTCCTCGGACGCACGACCATCGAATAGCAGCTATTTTTAAAGTTGATGCTATTGATCAACAAAAACAGAATTGAAGCCGAGAAGGCAATGCTGAGGAAGATTTCCGGAACGTGAAGTAGAATCTCACTCAAAAACATGGGTAAAGATCCGTTGATGTTGTAAGGATCGTAACACATGTAGAAGATTCGCATCAAACAGACCAGAACGAGGATAAGATGCAGGATAATGAAGTAGTACTGAGTGAAGAGATGGGTGAACTTGTTGTAGCAGATGATCTTGAAGATGGAATACACAGCCAGAATTGTGAACATGGCTGTAGCCAAATAGATGTGCAGGTTCCATGCAACGGGCCATGTAACCCCAGCTTGATTCCTTGTATGAGAGACAGAACTACCACCAGACTTGGAAGGTTTCTGTTGCATCTTTCCTTCTGTGTTTGTATTAGGCAAGTTGTGGAATCTTTCGGTTGACGATTCAGAGTCCTTCAACACAAATGTGGAGACTGTTGCGCTGCCTTGATTCGAATTGAGTTTACCTCCATCTACAGAGTTGTTATCACCAGCTTCAGGGTTTTCGGGATGCTTGTTGGTGGCGAATTGGAGGTTTCTTCTGGTGTTGGATTCCCCAGCATTTTCAACCACGAGAGGTCGGTCGAGGTTTCCCATGTCGGGATCCATAACTGGAAGGGCTGAACCTTCTGTTGAAGATTCTCTATCTGCAACGGTCCTTTCGATACCTTGTCCCTTGTTGTTTTTGAGTCCAGTAATTCCTAGAATTGTGCTTTGGTTCCTTCGTGTTGTTTCCACTCTCGGGGGTTCGAGGTTTTGAGTTCCTGAAGGTGGTTTAGAGGTTGGAGTTCTCAGTAGAATATCAGGGACGTCATCCTTGCGTCCATTGGAGCCAGAGAGGATTCTGGAGACGATGGATCTGTTGAGGGGATTGGGGACAAAGTCTGTAAAGTTGGCTTGTTCTGGAGAGCTGAGAGATCCTTGGGAACGAAGATCATCAATGGACAGTCCTGAAGAATCGAGACTTCCATCAGCATTCACCTGGAATCAGAAACAAAAATGTTGTAGTAAGAAATATTGGAATCGCAGTAAGTAGCCATAAATTCTTGAATCCAAAAGTTTAGAATAAGGTATGCTGGCACTTGGAAGTAATGTAATGTACCTTGTGACTCGGTGTGTTGAGAGCTTTCTTCTTCTGATGAGGATCTGCTCCGGGAATCGGTGGAGAAGGTACTTGAGGTGAAGGTGGTTCCTGTAAAAACACAAATTATGAATTACTCATATTTGAACAAATCTATTTCCAGATTTACAATGTATTCAGCAGTCGGTGGTCAAATACTAATTAAACAAAATCTCTTAAAAAAGTCACATGGAGTGAAAGTCACTAACTAACAATTTGATAGTTTTGAGATAATGGGTGTAATAATTTAATTTTAAATGTCTATTTAGGGTGATAATAAAAGTTTTTTTTTTAATAATTATTGTTTTATTCATTGCACGATCAGATCTTTAAATTACCTAAGTACATATGTTAAAAAAATTCAACAAAATATTATTAGCTACTTTTTACAATACTGGTTTCTTTGATTTTTGGGGTGTTATGCCGTGTTGCGCTACCTCCTTCTTTAGCCAACGTTTCGGACATCGTTGCAGTGTCCATCATCAGGGCAGATCCGGCAGATCCGGTAGATGTGCCAGATCTGCCCTGATGATGGACACTGCAACGATATCCGAAACGTTGGCTAAAGAAGGAGGTAGCGCAACACGGCATAACACCCCAAAAATCAAATAACGAAAATGCTTTTGGCCGTGAAAATCTCAAAACTTATCTGGTTTCTTTGAGTTTAAAAATTAGTGATTTATATTTACTTTCAGTGATTTTTCACATTATAGGTTTTTTCTAGTTTAAAGTATTTAGCAGTTGTTGACATTTAGTTGTTGATTTAAGTGTTATTATTTTTAGGAAGGATACCACTTTTTGCAAAAAAAGAGAGGAATAAATAGGTAAAATAATATGTTTGAATACTATGTGAATTGTTTGCATATGCGATAAGTATCTAAAAATAATGACTCTTGGTACATAAAAAAATCTGTTACTGTTTTTAATGACTTCCCTTGATATAAGTTGATTTGGGAACTTTCCACCAAGTTATTGACTTTACCCATAGAAACGAGGTTAAAAAATAAATACTTTGAAGAATCTAACTAATTTTTACCAAAAATGTCGGTGACTTTTCTGTCTCCGATCAGCTAAGTGATTTGTTTAGTAAAGCTCGATTCGCCTTTTGGTCAGAGAGCTGCGTTGGGAAGAATGTGTTTGTGCATTTGAGGAGTATTGAGCTAAAATTTCAGCTCAACAGTTGATCAATAGGATTTTTGGAATAATGTAAATGAAGTGACGTTTGTTACAAACCTGTCCAGCTCTGATGGGCACCCTCTCATGTCCGGGGACCAAAGAAGGAGGAGGAATTGGTCTCCGATTCAGGTAGCTCCCACTATCGGCATTTGTTCCTGAAATTAGACAAGCCTATTAAAAAAAACTGTAAAAAAGCAAGGCAACAATAGTATATACACAAATTAATTCAACAATCAATATATATTTTTAAAATTATATCCACACCCTTGACTCTGTTCCGAAACGGGTGGTCCGTTTGATAGATTCTCCCATCTTAACAGACGGACTGCAAACTTTAGAGCACAGGTGTCTGGTGGGAATGCTGTCCTTGTTCTACCGGTATATGGAAGATGCTCCGAGGAACTAGCATCGTTGATCCCCTCGGCACCGGTGCATAGTAGGGAAACACGCCAAACACGCGCCCAACATTTGTACATGGTTGACATCAGTCACATGAGAACGGGTCGTTTCTATGACTCGTTCTTGAGTTCAACGGCTCGACTGTGGAACGATTTGCCGGTCTCTGTGTTTCCTCCCTCCTACAACATGGGTCTCTTCAAGACCCGTGTTCACTCCTTCTTTTCCTCAAACAGACTCCACACAGCATCTTCAAAGATGACATAGTAATAATAAAGAAAATAATTTTCCTCAGGGCCTCCTGTGTGGAGTTAATGTAAAAAAAAAAAAACACAAGAGGCATTGCGGAAAGTATTCAGAGCATATTCCATCTTTGGGAATGCTGTGTGGAGGGTCTTTGTAAAGAAAGGAAGGAGATGAAGCTTAAGAGGGAAAAGAATAAGAGGGGTGGGCAGGAACCATCCCACTGCCGTGTAAGGCATTGGGTCGAGGTTTGAGAGGTTCCTTTCCCATAATTCGTGAATAGGCTTGAGTCTCGGTTCGCAAATGTATAACGCAGCACAAGAGTTCAACACTACAATGATTACAGACAATTGTTTCGGTTATCAAAGTCTTGTAATGCCAGCAAAATGTTTACATCCGGAAGAGTAAATCGATCATCTTTCAGAGATCTTCCCTTCCGAATCAATTGGAGAAACTGGCATTTTTTTATTCTTATATCTTTCGTCATAGTTTTTATTCTTCAAATCTTGTTGTTTGTCCTATTCTGGTCGCGGAACCAATCGCTTTAATTAGGTACCTTCAGGTGTTCGTCTTTCGAGAATGGGTCGTTTCCAAGACTCTTTCTTGAGTTCAATAGCTCGGCTGTGGAATGATTTGCCGACCTTTATATTTCCTCCCTCTTACTGTCTCTTCAAGATCCATGTTTACTTCTTCCTGTATTCAAAAACAGCATTGCCAAAAGTGTCAAAAGCCCTGAGGGAAATTATTTTCCACAGTGCCTAAAAAACTGCGTGGAGTTAATGTAAAAATAAATAAAAAATATATTAGATTAGATTAGTTCAGCCTAATTCAGATTATTTTAGGTTAGGTTGGTATAGATTTCATAAGAAGACCCGGGACATGGAAATTTCTCTTACCTCTAAGCGTGGGTTTGTCAGCGAAGGGGTTTTTGAAGTCCGGCGGCAGCGGGGGCGTGAAGTGGGTGCGCGACGGGGGCGCGTAGGACGGGGGTACACCGGCCCCCGCCAGGATAGAAGCCCCGTGATGTGACGGCGGTCTAGAAACAACAAAATAGAAAGTTAATAAAGGACTAATAAAAGCATCAACATAACATGATAATTTCGAGTAACTCTGCTATTTTATTAAAGCGTATTAATCAGCAACTGTACAGGGCGGTTCCGATGAGAAAGATTGATTATTCTCCTTACCAGCAACTAATTACTCAATATCAACTTTATTTCACTAAAAACTTGCTTTAATATAAACCTACATCCAAGTTAGCAATAAAAATGAAATGCGTGATAAAAATTTGAAGTTTTTAATAATATCTAAGCCAAAATAAGCGTACAAAAGAAATCTGAAATATATTGGTTTGTAAAACTGTAAATAAATAGACAAACTGATGTATTTTCGTCATAAAACATGTGTTTTTTTAATGATTTTATTTGAACTAAAATTAAAATTTCGAAAAGTAGCTTTCCTAGAAAATTTGTTGATTTATTTTACTGTATGATTATACATATGATTTGAAATGTGTGTTGTGTAATGCAATATTTTGTTTAAATATTTAAAAAATCTGCCAACAAACAACAGTAAAACCTTATTATAATAAAAAAAATATTTTTTCAAAATTTAAAACACATCTTATTAGATAAAATAAAAATCTTTCGAAGTCAATTTATATTTTTTTGTAGAAAAGAGTCGATACGTCTATAATTTGATTTAAAAATGACATATTTCCATATGTGTGTGGTTATTCCTTCTTAATGCGTGATATATAAGCCATTCGCAATCAGATCAGCCAAAGTATCAATTTGGTAATACGTAGAAGTCTGGAGTTTGGTTGGCTCGAATGCTGTATGAGGATATAACTCCACAGCACATCCATGGCTGTGGCAGCCAGTCACCCATCCAATTACGCACACAATCAGACTTCTCTTATGGTATCGAATTCAGTGGAAAACTCACCTCCCCCCCCCTACCAACTTCTAGACTAGACTGTGCAGGAGGGTGTCTTACTGGCTTTAACATATCAGACTGATTTTGATGGGAGGAAGCACCGGTTATAGCAAAATCTATTTATATAAAGAGTCTGTAATAGGCATGTGGATTTGATTTTTGTATAAATCTACAGTTTTATTCCAAGATTGATGAAATTTGCACACTTGACTTGTAAAAAAGTTAGGACAAGAACAAGTGGTTGTGTTGTTTTTTAAATAAAGCACCCTTTGAGAAATTAAATCCATTGTTTTTATTGCTATGTTTTAAAGTTACAAGTTACTGACACATAACTTATTCCCTACTCAACGGACAAAAGTTCAATCAACACAATATGTTTTCTGTGTAAGTTTAGTTAGAGAAGTGTTAATTTTTAGCTAGCTTTAGTGGGCTTTTTATAGTTAAATTCCTTTGTATATTGAGAAGGGAGGAAGTTCAAAAAATGATCACACAATCAGCGACATCTGAAATTACTGGCGCCATCTTTGGCCTAAATGAATAAACTTGTTGTTAATAATTACCACTATTTATAATCCATAATTGGTTTGAAACTTGACTAGAAAACAAAACAGACTTTCAAAATCAGAGGAAAATAACTGTCTACATTTGATTTTTTAATAATAATAATAATATCTTTATTTGGAAAACAAACAGCTTTACAAAGATACATAAAAAAGAGTGCTAAAATAAAACAGTAAGCCTAAAAACATGTTTTCACTGATAATTTTATTTTTTTATTAGTAGCTAGAGCTAGACAAGAAAAACATGAAGAAAAACTAAGAAAAAAATAGTTAAGAGAAGCTAAATACTTAAATATGCATGATAAAAATATAGAAAAACACAATAAAGGGTAAACTTATGATCTTATAGGAGTATAAGGATGATATGTATGTAATTAGGAATTACATACATATTAATTAATTATTTTGAAAAACTCTCTGTAAAGCCTGGGCGACGCTGAGGAAATCAGATAGTTTAAATTAAATTAATTTAATGTGGGTAGGTTAGTTAGTACCTCACCATATATTAATTAACACTTTATTTATTTTTATTCTTTACGTATACCTCACAAGAGTCCCAACTGCTCCCAATGGCTGAAGGTAGCAGGAAGTGGAAGGAGGTAGGGAAATAAGAAGATGGGGAAGTACCTGGCTATTCAGATCTGGTCGTCAAATAAGGCTAAAGCCATTTTGAGCAATTTTTTGATTCTGAATGGTGGTCCGTCAATTATTTTCAGACTCAATTTCGAAACTATTTTGAAGTGGTTTTTGGTGGGGCAGTGAGTATTCAAATTTTATCATTTTTGAAAACAAAGACTTCAAAAGAATCATTCATTTTTCCTACTCTTCTTGAAAAATTTTTTTTTTGATACTGTTTTTTTTATTATTATATTTTTCTGAAAATCGTGATTCATGAATAATAAAAATGATTGATATTTTTCCTGTCATCTAAGAACACACGTAAATAACAAAATAAACATTTTTTCTTCAAACACAGCAAACTTATTTTTTGGCAACATTTTAATTCAAAATTAATAAAATACTTACTTATAACCATTTTTACTGTTTAAAAAACCAACATGTTTAGTAAGCAATGCTTACTTCATCAGGGTTTACTTAAAACTCCTTGTAAACCACGGACATATGAATATATATGGACCTGCCCTAAGTGATAAAAACGTATTATTTCCCCCTCCACATGACGCCGGCTGGAGCTCCTCCTTGGAACCGGCTCGCTCCATGGGGAGGGGATAGAGCCTCGCTTGAATCTAAAATGTGTGACGTCATCATTCTTGCCGTGAACAGCTAGAAGGTAACATCCATACATTTAACGAAATATAACGCCAAAACGGTAGCGTATGCTTTACAATATATCTACATATCAATGTGCACATAGCGAATGTGGGCGGTTCTTCAGTGTGCTCGTCGCTGGTTACAGGGGTAAGTAAATTATGAAACATTTGTAATAGTGTTTTAACTAAACACGGCAACAAAATATTGCTATGTGTATTGGGGCGAGTCTTTTTGGGGTGAGCATTTGGCCTTAGCAAATATGTTATTATCGTGGCAAGCAATTCGCGCTCCCATGTAAAAAGGTCTATTCATTCAAAGCAGATTTTGCTTTTAAGAACTGAATGGTGATATTGTAATGCGAGATGCCTATTTACTGTCAGATTGATTGTATAACGAATCACAGTCATCTTTCCCCTCTTCGCCTTCCATAGTTTGGTTTTACCCCTCATCTGTAACTGCTTGTCTATCCATTTGGATGTCTATGTTGTAAACCCTATTTTAAGTAAACCCCGATGAAGTAAGAATTGTTTACGAAACATTATTAACTTTAAATTGAAATTATTTTTTTTCCAAAAATAATAAAAGTACGACGTATAAAAATAATAATAAAAAGTAATATTATATACAAAGTTTAAAACCGATACAGCCACCCTAATAATTCAAAAGTCCGTGGAACATCCGGTGGTAGATAAACGCCCAGATAATAAATGGATATCGCACAGAATCCAATTTTGATATTGAAAAATAGAAAAAATAAAACCAAAAAGGCAGCACAGTGGCGTACCTCGCCCAATGAAATTGCAAGGAGCGGAAGGAGGTACCGTTAGTATTATTACCTACTGGATGTAGTATTTGCATGAAAGCGCAATCAGCAGTGGCGTACGGAAGCTCAAAAATATACGACTTTTCGAAAAGGATGTGCTACTTTGAAAGCCATAAAAAAATTTGAATTTGTGCACAAAAACATTTTGTCGCTTTATTGCATAGAATTGAATGACCGAGCATCAAGCACCAAAGTCCCTGCTGAACTCAAGACCGATAGGACGAAGGAGCCTGGGAAGACCAAGATTAAGACGGAGCGACAACGTCCTCAAAGACATATCTACCTTGGAGATTGTAAACTGGAGAGAGCTGGCACATAACCGTGATGAATGGAGGAAGACTCTTGAGGAGGCCAAGACCCACCAGGGGTTGTAGAGCCAAGAGGATGATGATGACTGCATAGAATTATGTACACAACATTTTTTATAAATTTACTAGTAATCTTTGGATACCAAAAATAGTTGTATCTCCCTTACTGTCATGATGAGAAATGTGATCTAAACGGTGTTAGAAAGAGAAAAATCCACTCTTTATATTCAAATCTAGAATTTAACCATAAATGTGCTAAATGTGCACCTCTATGAAATCAAAGTTTCCGATAGCAATTTGAGAAAAATTATAAAATTTAGAGATTTTTTATTTTTTATGATACTATAAAAACAAGAGATGATAATGACGTTTATAATACAATTTGCCTAATAAAATATGTGTGTTTTTCTTTTTTTCGTTATTATTAATTCACACCCGAGGACTAACAATGGCACAACTCAAAAAACTTTTTTTTTTTCAGGAGAATAGTTTAAATATTTCGTTTGAGTGTATTAAATCAGTTTATTAACCAATAAAAAAACATTATTCTACAAAAATTGAAAAGCAGTATATTAATATTTATTAGGTTTAATATTATAATAGTGGTTACAATGATCATTGTGCCACTATTTTTTGCTTGAATTCGAGTAAAATAATATAATATAACAACGGTGTAATCACAATTTAAAAATTGTGCCGTTTTAATCGAAGATAGAATAGATATCCAGGATCATTTCTGTATAATTAACTCAAAAATGCATTTTTTGAGTTGTGACACTGTAATACCTCAGGTGCAATTTTAGATGATAGAAAAAAGGTAAGGTTAGCCTTTTTTATGTTTGTATTAAAAACTTTAATATTTCAGTAAATATATGTTTATTTCTAATAATAACATTGGAAAGCATGTTCTATTACCTTTCATAAACAGTTTTTAGTTTCTGGGTACATTCAGAAATATTACATTTATTTGGATTTCATTTAAAAGCGGAAATTTTCTGACCTTCTGACCGCTACCTCTGGATTCGTAACCGAGGGTCTTAACCACTCATCCAATTCTATTTTAATGCAAGATTATATTATTCATTCTTCTGCTTCATCCTTTTCCATGGGTACAGCAATTCTATCATCATTTTCATGGTCCGACGAAAAGGAAAAACGGTGAAAAAATTATAAAAAGAAAATGAAGAGGAAGGAAAACAGGGGAAAGAGGGTGCACCGGGCACAGTGGGGAGAGGGGAGAGAGGGGCAGGAAACCGGAAGAAGATTTTCATTTTCCGAGTGGGACTGCTCTCGCTAGATCGCTACCCTACCGGTTTCAAAACTCTGCGAAATATGAAGAATATACAAAAAATATACTTGGTACGCTGTCCGGGTGTTGAAATTATTATTATTTCAATGTGAATACTGCACAAGAGTCCCAACACTCCCACCTGTCCGGAGCTGTTCTTTTTCCCTACCTCCTACTCCTTCCTACTCCCTTCAGCCTCACAACATACCCCAATTGGGGATACCATTGTCTCACTGACTTCAGACGGTTGCGAGCAGTTGGGTCTCTTGTGCGATATTTACACAAAAAATAAGTATACCAACATTTTATTGACAAATGGAAAAAATAATCAAAGATACTAACTTATTTTTTAACGTTCAATGAACTCAAATTTGCTTTGAATTAAAGTGTTATTTTCAAAAATTGAAACTGCTTGTGTGAAAAATAATAATTCAGACAAGCGATAAAGTAGGTAGCTACCCAACAATGGAATTATAATATCCCGCGATTTTTCACTTTCATCTATATTTTATTAATTATTTTCAACTTTCTTTACATTAGCTTCCACACCAGGAAAATAATTTGCCTTAAGGCCTATGTCATCTTAGGGGATGCTGTGTGGAGGGTCTTTTTAAGGAAAGGCAGTAGAGGAAATTCTGGGAAGGACAAAGGTATAAAAGGTAGGAATCTGGGCTCCAGTGTTAAGATAATCCGTCGCCTAGACCAAGACGAACCTCTCACCCCATGAAATCAGACACCCCTGCTATGTCACCAAACGTAGCGAACCACTTGGGTTGACCTATAGTAGAGATGTTGGTCATCCGATAAATGGTTCCCGGAGCGGCGGTACCCATTCCCACCTTTCAAATGTATGTATAAATTCAATTAAAAAATAACTTACAACTATTGTACAGGAACATGGGAAAAAATTAATAGACTTTCGCGTGGATACAAAAAACTGACATTCAAAGTAGAAATAATGAACATATGAAAGTAACAAAAAACAAAAACAAAAAAACACTTCTGCAAAATATGAAATTCCGAAACCTGTCTAAACTTAGTTTCGCAATTTAAAATTCCGCTTACCGCGTTCTGCTTTGTTATTTTTCAGCAGACGACGGTGCTCGAAACACACGACGTAACGTCCAAATTGTCAAAAATGGTTTGCACTCTTGGACGGTCTAATTTAACATTCTGCCCCTAAACGTAAAATGATATCATAACCCCACTTCTGGATGAATATCTATATATGAAGGGGTGTGTTTCACATACTAAATGTATCAGCTTTTGTGTTCGGGGGGTAAACAAAGAGGGTGTTTAATTTTTTTTATCATTGTAAAAGAAGATAATAGTAATAAATCTAAACAAAAATATGAAAAGCAACAAGATGTAGAAATTAAAAAAAATTAATAAAAATGTCATCAGTTCTGCAATTTTTTTTTGTTTTTATTATTGTGACAGCTATTTCAACTAACAAGGCCATTTTCAAACTGTGGTTAAACCACTTTGAGACGACTTATATATAGGATTCTAAATTTCAATTTTGAAAGTGTCTAAATTGACTAATTATCGGTTAAAATAATTTGCTGCGAAAATAATTGTAACAATAGATTCTCTATTATGTGGAAAGTTTGAAATATTTTGAAAATTTCCCCGCACTAAATGTTAATGTGTTATTAATTGTTTAATAATGACGTTACTGCTATGACTTATTTGAATGTGTTATTTTTTACGGTTTTGTAAAATTAAATACTTGTATAACTTAATAACATTATTAAACTTGATTTAAATTATATATTTTTTTAATTAAATGTAGTTCTACGAATTAAATACAAAAATAAAAGGTGACGGTCGGTCGGTTTGCGTCATATATTCTCCTTACACTCCTTTCTTCGTTCATTCGCAGTACGTGACTAAACCATCTGAGCGTCCCTTTCTTAATCTTACTAATGATGCTTATATCAGCATTGCATTCTTTGCGGATCTCCACATTTCTCATACGATCTTTACTACACAGTACACACCTTAGGGATCTTATTTATACAGCATTCAGTCTACTTTCATCCTTCCTCTCTGCCTCAGGGTAGGTACCAGGACTCCATTGTGGACTGCTAGCTTCTTTTCTTTGGACAGTTTTTGGTAGCGTCAACGGCGTTCAGTCTTCCATTAATAGAGTTACTTGCATATTATACCCTTATTTTAATATCTGAAAGGCATTAGGTATGATATGCGCAGATACATGGAAAACTTTTTTTTTAAATAATACTTCAAGGGTTTTTCTTTAATAGTAGGTATACATACATAATTTTGAGGCGTATCTTCGGACCGGTTTCAGAAAATGGATTTTGGGGCAGACGTTATAACAATGAGCTGTATACCCACTCTGTTTAAGGATCTAAACGTCACAAAATTTATAAAAATGGGAAGACTTCGGTGGCTGGGTCATGTGGAGAGAATGACCGAGCATCAAGCACCAACGTCCCTGCTGAACTCAAGACCGACAGGGCGAAGGAGCCTGGGAAGACCAAGACTAAGATGGAGCGACAACGTCCTCAAAGATATTGTAAACTGGAGAGAGCTGGCACAAAACCGAGATGAGTAGAGGAAGACTCTTGAGGAGGCCAAGACCCACCAGGGGTTGTAGAGCGAAGAGGGATGATGATGATACTTAAATAACAAAAATAATAACAACGTAGTACTTATTCTACCAATGAGTTAAACAAACTCTCTAAATAATTAATAATGGCAGAAATATAATTTAAATGTATTTTTTTAGCACTCTGTAATTTACGAGTCCCCTACTCAACTGAGTAGGGGAGAGTGGGGCATCACCGGTACCCGGGTTTTTTAATTAACATTTTTTCATTGTTTGCCTACTCTACTCTACCCCGCTCTGCCGACCGACCTGTCAAGATGACGTCGCTCGCACGGTAGATATCATAATTCCTAGTGAAGTTTTTCATTAATCCCAGTGGACTCGCAGACCGCCGCGCGCTATCTCCACTGGGGTCGGATGCGAAATTAAACAACGCCGCGATCCAGATAGGCACTTAAACAAGGACTGAATACGTAAACAATCGGATTATTTGGCATTAGAGGTTGAATTTTCATTTTGAATGATATTTTTTCTTGTACTTGTTTAAACCCAGTGGACTTTTGATGAATTATTTGATATTATACGCTTAATTTTTATTTAAAATGTTTTTTTCATCTAACTTTACTAAACTCAGTGGAGTTTAAAAACAATTTTAACTGAACTCTGTAAACATTTACACATTCGAAATATTTTAACAAATTAGGCATTTTTCAAACAGTTGAAAACTTTTAATTTTGCAGTGTGCACATGTAAAATTAAATTATATTTTTTGCATTCGTTGAAACCTTTTTAATTTTGACTGTTTTGCAGTGCGCGCATGTAAAATTTTGAATAACTCAACGAATACAGAAGGTAAACCAAAGCTTATGATATAAATAGCCTCTGCGTTAACCTAACCATATAGTGCAAATTGCATGACGCAAGAGCTCACCTTCTAGATTTTTTGATGCAGATTTTAAGCTTTAGAGTTACAGTTGATGTTGGCTTCATGAAAACGGGTCGTTTGTTCGACTTTATATCTGTTTTTTCTCGATCATATAATCAGGGCCTCTTCAAAACCTGCATCAATAGATGACATTCTACAACACCTATATTAATCCGCTTCACAACGCTGCTCAACAGGGTGGCGATATAAAGTTCACACTGTTTACAAGTTTTGCACTGTGCAGACAGGGACGCCCTTGTGAGGTGTAACATTTAAAAAAACCATCTAAGCGTCCTTTTTTAATCTTATTCATAACGCATCAGCGTCAGGTAGATATGTGGAACAATTATTATAAGCAATAATTATCAGCCTGAAACACTCATCCACATTGAAAAATCTTCCGAGAAAAGATACATGACGCCAACGGGACATGAACCCGTGCCCTTCTGATTGCCGATCAGCTGCTCTCCCAATTGAGCTATGGCGGCTTATCTTATACCCGCCAAATGATTCAATATATACTAGTGTTTCATTCAACAATTATTGCTTATTATATTTTTTCCACCCGAAAACAACCAACTTTAGTTTTTGCGAGAGAGACACTGTTAGTGTTAAATCCTTCGTTAGGTGGCGTCGAGACAAATTATGTCTTCAATTATGGGGAAATAACGGGTTCATGTCCCATTGGCGTCATGTATCTTTTCTCGGAAGATTTTTCAATGTGGATGAGTGTTTCAGGCTGATAATTATTGCTTATAATAATTGTTACCCTTTGTGCTATGCATATAGATATGTGGAAGTTTATTGGTTTATTGCAAGCATTAAGGCCTGGAGCTCACACGTCATGTCTAATGATGCCTCGCTGCCACGAATGTAATTGTACATAATATGTATATAACCATATTTTGTAATCAGATCTGAATAGCCAGACACTCCTAAACCTTCCTAATTTAATGCGTCTTCCTCTTCGCACAATTCCCCAATTAGGGGTACCATGGTCCGCCAGAACAGAGCGTTGGGCCTCTTGTAAAGTACACAAGTAAATAAATATCTTCTGCATATAATTTTGCTTATAATGATGTAATTAAATAGCGGGAACATAAGGGGAAATTTGATATTTTACAAATTGGCACACGGGGTAATCTGGTTACTAAGTAGGGTGCTTGCTTGCCTAGGAGAAATTACACGCTTCTACCCCTGTCAGAAATCACTCACCCTACTTACTACCTTTCCCCCATCTTCTCCTAAGCGCCAAAATCCTAAATCACAAGACAGGAATTTATTTCCAGAGATTTTTCAACTTAATACAAATTAAAAAAAAAAGAAAAGACTAAAGGAATTTCACCCATCTAGTCTCGAATTCTAGTGAGGTCATTCTATAGGATGTTTATAAAGTTACTATCCAATTAAGTAAAATAATTGATTTTTTTGTGTCTGTGCAAATCTGATTAGCTAGATACTTCACACACCTTCCTCTTTCTCATCTCATTACCTTCACGCTTACATATCAACATTAATGACCCGTACAGACCAGGCTAGTATTTTAGTCGAGTAGCGAGTATTTTAGTAACTAAACGTGTCTGAACACCATACATTTAGTAGTTAGTACTAGCATTTTGGTCAGTAAAGTAGCGAGTATACTCATTACTCAACTAACTACTTGCCCAATGCGAACAAGCCATAAGGCTCAGTAGTAAGCGCTCAAAAAGAAAAAGAGGGGGAGATACGTAAATACGAATGTTAGAGGAAGCGCGCTAATATTAAAAACTATAATATTTAAGCGAAAATTGTGAAAATGTTTAATAAAATACGACTCGCTTAAAATAGAGCAAAAATCTCGTAAGATATGTTTTAAATAGCATTTAAAGAAAGACTATGAATTTTTTCGTACATATTAAGCGAAAATTGTGAAAATGTTTATTAAAACCCGACTCTTTTAAAATAGAGCAAAAATCTCGTGGGCTGTTTTAAATGGCATTTAAAGAAACACTGTGAATTTTTTCGTACATATAACTTGTAAAATAACAGAAAAAACGTGTTTATAATAAATTTCGGAGCATACTTTGCGTTTTTTTTTTATCACAGGAATATCATATAATTACTTTTTCGGCGTGGTAAAATAATAGAGATTATCTTAAAAAATAACATTCATATATATATATATATTTTAATATAATATGTATACATTTTTTTTACATTAACTCCACACAGGAGGCCCAGAGGAAAATAACTTCCCTCAGGGCCTATGTCATCTTTGAAGATGCTGTGTGGAGTGTCTTTTTGAAGAAAGGAAGGAGTGAACACGGGTCTTGAAGAAACCTATGTTGTAGAAGGGAGGAAATACAGAGGCCGGCAAATCGTTCCACAGCCGAGCCGTTGGACTCAAGAACGAGTCATAGAAACGACCCGTTCTCATGTGACTAATGTCAACCATGTACGTTGGGCGCGTGTTTAGCGTGTTTCCCGACTATGCACCGGTGCCGAGGGGATCAATGACGCTAGTTCCTCGAAACATCTACCATTGTAATACCGGTAGAACAAGGACAGCATTCCCACCTGACGCCTGTGCTCTAAAGATTGCAGTCCGTCTGTTAAGATGGGAGAATCTATCAAACGGACCGCCCGTTTCTGCACAGAGTCAAGGGTTTTTTTAGGTATTTTGGAGCTCCAGACCAGAGGTGGCTGCCAAATTCAACCGTGGGGCGCACTTGCGATTTGTACAGGGTTAGCAGTTGTGTACTATTAAAGTATCTGCGGGCCCTGTACAGTACGCCAAGTTTCTAAGAGGCTAACTTAACTCTGGTTTCGATGGACCCCCCGTATCTGAGCTGGTCACTTAGAGTTATACCAAGCATATCGATGGAGGTCCTATTCGGAAGATTGCTTCCGTTGAAGGAGACTAGATTTTAGACATAACTTAAAAACTCTAAGTATCCAAGAGAAATATGTTATAAAACGGTAAAAATTCGGAATGCCGCGGCAGGAAAAACAAACTATTCAATATATCATCTGTACGTTCTATTCGATGTTGTGTGTACATGTTAACGTATTTTAAGTATAAAACATTTTTAAAAGTTTACATACGACTTGTACATTCTAAGTCTCACAGTTAAACAAATAAATCTGATTGCAAATTACAGCTAAGTCACACTTTGTATCAAAGGGATCTCACAGTTAAACAAATAAATCTGATTGCAAATTACAGCTAAGTCACACTTTGTATCAAAGGGATATGGTTATATTCCAGCACATTGGCGCACACACGAGGGGGGTTTTGGGGTTTAAACCCCCCCCCCCCCCCCCCCGAATTTCGACGACAAGCATATATTATTTTACCAATCAAAAGCAACATAAGAAAAGTTTAGATAAATCTGCACAAAACATTACTGTATATAAATCAAGTATTTAGATACAGTAGTGTTTTGTGTAAGTTATTACAGCAAAGAAATATTGATTTAAAAAAGGCAACCAATTTGGCGGAAGATACTGTACTTGATATTAAAAAAGCTTAGGGACAAAGCTAACACAGAATTTAAACTGTTATTTTTAAAAGCTAACGAAAAAGCATAAAACTTTGACTTTACCATGAACAAACCAAGGACCACAAATACTCAAAAACAAAGATGCAATGTTAATGTTGCGAGTCCAGAGGACTATTACCGCATCTCAATTTACATCCCATTTTTAGATGCTTCTGTAAATAATTTAGATCAAAGATTTTCAAAGCATATATCCATTTTGATTGGATTCCAAAGTTTAGTGCCAACAGATCCCACTATACTTACAGATAAAACACTGAACGAATTTAAAAAATTGGTTTCATTCTACAAAAATGATCTGGATGGTGACCTTGACGAACTAATGGTAGAGCTTAAGTTTTGGTACAGAGCAATCGCTAGGCTGGAAAAAGACAAATAGCCAAGAAATGCTTTAAGTGCCCTGAAGCATTGTGGAGATAATAATATGTTTCCGAATATAAAAACAATGCTGCATATATTAGCAGTATTACCCGTATGTATAGCAGAAAATTAAAGAACATTTTCCACATTGCTTAGATTAAAAAATTATTTAAGGAGTTCTACATCGGAAAATAGTTAAATGGGTTGACTCTTTTGCATGTGTACAGAAACATGACTCCTATTTTAGATAAACTGGCAGAAAAACCAAGGAAATTAGACATTCAACTGAATAAACTTTTTTTATTTATTTGTGTAATTTAATCAGTATGAAAATTATAATTACATTTATTTACCTTAATATATATCATCAATGTAGTCGATCCTTTTGTCACACTAATTTTTTTGGCGAGGTTTAGCCCAACTTTTGCGAAGAAGGAGTTGAATACATTAGCCCATTTTTGGATTTTCATTAGCATTTTTTTAACTTTATTTTCGTCTTCAATTTCTTTGGCTGGTTTATTTTGTTTATTGTTTTCTATTTCACAGTTATTTTTTTTTCAGATTATTTTTGGATTTTTATCGGAGCTTCTTATTTTATGTTTCATAATTTTATAATTATATTAATTGCTGATGTAAATTGTCATGGCTTATTCAGAGTCAAATAATTTCGCACCGCGCGAAGAAATGTACTCGGTGCATACTTAAAAAAATAAAATTTCATGTCATTTAAAATTTAATTTAATGGAGTGTTTTATTTATTTACACCAGTGATTCCCAAGTGGGGCGATACAGCACCATTGACTGGGGCATTGATGAGCTTCCCCTTGCAAATGTTATGTAACTTTCACATTAAAAAAAATTTCGCTTGCGGCGCATTTTATATGCGTATTGTCAAGCATTTCTTAATGAAGGGGGGAGGGGCGTTTTAGAGAATACTATACTTGGATAGTGCGCAGTGAGCCAGATAAGGCTAGGAACCTCTGATATACACTGTACATTAGTATATAAACGTTTGAATAGATATGGATAGGTACAGCATGCATTTTATGTTTTGTAAAAACCCCCCCCGAATTTTTTTTCTGTGTGCGCCACTGTTCCAGCACTCTGAAGTGTTGAGTAAGAGTATAGAAAACGCATACAGTAAATAACCAAGTGTCTGCAATAAATTAACACTTAGATGTGAATGGAAATAAACGTCTTTGTATAAATTCAGTTTAATGTTCTGCCGCATGTTTGATTTTGCTATTTCGTAATATAATAATAATGTGCAGTCAATTATTTTATCGAAGACAGGGTATGAATATTAATGCATGCCAATGGTCAAATGTCAGCAGATACGAATATTGACTATAGAAAATTTAATTTGATGTGAAAATTGGCAAATCTACAATCTAACCAATAAGATACATTAATGTGCAATTTTGATTGCAAAAGCAATCTCGTATGACAATTAGAGTGCTACTGAAGGTCTAGCATAGTATACATGGTGATAAAACCCTATATCAATACGATATTGACCAAACCCGTCCTTTATGGACAGTTATCAATATTTGCGATCACGGTCTGCGATTGTTTGCATATTCCGACCGAAGATTGATAAATTTTGGCGCGGCCTCCCCAGTATCAGATAAGTTTAGGTTAACTGTCAATATATCCATATTTTTTAATAATGCCGTTCGTTACGCAAAATTACTGGCTTATTTAATGAACGTATTGAAATAACGAAGCTCTTAGAAATGAAAGAAGTCATATACGCGATCCATAGACTTAAAAAATGTATCTAAAACGCAATCAAATTATTCCTTCCGATCTTTGAGATACGAAAAAGGTTGAAATATGAATAAAGACATCACTAACTAATTAACTCCCATTTAGTGTCAAAAAGTAAAAGCGGACTGCCAGTGAATATTTAGGTTAACTAACTAACCATCACGCCGTTTCCCCGCAGGGGTAGGCAGAGAGGACGGACCACCAAACATCCCCAAACATTCCTTGCCTCGTTTACATTCATACAACGTCTCATACATTCTCTTCTATTATTCTGACTCTTGACATGGCCCGACTCAAGTATCTGATTCACTTGGTCGTGCCATGTTTTCCTTGGGCGTCCTCGACTTCTTCTACCATTCACATTTGCGTCATATATTCTCCTTACACTCCTTTCCTCATTCATTCGCTCTACATGCCACAACCATCGAAGCGATCCTTTTTTGATCTTACGCTTACATCAGTCTTGCATTCTTTGCGGATTTCCACATTTCTCACACGATCATACATGGTTTTACCACACATACGCCTCAGGGATCTCATTTCTACAGCATTCAGTCTACTTTCATCCTTCCTCTGCCAGTTCCATGCCTCACTGCCATACATCAGGGTAGGTACCAGTACTCCATTATGGACGGCTAGTTTCGCGTCTTTGGACATTTTTTTGTTGGTGCCAACGGCGTTCAGTCCTCCATTAATAGAGTTACCTGCATTCACCCTTCTTTCAATATCTCTATCAGCCTTCCCATCTCTCGTAAACATACTTCCCAAATAAACAAACTCATCCACCTGCTCCAAGTATTCATCATTCACAACTATATTGCATACTGTTTTCGTATTATCTCTTTCAAACACCACGACTTTAGACTTACTTACATTCATCATTAACTTATTCTTCATACATACTTCTTTCATCCTTGACACGAGAGACTGTAGATCTTCCATACTGTTAGATATCAGCACCGCATCATCAGCATACAACAGGCAACATACTTCCAGATTACTCAATTTCGCGCCCAATCCCATCTCTTTCAATTCTTGCACACAATTATCCATATATAGATTGAATAACCACGGCGACATTACGCCTTTTGTGATGTCAAACCACCCCGTAAAATCACCGTTCACCCTAACACATGCAACGCTTCCCTCATACAGAGACGCAATTGCATGTATTCTCATATTATTATCATACCTACTCACTCCATACTTGGACAATACCTTCCATAGCTTTTTCCTGTCAACTCGGTCGTATGCTTCACAGTTTTCATTCTGAATAGTTGTCTTTCACAACGGTTTCACAAATCTTCCCCTGGATTATCAGTAAATTAATCATAAATTTGCCTCCATCATGTTGTGACCAAGTTATTGGAGTGACCTACTTTTTAGATCAATACAATTTCGGAATCATTTGCCAATGTATCACACAAATCTAAATAAGGCATGTGGGAAATCTAACAAGAGAAATCGCCCAATTACCAGACGTTGAACAATCATATACAACTCAAAATTAATGAACCATTAGTTTAAAAAAAACAACTACAGTGCAATAATTCAACCATCCTTTGCAGATGTCACTTATAATATTTATCATAATATTGTATCTAAGTTCAACTTTCGCTTTCCAGCGCTATCTCTCGACAGATCTTTGAATTGTCCAATTCCCAAAGTATTTTTTATATGTCTTTGTTGTTTTGCTCATTACTGCCGCTTTCGCAATGACCTGCAGACGTAGACAAAAGGTCAATGTATATAATCATTATTATTAATGTAGGTCAGAGGTCAGCAAATAACCTATCTCACATGTTGTTCTGTTCAGCAAGTTACCATTGAAGATTGTTATCTGTGAATATTTGAAGCCTTATCACGGAGAGCGCCGTTGTAATCTCTCTTTCTGTTTCATGGGATTTACAAATAAATAAAGTCTGTGAACGTCTGAGATCTATTGTTAGTAGATTATATAAACTTAAATTCTATGTTCCAATATGCACACTTCGAATAATTTATTTATCATTAGCTGAGTCTATTATAAGGTACGGAATTACAGCTTGGGGACTTTCCTGTAAGACAAATGTTAATCATGTTCAATCTGTCCAAAATTCATTAGTTAAATTATTAGCCCATAAAAGTTTATACGAGCAAAGACACAATGTTCCGTACTTTTACCAGAATCTTAAAATTCTCTCAGTAAGAGCAATTCTGTGGCATAAAATTATTTTTCAGCATATGAATAGCCCTATATACATAAATAGACTGGACCACACTTACAATACTCGATTTACGTTAAATGAAGGACTAATCGTACCTAAGCACTTAAACAAATATGGACAAAGAACGCTGGACTACATGATACCTACATGCTTAAATATGTTACCTGCTAAAATTAAAAAATGTACAAATAATGTAAGAACAAATATTATATTGAAAAATTGGCTCGCCGAAAGAAAAAGTTTGTATTAACATTCTTGTAGTACTCGTAACACAAAAAATGTCTAACTGCATTATAAGTTTTATTTAAAAAAAAAAAAAAAAAAAAAAAAAAAACTTCAAAGTAAAAGCACCCATTGACAAACTACTTAAAAGTAGTTTATTGGGACTTTTCTTTTTTGTAATATCTTATTTTTATTTGATTTCCTGTAATATTTTATAACTTTTTTCTTCTAATAAAAAAAAAAAAAAAAAAAAAAAAATTATTGCTAATTAGAAAGGGCGAGATGTTGCAATGGTTCTATTAGCGGTATACCTTTAGTTACTTGAGATTCCAAAGGCGTATGTGTCATCAGGTGACCAAACAATTCAGAATGAGATCAACTCAGAACCTCATTTGAAAGTCATTAAAAATGATAAAAAAATATTTTAAAAAAATGGTTAAATAGGTTGCGTTAGTTAGGGTTATTGGCTTTATATTATAAAATTATTTTTTTCATAGCTTGTAATGACTTTTAAAAGAGATCCTGAGTTGGCATGGAACCGTGTGATTTAAACCGTGTTTGAACGTGCGAAGAATGTGGAGATTGCAAGGCTGATGTAAGCGTAGTGCGTAGATGTAGAGGAAAACAATTTCACTCAGGGCCGATTTCATCTTTGGGGATGCTGTGTGGAGGGTGTTTTTAGGGAAAGGAAGGAGAGGAAGTTTTGTGGAGGAAAAAAGGTATGAGGGATGGGTAGGAATTTGGGGTCAATATGTCCAGGAGTGACGGATTTGTGAATCCATCGTCCCCACTGCGGTATAAAACGATGAGTCCGGCTGGAAAAATAAAATGTTTCCACCAATCAGTCTCTCCCGGTCTATGCCGGCAAACGCGTGTGCCGCAAAAACCTAGACAAAGCTTTTTTTTAACATTAACTCCACACAGGAGGCACCGAGGAAAACAATTTCCCTAAGGGCCTATGTCATCTTTGAGGATGCTGTGTGGAGGGTTTTTTAAGGGAAAGGAAGGAGAAGAAGATATGGGAAGGAAAAAGGTACGTGGGGTAGGTAGGAATCTGGGGGTGGTGTGGCCAGGAGTGACGGACGTATGAATCTATTCCTCACACTGCGGTGCAAGGCGAAGGGTCGGGAGAATCCGGCTGGAGAGGTCAAAAGGCCTCCCTCAATCAGTCTCCTCCGATCCAGCCCGCCACGCAGTAGTTGGGCAGACGTATCCGCCGCCAAGACCTAGACAAACCTCATCCCATGAACCCGGAAACCCCTGCTAAGTCACCAAACGTAGCGCACGACTTGTGGTGACCTGTGGCAGGGGTGTTGCTATTGTTTACCCCATGAACTCGGGCACTCCTGGACACGTATTGAAACACTTGGGGTAACCTCCTGTGTGGAGCTCATGTAAAAAAAAAAAAAACCTATGGCAGCGGTGTTGGTTATCCAATAAATGGTTCTCGGAGCGGCGGTACCCATTCTCACATACCAAATTGAATTGATATATGACAGTTAATGATAGAAGAAGTCGGAGACGTCCGAGACAAGATCAAGTGAAACAAATACTTGAGTCCTGCCATTTCTAGTCAAAATATCAAAACAGTAAAGTAGGTACCTACTCAGATTTAAATCAATTCTAACGTTGTAATATTTATTATTCAATGAAATATTCAACATTTATTACATTACTAGCTCGGACCCGTAAAAAATCACGGGATATTATAATTCCAAATATGAAAAATATAATTAAAATAATTTTCCATTCAAAATTTATATTATATATGTAGGTAGATTACCGCTTGCCTGAATTTGTTCAAACAGTTCCAATTTTAAAATGAAATGTAAATTCAAAGTAAATCCTAGTTTTAGAATTCATTAAACCGGAGTCACAGATACAACTGAAATTGATCTTAAAATCTTCAATAGCGTTCTAAGATTATTTCTTACCTATTTTAAAATATTTCTATAAAAAAGTGCTAATTCACAAGTTAGGTTCTTCGAGATATCCATTTTTCTCAGTTGTGACGCTAACTAATCGCGCAGATACAGCGACGTGGAAATACCTACATTAGCAACCCGTCTGTCCGACACTAGTCATTAATTCTGATCACCGGCATCGCGCCGGCCCGTTGACAGCCGCTGAGAACACTGTTTCCAGTATTTTTGAACCAGTGCAAAGCAAAGTGAACAAGGCTAGTGAATTAAAAAGTAGACATTATACTCAATTAACTAGCGACAGAAAACAGACAGCGCAATTTGTCAAAGAGCACACCTTTTTATTATCGGAACTGGCAAAACTTTGCTAATGGACATTTGGACTGTCTTAGTAATTTTTATTTATTTAGGTAGGTACCGTTTAACCCCTCAGGCCTCGACCATATTTTGTTAGTAGTAGGGCAGAATATTTCCGGTTTAATATGGAATATTTGTTTTTTTTTTAAGTGAAACTTCTGTAGCTCCGCTATGATTTGGCTTTCGGATGAAACGGAAATGACGATTACTGCACCTGCGACGCATCAACTGCGCTCATTGGCCGCTTTGATTATGATGTCACTTTTAAAGGCTCCTATTGGTTGAGATATGAACCGGAAATTACGCTGGTCTACGTTCATTGATCGCTTTGATTATGACCTATCTTTTCAAGTATTGGTTGAGATTGTTTTGGTAAAGTTTCGCTTCTACCGCGTGTAAATTGCACACGATTTTTTTTTACATTAGCTCCACATAGGAGGCCTTGAGGGGAATTATTTTCATGTCATCTTTGGGGATCTCGTTGAATTTAATGTTTCAAAGACCCAATCTTGTCTGATTACGTCTAAAAGGGATCGAAATGAAAATCTAGTCTCTTTCAACGGAAGCAATCTTCCGAACAGGCCCTCCATTGATATGCTTGGTGTAACCCTAAGTGACCAGCTCAGGTATGGGGGCTCCATCGAAGCCAGAGTAAAGTTAGCCTCCCAGAAACTGGGCATACTGTATAGGGCCCGCAGATACTTCAATAGTGCACAACTGCTAACCCTGTACAAATCGCAAGTGCGCGCCACGGTTGAATTTGGCAGCCACTTCTGGTCTGGAGCTCCAAAATACCTGAAAAATACCCTCGACTCTGTGCAGAAACGGGCGGTCCGTTAGATAGATTCTCCCAACTTAACAGACAGATTGCAATCTTTAGAGCACAGGCGTCGGGTGGGAATGCTATCCTTGTTCTACCGGTATTACAATGGAAGATGCTCCGAGGAACTAGCATCATTGATCCCTTCGGCACCGGTGCATAGTCGGGAAACACGGCAAACGCGTGCCCAACATTTATACACGGTTGACATTTGTCACATGAGAACGGGTCGTTTCTTCGACTCGATCTTATGTTCAACAGCTCGGCTGTGGAATGATTTGCCGGCCTCTGTGTTTCCTCCTTCCTACAACATAGGTCTCTTCAAGACCAATGTTCATTCCTTCCTCTCCTCAAAAAGACCCTCCACACAGCATCCCAGATGACATCGGCCCTGAGGGAAATTATTTTCCTCAAGGCCTCCTGTGTGGAGTTAATGTAAAAAAAATGCTGCGTGGATGGTCATCCCAAGTGGCAAGCTACATTTAGTAACTTGGCAGGAGTCCCCGGTTTCATGGGTTTGTCCGTGTCTTGGCGATGGATGCATCTGCCCACGAACCTATGTCATTTTTGGGTTGTTGTGTGGATGGTCTTTTTAGAAGTGGAAGAACTAAAAGTTCTGGGAAGGATAAAGATAGAAGGGTAGAAATCTGGGAATTAGTTGAATAACTGCTGGTATCCCTTCGCTTTCTGACATCCCCCGGACTAATGGACTTCGCAAGTGAAACATTTTGATATTAATGACTGCGTCAGCACTATTTAGTATTTAGGAGCTGTAGGCTGTAGGCTGAAGGCTGTAGGGCCGTGTTGTTTTTAATGGCCCGTGATATTTTACCATTCATATATTACGGCGATGTCAGCAGTAACTAAAAACTTTCAAAAGGTACATACCCGAAAACATATAATTTGGATAAACTAAATATTGTAAATTCATTTTTGATAATCGAAATATTGCTTAAAACTCATTTTGGATATATTGTTTAAAATTTAGGAAGGTGGGTATACATAGTAGGGGTGTCAGGGTTCACAGGGGTGAGATTTGTCCAGGTCTTGTCATCGGAAGCGTCTGCCTACTTGACTGCGTGGCATTCCGGATCTGGAACGGGAGAGGACGGGTATGGGAGACACTTTGACCTCTCCACCCGGACTCTCTCGACCCATCGCCTTGCACCATCCAACGGGAGGAATGGATTCATACATCTATCGCTCCTGGAAACACTGACCCTCAGATTCCTACCCAACCCTCATACTCTTTCCTTCCCGGAGCCTCCACTCCTTTATTTCCTCAAGATCCTCCACACAGCATCCCCAAATATGATATTGAGAGTGAAATTATTTTCCGAAGAGCCTTCTGTGCGGAATATATATTTATAGGTACCTAATGGTTAACATTAAGAAAAGGACGCTTGGATACTTTGGGCATGTAGAGCGGATGCATGGAGACAGGACTCATAATATAATATTTTTAACACACTTTCAAAAATAAAACTGATTTGTCAAGATTTCAAACTATCCCGTGATTTTTCACTAATCGGCGCTAGTAATTATACTAATTATATAAGGAAACACATAAGCTATGGTCATTATCATTCTATCATCAAATTTAATGTGCAGCAAAAAAATACAAGTTAATAAAATCACAAAATAAAAACTTTCCGACAAAAACCGAATTTGGTCATTAGACCAAAATGGGCGACTGTGATGTAAGTATGCTACATCCCAGGGAAAATACCGCATTCAAATATATTTTTTAAATTTTGTTCAGTGTGATCGGGCATCATTTCGTGGAATGGAATTGAAATTGTAGAGATTTTATCGCGATGGTATTCTATGGATAATGTGTGTAATAAAAAATCAATTTTATTATCATCTTGAGATTTTTATCAACGATAGTAAAAATGTTCGCCTCCCACACAAATTGTTTGAAATTTAAAGACGTTGTTAGTTTTTTTCGTTTTCAGAATCGATGAATTCGTTTTGTTATTTATTTATTTTTAAGAAACTTAAAAAAATATATTTAAATTGAAGATGGCATAGAAAGATAATATTTATTTAAAAACATCTTTAATATTTTTTAATAAGCGTTGTGTAATTTTGTTAAAATATTTTATTAACCAACTAACTAACCATCAAGCCCAATTACGCAGGCGTAGGCAGAGAGGGCCGCCAAACAACTCTCTTGGCACAAACTCCTTGCCACATTCATACATCGTCTCATATATACTCTTCTACTACTCGGCCCGACTCAATTATCAAATTCACTTGATCACGCCATGTCTTATCAAATATCAAACAAATCACGGCCTAAATAATCAATTATTCAGGCCATGGTCTTGAGTGAGCTCGACCTAAAAAGTATCAGGCTTATAAAAAATGTTTTTAAGTTTTAAATTTCATACTTACGAACCCCTTTTCGGCTATGATTTTATAGTATAATTATGATTTTATAGTATAATTATGATTTTATAGTATAATTATGATTTTATAGTATAATTATGATTTTATAGTATAATTATGATTTTATAGTATAATTATGATTTTATAGTATAATTATGATTTTATAGTATAATTATGATTTTATAGTATAATTATGATTTTATAGTATAATTATGATTTTATAGTATAATTATGATTTTATAGTATAATTATGATTTTATAGTATAATTATGATTTTATAGTATAATTATGATTTTATAGTATAATTATGATTTTATAGTATAATTATGATTTTATAGTATAATTATGATTTTATAGTATAATTATGATTTTATAGTATAATTATGATTTTATAGTATAATTATGATTTTATAGTATAATTATGATTTTAAAGTATAATTATGATTTTATAGTATAATTATGATTTTATAGTATAATTATGATTTTATAGTATAATTATGATTTTATAGTATAATTATGATTTTATAGTATAATTATGATTTTATAGTATAATTATGATTTTATAGTATAATTATGATTTTATAGTATAATTATGATTTTATAGTATAATTATGATTTTATAGTATAATTATGATTTTATAGTATAATTATGATTTTATAGTATAATTATGATTTTATAGTATAATTATGATTTTATAGTGGAAAATTATTTATTTTTTTAGAAAATGATTGTAAAACATTTGAATATTTGTGCCTGAACTTCGCAAAATAAAATAAAGTAATAGCGGTGTTTTTATCGCGAATAAATCAAAACAGGCGACTGGTGTTAAACGGGAATTTCAATATTACCGCCATCTACATAAGGAGTGTTATTGTTTGCAGCCTGATTCCGAATTTAACACGACGTGGTGCATCGCTTTGTTTGCGTTACTCATAAAATTTTATTCGGCTTGTGACCCTGTTGCTTCTCGGATATTATTATTAGCTACGATCCAAACCAGAAGTTTAATTTATTGATGTTACCCAAGGGCTGCAGGTACACCTCTTATTGAAACTTGTTATAACTAAATATCGCGACTGCTCTGAATCGAAATTTTTTGTGCGGAGAGCTGGGTCATAATCAGGTTCTGCTTTGCCACTGTTCTATTTCATCCAGTTACCAATATGGATCAATTGAAAATCTCATATTATGTTTGATAAGCTATATAGGAGTGGCTTCAAAATTCTCCTAGAGAACACTGATCAAATGTTTGTCTCAGGCCTGCATTAAAATGCATTCAGAAATAGGTAAAATCAAGGTTAAGCAACACACGATCTCTGAAAGTCCTTCATCTAGCAATTGATCAAAACTACCTACTACCTACTACCTACTACCTACTGGTGACGCATCACTATTATATTATATATCGAAGTATCGTGACATTCTTCATTCTTCATCAATCGGCGTTCAAGTCATCGCAGCATTTACAGTACTCGACATCAACAATAGACCAAGGGCCGGACCTTCCTTTGAATATCTATACACATATAAAAATCAAAATAGTTTGAGGATGTATGAAATGTCTATGCGTTGCTAAACCATTCATCCGATTGCGATGAAACTTTGGGGATTTGATATGTGCATGCCCGTGATGGTTTTTTATATATAATAGTGAGCTTTGGCGTCATGAAATTATGCGTAGCTGAAGCTGAACCGTTCATCCGATTGCGATGAAACTTTGTGAGCACGCCCGCGAAGGTTTCTATACTGGTGAGCTCTGGCATTACGAAATTTGTATAAAAAATGCAATAGGTGGAACGCGAGCTGTTGAAAACTGAATGTACTGGGACTGAATGTATGGAATGCGAGAAGGGGGAAGGGAACTAGGGATGGGGGTTCGCGGAACGGGGGAAGCGGGAGAGGGGAGTGGGCAGAGGGAAGGCGGAGTGGGAACGCGTGAGCGGAAGAGGAAGCGGGAGAGAAAAGGAAGGCGGAAGGGGAACGGGACGAATGGGAAAAGACACGCAGGGAGAAACAATTTCTTTATTAAGTTATCAACGCATGCCGGGAACTGACTACTTTATACATAAATTATTATTGAAGTATTGCTAACTAACTAACTAACCATCACGCCGTTTCCCCGCAGGGGTAGGCAGAGAGGACGGACCGCCAAACAACTCGGTCTTGGCACACACTCTTTGCCTCACTCACATTCATACATCGTCTCATACATTCTCTTCTATTATTCTGACTTTTGACATGACCCGACTCAAGTATCTGATTCACTTGATCGTGCCATGTCTTCCTCGGGCGTCCCCGACTTCTTCTACCATTCACATTCGCGTCGTATATTCTTCTTACACTACTTCCTTCGTTCATTCGCTCTACATGCCCAAACCATCTGAGGGTCCCTTTCTTAATCTTACTCATTATGCTTACATCAGCCTTACATTCTTTGCGGATATCCACATTTCTCACACGATCATACATTGTTTTACCACACATACGTCTCAGGGATCTCATTTCAACAGCATTCAGTTTACTTTCATCCTTCCTCTGCCAGTTCCATGCCTCACTGCCATACATCAGGGTAGGTACCAGGACTCCATTGTGGACTGCTAGTTTCGCTTTTTTTAACAGTTTTTTTATTAGCGCCAACGGCATTCAGTCCACCATTAATGGAGTTACCGGCATTCACCCTTCTTTCAATATCTCTTTCAGCCTTCCCATCTCTCGTAAACATACTACCCAGATACACAAACTCATCCACCTGCTCCAAATATTCATCATTCACAACTATGTTGCATACTGTTTTCGTACTCTCCCTTTCAAACACCATGACTTTAGACTTACTTACATTCATCATTAGCTCATTCTTCATACATACTTCGTTCATCCTAGATACGAGAGACTGTAGATCTTCCATAGTGTTAGAAATCAGCACCGCATCATCAGCATACAACAGGCAACATACTTTCAGATTACTCAATTTCGCGCCCAATCCCACCTCAAGTATTGCAAGCGCAATAAGTAATTTTTTTAGTTGAAGCAATTTACAGTCGCATGCGATACTCGTTACTTAGACTTTATTAGTTAATTTTTTAAAGAAAAAAACTATGCCTGGCTTTCAAATAAACCTTGTCACTAAATACTTTCAAAGTTGCATTAATTCTATGCGCGATGAAATAATACGAGTGTAGCTCTGTTTCTTTCTCGCAAACAGTACCTACCTAAACTGTATCGGTACAAAAAACATTGATAAAGTGCCAAGACTAAAATTCGACATAAAATATAAGTAATAAAACGTCGCGTTTGTACCTACGCCAAATCCGAGCCTGTACAGTCGGCATTGAAGGTATGTTTTTGTTGAATACGCCTCAATTAACATTCGAATCTTTATAATGTACCTCTCTCCGATTCAGAGTCACTTCTGACTGACATGACAATGAGTCATTATTGACGCGGAACATGAACTCTACGTCAGTACACGACTAATCGACGGACGTGGACAGTGGTGAACTCATGAACATGCTCAATATGTCCGCGTAGTTATGTGCTTTAGGAAGTAAGACATTCAATTCAATATAAACACAAATGGAAGTGAACTTAAAGAAGAAGATGGAGAGATATGTAATTATGAGTGTTAGAGGAGCGTGTTAATATTTAAAGCGATAAAATCGATGCGAAAATTGTGAAAATGTTTAATAAAACACGACTCGTTTAAAATAGACCAAAAATATTTTGGGGAAAGAAACACTATGAATTTTTTCATACATATAACTTGTAAAATAACAGAAACAGAATTGAAAATAAAAAATTTCGGAGCATACTTTGCGAGTTTTTCTATCGAGGGAATTTCATATAATTTGCGTTTCGGCGTGGGAAATGTGTTGGTATTATCTTCAAAAATAACATATATTTTTAAGAGCTTAAAAACTACAAATGTTTAAGGGAGATGTGCTTGAAATTCGGGTAGCGGCGGCTTAAGAGTAAAAGCGGACTATATTTGAATAATAAGTATTTTAGAAAACTGTTGCTATCACTGCCTCTATTAGCTCCTCGAATAGTGATCAAAGGGGACATCAGCAACTCAGGCTGATATACCTGAATAAAAATCAGTCAAAATAGAGATTTTGTATATTCCTTTGTTTTCTCCTTCAAAACTGTACCGATTTTTAAGATTGTTTTCACCAACTGTATTAGAAAAAAAATATTCAATGTATGTACGTTTTGCTTTTTTAAAAATTCATTGTCAAATTTGTATACTGAATATCTGTAGACAGCGATCAAACTAGGCAATTCTAAAGATTTTTGTAGGGTCCCAATTCCTACAAGAAGTAACTTATCAAAAAAGCAAAACGTAGCGATATGTCAGTAGTCGATATCTATATAATATTAAAAAATATTTGCATTAGCATCAAAATCCAGAGAGAGCTAGGGGAATACGTGTATATGGACAAAATCCAGAGAGAGCTAGGGGAATACGTGTATATGGACAAAATCCAGAGAGAGCTAGTATATGGGGAATACGTGTATATGGACAAAATCCAGAGAGAGCTAGTATATGGGGAATACGTGTATATGGACAAAATCCAGAGAGAGCTAGTATATGGGGAATACGTGTATATGGACAAAATCCAGAGAGAGCTAGTATATGGGGAATACGTGTATATGGACAAAATCCAGAGAGAGCTAGTATATGGGGAATACGTGTATATGGACAAAACGCCGGCTGTGTTTCCTCGTAAATTAATTCAGATTCCATATAATATGAAAATATATTATATTATGCCTACGAGCTATTGCTGGACCATAGTGTTAGAAATCAGAACCGCATCATCAGCATACAACAGGCAACATACTTTCAGATTACTCCATTTCGCGCCCAATCCCACATCTTTCAATTCTTGCATACAATTATCCATGTATAGATTGAATAACCATGGTGACATTACGCAGCCTTGCTTGACACCTTTTGTGATGTCAAACCACCCCGTAAAACCACCGTTCACCCTAACACACGCAACGCTTCCCTCGTACAGAGACGCAATTGCCTGTATGAGATTTGTATTCACTCCATACTTGGACAAAACCTTCCATAGCTTTTTCCTGTCGACTCGGTCGTATGCTTTTTGTAGATCTACAAAGGCGCAGAAAAGTTTCTGGTTTTTCGCCAGAAACTTCTCAGTAAGCATACGCAAGGAGAAAATCTGGTCCACGCATCCCTTTCCACTCATAAAGGCACCTTGCACATCTCATATTTTATCCTTTGTTTCCATTCTTACCCTTTCAATCAATATTCTTCCGTACAGCTTGCCGACTGAACTTAGCAGGCTAATAGCCCTATGATTTCCACATTCCATACGTGACCCTTTACCTTTGTATAACGGCATGATTACAGCCCTTCTCCAATCTAATGGCGTGTAACCCTCCTCTAAACACTGGTTAAAAAGTTTGCACAACCATGTGAGAATAATATGGCTATCTCCTTTAAAGTATTCGGCAGCAATATTGTCGAAACCAACAGCCTTACCATTCTTCATGCATTTTATCGATTTTTTTATTTCATCCACGCTGATTTTGATTGAATTCACTCCGTCATCGTTCATACCCGATTCACTGCTGGCCTCACTACCACCCGGATTGCTTTCGAAAACCTCCTCAAAATATTTCATCCATCTCTCTTTTATTTCTTCCTCATTCGTCAACATTTTTGTTTGGCGGTCCGTCCTGAGTCGTCATGAGTTGTTTGGCGGTCCGTCCTCTCTGCCTACCCCTGCGGGGAAACGGCGTGATGGTTAGTTAGTTAGTTCTATTGCTGGACGAATTTACAAAATTAAATATTTCATGCCCATAAGTACGTTAAAAATAATTTATTTGTCATTAGCGGAATCTACTATCAGATATGGAATAACGTCTTGGGGAAACTCGTGCAAGACAAATATAGGTTACATTCAAACAATTCAAAACTCTTTGACTAAGCTCTTGGTAAGCAAAAGTATTTATGCAAAAAGCAGAGACATAAAATTATTATATGAGTCAGTTAATATATTACCTGTTCGAGGGATATTATGGTTTAAAATTGTATGCCAAAACCTTTTGTCGGATTCAATATATAAAGAAAAATTTGACCATGCACATGGCACTAGATTTAGTAAAAATGAGGGTTTATCCGTTCCAAAAATTATAAATAAATACGGACAACGGACATTCACTTATCTTGTCCCTACCATATTTAATAAGATGCCAATGAACCTAAAAATCGAATCAAATTGCACCACCGATTTCAAAAAAAAAATGGCTAATGGATCAAAACTTTTTATAGTGATATTGTTTGTAATCTTATGTATAAATATGACTAAGAGTAATTTGCCTGTGTTATATCTGTCTATCTGTATATTTTATGCCTTTGTATTGTAGCTATTTAAAAGATATTCTTCTGTATCTATTTTGTATATTGTGGTTTCTTGTTATATTTGTGATTTAATGTTATATTAATATTGTTAAATTGACCTGCTGACAAACTGCTTTGGCAGTTTAGCGGGTGCTTAAAATGAAGAATAAAATTTTTTAAAAAAAAAATGTGCTTTTGCAAATAAATTGGTTGAGTTTGTAAGTGTTTGTATTTCAAAGTTAAATAAGATGTTTTAGAATGTCAGAAGGAATTGGAAGGAATACAAAGATTAAGAATAATTTTGTACAACTCGTGTATTTACGAATTATCAACGCCTTTTACTATGTAAAAGTCAAGCAAGGTTAAAAATACTAAAAAAAAAAAACATTATTTTTAATTCTCGCTAAACTCTCACATGTCTCTTCTTCCCCTCAAAACAACATCTTCCAACAAAATATCTACTGAAACCTAACCTAACCTAACTTTATAGGATGTCTGTATTAATTTTGTCCTATTTTTTTCTAGTTGGCTTTGAACGCTAAAATAATAGAAAAAATTCAGCATCTTCTATCTTCAAAATATCAATATATTTGTGTAGGCACTTCAAAAAGCAGTCGAATCCGCAACCTACGGATCTTAAATATGTTTCATAACAACTACGCTACAGAACACAATATACAGTAATATCCACGCCTTGAGATTAGCATAATCCATATTGCACATCGGCAATAAGTTTTATCTAATGATGCCACTCTGAAGTCCGTAGTCTGCAGTATACTAGAGCTTACAGTTATTTTCCCATGCATTTAATACCGCATTCTGTACCAGTGCAATCACGCCCAGTCACAAGGTTTTACTGCCCTGACAAGCAGCTTTGGTTCAAAATAGGCAAGATTGGCTATTGCAGTGGTGTAAATCGACCGACATTAATTAATCTGGTTGAATACTAGCGTCAGTCGTTGCTTGCCGCGAATCCTTAGTAAATTTCTGAGATTAGGGGTCACTCTTCTTCCTGCAGGTTTACTATAGATAAGTCTATTTGGTGATCTTTCTTTATTTTATTAAATAAACCATAGTTCCCGTAAGTACTCAGACCCATGGACCCATTGCTTTATCTCCCATTTTACCCGGTGTCTTTGATAAAGTTCACCAGGGTTTTCATTGGACATTCGTCTACGTCTCCTGGTTCCACAACGTGTCTTCCCAGATAGCTGAGCCTTGTTTCCATCAGAGCGGGACATTTTCACCATAGATGTATTGGAGTCTCTTCATCCTATTCACATTTCCTGCATATATTGGTGTATTCCACTCCCAACAGCTACATATATGTCTTCTGAGATGGCAGTGACCCGTTAGAAGTCCTACCAGTTCCCGCAGTGAGTACACTGTCCATATTGAGTAGTTGCCTTTTATACAAAGCTCATCTTTAGCCGAGTTGTTGAACTCAAGTACGAGTCGTAGAAAGTCTCATCAAACTGTACAAAAATGTTGGGCGAGTTTCCCGACTGGGTACCGGTGACGAAGGAGTGACGCTAGTTCCTCGCAGCATTTTCCATTCAAACACCGATACAACAAAATCAAACGGACCGCCCGTTTCTGCGCAGAGTCGGGGGTTTTTTCATACATTTTGGGGCTGGCCTACCAGAGGTGGCTGTTAAATTATTTTTACTTTGCTATCTGCTTTGATTGTCTAGGGCGTATGGTCTGATCCGTTTATGAGTATTTTAAATTGCCTTCCATACTAGGTCTCCAACTGTGTGTAGCGGAACCGTCGTAAGAGCCAATCTGACGTCTTCTATATCTGCACAGATAGTCATAAGTCTGAGAAACTCTACGTTAATAATACTCATACAATGAACATATTGTAGGTAGGTTCTGTGCAATACTTGAATACTGAGTGAAAGTAGTATCGTGGCCGGTTACCAGAATTAATAATACAGGCGTGCCTATGTGCGGTTTCGTCATCTCGCTAATATGGCCAGCGAGATGTGCGATGTTCGTGATAATGGACACGGGATAATATATTGGCTTATCCAGTCTTGTGATTTATCGTATCTTTATTGGAATTTTATTAAGCCCGGCGTTGAACGGGAAAATACTAAAAAGACTTATTAAAATATTATAAATAATATATATAATAAATATTAAAATATTTTTGGTAATAACAATTCGTAAGGACATAAATAAACTACAATTGTGTAACTCTGCAAAGAAAGTAGAGTGTACGAGAATATATGATGCGATTGTGATGTTAGAAGAAGTCGGGGACGCCCGAGGAAGACATGGCATGATCAAGTGAAACATATACCTGCTGTCCTGGGAACCATTTATTTGATAAGCAACACCCATGCCATAGGTCACACCAAGTGGTTCGTTGCGTTTGGTGACTTAGCAGGGGGCCCGTGTACACAGAGTAAGGTTTGTCTAGCGGCGAATGCGTTTGCCCACCTACAGCGTGACAGGCTGGATTTGGAGAGATTGCTTGAGGGAGACCATTCTACCTCTCCAGAAAGACTCTCTCGACCCATCGCCTTGTACCGCAATAGGATAAATGGATTCGCTCGTCCATCACTCCTGGCCACACTGAGTTTCAAATCAAAACGGTGCTAAAAAAGTTTTCACTTCAAAAGAGGCAGAGAATAATTGAAGAGGATGTATGAATGTGAATGAGGCAAAGAGTTGTTAAGCGGTACGTCCTCTCTGTCTACCCCTGCAGTAAAACGGTGTGATGGTTTGTTAGTTAATTGTGTAACTGTGTTAAAAAAACACGGGACCTCAGACATAACATAATAACATTATAATCAATACACAAACGCACCAACAAACAAACGCACACAAACATTGCGATTAATTTATTAAACATACTTCTTGTACAACAACAGAGTATTGGACGAGAAGTCGTGTGGTGCAACCTGAGAAGTGTGGTTTATGGATTGGACGGTACGTGTTCGATGCCCATCTCGATCAAGATTGTAATTATAATGGGTGGATGATCTCGCAATGTGCGATCTCTCGCTTTCATCTCTCCTCGTACTGCGTTACGTAACCACACTGCTGACTTTCGCAATTCATTTAAATAAATTAATAATAACTTGTAAGAGATGAAGGTGATGTATAAAGTTTATTACGTGATCAAGCTGATATACTCGTAGTCCAGACTATGATGGGAAAATCACAACTTAAATAGATTGTATATACATATTTACGGCCTCTGTGGTCGAGGGGTAAGGTTCTCGATTAATAATTGGAAGGTTGGGGGTTCGAATCCCGGCGTGCAAAAGTAAATTTAATTCGATTGAATTGTATAATTTCACATTTTAATTATTTAAAATAATATAAGATAATTTTGCGTTTCAGTTTGGAAAATGCTCTCAGTATCGCCCTGGTGTAAGACCACCATTCCTAAGTGAAACTTGTTTCTTGAAATGGCTTTAGCCGTGTTTGGTGATCAGATCTACATAGACAGGTACTTCCGCACCTTCCTCTTTCTCATGTACTTCCCCACACCCTCAGCTTCATAACACACCTCACTTACTGGCTTTAGACGGGAGCAGTTGGGACTCTTGCGCGGTGTTCACATTTAAAAAAAATGCTTCATAAGACATTTGTCCAGAGATTTTGTCTCTATTTTAAATAAGTCATGCTTTATTAAATATTATATACCTATGAATCATGATAGATTTTTTAAAAATATTAGTGCGCTCCCTCTAACATTCATATTTACATATCCATCATCAATAATCTTCTGCTTCCTTTTGAACACTCACTGGATGACCTGGTCACCAAACACGGCTAATGCAATTTCAAACGTCTCAATTCTGAATGGTGGTATTCCACACGGGCGATACTGAGAGTATCAACTTAAACCTAGCTAATACCAACAGAAGAAGAATAATGAAATAGAGTCTATCAAATAAGAGTATAAAATATAACATATTGAACTACAAAATTTCTAGGCTGGCGACACTAATTTGCATGTGAAATATTCTTTTAAAGTGCAATCACACTAAAAATGCAAAACACCGTATACCATTTGAAAATACATTTTTTTGTTCCTAAAAAAAGAATTAAAAAACTTAATGACATAAATTTGATTAAATTGTGTTCTACAAAGTGATTGGCTTCCATTCAATTTAACAAAAATTTGAATTTAACAGTAGGTAGAGAGGAAGAATAATTAATGGTGAGTTTAGTTACACTACTTTTAGATCTGAATGAGTTAAATATATTCAGATCTAAAATTAGAAACATCATCTAAAGCCTGGAAAACGCTAGTAGGTACCTACTTAAGCTAATATTAAATAAATGTTGAGCAATTTCTAAAGTGTGCTTTATATTTTAGTATAATATCATTATTCTTCATTATGTTAACACAAAATTGCAAAGATGTAATAATAATATACCTATATGCAATTCTAATTTGAGATCACTGGAATGAAATTTTTTTTTTTCACTTTTATGCCTTTTTAATTTTTAATTCAAATGTAGGTTACACAACCTTAGATTAACACCATGATTATATTTTTAGTATTGCCATTTGAACGACAGTGGCGCCCTCCTATGTTTTATACTCTTATTTGACAGACTGTACACGCATGAATTTGATCCCTAGTTATGCAGGTACCATTACAAGGCAAGCAAGACCATTTCATAAGAAAATTAGGATGTCGATAGTTCAGTTGATTAGTCAGACATATCCGAAAAATCTGAATTCGAGTTGAGTATGCAGTTATATGTAAAAGTCTCTATCTGGTACAATACTCAGATTATTCACAAATACCACCAAATCAATTATAATGCAGAAAAACTTGTAGTGAAATAAACAAAATTGCCCGTTATGCTTCTAGGTATTATTTTACAGCATATTTAATTGTAAATCACAGACACATGTACCTAAATCATATCTCTACATATTTCTCTATCTCTATCTTCTCTACATATTATAAATTTAAGTCTTCCGCGTCGTCTGTCTATCTGTCTGTTCGCGATAAACTCGAAAACTACTGGACGGATTTTCATGCGGCTTTCACCAATAGATAGAGTGTTTCGTGAGGAAGGTTTAGTTATGTAACTTGTCAAGGTTTTGTGCAAATTGGTTGAAACATAACGATAATTTATTTATTTATTTGATGCAATATTATTTACATTTTTTTACATAATTCAATGATGTTGGCCTCACTGGGTGGTTTACCCGTGCTGAGGCCTCTATTTCATATTCAAAATTATACACAATACATATAAATATATATATACATTATATTGGTGAAAAAAAGTAAATAAAAAACATACGATTAAGATAAAATAAACTTAAAAATTAGAGATTTAGAATTAACGTAAAATTAAGAATAAATAATATTATATAAGGTTAAAAACGATATTTTTAATACGTGTTGAGTGTTTGTGGGTGATTGTGTTTTATATTGGTTTTGTGTGTTACTTATATGTTTTGTTATTTTATGCTATGATATTTTGGTAGTATTGTCTATTTTGGTCTTTAATCCATTTTGTAATTTTGTGTCGGAATTTATTTTTGTTTTCCTCAATTTTATTTTCAAGTGTTAGACTGTTGAATGCTTTTATAGCGTGATATTGGTAATGTCTCTGTCCAAAGCTTGTACTTACCGTCGGAGTTTTTAAGTTTTCTTTGTATGCTTGTCTAACTGGTCTGTTTGTGATATTTTGTGTTTGTTGAAGTTTGTTTTTTTGGTCAAAAATGTAATTTAGTGCGATTTAACATATAATTGTCGTATGTCTAGTACGTCACAACGGTTGAACATTTGGTCTGTATCAGTAAGTCTATGTTTTTTAAGTATTACCTTTAAGATCGTGTTGTTAGAAGAATTGTTAGAAGTGTCGGAAAAAGTCAAGCCGCCTGGTAGCTTTCATCGAAAACGCTGCCTAATCCTTTTGGGATATAACAAAACAATGCATGGTGGGATATTCCTCCTTTACAGATCTACAAAAAAGTCCGGGAAGGCATATATATATCTATCTTTTACGGATAGCTTACTATACAACTATACCCATTATATCTTCTAAAAAAATGGTCACGTACATTGCGGTAATTGAAAAGTTATTTAGACGGATACAGCATTAATCCTTATTAACTTAAATACGTTAGTTACCCCAAGCATTTCATGCACATTAATTATTAAAATCTTTCACACCATCTCTACGTATTATAAATTAAAGTCACAGGCGGGATCTGCCTGTCTCTTCGCGATAAACTCAAAGACGGCAGTGGTTATAAAGGTTGGATAACCATCCAGTAGATGACTTTGTGTTTTATTAGTCACAGCAACGCGTGGCCAGCTAGTTTGATTTATAGAGAGCATTCTAATATTACTTTCCTCATCATCTCGAAACTTAGTAGGTATTTGGAGATGTCTGACTAATCAACTTGACGATCGCTGTGTAGGTGTAATAAAGAATCCAATTGTACGGGGCGAACCCACGTTTTGGCCTCTCCCAAAACGAACCTTAATACATAGCAATAAACGCACACAATAACCTATCACAAAACATTATACCCATAAAAATAATCCCATCGAATGAAAAACGTTCGTGTTGAAAAACGTCACACCTTTTACGAATGTAAGCACAAAACAAATAATTCCCAAATTACTTTGAGTGTGTAACTAATTAATTTAATTTGAATAATAAATTACCTAGGCTAATAGAAAAATAAAACAATGCATATATATGGACGAGTATTGGCTCTACAACCCCTGGTGGGTCTTGGCCTCCTCAGGAGTCTTCCTCCACTCATCTCGGTTTTGTGCCAGCTCTCTCCAGTTTAGAAGCTCCAAGATAGATATGTCTTTGAGGACGTTGTCGCTCCATCTTAGTCTTGGTCTTCCCAGGCTCCTTCGCTCTATTGGTCTTGAGTTCAGCAGGGACTTTGGTGCTTGATGCTCGGTCATTCTCTCCACATGACCCAGCCACTGAAGTCTTCCCAGTATGTAAGAGAATACCCTTCAAAATAAGAGTCCCAACTGCTCCCATCCTACTGTAGACTGTGATACTATGACTTCCCCAATTAGGGTATATTGTGAGGCTGAATATCGTATAGGTAAAGGGGATGGCGGAGAAGAAGGTGGGAAAGCACCTGGCTATTCAGATCTGGTCACCAAACACGGTTAAAGCCAATTTCAAATAGCGTTTAAATTCTGAATGGTGATCTTTCATACTGACGGATACCAAACTCTTCTGCGATAGGTGATAACATAAAAAAAAATGATTCTAGCAACGTTTGGTGACTTAGCAGGGATGCTAGGGTTCATGGGGTGAGGTTTGTCAAGGTCTTTGCACAGGCGTTTTCCCACCTATTGCGTGATCGGGAGAGATTGGTTGAGGGAGACCTTCATCGAACTCTTTCGCCCAATCACCTTGCACCGCAGGTGAGGAATGGATTCATACTTATTCATACATTCATTAACTCCTGGACTCCCAAATTCCTACGCACCCCTCATACCTTTTCCTTCCCAGAACTTCCTTTCTCTAATTTTTTTTTACATGAGGTCCACACAGGAGGCCCCGAGGAAAATAATTTCCCTCAGGGCCTATGTCATCTTTGGGGGTGCTGTGTGCAGGTTTTTTGTAGGAAAGGGAGGAGAGGAGATTTCTGGGAAGGAAAGGGTTCACTTCAACCGGGGCACCCCTGCTAAATAACGAAACGTAGTTAACCACTTGAAGTGACCTATGGCAGAGGTGTTGACTATCCAATAAAGGTTCCCGGGGCGGCGGTACCATTCCCGCCTCCCAAATATGGAGCATACCACCGGTCAGTGGTTAAGTGGGCATCGCGTTTGGGTCCCACCCAGGCGTTCCGTGTTCGAATCCTCGGCTGGCTGAGGCCTCCATTACAACTCAAGCAACATTTTCGGCTTACTATAGTGGTAGTAGGAGATTTTAAAATATTGTCGGCTTATTCGTAACTCGGGAATGTTTGCCTTTCTTTAAAAAAAATATATATATATGTCAGAAATAATGGAAACACGTGTTTTTGGGAGTTTTATTAATTCTTGCCAATTTGCCACAGAGGTCATCAGTCATCACCACTACGAGGAGGAGCGTGTTTTTCGCGGCATCCGCCGTATTAGATCCACGTGGGTAATATTGCGCAATGTGTGGGAATATATTGTTACCAGTCTAATGATCCAACTGATTTGATAAACATGTAGTTTTATCATTGGCTTAATATTGTCGGCCGCATATTTTTATGCTAATTTTATTGTACCAAGAACAATATAATTTCTATTTTATTACACGGAGATATCCTCGTGGAGTGATTGTAAAATCATCATGAACCAACATAAATCACCTGCCGCCTCGGGGTAAGCAGATATCAAAGAAACCTACACACAACCATCGAGATATACATACAATGAATGAGTACTCGTTAAACAAAGTTTATATATAAAGGGATTTCAACACAAAATTGTGTGGTATTTATAATTAAAAAAAAAACTTAATGCGTATGGTAAACTAGACTAAAATTGCCCGCAACTAGTTATTGCCCGCTCTCAAGTGATTGTCCATTTCTCACTAACGTGTGTAAATATTTCACCGAAATTTTAGCAGTCGTCTCTATTAGTTCAATATCAAGAGAAATTTAGGGGCTCAGCAGCATCTAAACACATAAAACAACTTAAGATAACTCAAAATTGCATCATAAAGACCATACTAAAGGTCCCCATAAGGACGTTAACAACAGAAATTTTTAAACAGTTTTATGTTCCAAGCATACAGAAAATCTATGCCAAAAACATTCTAGTACATCACCACAAAAATGAGGCAGACCCAAACAAACAGACATACTTAATATACCAAAGTGTAACTCTTCATTTGGACAAAGTTCTGAATTTTTAGCAGTAAAGTTATATAACAAACTCCCACTTAGTATCAAACAAATTAAAATAAAAAATAGCTTCATTAAGGACATTAAATGTTGGCTGAAGGAACTATCGAAAAATGAACTTACTAGTATTCTTAAAACATCGTCATAGAAGTTTCTGGAAAACCTTATACAAACAATGAAGTTAAACCATAGAAGTCGCTGAAAACTTATCCAAAGCATAGTCCCCCTCAGCACAGGATCTCCTAGTGAGGAGGACTACGAATATATTTTCTATTTTATATATACACCTAACTAACATGTTTCATACAAAAATGTTAAAAATAATATATATGTATATATATAGTTACTAAATAAAATTAAAATTTTAATTTTAAAAAAATTATTATGTGCAATATTTATCAGCCTGAAACACTCATCCACATTGAAAAATCTTCCATTGTCTTAAACGTTAGTTTAACAATAAAAAATAATAATTTTAAAAAAATTGTTCCTCAAGATCTCCTGTGTGGTGCTAATATTAGTCACCCACCCTCATCAAAAATCGGTGACCAGACAACTCAGAAGCACATCAGAAAGGTCATTGAGAGCGATGATAAAAAAATATAAAAAAATTGTTAAATAGGTTAAGTTAGATTAGGGTTACCGGCTATTTTTAAATAATTTTTTTCATAGCTTTTAATGACGTTTCTGAGGTGTTTCTGAGTTGGTTTCGTTCTGAGTTGGCATGGAACCTCAAAAATCATCGCGTTTTTCTGATAGCTATAAATTAACCGTGTTTTTATTAAAGTTTTGATTGCGTTTGCTAACCCCTGACCTCTAGCCGTCATCTTTCACACGCAAGCACGCTTTGTTAACCGGCATGACATTCACAGTCTTTATTTTAAAATACTATTCGCGCTTTCGAGACGCAATTTCGATGGCTGGGACAAAACATATCGGATTTCCTCCCGCGTAAAATGAAATATTTAATGACATTTCCACGAGGATTTTTAATGACAAGTTCTGTAAACATGGCAAATGGCAATTTTGTATCAACGATTTTGTACTTTTCAACAAGGTCACCTTTGCAGACGAGGCCAAAAGAAGAACAAACGAACTAGTAACACTACTTATAGGATTATACACGTAGTTTCAACATCCTTCAACAGATGTCGTTAATACAGACAGTTATATGTAGTTTTTTATTTCAATTTGAGAGGCGGGTACGGGTACCGTCGCCCCGAGAACCATTTATTGGATAACCAACACCTCTGCCACAGGTCACTCCAAATATTATTTGGTGACTCAGCAGCGGTGCCGTTTGGGTGAGGTTTGTCCAGACCGATGCGTCACCCCACATGCCGTGTGGTGGACATGATCGAGAAGACTGGTTGAGGGAGATATTTTATCCTCTCCAGAACGAATCTCTCGTCCCATCGCCTTGCACCGCGGTTGTAGGGATGGATTCATAGGTCCGTCACTCCTGCACTGACCCCCCAGATTCCTACCCATCCCTCATGCCTATTTCCTTCCCATGACTTCATCTCCTTCCTTTCCTTAAAAAAAACCCCTCCACACAGCATCCCCAAAGATGACAGGCCCTGAGGGAAATTATTTTCCTCGGGGCCTCCTGTGTGGAGCTAATGTAAAAATAAAAAGTTTTGCGATGTCTCATGCTCCTCTCCTTCCTTTCCTTAAAAAAAACCCTCCACACAGCATCCCCAAAGATGACACAGACCCTGAGGGAAATTATTTTCCTCAGGGCCACCCGTGTGGCGCTAATGTAAAAAAAGTTTTGATGTTTTGTAGTACGTTAGAAAAGTGTCGTCTATCGTCGTTCGTGCGTAATATACGAACAGTTACAAAAATAACCGATGAAAGAAACAAAAAAAGACGTCAAAAAAGTCACTGGAGAGCAAAATTTCATTTAGGTACATTTTTTGCTCCAAATAATGTCAGGAATCACTGGTTAAACTACAGCAATTACGTCTAGGACTTCTAAAGAAATCTTTTGGACACGTAACTAAAAATCGTGCGGCCGCCTAGTATTAAAAACTAAATACCCGCTCTGTGGCAAATAATTATGTTGATAAAACAGCCATTATAAATAAATATGTGGGTAGGCAATAGCAACTACCATCATTCCACACATTTAAAATATTGTAATAATAATGCCCGTACGAGTACCTACATAAAACTTTAAACCGTCGTAAAATCAGACGAAGGTGTTTGGTGTTGGTATTGTAACGTATTGTGTTTGTCTCGAACGATCGAATCGCAACCCAATCAAGTACCTAATGCTTATAATTTTAATATTTACTTACAAAATAATAACATGAAATTTCTAAAAATGTTAATCATAAGAGTGAAGGATGGTATATGAAAGTAAAGACAAAAATCAGAGATAAACATAAGAAAATAGAAGTGATAATTCAAGACTTAGCTAGAATCAAAATAGTTGTAAAAAATCTTCAATTGTTTAGTGACCGACGAAAATCATTTAGGCTTATGTAAAAAAAAAGGTTTGATTTGAGTTGAACAATCTTCAGATTCTGGACGATGGTGAATAATATCCATAATTAGTCGAGTGTTGATTGAGGAAGTGCTGTTCATTATTTCTGGGTCTACGAGAAGATATTTTGAAAGGGAAGAGTTGTAGTAATGTAGGTGAATCAATAATGTGTTAATTTTGAAGAAACAAATAAGAAAATATATTAAACTACTAAAGAATTCCATCGTGAGTAAAGTTCTGACGTTACAGGTTACTATGAAAAGCTCATCTTTTGTTTTGTTCATAGGGTTTAGAAATTTTTTGTGTTTGTGTCATTTCTTGTATTTTTGAGGAAGTTTGTAATTTCTTCTTCGGAGGGTTTTGGTCTTGATCTTCCACGGTGACCAGCCGCAGCCGGGTTGGAAGATGAGGTTTGGTTTTTATTGTTGTTTTTGTTTTTTGCATGTTGCCTGTATCGGAGGGGGGCGGTAGTTGCTACAAGTTGTCGGCTTTGTTACACTGAGCTCTGGGCATGTTGTTTTGATTTTTATTTACTAAAAAGTTAATTCTTTAGAGGAGGCCTTCACCTTCGCCTGAGAGAGGGGTTCTTGCATATATCTTGAATTAATTTAAGATACTTTTCGTTATTTGTTATTGGGGTGTTATGCCGTGTTGCGCTCCCTCCTTCTTTAGCCAACGTTTCGGACATCGTTGCAGTGTCCATCATCAGGGCAGATCCGGCAGATCCGGTAGATGTGACACTGCAACGATGTCCGAAACGTTGGCTAAAGGAGGTAGCGCAACATGGCATAACACCCCAATAACAAATAACGAAAATGCTTTTGGCCATGAAAATCTTAAAACTTATCTAATTTAAGATACGTTTATAATATTTTTCAACAAGTTTGTAAATAACATTAATTATACTTTTTATAACAAGGCAACATACCTATTTGCAAGAAATAAAAGGCTTCTTTATTTATTATTAATAAACTGTACAAATCACAAATGTGCCCCACGGTTGAATTTGGCAGCCACCTCTGGTCTGGAGCTTCAAAGTACCTGAAAAATACCCTTGACTCTGTGCAGAAACGGGCGGTCCGTTTAATAGATTCTCCCATCTTAACAGACGGATTGCAATCTTTAGAGCACAGGCGTCGGGTGGGAATGCTATCCTTGTTCTACCGGTATTACAATGGAAGATGCTCCGAGGAACAAGCATCATTGATCCCTTCGGCACCGGTGCATAGTCGGGAAACACGCCAAACATTTGTACACGGTTGACATTTGTCACATGAGAACGGGTCGTTTCTTCGACTCGTTCTTGTGGAGTTAATGTAAAAAAAAATCGTCTCTTTTTAATCCTAGTCTCCTAGCAATCCCTCTTTAAAACCTATGTTCAATCATCAAGATATCAAGCCTTTTCGAAAATTGACTTCCTCCAGTCAACATATCATTTCTTCTAAGTCTGAACTCGACTTCAATCTTCCGTTTAATTTTGAAATTTGTCCATAACTTGAAATGATGACCTAGAACACCTTTGAAGGGAAGTCAGAAATATTTCAAATAAAAAGGTCATTATGTAAACTCACCTCGGCTTGTGATAGGTCGGGTTGCTGTTTGTCTTCAGAATATCCGCGTTTGGCATCGAGGTCGGCAGGGCGTGATCTCGTTCGAGGTCTGCTTCGTAACCCTCGAAGGGTAAGTGTTTTCCGGGCATGGGTTCCACTGTAACAGGAAAATAAAATTGCATTAGCGAATGCTTAATTTATGTAGGCGAGACCTCGGGGATGTTGTGTGTGCCTTAAACAAGTTTCAAGAACATCCACAATTAAATTTGGGAAATACCCTGAGCCTCTAAATACTTGATCAAACATTGTACTTGATTCTGTGCAAAGGAGAGCGGTTCATCTGATTAACAGCCGGTTGTTAGTTGTTAGTAGATCGACTGCCATCTCTAATAAATAGATCAACGTAGGTACGCTGAGTATGTTTAACAGGCATTTCAATGGAGGCTGATCCAAGCAATTAAGGAATTAACATTGTAGTAACTATTATAAATTCGATTTTTAAATGCTGGCAATTTTTATTGAATTGACCGCGCATACAATGACTGAGCGGTTTAAAAAACCAACTGCAGCCATTCTGTTTCGAATGTCGCTTCCAATAATTTCATAGTTTCTGCGTATTATTTTAACCTACGTTTTAAAGCCTTATCGGATAATTATGTGAATCTATATGATTAATAATTTTTAACATTAAATGTCTTTATTTAAATCATCCTAACATAATTTCCATTGCGTTAATTGGTGACCCCGACCGCGACGTGATTCTTTAAGATGAAGTTATAGGTGAAATCCTATTTAGATACTATTTTGATTAATTGACCGGTCAGTGGTTGAGTGGGCATAGCGCTTGGGTCCCACCCGGGCGTGGCGTGTTCAATTCCTCGGCTTGCTAAGTCCTCCATCACAACACAAGCAACATTTTCGGCTTTCTGTGGTGGTAGTAGGAGATTTTCAAACATTGTTGGGTTATTCATAACCCGGGAATGTTTGTCTTTCTTTTTAAAAAAAAATAATAAAAAATCTTTACGCGAATCGGCTTACAGTCTGGACATCAAAAAATATACTACGGATAAATCGAAGCTTTTACTAGCTTTTCTATGCATTGGAATTACAATAAAATTATTATTTACGTAACAAAAAATATAAGCGTAAACCACCAAAAAAATATGTTTTTCATGACTTAACTATGAAGTAATAATTTTTAAGAAACAATTTTTCAAAATTACCCCTTTATGGCTAAGACTATTTTTGAGGTTTTCCATGTTCTAACTTTTTTTCGTTCTTATAAAATTATGCACAAAATAAATAAAAACCACTTTTTCGCTTGTGCAAATAAGACGCTCGATTTTAAAATTTTGAAGGCATGAGATACAAAATATTTCTAGCGTTTATATTCCTCTTAAGGCGCCGCTACTCGAATTCCTAGCGATTTCTTTCTAAACATTTGAAGTTTTTAAGCTCTTAAAAAAATATATGTTATTTTTGAAGATAATATTTAGAAGCGTTCCACGCCGAAACGCATATTATATATAAATTCCCTCGATAAAAAAAATCACAAAGTATGCTCCGAAAATTATTATAAACACTATTGTTTCAGTTATTTTACAAGTTATAGCTGTGAAAAAATTCACAATGTTTCTTTAAATGATACTTAAGACGCCTCCCACGAGATTTTTGTTTTATTTTAAACGAGTCGTGTTTTATTAAACATTTTCGCACCGATTTTATCGCTTTAAATATTAGCGCGCTCCTCTAACATTCGTAATTTCATATCTCTCCATCTTCTTCTTTTTGAGCGCGGATGCGGTGCCTTAAACCGCTCCGTCATTGAAAATGCACCGTTCGACGAGCTGCAGTGTGGCAATTCAATAAACATTGCCAACATTTAAAAATCGAATTACTAGTAGTTTCTACGGCAGCATTGATCCCCTGCGCACCGTCACATGTGCGAGAATTTCGACGGACACGAGCTGAACAGAAAACCCTTTCATAGGTTTCATGAGAACGCAGCACGAGCTATTGGCGTCTGTCTTGTCCTTGTCTTCTTAACCCGCCTCATAAAGTTGTCCAACTGGGTATCAAATTTTAAAATAAAATATTCTAAGAAAAAGGCTTCGTAATAATTTTATCGTGACAATTATTGCACAATCATTACCGAGGAGCCGAGATGAACACAGCAACCAATTAAAAATCTGTCAGGATCAGCATTGTAAAACCTCTATAGAATATTATTATGACTGGCGTTTTATTGCGGGACGATGGAGAACTTTATAAATATAAAAATCAATAACTAACAGTTCAATGATAGACGTTTTTATAACATCAATAACTGAATTAAATTTAAAAAAATGTTTATTGAATAAATTATGGGGAGCGGTATGTGGATTTGCCTTTTTTGGAAAAACAAACATTTTGAATTCCTCATACTACGTTCATTGTAATGGTAACATGTTGCTTGTGCCATGATGGATGAATTTGCTGGTAGAGGAAAACTCTGTCGTCATAAGCAAAAAGCCAACTGAAAAATGAACATGCTGATATACTTTTATTATAATCTGTACTAATATTATAAATTCAAAAGTGCGCGAGTTTATTTGTTACTCAATCACGCCTAAACCACTAAAAATATTTTAAAAATTCTTTCACCAATAAAAAGCTACGAGTACCTACATTATACGCGAGTAAAATAGGCTGTAGGTATATAATGGTAAGCTCTGGCGTTATGATAAGCTTTGGCGTTATGAAATTATTTATCATACGTTTTCGGTGTCCCTAACAAAATCGAGTTATTGCAAACGTCAGAAGAAAAGCCAAATAAATTGTTGCCTTGTAAACGATGTTGGCGTCGTAATTAATATCTATCTCTAAAAATGAATCGTCGAAAAGTATGTACGCGCATAACTTCCGAAAGACTGCATCAAATTGGATAATTCTTTTTTTTTGTTCCTTATTTTGTGTAAAACAACTGTTGAGCTCTGGCATTATGAAATTTGTAAAAAAAATTTCAATAGGTGGCACGCGAACAGTTGTATGTGTGGAATGCGGGAGAAAGGGAGGGGGGGGGGGATGGGGGAGTGGAGTGAGGAGAAGGAAGGTTGAGGAGGCGGAGTAGGAACCCCCCTAATACCATGCGAGCGAAGCCGTGGAAAAACGCTAGTAGGTTAATAAACATGAAAGGTCTCGTACATTAGAATATGACCAATGAAAATTTCCGGCGTGCTCTCTATGCTTATCACAGCATATTACTACTCAGTGGACCTACATAGAAAATGCTAAAATACAAATAATAAATACTCAATAGATCAGCAGATTAGTTGTCACAAATCTCTTTCTAATTGCACGACCAATTATTGCCTTTCATTCATTTATTTCAAATTCTGAATGAATTTAAATCGAATGAATCCACAATACAAAAACGACAATTGTTTTTTGGGCAGTTTTTCAGTGCCCAACCAACTTGTTATTACGTAGGTAAATGTATGTTTATCCATTGTCTCTGTGTGTTGGTACGTCTTTACATGATTCCTTTATCGCCTATAAAAGGTCGCAAAGCCCACCCCGAAAGACGTATATACGGGCAATGTGTACCATACAGGGTATTGGAAATTCATGCGCAAAATAAAATATGGTATAGCAAAAAACAAAATAAAGTAAACTTCCGAAATGGTTACGAATATTTTATTAACTATTTGCAATCGGGGCGATGGAAAATACTGCGTTCAAAAGTTCAATTACGTAAAATGAAAATTTGCTATCGTCCTATAAGATTTCGGCCATCTACAATAATTTCTGTCATTTCGTTATGTTCGTATTTTATTTATTAACAGAAACAAACAGTACATTAGACTATGGTTAAAAAAAATTACAATTAATAAGTATATTACATGGTGAGTAGGTAACTATTATGTGTTTCATTGTAGTGTTTTATTTATGGTTTGCGTATTAAGTAATTACCGGGTGATGTATGTAGTGGGAAGGTGTATGTGTGTGTGTGTGTGTATGTGTGTGTGTGTGTATGTGTGAGGGTGCGTGTATGTATGTATGTATGCGCATTGAACAAATTATAGTATTGTATTGATGCTATTTTTAAATTTGGGCAGTGAATCGGAGAAAATGTCGATGTTAGAATTTAGACCAATAATATTGAACATATGAAGAGCACGATTGATTGACGAATTAGATGCTGCATTTATCTTGTAATTAAGCGTGTGGAATAGTTCTGTATGCGTATACGTCTTAATGGTATGTTAAAATTAACTAGGGAAAGAAGTTCGGTACAATCAATGTTATTATTTAAAATTTTGGATATAAATGTCAAATCAGCTATTGGACGCCATTGTTGCAAAGTTTGAAATGTGCATTCAAAGTTATTGTTGAATTTGAAGGTAAGATATTTGATAAATTTGTTTTGAATATGTTCGATGCTATCTATGTATACTTTATATCGCGGGTTCCAAATCAGCGAAGCATATTCCAGTGTACTTCTGACTAATGTAAAATATAACATTATAACTGTACGCGGGTTATTAAACACTTTACTTATGCGGAGAACAAAACCAAGCATTTTAAATGACCTGTGAACGATTAAGTCGATTTGCTTATTGAATATAAGTTTGCTATAAAGGATAACAACAAGATCTTTACATTCCGTTTTCGAGATGACAGGATCATTATTGAGTGAATAAGAGTACTTAATAATATGTTTATTTCTGGTGAACGTCTTAGTATGACATTTGAAAACATTGATTAGTATGACATTTGAAAACATTGATATCTAAACAGTTAACTTTGCAATACTTGCAAAGTCTATCTAGGTCACATTGTAACGCATACCTTTATTGGTATTGCTGATACTATAACATAAGAAAGGCTAGAAAAGAAGTTATTACCTGTAATCTATGCTTACTGGGTAAGCACTAGTTTAGCGGAATTCTGGAAATATAATAAAATAAAATAAAATCTTAACTAAGTCTATGATGACGTATTTGTTTCTTTCAATACATAAGTTTCCTCGCTATGTGATTTATGTCATTGAGCAATAAATGGAATTACCCAATCACATTTCTGTGCTCCTGGTATTTGGTTCTTGTTGGCAGGTTAATTTTTTTTACCTTCTTATTATTATTTATGTATAATAATTATTGTAATGCCGCTGCGGAAATTAAACACAAAATACCCTAAGACATTTCTGTGCTCCTGGTATTGTGTTCCTGTCTACACGTTCACGTTTTGACCGAATTCTCGACAAATCAGTTCCAATTTTTAAAATGGCAATTAAAATGATTTCGTATTAAAGATATTATAATATTATAGGTAGGCACTTTTTCGCTAGTCTGAATTCTCCAGACAAACACTTCCAATTTTGAAAATGACCCTTAAATTCAAAGCAAATACGAGATCTAGAGTTCATCAAACCGGAGTTACAAATAAAATACACACTCGAAAAAAAAATCTATGCAATTCACACGCGGTAGAAGTGAAACCTTCAAAATACTAAACTACACATGAGTGGGAAGGTTATGAAGCACAGCACAAAGAGGAGACCGATTATACTATCTCATTCTCTCGCAAGGCTAAATCCTATAGATGTATTTGTACGTCTCTTTTCAGTGTCGCTGTTTTTCGCTTCATCGAGTTTCAAATCACTACGTGCTAAAGAAGTTGTCATTTCAAAAGTAGAAAAGTTTTTCAGAAAACCAAAGTAGACAAGAGTGGGGAGGCTACGAAACACCGCACAAAGAGGTGGCCGATAGGCTACGAAAAAACGCACAAAAAGGAGACCGATTAGTCTATCTCATTCTCTCGCAGGCTTAATTTTTTTTTTTTACTATGTTATCTTTGGATATGCTGTGTGGAGGGTTTTTTGGGGGAAAGGAAGGAGAGGAGAGTTCTGGGAAGGAAAGGGGTTCAAGGGGTGGGTAGGAATCTGGGGTTCAGTGTGGCCTGGTCATCAGCCTCCAATACCTAGACAAACCTCACACCATGAACCCGGGCACCCCTGCTAAACCACCAAACGTAGCGAACCACTTGGGGTGACCTATGTTAGAGGTGTTGGTTATCCAATAAAGGTTCCCGGGGCGGCGGTACCCAATCCCGCCTCCCAAATTTATATGATAAATCTATAATCCTATAGATGTATATGTTTGTCTCTTTTTAGTGTCATTTTTTTGTTTCATCGAATTTCAAATCATAACGGTGCTAAAGAAATTTTCACTTCCATTAATATTTTGACGATAATACAGGAATCCAAACACCGGGCATTAAAGTCTAGTACGCCGATGATTTCTGTGAACATTTTTTCTTAATTTTAAATTACACAATCACAAAGTAATTTCCACAATAAATTGTCCAATTCAAACCCTTTCATTTAACCATTTCGTTATGGTGTACATTCCGTTCTCCCTGTATATAAGTCCCGCGTGTATATTTGTATATTCGGGTGGGTTTTACATCCCGCCCACTGTCCACCCCTGCGGAAAAAACAATATTCATGCCCGATGCGTTTTACGACCTCGGGGTGGAGAGGGAAGGATGAGGGTTGGATGGGCTGGCCCAGTTCTATGCGGAAAACACATTGGTACATGCGGATTCAGGCTTGACTTTAAATCTACTAGATTGGGGTTGAAAAAAACCACCCCTAAGTTTGATAAAAATGAAAATCTAACACTAAAGAGCCATTGGGGTGATTTTTCACAAAAACGGCGCTCTACAATTTATCCAATTATTATAATTATTATTAAAGAGAACTAACATAATGTAAGTAGGTACTATATTAAAAAAATATATATGTTTAACTCGAACCTCACAACTTATTCTTCAGCGCTAACATTTTTTGTATTATCATGCATAAAATCAGCTTGTTTAAGCAGGGCACATGCAAAACCAAAATTAGTATATTTGATTGAGTTGCTATTAAGGAGTCAAATACTGCGTTTGTATCTTAAAAAAGTAGTTAGATAACGTACCCATACTACGTGACACGTTTACGGGGGGGGGGGTCTTCAAAATACCACGCTTGGTACAAATGAGCGGCGGGTTGCTTAGGTAAAAAATTGCAAAAAGTTGGTCACGTAGTATGGGTACGTTCCCTTACCCCAATGGATGTGCTATCTGCAGTTTTTACTAGGTGGGACTACGCTTCCGGGTGTCGCCGATATTGTTTACCAATTAACAAATAAACTAAATGAACGATAATTAACGAATAAACCAAACGAACGTTTAACCAAAAGAACGAATTCTTTCCGTATTCAAATTACATTGTTAACAAATACTACCTAATAAATTGTACAGCGCCCTTGAGGTGATTTTTCACAAAAACGGCGCTTTATAAATTATCCAATTATTATTATTATTACCTTAAAAAAATCAACGAAATGAACAAATTCTTTTTTATGCAAACTACTCTGATTAGGTCGTAGTCCGCCGACAGTTGCGCGGACATCATAGCATATCTCTTTTGTATTTGAATATCTTTGAGTTACCCTAACGCCAGAGATGACAGCGCATTTGCCGCGCAATCCTCGTTAATAAACGTCAGTCACGGGAAAATGTGCGAATCGAATGTCATCACCTACAAACAAAATAATACAGGCTTGTATGTTTAATAATCAATTAACAGTAATTCGTGTTTTAAGGAGGTAATTAATCCATTTAACACACAACGGGCATAGACAAGCCACAGAAAATCAAAGAAATTTGACAGCCGATAACGCACGACGGACGCCTTCCGATATCCGACGGATTTTGCCTTATTGTCTTAATTGTCTCTTAACGCTATTTTAACGCAAAAGATAACACAAAAGATACAGAATTACCCTTTATATATTATGTTACAATTTTAATCCTTTAACGAAGGATTTTGCCCGATTTGCAATGAGCCTATCTAAGGTCTCCAGACCAGAGCGAGTCATTAAGCTAAAAGATAAAGCAACTACGATTTGTTTAGGGTTTCATTCATATTTCATGTCATTTTCCTTTATAAATCAGTGACCGATTTAATTGTGTAGACCCCACGTAGTGTACTTTATATCAATGCAGAGATATAAGGTATAAACACGCCAACAGAGGTCTGAAACCCCAATAAAACATTTTATAAACTTTGTAGGTAGTGTTAACCCTACGATATAAGGGTTGAATTTTAATATGTGTACTATGGGTACATTAATAGTTTGTTTATGGGAATGATGCTGTTAATTTCCTAGTTGCAAATTTTTATCGTTGTGGTCACAGTGCCATTAGAGTTGATTAATAATAACCTTGATTAAAAACAGTTAGAATTTTATTCGTGGTAGTTTCCTTTATACTATGTCGTCGAAGTACAGCTCAAAAATATCTAAATATATGGCAAGGTAATAAATGAAAAATCAAAGCATAAAACCACTTTCGAAACATTAAATCATAGATCGAACGAAATCTAAAAATAAATTACAAGATACAGTAGTGAATTTACAATTCTGGGCATCAATTATTATAAGCAATAATTATCAGCCTGAAACACTCATCTACATTGAAAAAATCTTCCGAGAAAAGATACATGCCGCCAACGGGACTTGAACCCGTGTCCTTCTGATTGCCGATCAGGTGCTATACCACTGAGCTATGTCGGCTTATCTAATACCCGCCAAATAATTCAATATATACTAGTGTTTCATTCAACAATTACTGCTTATTACATTTTTCCACCTGAAAACAACCAACTTTATTTTTGTGAGAGACATTGTTAGTGCTAAATCTCTCGCTAGGTGGCGTCGAAACAAATTATGTCTACATTTTTTGGTGAAATACTTTTAACTTGTCAAATATTAATTGATCATGTACCTAATATTAGTATGAATATTTTCCTTAATATGTATGCTATATGTCTGTACTTTCATCTATATATATATAGATACTTAATATTTTATACTTAATATAACATTTTATGAATCTCGACGACCATAATACGGGCATTTGTCTAGCTTGGTAGTCGAAAAACCATGTAAAACAAACCTGTTACAAACAAAATGAATAAAGAAAATAAAAATAATTATTAATGTAATAAGCAGTAATTGTTGAATGAAAAACTATTATATATTGAATTATTTGGCGGGTATTAGATAAGCCGACATAGCTCAGTTGTAGAGCACCTGATCGGCAATCAGAAGGACACGGGTTCAAATCCCGTTGGCGGCACGTATCTTTTGTCGGAAGATTTTTTCAATGTAGATGAGTGTTTCAGGCTGATAATTATTGCTTATAATAATTGTTACCCTTTGTGCTATGCATAAAAATCTTGTCTTAAACGTTAGTTTATCAATTAAAAATAATGATTCTGGGCATCTAATAATAATCATGGAAAATATCGTAAATTTTATTTAAGATATACGAAAATATTGATGGAGATTAAATCTAGGGCAGAAACGGAAAATGTAGTTTATAGATAAATCATGTAGTTTCAACTTCCTTTAATAGATATTGATAGCATAGGTAGTAACATGAATTTCTGCTATATCCCAATAGATAGCAGTTAAGTGTGATATCAGAAGAGTACCGTATATCGTCGTTCGTGTCTTGGATACGAGCGGTTACGACGATTGCCGAAGGCATCGGAGACTTGGACGAGCACTTTCAGTCCGCCCGCCAGCGCCCGATAGGCAGAACAACTTAGAGCCTAGTCTAGTAAGGATGTCGAGTCCAGGTTAATATTCATTGTAAGTAGTAATCAATCGAACCTCAAATTTATTTGGAATATACCCAACACATCTAAAGTTGTATTCATCATCGGAAATTAACAGACACAACAGAAAACATGCAAGAAATGATTATACAGGTGAAGTAACCCAAAATTGAAAACAGCGTCGTATCAAAAAGATCCAGAGAAAATAAACAAATGGTAGTGGATCAAAAAACGAAGATGACGCAACAGAAATGATTGACAAATGACGTAATGTTGTACAACACTGTTTTCATATAAGGTTCTATAAAACGGAATGCGAATAATCAAACAAAATGACTTATTTATTCGCTGGCGCCATACATGGGAAACGCGTCAACAAATGACCCTGGAGTGTATCATAAATGACGAATGCTTCAACAAAACCACCTCCCGACCAGAATTTGTAATGAACGTAATAGAATGACAACAAAATGACTTTTAGAACAATAAATATGTCTAAGACGTATTACACATGATCCTGTGGCGTATCATCACAAATAAAATAAGTTCATACTGTAATGCTCCCCTATATACATAATCGGAAAGACTTGAAATTACCATAGCGCGGTATCAGAAATTATTCATCGGCGTATCATGGTGATTGAAGTAAGGTTGAGCAGCACTGTTGTATTATAAAATTCTGTGTTAAAAAAGAGATCGAAATGGCATTACTATTTTATAAAAAGACCCTCCAAACAGTATACCCAAAGGTGACAAACGCCCTGAGGGGAATTATTTTCTTCACGGCGTTCTACATGGTTAGCTAAAAAAAACCTATATCGTGTAGTGTATTGAAAGAGCTTCTATCAGGTGCCAACAGATGCCAGCAGGGGTGCCCAAGACCAGATTCAATTAGCAGCCAGTACAGACAGGTCGTGTGTCTAGAGCATAAATATTGTAAATACGTAAACTCATAATCAACCATTGACAAAGACCTTAGTATTACTACGAAGTACCCCCACACGACAAATAGTGTTTGGAAGGTTATTTTGTTGTGTAAGGCTAGGTTTTGTTGGGTTAGGTTAAGTTTAAATTTGGCGCCGAAAGGTTATTTTGTTATGGTAGGTTAGGTTTTGTTGAGTTAGGTTAGGTTATGTTATATTAGGTTAGGATATTTTGTCGGGGATATTTTGTCGGGGGATGTTTTGTCCGTACGATATTTTGTCGGGGATATTTTGTTGGGTGACATTTTGTGTGACAGCTTATGGTTGACCACCCCTGCTGCACTATAAAATCCCGTCAAGCGGAATGTGTAATGAACAAAGGGGAGGGAATGACGTAACATTCATTGGCACAGGATTTTGGAGTCATCATAATATTATTACTTTCTCGACGTCATCAAATGTAGTAAAAAATTAACAGTGTCATTTGACGCGCCCTGTTTTCGTGTCGTATTTTAACCCCGGCTCATTTATTATTATTGTTGCTATAAAATGACACATGTTGATGAAATCGGCAAAATGATACAATACTAACAGCCTTACTAATAAACGTGGTGTAAATATTATACATCAGATTAACAACCCCGTATGTAAAAACCTTAATAATAAACTACTAAAATTGACTTAACTAATATTTAACAGTCATAAAAAGTTATACACATTGTTCATAGAGCAATTATATATGAAAAGAGGGTACTTAAAATTCTAGGTAGAAATCTGTTATATAAACTTAAAATTACGTATTGAATTTTGGAATATTTGGGATTCTGGGTTCAATTAATTCCTGGAGGCGACTTTTTTGTTACAATTTTTTTTTTGAGAGTTGATAATGTTGTTTTCAATGATTAAATATTACAAATTGAGGTTTACTTCGTTTCCAAAAATAAAAATATATTTATCGTAGATTTGTAGAAAAGATGTCGCACATTAAAAGAAAATGGATATAATAATCCGAGACATTATCTAGATTGTGCGTAGAATCTCGCAATCATACGTAAATATAGCAGCCAATCAAAACATGCGTTAAGAAAATGAAGATAATATTTTTTATTGTTGGTACAATATTTTTAATTTCCATAGTACAATCCAGAAATGTTGGCCACACTGGGTTGTTTACTCGTACTGCGGTCCCCATTTTATAATATACGAATTTATACATAATACAGTTTGAAAAAAAAAGTTATGTTGGTGACGAAAAAACCCTTAAAACAAAGATAAATTTAAACTAAAAATAAAGATAAAAAATCAAAGTAATTAAAAAATTTTTTGGTAATGTTGTCTTTTGGTAATATTGTAATTTTGGTAACATTGGTAGGTCTTAGTCGAAGTATGATTGAAGGGGATAAGGTCGAATTAACTCAGTGGTTAGAGCAGGGCAATCACTTTGTGGTTTAACATATTATTAGCGAGCTTTTTTCAAATTTACCATACGGTTTCGTATGACTAAAGCTTCTTCAATTTAAACTATTACTTTGATGAAGCAGAATAGTGGTTTAAAACAAAGTGTTTGTTTGATTTAACATATGTTACTCTGCGTAGGAATCAAATGCTAAATACTTATAAGTGACAACGTTTGCAAGAAAGCCGCGTGACAAGATATTTTTATCGCCCCTACTTTCAGGGGGTCGCGATACGTATTCAAATCGCGTATGACGTCGGGCGGGTTGGGGGGTGGTGGAAGTAGGGATCGCAAATCCGAATGCGGATTTTAGGATTTCTTGAAATTCAAAATCCGGAAAAAAACCGAATTAATTTATTTTTTTAAAGACATACCTTTTCCATTTATTTGCTTGAAACAGACGGATTGTTTAAAAGTTTACCATATAATAAGTAAGAAAAATTTAATGTTTAGGAACATTGTCAAAATAATAGGGATTACAAATCAACAAAAATAAACCTTTCTCATAAATTTAAAATATCTAATTCCTACAACTAATATTCGTATAGCTTTTAAAATTAACACATTTCTTTGTACTGAATCACGTATTAATCTGTAATGATGTGAATATGTCCTAATCAGGTTAGAACGTAATTAATATTAATTTATTTTATCACAAGCTGATTCATGGCGTACGCTGCAATGCCGTATTCAAAGAAATAACATTGTTTCTCCCTGAATCCCCGTTCCCCTCCCCTGTGCTCTTCCTAGCTAGCTTAATAAATTATAGCCTATATGATACTCTGATGTATGTGTTATATTATTGTAAAGTTTCATTAAAATCCATTCAGTAGTTTTTGTGTGAAAGAGTAACAAACACACATACATCCATACAAACTTTCGAGTTTGTAATATTAGTAGAGATTAGCCTATTGCACAAAACACATCACATTGCAAATAACTTTCTATTTTAATTTCCAATTCGGATTTTATATTTAAAAATCCAGATTCTGATTTCACTGTTAAAAATGTAAAAATCCGGATTATTCGAAATCCGGATTTTTAGGCGGCGGTCGTTTTGCCCCCGGGGCGGTGGGCGAACGGCAAAAGCGCCCCCGCGGCGATAATCATCAAATTAAAATAGATAAATGTGTTGTTAGTGTCTATTGTTTTCCGCTTTCAAAGGCAGTAAAAGGCGAATAAAAAACCCAATAACAAAAGGGATGCGGACATTTAAACCAATTCTAAAAATGATGTTAATAAAATGAAAATAAAAAAGAACACTGTAGTGAAAGCACGAATAAAGATGGATAAAATTGTACGATAGAAAAAGTCATTATGTGTATTGTCTGAATTTTATTCACAGTTTCTAGTAGCTTAACTCTCCGGTTTCGCACAAGATTTGAATTGAAAAATGTGTTACAAACAATATGGCGTAATAACACCGACACCGACATTGTGTTCAACTAGAAATTACAGCCAGTTAAAGCTATGCAAACTTCATGATTCCACAGCTCACTTTTCGAGTTATATTTTTTTGAGACGTACAAATAGATTGGGAGACGGGTATAGGTAGGCGACTAATATCTATGAGAACCAAAGTGCGTACGAATATCAACTGCTCAAACTGCTGACTAATATCTATGAGAACCAAAGTGTTGACGATCTACAGCACTGGCAGAGGTTGGATTTGCAATTATGTATAGCATATTGGAATAATGTAATATTGCGTATGCAGTTTAAAAAACTTAATTTATGTGTGTATGTGTGTAAAAATCCCTAATGTCGGACTATTGGACACATTTAGCTGAATATTAAGGATTTGGGTTTTTGTTTTAACACCTTTCTTTATTTCGAGTGCTTCTAAATTATTTAGTCTGTTACCATGACCATTTCTATGTCAGTTAGGTTAGGTTAGGTTGTGGTGCCGTGTATTTCGAAATAAATAAATATCTTTGTATTATGACCTCCATGTTTGTTCAATAAATTATTGTCCTCGTAAACAGCAAAATACGTAATATTATGCAAAAACTTCATGTAAGTACTTTAAAAGTTTTAAGCCTTTACGTAATTGAAGTAATTTATGCTTTTCCGTACAACCTCTTGCTCAGCTGCCCTCTGTAGATATAAGTCCAACCTACGCTCTGTAGATATTAGTTCAATCTACGCTCTGTAGATATTAGTTCAACCTACGCTCTGTAGATATTAGTCAACACTAAGACCGTCATAGATATTCGTCCGACCTTAGCTCTGTAGATATTAGTCAACACTCTGAAGTTCGTAGATATTAGTCCAACATATGAGCTGTAGATATTCGTCCGACATACAGGCTGTAGATATAAGTATCTGGAGTCGTATAGGTACCGTCACCCCTGTGACGTACCACCACCCCTGCTGTAGGTCAACCCCAAGTGGTTCGCTACGTTTGGTGACTTAGCAGCACTTAGGGTTCACTTAGGATTAAGAGACCGGGTTCACGGGGTGAGGTTTGTCTAGGTCTTTGCGGCGAAAGCGTTTGCCCATACATGGTGGATCGGATCGGGAGAGACTGATTGAGGGAGACATCTCCAGCCGGACTCCCTCGGCTCATCGACTTGCACCGGAAGGTTGGCGTCTGTCAATCCTGGACACTTTCCACCCAGATTCCTACACACCCCTCATACCTTTTTTCTTCTTTTACCCAAAAAGATCCTCCACACAGCATTCCCAAAGATGACAAAAACCCTGGTGTAATTTTTTTTCACAAGGCAGCCTTTGTAGAGCTAATGTAAAAAATCGGAATAACAGAAGTGTATGTCTGAGACGAACGTGGCGAGAAGTGTATGCAGCGAGAATTTATTCCAAGACAAAGTGGTTTGGCGTTCCATCCTCTCTGCCTAGCCCTGCGAAGAAACCGCCTAATGGTTAGTTAATTGGATAGTTGAACCAGATCTATCGTACGAATTTGTGAAGAAGAAACACGAAGAAGGCGAAAACTGTCTAAAACCGGTTTGCTGGGATATATATTCCCTATTTTACATAATACCCTGCCATAAATTTACAAAATTTCAAACTAACAAACGACGAAGCGCAGTGGTCAGCGCACCCGATTTAGGTCAAGAGGATGCGGTTTCACTTCCCGTCAAAAATGCAATATTAAATTGTTGATATAGATTTTACAAGCGCATTATCTAATAATAAAAGGTACTACTGTTAGGTGCGATATGGATTCAAAACAAACTTTTTTTTTTGTTCATATGAAGCGGATACTTTGTGATGTGACATTATTAATTTGAAATAAAACAATAACTTTGTAAACACCACTTCTATTTTTATACTTTATGCCGACCGGGTTTCGCTACAACCGTAGCTTCATCAGGGCAGTATAATACTCTACTAACATTAGGTTACATGTGTGTTATAATACATAATTTATCAAAAATGGGCTGGACTAGTCAAGTGGAGGAGGAGGAAGAAGGCATAGATGGAGAATTGGGAAGGGAACGGACGTGTTCTTTATCAAAAGGGATTATTATACTGCCCTGATGAAGCTACGGTTGTAGCGAAACCCGGTCGGCACAAAGTATAAAAATAAAAGTGGTGTTTACAAAGTTATTGTTTTATTTCAAATCAAAACAAACTGTTGTAGGCGAAAGAGATTTAATTTTTTTAAGGAATACATGTTATTAAATACATGTATTTGATTGAAGAAGATAGCAATAATAATCTAAAAGAAATTATGAAAGATAACAAGAAAGAGAAGAATAGAAAAAAATGCTAAACGCGCACATCCCCGGTTGCGTATTTCCAATTCCAATTTACATTTTCAATATCAAAATTTTAATATTTAGAAATATTTTTTTTATTTCTACACTAGCTGACTCGGCCACGCGTTGCTGGGGCTAATAAAATACAAAGTCATCTAGTGGATGGTTATCCAACCTTTATAACCACCGCCGTCTTTGAGTTTATCGCGAAGAGACAGACAGATGCCGTGGAGGATTTTAATTTATAACTATTTAAGTTAATAAGGATTAATACTGTATCCATCTAAATAACTTTTCAATTACCGCAATGTACGTGACCATTTTTTAGAAGATAGAGTGGATATAGTAAGCTATCCGTAAAAGATATATGCCTTCGCGGACTTTTTTGTAGATCTAATAAAAGAGGAATATCCCACCATGCATTGTTTTGTTATATCCCCAAAGGATTAGACAGCGTTTTCAATGAAAGCTATCAGACGGCTTGACTTTTTCCGACACTTCTAACAATTATCGTTATGTTTCAACCAATTTACACAAATCCGTGACAAATTATATACCTAAACCTTCCTCACGAAACACTCTATCTATCGCATCGCATGAAAATCCGTTCAGTAGTTTTCGAGTTTATCGCGAACAGACAGACAGACGACGCGGGGGACTTTAATTTATAATATGTAGAGATACCCTTTGAAAAGATTATTTCATCTAGATTTTAGAACAATTTTTGTTTTTGCAAAGTGGTAAAAATAACCAATATAGGAGTGTATTTACAATATATTGGAATAATATCAAAATTTAAATATTTAGAAATAAATTATTAATTTCTAATGTACAGATTAGAAAGATTATTTTATAAAAATAATCTTTCTAATGTGATAGATGATATAGATTTCAGAAGAATTTTTGTTTTTGCAAAGTGATCAAAAATAACCAATATAGAGGTGTATTTAAAACCGCAACTGAACTGGTATAGGTTTTGGAAATACGGGTCTCGGTTAGACGAGAGGTTCTGGATTCGAGTCCTAGTAGCGAGAAAAAGATAATTTTTTTATTTTTCTGTGTCCTGTTCTCTCTCATATTTTCGTTCAGATTATAATTGTTACCGTCTTCTTCAATGATATATTACATTGATGGGAATAACATAAAAAAATTATCATCAATTTGAATTTCGATTTCGTTTTCTTGAACGAATTAATGTAAATTTTGTAACCCACTCCCCGACATCCGATCGACCTGAAACTTTGCAGATGAAGATGGCTACTAGCGGCTCAAGAAACGGCGCAACTGCCTCCGTGGTTGAGGGGTAAGACTCGCGACTAGCGATCCAAAGATTGCTGGTTCAAATCCCGGCCTTCTGTGTTACAAATATTTTTAAAAGAACGTTGAACGTGAATAAACTCACGCAGGTATAATACACATCACAGACAACCGAAATTAGTACGTTTGATGATATTATTTGAAATGTTCGAAATATGAACTATTTGAATATCAGGAAGACGCGATGACACTTTTAGGGGTATTTGCTTGTGAAACCAGTGTTGTTTATTCCGCGGGGTTGCGATGGTTTGAAACTGGGGTAGGTATATATTTTGGGTGTTGAATTTACTTCATAAATGGATAAATGCTTCAAGTACAAACTCCAATAGCTCGGAGGGCTTTGAAGCAAAGAATGGACGGTTACCTCGAGAGTGTTTTCTCTTGGGGTAAGAATAACCTCGTCGAATTTAATGTTTCAAAGACCCAATCATGTTTGATAACGTCTAAACGGGATCGAAATGAAAATCTAGTCTCCTTCAACGGAAGCAATCTTCCGAACAGAACGTCCATCGATATGCTTGGTGTAACTCTAAGTGACCAGCTCAGGTACGGGGGCTCCATCGAAACCAGAGTTAAGTTAGCCTCTCAGAAACTGGGCGTACTGTACAGGGCCCGCAGATACTTTAATAGTACACAACTGCTAACCCTGTAAAAATCGCAAGTGCGCCCCACGGTTGAATTTGGCAGCCACCTCTGGTCTGGAGCTCCAAAATACCTAAAAAAAACCCTTGACTCTGTGCAGAAACGGGCGGTCCGTTTGATAGATTCTCCCATCTTAACAGACGGACTGCAATCTTTAGAGCACAGGCGTCAGGTGGAAAAGCTGTCCTTGTTCTACCGGTATTACAATGGAAGATGTTCCGAGGAACTAGCGTCATTGATCCCCTCGGCACCGGTGCATAGTCGGGAAACACGCCAAACACGCGCCCAACATTTGTACACGGTTGACATTAGTCACATGAGAACGGGTCGTTTCAATGACTCGTTCTTGAGTTCAACGGCTCGGCTGTAGAACGATTTGCCGGCCTCTGTGTTTCCTCCCTCCTACAACATGGGTCTCTTCAAGACCCGTGTTCACTCCTTCCTTTCCTCAAAAAGACCCTCCACACAGCATCTTCAAAGATGACATAGGCCTTGAGGGAAGTTATTTTCCTCAGGGCCTCCTATGTGGAGTTAATGTAAAAAAAAAGTAAAGTGGCAGTTGAAATGATTATATTAAAAATATTGAAGAGTACTTTCGATACGCCTAAAAAATAAACCAAAGCAGTTAAATTTAATTTTGGAAAAGTAGAATTAAAAAACAAAACTTTAAAGGTAGGTAAAAATAATAATGGCGTACGAAAAACTTTTGTTTAAATATTCCCATGCCAAAAATGTTTTTTATGTGAGCACCGCAAAAGAGTCAAATCCCAATGGGACGGTGACTTCAAAAATATCTTGAATATTAAGATAGTATGGATATCAAACGAATTTATTCACTCATTTTTTTGTACTAATACGCTGGTATATACAGAATATAGACAAGTAGTTTTATCCTTGATGCATTTGAATGAAATTATGTTCAATACTTTGGTTTTTCGACGGTACAACCTCTCTGCTCACGCCTTCGGTAATACATAGTATATATTTTATATAAGAAGGTATACCGTATATTCTCTAAACCGACTGCATATTGTATATAAGTATATCGGGGGGCTAACTTTTGGGCGATCATTTGTCATGTAATCCAATGGGAATACGGCATTCCCAAGAAGGGTTGGTTGTGAGGATGGAAGGAAGTGTCCCTCATAACTTCTCATATACGTTTTTCCTTCCCAGAACTTTGTCTCATTCTTTTCCCAAAAGACGCTCCACACAGCATCCCCAAATATGACACAGGCTAACATTTTTCATTTACTTAATTGTGGTTACCCCAAGTGGTTCGCTAGTTGTGGTGACTTTGCGGGGGTGCCGGGTTCATGGGGTGAGATTTGTCCAGATCTTGGCGACGGACGTGTTTGCCCACCTACTGCGTGGCGGGACGGATCAGGAGAGACTGGTTGTGGGAGACCTTGTGACCTCTCCAGCCGGACTCTCTCAACCCATTGCCTTGCACCACAGTGGGAAGAATTCATGCGCCTGTCATTCCTGGACATGTTGAACCCCGGATTCCTATCCACCCCACATACCCTTTTCCTTCCCAGAAGTTCCTATCCTTCCTTTCCTTTAAAAGACCCCCCACACAGCATCTCCAAAGATAACATAGGCCTTGACATTTCCTCAGAGCCAGCCACCTGTGTGGAGCTATTGTAAAAAAAAGGGCAACATTTTTTCATTTCCTTAATTAATATTTTTTGATAGCTATCTTTATGCGTGATTGTAAAATTCTACGCCAATTTAATTGCAATCTAAATAGTCTCGTTCGAGAGTTGTCAATATTCTCTTAAATGATTAAATATAACAATTGGTTTCCCGTAAACAGTGTGGGCACCAAGCCGCAGAGTGTCTTCGCCGCGAATGTTTACCCTTATAGCATACATAGCTAAAGTACACACGCACGCTCGTGTCCGACCGATGTGTGCTTTGATAAATAAAGGGATGCTTTTTGTTTAATCTCCACCAACCCCTTCGATAAATACACCCTGTACACAGTACATACATTACGCATACATAAGAGATTGACAACCATCACAAACTAAAAACAAGGGTGTACTTTCCAAATAAGTAATATTAATAATAACTAGCAGTTCCGTTCCGCAGGTTTTTACTGCTATGCCGTTGGCCGATCCAATTGGAACTGGTTCCAAAAATAGCCCGTTCCTTGAACCAACTATCATCCAGTGATAGCTAGTCACTGGGACAAAGTAACTGGGACAGGCCATGACGTCCTATGTTATATTACCGTCAATCTTTAAATATCCGGAGAGATGTCAAAAGTTCTCAAATTTGTAGTATTTACATCTGCCAGGGGCACTTCCCCATGCGACATGCTAACGAAAGTAGCGCCATCTATTGAGGAATTCTTGAATTCGAAACCAAATTACAACGGTAGCTTTGTCTGAAATTTCACGTATACAGATGTTTACATGGTGCAGCGTGTGCGTTCGAAGCCGGGTTCTTAAATTCAACCACGCAGACGCAAGCCTATTAATACAATTCGATTGGTTCATTTGTGTAGCGCCGTTTTTGTAAAAAATATAAGGAAGCTGTACTAAATTGATTACCAAAGCGGTTTTAATAAGATAAATGATCGCAAAATTTTGATCCATTGGATTTATGAGACGATAATGAGCATTTGCAACCACTTTGCGGCGCTTGAAATGCTCGTGGCATCTCATTTCTTAAATACGATTGAGGGAGATGCAAGAAATAGATTCATATTTTCGTTTGGAGGAAGCAGATATACGCACATTGTGTGTCTCATCCTTTGTCTCACTATTATTTAGTGTGCAAGAAAGAGCTGTAGCATTATTGTGTTAAATAAGTTTATTGCCTTTTTTGTGTCGTCGCCGTGCTGTAACGGCGCAAAAAGACAAAAAACGCACGTTTTTATCACAAAAATGCTGCATCTCTTTCCTACACAATAAATAATTGTGAGAAAATCGATGTATGTATGTCTGCTTCCCTATAGGAAAAATGCAATCATTATCATCTCTCTAACTCGATATTTTAAAAAATGATACGCCGCATGCCGTTGTCGTCGCCGTGCCGTCACCGTGGGAATTACAGAAGCAGCAAATGGCTAAAGAAGGAGTACATGGCACAATAATCCAAAATTTAATCACGTTTTTCTCAATGTTACATTCCAATACTCTAGCATCAAAAAGGGCTCTTTCGGCGATAATTATTTTAAAATGTAGCCAAGTTCATGGGACAATTAGTATCTATTTAAATATGTATAAACAAACACGAGATTTAGTAACATAATATAAAAAGGCTGTACCTAAATTAGAATACAAAGAAAAAAAGTTGAAATATACCGCATCGTTATTTTATAATTATAAAAATTAACATAAAATAGTGATGCTGAATTAAAACACAGGTGAGATTAAGTTTATTATGAACAAAGGGTCAAAATAGATTTGCATATTATTAAAAAGATTGCACACCCCTGATCCAAAGCACACAATACAATATACAAGACAAAAAGTAGGTGGCGTCCCTTGCATGGGTAGATTCGAATTTGGAATTCTGAATTTAAATTTAAGGGGTGGCACTCGGGAAATTATTGTTTGCGACTCATTAAGTCGTAATTCATTATAATTGGTTCAGGATTTAGTCCTGAATTGCCATGTGGATTAGTTGGCCATGTGGTTGCTTTTGATTTTTGGTTGAGGGTTTAATTCTGGATAGTAATAATAAAATAATCGAATAATTCAACTCATCAAAGAAAGACAAGAACACACGTATCTTATTTAAAAAAAAATTAAAATCATTAAAATATTGATATATATATATATATATATAAATAAAAATCAAAACATGCTTGCTTACACATATAAGCAAAAATCAACTCATCAAAGAACACACGCATCTTATTTAAAAAAAAAAATTAAAATCATCAAAATATTGATATATATTTTAAAATCATTAAAATTATGTATTATATATATATATATATATATAATATATCCGCGCACGAAAAACAACTTTCCCATTATAAAAAGGTAGTAAATAAATAAATAGGCATTCAAATAACAGCGATGTCCAAAAATTTGTTGTGTAATATATAAATATATATAAATCAAAACATGCTTGCTTATATGTATAAGCAAGCATGTTTTTATTTTTATTTATATACATATATCAATATTTTAATGATTTTTAATTTTAATTTTTTTAAATAAGATACGTGTGTTCTTGACTTTCTTTGATGATTTGATTTTTCACAAATAGGGCGGTATCCGAATTATTCAATTGTTTTATTTTTACTATCCAGAATTAAACCCTCACCCAAAAATCAAAAGCAACCACATGGCCAACTAATCCACATGGCAATTCAGGACTAAATCCTGAACCAATTATAATGAATTGCTTTATTAAGGCTTTGGAAATGTTTGCAACTTTCAAAACACCTTCTTTCCATTCTCGCGAAGGTTTCTGGATTAATACAACCACATGACAATACATCTGAAACGTTTTTTAATCATTAAAAAAACTCTTACGAAATTGTCAAAAATGTCAGAAATTGTGAATGACATTTTGCAAGCAATCGATTGTTCAATGGAAATTAAATTATCGAATAAACTCTTTAAAGTAATGAATTTACTTGAAGTACCTACTAAGAAAGAATTATGGGTATTTTATATAGGTACTTGTGTTAGGTACCAAATTTGATTGATTTTATTCTTACAACATACAAAAATTAATTTATGAAGAATGAAAATTAAAATAAAAAAATTGAAATAGGTGGCACGCGAGCTGCTTGACAACTGAATGTACTGGGAATGAATATAGGGAACGCAGGAGGGGGTTGGCGGGACAAGGGAGCGGGAGAGGAGAGCGGGAAGGCGGGGAAAGTAGAGGGGGAACGCGTGAGGGGAAGAGGCGGCGGAAAGCGAACGGGAGGAATGGGAAAGGACACGCTGGGAGAAAAAATTTATTTATTGAGTGGCATTGATATCTAATAAAAACTAAGGAATTTGGAAAACAAGCATATTTAAGGTTTTCATGTCGGATTGGAAGATATGTTGAAGACATAAGAATTCAATGAAATACATTTGTAAATCCATTTGAGAGTAACATTAAAACTGGTTGGGATTTTTCGTCCAAGGGCCCAACGCCATTAAAGGAACACTCTTTTATTTATAGACCATACAAATACACCTACACCTTTATCGAGGTATTGGATAAACATGGGATTTGGTTATCAGAGAGCAAAACTTAAGGAATTTATTTAAATATGTATTATATTTTAGGTTAGCTTCCAATAATTTCCATCAGGTCCTAAGTCATCTTAGGGGATGCTGTGTGGAGGGACGTTTTAAGGAAAGGAATAAGATAAAGTTCTGGGAAAGAAAAGGTTCGAGATGTGGGTAGGAATCTGGGGGTTAGTGTGTTCAGTAGTGAGGTACGTATGAATGCACCCTGTGAAGCCGGGCACTCCTGCTAAGTCATCAAACGTAGCGAACCACTTCGGATGTCCTAATGGTTCCCGGGGAGGCGGTAATCACACCCGCCTTCCAAATTGCTTTAAAGACGTCGCGTCGTCAAAATAACCAAAAGTGAATCACATTTATAAGGAAATTTAAAAATCTGAGTTTTCTTAAAATAAAAATAAAATAATGGAATTGGTGTTGAGTTATGTAAAGAACCTAAACGTTTAAATATTATATTTGTTAAAATAAATTATTAAAATATTTAAGAAATATTATATTTGTTTCAGTAATCAAATTAGTGAAATACTTCTTCTATATTAGATGTGCCATAGACCTACTGGCTCTTGCAAAAGTGTTTAAAATTATGCAAAGTTGCTTCCCAAAGGTCTAAAGACACACTGGAGAGAAAATTGTGCTCATAAGATGAGAAGAAATGCGACGAAGGCGTGTTTGGTGATCCAAAAGTCTGATCATTCTTTGCTTATATTTCAAATACAGAAATTCGTTTTATAATAATCATGAAATTTTCATTTCGATGAAATGTACCTAATGGCGATATCTGCCATCTGGTTGATTAGTCAAAAATCTCTGAAAAATCGAAATTTGAGTTGAGTATGTAGTTATATGTAAAAGTGTACCCTCTATCTGGTACAATACAATTTTTTTTTTTTAGTTACAGCTATTTGTTTTTTTGGCTACCACAGTAGGATAATGCCCATGTTGTGGTAGTCGTACATTTAATATTTTAAATACGATTTAATTAAAACAGATGATTAAACATTAAAAAAAAAAAATTAAGAAATACTTAAAAGTAAAGAGAAAAAAAAGAACATATTTTAAAGAAAAGTAGAAATAAAAATGAAAAATCAAATTTTGAAATACAAAAATTAATAATAAAGATTAAATGTTAAGAACGCAAGTGTTCTATGTAAATTAAAACATATAAGTATATAAATCAAAATTAAAACATAAATCAAATTTAGTGAAAAACTAAGAGAAAAAAAATAACAACATTTTAAAGAAAAATAGAAATAAAAATGAAAATGAAAATTTTGAAATGCAAAAATTAATAAATAAAATGTACTGTTAAGAACTCATGAATTCTTTAATCGTCCCCTTTCAAAAGTCAATCAAAATCAAATAAATATAAAATTTTCGATATTGTTATGTATATATATATATATATTTTTTTTTTATTTTTTTTTATTGTTTAATATTGTTTATTGTCCTTATACGCCCGTAGGGGCTTTTACAATCTTATCCTTACGCACTTCTTTTTCTCTTTTTTTTTTTTTATTATATTATATTTCCAATTTTACCATGTGTTTACACTAGACTTCACTCAAAGTAACTATCTTTAATTGATCACCGTGAAACAGGCAGCCGCCTAGTACAGTGATTTAATAAATATAATCTACTTAAATGTCTAATATACAGTGTGTAACAGGACGTAGTACCCGAGGGATTTTAACTATCGATTCCTGACATTATTTGGAGTAAAAAATGTTAATGAAATTTTGGTCTCCGGTGATATTTTTGATGTTTTTTATATTTATTTTTTCTACAAAAACATTAAAAAATGGTAAGTGTTGGACAGTTGGAGGCGGGGTGAGAGGTTGGTCGATTACTCGGCTGAGTGATCAATGATAACAAGAAGAAACTTTTGTTTTTTTGAATTTGATGAAAAAAATTTTGAAAAAATAAAAAAAATGTCATCAAAAAAGTCACCGGAGACAAAAATTTCATTTACATTTTTCACTCCAAATATGCTCAGGAATCGCTGGATATAATCCCTCGGGTACGTCCTGTTACACCCTGTATGTAACATGTATTTTATAAATATATAAATATTACTCATAAACACCACCAATTCAATTATAATGCACAAAATCTTATAGTGAATTAAATTTTTTTTTTATATTTTCTGGGTCACTAGTAGCATATTTCAGAATACTAATATACTCCCGGTGTTATTTTATAGCATATTTAATATTCAACACACATACACATATAAATAATATATGATTTATGGTTATCATTCAATTATTTCTTTCCTCATTACCTCAAAACTTAATATTCTGAGATTTCTGAGTGAGTAATCAACTGGATGATCGATATACGATGTGAGGTAGTGTAAGAGAGACAGAGTGACCACTAAATGGGCCAGAACCAAAAGGTATCTACGCAGTCAGTGGCGACTTCGGTTTCCATTCAAATCTACATGGAAAGCATTTCTAGTGTGTGTTGTCTATTCATTGACAGTACCCTGAATTGATAATTTCCATCGAAATAAGACAAACTTTAGCATTTTAAGTACCAACCGCCCTGTAACGTACCAAATGGTTCGTATCAATAGAATCCTATATAATAATAATACATGGGATGTAAAAATCTCGTTATAATATCAGATTTCATTGAGACACGAGAATAACTACACAATGTGAACAACCTTCGTAATATCGATTCTATATATAAGAAAAAAATAGTCGGTTAAGTGGGGAACGTTTGGTTAGGTTTTTGACTTTTTAAAATTAAAAAGCGTTTTTTCGTTAGTTGTTTTTGGGGTGTTATGCCGTGTTGCGCTACCTCCTTCTTTAGAAAAAAACTTGGCTAAATAAGGAGGCAGCGCAACACGGCATAACACCCCAAAACAACTAACGAAAAAACGCTTTTTAATTTTAAAAAGTCAAAAACCTAACCAAACGTTCCCTACTTAACCGACTATTTTTTTCCTCTCGAAAGTAAACTGAATGCTGTTGAAATGAGATCACTGAGACGTATGTGTGGTAAAACAATGTATGATCGTGTGAGAAATGTGGATATCCGCAAAGAATGTAAGGCTGGTGTAAGCATAATGAGTAAGATTAAGAAAGGGACCCTCAGATGGTTTGGGCATGTAGAGCGAATGAACGAAGGAAGTAGAGTAAGAAGAATATACGACGCGAATGTGAATGGTAGAAGAAGTCGGGGACGCCCGAGGAAGACATGGCACGATCAAGTGAATCAGATACTTGAGTCGGGTCATGTCAAAAGTCAGAATAATAGAAGAGAATGTATGAGACGATGTATGAATGTGAGTGAGGCAAAGAGTGTGTGCCAAGACCGAGTTGTTTGGCGGTCCGTCCTCTCTGCCTACCCCTGCAGGGAAACGGCGTGATGGTTAGTTAGTTAGTTTTTGAATTTTCAAAGTTGTACATTGTTGAGATGTCCGGTCGATTTAAGATGGTTGATGTTTTTTTTTAAATACTATGGTTTCCACCCGCCTGAAAGAAAGTTCGAAAAAGAATTGTCATAGAGATAGTCGCGTTTCATTCGTACAAAGTTCGTTTGTGACAAGTTATATAAATGCTTATACGAAATAATTTAAAAAAACGAAACGTAAACTATCGATTTTAAAAAAAGTAACGACAAAACTTGCAAATCTTTTGATTTCCGAGAAATTTTGGTATTTAAAATTATCAAGAAACTAATTTAAAGCATGGCTCAAATGCAGGTGAGTGGCATAGTATGAAATCCTGTAGAGTGGCATGACACCAGAGGGGCTCACTTTGCAGACTCGATGAGGGGTGCACCCCCATCACTAGAGGCGGTCTACCCTCCGCCCTATCTCCCTCCACAAGTCTACAGGCTACAGTCTACACTGTCTACAGCCTTCACGTTCCTCTGCCTCTTCAAGGAGCCTGACGCTGCGGTGAATTAATGCGATTGTAATTTATTGCCGTGGCTCCTTCTGCATAAAAAGAAGGGACTATTCACTACCATCAGAAATGTAAATTTAAAAAATATTTTGCATTAGAATGGACATTTTGAAGTTTTTTTTTTTTTTTTTTACATGAGCTCCACATAGGAGGCCCTGAGGAAAATAATTTCCCTCAGGGCCTATGTCATCTTTGGGGATGCTGTGTGGAGGGGTTTTTTTTAAGGAAAGGAAGGAGAGGACAGTTATGGGAAGGAAAGGGGTTTAAGGGGTGGGTAGGTATCTGGGGTTCAGTGTATCCCGGTCATCCACCTCCAGGATCGAGACAAACCTCACCCCATGAACCCGGGCACCCCTGCTAAATCACCAAACGTAGCGAACCACTTGGGGTGACCTATGGCAGAGGTGTTGGTTATCCAATAAAGGTTCCCGGGGCAGCGGCACCCATTCCCGCCTCCCAAACTTCTTTACGCACGTTTGACTTGGGGAGTAAGCTGGTGAATGCGTGACGAGAGCGTTACGAAAAGCGAGGCGAACGGTAGTTGAGAGGGAGATATAAGTTAGTGAAGATAGAAAGAGAAAGAGAGAGTTACGTTTCGTATATTACTGTAGGGGCAAGAAAGAGAGGTTTTTTTCACACATTTTCTTTCTCTCGTTCTCTCATAGCCAGTAACGTTTCGTATATCTAAGACACAGTGCAGACCTATTGTCTGCATCACACAGTAAGAGAGCGCAGTGCGCGTGCACATTTTCTTTCTCTCTTCCTATCATGTAGATGGAGCTAAAATAGTTTTACTTCAGTCGTGTGGTCTAAAGCACACTCGTTTTTTTGAAGTGAAAACTTCGTTAGCACCGTTGTGATTTGAAACTCGACGAATCGAAAAAGCGACACTAAAAAGAGACACACATATCTAATCGGTCTCCTCTGTGTGCAGTGCTTCGCAAAATGAAATGTGAAATATTTTTTTAACTTGGTATCAATACAATCTCTAAATCCGTCTCATTCTCTAGAAGTGTAGTTTTCTGAAGTTTTGACTTCTACCGCGAATGAACTGCACACATGATTTTTTTTATATTGGATAAGACCACCCCAAGTGGACGCTACGTTTGGTGATTAAACAAGGGTTTCCGCGTTTACAGGGTGAGGATTTGGGAAGCGTGTACGGGTAACGCAACCACGGAATCATTTATTGGTCAACCAACATCCCTGCCACAGGTCACTCCAAATGGTACGCTACTTTTGGTGACATAGCATATCCCGGGTTCACGGGGCGAATGTGACCTAGATAGACAGGTCTTGGCGGCGAATGCGTTTGTCCAACTACTGCGTGGCAGGTCGGATTGGAAGAGACTGGTTAAGAGAGATCTTTTGACTTCTCCAGCTTGACTCTCTTGCGCCATCGCCTTGCACTGCAGTGGGAAGGATGGATTCATACGATTCATTTTATTCCGTGATTCTTACTCACCTCATAATACTATATTTATTACTTAATATATTTTTCTATTATGCTATACTAATCCCAGAGAGACCTCGTACGCACGTCAATAACCATTATCCTCTTCCTTCTCTAACGTCTTTCATGAAAACGAAAAACGTACCTCTCTCTGGGAGTAAAAAAAACAGATATATCACAACTCTCACGCAAAATTTAGGTCTCAACCTTTTTTTAAAATTTTTATGTGAACATCTTCGTCTTTTTATGTGACTCCCAACTGCTCCCGTCTGGAGTCAGTTAGATTAAGGCATCATCAATTGGGGTAATTTGTGAGGCTGAAGGTATGGGGAAGGGGAAGGAGATAATGTGGGGAAGTACCTGGGTATTCCGATCTAGTCACCAAACACGGCCAAAGCCATTTCAAGCAACGTTTCAATTCTGAATGGTGGTCTTACACCAGGGCAAAACTGAGAGTATCTTCCACTCTGGAACGTGCCGCAAATATACTATATATTTTAAAATAAATAAAGACAATATAAGCGAAACTCAATCGAAAATCTGGAAACAGAAAAATCGGCACCGTGGCGCAGTGGTTAGCGCGTCTGCCCGGAAAGCAAGAGGTCCTGGGTTCGAGTCCCAGAGGTGTCAATATGTTTTTCTGATTTTTCTGTTTCCAGATTTTCGATTGAGTTTCGCTTATATTGTCTTTATTTATTTTAAAATATTACAATTTGAGGTTTTACTCATAAAGTTAAAAATTAAAAATAAAATACTATATATTATTTTAACACTATTTTTAGGATTTGAACCCGCGACCTCCAGCTTGCTAGGCGAGAGCCTTGAAGAACTAATGTAAATATAAAATACATACCAGAGTTCGACGACCTACATTTTCAGCACTGAGACGAAACTAACCGAATACTGGAGTTTTGTTCGTGATGGTGCTCAGAAGTTGTAAAGGTTTTCTTACCTGAAACAAAAATAAAACCAGATTGTTAAAAATATAAAAAGCTTAACAAAAATTACATCAGAAAATTAGTTCAAGCAGTTTTGAGAGGTTTTGACTTTTCTGCAATTCGTTGCAAAAAATAACGCAAAGATTTCGCTACTACGTACAGAATCATCCCCTTGCCGATGTGAGCAGCCTGGTTAAGGGTTGGAACACATTAGCGGGCTAAAAAAGCTCACTTCTTATACGAGATACGCGACACACCATCCCCCCACCCACTAGAGGCGGGTCCGTATAGGCAGGGTAGTATGGAGACTCGAGGGTGGAAAGAACCACCCCTTCTTGACCCGCCGGAGCTAATGATGAGTTCCGGGATGCGGCCTTTTCGAAATTCTGATGCCGAGAGTTTGTGCATTTTTTTGAGTGCTAAGGCTTGGATAAAATAACTTTTTATTTAGGTAGGATTTCTGCGCGAAGTCTTTAAAGATGATTAAAAACCCATCAAGTGACATTATTACAGTTTGCAAGACAAAAGGGTTAGTTTTCTCTGTAACTTTCTACAAAAACCAATAAATTTATCAATACATATATAATTTGTCTCGACGCCACCTAGCGAGGGATTTAACACTAATAATGTCTTCCTCGCAAAAATAAAGTTGGTTGTTTTCGGGTGGAAAAAATATAACAAGCAGTAATTGTTGAATGAAACACTAGTATATATTGAATTATTTGGCGGGTATTTGATAAGCCGCCATAGCTCAGTGGTCAGAGCATTCGACCGGCAATCGGAAGGACACGGGTTCAAGTCCCGTTGGCGGCAAGTATCTTTTCTCGGAAGATTTTTCAATGTAAATGAGTGTCTCAGGCTGACAATTATTGCTTGTAATAATTGTTACCCTTTGTGCTATGCATAAAAATCTTGTCTAAACGTTAGTTTATAAATTTAAAAAAAAAATAATAATAATAATAATTATAATTTAATTGCCTAATATTTCACGGTTCCATGACAACTCAACAAAGTAGCATTTCAACACAACTTAGGAAAAAAAGGCCATAACCTATCCTAACGTATCCTATTTAAGGCGCCGCTACCCGAATTTCTACCGATTTCTTACATATCTCCCTTAAACATTTGAAGCTTTTAAGCTCTTAAAAAAATATGTGTTATTTTTGAAGATAATATCTAGACGCGTTCCACGCCGAAACGTAAATTATATAAAATTCCCGCGATAGAAAAAAATCGCAAAGTATGCTCCGAAAATTATTATAAACACATTTGTTTCAGTTATTTTACAAGTTATGTTTGTGAAAAAATTCACAATGTTAATTTAAATGATACTTAATATACCTTCCACGAGATTTTTGTTCTATTTTAAACGAGTCGTGTTTTATTAAATATTTTCGCAATTTTCGCATCGATTTTATCGCTTTAAATATTAGCGCGCTCCTCTAACATTCAGTATTACATATCTCTCCATCTTCTTCTTTTTGTTTTTTCATCACTTTTAATTATTACTTTTCAAAGAAGTGATGAAGTGATGTGAAAAATAATTATTTATTAGCGCTTAATTTTTAGTTATTGTTATTTAAAAACTCTCTCTGTTTAAAGAGCTCGTATTTAAAATGATTTTAAGAAAGGAAAATTAAGCTACCTGCTTTGAAGAAAATTAAAGCTGTGCAAATTTCATGACGCCAAGTTCACCGCTTGAAAAAATATATTTTCCGTGTAGGTACTGTTTGTGTTCAAAGCTGGAAAGCTATTAAAATTAAGCTACTTGCGTTAGAGCAGAAATTCCACGCGGAAAAAGCTTTGCAAATTTCATGCTGCCAGAGCTCACGGTTCGAGAAATTTACTGCTACAAAAAATGATTTTTGTAGTGGAGAGAGGGTTATTACTGCGACCGGAATGCAAATCTAATTATTAAAATAACATGTACACTTATTGTCTCTTTAAAAAATTAAAATATTATTATAACTAGCTGGTCCCGGCATGCATTGCTATGCCATTTAATAAAGAAATTGTTTCTCCCTGAGTGTCCTTTCCCGTTCTTCCCGATCGTCTTCCGCCTCCCCTTCTTCTCCTGCGTCCTCGTACCCTCTCGCGTACCCACTCCGTCACCTCCACCTTCCCTCTCCCCACTCCACTCCCCCCCTTCCCCCGTCCCACAAACCCCCCCCCTCACACGTCCCCTTCCCCTCCCGCGTTCCCCTTCCACCTTCCCCGCCTTCCTTCTTCCCTTTCCCGCTCCCTCGTCCGTCAACCCTCCTCCCGCATTCCATATATTCAATCCCAGTACATTCAGTTATTAAACAGCCCGTGTGCCACCTTTTACAATGTTTATTGAAATTTCGATTTTTCATGTATATTAAATTTGGTACCTAACATAGGTACCTATTTAAAATACCTAAAATTCTTCATTAGATTCAAACTATTAGGGGAGTACCTACTTGAAATAAATTTATTAAAGATTTTCAAAAATAGAATCCTGATTGAACAATCAATGTTTTGCAAAATGTCATTCTCAAACACGCGAACTGTCAAACATGCTCATGTTTTCTGAAATTATCCAATTTTCTGCGCAATTTTCTTAATTTTTCTCTCCGTAAGAACCATCCTCGTACTTCAAGGAATATTCTAAAAAAAGAATTAGCGAAATCGGCTCAGCTGCTCTCGAGATTTGCGCTTACCAACACATTTAGCGATTCATTTTTATATTATAGATATACTTTTATCTTATTAAGTATTAAATACTAACCGAAGATATTTTTGACTTTTATTTTTAAACCGAATAACGCCGTGAAAATCTTCAAAGAAAAAGACTTTAAAAAATATAATTTAATCAGATAAAGAATCAAAATTCAATTTCTCATTTGAAAAAATTTCGCAAGGATTCTCAGCTGTGTAGCTGTGTACCGCCCCGTATAAATTGGGCATTAGACTGAAATAATATTCACAAACAGTGAATTTCCGATTTCTCTTGGTATAAAATCCAAAGTTTCAAAAAAAAAACTTCGCGATTGTAAACATTTATAACAAAAAATAAAGTTGAAAGAAATTCTACCCTCAGCGGTACACATTTCAGAAACAATTTAGCCGATTACTCTTGGGAATATAAGTAAAAGTTGTTTAGAAAGAAGAAAACATAAAAAAATAAATACAAATTGTTTGAGAGGAAGAAAAAATCTAATTAACCATCGTGCGGTTTCCCCGCCGGAGTTTGAACTTACAATTCAACCTGGAATATACTCATTACTCATTGTTTATTCAGATTCATACTTCGTCTAATACAGGGATCACCAATTACTTTCATTAGGAGTCCGTTTTTTTTAAATAATATGACCGTGCGGTCCGGAAGGGAAAAAAATCTTACCCCCCCCCTTAAATTTGTGTAGATACAATATCAATGAACAAATTTTGTTTGTTGATAATCGATGGGTTCTGGAACATTATTTTATTAAATAATAAACAAATTTTATAAATAAAAAGAAGAACCAAGATATTTTTACAATATTAATGAGAAAAATGACATTTTTTGCCTTGAAATATCCGTCCGAAGTTCTGCCTAAAGTTTGTGTAGGCCATTGTTCATCTTAAATGCCGGTAACTCCATTAATGGAGGACTGAATGCCGTTGGCGCTAATGAAAAACTGTCAAAAAAAGCGAAGCTAGCAGTCCACAATGGAGTCCTGGTACCTACCCTGAAGTATGGCAGTGAGGCATGGAACTGGCAGAGGAAGGATGAAAGTAAACTGAATGCTGTTGAAATGAGATCCCTGAGACGTATGTGTGGTGTTAGAAATGTGGATATCCGCAAAGAATGTAAGTATAATGAGCAAAATTAAGAAAGGAACCCTCAGATGGTTTGGGCACGTAGAGCGAATGAGCGAAGAAAGTAGTGTAAAAAGAATATATGATGCAAATGTGAATGGTAGAAGAAGTCGGGGACGCCCGAGGAAGACATGGCACGATCAAGTGAATCAGATACTTGAGACGGGCCATGTCAAAAGTCAGAATAATAGAAGAGTATGTATGAGACGATGTATGAATGTGAGTGAGGCAAAGAGTGTGTGCCAAGACCGAGTTGTTTGGCGGTCCGTCCTCTCTGCCTACCCCTGCGGGGAAACGGCGTGATGGTTAGTTAGTTATTGTTCATCTTGGAAAATGCTCCTTTACAAACATATGTTGACCCAAGCAAAGTGAGAAGTTTCAAGGCTAATTCTTTTAATTCTGGATATTTATTAACACTAACAAATTTTATCCGAAATTCTTGACAAGAAACTTCCTGTTTTTGGTGTTTTTAAACTGTATTTTCTTGGAAATCAATCATTTCTATCTGGAGAGCAGCTTTATTACTCCAGAAAATATTTGCAGCTTCATTGCTCCTTCCGTCACCAGGATGCAGAAAGTAAATGTTACTGAGGAGGTTGACGATATTCTCAATTATCTTAAAATTTGTAAATCTGTTTTCAAATTCCGATTTAAGATTCTTAATGAAAAAAATATTTTGTATTGTTAACACAAGGTCCGCACAAAATAGGTCGGCGGTGCGGATCCGGACCGCGGTCCGCCATTTGGTGACCCCTGGTCTAATATAATATTAAAAGAAACTATTCCATTGTTCCAACTCTTGATATGACACGACGATTTGCCCGCCTCTAAGTTTCCACCCACCTACAACATGGGTCTCTTCAAAATCCAGGTTTCACTCCTTCCTTTCAACAAAAAAGACCTTCCACTGCAATGACATAAGCCACGAGGTAAATTATTTTTCTCAGAGCCTCTTGTGTTAAAATAAAAAAGTCTTTAATTCAGTAAAATTAGTTTATTTTACATTAGCTCCACACAGGAGGCACCGAGGAAAACAATTTCCCTAGGGGCCTATGTCATCTTTGAGGATGCTGTGTGGAGGATCTTTTAAGGGAAAGGAAGGGGAAGAAGATATGAGAAGGAAAAAGGTATGAGGGGTGGGTAGGAATCTGAGGGTCAGTGTGGCCAGGAGTGACGGACGTATGAATCTATTCCTCACACTGCGGTGCAAGGCGAAGGGTCGGGAGAGTGGTCAAAAGGCCTCCCTCAATCAGTCTCCTCCGATCCAGCCCGCTACGCAGTGGTTAGGCAAACGTATCTGCCACCAAGACCTAGACAATCCCATGAACCCGGGCACCCCTGCTAAGTCACCAATCGTAGCGAACTACTTGGGAAGACCTGTGGCAGGGGTGTTGGTTGTCCAATAAATGGTTCCAGGGGCGGCGGTACCCATACCCGCCTCCCAAAGGTAAACTATTAAAAAATCATAATTTAATCGTTCAAAGACGGAACTAATATAATTATTTTACGAAAAACACTGTTTGCAAGTTATGCTTTAAAATATTAAAATGTATTGTTTGTTTGCGCCTGTGCAATTTGAGAGCATACGTCAATTTGGGAGGCGGGTTTGAGTACCGCCGCTCCAGCAACCATTTATTTGATAACCAACACCTCCGCCATTGGTCACCCCAAGTGGTTCACTACGTTTGGATATTTAGCAGGGGTGCCCGGGTTCATGGGGTGAGGTTTGTCCGGGTCTTGACGGCGGATGCGTCGACCCACCAGTTGCATGGCAGGCCTGGTCGGGAGAGAATGGTTGAGGGAAACCCTTTGACTTCTCCAGCCGTATTCTCTCGGAATATCGCCTTGCACAGCAGTGGAAGTGATTCATACGTCCGTCACTCCTGGACACACTGACCCCCAGATTCCACCCCTAAAATCCTTTTCCTTCACAAAACTTCATTTCCTTCCTTTCCTAAAAAGACCCTCCACACTGATGAACCACAAAGGGACCCCAAAGACCTCCACAACATCCCCAGTCTTTCAAAATAAATATCAACTCTACTTTTGCCACCAATCTTCCCATAATAATAATATTTCGATGATTTATAAAGCGCCGTTTTTTGTGAAAAATCACCTCAAGGGCGCTGTACAAACTTTTAATATATGTCTAAGATGTAGAAAACTACAAGCTAGACAAACAATTAAAGACAACGTATGGCTAAAAATTGCATCCACGGGTTCATTGATCACCGATACGAAAATATGTGTACAATGTTTTGATCAATGAACGCGATGCTGCCTAAAAATGAATGAATACAGGACCATGAATACTTACCTGGGAGGACGCTTGAAATTAACACTGTTTATTGTCTATTTAAAGAAATTTAGATAGAGTTTGCAAATAAATATAATATAATAAAACATTGTTCGAAACTGTCAAATCAGCGCCCTTGAGGTGATTTTTCACAAAAACGGCGCTATATAAATCATCCAAATATTATTATTATTATTAGTATAAGCTTTCCCTGACGAAGGAACGTTTGTTCAGAAACCGGTCGGATTTGCACGTTATATAAGTGGTTTATACAAAGTTGTATTGTTTCATTTTTTTAAAATATAATATCAATAGCAATGAAGGGTAGCGAATATGTACAATTATGCTATGACCATTGTTTTAAATATAGTGTGGTCCTCTGCGTGCAAAGTCGTATCTTCTCCAATTTAAACCTTCTAATAAAAGTGTGATTACCAAAAGTCGCTTTCCAGGAAAGTACTTTTCCTGTGTCTGTTTGTAAATAATAAAATTAGATAGATCTAAGAAATCATAATAAATTGTACAGCGCTGTGGCGTGATTTTTCACAAAAACGACGATCTACTAATTATCCAAATATTATTATTAATATCAGATCTGAATAGCCAGGTACTTCCCAACCATGCTCATCTTCTTTTATTTAATTTTTTTTTTTAATTTACAAAAAGATATATACATTACAATAATTAATTACATAATATATGTATTTGATTTACCACCATAAATAAGCAGGGCTTGTGTGTATGGGGGGTGATATTATATTGGTTTAATTTTTTTTTTTTTATTCAGTCAAATTTTCGGTATAATTTTCTTCCCTCCCCCATTCCATTCAGCCGCACAACATATTAAAAAAATGATGCGTAATTTTTTTATCTTCGTATTTATAAGTCACCTTTTTTCATTCATTGACTTGAAGGGTGTAGTTCAAGCGGTAGTTTTATAAGTTTGCCCGAGAGACTGTTGTTACGCCTGTAGTAGCTACGAACATTTTCGCTAGAGTACCACCATGAACCGTCTAGTATTATTGCTTGCGTATGTCAGTTTTTTGGCCCTCCCCGGTCTGAATGGCCTAACGTGTCCCCTGCGATGCTATTGAAGAGGGATGTTTTTAGTCCATTTCCTGGGCGAAGTCTTTGAATTCCCACTCCACCATTTGAGGATACAGTGACCTTAGTAAAATCTATGCCACATATGCGTATACTGTAGTAGTAACTATAAATAAACTATGACTATAGTAGTAATATGGAGGAAAATGAGTGACGGACGTATACGTAGACGTTATAAACTACGTTGCGAGGCAATGAATAGAGAATTCGGCTGGAGGTTAGGTTAGGTTTTTTTTTCGATCAGCCCCGCCACGCAGTAGGTGGGCAAACTTATTTGTCAAGACGTATACAAACCTCACCCCATGAACCCAGGCACCTCTACTAAATCACCGAACGTAGCGAAGCACATTTATAATTAAAAGCACAAATAAATAAGATAGTTCGCACTAGAAAATATTTAGTACCTATACCTTTAATTTCATTGGGTATTTTGGACTTAAATCTGTCTACAGATATCTGTTGAACCGCGAGCGCTTATGTTTTGTACCGTTCACACGACGCTATCAAGTATTTCAAGTATGAGGAGCGCCCACGGAATGCACACTTTTTTGCACTGAATCTGTCAACTTGACATCTGTCATCCACCAGTCTAGACAGCTCCGTAATTAAAATGACCCCCTCTTCTGTTTTCGTCGGAGAGGGGGGTGCATAACTTTTGGTATATCGTCTCAGGAGCGGTTACGGCGTAAGATGTGTATTGTCTTGTTCTGCGCTGAAACCGTTTAGGAGTGAACGGTCTGAACGGATCGTATGGAGAGCGTAATTTGGCGTGCGATGATCTTTTATATTTTATAGACGTGTCTGCATACCCCTTAAAGCTATCATAAAAACCGCTATTAAAAACATAATTAATAAAAAACGATAAAAAATCCAAATTTAAAGTATTATATGAAAAAGACAGCCGTTCCTCTCCCCACAACTCATTTTTACTGCATCAGAAAGTCCTTTGAGCAAAGAGCATCAAAAACATCAGTAAAAAATTATGGCGTCCCGTTAAAATTTCGTTTCGTAAATTCGCACACAGAATAGAAGTTAGTTATATAACGTGTGTTGTGTTTCATCGCAGAACGAAGAGAACCCGTTTCGTGTGTAAAAAGTTGGCGTTCGTGTTTTTTCCTCACTCGCCGGATTATTTTTCGTTCAGTCGTTTTTCGGTTATCCGTTTTTCCCTCAGTTAGAATAAAATGTAATGTTTTTGTGGCGGGTTTTTTCCACTAGGCCTTTATTATTTTCTCGATTTTATTTATACGAGAGTGGATGGGAAACGTGGGCGGTGGACATAACCTCCGGCACGGGATATATAATGCGATAGAAGGGTATTGTTGACGTGTCTGTGAAAAGTAAGGTAAATTTTATCTTACTTCTGCTGAACCTATAAAATATCAGCAAATATCGAATAACGTTCTTGAAAAAAATATCAATTTCATTGGCATGCCTGTGTGCCCAACGTAAGATCTAATTTTATTTCCGTTTTTTTACATTACTCCACACAGAAATCAAAATAATTCTTCTCAAGGTCTGTCATCTTTAGGGATGCTGTGTGGAGGGTCTTTTTAGGAAAAGGTAGGAGGGGAAGTTCTCGGGAGGAAAAGGGTATGAGGGGTGGAATGTAGAAATCTGGGGGTCAGTATCTCCAGGAGTAACTGACGTATGAATTCATTCCTCCCACTGCGGTGCACAGACAGCCTGGGTTCTCATTGCCTCGCAAACGCTGGACTGCCATCAATAGGATAAGGTGCTCCCATAGCCGTTGTGCTCAGATGATGCACAGATGGGGCGTTAAAGAGTCGGCGATGTGTGAATGCGGTGCGGTGCAGACCACCGAACACGTGGTCAACGAATGCCCGCTCCATTCATTCCGCGGCGGGATTGATGAGGTCCACAGGGCAACGCCTGAGGCCCTAGACTGGCTCGTAGATCTAGATGTCCCCCTCTGATCCCCCCACCATATGAAAGAAGAAACTGCGGTGCAAGGCGATTTTTGGAGAGTCCTGCTGCAGCAGTCAAACCAGTCTCTCCCGATCCAGCTTGCCACGTAGCTAGCTGAGACCCAAATAAACCTCACCCCATGAACACGGGCAAGGTTTTTTTTTCAAATCGGTACCTACACATTTCTATTGATTTTCCATTCAGTGGCGTAACTGTAAAGCTGAGTAGGGGGATCCCAGTGTAAGGGCAGTTAAAGCTGATTATATGGTCAGGACGTTCTGTTTCAGAGAATTAAATACGAAAACTAAAGAAAATGTACGTGACTTTTGACGGAGTGATGATGTTATAATAATTAATATTTTGTGTACTGGTACACATGTATGTAAGTGCTTCCGACAGTGATGTCCTTATGAAACGTCACTGAGAAACAGTATTTTGTCTTGCTTGCGCCCACTTAATGTTTTTAGCGAAGAAATAAGAACAAGTGCCAAGTTGATAAAGTTTGAAGATTTAAAACGTACAATTATTTTAACTTTTAAAACTAATTCTAAAAATAAAAATTAAATGCAGTTATTTAAGTTAGAAAGGTCATTCATTAAAAAAAATTAGACTGGAGTTCCTTATTATGCATCGTTCACTTAAAAAAAAATTAAAATGCAAATATGTGAGTGTTGGGTTCCCATCACCTGTCGGAACGGTGCCCTTTGAGGCCCGTAAAAAGAAGGAAGGGAGATATGCAAAATATATCCAATGTCCAGTGTTTTTAATATAATGTCCTCCACGTGCAAAATCGTATCTTCCCCAAGCATAAACTTTCTAATAAAGTGTGTTTTATCGGAAGTGTCCTGCAGGTAAGTATGTTTTTGTATCTATTTGTAAATAATAAAATTAGATAGAGCCTAAGATTCATAATAAATTGTAAAGCGCCCTTGAGGCGATTTTCACAAAAACGGCGCTCTACAAATTATCCAATTATTATTATTATTATACACGAATGTAAAAGGGAGCGCGCTAATAAAAAAAATATATTTAAGCGAAAATATAGAAAATGTTTAATAAAACACGACTCGTTTAAAACAGAGCAAAAATCTCTCGACAAATGCTCAAGATGCATTTAAAGATACACTGTGAATTTTTTCATAGCTATAACATGTTATAACAGAACAACATTCGGAGCATGCTTCGCGAGTTTTTCTATCGAGGGAATTTCAATTTAATTACCGTTTCGGCTCTACAAATGTACATATATATATTTTTAAAAATAACATATATTTTTTGGGAATTTAAAAACTGAAAGGGTTCCAAGAGAAATATGTTATAAATCGGTAGAAATGTGGAATGCCGGGGCTTAATACCTGTTTAAAAAGAAAAACTAAAATATAAATTTTCCAAGAATATTATTTTTCACAATCATAAAGTTCTCCAAACATCATAGTTTATAGAATCCGTAATACGAGAAATCATCCTTACAATAAATGTGTTGGGAGCGGTCATTTCAAATTCCGCACGTCATTTTTACCCTACGAACGAATACCCAATTCATCACGTACTGTAATCGAATCTATATAGAATCGGGGACATGCATCGTGCGTTGCACGTGTCGTATGCATTTTTAAAAAAGGTCGAGTCTTTACCTTCCTCCAATTACCGTTTTTATTTTATTCGGTGTGTTCAAGCCTTCGAATAAAATCTCCGCTGATTACAGGGGCACCTGTCAAATAAATTGAATTTACAATGTTGAAGCATTGCATTTATGGGGCCTTTGATAAAACTGAAAATAGTAAGACAGCATAATAAACTTAAACAATAACTTTAAATAAGTAAGTCTAAAGTGATGGTATTTGAAAGAGAGAGCACGAAAACAACGTGCAACATAGATGTGAATGATGAATACTTGGAGCAGGTGGATGAGTTTGTTTATTTAGGAAGTATTTTTATGAGAGATGAAAAGGCTGATAAAGATATTGAAAGAAGGGTAAATGCAGGTAACTCTATTAATGAAGGACTGAACGCCGTCGGCACCAACAAAAAACTGTCCAAAGAAGCGAAGCTAGCCCGTCCATAATGGAGTACTGGTACCTACCCTGATATATGGCAGTGAGGCATGGAACTGGCAGAGGAAGGATGAAAGTAGATTGAATGCTGTAGAAATGAGATCCCTACGGCGTATGTGTGGTAAAACCATGTATGATCGTGTGAGAAACGTAAAGATCCGCAAAGAATGCAAAGCTGATGTAAGCGTAATGAGTAAGATCAAGAAAGGAACGCTCCGATGGTTTGAGCGAATGTATGAGGAAAGGAGTGTAAGAAGAATATATGACCCAAATGTGAATGGTGGAAGAAGTCGGGGACGCCCGAGAAAGACGCATGTCAAGAGTCAGAATAATAATCATAGGGGAACATATCCATGATTGGACTATAAGACAATATTTTTTATTTGTTGATAATAGATTCATTATTTTTAAGGGATTTTTTTTTATTTCCAAGGCTTCTAAGTTATCTAAATGTTTTCCTTTATGATTAATATGAAGAATATTTATCCCTGTATTTTTTTCAAAACCATGGTTATTTTCAATTATATGGTTAGCGAACTCAGAAAAATTATTATTTTTAAGACAGCTTAAATGTTCTTTGATTCTGATTTCAAAAATTGTTTTTCCAATATAAAATGAGGGACAATCATTATTACATTTGAGTTTATATATTTTATACAATCATGGATATGTTCCCCTACCCACCCACTCTTCATTAATACCTAGCAACGGCTCCACCCCTACCATAATAATACATTGTTCCCATCCATATTTCAAAACTGTCAAATCAGTACACATTTGCCCAGAAGAAGGAACGGTCGTTCTGAAACCGGTCGGATTTACTCAAATATAAAAGTGGTTCAAACAAAGTTAAATTGTTTCATTTATCTACAATGGATAACCACAAAGTTATAGCTACATGCAAAAGTATAGATACAAAGTGTTTGTTTTATTTTTTCTAATACAATTTAATTATTTTGAATTATTTTAAAAGCGTGGTTGGTGTTTTGTCTTTCTAACACCATTTAGAACATATTTCTAACGATGTTAGTGAGGGAGACAGCGATTTATATGAGACCTATATAAATATTAACCGAACAAATCAGGCTGAGGGGTTAAAGAATCTATAAGGAATTAAAGGAAGAATCTCTAATAAATTCAGGCGATCAAATTTTCAAACCAAAAACGAAAGATTTCGCATTATTTTACTCTTAAAAAAGGGTTTGTTCCAAAAATAACTTTATTTCCATTAAAAATGAAAAGGAAAAAGATTACGCGTGAATACAATAATATGAACATGTTATTTGTGAATATGTGGACATAGTGACACTAAAATACCGTACGCATGAATCTCAATACCCGGCTTTATGTGATTATCTCCCATATTGCACAGCCTCCCTTCCGAATCAATATGGGCACTAACCGTATAGTCTCATTCCGAAAATCTGTTCGCCCAACATGTAAAAAAAATAAGGAATAAAAAAGAATGGCTGGCGATACAGTAAAATAAACAGAGATTTCCTACGATTCGAAGACAGGGGTGGCCACGCAAACCGCCTTTGTATATATTATGTATTTACTATTAGAGCAGTTTGTTGTATGGTGTATGGTGGAAGGGGCTGGCAACCTTTTTAGTGGGGTATCCCTTTATAATACTAGATATGATAGGTGTTATGAGACGCAGAATACTACGTAAATTAGCACAAATTATAAACAAATGAACGTTGATAAAAAAAGCTATAATACATAATGGGCCTTGCGTTTGTGGATTGTACATATTTCATAAATATGATTACATATATTTTTTATTTATTAATTAATTTTGTTTTTGATTTTTTATTTAGATGTTCTAATTTAGATGTTCTTTGTGAAGAAAAAAATAACATTAAAAGCCAAGCTGGGCGTGAAAATCAAAATATATAAATAAATTGCATACTGCGGGCAGATAACTTCTACAATATAACAACACACTCAAATTCTGTATTTTTTTCACTTTTCCTCTCAATTATTTTTATTTTTTCTTTCGTGTTTTTTTAATTTCTCATACCTTTTCTTTTTATTTTTCTTTCATTCTATTTACCTATTTAAATAAAAATAAAAATATTTAACTCAGATTAAATTCCCGCCACCTTGGAACAGGCTCAGCCTAGTGATTTGGTATATACCAAAAAATGTATATTGTATATGTTATAATATTATCTTGGTTAATAATTAATTTTAAAAAATAAAATAAGGTAAAAAGATATTGGCTCCGCTGGGACTCGAATTCGAGATTCTGATTTTTCTGTCTCCAGATTTTCGATTGAGATTCGCTAATATTGTCTTCATTTAATTAAATATGATAATTTGAGATTTTACTCATAAATTTAAAAAAATAAAAATAAATTACGTTTATTTTTTTTCGAAATATAATTACTTATGTTACGTTGCAAAGTAGCAACGTTACCACTAGATTCACGGCCGCCCCGTTTTACCTAAGAATAGCTTCGGCAGATTCCGGCACTACGAGAATCGACTCGCGCGTCGGCTCGCTCTCGGAGCCCGGCAAGCATTCCCCACTCATCGGCCGCCAGCCGGCAAGACAGCAGTGTCCAAAGAGAGCGCTCCAATGCGCGATCGAGAACCTAAAACTCGCGATGTACTTCATATTGTGAATTGTGCAACCAGAAGCTTCGGGCTACTGCATTTCCTGCTACAGTGAGTAGACTGAACACTTACCCTCCTTTGTGTGCCATGTCCCGCTCTTAAGCCAATAACGCGTGTGGAGAGATTGAGAGAAACAGTCCCTGTTAGGTTAGGGTATTTTAGTGCTATCCATGTCATGTGAAGTGTGCCCGAATGGCGATTGTATTAACCCTGTCTCCTACTATTGAATAAACCCTTTAAATGCATACTGTGTTCTGATTGAGGAGGGAGACCCCGGAGATTTTGAGGAGAGGAGGAAGAGAAATACCCAGCGAACCACAGACACTCGCCCTGGATTTAGGAGGATCTTGCTCGCGCCGACTGTGAGCTAGCGTGTTGGCCCATTAATTACTGCATGTCCTTTCCAGGGTTGGTTTGGCTAGAGGCCGTAGGCCTGCGGTATGCCGACACTGGCGCCGTATGCCGACCGCTGACGCTAACACTTATTACTCTGAAGTCCCGGCGTTGTCCGCGCATTACGCAGTGTTTTTCAAAATCAGATATAAGCAGTAATTTTAATTTAATTTTAAACGACAAGTGTGCAAAATTTCACTAAGAAAAGTATCAAAATTCTGTTTTAAAGGGAAAAGGGTTTCTATTTTGAAGATCAAGTGTGCAAAATTTCATCAATCTCGCGTGATGGAAAAATATTTTTATTTGAAAAAAAAATGTAATCGGTCGGCAAAATGACATCCATATTTTTTACTCCAAATGTCTGGTTAAAATTCTTCGGGTACTTGCTGTTACACTGTGTATGTGCTCGACGGCAATATGTTCACGATCCCTGTCGCGCCCCTTCCAGGGCTCGATCTCCAGAGACCCCCGTTCCCTTACCTAAGCCACTTGACTCTAAGACCGCTTTACTTATTCAAGCCGCAAGAGGGCGGAGGGTGAAGAGAAAGGGGAAGCGCGTGGTTTTTGGTTTTTTCGGTTGCGGCTCGCACGCCACATATTAATATTATTTTCTTAATATAATTCTATACCGCTGCAAGAATCCTGCCATTTTAGAAATTTAAAAATACACATAAATTTAATTTAATAATTTAATTTAATTTAAAAATACACATGCCAGAAAAACAGCACACTCTAGTGTTAGTAGATCACTATAACGTGTAAATCAAGAATTCTCGAGAAATCAGTTCCAATTTTGAAAATGACAGTTATTTTAACGCTTTTCTGAATTCTTCACACAATCACATCAAATTTTAAAATTGACACTTAAATTAAATCAATTTCAATTTGTTTAACCAGAGTTAAACGACAGACACATAATTGAAATTAGTATTTTTTACTTTGATGATGGTTAAAGACCACCATTCAAAATCGAAACGTTGCTTGCAATGGCTTTAGCCATGTTTGGTGAAAAGATCAGAAAAGCCAGGAATTTACTGTGCTTTCTAACCTTTCTCTTCCTCTTCCCCATTTCCTTCCCTTCCCCAATCCCTTTAGCCTAACAACACACCCCAATTAGGGATGCCAAAGTTTCTCTTGTTACAGTAAAATATTGATAAAACCTACAGTAGATTTATTCAAACATTTAAAAAAAAACTTTTAAGCGTTAACTAAATAAAATCAAGTAAGAATTATATATTTTTTGTCTTTTTGACAGCAGTGAATAAAACAAGCAGTGTTTATCACAAAAGAGCTGTTTGGCACAAATTTTTAATGGAGAAAAAAATCTTGACTTTATTTTCGGTGTTTTCTCCTCGAGTTAGTCATTTTGGTTATATTCAAACTTCGTTGTATTCTACACGGAATATAGTTAGAGAAGGTTATAATAACATACCTCAGTAATGACACTCAATGTTTGCATAATACATAATACTACTGTTCTGTGTGGGCTTTGCATAATTTAAACAGCACAGTTTAGTTGGTGATTCGATAATGTTCCATAAAATTATTATGTACTAGCTGACCCGGACACGCGTTGTTGTGGCTAACGAAACACAACGCCATCTACTCGATGGTTACCCAACCTTTATAACCACGACAAATTAACTCACGCCGCCATCTGATAATTGCCATACAAATCAAATTCACACCGCCCGCTTGCCAGCCCGCTCGTCCACCACATATAGACATTCTCCTTTAATTGTATATTTCAACCTGAATGGTATTTATTTGTGAGAGTGGATTTATGTGTTTGTGTAAAAATGACTGGCGAAGGACCTTGATTTTGTGTTACTATCATTGCCTGAAATGATAAAAATACATGTGGCATAGAAAGGAAGGACTCACCAAAAGGATGCAAAAATTTGTAAGCTCCAACAGGCACAAAACAGCAATAGGCGTGAATTTAATTATTTTGATAGTACACAGCGGAGTTATTTATAATGGCGGATACACGGCGGAGCACAATGGTTATCTCGCGGCGGGAGTTTTATTACAGACTGAGTAAGATTGGCGGGTAGGCAAATAGGGATGGGTAGGAAAAGGAACTTGCAACAATATAACCAATTCCAAGCAGTGACAGTATGTATGCGTGCTATGTAGGTGTGTGTATGTGTAGGTATGTGTATGGGCGTAACCACAACCATTTACATAAAAACCTTGACAAATTATATACCTATTCATTCCTAATGAATCACTCTATCTATTGGTGAAAACCGCATGAAAATCCGTTCAGTAGTTTTTGAGTTTATCGCGAACAGACAGAGACGTGGCGGAGGACAATTTGTAATATTTAGAGATATAAATAAAAACATAAATAAATATTACACACTGAAAACGGCATTCTAGCGCATCCCGTGTCAATGCATGCCCAAAATGCAATTATGCAAAGCAATAAAACTGTTGCAGTTGTTATGGTTGCATTTCTGCTGTCGCGTTATGACGTCACTGTTGTTATTCGTAGTTGTTGTTGTCCGTTCCATGTTCAAATAATCTAATTTATGACTCCGGATTGAAGTTGGCAAATACTAGTTATTATTCTACATTGTATGCTGGATATGAACAATGAACACAGCCCCAGGTTTATGGCCCCTAATAGACTACATATTAACTTTACTGATGAAAGGAAGTATGTTAATTTTGATAAAACTCTTAATAAAAAATCAGAGTGTGCAATTCACAAGCGGTAGAAGTGAAATCTTCAGAAAACTAAAGTAGACTTTCAATTCAATTCAATTTATTCATTTAAAAACATCATAAAATTACAATTTTAAAGATGAGATAAACAGATTTAGGCTAACAGCAACAAAGCTTGCATCGATATTTGAAGTGATTCTATTACAAAATTAAAAATTCCAAAGCGTTTTGAAAGAGATAAAGTATTAAGATACAAACAGATATTTGCAATTTATACTTCAATGAAGCATAATCATACTAACATCAACACAGCTTGTCGTCTGAATTGTGCTTCATTGATGTTAAACATAACGATGTTCGAAGTAACTCTATTTAACAACAAGACTGGCATGACCATTGGCAAGTTAGTTCTGCAAGCCGGGAGATAAAACAGTCTATGCTGTCGGTGACAGACGTAACCAAAAATTCCAAAGCGTTTTAAAAGAGATAAAGTATTAAGATACAAACAGATTTAAGCAATTTATACTTCAATGAAGCATAATCATACTAACAGCAACAAAGCTTGTCGTCTGAATTGTGCTTCATTGATGTTAAACATATCGATGTTCGAAGTAACTCTATTCAACAACAAGACTGGCATGACCATTGGCAAGTTAGTTCTGCAAGGCGGGAGATAAAACAGTCTATGCTATCGGTGACAGAGGTAACCATCTGGAACGTATAAACTACTTGCTCTCCAGGATAATCGAGTTTTCGAACCATCCACGAATCAGTCTGAAGAAATGAGTTACAATGAGCACATCCCTTCTGACTCGTAGATGGTTCATACCGTGCATGCCCAAGAGAAAGTCGGTAGGGTAGACTACCTTTTCCTACTCAATTGGTCATCTTATTAGTATTTATGTTTTCTTCTTCGGAGTCGCTAGATGTAGCTTTCTTTTGTGTTTTCTTTAGCCTCTTCATTTTGGAGTGGTTTGAAGATTGGATATTGTTTTTACAAAATATTTACTTTTTTGGATTTCGTAGGATTCGATCCTTGGTCTGATAGATGTCTGCAGAGGTTTGTCAGGCGCTTTATACCACTAGACCAAAGAAGACTTGCGTGGGACTGTGGATTCGTCGTATTATATTGGAACCGAGTACCCGTGAATTGAATAAATATTTTATTGCTATCTCATTCTCTCGCAGGCTAAATCCTATAGATGTACCTATGTGTTTGTCTCTTTTTATCATGCCGTTTCCTGCAGCGGTGGGCAGAAAGGATATTGTTACATAAAAAAATAATGTAACAAGTGAAATTATCTGTGTATGGGTATTTTTGGTGTGAAGTTTGTTAACATTCAACATCTTTATATTGGTAGCATTGAAATGTTTACCTTTGCTCAGTTGGTGATACTGAGGATCTGTACAGAGGGGTTCACTAGGCAGCACTGGCCTTGAGCTCTTCATTCTTTGATCAGCCACAGGTGACCTTGGCCACCGTCCCTGTGGCGGGTCAACGTAATCAAATAGTCGTAGTTCGCCATTATTTTAACAACATGTGAAGATTGATAAATCCGCGCCCACCAGCGGCATCCATTATTGAAGACCATCAGGACAATCATTAAAATCCTGGATCAGCAGCGGAGTACCATGGGAGCACATTATTTCTGCTGGATTAAAACCACATCCAGCATCTGCAGACGCAGTCATCACAAGACCTTCCGACTATACCTGGAGCCAGAGGTGCTCGCAGAGATGCGGCCGAAGATCGCCCACCTTGGCCGTCATCAACATAGTCGGCTGGCTGGCAACCGCCCTTGGACGGGACGTCGCTGGGAAACCGCGGGACTGGAGGCCTGTTCGTCGCTCCAGCCTGCCGTTCAGCACATGTCAGCAGCGCAGGGAGCTAACCGCCCATCTCCGAAGGCAGCAAGCAGCAGCATGGATCGCCTACATATGGCATTCACCCATTCATCAACTCCTCAAGATTAAACGGTACTAACGCTCCATAATATGCCCATTCAGAATTTAGTCTAGCCCTGATTATTATTTGTACTTAATTAATAAATTAATTTAACTGTGTCAAAGCACTATACTATTTCATTTAAATAACCTATCCTCATACCAAGTATTACACAGCCGCCTGCTTAAGGTCCACGCCTGAGAAATTCTCCAGTAATAATTACACTTGTCTCTTGCTCTCCATCTATTATATTCTTAACATTTTAGCTTCCAATGTGAAAGCTAAATATCTTCATAACATTTTGGCGTCCGACGCAAATATTTTCATAACAATATAATGCCAAAAAACTCGGCCTTCGCACACACTCTTTACCTCATTAACATTCATACATCGTCTCACGGTACCATGCCAACTCCGAATGAAACCAACTCAGACACACCTCAGAAAGGCCATTAAAATCTAAGAAAAAATAATTTCAAAATAGCCGGTAACCCTAACCTAACTTAACCTATTTTACCATTTTTTATATTCTGAGTTGGTTTCATTCTGAGTTGACCGGTCACCAGGTGCTTTGCCTACTCTACTCATTTTAAACCATTTATTTTATGTAACGTTGACAATGACGATTTTTTTTTCATACTTTTTGCTGGCAGGTATGTACCCTAATAATGTTTATTTCAATTTTACAGCTCATAAAGAACCACGATTGTGCGAACTCTGGCGGGATAAAATGGTAGTATCCAACAAGGCCACCATCTTGAACCGAAACCGGAACAGAACAAACAGATGAAAAGCCATATGGTCGAGTTAAAACAGAACGTCGCTACGACAATCAGAATCACGTTATAGGCGTGTAGTATGTGTGCTCAAAGTAAGGTAAAATCGCTCAAAAATTTTAGTTTTTTTTTCAAATCGATAAAGAATACATATAATAGAAAACACTCCTACTAAAAAATATACGGCAGTCGGAAAAAATTATTATAAAAAAGTCAAACTTTTAAAATCGCACAGTGGTACATTTCCACTTAAAAGTTTAAACTAAAATCTGTCTATTTTCATGAAATAACACGCCCGCCGTGTCGCCGTGTCGCCGCATCGAATTATTCACACGTAATGGAATATTCTGATTTCAAATCCTGCTCACACTCACATTGGAATAATTTTAGAACTACACCGTTTTCCTTTCAACTCTGCGTTGTTACAATTTGCCGCCGCTAAATGACTTCCAGCGATACGTACCACTGTGCGGTGAGACCCCACATACTGTTAAAAGAATGAGTGATATTCATTTTAAGTTAAAGTTTATTTTATTTAGAGACGTCTGTTCGAATATAAAATTAAACATTAATAGGAGAGTAAAGACCACTCTTTTTTTTACATTTGCTACTCACAGGAAGTCCGGAGGAAAATAATTCCCCTCAGGGCCTGTGTCATCTTCGGGGATGCTGTATGGAGGGTCTTTTTAGGAAAGGAAGGAGAGGAAGTTCCGGGAAGGAAAAGGGTATTAGGGGAGGGTAGGAATCTGGAGGTCAGTGTGTCCAGGAGTTAATTAATTAATAACATACAGGACGTATGAATCCATCCCTCCCACTGCGGTGCAAGGCGATTGTCCGAGAGAGTACGGCTGGAGAAGTCAAAGGGACTCCTTAAATCATTCTCTACCGATCCTGCCTGTCGTGCAGCTGGTTGGTAGACGCATTCGCCGCCATGACCCGAGCACCCATGCTAAGTCACCAAACGTAGCGAACCACTTGGGGTAACCTATGGTAGAGGTGTTGGTTATCCAATAAATAGTTCCCGGGGCGACGGCCCGTTGTCTATGGGTAAGGCACTCAACTAGTATGTAAATGTTTACATGTTACAGTTTTTGCCATTTTTTAACTACCGTACTAGGCTATTGCCCGTGTTGTGGTAGTCATACATGAAATATTATTTTATATAAACAGATAATAAAATATAAGAGGAAAGAAAAAAATAACATATTTAGGGATAAATAAAACTGAAAACAAATATTAATCCAAATAAAAATATTAACATAAGAATTAAAAGTAAGCTAAGAAATAAGGAAAAAAAAGATAATTTAAAGAAGATTGAAATAAAATTTGGTAAGTTTTCTTCTGCACGAGAGTAGATAGGGGAGGGTGGGGCGTGTTGTGACGGGGGCGTGTTGAGACATCGCGTTTAAAATTCCCGCTAGTTGACTTAGCTGCACGCGCATTGCGCCGTTTCGTGTGAACCCCGTACCGCCAGTTTCTGTCAAAACGGTGGTGCCGTGCGGTCGATATAAGTAAAGTTATACGACAAAGTGTGATTTTTAAGTGCTAAACGAACTTTTCCAGGAAATTTTCGAAGTCATCTGCCAACCTGCTAACACTCGGTAAGTCGTTATATGTTTTTTCTCCACAAACTGTATCTTTTGACTGTGTTATTAGTTATAAATGAAATGCGTACGTCAAGTATGTTTACTTGCATGGCCATTTTTATGTAAAATCGTCGGGTGGGGCGAGTTGTTACATCAAGGCGGGGGCGAGTTGTGGCAAACATAACTCGCCGCTAGAATTTTTTTTTTTACGTTTATATAAAATATGCATTAATACAATATGTGTTATGTAAACAGGCGTATTTTTTAACATATTATGAATGTATATATGTATAACCTAGATACATTTCCTTTTTGTGCCTATTTGTATTTTTTTCTTTTTTTCAGTCTTGCAAAATGGTTCGAAAATATAAAAAAGACGAATAGAGGGGAAATTCCAGAAAACGTTTATGAACAAGCTGCAGCTGAAATCATTACTACAAACGTGTCACTTCAAAAAGCTGCAGTCTCTTTTGGAATTAATCATATGACACTAAAGCGGTTTATCGAAAGGAAAAAAGCTAGTCCTCTTACAAATTGTAAGGTGGGATATTCAAATCCTGATCAAGATTTTACTCATGCACAGGAAAAAGAACTTGCAGATTACATCACAAAATTACATCTCACAAGAACACTATTGCAAGACATAACGAATGCAAAAATTAAAGAAAAATGGTTGGACCCTCAACCATCAACTAGCGGAACCATTAAACCTGTGTGTCAGAAAACGCCAGAACAAATCCGGCCATTACCCAAAGCTCAACCAAGAAAGAACTTTCCAAATCGTAAAAAACTTACGAGCGCAATTTTAACGGACACCCCTACAAAGAAAAAAATAGAATTAGAAGACAAACTAAGAAAGGAAAAGAAAGAGAAAAAAAAGCGTACATAAAAAACTAACTAAAAAAAAACAAGCACCCAATAAAACGAAGGCGGTGTCAAAAACAGAACCACATAAAAAAAATATTTTAGACGTAAAAAAACTAATTTTGGTGTCCACATCATCCAGTGAAACTGAAGAGGAGCCACCACTTATGGAAACTGACGACAGCGATGCAAACGAAGAAGAGCAATGTATATTTTGTCGTAACCCCTATTCTAATGATATTTCTGGTGAAAGATGGGTGAGATGCATAAAATGTCATAAATGGTGTCATGAGTTATGTGCCGGAGTGGATGAATACATTCCTGACTTCATCTGCGACTTTTGCTTGACTGGCTGAGATTTATTTTAAATGTGTTTTTTATTTTTTTTTTATTACATTGGAGGTATACTACAACCACTTTTATTTAACTGATGATAATATATTATCTGGACTTTCGTTTTTACCGATTTTATTTCGTACCTACCTAATGCTTTTACTTAATTATTTGTTCGTCTCAACACGCCCCACCCCCGTCACAACTAGCCCCACGGGTGGGGCGTGTTGTGCCAATTCCCATATTTTGTAAAATAATATTTTGTCACTTTATTCGTATGTCAACAAGATTAATAATACTAAAATAATGTAGCCAAAGAGTTATTTGTTTCCATTAAAATGTCAAACCTTTGATTTCATTAAAGTTTTTTCTACTACACTCAGTTTTGTAATTTAGTCACAACACGCCCCACCCTCCCCTACATGTTTGTAGTCACTTTTGAAATTCGTTCTATGAAAGGAATTGGAAAATAGATGTGTTAGGGAAAGTTAATTTTTTTGTTTGTCACATTTTTTTTTAATTAATATTAAGTTAAATTATTAATTAATTAAATTTGCAATAATTTTTTTTATTGATTAACGATTAACTAACTATATATAACTAATATAACTAACTAACTAACTAACCATCACGCCGTTTCCCCGCAGGGGTAGGCAGAGAGGACGGACCGCCAAACAACTCGGTCTTGGCACACACTCTTTGCCTCACTCACATTCATACATCGTCTCATACATACTCTTCTATTATTCTGACTTTTGACATGGCCCGTCTCAAGTATCTGATTTACTTGATCGTGCCATGTCTTCCTCGGGCGTCCCCGACTTCTTCTACCATTCACATTTGCATCATTTATTCTTTTAACACTACTTTCTTCGTTCATTCGCTCTACGTGCCCAAACCATCTGAGGGTCCCTTTCTTAATTTTGCTCATTATACTTACATCAGCCTTACATTCTTTGCGGATATCCACATTTCTAACACGATCATACATGGTTTTACCACACATACGTCTCAGGGATCTCATTTCAACAGCATTCAGTTTACTTTCATCCTTCCTCTGCCAGTTCCATGCCTCACTGCCATACATCAGGGTAGGTACCAGGACTCCATTGTGGACTGCTAGTTTCGCTTTTATTGAAAGTTTTTTATTAGCTCCAACGGCATTCAGTCCTCCATTAATGGAGTTACCGGCATTTACCCTCCTTTCAATATCTCTATCAGCCTTCCCATCTCTCGTAAACATACTACCCAGATAAACAAACTCATCCACCTGCTCCAAGTATTCATCATTCACTACTATATCGCACACTGTTTTCGTACTCTCTCTTTCAAACACCATGACTTTAGACTTACTTACATTCATCATTAACTCATTCTTCATACATACTTCGTTCATCCTAGATATATATATAAATTATATTATATTAATATGTACACGTAGTTGTGTTATTTGTATATTAATTAATAATAAAATAATACATACCTATATGGTATAAAATAAGCCAACTGAAAGATTTTCAATTTTTAGCAGATACGACATTGTTCTTCGGGACCGTCGATTTGTTTTCGCTCCTCAGTAAAATTTACTTTTTTGACTTACGTCTCTTTTCTACAAGGATATCAAGATATACCTATAATTAGATTGTTCGTAAAACAAACTTTATTTGTTATTCATATTACTAGGTTTCCTAATAATACTCCTGGAAATCAGACGGTAGGTAAATAATTCAACATAAATAAACGAATAGGTGAAATATATAATAATGCAAATATTGGCAAACCTGGAAACATAAACTATTAATTTCATCAAATCACACATACGGTTATGCTAGTTTAACACATGAATTATTAAAAGAGGTTATTATCTGCGCATGAATATTCACCATAAGAGGATCGAAATACACCATAATATTGATGGTTTATGCAGAAATCGGGTTGATTGTTGAAATACCACTTCAAATATATCTAAATACTCCAGTGCTTAACATAAATACTCAACCAGGGCAATAAGCCAAAATAGGCTAGTTATACCTGTTAATTAATGCCCTACGAAATCAAACAAATAAATAACTTATTTTATTAAAAGACAAATAACTGTAATGTAATCTGTATTTAATTATTGACTTCAGTGTACATTTACTCATGATGATGTGAACATTGTTCACGAAACATGTAGATTGTGAATAAAATAAAGTGATGTTAACAAAGTAATTTTTCTTTTAATAAAATAAATAATGCCATCACAAAGTGAAAACCTGTCAGAAGAAGTTCTTCAAAAAATAAATAACAGAAACTTTTTATTTATTTTTTATTTATTTATCTATAATAAAATATATTTACAATTGTTTTATTTGTATGCCTGTCTCACTAGGGTATACCTGTGTCGAGACAGGCGTACATAAATGAATATAGTAGTTACAAGGATATTTCAGGTAAAATACATATTATGAATAGAATTAGAACAGAAGGGTGATTGGAAGAGTGGTAAATCTTTTAAAGAGAAACTAGTATGATACGTTTTAAGATTTTCACGGCTTAAAGTATTTTCGTTATTTGTTTTCGGGATGAAATGCCGTGTTGCGCTACCTAATTCTTTAGTCGTTGAGACGTTGGCTAAAGAAGGGGGTAGCGCAACACGGCATAACATCCCAAAAACAAATAACGAAAAGAAAGTAGTATATTTAAAACTAAATTCAAAACATGACAGAGAAAACTGAGTGATAATCAACTTGCAAACATTATGAAGACAATTTAAAGACATCTACATAATCAATACAACAATTCAACAATATATTTTTAAAAACTACTACGGGCCGCACCAGAACAGAAAACCTTAGTGGGGAGGACTACAGACACCATTAAAAAAATTGCATCCACCAGTTCATCGATAATACAAAACTATATGTACAGTGCATTTGACCAATGAACGTGATGCTGCGCAAAAATGAACATATAGGTATTGTAGAAAAATGAAACAATACAACTTTGTATAAACCACTTATATAATGCGTAAATCCGACCGGTTTCGGAACAAACACCTACCCACCCACTCTACATTAATACCTACCCACCCAATCTACAAACTAGCAACGGCTCCACCCCTACCATAATAAAACATTGTTCGAAACTGTCAAATTATTATAAGCTTTCCCTGAAGAAGGAACGTTTGTTCCGAAACCGGTCGGATTTACGCATTATATAAGTGGTTTATACAAAGTTGTATTGTTTCATTTTTCTATAATGGATAACCACAAAGTTATAGCTACATTAAAAATATATATATATTGTGTTTATTATACTCTGTACAGGCAGAAAGGTCATTTGAGATTTACATTGTTTATTGTTTATTTAGAGAAATTTAGATTTAGTTTGCATGCAAAGGACAAAAATGGGAACACGTGTAATAGAAATGCCATTATTTAATCCTGGTATACATTTTAATAATCTCTATATATAAATAATATAAATCTCGTGTCACGGTGTTTGTGGTCGCACTCCTCCGAAACGGGTGGATCGATTTTCATGAAATTTTTAGTATTTGTTTGGTAGGCATGAAAATAGGTCGTTAAGTATATTTTATACCGCTAGGTGATATCCTAAAATATTTTTCTATTTTTTTGACAATTTTTTTTTTGTATTTGGCATCAAAAAATACCTATATCCCCAAATTTTCACCCTCCTACCCCCACCCACCCATTTTTTAATGGCGATTTTAGTATTTTTGTATTAAAAAATTTGACCGTCGTTCGTGTTTCAAGCAGAACGAAATTATTTATTTCTTCTAACACAACAAACTTATTTTGTGGCACCATTTTGATTCAAATTAATAAAATACTTAGTTTTTACCACTTTTATTGTTTACAAAACCAACATGTTTCGTCAGCAACGCAGGGTTTCAACTTCTTCAGGGTTTTTTATTGATACTAGTATCTAGATACTAGATTTTATTGATACTAGTAGATACTAGATTTTATTGATACTAGTAGATACTAGATTTTATTGATACTAGTATCAATACTAGATTTTATTGATACTAGTATCAATACTAGATTTTATTGATACTAGTATCAATAAAAAACCCTGAAGAAGTGAGCGTTGCTGACGAAACATGTTGGTTGGAAAATCTGGAAACAGAAAAATCAGAAAAAGATATTGTCCCAGAGGTGTCAATATCTTTTTCAGATTTTTCTGTTTCCAGATTTTCGATTGAGTTTCGCTTATATTGTCTTCATTTAATTAAATGAATAAATAATATTTACACATACATACTACTATTTACACAGAAAAGATCCATTTCTTTCCACTCCCTTCCACCATCCCATCGACTTAATATAATTTAACTATTTTTTTCGATTTTTTTTTATACCTACTCACTAAATAATTAATATACTTCAGTAAAAACTAATTATTGGTTAAATTTCTAAACATATTTCATCAAACATTATTAATAATTGTAACTGTTGGTTTTCCAAATAAAATAAAATAAAAATAAAAAATAACTAAACCTCACAAAGTTCAAGGAGATATTTCAGGAAAAACCTCGAAAGAATAAAAATAACAATATAAATTTATAATAGCGTTGTTTCGGTAAAGAATCACCTCAAGAGCGCTATACAATAAATTACAACAATGCTTTTACACGGATGAACAGATTAGTATTGTGATACCTGAGATATAATGAATTACGGTGTTTGCAATTCTTCTTTTATTTCGTCCCTGATTTATGAAATAAAATTTTCTAGACGGTAAGCCTTTTAGCCAGCGTTGCGGAGAAAAAAGGGAACTTAAACCATTGAAGTAGAAAAAATAAGAGTTGGACTTAACGCGAACGAATGTGACCGAGTCTGGTCGTTTGATAAAAAAGGGACATTGTATTGGGGATGAAAACTATGACTGTGTGGGAATCCAGAGGAACACTGAGGAAGAGGTGGATAGATTCAGAGGCGGCTCGTGACTGAAATTACTAGCAGTGCATTTCACTTAAGCCGCTGTTGCGGCGGGTAGCAAATGATCCCTCTCAAGATCGAGGGATCAAATGCTGCGTGGATGTTGTGGACTGTATACTGTATGCGGTTCTTATTTACCTATTTTATTATATTTTAATCGCACTTACCCAGACTGCTTCCCTCTTCGTTCAGTGTTCTCTGGAAAGGGTGTTAGTTTGGGTGAGATTTTGGAAGGGAATGGCGATTGGGAATGAACGTTTGATCGCGAAATAATAAGCGAGAATGGATGACGCGTGGCGATGGTACTTGCGAATAGCTGCGGTTTAAGAGTTTTGTTTGCGGTTTGATTATTTACAACTGTAAAAGCGGTGCGGTTTTTAGGACTTGTGTCCTGTGCGGCGAGGTGAATTCAGCTGAGGCAGAGGGCACCAAATAGGTAGTTTTGAAAGAACCACATGTAATAATAAAGGCGCGAACAGCCGCTATCCGAATTTCTACCAATTTCTTACATATCTCCCTTAAAAATTTGAAGTTTCTAAGCTCTTAAAAAAAAGTTATTTTTGAAGATATTATCTAGACGCGTTCCACGCCGAAACGCAAATTATATAAAATTCCCTCGATAGAAAAAAATCGCAAACTATGCTCCGAAAATTATTATAAACACGTTTGTTTCAGTTGTTTTACAAGTTATAGTTGTGAAAAAAATCACAATGTTTCTTTAAATGATACAACCTGTCAAAGGCCATTAAAATCCAGGAAAAATACGGAAATTTCCTATCAACCATTGTGAATTTGAATTTTGAATTAAATATTTTGTGTATTAGTTTAGAGCTATCGTATTTTTTATTGACCGAAACACATTCCTAGAACAATAAACTATGTACCAAAACAACATTACTTGCGTTAATTACGTAAATTTATATATTTTACGATGTTTTAGTCGAGGAACACGCATCGACTTTGACAGATAAAATTCGCGGCAAATTTGACATTTTCATGCCACAGATAAAATCGTTTAAAAATATTCTGGGGTTGCAAGGTGAATGAAATTTTTACCCGTCTTATGGGGAAATGTTGGCGCAAGCTATTCTGACCTTGTCCTTCATACAAATTCTGTACATAGAAGGGTCAAAATCGCAGACAAACATATTTTTTTCGCGCATGCGTGCAAACTGCGCGCGCCCGCGCGTCTCCGGCCGATTACAGGGATACTTTCCGACGAGATTTTTGCTCTATTTTAAACGAGTCGTGTTTTATCGAACATTTGCGCATCGATTTTATCGCTTTAAAGCGCGCCCCTCTAACATTCGTAACTATTTATTTATTATTTATTTTTTCAGGTTCTCCATAAAACAGTTATACACCACATTATTACGGAGATTATAAAATTTAAGAGAAAAAAAAAGTCCAAGGGGGCAGTTTCACTATGTTGAGACGTATGTCAAAAGATAGTTACTGAACTCTCTATAGGTAACATTGAAGATGTCGATGCTCAATGCAGAATCGTTAAGCAGTTGAATTGCTCTATTAAAAGGGGCATTTTGAAAGGAAGAAGTTCTCGCTTTCGGAGCATAAAAAAGTGCGTGGGATCTCCCACGCACAACCCGTTAGGGACGTATAGGTTAATCTCCTTCAACATAGGTGGATTCAGTACAATACCGGAGATCAGCTTAAAAAAATGTTTCCCCAAAAATATTTTTCGGCGGGCTTCTAAGGTATTAAGATCAAGCATGTTAAGAACAACGATGGATACAGGAATGGGTAGTATGTATATTCCCTCATATATAGGTAACGCGTAAACCTTTTTTGTACTCTTTCTATTTCTAGGATATGGTTTTGTTCAGAGGGTGCCCAAATAATGGAGCTGTATTCCAGGATGCTGCGGACAAGTGCTTCATATGTTCTTCGTAATTATCATATGCAATTCCATTAGTAAATGATCTTGCATTACGAAAAACAAATTATCTCTCCATCTTCTTCTTTTTGAGCGCGGATGCGGCGCCTTGGTATTCTTAGAATGTACCTAATATAGGTGTAGCAAAGTAATTAATGGGGGTACTAGGTTACATTTGTAAAATAAGTGTTAGTATTCCCAAACGAATGCATTCCAGACGCATTGGATTACGCATGATCAAAGTGGTGCAAAATTCACTTGCTTTCAAGCGTCCCTAGTGCACGGGACGAGTTATATATTTGCACTGCTCCGTGATACGTGATTTACCGTTATGAGTGTAAATCTGTTTCGCTCATGTCACCGTTTCGGCGCGGGCAGGTCTCAATACCGCCTGATGTCGTTCCTGTAGTACTTACGGCATAACAAAGTTTTGTGCACAACGACATATGCACGATTTGTTTGCGCTTGCGCGGGAGATAGAAGATAGCTCAAGTAATGACATGGCAGGAATTACCACTTTTGTGTATCGATGATTGGGATTAATTATATATTTGCACTGCTCCAGCACGTGATTTGACGCTACGAGTGTAATCTCCGTACTGCTGCCTCGATCCACCCATCACGGTCCCTGTAGTATGGAATGACAAAAAATTGTGCACATTGGAAAATGCACGACTCGTTTGCGCTTGAATAAAATGAATGTCCTGACGGGTATTATGACTGGAGCGTACTTTCGTATATCTATGATTGAGGCACAGATGATATCGTTGTAAGTTATGTGAAGGCTAATGGTAAGAAGTCCAATGCACAAATACACATATCAATGAACCGCCTCTGGATAGAGTTAATGTAAGAGGGTTGAAGCAGACAGAGTTAGGAAGAACGGAGGTCTGGAGGTAAACGGCGAGGGACGCAGCCAGTGAAAAGCATTTATCGATGAGGTCAAATCTGACTTAAATTCTGTTAATCTGACTTGGGATTGCAACTATATGATATTTTTCTGTTGTTCTTCTATGAAAATTTGTATTTTTCAAATATGAACGTAACACATCGTGCAAATGAAATGTATATTTACGGTAAATAAATAAATCTTAGGCGGTAATGCTTCCAATTAGTGTCTCGGGGAGACATTTCCCGAGAAAAATAAGAATAACAGGATAATGGGAGTAATATTATAATGAGATTGGAACGGGTTCTATTACACAGAGCAGAGATAAGGGGAAAACATAGTCAGATTTTCTTTCAACAAACTTTTTCCAAGAAATAATAATACTATTTAAAATAATAATCCACCACAGTTTGGTAATTAAACATAACTTGATTGACTGCCGTAATATAGTACCATATTATGAATATGAACGAAATTCATTTTTAGAAAATGAATTTTATAAAATATATTATGATAAAACTATACTAACAAACAGAACAATTAGTCATAATAAACCTGATAAAGTTTTACATGACAAAATTTAAAAAAAAAGTTATAACATTGATGTAGCTATTTCAAATTCCTGTAATATTCAAAAAACTGTTTCTGTAAAAATAAGAAAATATACAGATTTAGGAAATGAGATTAAAAGAATTTGGCATTCTCAGAATATAAAAATATTACCATTTGTTATTTCGGCTACTGGCTTTATACCTAGGTCTCTCAATCAAAATTTAGGCATATTAGATTTGTCAAAGAATTTATAGGTTCAATTAGGAGTTCCACAGAGCCGAACCCTCTGATATGAAAATATCTGGAGTCGGTGAATTTTTTTCCCATTTGGTCTCTGGTAGGTTGACATGTTGTTCTTGTATTGTTTTGTATTTATAATATGTACTTATATAGTGCAATTGCATAGCGTGGATTGACTAGATGATCATTTGGGGAAGTGTGTGAAAGGGTTTAGTTTTTCCTGTTTGGAAAATTTAACCCGGACATTTAAATCTGGTGCGTAATAAAATTGTGAAGAAAAGTAGAAAATATTTAAATGTACAAATTAATGTTACTTGTTGTATGTTTTTTGGATAAATTTTATGTTGTATGTTCTAGGGTACCACAGAAAAATTTGGAAGACAGTGTGACGTCTAAAAAATGAACTTCAATGAATTTTTAAATACAAAAATTGATGACTTGTATATTTAAGGCTCCGTAGCGATCAAAAAGAAGAGGAAGATGGATTGAAAGAGAGGTAATGAAAATACGAATGGCAGAGCGAACGCAATAATACTGGATAAATTAGCGGCTGGCGGATCGGAAGAGACGGGAGAGACTGGTTGAGAGATCGCCATGCACCGTAGTGGGAGGGAAGGATTCATATGTCCGTCACTCATGGATAAACTGACCTCCAGAGTCCTACCCACCCCTCATGTCTCTATTAATATTAGACCGATTTAAAAAAGAGCACATATCTCCCGAAAAAAGTGTATTTAAAGAAGTATTTAAATAAACTCTTTCAAATTTTTTCATACCTATAACACGTTAAATAACAGAACCAAATCTTTTGTTTATAATTTTCAGAGCATAGGTACGATCGAGAGAATTTCGTATATTTATTTTTTCGACTCAGCAAATGTATAGAGACTTTCTTCAAAAATATCATAATAACTAAGCGTGAAACAGATGCTGACCTTGAATACGATGATATTTATACATAAAATAATTAATAACATTTTACCAAAATACTTTTCAAATAAAATTATATTGAACAAGGACATTCACAGACATAACACAAGAACGTGCAAAGAAATCAGGCTTCAAAACAGTTCAGAACAGTTTACTGTACAAAGGGATGAAGTTATATAACAAGCTACCAGAAACTTTAAAGTCCACACCAATTGGAAAGTTCAAGACGTATTGTAGGAGCTACATAAAATTACGTAAAATTTAGTTTGCAATGTGAAATATTATAATTAATTAGAAATTTGTAAACTTAAATGTACAAATTACTAAAATAAAATTAATAAATAATAAATATATAAAAAATAAATAAAATAATAAATTTTTTAAGAGCTTAAAAACTTGAATGTAAGTTATAAATCGGTAGAAATTCGGAATGCGAGGTGTCACAACCAATGTCGTGACACGAGAGAGATGTGGACTGTAAATCTGAATTTTGCGAAAACAAGACAATTGACTGCATTTTTAACTCAAACACTGGAAATGGCAAATGGAAGGATAAGTCCCTACCTTTTGATGGGTTCATCATCTGTTTCGGACCGATCCTGATGATGACTGCACTTCACTTCAATAACTGCACAAAGTTGGTCACAATTACCGACACTTTTGGGTTATATTGATTAAATAATTTTGCGATTAATATCGAGATTTCAATGCCGAGATTTTTACGTAGGTAATTTTAAATTTTGGTACCAATATTGTTCCAATAGATGGGTTCCACGTAGGTATGAAAACATCTTCTTCTTTTCCTTTTGTAGTAACTAAGTAGGGACTTCGAGGAAAGGAGGAAGACAAAGGGATAATGAATGAATGAAGGACTTGGGAGCATGGGTTTAGTTTTTGAACTGTTTCAGAACTAAACACGAGGGATTAAGCATGGAAATTGACATCGCCCGTACGTAACTAAGCAATTTTACTTACTTTAGGTAAATTGACAAAGCATCCAAATGTTATTAAGATTAGACCATCATCAGCTGATAAGTGATATTTGTTTCGAAAGTTTACTAAGGACGTGAAGAGTGAAGGACGACTAGTGAATTATATGTCAATGTAACAAAAACTCAAAAACGCAAAATAAAAATTTAGGGCACGTGACCTCAGTGGATATTTGCTACTTGTATTGTTATTATTGTATTTTAAAACAGTCTGAAAGACGGTATTTTTATAGTTTTTAGTAGTATAAAAAGGGCTATACTCAAGAAATTTTTTCTCTTCCATTAACCCTTACCTAGAGTATAGACGCCGTACCGCTTGAGGCGGGGTCCGGGCTGAATTTAGTTCTAAAAGTGTTGATTTCATTATTGCTCAAAAAGTGTTTGTAAATAAAACGACTCTTCAATAAAAAAAGTGTTTTACAAATAAAAAGTCCACCACCCTTGATGAGATTGAAGTGATCCTAACACTATTTTTAATAAAAAGGTACTAAAGATGTTAAGTCGCATTACTTTCGCGAATGAGAGGCCCCTAATGGAAATTCTGATAAATGGTGCGCGAAATTCGAAAACAATACAAATTTAATATGAATTTAATCCAGCCCAGTGGAGCAGTGGACCCGCGGAGGTTATGCCCAAAATGCGAAATGCGGCAGGATAAATCGGGGAAATTTATTATACAAACGAATTAACGGATGCTTTATCATACAAAACCATTCATATTTCCACTGAATCTGCATTTTAATAATGATTATTTGATTTATTTTTATGAGACATAATTAAAATATATTTTTCCCACGTAGTTTTGTGTAATGTATTGCAAAAGCTTTCCAATTACTCCGCGAGATGCCAGCAGGGAAGTACTTCTCCGCTTGACACACAGAGGAGCCGGTGTCGCTTCTGCTGGCCTGACTCGCCGCCCCAGATTTAATATTTCTCGCTTCCAGTTAGGTCGGCTAACTTGTAGCCTTATTATTGCATATACGTATACATGAATACACCAGATTGTTGATAATGAAAATCTACTAATCATTGATAAAACCTCTACAAGGTAAAGTATTTTAGAGCATTTAAAAAGTACTGAACACCACATTTTGTAAATCGTCCATTGTGTCATAAGAAATTACGAAACTATACGTTTGTCCAGAGTGGATGATACTGTACTCTCAGTATTGCTAAAACCGTCTTGATTTCCATTTGATTTAACGACAATGATTTATCATATCAATAGCCCCAACGGTTCCATGCCAACTCACAATGAAACCAACTCAGAAGCATCTCAGAAAGATCATTAAAAGCTATGAAAAAATAATTTTAAAATAGCCGGTAAACCTAACCTAACTTAATGTATTTAACCTTTTTTTATCATCACATTTAATGACCTTTCTGAGGTGCTTCTGGGTTGGTTTCATTCTGAGTTGTCGGGTCACCAGCCCCAACATTCCTCTATCCCCTCAAACTTCCTACGAAAACTTATTACGCTAGCATTCATTGGTGGTGTAATATAACGATTTGTTGTATTTTTTATTATTTAATTTAAATCAAAATAATGTTATTATTAAGTTCTGCAAAAATTTTATTATTGTGTCAACTGTTCGGCTTACAAGGCCATTTTAGAACTGTGGACCACTTTGGGACGACTTATTTATATGATTCTATTTACCCTCGCCGAATTTCAATATTTAAGGTGCCTAAAATGATTTATTACCGATTGGCTAGTGAATCTCGAAAGTTATTTTTTGAAAACATCGAAAGTTCATTGCAAAATAATATTAAATGCTTTTGGTCATACATATCCTCATTAAAATCATCTGATGGATATCCTGCTACTATGTCCTTCGAAGGGCGCAAATCTAATGATGCCCAAGAAATCTGTAATATGTTCTCTGAGTTCTTCAAGTCAACATTTGAACCCTCCTCTATCAATGACTCAATTAACATTGACCAACTTGAGGCCGTTCGGGACTCTGGACTTACGCACATTCACACCATTGAACTAACGGAACAAGAAGTGCAATCAAGTTTAAAGGCGTTAGATATAAACAAAGGTGCGGGTCACGATGGAATACCGGTATTTTTCCTCAGATCTGCTGCGTCGTCATTGTATGTTCCACTTACCATAATATTTAATAAATGCCTGAGTGACGGGGTTTTCCCTGATAGGTGGAAGTTGGCTTATATTATACCAGTCCATAAGGGTGACTCACGTCAAAAAGTCGAAAACTATAGGCCAATATCCATTCTCTCGGCGATCCCTAAACTCTTGGAAAGACTTGTCCATGATAATAATATATATCCCCAGCTTGCCGCCAAAATTACAAAATTACAGAACAACAAATACATTCTCTATTTTTTGAGGTATTTTGAAATCTGTTTTCCCCAAATTAAATGTTAATATGTTCTTAATTGTATGTATAATAATGACGTGACCGCTATTTGACTCATTAAAATGTTTTATATTGTTTGGGTCTTATGAACATACTAACCATACGGTCTTGCGAACAATAATTTTCCTTTGTTAATTAAGGATCACCCGCTCATTTATTTATTTCTAAATTAAATTTAATCTAAGACCCTTTCTTTCTATATGACTTTTCGAAATCACATAAGTCACACTCTACATCTGCACAAGATACAAACTCAGTTGACACGAATGGAAATATGTAAGTAAGTTTGTGTCGGCAGCATGAGATTGAGGTAACACACAAAGTGCCACTTTGTTGAAATGTGTGCCACACAAATTCCACTTTGTTGAATTGTGTGCTACACAAAGAGCCTAGTTTTTTTAAATATGTGCCACATAAAAGACCCTTTGTTGAAATGTGTACTACACAAAGAGCCTCGTGGTTGAAATGTGTGTCACACAAAATATCACTTTGTTGAAATGTGTGCTACACAATGAGCCTCGTTATTGAAATGTGTGTCACACAAAGTGCCACTTTGTTGAAATGTTTGCCATATAACGTGCCACCATGTTGAAATGTGTGCCACACAAAGTGCCACTTGGTTAAAATGTGTGCCACATAAAGTGCCACTTTGTTGAAATATGTGCCACAGAAAGTGCCACTTTGATGAAATGTGTCCCACACAAAGTGCCACTTTGTTGAGATGTGTGCCACACAAATTGCCACTTTGTTGAAATGTCCGGTCACCGTTTTTCATAGAAGCTAACTTTAGTTTATGTTTTCTTAGTTTTGTCATAAATTATGCAAAAAATTGAATTAAAATTTTTGAAATATGTAAAACCGGATCTAAACGATCAATTTTCGTTATATTTTGAGACAGAAAATAATTTCCAAGTTTGATTCTGTAATTTAAAATATTTAAGAGGTACGTTGCTTCACGTGTGGCACGTGGATTTATAGAAATCCCTTTGAGCGTAGATACGAAAGAAACCCCGGGGCTAACATTAACTAGATCACGAACAATAAACAGCATAATAAAGTTCACTGAACAAAATAATTTTTATACTTAACAACTCGTAATATTTTGTAAAATTATTTTATCGCACTTTTAATTTTATTTTTCTTCCCTCTTTTGTGAATAAGTCAGAGTTTTTAAGTTTGTTTTGTAAATACTCCCTTGGTAGTAAATTAAAAATATACATACACAAATCTAGGCCCATTTGTTTGGCAGAAATTCAAATATAACATTGTCATCAAATGCCATCAGCGCCATTTTGTTTTTTTAAATAATTTTAAGAACCCTGTTAAACGCCGACTCTATGTGTATTTCAGCTAACTACCGAATTGTAATAAGCTGGCAAACTTAACAATATGATGTTATCTTTTCCTGATCACTATTTGTTCACTGAAAAGGATTTAGAATCGGTATTATTATTATTATGCTAATGTTTTGTCACGTTTTGGGGGAATTGTCACGATAATATTTATTTTGATTAAATAAATATTGTCTTGACCTAGTTAATCTTAAACTCACCTGGCCGCTCACGTTTTATCATGATCGCCGTAACGATGAGTTCTTTACCGCTAGCAAATAGCGCCATCTATTTCCGGAGGCACTTTTTTGAATTCTCGTCGTCTAGGGAGCCGACGCCAATTCGACAAGTCGCCGAATTTTTTAAGTTGCTTGTTAAATATGTGATAGTTTCACCTTTACGGGTTTTACCCATTTTAAAAAAGAATCATGAATTATTTTATAACTGCGAGCCGTGTTGTTTCCGTGAGTGAAACGGGATTTTTAAAACTTTAAATGGTGAAGTCGCGAGTCGCCATATTGTCAATGTGCTCACCTTCACTCTCGTACTTGAGTGTGGATAATCGGTGTAATCCTTTGTTTGGCGTTCATGATAATAACGTGGCCAAGGCTTTGAGAGGGGTTATCCTCGCGGAACAAGATATTTGAGGCGGATGGAGGCCCGGCGCTGATCTATGGAGGGCGCGGTAAACGGCGTCTACCGAGATTTCACCGGTACGCACAACCGAGACTTTGAGCCTTTCCTGGTTCCTGTTCCCTGTGGAGGAGTCCCCATCCTCTGGGGCCTTTCCTGGTTCCTGTTCCCTGGTGAGGAGTCCCCAGGCCCTGGGGCCTTCCTCGGTTCCTGTCTATGGAGACCCCGCGTGCTCCTGGTCGCCTATTAACAGTGATTCGCGTCAGCGTTAGAGTCAGGCATATTTTAATTAAAATCCTAGTTTATTTATAGGTATTTATAAGTAGTTGTTTATATATAGTTAGCTATGTTAAATTTGTGTATAGGTATACTTATCTTTATAATTAGTACTATGCATATATTAGTATTAGAATAATACTACTTTCATATAATTAGATATATTAAAAACTATAAAGTTTTTTTAAATATTTTCTTTTTTATGCGGTGGCATGAGGGAATACCAAACCTTCATGCTACTTCATTTCATTTTTTTTCTCTTGTGTGATACTTTGCTCACGTGTCTTGCAGTTTGGTACCTCCAAAGCACGGGCTCAGAGTGAGCACTACATTCTAGTTTTTTGATGATAAATAAACTATTTACCCTCGTTTAACTAGAATCTGATCTTCTGATCAGTGGCGCCCAATTTTTTTGTTTTGTTTAGGTTATATTGTCTCAACTTACCTTAACTTTTAATGATCTATACAGTTACATATTTGTATACAAATTTTAGAATTAATATTATATTCTATGCCGCAAACTTCTATTTTGCTTTATACAGTTTTTTCAACTGACAAATCGTCACATCTCGATAGTATTATGAATATTGTTATTGTCATTTGCCTTAGAGTTAAGCCAGTGTTCTTCCTCAAGTACTTTAGAATTGTATCACTTTTGTTTTTTTTCTTTTGTTTTAAAGCTCCCAGGCTCCCTTACCTTTTCCAAAGAATTTGAAGAAGACTATTCTCAAATTTTGTGTATGGGAAAATTTAAAAAAAAAACTTTCCAATGCACGAAATTTGTTCTTGTTAATATTGTTGTTTTACTTGCTAATTTTAAGTTTAGTTTTAAAATAAAATAAGATTATTTTTGATGTATAAAATCAAATAAAGTAATGCTTCGGCGTACTTTCCTATTAAGTAAGTTCCAGCATGGAATATATAATACTCTACCTCTAGCACAGGAGAGCGTATTTTTGTATAGCTTATAGTCATAAGTAAAATAGTTGTATTAGTCTCACTGCTGAAACACCAGTGTTTCTCTACACAATTATGTACCTAGTGTCATTCAAATGTTTTGATTGATCACCAATTTAGATAGTGTCGATTATCACATGGATGTGTTCGATCACCAATACATATTGTCTGTTCAAGAAATTTTGCCTTTTGCTTACTTTTGAAGTAATATTTTGAAGGATCTCCGTCTACGGTGTGATCTCAGTCTTTTTTCTTGTGCAAACTATGTACACTATTTTAGTTATTAAAATGGTTTGTACTCTATATATTTAATCATACTGGTTCACTACTATTAGCTAGGTTTTTTTGTTAAATTGTAATCCCTATGCATTCAGCTAAACATTCTAGACTCTGTTTTGCTTTTCTTTGTGTTCCTAACGATAACCTTTATCACCACCTTTGTAGACGGTTCACTACTATTAGCTAGGTTTTTTTGTTAAATTGTAATCCCTATGCATTCAGCTAAACATTCTAGACTCTGTTTTGCTTTTCTTTGTGTTCCTAACGATAACCTTTATCACCACCTTTGTAGACAGGTTTATTTTTCTATTTTTGAATATCCTGATCTAACTTTTTTGGAAAATAGGTTTTTTTGTATATGTAAACCCTACTTTAACCACTTTGATAGATAGGTTTTTTCTTTCGTAATTGTAAATCCTAATCTGAAAAATAACTTTGATAGATAGGTTTTTTCTTTCGTAATTGTAAATCCTAATCTGAAAAATAACTTTGATAGATAGGTAATTGATGTGTAATCCCTATTCTAACCACTTATACTTTTAGTAAACAGTTTTTATAACTCGTTCTAACTAAGTCAATAATACATAGGTATTATATATACATTTTTCGATGCAACCTGTTGGATCTAGGTAGGAAGATTAGTTTTACTCGGTATTAAATAATTGACTTCAAATCGGTGCAAGTGAGGGCTGGTTGACCACCCTTGAAGTGAAGCCTAATAATGGCAAAGTGTCCTACTAAAGGAAAAGTGATGCCTTAAGCATACCTATTTTATATTTCCCTATAATTTTCTCCTTTTCTTATGTTGTTCTGTTCCTCTTGTTAAGATGTCTCGAGAACGGAAGGTTTTGGGCGACAGCCAATTTCGTCAACACCCAGTATCATCAATGCTGAAGGTGCTTGTGGACCACCTATTCTCGTGCCATTCTATTTTGTTGTTGTTCATTAATTTATCTAGATTTAAGTGACTTAATTTTAAGTTTATGTTTCTTGGTAACTAAATATTAATTTAATTTTTTTTTTAAATACCTGTTGGACCTATCTTTAGTTAGTTAATTTGTTCAGTTTTGCGGGCGTGGTTTTCTTGTTTGAGGGCAAACATTTTCGCGGGAAGGGGGGAATTGTCACGATAATATTTATTTTGATTAAATAAATATTGTCTTGACCTAGTTAATCTTAAACTCACCTGGCCGCTCACGTTTTATCATGATCGCCGTAACGATGAGTTCTTTACCGCTAGCAAATAGCGCCATCTATTTCCGGAGGCACTTTTTTGAATTCTCGTCGTCTAGGGAGCCGACGCCAATTCGACAAGTCGCCGAATTTTTTAAGTTGCTTGTTAAATATGTGATAGTTTCACCTTTACGGGTTTTACCCATTTTAAAAAAGAATCATGAATTATTTTATAACTGCGAGCCGTGTTGTTTCCGTGAGTGAAACGGGATTTTTAAAACTTTAAATGGTGAAGTCGCGAGTCGCCATATTGTCAATGTGCTCACCTTCACTCTCGTACTTGAGTGTGGATAATCGGTGTAATCCTTTGTTTGGCGTTCATGATAATAACGTGGCCAAGGCTTTGAGAGGGGTTATCCTCGCGGAACACGATATTTGAGGCGGATGGAGGCCCGGCGCTGATCTATGGAGGGCGCGGTAAACGGCGTCTACCGAGATTTCACCGGTACGCACAACCGAGACTTTGAGCCTTTCCTGGTTCCTGTTCCCTGTGGAGGAGTCCCCATCCTCTGGGGCCTTTCCTGGTTCCTGTTCCCTGGTGAGGAGTCCCCAGGCCCTGGGGCCTTCCTCGGTTCCTGTCTATGGAGACCCCGCGTGCTCCTGGTCGCCTATTAACAGTGATTCGCGTCAGCGTTAGAGTCAGGATAATTTAGTTAAATTACGGTCCACAGGTATGCTCTCTTGCTTATGTGTTATTTTGTTATTTCTTTAGGAAATGTGGAATTCTTGACCCCTTGGAGGGCACCCATGTATACACAGTACCTTTAAAATATAGGTGATATTGTACTGCTAAATTATTTCTTTTATTTATCAAAAAAAAAATGCCCGAAGATAAAGACTGTATTTTCCTTCCCACAAACTTGAGGGAGATTCTGATGCTCTACCAAGAAATACACGTTACAGTTTGTACAGTGTATGACTATTGTAAGCAGAAGTGGCGTCCTCTGTTATTTTAAAAAAGAACCACAGAAGTTTTTAAACAGCGTCACCGATGAGAAAATATTAAAAACAAAATTTGCGAATTCACAGTTTCTATAACATTTATACAATTTCCCGATCAGTGTTCCGCCCAATTTTTTTCCCATTTAATTTTTCAGAAGAAATTTGTGGGAAATTATTTCAGAAATCAACAACATTTCACACTTTCACTTCACATAACGTTAAAGTTTAGCTAAAATTTTACGATTTTTCCTGGAAGAAGAAAAACAAAAATTTTCTGACATAAACGTTTTAAGATTTTCACGGCCGAAAGTATTTTCGTTGTTTGTTTTTGGGGTGTTATGCCGTGTTGCGCTACCTCCCTCTTAAGCCAACGTTTCGGACAGCGTCGGACAACTTCACCACTAAAAAATTACACATCTACCGGATCTGCCTTGATGATGGACACTGCAACGCTGTCCGAAACGTTGGCTAAAGAAGGAGGTAGCGCAAAACAGCATAACACCCCAAAAACAAATAACAAAAATTTTCGGACATGTTTTTAAAAAAATTTCCAGTATATTCCGACCAATGGATAGATGGATATATGTGGATAGAAAAATTAAAAGAACTTAAAATTTTTTTGCACACATTCTAATAATTGTTGTTGTATAATTAATTATGTTACTGTACAAGCCCGTACTACGGTAAACCTTAAGATTTTACAGTAAATCCTAAGATTTACTAGCAAAACTTAAGATTTACCAATTTACGGGCTTTTACAGTAACACACAAACAAAAGTGCAAAACTCTACTATCAGGACACTTTACTAGATTGAGCGAAGCACATCAAAAAGCAGCCTGCATAACCTAGCAGCAAAAAATCGTGGAAGCGAGTTTTTATCTGCTACGTATACATTGTTGCGCATAAGTCAGTTTCGCTGACTAATTAACGCGGTATCATCTGCTTTGTTGCAATATTCAATGTAGTTAATGTAACCCATTCACAGCCAGACTGTACAAAGTTCGGACACGCCAGACATCGGACAAGCCAATATCCATTGTATGGATATCGAACATTACGCGGTGCCGGCCGAGTAATAACCTACCTTGTTGGGCAATACTGAATACTAGCCATTGTTGGGTATTGTTGGCCGTCCGAGATTTGGTCCGATAATGGCAATACAAACTCCATTTGTTGGATTGCGTATTGCAGAATTAACCTTTGTACCGTCCTTTATTCGGATATTGAACAAGTTGGGCGACAAATTAAGCCGGTATCGGATTGTGTCTTCGTGCGGTACGTGTTGTTTGTTGGTCATTCGAGTGGGTGCCGGTTCGATTTGTTGCAAATTGCAATTAAAGCAATTTAGTGTAACAAGACCTAGACAAACCTCACCTCATGAACCCGGGCACCCCTACTAAATCACCAAACGTAGCCAACCACTTGGGGTGACCTACGGCAGAGGTGTTGGTTATCCAATAAAGGTCAACTTTGGGGATTTGTATTTCTACATAACATTATATACAACGGGTACCCGGCATGCGTTGCAAGATCACTGTAACCTCGGGGTCAACTTAACTGTAATGGTTCCATTCCAAGTTCCGGGAAACTACATTATAATGCAAGCGCCTTGCAAACGCCTGCACTATATTATAACATTATATACAACAAGTACCCGGCATGCGTTGCAAGGTCACTGTAACCTCAGGTTTCTTCATATATTTAATTTAACACACACTCCTCCTTGTTTCATCCACGTTCACACGTCAATCGCTTAGTGTTTTAACCGTAAATGTACCAAACCACCAACGTTTAAGTTTAAGTCAAGTTAGTTTTAACCCGTTAGTTGCTTTTGCAACGGGCCCAGCTAGTTTAGTGTAAAGTTTAGAGACTCTTTACAAAAGATTTACCTACCTATAATCGTCCTTTGGGAAATTATAGGACTTGGTAGAGAAGGCATGAAAGCATAATGAATATTGTAGAAATGAGATCTCTGAGATGAGACGTATGTGCAGTAAAACGGGCAACTATGTATGATTTAGAATACGAGACACGAAAATAATGCAAGGCTGATGTGAGCGTAATGAATACGATAAAGAAAGGGACTCTTAAGACAGTTTGGATGAGTTGAGCGGATGACCTAAGAAAATAGTGAAAGGAGAGGTTAGGTTAGATTAGGTCTGTGAGGCTCTCGACTAGCAATCTGAAAATTGCGGGTTCAAATCCCAGCAAGCAGAAATAAATTTTATTTGATTATTTTGTGTTATTTCACAATTTATTCATTTAAAACAATATATGTATTATATTTGCGGCACCAAAGTGGAAGATACTCCGGTATCTATATGTAAGACCACCATCCAGAATTGAAAATTGCTTGAAGTAGCTTTAGCCGTGTTTGATGATCAGATCTGAATAGCCAGGTATTTCCATACCTTCCCGTTTACCATCAACTTCCCCTCTCTACTACCTTCAGCCTCACAACACACCCCGATTGGGGATGCCGTAGTCACGCTGGCTCCAGACGGAAGCAGCAGGAACTCTTGTGAGGTATTCACATAAAAAGGAGCGTGTGCCAAACCAGAGTTGTGTGGCGATCCATCTCCTCTGCCTACCCCTCCGGAAAACGGCACGATGGTTGGTGAATTAGTTAAGTTTTACAATGCAACGATAGAAAATACAAATTTTCTGACATAATTTAAATTGTCGGAAAACAAAAGATTGAACATCATTTAATTCCACATTTTAACTCATATACACTCAATACCACCCGGTGAAACACCACCATTCCGAATTATTATTGACACGTTTCCTTGTTATGACTTAAGCCATGTTTATTAACATCCTCCTTCCTCCCAATCCCATCGCTTTACAACATTTCCCAAAAGGGAAACCACTGTCCCCCAACTTCAGACAGTCATGACACTTCAACAAATTGTTATCACACAAACGCAAGAAACAATCGATGGACATCGTCCAAAATTGCCAATTTTAAGTTTTCCGTTAAGCCATCTTCTGCAATATTTTCATTCTTTGCTCACACTCCTCTATTTATTTCTTCCACATATATGCCATCAAATCGACCCAATAAAAGCAAAAACAATTGCTTTTACGTGGGTTGGATACAAAAAAATAAATAAACATTTACAGAAAAGTTATCCACAAAAATGGAAACGAAGAAATTTGACCACATTATATTATAAAATGAATACATGATTCTCATTCGTAATCTGAATCCAAACCAACCATACATAATGATATTATTACTGGGAATGATACTTGGGAATTGGGTAGAAGATTCTACAATGGTAAAGGATCCAATACAACCATAGAGTTAAGAATATTTTTAGAGAGGTTGCAAATAAGTTGGATTAAAAAGCCAGAAATAAGACGACAAAAGATGATTGGTAGAAATATTAAAACAAATATTAGTCAAGAACATTTTTAATAGGTATTGAAATACAAATTCTAAGTAAAACTTAACACGTAGGTACCTAATATTATCTACAAGCGCAAATCGCTGTTTTTTCCGCGTAAAAAAGCAGATGAAATCCAGACTGCTGTCCAGAAACACCAACATATTAGTGTACAAAACACTTATTAGACCAGTACTCACGTACGCAGCTGAGACGTGGGTACTAACTAAGAGGAATAAGCGAGCAATGGACGTTTTTGAAAGGAAAATTTTGAGGCGTATCTTCGGAACGGTTCTAAAAAATGGATTTTGGCGCAGACGTTACAACAATGAGCTCTGTACTATGTTGGAGCTAAACGACACAAAATTTACAATTGCACTCAACCTGAAACCGATAGGGCGAAGGAGCCTGGGAAGGTCAATATTAAGATGGAGCGACAACGTCCTCAAAGATGTATCTACCTTGTAGCTTCTAAACTGGAGAGAGCTGGCACAAAACCGAAATGAGTGGAGGAAGACTCTTGAGGAGTCCAAGACGCACCAGGGGTTGTAGAGCCAAGAATGATGATGATGACGATTAATATTTTGTGATTACCGTATAAGATAGAAGACTTGTTTCAAATTTGACTTTTATTTTAAAAATTGTTAACGGTATCATATACAGCCCTGATTTATAAATGATGAAAATTTGCACCTTCAAAACAAGAGGCAGGTCACTGTCTACATTTGATTTCGAAAACCCTGTGTAAAGCCCGGGCATCGCCGGGGACCTCAGCTGTTATAACATAAATAAATAAATAAAGAAGATCCCAACAGACTGGAATAAGTGGGACTGTGGAATCCGCAGTTGGGTTTGTTGTGAGCTGTCTTGTTGCACTTCGGATATCGATATGTTTAATATCAATAAAGCACAATTCAGACAAAAAGCTTTGTTGTTGTTAGTATGATTGTGCTTCATTGAAATATAAATTACTTAAACCTGCTTAAATTTTAAATTAATACTCTTTTAAAACGCATTGAAATTTTATTTTGTAATGTTTTAAAATGAATAAATAATTGAATTGAATTGAATTAAAGGGCGTGCGAAAGGAAGGAGATGTGTAAGAGAAAAGTTGGTTTAAGTCCCTGACTATTTATATCAGGTTATCAAAAAAAAACTCTGTGATTCTGAATGGTGATCCGTCTTTCACAAGTACCGACGATATTGGTTTTGCGATTTTTTCACAAATTTTAGTTTTTACATATCCTCTGCAGTTTTTCCACTAATAGTTTGGTCAGATTCAAAATAATATATTCAAAGGGTGAAATCCGAAACGCTATCGACCGAAAAATTCACATAGGTACTTGTTCAAATATCAAATATCTGTGCACAATAATAATAATCCAGAGTGGCCATAATTGGTATTGTACCCTTTTGTACGAATATGGGGCATAAGCCGATTACGTGGGAGAAAATTACATTTTATATTCGACCGGATTCTACACTTATTTTTGTCGTAACTAAATAAAAAAAATATATGCCACAGTAAATAAAACACGAAATTGACAGTATGGACGCCAGAATTGAGTTTACATTAGTCGCTTTAGTTAGCGTAAATAACGATTTATTTTAGAAGGTATTAAAGGCTTACTAGCATTTAAAAACCCGCTCCACAGGTTTTTGCTGCTAAGCCATGCGGGCGGCTTTTGGTTCGGCTTCGCCCAGTTAGTGTTGGTGACCATTTTAAAAAATCCAATAGGAACTGGGTCCAAAAATAGCCCGTTCCTCGGATCCACTGGCGTCCAGTGTAGCTAGTCACCGTGACAAAGTAACCGAGACAGGCAATAAAGTCATATTTATTTATATTTATATACATTTTTTTTTACAGTTTTTTAGAGAAAATGTGTCCTAACTGGGGTACCCCGTTCTAAGGACACATTGTACAAGTTTTATTATTTTAATTATAAGTAAATACCTAATCTATGTTAGAATATTGCCAAGGGAAATTATTAAGTTATATCTAAAAGAAAGTACAAAACAAAGCATTATTCTTTGTTGGGTTGCAAAATTGAATCTATTTTGTAATATATAGCCGCTTGATACAACTTCATATGTATTACCGTCAATCTTTCCATATCCGAAGAGAAACTACATATTCACAAATTCGTAGCAGTTATACCTAGGGGGACACGTCCCCATACGACCTGCCGACGGAAGTGGCGACATCTTGTGACGAATTATTGAATTTGAAACCGAATTACAACCGTAGCTTTGTTTGAAATTCCACGTACACATATGTTATTTGTGGCGCGGCGCGTATGGAGTGGCGTCAGACATGCACTCGAAGCCGGGTTCTAAAATTCAACCACGCGGTCGCAAGCCTATTAATATTAATCGATTAGGTATTATAGGGCTAGCTGTTAACCCTGTACAAATCTCAAGTAAGCCCAATATTTGAATTTGGGAGCCACCTCTCCAGAGCTCCTAGAGCTCCAAAATACTAGCTAAACCTACTTGATTCCCGTCTGATTGACGATCCATTGTTAAACCCTCACGCTGATTTGTTCGGTTTTCGGAACAACAAATGTAGGCCTCATACAAATCGTGTTGTCTCTTTAATCTTCTTTACTATTGAGATTATAAATAATATGATATAAACGGTTTTAGAAAGACAAAATACAATGCTTTATATTCAAATCTCCAAGTTAATGAAACAATTAAATGTGCACCTTTAAGAAACCAAAGTTTCCGACCGCAATTTGAAAAAAAAAAAAAAACTTTGTGAATTTTTTACATAAAATGACAAAAAAGTGAGTAGACGATTATGTTCATGATAATACATTTTTCTAATAAAATTGTGTTTTTATTTTTTTCGTTATTAGTAATTTTATTTGGAATAAACGAAATTTTGAAACTTTTAAAGTTTGTATCAAAATTTTTGTATTTAATATGAAATTAATACTTAATAAATATTTAAGTTTTCGGATGCGTTCAAAAATGCTCCATTAATTTGGATTTGATTGCAAAGCGGAAATATTTTGACCAAAGTTTGAAGGGTTTACAGACCTTTTGCCATCTCTAATGCACAGATGCAATGTAGGCATGCTGAGTCTGTTCTACAGGTATTTTGTTGGAGCGTTCTCTAAGGAGCCAGCAGCATTGATCCCTGGCGCGTGAAACTCAACTGACACGAGCGGAACACCCCTTCACAGTTGATGATGACTTTATGAGAACGGGTCGTTTCTTCGACTAGTTTTTGTGTAAGTCAACCCGTATGTGGAACGAGCTAACGACTCTCCTCCTTCATATAATGAATATAATTTAAATAATGTTAAATTAACACCAGTATTACAAATTCGCGACTTGGGAGTTATATTGCACCCGGCGCAGGCCAAAAATGTTGGTGAATTACACCAACATTCCCGGCCTGCATACCAATTTAAACTCCGTCCACCACCACCTTTTTTCTCAACGCCCCAACCTACTATTCCTGTCTGAAACGCAGATAGCCGAGCCTGTAGACGCCTCCTATCTGGACTGCCCGGGCTTCACCCTCGCAAGCAAGTTCAGACCTAAAGGAGGTGTCTGTCTCTATAGTCGAGCTGACGTCAACTGTGTGCGACTGTTGAATCTGGAAAACTCCAGATTCGACGTAATGTGGGTACGCGTCAATCTTGCCAGTACGGTAAGATTCTACGCGTGTTTATACCGCTCACCGAACCTTAGCGAATCAGACACGTCCGAGCTCTTCAAACATTTAAGCGTCACTATTGATGACCTCTTGCCCCGCTACCCTATGGCAGAGTTTGTGGTCCTGGGGGACTTCAATGTTCATAACGAACCTTGGTTGAAGTTCTCAGGATCAACAGACTCGGCTGGACGCCAAGCGGAATCCTTTGCCCTTTGCTACGGATTGGAGCAAATGGTTCAGGAGCCTACAAGGGTTCCTGATGTCCAGACTCACCGTTCCAATCTGTTAGACCTTTTTTAACTACTGTGCCACACGGTTACAGTATTGAAGTCACAGCGCCTTTAGGATCGTCCGACCACTGCCTGGTGACGACATCAATCCCTGTAAACTTCAGACCACCAAACGAGAGGCTGAAGAGAAAAGTGTGGCACTATAGGTCAGCAGATTGGTTCGGTCTGCGGGCACATTTTAATGCTTTCCCATGGTCAGCTGTCTGTTTTCGGACTTCGGATCCCTCAAGATGTGCCCAGGAAATTGGTGAGGTCATCACATCCGCGATGGATGGCTTCATCCAATCTACTGTTAAGGAAACTGGTGTAGGCTCAAAGCCGTGGTTCAGTCGACAATGCGCTGAAGCAGTGCGACGAAAAAACGCGGCTTACCGAGCCTACAACACATCTAGAACATCCGAAGACAGAACAGCTTACAACAAAATGGCAAAGGAAACCAAGAGAATCATAAATAGGTCAAAATTCGAGCACGACCAGCAGATCAGCAGAAAGCTGACTGCATGCCCTCATGGCAGCAGGCAATTCTGGTCGCTTGCGGGCTCAATAGGTCGCAATTTCTGCAAATCCAGTCTGCCACCTCTTACCAGACCTGACGGCTCACTAGCAAACACCGCCACCGAAAAGGCTAACTTACTAGGTAAAATGTTTGCGGATAACTCAACCCTCGATGACCAAGGTGCTGTCCCGACGTCGGTTCCTCACTGCGGTTTTCGTATGAAAAAGCTGAGGATCCGGCATCGGGAAGTACTCCATGTTTTACGAGGGCTTGATGTTAATAAAGCTAGTGGGCCTGACGGAATACCTGCCCTGGTACTGCAAAGGTGCGCTGCAGAAATAGCTCCAATTTTGACGAAGCTTTTTAAACTGTCCCTGAAGACTGGCTCTGTGCCCTCTGGTTGGAAAAAAGCGGTTATCCATCCTATTCCAAAGAAGGGTGACCGCTCCAACCCGGCCAACTACCGCCCCATAGCGATCACATCAGTTCTGTCTAAGGTGATGGAACGTGTGATCAACGACAAACTGCTTACATACCTCGAGAAGAACAAAATTATTAACGACCGTCAATACGGATTCCGGCGGAACCGCTCGTGCGGTGATCTTCTCGCGTATGTGACGCATGTTTGGGGGCGATGCCTGGAACGTTTCGGTGAGACCCAAACGGTTGCACTGGACATATCCAAGGCCTTTGACCGGGTTTGGCACCGAGGACTTGTCAACAAACTGCATTCTTACGGACTTCCCGCATCCTTGTGTACGTGGATTGCCGACTTCTTGAGGGAGAGGTCGATTCAGACGGTAGTCGATGGTTTCACCTCTTCCTCTCACTCGATAAATGCTGGCGTCCCGCAGGGATCGGTTCTGTCTCCAACTCTGTTTTTGTTGCACATCAACGACCTTTTGTCATGTGCACCAATTCACTGCTACGCGGATGACAGTACAGTTCATGATAGCTTTTTGTTTGACAAGCCCCCAAAGGGCTCACAAACTCCAACAGCTCGTAAGGCTTTGAAGCAAAGAATGGACGGTTACCTCGAGAGTGTTTTCTCTTGGGGTAAAAATAATCTCGTTGAATTTAATGTTTCAAAGACCCAATCTTGTCTGATTACGTCTAAAAGGGATCGCAATGAAAATCTAGTCTCTTTCAACGGAAGCAATCTTCCGAACAGGCCCTCCATTGATTTGCTTGGTGTAACCCTAAGTGACCAGCTCAGGTATGGGGGCTCCATCGAAGCCAGAGTAAAGTTAGCCTCCCAAAAACTGGGCGTACTGTACAGGGCCCGCAGATACTTTAAAAGTACACAACTGCTAACCCTGTACAAATCGCAAGTGCGCCCCACGGTTGAATTTGGCAGCCACCTCTGGTCTGGAGCTCCAAAATACCTGAAAAATACCCTCGACTCTGTGCAGAAACGGGCGGTCCGTTTGATAGATTCTCCCATCTTAACAGACGGATTGCAATCTTTAGAGCACAGGCGTCGGGTGGGAATGCTATCCTTGTTCTACCGGTATTACAATGGAAGATGCTCCGAGGAACTAGCATCATTGATCCCTTCGGCACCGGTGCATAGTCGGGAAACACGCCAAACGCGTGCCCAACATTTGTACACAGTTGACATTAGTCACATGAGAACGGGTCGTTTCTTCGACTCGTTCTTATGTTCAACAGCTCGGCTGTGGAATGATTTGCCGGCCTCTGTGTTTCCTCCTTCCTACAACATGGGTCTCTTCAAGACCAATGTTCATTCCTTCCTCTCCTCAAAAAGACCCTCCACACAGCATCCCAGATGACATAGGCCCTGAGGGAAATTATTTTCCTCAGGGCCTCCTGTGTGGAGTTAATGTAAAAAAAAAAAAAATATTCGATTCAAACTTAACATTCACAGCACATATAGATGATATAACTAATAAGGCTTTAAAGATTCTTGGCTTCCTTTGTAGAACCCTAACTGATTTTAAGTCCATGGATTGCATGAAAACACTCTACATTTCATTAGTTAGATGTCAAGTAGAATATAATTCACCTATTTGGTCCCCTTTCTATAAAGTACACTCTAACAAAATAGAACGTGTTCAACACAAATTTCTTAGGTACTTAAATTTCAAACTCAAAATTCCAATAGAAAACATTAATTATTTAAGTTTAATGAATCGACTAAATTTAATTACGCTGTCTGACAGAAGAATTATTTCAGACCTAATTTTATTGTACAGAGTTATGAACAACCTAATTGACAGCCCTGCCATCGTTTCTAGTATTAAACTCCATGTACCGACAAGGAATACTAGACAAAATATAACATTCTTTTGCAACACATACACAACCAACTATCAATCACACTCACTTACCAATAGGATGCAGGATTTAGGCAACAAGTTTGGTGGTATTGTAGATATATTCGCTGATTCCCCTTACATTCTAAACCAACACTTTGTGGAATCCTACAAATTATTGTAACGTGGGTATAATATATTTAACGATTTGATGTGTTATTGTAATGTTTTATATTATATTTTGTTCTATGGTATTGTTAAATATTACATTGTTTAAAATATTTCATAGTTTTAAGCAAGAATATACAAGTAGTTTTTTCTTTAAAAACTACTTGTATATTCTTAAAAGTTTTTTCACTTTTATAACGTTTGATATAAATTCTATGTATGTGTAATCCTCGATATCTTAAATATTATTTTATAATCTATGTAAAAGCCCCTACGGGCGTACAAGAACAATAAATAAACAATAAATAAATATAATCTCATTTATTTAAAATTGAAGACAAATAAATAAATTAATAAATCCTTACCTAAAGCCCCTACGTTAACCATCTTCACAACTCTGCCCAACCGGGTGGTGACATAGCTCCCCTGTCTTTACGCTGTATAGATAGGGGCGCTCTTCTTGTGAGTTTTCACATAACAAATATACTCATTTTCGAACTATAAAACGTCGTCTTAGTTCTTGTTTGTTCAATAGACCATTAGAAAATTTTACAGGAGAAGAAGGTTTTCTTTCATTATTTTAATGAAACATTATGATAGGTGTTTAAGATAAAGCTATTTCCGTAAAGGTGAAGGTCTCATTAGGTTAAATAATTTTTAGTTAAGTGATTAACTATCCTTTTTAATACTTTATTTTTAATTTTAAAGTGGAAATTGAACAAAAACTAAAATGGTCTTTTGCAAAACAAGAACTGAGGCGACGAAAAGTAAATATATGTATAACGAGAAGATAATAACATTTTTGTTCAATAATTCAAACGATAACCTTAAAATGGCCAAAGGATGATATGAAAATTTGCAAATTGGATATAAAACTTACTGGGAGAAAACCATAAAGCATATGAAAGCGGTCGCGGGGTATTTACGACTGTAGAAATCAAGTAACGGACATAAATAAAATGTTACGTCGTTAAAGAATAATAATAAGTGATGTTTCCTTTTTGGGTCACGAATAACGACCAAAATGATCTCGATACAAATAAATAATAACAATAACTGTAAGATATAAAATAGACTAGATGATCTTACCGATATAAATGAACCCATTATTATGGCAATAACAACATATTTTTGGACATTTAAAAGAAATAAAAACGTTAATTTTAGTTTTTACAGGGTGTTAAGGTACAATTTTGATTCACTTTAACCAGTGATTTCTGAATTTATGAGTCTTTGTTTTTTTTTCAATTTGTTTTTCATAAAGAGTAAATAAAAAATTTCCAGATGTTGTCACTAGTCACTCAGACGAGTAAACGCACAACCCCTCACCCCGCTCCTAACTGTCAAATACCTACTGATGTTTTAGTTGAAAAAAAAACACCATAAAGATCACTGGAGACCAAAATCTACCCTTCAGAGTCGCTTAACACCCTGTAAAACTGATTTTGAGTTTTTTTTTCAACAGGACTAGGTGGATGGTTAGACCAATCTGTCGTGTATTAAGTGATGTGCAGTCTATAAAGTCTAAAGAGCTGTGCCTACCCAAAGACAAATTAAACATACAATTTAAAAAAATACCTACTACAAATTACTGATCAAAGATTTGATTCGCTTAATTCAGTTGACCACAACAATTTCCACAAGGTGAGATAATAAATAGACTTTTTTCCAAAATTCAATGCAGAAAAAGTTATTTTTCATAGACATCAGAATGAATAGACCTGAAGATACAGGTGAGGGGTAAAACCAAACTATGGGGGGGGGGGGAAGAGAGGAAAGATACTGTGATTCGTTGAAAAATCAATCTGTCAGTATATAGGCATCTCGCATTATAATATCACCATTTAATTCTTAAAAGCAAAATCTGCTTTGAATGAATAGACCTTTTTACATGGAAGCGCGAATTGCTGCCACGTTAATAACATATTTGCTAAGGCCAAATGCTTGCCCCAAAAACATTCGCCGCAATTCACATAGCAATATTTTGTTGCCGCGTTTAGTTAAGACACTTTTACAAATGTTTCATAATTTACTTACCCCTGTAACCAGCGACGAGGACACTGGAGAACCGCCCACATTCGCTATGTCTATATAATATGTACCTATAATGTATAGCGCAAGCTGCCGTTTTTGGCGTGATATTTACAATACAAGGCGTGATATTTACAATATATACACTACAAGAATGGTCACATATTTTAGATTCTCTCCCCTCCCCATGGAGCGAGCTGGCGCCAAGGCGGAGCTTATAGCCGGTTCCATGGGGAGGGGGAAATATTACGTTTTTATCACTTAGGGCAGGTCCAGATATATTCATATGTCCGTGTTATTTTTGATGTTCATCGAATCAACGATCATCGCCATTTAGAATTTTTGAATGTTACCCATCAATCGCCGATTCTCGGTCTGATGAAGCCTTTTATCATAATACTGGCTGACCCGGCCACGCGCTGCTGCGTAATGAAACACAACGCCATCTACTGGATGGTTACCCAACCTTTATAGTCAAGCGTTATTAACCCTCACTGCCATCTGTTAATTTGCATACAAATCAAATCTACACCGCCGCTTGCCAGCCCGCTCGTTCACCACATATAGAAATTCTCCTTTAATTATATATTTCAACCAATTTACACAAAACCTTGACAAATTATATACCAAAACCATCACCATGAATCACTCTATCTATTGGTAAAAACTGCATGAAAATCCGTTCATTAGTTTTTGAGTTTATCGCGAACAGACAGACAGAAGCAGCGGAGGACTATAATTTATAATATGTAGAGATGTTCAGCTGTGGCATAATGGTCATATTGTTTGTTATGTTTTTCAGCTAATCAAAATTTGTTGACATTTGAATCACAGTTTTAAATTGTAAATTTATGGCACGATTGGTCAGACATTTGGATCACGAAATACGCCAAAATTGCATATCTTGCTTTCTTTATTCTATATGCAGTAAAAATTCAAATAACTACTGTCACGTTAGGCATGTTTATTGTGTAACCTGAGACTGCTTTTCTTTCTCAAAAAACAAAGAAAAGGAGAAACAACTTTTGTATAATACAGGACAATCTAGGGTATCTTATGTCTATGCAACGCACAGACACGACGTATATAATTTCATCATTAAACTTAGGCTGTGCATTGATTTATCCACACCCATTACGATTCCGACAAAACAACAATACCACCTCCAGTCTCTGGATATATTCTCTCTAAGGTGCCTGTGTATCAATCTCACTGTGATGGAAAAAAACATATAGAAGATTTGTATTAGATTGGTCAATCATTTAAAAATAATTTAAGTCAATTTTAAAGAACATTGACCGTCAACTTAAATACTACATACAATGTAAATAAAAACAAAAAAAAAAAAAAAATCTTTTTTCTGGAATAATAAAAAAAGAGACAACTGCGGTTTTGTATTTATTCCCCATTTTTATCTTCCATAACTGGACTGATTTTTAAGATTAATTTTTATTTTTTATTATTGTATAAAAGTTACATACAATGGTAATTTATGCCCGCTAAACTACTGCAAGCAGCTTGTCAGCAGGAGATTAGTTAAAACAATACATGAAATAATCCTGAACGCCTCAGCGTGGCAACAACATACACATATAACAGCATATTAACCATATATATATATATATATATATACACTAAACATTGTAATAATGTGATATGCAATGTTGATAATTATTATTGAGAGACCGTGTTTTATGATGAAAAAATGTACATTAAGAATATTTTAAATATCATTAGACAGTTGAGTATATAATCATTAATAATATAATTGCAAATTATCCTTAATAGCCATGATTTTAACATCAGTGAGAATTTCGTTATAGAGCAATTTTCTTTAAATTCGTATGGCAATTTGTTAAATATTAATGGTTATTCAAGTGTTCTTTGACCATATTTGTTTTCAAACAAAGGTACTTTCATTCCTTCATTTTGTATGAGACGAGTATTGTGTGCATGATCCACCATTGTTTTATATGGACTGCCGGATATATGCTGCAATACAATTTTTTGCCACATAATAGCACGTACAGGTAATACATTGATTGATTTATATACGATACTAATATCTCGTCTTTGGTTAAACGGTTTTGCTTACTAGCAATTTTACCATGGCGTTGTGAATCATTTGCACATGTTTTATGTTGGTTTTACATGATTGACCCCAAGAAGTTATCCCATATCTCACTGTTCATTCTGCAAGAGACAAATAAATCAATTTCATAGTTTTTATAGGCATATAACATTTTATTTTATGAAGTCTACCTACAATATACATCGAAGGCGCTTACACAGTTTGGCTCTGTGTGCATCCCACTTCATGAACTTCATTTAAAAACTGTATTAGAAAAAATATTATACGAGTATGTCTGTAAGTTTTGCTTTTTCTTTAAATACATCGTCTATTTTGTATTCTGAACGTCTGCTGATGGCGTTCAAAAAAGTCAATTTAAACGATTTTCGTAGGTTCCTAACTCCTACAACAAATAACTTATCAAAAAAAGCAAAACGTACCGAAACACTCATATATATATATAATGGTCGATATCTATCTTTACTCTTTACTAAGTATAAATGAAGTCGCTCAAGCTGTATGTGCGCTTAGATATTTTAAACTACGCAACGAATTTTCATGCGGTTTTCACCAATAGATAGAGTGATTCATGAGGAAGGTTTTTAGATACATAATTTGTCAAGGTTTTGTGTAAATTGGTTGAAATACATAATACATTTGGCCAAGCGGCAGCAGGCAGCGGGCAGCAGGGTGTGAATTTGATTTAACAGATGGCGTTGGTTATAAAGATAACGTTAGCCAGAGCAACGTATGTCCGGGTCTGCTAGTATTATATAAAAACGATATTTCCACCAGTGTGAAATCCAGAGATCAAAATGGGGAATTCGTTTATGTGGTCAAAACGCCGCATGGTTTCCTCCCAAGTTTCTGGGAAAAAAGGCACATTTCTAAATAATGGTGATTGGAATTTGACAACTTTATAACTTGGAATGTAAATTTTTAAAAAATGATAGTTCTTCTAAATTCTACACAGTTCTTTGATCCAAATTGAAAATGTAATAATGGAATAACAACAATAAATAATATTATTCACTTATTGCCTTCATTGTGCCACATTGCTCGGAGGCGAGTATCGTAGAGACGTGAGATATGAATCATCAACACTTTCAGCTGTAATAATAATTTAATTAATCTAAGCAACACTATTATCCCGGCGCTGCAGGTAGAGAACTTGCCGTCTAATTTAGAGAAAGATAATGACATCTGTTGCGACAAGTCTAGCTTTCTAAATTGGATTCAAAAGTTTCGATTCAAATGTACGTACATACAAAAAACTGCAATCATACATTCATTTGTAATTTTAATTTTTCTATAACAGGAATTTTTATTATGCCCCATATTACGAATTTAAAAAAAATTCAGTCTTTGGCGTAATCTCTGCATTAAGACCCAAGAATATGTGATATAATGACATTATGATTATCTTACTGGGTATGGGTACCGCCGGACCGGGAACTATTTTTTGGATAACCAACACCCCTGCCATAGGTCGCCCCAAGCGGCTTTCTGCGTTTGATGACTGGTGTATATGTCATAGTCAAAGGTCGATATGCAGTCTCTTCGCGGAATGACTGATTTATCCTAGGTTCATTTGTTTGGGCTTTGACAAAGACTTTAAGTCAGACCGGATAGACTATTCAAACCTAGGAGCGCCGGAGCTTCGAGGATTGACTATAACATAATACATATATCATAGGTGCACGGGTTTTGTGGATGGGTATGTCTAAGTCTCGGCGGCGGATGCGTTTGTGCACCAAATTGCGTGACAGGCCGGATCGGGAGAGACTGGTTGAGAGAGATCCTTTGAGCTCTCCAGCCGGACTTTCCCAAACCACCGCATCTGGAGGGATGGATTCACGCCTGTCACTTCTGGACACATTTACCCCAGATTCCTCCCCACCCCTCATACCTCTTCTTTTCTCTCCTTCCTTTCGATAAAAATACCCTCCACACAGCGTCCTCAAAGATGGCATAGGCCCTGAGGGATTTTTTTCCTCAGCGCCTCCTGTGTGGACTAACTAACTCCCGAACATTAAGCTCTGGCATCATGAAATAGATCGATTTATATGTTTTGAGGACAGGATTATAAAAAAGAGAGCTAATTTTTATACTGAACGTCTCTTGATGGCGAACAAACCAGACAATTTTAACGATTTTTGGAGGGTCCTAACTTTTATAAGAAGAAACTTTCAAAAAATGCAAATCATACCGACACGCTAGTGACCGATATCTATATAATTTACAAAATTTGCACTAGTGTCAAAATCCAGAGAGGAATTGGGGAATACCTTTGTATGGACAAAACGCCTACAGATTCTCTCTTGGTCACTTCCCTACTTGGAATAAAGTGTTAATATTTTTTTAAATGCAAGTATTGGAGAAATGAGACGCAAGGTGCCATAATTTCAAAGCAGGGATAATATACGTTATTGTACGGAAGGTTCAACCTAAGCATGATTGGTTGGATTGAGGACGGGATTAATACAACATAATCATGAAGCACCGCATTCGGGGGCACGCACACTAAATTAATAATAATATTATCGTAGCCACGTGACGTTTGATTGGTTTATTGTCAATCGTGTGTGCTGCAGCGGTAAAGTGATTGATATAGGACGTGACGTAACGGGCTCAATCCCCGCAATAAAATATCCCGATATTGATAATGAACGCTTATATAATTACCGTGACGGTTCACGGTTACGGTACCGTGAAAAAAAAGGCAATAAACGTTCTCTTTTTTTTTTACATTACACAGGAGGCCCTGAGGAAAATAATTTCCCTCAGAGCCTATGTCATCTTTGAAGATGTGTGGAGGGTCTTTTTGAGGAATGATCTCTTTAAGACCCATGTTGTAGGAGGGAGGAAACACAGAGGCCAGCAAATCGTTCCACAGCCGAGCTGTTGAACTCAAGAACGAGTCGTAGAAGTGACCCGTTCTCATGTGACTAATGTCAATCGTGTTCAAATGTTGGACGCGTGTTTGGCGTGTTTTCTGACTATGCACCGGTGCTGATCAATGATGCTAGTTCCTCAAAACATCTTTCATTGTAATACCGGTAGAACAAGGACAGCATTCCCACCTGACGCCTGTGCTTTAAAGATTGCAATCTGTCTGTTAAGATGGGAGAATCTATATCAAACGGACCGCCCGTTTCCGCAGTCAAGGTTTTTTTTTGTATTTTGGAGCTCCAGACCAGAGGTGGCTGCTAAATTCAACCGTGGGGCGCACTTGTGATTTGTACAGGGTTAGCAGTTGTGTACTATTAAAGTATCTGCGGGGCCTGTACAGTAAGCCCAGTTTCTGAGAAGCTAACTTAGAGTCTGTCAATTAAGAGTAGAAAAAATAAAAACTGGAACTACGAAATTTGTAGGCTGGCAACACCAATTTACCTCTCAAATATTCTTTTGAAGTGCAATCACACTGATGATACAGAACACTGTATACACATTTAAAATTACTTTTTTTTGTTCTTAAAAAAAATAAAAAATCGAAGAAGCACTGTTGTTAAGTCATTACCTACTTACTGACATAAATTTGATAAAATTGTGTTTTACAAAGTGATTGGCGTTCATTTAAATTAACATAAATTTTAATTTAACTGTAGGTAGAAAGGAAGAATCATTAACGATGAGTTTAGTTACACTACTTTTAGATCTGAAGGAGTTAAATATATTCAGATCTAAAATTAGATATATGATCTGAAGCCTGGACAACGCCAGTAAGTACTTGTAATAATAATAATAAATTTGGACAACTTATATAGCGCTGTTTTTGCGAAAAATCGCCTCAAGAGCGCTGTACAAATAAGCATGGATTTTACATTAGAATTTACTTAACTTAGGAGGGTAGATAACAACTCGTCTTGCAGCTATCAAGCGCATGGATTATTGGAATTCTAGCCCCCCCGATAAATAAAATAAAATATCTTTTTATATGTACGTATTTCAATTTACTTAACTATGTAGGGGGCTAGATAACCACTCGTCTTGCAGCTATCAAGCGCATGGATTATTGGAATTCTAGCCACCCCGATAAATAAAATAAAATATATTTTTATATGTACGTATTTCAATTTACTTAACTATGTAGGGGGCTAGATAACCACTCGTCATGCAGCTATCAAGCGCATGGATTGTTGGAATTCTAGCCCCCCAATAAATTAATTAAAATGTCTTTTTATATGTACGTATTTTAATTTACTTAACTATGTAGGAGGCCAGATAACAACTCGTCTTGCAGCTATCAAGCGCATGGATTATTGGAATTCTTGCCCCCCAATAAAATAAACTAAAGAAAATAAACCAATAAATAAACTTAAATTAATATTAAATAAATGTGAGCAGTGAACAATTTCTAAGGTGTGCTTTATATTTTATTACAAAATCGTTATTCTTCATTACGTTAACACACAATTGCAAAGTTGTAATAACAATATACTTATATGCAATTCTAATTTTGAGATCAGCGGAGTGAAAAAAATTTTTTTTTCACTTTCATGCCTTTTTAATTTTTAATAAAAATGTTGGTTACACAGCTTTAGATTACAACCATGATTATATTTTTAGTATTGCCATTTGTACAACAGTGGCGCCCTCCTATGTTTTCTACTCTTATTTGACAGACTGTAACTCTGGTTTCGATGGATATCGCTTATCAGATATCCATATCGCTATAGTGTTGCAGCTCTTTCTTACACAATAATTTTTAATGAGACACATGAAAAACGTGTGACTGTTTCCTCTAAATTACTACTGTTTTCCTTCGTAGTGGCTTAGATGGTGTGTTCGTGAACAACGAATGCACAAAGAACGGAGTGTACGCAATATAATATGATGCGGTAGTGAATAGTAGAAGCAGTCAGGGACGCCCGAAAAAGACATGAATCGATCAAGTGAATCAAATTCTTGAGACAGGCCATAACAGAAAAGCAAATATGAAGCGACGTATGAATGTGGATGAAGTAAAAAGTGTATGCGAAGACTGAGTTGTGCGTCGGTCTATCTGCCTACCTCTGCGGAGAAACGGTGTAATGGTTAGTTTGCGTAAAGTATCGCTAAATGTCCTCTACAGAGATTCATATTTATTAGTACCGGAGTCAGTATTCTTCAGTAGTATAATGTGCTTACTAAAATACATTCTTGAGATCGTAGTTACTGTTTATAGTTGATTCGTTATTTAGAAGCAGGGCTTGGGAGGACAGACGTTCATACTAACTGGTAGCTAGGTTTTATCTGACAGGCTCCCGCATTATAATGACAGAGCACACCTGCCTTCGGTTACTTTCGGCACATCTCGTAAATGAGACCATGTGACCCGAATGGCACATAAACAACTAAAACAATATGAGAACTGATCATAGTCTAATATTATGGTACATTACAGTTAGTTAGTGCAGAAGTCCGTAAAAGATTTTGTTAGTGTAGTAGTCCGTACTAACTGGTAGCTGGGTTTTATCTAACAGGCTCACACAGTATAATGACAGAGCACACCTGCCTTCGGTTACTTTCGGCACATCTCGTAAACGTGACCATGCGACCCGAATGGCACATAGACAACTAAAGCAATACGAGAACTGATCATAGACTAATCAAGATACTTTACAATTAGTTAGTGCAGAAGTTTGTAAAAGATTTTGATAGTGTAGTCGTCCGTACTAACTTGTAGCTAGGTTTTGTCTGACAGGCTCGAACATTATAATGACAGAGCACACCTGCCTTCGGTTACTTTCGGCACATCTCGTAAATGAGAGATAGATAACTAAAGCAATATGAGAACTGATCATAGACTAATTATGATACATTGCAGTTAGTAAGTGCAGTAGCCTCATTATGCATCATAATTTTACAAAACAATCTTCCACGTTCCTAATTGCTAGCAATATGTGTTGTAGCGTTCGGTATCATCGATTCTGAAATTACCTGTATCACTGTACACCTCATTTGTTAGTTTCCTTTGTGCGATATGCAACGACTTCACTAGAGAACGGTGCTACTGGCTTGATAAATTTCCCTCCGAAATAGTTTACCGCGTTCTAACGCGTAACGTGCTGATTTATAACGCAGAACGTCTGAAACTGAATGCTAATGTTCCCGTAATCACGGCATAATAATTATAGAGGCACTGGTTGTATGCGTAATTTCTATGTAGTCGCAGTTTAATCGTCCTGCTTATAAATCACTCGGAACAACCCCTGCAGTCTTCTGCACTCCCGGTTACCCCGGTACCATCGACCAAGTATTCATATCTAAAATAATTAAATTTAGGCCGTAACCAAAAATGCTTTTTGAGCAAAATTATAAAAATTCGAAAGACTTAGACTTGTTTGAAGTTCAAATATTAGAGACAATAAAAATACTTAATTATGCTGGGGAAAGGATACACGACATTTGGGAATAACCCACTTATCGACATTTAATAAAATTTCAACAATGCAGTAGTAATCGGGAAAACTTTAAAGGTTAATTACCATTAATAATATTCGATATTTTACTAGGAAATTAATAAGGACGTAGGTAATAAAAATAAAAGCCTTAAGTTTTCCGTTATAAGTACAATTAAGTAGGCGTGAATGGGTACCGCCGCCCCGGGAACGTTTATTGGATAACCAACACCTCTGCCATAGGTCACCCCAAGTGGTTCGCCACGTTTGGTGATTTAGCAGGAGTGCCCGGGTTCATGGGGTGAGGTTTGTCTAGATCTTGGATGCGGACGACCAGGACACACTGAACTCCAGCTTCCTACTGGCTGCTTAAACCCTTTTCCTTCCCAGAACTCTCCTCTCCTTCCTTTCCTTAAAAAAAACACTACAAACAGCATCCCCAAAGATGACATAGGGAACATGCATTTATGTATATCTATCTAGGCTTTTGAAGTGAGGGATCGGAATTAGATGGGGAGTTGTATTATGAAATTACTCTTAGGTGGTGTTGCTTTTAGATTGAAATCAAGTACGAGAGGGCTTCAACCAAGGATATCTAATATCTAAACAGGGCGTGAAGGTCTTAAAAATGACACCGGAATCAAAAATATTGGTTTACGAAAACATTTATCAAAAAGAAAGTCTAATATCTCGCAGTCAGAAGATCGCAAGAAGCATTGGTTTGTACCTTTAGTTGGTCTGCGTGGAGCTAATTTGTTTTCCAGCAAGTTCGCGGTAACGGAATTACTAGCTTTGTGAAGATCATTTTTAAAACACAAATTTTAGGGAGTTACAAATATTTTAGATATGGGCTATCACGGACTTTATTATTAACAATTTAATCAGTTATATGAATATTTAAAAAAATATGTACATAACATATGAATTCGAGGCAGCGTATCGAGAAAAGTAACACTTGATAATTTTTTTTTTAATTTCTTCCTAGTAAAACAACTACGTCACGCAAGAGATGCAACGGAATTCGATGGGTAGTTTTATTATGAAATTTCTCGTAGGTGGTGTCACTTTGGGATTGGAATTGGGTATGGGAGGGCTTATCTATAGTTAATATATCGATGCGAGAGGGCTAATATATTGTTATTATATATCAATGCCTAGTACAATTTTATATGCGAAATTATTTGATGATTAAATTGTGGATTTTTTGGTCCTCTACTTACCCATACGGAAATACGGCCCAGTGTTGCATTGTGATGGATCTCAACTCAACAATACCAAAGTTTAGTCGATCGACGTTTTTTGTTTGGTACAAATGAAGAGTTTTTCTTACCTGAAACAAGGAAAGAAAAAAACATTAAAATTCATTCAAATAATAAATACATTAGTATATTGCAAGGTACCTATAAGTTATTAAAATCTATTAAAAAATAATCTCAAATCACCTTTTGACTACAACGCCCAAGACTAATTTCGATATACTTCAAATAGCCAGATACCTACTTCCCAACGGTGACCCAACAGTTGATCCCCCTACAGTTGGCCCCCGAAATAATAATTGTAATAATATTTTTTTTTTTGCATTTTTTACTAATTTACTTAAAATTGACAAAAATTCAATAATACATTTAAAAGAATTAGTTAGCGTGGATATAAAATGATTTTTATTTACAGTGTCGATTTTTTGTACTTATACGCTGGTATGTCCTACTAATATTATAAAGGCGAAATTTTGTATGGATGTATGTATGTTTGATACTCTTTCACGCAAAAAATACTGAAACTTACAATAATATAGCTCTTGCATCAGAATAACAAATAGGCTATAATAATAATAATAAATTTGGACAACTTATATAGCGCTGTTTTTGCGAAAAATCGCCTCAAGAGCGCTGTACAAATTAGCATGGATTTTACATTAGAATTTACTCAACTTAGGAGGCTCGATAACAACTCGTCTTGCAGCTATCAAGCGCATGGATTATTGGAATTCTAGCCCTCCGATAAATTAAATAAAATATCTTTTTATACACGTATTTCAATTTACTTAACTATGTAGGGGGCTAGATAACCACACGTCTTGCAGCTATCAAGCGCATGGATTGTTGGAATTCTAGCCCCCCAATAAATTAAATAATATAGCTATAGCTCTGAGCATGGCTATAGCCTATTTGTTAGCTCTGGCATTATGAAATTTATATTTAAAAAATTGCAAAAGGTGGAACGATTAGTAAGATATTCATAATTCTTTGTTCGATTCAAATATTAGGGGAGTACTTCAAATAAATGCGGGAGGAGGGAGGGGTCGGGCGGAGGGGGTGAGGGGTACGAGGGGGGAAAGAACGGGGGAGGGGGGGAGGGAGGAGGAGGGGGGGAGATGGCGGAGTGGGAACCCCCCTAATACCATGTGAGCGAAGCCGCGGGAAAAAGCTAGTACTTTTGTTATTCGGCGGTACATCCTCTCTGCATACCCCTTCGGAGACTATTTTGTGTAAGAAGGTAAATCAATTTTCAAACACGAAATTGAGGCAGTTAGCAATATTTTAGGTATGGGCTCTCACGTGCTTCATGACTATCATTTGACTCGAACGAAGTTTAGAGAATCAAGAAATTTTGTAAAAATTTGGGGGTTATCACCAAATTATGTTCGGAATCTAGAATGATTACTTCGGGTACAACGACACGCCCACAACGGGCTTCTAACAGTCCTTCTCTTCGGTGTCTAGAATAGTTGAACTTTTTTCAGTCATTTTGCAATCTTTATGATTTAAGACGATAGGATTTATGACGTTGAGATGGTTATCTCTGAATCTCTCCTTGGAACATAAAGGAAAGTGATTATGAAGATGAATTTAAATCAGGTTTTTCCGATAGATAAATCAATTACGCGGACGGTTATTGGACGGGCGATAAACAATTTTGCCATAATAAAAACTAACAGGAAATGAATCGTTGAACATGGCAACATTCTTAGGGAATTAGGTGCAAATAGTCATAATTTATTATAATATTGATTAAAAATACTAACTTCGGCGGCGTATCCGTAATTCCGGTTCAATGAATTCTAGAGCTGGGATATACTTGGATTTCCAAAATTGGAACTGATTGAAATTGTGAACGAATCGGACAAATGATAAAGTAGGCACCAAAATTATTTCATTAATCGTTAATACAACATTTTAAATGTTTATTTTTTTGTGTATATTTTTGACAGTTGTCGTAATTTTTAAAGTTTACAACGGAGTTCATTCGAAAGTCAAATTTCTAATCGTCTTTTGAAAGGCAAATTATTTTTTTCACAATTCATACAATTGTAATATCCCGTGATTTTTTCACAGGTCGGCGGTAGTTTTTAATCATTTTTATGGTTTATATTTTGTAAGACATCACCTAACGCTTGATGAAGTTTGAAAAGAAGGGTTAAGAAAAGGGGAAGGAAAGAATATTGAACGAGACATATCTCTTTAGATCGTCGGTCTATCACATCTGTGGGCTATCTCTGTTTCTCGTTCTAAAGAAAAGATATTATCTACTAATGTATCGAAATTCAAACGGTTATTATTTTCCCACAGCTTACGTCACTATAAAGCAGATGGTTCCATGCTAACTCAGAATAAAACAAACTCAGAAACACCTCAGGAAGGTCATTAAAAGCTATGAAAAAATAATTTTAAAATAGCCGGTAACCCTAACCTAACTTAACCTATTTAACCATTTTTTTATCATCACTCTTAATGACCTTTCAGAGGTGCTCGTTTAATTCTGAGTAGTCCGGTCACCAAAGCAGATATCTGCCCTCTGGCGTCATGAAATTTGTAGATCCTTTTGGATTAGTCTCACGCAGGAGGCCCAGGGGAAATTAATTTCGGTCAGGCACTGGAGAAGTCAAAAGGTCTCCCAAAACTGACCTCTTCCAGCTAGTCGGTAGGAGCATCCGCCGCAAAAACTTGAACACCAAATGAATCACACCAAATGAATCTGAGCACCCTTGCTAAGTCACCAAACGTTGCGAACCATTTGGAGTTACCTATGGAAGAGGTGTTGGAGTACCAGGGGCGGGGGTACCTGTATTCGCCTCGCAGGTTTGAATAATTTATAATAGCATTAAAAGCAAAACACCAATATTTTCAGCTCAAAACATAGTTTCCATGATGAGAGACAGAGCTCTGTAAGATGAATTTAGCTTACAAATTATAAGAAAAAACTCCGTAATTTTCACTGCAAATTCAGGGAGCGCCGGGAAACTATTTCTACAAATATTAAATAATACAGTACAATACTGTAAATAATACTGTAACTAATTTAAACATTACATTATTCCAATAATGCAAATAATGTAAAATCACACCTTACCTGAGCGCTTTAAAAGGGAAATAACTTAACAAAAAATGTATACTAAAATCACCATGCACGTAAAAGCTGAAAAGAAAATTTCTTTATTTACGACTTTTTTATTTATTTATTTTTAGGGTGTTTTTACTCGGCAATATAACACATGGCAAGAAAGAAAAGCAAATAGGCCCATCAGATAACGTCTGGCGATGGGTTAAGCTCAGATCACGCAGCATCCCGGATCATCCCGGGTAAAGCCGGGTCTGCTCCTATGTCCTACGTACCATGTCCCTACATCCTGCGCGTTCGAGATACAAATCATCTTATTAGCACTACAGGCTCTGAGATAGTCTGTCGGGTATTTTATTTATTTTTTATTTTATTTTAGTTTATTTAGGAAACAAACAGTTATACATATTTTATAAGAAAGTAACATATTACATGATTACATTAACCAGCGAAGTTTCCGCTACAATTTATAATATATAAACATGGATTAAAACATTAAAGAAAACATAAAGTGGTAGAAAACAAAGAAAAATATATATATCTACAACAGAAATGAAAGAAAAAAACACACACACAAATTAAAGCATATGGGATATATAAATCATCCAAATATTATTATTATAATAAAAAGAAGGAAAACCAACATAATGAGAATGAAAAAAATAACATGCAGCAGGGGTGGAGAGTTCGTAATTAACAATTTGTTTTAATTTTTTCTATTATGGATTTAATAAATTGGCCTGAGGACAAATGGAAAATATCAGCGTCGTAAAAGATATCATTGTATTTTGTGCACGTCCTTCGGAGAAACGAATGTTGTGTGTAATTTGTTTTTGAGTGTGGGATGTGGAATAGTTGGTTTGACCTTGTGTTTCTTATTGGACAGTGGAAATTAATGTGTTCTAGAAGATAGTTGTTGTCAACAACGTTGTTAATGATTTTGAATAAAAATTTTTGGTCGGATATATTTCTTCTATCTTCTAAAGTTGATAAATTATGGAATGTTAATGAGTCTTTTAGGTTTTCTGAAGTTCGAAAGGATTTAAAGTCTAGGTGTTTCAATATCTTTTTTTGAATTCTTTCTAACCTTTCAATATTTACTTTGTATTGGGGATTCCATATGACTGATCCGAATTCTAATATTGAGCGAACAAAAGAGACGTACAGTATTTTGATTACGTGTGGAGACCTAAATGGTTTGGTCACTCTAATGATGAATCCTAGAAGTTTGTACGCCCTGTCACAGATGGAATTTATATGTGTTCGGAAAGACATTCCGGAGTCCATTATTATTCCTAAGTCCCTCACTTCACAACATCTTTTTATCTCTACGTCATTGATTTTGTACGGGAATATTAGGGGGTTTATGCTTTTGGTGAATGATATTGTGTTACATTTTTCCAGATTAAGGAACAGTTGGTTGTTAGCACAATATATTCCAAGCCTATTTTTAAAGCATTTACCTATATCATTGATATATAAAATAAACAAGAGAGGTCCGAGATGTGATCCTTGCGGCCAATGTCGTATAAAATGTTAGACTTATATAATAGACGGGATGCTATAGAAAAATTTAATAAAAAAGATAAAATATTATGCACGAAAAAAAATTATAGAAGTAAGACAAACACTCCCAGGTTACAAATAATCGGACAATATTTGAAATCATTCTACTTACATAATTATAGTGGGAAAATTTTGCTTGTGCATTGATGGAGAACTTAGCTAGTTGATGAATCGATTGAGCCCACGATGACGCTTGAGTGAGTCCGCTTATTTTCTCGTTTCTTTTTCTCTAAACCCTCTAGACAGGGAAATTAGTGCAAATTTCTTCATGCCAGAGCTCACCCTTAAAGAGGTGTTGTTTTTCTCTTTCTCCCGACAGTCAAATGGATATTTCAAAGTTCTATAGCTCATGATATACACAATATAAGAGACCTTATGACCTATACAGCACACAGACTCTCTCGGAATATCGCCTTGCGCCGCAGTGGGAGGGATAGATTCATCACTCCTGGACACATTAACCCCCAGATTCCTACCTACCCCTCAAACCTTTTTCCTTTCCAGATTTTCCTCTCCTTCCTTTCCTAAAAAGACCCTTCACACCTACACAGCATCCCCAAAGATGACATAGGCCCTTAATAGGAATTATTTTCCTCAGGGCCTCCTGTGTGGAGCTAATGTTAATAATGAGCTAATAATTTTAATTTGGGAGGCGGGAATGGGTACCGCCGCCCCGGGAACCTTTATTGGATAACCAACACCTCTGCCATGGGTCACCCCAAGTGATTCGCTACGTTTGGTGATTTAGCAGGGGTGCCCGGGTTCATGGGGTGAGGTTTGTCTAGGTCTTGGAGGCGGATGACCAAGACACACTGAACCCCAGATTTCTACCCACCCCTTAAACCCTTTTCCTTCCCAGAACTCTCCTCTCCTTCCTTTTCCTAAAAAAAACCCTCCACACAGCATCCCCAAAGATGACATAGGCCCTGAGGAAAATTATTTTCCTCAGCGCCTCCTGTGTGGAGCTCATGTAAAAAAAAAAAAATGTTAAAAAAATGCGTATTGCGAAATAAAATATTCATTCTGACCCATTAATTGCAAACAGAAAGAGGTGTGCAAATTTTAAAACACCAGAAGCCACCGTTCGAGTGTTTTTGCTGTAGCATTTAGTGCATACCATCAAAATCATTAACGAGTTTTATTTTTTAAGATTCGTTAGAATTTTGCTTAATTTAGGAAAGCATAATGTAAATTTTCTTCAAAACTTAAACCCCAGGGACCGTCAGGTTCTGGACATGAAAAGGTTGGAAACACCTGCCGCAGATTCATAAGAACCTCATCTATAATATAAAATAAAAATGAATCGCTAAATTTGTTGGTAAGCGCAAATCTCGAGAGCGCCTGAACCGATTTCACTAATTCTTTTTTTAGAATATTCCTTGAAGTTCGAGAATGGTTCTTACGGAGAGAAAAATTAAGGAAATTGCGCAGAAAATTAGATAATAACAGAAAACATCACACGTTTGACAGTTCGCGTGTTAGAGAATGACATTTTGCAAAACAATGAATGATTATGCAAACAGGATTCTATTTTTGAAAAATTGAAAAATTTATTTAAAGTACGTACTCCCCTAATACTTTTGATCGAATCAAGAATTTTGATATTTTAAATAGGTATGTTAGGTACCAAATTTAATATGCATGAAAAATGGAAATTTGAATAAAAATTGTAAAAGGTGGCACGCGGGCTGTTTAAGAACTGAATGTTCTGGGATTGAATATATGGAACGCGGGAGGAGGGTAGGCGGGACGAGGGAGCGGTAAAGGGAAGAGGGAAGGCGGGGAAGGTGGAAGGGGAACGCGGGAAGGGGGAGGGGGACCTGGGAGGGGGAGGGGAACTCGGGAGGGGGGTTCGCGGGACGGTGAAGGGGGGGGGGGAGTGGAGTGGGGAGAGGGAAGGTGGAGGTGACGGAGTGGGAACGCGAGAGGGGAAGAGAACGCAGGAGAAGAAGGGGAGGCGGAAGGGGAACGGGACGATAGGAAAGGACACTCAGGGAGAAACAATTTCTTTATTAAATGGCATAGCGACGCATGCCGGGACCAGCTAGTAATTTATAATATTATTTAATACTGCATTATGAACGCTTCACTAGTAAGAAGTACTGAGCGCAATATCTGAATAATTACGTCATGGGATTACGAGATGCTGGGTGTGTTTAATAGATGTAAAACTGCCCAAACAGGTTGAGATAGGCCAAAGATACAAATGCCTTTACCATCAGATGCTGTGATGAATCAATTTAAACGATTGGTTCTAACGTATCAATTTACATCTACAAACCTCCTGCTTTAATTCACAATTAATAAAAAATAAATAACGTGAGAGAAATATAATAAATGCCATATTATCGATAATGGAAATTTGAACTGATATGAAGGACAAAATGTAAATTGTTCAGAAGAGATGAAAGAAATTTTATTTTTCATCAAAAAACTATGTCTCCTTTTTTAGACCTATAATTATGATTTTTTATTATCACATTAACATTAAATAGATCTTTTAGAATAGGTACTGAACATTTTTTTTGTAAAATCTTTAATAACAGAATTTAATTTATTTTTAATTTTTCTGAAAAAACTCTTAAAATGCACGTCGTAAAAGACACATTTATTTTTCTAGAAATATTTCAACGAAGCAAATCGAAAGAGAAATTAAGAAAAATGACATATTTAACTAATTTTTTAATTTCTTGCACTTCACAGCATTTCAGATTTCCGATATCGTTATGGATTCTATTTTAAAGAAGTTTTAAAAACGTTTTTTTAAATGGCAACAATTTTTATTAGTTTTGTGATTTTTTTATTTTTTTATTTATTTATCTATAATAAAATATATTTACAATGGTTTTATTTGTATGCCTGTCTCACTAGGGTATGCCTGTGTCGAGACAGGCGTACATAAATGAATATAGTAGTTACAAGGATATTTCAGGTAAAATACATATTATGAATAGAATTAGAACAGAAGGGTGATTGGTAAATCTTTTAAAGAGAGTTATTTTATAAATGTTGGAGATGGAGTAATGAAATAAATTCTGCCTAGTCTATTTATAGGTTAAATTTGACAGAATTCCATTATTTTCGTTTGTTTTATATGGGTTAGGTTGTATGTGAATAGTTATTTCTGAATAAGATCTGAATAGCCAGTTACTTTCAAACGCACGTCCCCTCATCTCCTCCCCTTTCCCACCACCTTCAGCTCATGAGATGCCATAGTCCTTTGAACTTTGACTTTGAACAATGTGGAGCAGTTTGGAATCTCATGCGGTATTCTCATAATAAAAACTGTCTTTAACTTCTTCTTTTTCTTGTGATGCGATGTCTTATCGGAAGTAGGCTAACATCAGACTAATCTTCACCATGCAGACTGCAGCCCAAAAGAACTCACAACCAGTCACATAATTATGTAAGTTTCAAAGACAAGGTCGAATAAAATTACGAAGCCAATGCTGTCACTAAGAAAACTTCACGGTTTAAAATAGTCTAATCACTCTGTTTATTTAATATGCTTTCGGTAAAACAATCCACGAATTAGGAGTAACAACGAGTATCATCAACAATCGCCGCCATTTGCCAACTGTCGATGCACGATGGCATTAACTTGATCACGGCCTTTAAATTTCACGTCGTTCATCAATCTTCTCTTAAATCACCAGTTAAGTAGGTACCTACTCCATTTACCATCTATTTAAATAATATCTCATCAAATCTAACCCCACTAATACTAAACTGCGAACATTTTTAACCTAGCAAATAGGCCTAGAAATATGAAAATTTAGATACGATACTGAAAATACTTGAGAAATTCTGAAAGATCAAAAGTGCGACTGAAAATCTGGCGAAAGATATTATTTCACGAAGGAAGAAGAACCGCACTCAAAATTTATTGGACACTTTGGATTTGATGACGAGATGCCAACAAAGGCGATAGTGTCGTGAGATGAACGGTTCCAAAAAGGGAAGATTTCAATGAAAAATCTTGGCAGTTTATTTTTGAGTTCATATTACATTATGTTATGTGGGTACTTTGCTAGAACTCTTTGGTGTGGGTTGGATCAAAAAAGATTTCTAAATATCAGTTTAAAAATAGAATTTAATTTTTGAAAGTTACCAAAATAAAACATTTCAAAAATGGAATGTTACTAATAAAATGCAGAGGTGTCCAAAATAACGGTTAAAAATTGAAACAGTGAAAATTTCGAAAATTTCGAAATATAAAATATTGAAAAACGTGATTTACACTGAATGGAAATTTGAAAGCAAAACACAACTACAACAGACCCGTGCAAAATCACGGGATTGTGGGAATTCTGGATTCTTGATAAATCAGGTACAATATTTTAAATAATTAAATTATTAATAAATGTCATGTTGTTATATGCCAATGATTCAGATTACTTGAAATATGTTCGGAGATTGAGGTTCGTTGAAATTAAAAGATGTTTTATTTACGTTAGCGTAAGGTTTACAATGAATATTAAATTGGACCAAACGTCCGTACTAGGATGCTCTAGGTTGTCACGAACGACGATAGATGGTACTCTTCTAAGATAAATACTTAATTGATATCTGAAACGACACCTAAAAATTACACAAAACTATCTATACCATAGGTTTATATACCATATATTTATCTATACCATACGAGCGTTTGAGACTTTCAGGGGGGGGGGGGACAGTAGAAGATCCATTGGAGGTTATCTACCACTTAAGCGCCCTGGTATAAGTAACATATGGTTACTCCTTCAAGGCTCTCGCAAGGATTCTAATTTTTTGAATAAACGAATCTATATTTAATTTTGAACGAATCTAGACCTCCAGTGTCCTTGCATACGTTGTTAGTAAGCAGTATGCAAGTGCTTAGCGGGAAATCAAGATACAATAAGTAGAAGACCCGGAGAAAATTAGGAGGCGTTGACATGACACAGTGAGGGCGTGGGTAGGTAAAAAAATATGGTCTAAAATGATGTAAAATATGGTCTAAAATGGTTTTACCCAAATTCAATTGAAAGCATAATAGTATGCTTTCAATTGAATTTGGGTAAAACCTTAGAGTAACGCTTATAATATAACACATACATTGTATTTCATGACGTCACACGAGATTCATAATTCAAATGGCAGTGCTGCAGAAGTTCCGCGCATATACCGTGATGTCACAAGCATTTCGGCCGGCCGCAAATATAAACATTTTAACGGTTTATATTTTCGATATTATAAAAGTTGTGTTCCCAGCATGCTCTAATATATGACACACTTGTAAAACGCATTACATTTCGTTGTAGAATACGATCTCATCCGAATAAACTAAGTAGGTTAGGTAATACCTTCAAAGCGAAAAACGTCAAAGTGAAAAAGGGAGTGGTGTAAATTTTCTTAAGTGAAAATGTTAATGTAAAATCGAAGCTGGAACCATTAAAGTGTTGAAGTGTTGGGAAACTTCTCTGGAACCAGCTGTGCGTCCTGAACGTGACTGATCGGGATAAACTGGAGTGGAAAAATGTTTTAACTTCCAGCTTTAAAAATAAACTAACTCTCGCTGCGGAGGTACCACTTTAAATTTTACATTATATTGCGGGCTCCAAGTTTCCTGGAAACTTGTAAACAAGCTTGGTAACCAGATGATGAATGTGTACGGCTGAGTTTTAAAATTATTTAAACGTTTAAATTACTAATCGAGCCTTAAGAGAAATTTTAATAATTGGTATTTTACTACACTGTTGCTGACACTGAGCAACGTACGAGGTACGTACAACGTACATATTACGTACCTCAAACGTACGTACAACGTACGTTTGAGGTACGTAATCGGTATCTTATCGGATGCTTTGCCAATTTTGGCTGGCATTTTGCCAATTGATTTAGAAATTAGGGAAGTTTTGACAAAGAAGTGTCTGAAAAGAGGAAGACCTGTAAACCACCTTGGTATTGAATTAATACCTGGTGGAGCAGTGCCTCTCCCCGAACTTCTAAAGATGATGAGAATAAAAACGCTGAGTGAATGGCAGATAAGATGGGATAGATCGAATATGGGAAGATGGACCTTCTCCTTCTTTCCATCAGTTAAAATCAGAATGGAAGGGGCATATCTTTTAATGGACCACCATATCACCCAATTGCTTTCTGGGCATGGGGAGTTTAGAGGTAGACTTCACAGACTGGCTCTATCATCCCATCCCAATTGCGCTTGTGGTGATACCGACCAAACAGCCGAGCACATTTTGTGGCACTGTGAGATTTTGACGGATGCTCGAGACGAAATGATTGATGGTTTACAAGTTATTACGAGACCTGCTTGGAATACAGATCTCGTCTCGAATAAGGTGAACTTTGAGTGCCTGAGGAAATTCACGAAAGTTTGGGTTGAGAGATGGCCTGTTCTTAGAGTCGCTGAGTAGCTGTAAAACAACTTAGGTACCAGGTGTATTTTGCTTCTGAATTCACGGACACTCTTCATGATTCCTTTACATTTACCGTTTGGATTTAATTGTTATGATTTATGTGTTTTGCGTTTCTGTAATATGTTACTTCGTTTATTTTATTAACATTTATTTTATTATATATTAAGATTTATTTGTTATATTTTACATTTGCGTTATTATATTATTTTGTTCACTATGTTTTAAAAAAATGTATATAATTGCCTTGCGATTTGTTTTGTTAATAATTACTATACTACCTGTTAATTTATGCCATGTTCCTTGTTTTGTTTTGTTTGTCTTTAACTGTTTCAATGTTTTACTGGATGAACTGAACTCCAATTTTTTATTTTTTTTTCCCCCTATCCCCATACGGGGGTATGCTGGACCTCGTCCCTGCTTCATCTTTAGTTACATTACTAATTTTGCAGATCCTTCTCAAATCTATCTGCGCCTCCCCCAATGACATGTGCAGGCTTGAGGCTTGATCAGACGACCTTGACTATCCTTTGTCCTGCCTCTGACTACCCAACGCTGAATTTTCTTTTAGTCTTCGGGTATTTTACCCCAAATATTCAGTTAACATTCTTTGAGGCTTCACTGAGTGGTTGGCTAAGGGACACGGAAGCTAAGTGTAGTTTATGATCAGACCGAAAGCCATTCACATTTTTTGTTGGTACTTGCCAATTGATTTGAGATTTATTGTATTACTTATGTTCTCTATTTTATGCAGGTGCTTGCGGGTTTTTACAGATGCAATGTCGCCTCATGGAGCCTCATGAATGAGTTTTTCTTTTGCCCTGTTTAATTTATCTTTGTCTTACTAACCTATTTTTTGCATTTTGTTTTTCCTGTTAAGCACTTGCATACTGCTTACTAACAACGTATGCATGGACACTGGAGGTCTAGATTCGTTCAAAATAAATAAATGTAGCTTCGTTTAACAAAAAAAATTAGAATCTTGCGAGAGCCTTGAAGGAGTAACCATCAGTTACTTATACCAAGGCGGGTAAGAGGTGGATTACCTCCACTGACACTGAGCGAAAGGGACAATTGCACCTCAGGCTGATAATACCCAAAAAAATGGTCAAAATCGAGGTTTTGTATTACCTATTTTTCTCCTCAAAAACGACGGATTTTAAAGATTTTTTTTACCAACTGTATTAGAAGAAAATATTATGCATCTGTATGTTTTGCTTTTTTGTTAAATACATTGTCTAGTTTGTATACTGAAGTTCTGTAGACGACTTTCGAACAAGGCAATTTTAACGATTTTTGAAAGATTCCCACGAAAAGTAACTTAAAAAAAAAAAAAAAAACATAACGATGTGGTCGATATCCATATGATATTATAAAATACTAGATCATAATATATAGACCCGGAAAATGCTGTTCTGCCATATAAATTATTTCTAGTGAATATTTTGGTTGTTAAATAAAAAAATAACGGATGTATTGTAAGTGTGTGGGGACATTGACAGAAAGAGGAATGACGATGACCACCAAATGACGCGACGCTCTCGCGAAGGACTTGCGCATGTGTGGATGAAAGTTCGATGAGGCGGACGTAGCGCCATCTGTCATTCAACAACATAATTTTGTTATGTTTGAAATACAACGATGGTTAAATTTGTTCATACAAAAACACTAAAATCGCGAAAAATGGGAGGGTCGCGATTAAAAAATGGGAGAAAACACACTATTTTGTCAAACAAATGTATTGTAAACGATTCACAATGTTTTATATTTTTTTCAAATTGCGGTCAGAAACTTTTTTGAAAGTTTTTAAAGGTTTCAAGGTTTTCTTTATTTTTTTCTTTAAAAAGAAAGACAAACATTCCCGGGTTACGAATAACCCGACAATATTTGAAAATCGCCTACTACGCCACAGAAAGCCGAAAATGTTGCTTGAGTCTATTACTTTATAATTATTTACGTATAACTTAACGATTTGAATATAAAGCGAGGCGTTTTCTATTTATAACGCCGTTTAGATCATATTTATCACTATGATAGTAAGTGAGACATAAAGATTTCTATGAGACCTTTATGAGTTGTTCCCAAAAGCGAATAAATTAGCCTGAGGTCATAATAATCCACAAATAATATTGATAACAAAGTTTTGCGTTATTTAGATCAACGTATTTTTAGGATCACCCAACTTTGGGTGCCCAAGGGTGAAATATTCACACTTTGACGTTGTGATCCCACTTTCCCCCTTTTACTTTTTTTATCCATGTCACTGTCATCGCAATTTATTTCATAATCTGATATGGATTTATTCAATTTTACTAACAAATTCAAAACGTTTATTAAAAAAACCATTTTTGTGGGAAAATTGAAAATATGATTTTGAAATAATGTTATAAAAGAATAATAAACATATCCTAGAAAGTGAGAAAAGTAGAAAAACATTGGATTATCAATAAGAACGAACTTCTGTGAAAAATATTATTACTTTGAAAATAAATCAGATAGAATAAGAAAAGTATTGTCAAACGCCAATTTCGGTTGTCTGTGCGTTAATCCTGCTTAAAATCTGGTTAAGTGAACTTAAATTTGCTTTATATATATTATCTGTTATATTATATTATCGAATTCATTTGTCCTCTCCGTGATAGTTTACTGAAGTATCTGACATTATTTGTTTTAACCTGAAATGTTCCATGGTAGCACTATAAAGGGGATTGGTATATTTATGGTATAAAGTATTTCGTCTTCGGAAATTGAATTCTTTAAGCAGAAATTCTGGCGATAAAGTAATTGGTCAAAATGGAATTGTTTTGTATATTAATTTTAGTGCGGTGCAAGTCGGTAGTATGTATTTTTGTTTAAAATCAACTTCGCTATGTATTCAACACATAAATTGCACATATATTAAAAACTCACCATTATTATTATTTGTTATATACGTATATACATATAAAACTGATTTTTTTCTCTTTATTGTATAATGCTATACTTTTTACTTACCAACTTTATTTCTATGTACCAAATGTAAAAACTATTTATGTTTTCTTTGTATTCTAAACACACCTGTATGCACTAAAATGTAAATGTGTGTAAAAGCCCATAAGGGCGTTAATGATTAATAAATAAATAAATAAGTGTCATTTTGAAAATTGGAAGTGATCGCGTGAAGCATTCAGGCAAGTAGGTACCTACTCAAAATGTAATATTTTCTTAATTCTTGATCAGTAATAAGAGTTTTTTTTTACATTAGCTCTACACAGGAGGCCCATGTCACCCTTGGGAATGCTGTGTGGAGGGTCTTATTAAGGAAAGGAATGAGAGGAAGTTCTGGAAAGGAAAAAGTATGAGGGGTAGGTGGGATTCAGTGTGTCCAGATCATCCACCGCTAAGAGCTAGCTAAAACACACCCCATGAATCCGAGCAACCCTGCTAAGTCACCAAACGTAGCGAACCACTATGGCCGATGTGATGGTTAACCAATAAATGATTCCCGAGGTAGTGCTACCCGTACCGGTATTTTTAAAAAAGCAGTTATCTTGATTTTTGAAGGGTTCGTGCGCTTTATAAAAAAATTAAACTAACTAACCATCGCGCCGTTCCTGCAGGGGTAGACAGAGAGGACCGACCGCCAAACAACTCGGTCTTGGCGCACACTCCTTGCCTCGTTCACATTCATACAAAATACAAAAGTTATGATCATTTAAAATTTTAATTACTTCATAAATAAAATTGGCTTTTTTTAAAAAAAAATCTCGGGATCCTGAAGCAAATTTATTTTTTTAAATACTTCTCCGCTAGAAATATATTATTTATAATACTTACTGTCTGTCAGGTGCTCCAGTTAGAAGTCAATATTTCATTACCTCTACAGCATTCATTAGGGACTTCAAAAATCAATAAAAACCTTGAAATCATCGAGATGTGAGAAGTTTCTCCAACACCTGGTCTGTAGAGAACAAAAAATTTCAAATTCTATGTGACTTATAAATATAAATCGGGTATGGGCCCCGGGGTTTAGTAACAGCTCTCGACCATTACAGATCATTGTGTGGCGTATTATTATGAATAATATGATCATTATGCAACAATTCGTGAGCTCTTTCTTATCGGCTGACTCCATTGCTGAATAGTCCACCTTGATTTAGTGCTTCGTACTGTCAAAGCATTTGGTTATACAGTTGTTAAGCGTGGAAAATGGTGTTGAAAGATTGTATCCAAAGCGAATTAATCAAAATGTTATATATTTTGCCTCTTCCGTTCTTAATAATGCAATATATAGGGTGACCGGAAACTCGCAGTACAAGCGGGAAACTAGTGAACTACATCACAAAAAGATCCCAAAAAAATTTTGGATCTGAGAATTTCAATTTTTTTTCAATATTTTTCGGCGACGAAGTGGTTAAAAAACTTTTACAGCCGGTTATACGTTTTCAACGTACTGAACAAGATATTTATTTATTATTAGTTTCAATAGCAAGGTTTGTATATGTATGTATAATGTATATTATAAGTATAGATATGTATTAAACATATTATTAATAATATATATTTTGTATTAAACAGCTGATATTAGTGGTGACCCAACAGTTGATACCCCGAAAGTTAGCCCGCCGAAATTATAATTTTTAAGCATCATTTACCGATTTCAAACCAAAAATTGACTTTAAAAATTCCTATAATAATAATTTGGAATGGATATCAAACGAATTTTTAAACAGTATCGATCTTTTGTTCTAATACAGTATATCGACAAGTAATTTTATCCTTGATGCATTTGAACGAAAATATGTTTTAAACGTTTGCTACTCAGCGGTACAAGCTCTCTGCACACCCCTTAGGCGACACTTAGTTTTAGGACACCGTACGTTTTAGTTTATAGTTCAGTGTTTTCTAATAAAGGTGGACTGTTAGCCTCGTAAATATTGATTTCAGATGATTTAATAGCTTTCGTGAAGTGAGCACATAAAAAATAGAAGTTACTATCCGGTTTCGCGTAATATGTAACAATTCTTCGAAAACTTTTTCCTTGGTAATTAATTGAAAATGTGGAACTAATTTTAATGCAACTTTTGAAAATATGGCTCCTAAATTTAATGTAACTTTCAAGACAGAGCTTGTGATAAAAGAGTGAAAATTCTCCGCAAATTTCATAAGGCCGGAGTTCAGGACATGCGCATTTATTTCCATGTTGTCTTTTTAAATGGTCGGTATTTTTTGTTTGTTGGATTCGCGAATAGATAACACATTTTCTATGTAGTTTTGCATCAATGATGCCGATTACACAACTGTACTTTTATGGCAAAACTTTTGGTAACAATAGAAATTCGGCAAGCCCATAAATACGACTCGCAACCAAATATAGAAAGCATTAAAAAAACACACGGTTTAGCGCATTTAGCCGTGGGACAAGGAACACGCCCTAGCATGGAATGCAGAGATGGAGAAGTTGAACACGTTTCTGTTGCAACTACTGTTTCCACTTTGTTCAAACCACCTAACCGCTGCTTCTTAAGTTGATTCCTCATTGTTGAAGATCGTGAACCCTACTCCAATTTCCACAGTGGACAAGGCTCTTCCACTCCTCGCGGTTCTGCGCTGCTTGGAGAGCCAAGGACATCGACGTAGTGAACGCCAGTTATACTTGGGTCACTTCAGAGCATTGGTGACCTTCTGCATCTTCTGCCAAACACCTTGTCACTGACGAGTAGGAGTCCAAGTTTGGTGAGCAACGTGTCCAAAATATCTTCAAATATGTTGTAGGCAGATAGTTGAAGCTTATTATGGATGCCTAGCTCTTCCACAATAGATTTGCGTCTGGCTGTCCTCAGTATTCTGAGCATTTTTCTTCAGCATCACATCACATAAAAAGTGAAAACGCCTTGACAGCATAACTGCTCTAACAGATATCGCTCTTATCTCATATACCTCATCATGTCGTCCATGCTGTATTGCCTCCGTTGGCGATGCAGCGCGTCGCAAATATGATTCGGATCAGAAGATGAGGAAATGACTCAAGAAGAATAATAACCCCCAGATTCCTACTCACCCCTCATACCTTCCCAAAACGTTCTCTTCTTCCTTCCCTAAAAAGATCCTTCACCCGACATCCCCAAAGATGACATAGGAGCTGAGAATTATTTTCCTCAAGTTAATTATTTAATTATTTTACTCTTGTGTGGAGCTAATGTAAAAAAACAGGGTGTGCAATTGACACACGGTAGAAGTGAAACCATCAGATAACTAAAGTAGACAAGAGTGGGGAGGCTACGAAGTATCGCACAAAGAGGAGAACGATAAGCTACTACGCACCGCACAAAGAGGAGACCGATAGGCTAAGAGGCACCGTACAAAGAGGAGACCGATTATTCTATTTCATTCTCTCGTAGACTAAATCCTATAAATGTATGTGTTTTTCTCTTTTTAGTGTCGCTTTTTAGTTTCATCGAGTTTAAAATCACAACGGTGCTAAGAAGTTTTCACTTCAAAAATTACAAATATGCAAGAATACACAACAATGAGGAGGCTACGAAGCACCGCACAAAGTGGAGACTGATCATTCTATCCATTCTCTCGTAAGCTAAAGCTATAGATGTATGTGTTTGTCTCTTTTTAGTGTCACTATTTTTCGTTTCATCGAGCGTCAAATTCCAACAGTGCTAAACAAGTTTTCACTTCAAAAAAGCTAGCTTAACGCCAAAGCACAAACAAAAAAAAGTTGACAAACGTAAAATAATTCGAAAAATTTAAACAGTTAACTCGATTTATCAAGAGCGGCACTACGTCTCTGTTTCCGAAGTCTGTAACGACACTGGTTCTTGTGTGCCAAACTTGTCCTATCCCCGTTCTTTCTTGTTTCGAGAAAAACGTCAAAATTTACGTGCATGGCAATATGCGCCCAAGGCGGAATTTATTCTTGCATTTGGGCGGTTTGAAAATAATATCCTGACTATAAACAAAGAGTTTTGACGGGACGCCAAGTTTGTTCCGTTTTTTTTTTATCCGCGTACAAATGTGCTCGCGAATAAGACGACAACGTATTTCACAGAATACTCGGAGCGCGGAAGAAACGTAACTTGGTTAGTGCAGTGGTGAATTTAGGAGTAGAATGCAAAATAGCACGAGACAAAAGAGTTTTAAATAAAACAGAATGGATGGAGCAAAAAAGTGGTTAAAAGCACCACGTGATTTTATTTAGCAAGTGATTTTATTTGACGGCCTCCGTGGTAGAGGGGTAAGGCTCTCGACTAGCAAACCGGAGGTCATAACTCATAGCATTGAAAACCTCAGTCAAAGTCTCTATGCTCGGTCAATTGAACAAAAAATTCTGCATCAGGAAAATGGTCGGGTTTAATTGAAAATAAATAATCGTAAGCTAAGTATTTAACGAAATGGCAAAATTCATTAACCCCTCAGGCTATTTGTTCGAGTTTAGGAACAACTCATATAGGTCGCATAAAAATCGTTGTGTCTCCCTTACTATCATGGTTAGAAAAATGATCTAAACGGTGTTAGAAAGAACAGGCTTTATATTCGAATAATGTTAAACAACAAAAGAAATAAAAATGTACACCTTTATGAAATCAAAGATTCGACCGCAATTTGAAAAGTAAATTGTGAAACTTTGGGAATTTTTGAAGTAAAACTTCTTAACGCACGCTTGACTTGGGGAGTAAGCTGGTGAATTCGTGACGAGAGCGTTACGAAAAGTGTGATCGGGCGAGGCGAACGGAAGTTGAGAGGGAGATATAAGTTAGTGAAGATAGAAAGAGAGAGAGTTACGTTTCGTATATTACTGTAGGAGCAAGAGAGAGAGATGCGAGCACATTTTCTTTCTCTCTTTCTCTCATAGCCAGTTACGTTTCGTATATCTAAGACACAGTGCAAGCCTATTGTCTGTATCATACTGTAGGAGCGAGAGAGAGCAGTGCGCGCGCACATTTTCTTTCTCGAAGAAGTTTTACTTCAGTCGTGTGGTCTAAAGCACACTCGTTTTTTTAATTAATTATTTTTACATGAAAAAGCAAAAAATGAGATGACGGTAACGTTTATAATACATTTGTCTAACAAAATATGTGTGTGTTTTTATTGTTTTCCGTTATAAGTAATTTTAGGTTTTTTATGTTTACATTAAAAAAATGTACCTACCTACATTTCTAAAATTATATTTTATTTTGAATTATAAAATTTTAAAGCATATTTCATCACCTTTCAAAAACAGGTTTTAGTTTTCTGACACGTTTAGAAATATTCCATTTATTTGGGTTTTATTGTAAAGCGGAAATATTTTGACCTTACAACAAAACAGGCCCAAGGCCCGAGGGATTAAAAACATCAAACAGATCGTTTAAATGTTCGAGAATTTGAAGAGGCTATTTTATCACGAAGCTATTTTGTCTCGAGCTGTTTTAAGATGCACCAGATGTATTTTAGAACAACTAGATTTAATACTTTCGGAAGTTGTGCTGAGAGGAAACATGGGAGATATAAATATGGTAATAAAAATAAAATGCGACGTAAATTTAAGAAAACTATTGAATTTCTTTGCACGTATGACATGATTTGATGGTTAAAAAGGAAACCATAAAAAATATAAAATTATTATTCGAGAACTACTTTCATCAGTACTAAAAAAGAGCAATAGAAATAAAGAGATTGGATTGAGTGTCTGTTTTTTCACCCCTTGTTTTTTTACCAAAAATATGAAGCCGAATTATCAAAAAATCTCGATAGCCATATATATGAAGCGTTATTATTTATTATTAAATCATTGAAAATTAGTGATGAGCATAATCAAAACATTTGGATAATCAAAAATTTGGATAATCGAAAAATTTGGATAATCGAAATATTTGGATAATCGAAAAATCGAAGAATCGAATTGCAATCGAATCAAATACATGATGCTTATGTCAGACCAAGCACGCTACACTTTTGTGGCTTGGCTTATTTCAGCTATATTCCCATTGGGAATGAATGTATGGCGAGCGAAATGCTGAAATACACCAAGCCCAAAAACGTTTTACGTTATGGCTTAGTCTGACAGTACCAAGGAATGTTACTGTTATGACATAATTCAGTTTTTAAAATATAAATACTAGCGCAGGTCCGTGAAAATTTTTTTTTAAATAAGTTAAAATTTAAATTAAAACCACGAAAAAATATTGCCACGGTCGAGATTTGAAGTTCAATCAACGGCTTGCAAAGAAACTACGCTGCCCATTACACCACCAACTATTTTAAGAACGGCGGCATAAATTCATTAGTATTAACTGAAAATAAGAATCGTGTACTTTTAAAAAGAATTACGTATTTTACACATTATGCGAATTCCGTATCGCACAGTCCTAATTGCTCCTGAATGTCCAAAGCAGGTCAAGGCAAGGCATTCCCAATTAGGAAACGTTATGAGAGGTGCGGTAGAGGAAGGTTGGGAAGTACATGGCTATTCAGATCTAATCACCAAACACAACTAAAACCATCGTTGAAGAAGAAGATAACAATAATAATCTAAACGAAAATATGAAAGAGAATAAGACACAGAAATCAGAAAAAGACAATGGTCGCAACTGGGACTCGAACCCAGACTTCTCATCTAACCGAGACGTGCGCGTTAATCAATTTCGCTATTGCTACCTTCTGTCAAGCCGTCTGTTATATTGTTATATAGTATCCGAATTTATTCAATAGTTCCTATGGATAAATTCGGATACTTTTATCCGAGACGCTATCCAGGAAACAAACCAATTCTAAGAAAGATTGTTTCCAATAAAAAGGGTGGTTGCCCATAAGGGAACGTACCCTTACTACGTGACTAACTTTTTGCAATTTTTAAGCCCCCCCCCCCCCCCCCCCCCGGTGACTAAAAACCTGAAGACCCCCCCCCCCTGAACGGGTCACGTAGTATGGGTACGTTCCCTAATATGGAAAAATAATTAGTTGAAGATAATATTGTTAATTCTAAAATTTGAAATATAAGATTGACTATTATGACGGCTTAACAGAAGGTAGCAATAGCGAAATTGGTTAACGCGCACTTCCCGGTTAAACGAGAGATCTGGGTTCGAGTCCCAGTTGCGACCATTGTATTTTTTCTGTTTTCTGTGTCTTGTTCTCTTTCATATTTTCGTTTAGATTATTATTGTTATCTTCTTCTTCAATGATATATTACATTGATGGGAATAACCTTCAAAAGATATAAAAAGAGAGTTTTTCTTATAAAAAATTGAACAACTAAAACCATTTCGAGAAATGTTTCCATTCTGAAAACTGATCTTTTCCCATGGCTATACCGAGAATATCCACCATTCTGGTACTAGTGTATTATCTACAAGTACCTTGATGTGGACTACCATTTCTAAAAGGTTAATTTTCGGTAGTACAAGGACAATCTAATACGTTTTATGATAACGTCGCAGTTTACTGACAAAAGGTAAATGGAATTCCAAATTATTTTCAGAAGTAGAAACATAATTTTGTCTGATATTGAACATAAATGCTTAGATAAAAAAATGCGGGGAGCTGAGATAACTATGGATGTCGTAAGTTTTAGGTAGCAATCACCTACGAGTATATCCAAAAGGAATATACCTAGGATAGGCACGTGCAAAATTATATGAACGCAGCGAGATTCACCACGTAACTACCCCAAGGATTTTAACCAGCGATTCCTGATAGCATATTTGAACTAAGAAATTGAGATTTCCGATGTGTTATTTCATTTAAATTAAATATATATTATATGTCACCACCATCGATATATTAACTATAGATAAGCCCTCCCATACCCAATTCCAATCCCAAAGTGACACCACCTACGAGTAATTTCATAAAACTACCCATCGAATTCCTTGCATCTCTTGCGTGACGTAGTTGTTTTACGAGGAAGAAATTAAACATTTTTTTTATCAATTGTTACTTTTCTCGATACGCTGCCTCGAATTCATATGTTATGTACACATTTTTTAGATATTCTTATAACTGGTTAAATTGTTAATAATAAAGCCCGCGATAGCCCACACTTAAAATATTTCTAACTGTCTGAAATTTGTGTTTTAAAAATGATCTTCAAAAAGCTAGTAATTCCGTTACCGGGAACTTGCTGGAAAACAAATTAGATCCACGCAGACCAACTAAAGGTACAAACCAATGCTTCTTGCGATCTTTTGACTGTGAGATAATGGACTTTCTTTTTGATAAATGTTTTCGTAAACCAATATTTTTGGTTTCGGTGTCATTTTTAAGACCCACACGCCCTGTATAGATATACTTGGTCGAAGGTCACCACTGACCATACTATTACACGTCGAAACGCATCACGTGATAAGCATTCTGTCTCGTTTGTATGTCCGTTTTTTAAAACGAGGCGCAGTGTGTCGTATAGCGAGATCCGCTAGTTAGTATGCTAGCGTGAAAGACCACCACCATTCAGAATTGAAACGTTGCTTGAAATGGCTTTAGTTGTCAGATCTGAATAGCCAGGAACTTCCTTATTTTTTTGTGTGAATACCGCACATGAGTCTCAACTGCTCCCACCCGTCTGGAGCCAGTGAGACTATGGCATCCCCAATTGGGGTATGTTGTTAGGCTGGAGGTAGCGGAGAGTGGAAGGAGATGGGGAAAAGGAAGTTAGGGGAGTACCTAGCTATTCAGATCTGGTCACCAAATACGGCTAATGCCATTTCAAGAAACGAATAGTGGTCTCACACCAGGGCGATACTGAGAGTATCTTCCCGTCTAGAGCGTGCCGCAAATATACTTCATATTATTTAAATTTGTTTGCCTCTTTTTAGTGTCGCTATTTTTCGTTTCACCGAGTTTCACATCACAACGGTGGTAAAGACGTTTTCACTTAAAAAAAAGTTTTGTGTGGCAATACACTTTCATAAAGAGCCATGACAGTTTTTAAATTTTCACATGTAGCAAACACTTTGTGGGAATACATAATTATAATTAAAACAATAATATAACTATGTTTTAATTCCACTTTATTATTTCTTTATCCAACCGGTTTCGGTTCGACCTGAACCTCCATCAGGGGAGAATACCTACAGATATACATGGTGTTTAAAAGAAAATTAAAAGAGGGAGAGAGAACATCAACTTAGTTGGGGGCGAGGGGGGAGGTGCCCAAGAGGGACGGGTGAAAGTGGGCGGGGGTAATGAAAATATTCTAAAAATGGGGCTGTTACACAAATCTAATTGTTTATTAAGTAAATTGTTTTTATTTATTTTTAAAGACTTTTGTATTTAAAGGGCGGCTTCAAGATTATTGAGGCGTAGACCTATCATCCCATTTCTATGTAAAACATCTATTCCGGAAGATTTATTAAATAAGTGATCTTTATCTACAGATTTAAAACTTTAACTAAGCGTTGTCCGATACTACTTTAGTCCTAGGAATCCAATTACCGGTGTTTTATGTAGCTCAATTTGCGAAGGTTGTTCTGGAGGATGTCGACCCAAAACAATACGATATTATTTCACAAAAAAAAACAGTACAATATAAGAAAATAAATTGAAATTAATGTTTAGTACATTTTCAACCTTCTTTCTAACCTCCTATCTCAAAGAAAATATCAAATATAATTAAATGGTATGCATTAGTGACTAGACTAATGGGTTAAATAATTTTAAAGGATTTGTGTTTTCATTTTTAACTAAATTACCACTTGGGTCCTGATTAATACTCTGTAATTGGTGATGCGAACGAAATAGGCGGCGTGCATCATTGTTTTGTAAAGCAGAATAGAATCATTGTTGAACAGAATAGAACAAAACTTGTTTGCGTAAAAAAATTTTACCTAGAAAGTGCGTTGCTCTCCCGTAAAGCGATCCAATGTGACTAAATTTCCAAGAAGCGAGAAGCCACGCATGTTCGGAATCACCCTAAGAGTATGGATATTATAGTTACATGGAATCACCGCTAGCACGATTTCAAAAGTGCAAATGTTTATGGCCCACCCTATATAACGATATTCACGTAGAAGTAAATTGTAATAATAACCAAATGATTTAAATGAGTTGTTCTACCTGTATAAAATTAACGTTTATGTATGCACTTGATCGTACCAATAATGGTACATAAAGAACACTATCACGATGTGATCGAATTCACTTCATACAAAATACAAATATTATAATACACGTACTTGTGATCAAACTACCCAAATAATTCATTAATACGAACTTGTGATAAAACTACTCATAATTTATTAAAAAGTATTTGTGATCAAATTACGCACACAATTCATTACTACGTACTTGTGGTAAAATTTCTCATAAAATTGATTAAAATGTATTTGTGATCAAATTACCCAAATAATTCATTAACACGAACTTGTGATTAAACTACTCATACAATTTATAAAAATGTATTTGTGATCAAATTACTCAAATAATTCATTAATACGAACTTATGATAAACCTACTCATACAATTTATTAAAATGTATTTTTTCATGTATTTTTTCTCGGAAGATTTTTTCAATGTGGATGAGTGTTTCAGGCTGATAATTATTGCTTATAATAATTGTTACCCTTTGTGCTATGCATAAAAAACTTGTCTTAAACGTTAGTTTAACAATTAAAAATAATAATTAAAATGTATTGGTTATCTAACTATCCACAAAATTCACTAATATGTAGTGTAGGTACTTACGATCAAACTACCCAAACAATTCATTAATATCCACGTATATACTAGTGATCAAACTATTCAAACAATTCATTAAAACGCGGTGATCAAACTACTAACACAATTCATAAATAAAAACTTGTGATAAAACTACTCCCACAATTCGTAAATACAAACTTGTGATAAAACTACTCCCACAATTCGTAAATACAAATTGTGCTAAAACTACTCACACAATTTATTAAAATGTACTTGTGACTTGTGTTTAACTATCCATACATATTACCAAGTACTTATGATAAAAAATCCGTATAATTTAATAAAATGTACTTGGGATCACATAACCAAGACTTTTTGTGTCCAGTTTTGGACTTACGTTTCCCTCAAAGGTATCCATTTTTATACTATGAAAATTTGTAAAAATAGATTTACATTTTAATTAATTAATTGTAAAACGCTCTCTTTGAAGTTTGAAACAAAAATGCCGCCATAAAAAGATAATAGTTTAATTATTAACACAATACCGACATCCAGGTTTCTTGTTTTTAAAAGCCAAGTGCAATCCGAAGACAGAGCATTGCAAAGATAACACAGGCCTTCAAAGGGAAACTTGAGGTAGTCCCGAGTGAAAAATAAAGTACTTAAAAAATCTCGACAGGAATAGATCGAATTGCTTGCTGTTTTATTTCTTCCCTGAAATAACCTGGATTGTGTTGGTTCCTTTACAATTTTTATGTACTTGCAAAATTTTAGAGTGCCATTTAACCCCCCAAGCCTCAACCATAATTTGTTAGAGAGTTAAAATATTACCAAATAAATGGAATATTTCTTTACATATCCGAAAACTAAAAACTGGTTTTAAAAGGTGTTATTTAGACTTGCGTAGGCGTAATAGGTGATCTTGCAGATCTTAAATAATACGCGCGTGGACGAGATGAACATTTATTTGCACAATATATAAGTCTATAAGCTACGTGCTAGCTATCGGAGCTGTCTGTAAGTAAGGAGAGCGAGCAGGAACATCCATCGCCTTTTATACACTGTTTCTGCCATCTCGCTCTTGCATATTTGAAAAGGCAGGCGTGCCACCAAAACTATTCTCACAAAAGGTGATATATGCTTTAAATTTTAAAGGTCGAAATAAATTAATAATTTTTGAAGTATTTAAATTTTACGTTTTTTCAAACTAAAATTAATGAAAATGAAAAAAATATAAAAACACGTACGAATTTTATTAGAATAATTTATTGTAAACGTAATTGTCACCTCACTTTTTTGTCGTCCTGTGTAAATATAATTAATAAAAAATTCCCAAACTTGCATAATTTTTTTTTATACACCGTTTGTGTTTAACTTTTATATTTGAATATAAAGCGTGGAGTTTTCTCTTTTTAACACCGTCGAAATCATATTTCTAACTATGATAGTAAGAGAGACACAACGATTTCTATGAGACCTATATAAGTTGTTACGAAAAGCGAACAAATCAGCGTGTGAGTTTAAGTGATATACATATATACATTTAATGTTTTCGCTCCTTTAAAAGACGCAGAACCCCTTAATATGGCGTGGGAAAACCTCACAGCCGCATGTGTGGAGATAATTTATTAAAAAAGCTCATAGAAAAAGGACAATAAGGTAAATATTACATATTCTACTTACACGTGTGCGAGGAATAAAAAATAATAAATAGCGTGAGTAGTCGTGTAGCCGTGGAAAAAGTGTAAACAACGATAATTTGGAAATTCTCACGACCCTCGCGACAACCCGCGCATGTTTTGTACGCTAATTCAAAAACAACAGCCTTGCCGCCCCCTCCTTTACCCCCCACCGGTGGGGGCGGCGTGTTCTTCCTGCTCGGGAGTGTGTCGTACAACGGTGTTGTTAGCGAATACGTGTATGGATTATCTTGCAGGGAAACACAGGGGTGTGCGAGCAATGAGAAAACAAGGTTAATTCGGAAAAATTGCCTGCGGCGCATCGTACGATGATTTTATTTGATTTAATATAATTTGTACATTTAATATGATATAAAAGATATATACAATATTCTATTAGTCTTCATCATTAGAAGGACCTTTGCTGAGGGGGGCTAGGTCTTGAATTTTGGTTTTCAAAAATGATTGTGTTTTTTCAGTAAGTTCTATAACAATGTTTTTAAAATACTACTAGTCAACAATTTTTGCGATAATACCTTAAGGGTCGGGTATCAAACCGCGCTGACACTGCAGTTAGGTATTTCTTGTACTTGTAGACAAACACGGCCGCAGCCGGCCGCCTGCGTTTGACTAGAGGAGATGTGGGTATACTAGACACTACGGACTTAGGAAATAAAAATACACTTGCCTTATAAAATTTAGTTCCTACTATAATAATCGATACAGCTTAACATACTAAGAATCATATGGTGGAATAGCGTGGATAGCTCATAGAGACATTTGCGCCTGGGTCAAACTGCCCATTCACTGCAGTTAGGTATTTTTGGTAGTTGCAAACAAGCTCGGCCGCCGCGATCTACTGTGTATTTCGGTTAGATTCAGGCACGGCTGATCAGCATTTTGATAAAATACGAAATAAAAATACACTTGCTTTGTATAATTTTAATTTATTTCTAACATAATTGATACAGCTTGACAGACTATAAATCATATTATGCAAGGGCAAGGATACATAGACTTTTTTTAGTCCCTGGACCTTTACAGACGTCTTAGTTTTTGACTCAATGTGACATAGAATCTAATGGTGTTTTGATGTGGAAAAAATTTCTGGTTCATATATGGTTTGTATAATGTTATTAATTTTTTTATAATTTTACCAGAAAATAATGGGTGTGAATAAGTTACGACAACCAGTTTTTACTCTGTGCCTTAGAAATTAAAAAAACAGGTAGTTTTGTTTTTGAAAGTTTATTTATATGCATACAGTTTTTTTTTAATACGTAGTAAGAAAGAATATATTTTACAATTTATCTTTGATATACATAAAGTAGAACGAAGCACATTTAGAAAAAAGACAGTAAAAAATATAAAGAAGTTCAGACAAATTTTTATAAAACAACAAAATGTTTTATTTTTATGTAACTTACAAAGCCCCAACTGTTATCAATCGCCTGGGGCCAGTGATTGGGGTATGTTGTGAGGCTGAATAAGGTGGGAGGGGAATAATATAGGGGAAGTACCTGGCTATTCAGATTTGGTCACCACACACGGCTAAAGCCATTTCAAGCAGCTTTTCAATTCTGAATAGTGGTCTTACACCAGGGCGATACATAAAGTATCTTCCACTCTGTTTTTTTATAGAAGGCTATTGACAAGTTTTTTTTTCTTTGTATAAAACACGCTGTAACTCGTGTTGTGCGTGTTACAGGTAAAATTGCAAATGTTAGTTCAAAATAAATTAATTATTACCCACAATCATTATAGTTATTTCACAGCATTATCCAAAAATAACAAAGTTACTATTATATACTTGTTTACTATTATATAATTTTACAATTGAAAAATGTCCACCACAATACAGGTGAATTCCTAGCGTGGAGGACATTAGACTATACATTTGTAATGTAAACTTATTAATAAAAAAATACAAAACAATACAGAGTGATAAGTGTTAGCCCCTCATTTATTCACAAGACTGTCATTTTGTAATGACATCATCCTTTCTCCCGGTCTATTATCGATAATTCATACAGCGCCCTTGAGCTGATTTTTCACAAAAACGGCGCTATATAAATCATCCAAATATTATTTATTAATTCTAAACATTCACAAAAAGTGTGGTAGATCATTCATTATAGCAAAAAGTTTATATGGAAGGCCATTACTCAGGCCGCTTATGTTTATTTAAAAAACTTACATGTTAACTGATAGTTTCTGTTATAACGACGTCATTTATATTGCTTCTGCTGCTTTTCTAAAAAAACATATAAAATAAATTTATTTGTAATAATACGACCCAGAATTTACCCAACATCGAAATTCATTCGATTTATCAATGGATCTGACAGTCGTTGTTTTCAATAAAACTTAGTGACAATTTGAACGGAATCGGTAGAGAACTCAAAATGGTCGTCGAAATTATGCATTTTGAAATTAAATTTTGTTAAATTTTGTTAAATTAAATTTTGATATTAAGTTCGTTGAACCCCAAACTCCTTTAACCTGATTTTGAACCAAATCGTCAAAGTACTTAAGATATTCAAGATGGATGCCGAAATTTTGCATTTTGACATTAGATCCGAGTTCAGTGCACGTCCAAACGCCCTAATCCTGATTTTGAACCAAATCGGTAGATAACTAAAGAAATTCAAGATGGATGCCGAAATGTTGCATTTTGACATTAGATCCGAGTTCAGTGCACGTCCAAACGCCCTAATCCTGATTTTGAACCAAATCGGTAGATAACTAAAGAAATTCAAGATGGATGCCGAAATGTTGCATTTTGACATTAGATCCGATTTCAGTGCACTTCCAAACGCCCGAATGCTGATATTGAACCAAATCGGTAGAAAACTAGAGAAATTCAAGATGGATGCCGAAGTGTTGCATTTTGACATTAGATCCGAGTTCAGTGCACGTCCAAACGCCCTAATCCTGATTTTGAACCAAATCGGTAGATAACTAAAGAAATTCAAGATGGATGCCGAAATGTTGCATTTTGACATTAGATCCGATTTCAGTGCACTTCCAAACGCCCGAATGCTGATATTGAACCAAATCGGTAGAAAACTAGAGAAATTCAAGATGGATGCCGAAGTGTTGCATTTTGACATTAGATCCGAGTTCAGTGCACGTCCAAACGCCCTAATCCTGATTTTGAATCAAAAAGGTAGATAACTAGAGAAATTCAAGATGGATGCCGAAATGTTGCATTTGGACATTAGATCCGAGTTCAGTGCTCGCCAATACTCCCTAATACTGATTTTGAACCAGATCGGTAGAGAACACGAGAAATTCAAGATGGATGCCGAAATTTTGCATTTTGACATTAGATCCGAGTTCAGTGCACTTCTAAACGCCCGAATTCTGATATTGAACCAAATCGGTAGATAACTACAGATAAATTCAAGATGGATGCCGAAATTTTTAGATGTCAAAAAGCAAAATGACTTCAGTCTACCTTCAAACTACCCTTGATAGAAATCAGTAAAAAAATTAAATTTTGACTTTATTACCTTATTCTCCTATTCTTCCAGTGGGAGGGTCTATTTTTTATGGCACGGTAAGCAAGAATTCCTTTATTTTTACCCATTTTGAAGGTACCTGAAGTTTAAAAAAAAAAATAATAATAAAATATGTAAAACTGTAAATCAAGTTAAAAATAATTTATTAGATAATAATAAATATATTTTATTTCTACTTACCCGGTTACTGTAACACCTATCTCCTCAATGATTCCTTCAAAAATCGAATAAACAGCGAACAAAATTGCTGCGAAAAAAATATGCGTGCTGTCGCCTTGATTGCTATCTCACAACTGAATGAATTCTGTGAAATTCAACCGTTATATAAGACATCGCGCGGCGTAATATTTTGCCATACATTTTTGTATGGCGGAGAATAGTTGAAAAATTCAGAAAGTTTAGGCGAATTACAATAAAAATCTAGATACACTGAAGAGCTTTTAATTTAATAGCTTGATTTAACATAATGTTTACTCTGAGATTACGGAAGGATTTTTGGTAAAAATGTTTACAACAGGTTCAGGAGAGATAATCGCGAAGGCCTTTTTCAACGTTTTAACTAAAGTTGCAGTATGTATAACTTATAGAATTTGTAAGATTACAGTAAAAAAAATTTAATCACTAGTAACTTTACACATTTTTCTAACTACCTGTATATAATTTTCTAGTATTGCTGCTACGAGACGCGGATGCTACTGCTAATGCGGAGCGATGTTTTCCAAACCCGACCCTTAAGCCAAGATTTGATGTATTTAATGCATTTATTTTTCTTTGGATTTCTTTAATACTGGGTGGGAGTTTGTTTATAACTTTACAGCTAAACTTTCAGGGCTTCTTTGTTCAAAGATAGAATTACACGTAGGTGTATTTGCTTGTCTATTTGTTCTGGTTTTATGTTATTTTTTGAGGTGATATTAAGATATTTATAAGCAGAATGGATAGATTTTTTTGTACACTTGAAACATTGTTTTTGGTTTTTATTTCTGTTGTTGACGTCCTTATAGGAACCTTTAATATGGTCTTTACGATGAATTTCTGAGTAACTTAGTGGAATTCGTGTCCGAATAAAAAACCTACACAAAAATCACATCTGCCAAAGACTTATTTTAATATTTACCTATTATTCCATGAAAATGGGACTGTGTAAGCATTTACGAATGATGTTAGTGATCCATTGATCATCGAATGTCATTGGCCGTATTCGTGAAACTCGTTATAAAATCATAGTTTAACGAGTTTAACCCATTTCAAGCAACGCAACGTTAGGATTCAGAATGTTTCTGCGAATATCTTCCACTTAGCAAGCACCGCATGCCCTCCTACTCTCAAGAGCGCTTTACAATATAATGTTTTAACCTATAGCTAATATTTGTTACTAATGTCCTATAACTGAGATTATTTATAACTAGTGACTTATACACCAAGACCTAACCTAACAACTAACTTCTGAGACTTATAACTAGTGACTTGCAAATTAAGACTTATGGCTAGCAACTAACTACTGAGCCTTAATAACTAGTGACTTATATATAAGACTTTTAAAGTTAGTATTGTGTGAATATCAGTTTTAATATTATAGTGAATGTTACAAGTAAAATTCTTGAATTTAGGTAGTGCAATAATCTACTACCGAGGCCCTTCGCGCCTCGTTTACATTGAGACTCACTTCACCTCTTAAGGTTCCTCCTGCGCAGCAGGTGTCTCCATCTCACAGGAGTCACATCTCTGCCAACACGGCGTCGAGCCACCGCCTGAACGTTCAGGTCATCTCCACAGCCACGGTGTAGAGCAACGCGCTGGCGACCTGAAGACCCGTGGTCTTCACCGCCACAGCATCATGACCTCCATCACAGCATCACGACCAAGCATCACTGTCTACGTCTAAGTCTTCGACTCCCAACACCAACTGCACGTCTTTCAATAGACCCTAACTCTGCCGCTACCGGAGTCCGATCCCTCAAAATTATATACAATTAAAACTAGGTACCGAGATAGGTACTGAGATACTTAAAATACGATGTTCATATTTACAATTCAGTTTTTGCAGTACGTATAGCGACGATATTATTTCTACTTGTTTGATTATCTTACGATTTACACGTAAAAACTTAAAACCAACAAATCGTAAGCTTTTTGATGACTTTATTCAGTAAAAAGTTTATGGTTCCCTTTCCCCTAAGACAGCTTGCTTGCTTACGAGAGATGTGAACAGACGGGGAAGATATGAAAGGACTAAACATAAAAATATAAATCAACACAAAGTTTGAAGAGTGTCTCCTGGGCTGTAGTGTCTCCCGCTCTTGAAGATGTGATAAATTTAAAGCTCGTTCCGGAATTTCACGGATATATTGACGTATTGTACATGACGATATAGTAAACACATACGGTAGCGAAAAAACTTTACACATTTTTTGTAGATTTTGTTTCAAAGAAAGTTTGTCGGAGTTCGGCTTCCGGATCGGATAGTCGCCAGAGACTTGGTAAGTCATTTCAAATTGCGCTAAAATACTTTGGCGTTGGTAAAATTATATCGTAAAAAGTGGTACAAATTTCAAGCAGAGAGGATGCCCACAGTACAGAGCTTTTTTTCGACGCTTCTAAACAAATAACAAAAATTGGTAATTCGCGTTTTCGTCCCGCGACACAATATCTCCGACAAAATATCCTACGGACAAAACATCCCGTAAAAAAATATCTTCTTAAACATAACCTAACCTAACAATAACTTATTGTCTTTACAGGATGTCTGTAATATTTTGTCCCATTTTACTATTTTTTAACAATAACTTATTGTCTTTACAGGATGTCTGTAATATTTTGTCCCATTTTACTATTTTTTAACAATAATTTATTGTCTTTACAGGATGTCTGTAATATTTTGTCCCATTTTACTATTTTTTAACAATAATTTATTGTCTTTACAGGATGTCTGTAATATTTGTGTCCCATTTTACTATTTTTTAACAATAATTTATTATCTTTACAGGATGTCTGTATTATTTTTGTCCAATTTATTTATTTATTTGTAAGAAACAAACAGCTTTTACATAATATACAGTAATAAAATATACAAGTGAACTTCTTCTCCTGGCGCTAATCTTAATCTAATTGTAAATACGTATTAAATCATACTTTTGAATGTAGCTATAACTTTGTGGTTATCCATCATAGATAAATGAAACAATTTAACTTTGTTTTAACCACTAACAAAGTTAAATGAAACAATTTAACTTTGTTTTAACCACTAACAAAGTTAAATGAAACAATTCAACTTTGTTTTAACCACTAACAAAGTTAAATTGTTTCATTTATGTATTAAGTCACTTGCTTTAGGTCGACATTTATATGTCTTAGTCATAAGTCACTAGCTTAATGTCTTAGATGTAAGGCACTAGTTATAATTGTAAATCTTAATTACAAGCCAGTAAAATAAGTCACTAGCTATATGTCTTAGATGTAAGTCACTAGTTATAATTGTAAATCTTAATTATTAGCCACTTGAAGTGAAATGGCACAAAACTGCGCTATATAAATATAACGTTATTATTATTATTAAGCCAGTAAAATAAGTCACTAGCTATAAGTCTTAGATGTAAGTCACTAGTTATAATTGTAAATCTTAATTATAAGCCAGTAAAATAAGTCACTAGCTACAAGTCTTAGATGCAAGTCACTAGTTATAATTGTAAATCTTAATTATAAACCAGTAAAATAAGTCACTAGCTACAAGTCTTAGATGTAAGTCACTAGTTATAATTGTAAATCTTAATTATAAGCCACTTGAAGTGAAATGGCACAAAACTGCGCTATATAAATACAAAGTAATAGCTACATTCAAAAATATATAAATATAACTTTATTAAAATAAGTCACTAGCTACAAGTCATAGATGTAAGTCACTAGTTATAATTGTAAATCTTAATTATAAGCCAGTAAAATAAGTCACTAGCTATAAGTCTTAGATGTAAGTCACTAGTTATAATTGTAAATCTTAGTTGTAAGTTAGTAATATTAATTCCTTTAAATACTTATCTGTACAGCGCCCTTGAGGTGATTTTTCACAAAAACGGCGCTATATAAATTAGCCAAATATTATTATTATTAACTTAAGTCAAGCTACAGAAGTTTCTTATGCTAAAGTTTATTGGAAATTATTAAATTAATTTTGCTTTTCTTCTGACGTTTGCAGTAACTCGATTTTGTTAGGGACAGAAAACGTATGATAAATAATTTCATTACGCCAGAGCTTACCAATATATTTAGCCTATATTACTCCCAAATAATGTAAATTTCTATTAGTGAAAGAATTTTAAAGTGAATTCAGTATTTTTTGCGTGAAAGAGTAACAAACATCCATACAAACTTTCGCCTTTATAATATTAATAGGATATTACCTGTTCTTAGAATTTTCTTAAATTGTAAAATGGGGTCCTCAGGCCCCCAGTGAGGCCCACTTTACCAAATAATATCCTAAAATATGGAAAGTTAATGTACGAAATAAAAATCGAGTGCAGTTAACACGCGGTAGAAGCGAAACCAATGAAAAACCAAGGAGTCTTGGGAAAGTGAGTAAGGTGAGTACAGTGGGTAAAGTGAGTGAGGAAAGTTCATAATCAAAGCAGCCAATGAGCGCAGACCTAGCGTCATTTCCGTTTTATATCTCAACCAACAGGAGCCTTGATAGGAGTTTGATGCTTCGCAGGTGCTGTAATGCGTCATTTCCGTTTCATCCGAATTCCGACGGGGCTATAGAAGTTTCACTTCAATAAAACTCGGTCTTGACATAGACTCCTTGCTTCATTCACATTCAGTCATCGTCTCAAATTGATAGTATTTAATATGGAAATAAAAATAGATTGCTTATAAAATATGCTTTATAATTCGATCGCAAGATATAACTGTGATATTACGAGATGATAAAAATCATAAAAATGGATAAATATTATTATTTTAGAAGGTTCAACCAGCGGTAGATACAAACCATTGAATATGAAAGTGGAGCAGTACTATTCTGAATAAATTCCTCTCCGGTTGAGACCACCGGAGAGGACGGAAAAATATCCTAGAAATGCCGAAGATTTTCAAAGTATTTCGGATATTTTAGAACAATCCTGACTATTCCGGTACGTAGGTATCTCGAGTTGGAATCCTCACGATTCTACCGGTGTTAGAAATAAGAAGACTATTTTTCATCTATTTAAATTAATATCATAATAATAATGTAAGGGGACCATGTTCTGGTACAACATAATAGGAGTATAATTTTATACGGCAGAGCAGAGACCAGAGCTCAGGATTATGGGAAAGGTATTTTTCTGTCAAGTAGGTGAGAAATCAGAAAATAAAAAAAGATGAATCTTATAAAACTATATTGTATGCAATAAAAAACAAACATGAGAGTGCATATTTAAAAAAAAATACAAAGCAATAACATACCAGATGGACTCCTGAACACGCTAACCTAACTAAACGAATTTACGACGGATGACGACCGCGAAGTTGCTTAGTAGAGAGAAGACGAGAAGACGCTTCCAGGCTCCTTAACCGGGGACAAAAAAAACACCATAGACAAAATAACCAAATAGGCAAGAACTGCACTAGTCACATAACATTTATGTGACAATAATAATAATAAATAATTGGATAATTCGTAGAGCGCCATTTTTGTGAAAAATCACCTCAAGGGCGCTTTACAATTTATTATGAATTCTTAGGCTCTATCTAATTTTACGAGTATTATTTAGAAAAAGATGCAGAAACATACTTACCTGGCAGGGCACTTCCGATAAACACACTTGATTAGAAAGTTTATGCTTGGAGAAGATACGAATTTGCACGTGGAGGACATTATATTTAAAAAACATTGGACATTGCATGATTTTGCCTTTGCTACCGTCATCACTGTTGGTTTTACATTCATAAGAAGATTAATGCCGAAGTTGAGTAAATATTTATTTTGAAAGAATTTAGGACTCTTTAGAACTGGAGACCTTTACAAAAGCTTAAAATAAAAATTTGCTTATATTTTTAGACAATTAGTTATTTTACCAATCGTTTTATTTTATCATCCATTTACTATATTTATTTTATCAAGATTTCTAATTTAAACATCCAATAACTGAGGCACGCTTCATACGTCACACATTTGTCTAGCAATATTACGTTGTCGCCTAAACAAGCTTATGGGTCCGAGTGGTTAACATTTGAGACGATAGGAATACAAGTTAGGTTATAAAAAGAAATTAAATATTTAAGACTCAACTAAGTGCGCTAATTCGACCCTATCCCCAATCCATCATATTCAACTAAGAACTACCAATAATATCTCTATTTTCTTAATGTCGAATTAGCTCAGTGGTTAGAGCAAAGCCCCGGCAAGACTAAGGTCCTTAGATGCGACCGTGTCTTTTTGTGAATTTTCTGTTTCAAAATTTTCTTTTGAGAGTCGTTAATATTTTCTTCAATGATTAAATATTACAATTTGAGGTTTCCCAATCCACTTTTCATAATATGCTGTGCTAGAACATCTGTTTGGCGCGTGGTATCTTTAAGGAGTCGTGGTGATGTCTATGGCGGCTAAAATTATGTGTGTAATGTATTATTTCAGAGAAACAGATACTTCAGTATTGCCCTGGGGAAAGACCACCATTCAGAATCGATATTTGCTTGAAATTGCAACAGTCGTGTTTAGTGACCAGATCTAAATAGCCAGGTACTTCACAATTTCTTGTTATCCATCTCCTTCCCCCAATTGGGGATGCCATAGGCCCACTGGCCCTGAATAGTAGGAAATTGGGAGTATTTGTGAGATATTCACATAAAAAATAGCGGTTTTAAATTCAAGATTTCAAATTTCAATGTATTTTTTTTTTTTTACATTAACTCCACACAGGAGGCCCCGAGGAAAATAATTTCCCTCAGGGCCTATGTCATCTGGGATGCTGTGTGGAGGGTCTTTTTGAGGAGGGGAAGGAATGAACATTGGTCTTGAAGAGACCCATGTTGTAGGAAGGAGGAAACACAGGCCGGCAAATCATTCCACAGCCGAGCTGTTGAACACAGAACGAGTCGAAGAAACGACCCGTTCTCATGTGACAAATGTCAAATGTGTACAAATGTTGGGCACGCGTTTGGCGTGTTTCCCGACTATGCACCAGTGCCGAAGGGATCAATGATGCTAGTTCCTCGGAGCATCTTCCATTGTAATACCGGTAGAACAAGGATAGCATTCCCACCCGACGCCTGTGCTCTAAAGATTGCAATCCGTCTGTTAAGAGGGGAGAATCCATCAAACGGACCGCCCGTTTCTGCACAGAGTCGAGGGTATTTTTCAGGTATTTTGGAGCTCCAGACCAGAGGTGGCTGCCAAATTCAACCGTGGGGCGCACTTGCGATTTGTAATTGTTAAAAATTAATTGTTTGCGATTGTTAAAAAATGATCGTGTATTTGAAATCTCCAACAGATGTCAGATTTTTGTCTTTGCGAATAATATGTCAAATGATGGTTTTCCAACATTTTAAAGAACAGAGGAAATTTAAATGAAAAATAATGGATCTATATCTAAGATCTAAGAATAAAATAATTATCTCTCTGAAGAATTTGATGTTGTTCCTCAGAAAAGAAAAGACCGCGGAGAACAAAATAAAAGAAGTGAAGAATAAATAAAATGTAAAGCGAGAATCAGAAGATTTTGCAAGAGAAACAATCCTTGGCAATAATGAAAGAAAATGCAATAAAAATATTGGATAAAAGCTTCGCTGGCATTAAGGCCCGGTAGTAAGCGCTCAAAAGGAATAAGAAATGGAGATATGTAAATACGAAAGTTAGAGGGAGCGCGCTAATATTAAAAACGATAATAATTAAGCGAAAATTGTGAAAATAATTAATAAAACACGACTCGTTTAAAATAGAGCAAAAATCTGGTGGAAATGTCTTATTTATTTATTTATTTATTAACGCCCTTTTTCGGGGCTTTTACATATGAATAGTAAGAAATATACAGTATTTATTTTACATAACTGAACTGCCTTCGTAACAATATTTTATATTTGTTTAAAGATAAATTGAAGATGTCCACAGACTTGGTATAATTGTTTCCCTCCATTAGTATTCTGGGTAAAGAGGAATACATATGGTAGTTAGTTCCAGAACTACTGCACTGAAATAAATCCTGACTTCTAGTATTGCGTAGTGGAATCCGGAAGCTTATCAATTCGAGCAATACCGGACTGTCAACTAAATCATTTAGAATTTTATACAGAAATACCAAATCAGTGAAAGTTCTTCTGTCTGACAATTTGAGCATATTCATATCATTCAAAATAGTATTGTAGTTCAACATAATTGCTGGAATACCCATTTTAAAATTAAGAAAACGTAAGAATTTGTTTTGTATTCTTTCAACAGCTTGTACATGTATATTGTAATATGGGTTCCAGACAGGAGAATTGTATTCAAGTTGACTTCTAACATATGCAAAATATAACAGTTTTATACACTTAATATTGTTAAAATTTCTAGTTAGCCTAGTTATAAATCCCAACATTTTTAAGGCCTTATTAGAGATTTCTGTTATGTGGTTATAAATAAAATTACAAAGAAACACTGGAATTTTTTTCGTACATTTAACAAAAAAAAACGCGTTTATAATAATTTTCGGAGCATAGTTTGCGATTTTTTTCTATCGAGGGAATTTCAAATAATTACCGTTTTGGCGTGGCAAATGTATAGACATTATCTTAAAAAATTACATATATTTTTTTTTAACTTGGTGTTCAAAAGAAATCTATATATTAGATATATTATTATATAAATAAAAATGAATCACCGAAATGTACGCGTACATTGTAAGCGCATATCTTCCGAACGACTGTACCAAATTGGAAATTTTTTGTGTTCGTTATTGTCAAGACAAGGTTTGTATAAAACTACTGGTGAGCTCTGGAATTATGAAATTTGTATTAAAAAAATGCAATAGGTGGCACGCGAGTTGTTTGAAAACTGAATGTACTGGGACTGAATGTATGGAATGCGGGAGGGGAACTTAGGAGGGGGGTTCGCGGGACGGGGGAAGGAGGAGAGTGGAGTGGGGAGAGGGAAGGTGGAGGAGACAGAGAAGCAGAGAGGCAGAGAGTAGAACGCTAGAGGGGAAGGAGACGCGGGAGAGGAAGGGGAGGCGGAAGGGGAACGGGACGAATGGGAAAGGACACGCAGGGAGAAACAATTTCTTTATTAAATGGCATAGCAACGCATGCTGGATACCAGCTAGTATGTTATAAAACGGTAGAAATTCGGAATGCGGGTGCTTATATTCTTAAAAATAAGTTCAACGCAATAAAAACTGAAAATTTTCGTTATTCAGTTTCCATCCCAAGAGGGCAGGTATTTTTTATTTGTTGTCACCCTCAAACCTTCCTTCCCGGTTAGGTGGAAAATTTTGTACAATCGGGGGGAGGGTACACACAATTATTAACCTCATAATTAAAATATTCGACACATTTCGATTAATAATTCATTCAGTTAGATTTTCAAAATTGGCTGCTTCATTTCGAAATGCATTAGAGATTAAAATAGGATAATGATGTTTCCACTTTACATATAAATATTACCTATAGATTTACAGATACTCGGTAGCACCAACTTTAAATTATATAATTAACAAATTGAACATTTAGGTTGGGTTTGCGAATTGTCCGGTTAGTAGCCGAGTTGAAAAATTCGTATGGTTCTCCCCCAGGCGTCCATTCCTATGCTAGCGAAGTCCTTCATCATTGCAAAGCAACCTTTTTCCAGGATGACGATAGCAATAGGAAGAATTTTAATGTTGACAGGTTATTCGTAACGTGGAAATGTGTGTTTCTTTTTAGAATGAAAAATAATTCCTTTTTCAGCTTAGGTCAAAAATGATTGCACACCTACATTAATTGCTAGTTTAGGTTAGGTTGGAATGTCAGATACGATTGACCATCTACATGTTAGATTTGGTTATCAATGTCTAATTTAAAATTACAAAATAACAACAAATAACATTTTCCAATTTTTTATTGATCTGTAATGCTAATTTTAACATTAGTTGCATTAAAAAAATTCAATGTATGAAAACGTTAATTTATAATTTCGTAGATCTACATTAGTGTAGGTCGATTACAGACTTTGTTAGATTATCGTAAGAAATAAATGTGTTTATCAGAAGTGATCTGCTATGTAAGTATGTTTTCTCCTCAGACCACGGGAAAAAAGTGTTTTGAATTCAATTTTGATTTTTGAAATGGTATATTTAAAAAAAAACTACATAAAATAATTTTATTAAAAAAAGTTTTTTTGATTGCTCAATTTTTCCAGAAACGTGTGTCTCTTATAGGAGACGCTGGGACCCTGGCAACTAGTTTGAATTAATAATCACAAACACATAACATATCGCCCACAGGAGACGGTGGGTCCAACGAGGTGCTTGTAAATAATAAAATTCGATAGAGCCTAAGAACTCATCATAAATTGTATAGCGCCCTTGAGGTGATTTTTCACAAGAATGACACTCAACAAATTATCCAATTATCATTATTATTAACCAGATAACAAAATGTTACATTAATAAAAATCAAGAAAATTTCATATCTGGGTCATATACTTCGAGGGGAGAAGTATCACTTGCTTCATTTGATATTGAAAGGCAAGATAGAGGGTCGCCGAGGGCCTGGTAGGAGACAAATGTCTTGGCTGCATAATATACGAGAGTGGACCGGCATTAAAAGTGTGGAGGAGCTATTCCGGGCAGCGCAAGACAGAGAGACATTCTCAAGAGTGATCGCCAACGTCGGGGGGACCTGATACGGCACACAAAGAAGAAGAAGAAGAAGATAACAAAAACCATATTTCAGTCACTCATGAACAATTATTCGCCATTTATCGAATTGGCTTTTAACTTGAGCTATCCATAGCGTCCATTTCTCAATTGAAATGGTTAGTACGTGACCCTCCATTTCAACACGACACTACTACAAAACAACATAAATTTCTATTCGAGTTACATAAAATGCTGACTCTACGGCGGAATTGCAGGTAAAACCAATGGGTTACCACCTTGAATCTACACTGCCATCGATATTTTCAATTTGCTTCCTATAATCAATTTACCATCTCCAGCATCTGGAAGTTATTCTGTACTTCAATGTCTCCCCTTATATAATGCTTCCCCTCACCATCTCTGAACTACATCCTGAAAAGGCTTGGTTAGTTAAATGTTAGAATTAATTTACTTGGCTTCTCACAGGACCTCGGTTTGAATTTCCTTCGTTATGAGATGCGTTTTTTTAGTGCACAGTCTGCACAATGAACAGGCTGCGATTGAGGGGGAGGTGAATAAATAGTTTTTTTAACATAATTTTAATTAGCTCACGAGATTATTTTTTCGGAGGAACAAATCTGGGACATAGTACATCTGTACAGTGGAGGTTATCCACCTCTTACCCCCCTGGTATAAGTAACAGATGGTTACTCTTCAAGGCTCTCGCAAGATTCTAATTTTTTTGTTAAACGAAGCTACATTTATTTATTTTGAACGAATCTAGACCTCCAGTGTCCTTGCATACGTTGTTAGTAAGCAGTATGCAAGTGCTTAACAGGAAAAAACAAAATGCAAAAAAATAGGTAATTAAGACAAAGATAAATTAAACAGAGCAAAAGAAAAACTCATTCATGAGGGGCAATGAGGCGGCATTGTATCTGTAAAAACCTGCAAGCACCTGCATAAAATAGAGAACATAAGTAATACAATAAATCTCAAATCAATTGGCAAGTACCAACAAAAAATGTGAATGGCTTACGGTCTGACCATAAACTACACTTAGCTTCCGTGTCCCTTAGCCAACCACTCAGTGAAGCCTCAAAGAATGAGTACATCTACATCTGTACAATAAAATACCCTATAACATTCGTAATTTGTCTAACACCAGTAGAATATTGGCAGAATTATGACAATAGTATCTATAACAACGCTGGCCGCTAGAAGATCTAGTGTAAATTAAAATTCTGAAAAGTACTGCATGATTATATGATTTGAAATGTGTGTTATATAATACAAAATTATGTTTGAAAATTTAACAAATCTGCCAACGACCTACGGTGTAACCTTATTGTACTAAAAATAAACATTTTTTCTCAATATTTGAAACATTCCTTTACTAGATAAAAGAACAATGTTTCGAAATCGATTTATACTTTTTTTAAGTCAATAGGTACGTCTAGAATTTAAAAAATAACATATTTCCGGTTGTGTCTGTTTATTCAAGGTGATTTTTCACAAAAACGACAAAAACGATATTATTATTCTAAAGACATAATATTTTGATTTTTTCTAAGAAAAACTATCTTTTAATAACTTTTGAAGGTTATTCCTATCAATAAAATAAAATACTTTTTTTTGTTTAAAACCACGAAATTTAAATTTAAACAAAAAAAGTATTTTATTTTATTAAATATGTCAAACCACAAAGTGATTGCTTTCTACCTATCAATGTAACATATAGAAGATAAAAATTCACAATCGAGTTAAAATATAACTACACTCCATGTTAGTGGATTGCTAATTTGCTTTTTAAAATATGCGAGACTGTTTGCGTAGATATCTAAATAGTAAGTAGATATCTATATACTCACATTCAATAGACATAATAGTAGATATCTATATATTCACATTCAATAGACACAATAGTAGATGTCTACATAGTCACATTCAGTAAACATAATAGTAGACATCTATACAGGGTGTTAAGGGACGTACTTGACTTACTTTAACCAGTGATTCCTGAGATTATTTGGAGTAAAAAATGTAAATGAAATTTTGGTCTCCGATGACTTTTTTTGACAAATTTTTTTTTCACAATTTTTTTCTTCAAAATCAAACAACAAAAAAAATTCTTCCACACTTCGTCACTGGTCACTCAGCTGAGAATCCAACCAACCACTTACCCCGCCTTCAGCTGTCCAACACCCACCTTTTTTATGTTTTTGTAGAAAAAATAAATAAAAAAAAACATCAAAAAAGTCACCGGAGACCAAAATTTCATTTACATTTTTTACTCCAAATAATGTCACGAATCACTGGTTAAAGTAAGTCAAGTACGTCCCTTAACACCCTGTATAGTCACATTCAATAGACATAGTAGGAGATATCTATATAGTCACATTCAATGGACATAAAAGTTGATATCTATACGTATAGTCACATTCACAGACGACACATTCGAGACAATAGATTTAAATAGGCAATATTGTTATTAAATAATTCAAGATGGAAAATACATATTATGACTCCCGAATGAATGAATGGTTTTAAGCATTTGACGGCCGGCGTAGTGCAGCGGTAAGGCGCCTGACTAGCATTCCGAAGGTCGCGGGATCGAATCCCGGCGTGGCAAATAAATTTTATTTGATTAATTTGTGTAATTCACAATTTATTCATTCAAAATAATATATAGTATATTTGCGGCACGTTCCAGAGTGGAAGATACTCTCAGTATCGCCCTGGTGTAAGACCACTATTCAGAATTGAAACGTTGCTTGAAATGGCTTCTGCCGTGTTTGGTTACCAGATCTGAATAGCCAGGTACTTCCCCACCTTCCAATTCCCTATCTCCTTCCCCTCCCCACTACCTACAGCTTCACAACATACCCCAATTGGGGATGCCATAGTCCCACTGGCTCCAGACGGGAGCAGTTGGGACTCTTGTGCGGTATTCATGTAAAAAAAAAAAAAAAAAAAATAGCATATCATGAATAATTTTGTGTAAACGTCGCGTCGTAAGTCTGCAAATTGTCTTCTTTTTTATGAAGATATATTATATTAAAATCGATGTATTCACTGGAGTATGACAAAAATCAGTTGTTCATTGTTACAGATTACAGAGGAAGTGGGTAAAAACCGATCCCATTACAAAAACACGTTACAATATTTCCACCGCAAAGCTACGGCTGCCAGCCGACGTGATTAGCTATAATGTGTTTTTTGTTTGACTGGTCGGTTTACTTAGGCATGCCTAAAAAACCCCAGGAAAAGGGCCTAGAAGACCGAGGGAAGGAGAAGGGAAAGAGGTCGGTTGGGATGGGTTGGGTTCGGCTGGAGAAATAGCTGATGATTAATCGCTCGTGTCCAATGATGGCACCGGATCATTTTGTCTTGCGGATCCGGAGCGATATAGGGGCGTATTGGAAACTAAATATACATTTTTATACGCGGGGAATAAATGGTGATAATTTTAATGATTCTTCTTTGTGAGGCGCTATTTTCTAGCAAAATTTCCTAGTGAGGTTGTACTATGTGAAAAATCGTACTATTACTTTATACGAGAAGCAATAAATAAATAAATAGATCAATTTGTTAAGTGATAATGGTTATTAAAATTTTTAAATATTTTTTAATATCAATGGACATAAAAGTTGATATCTATACGTATAGTCACATTCACAGACGACACATTCGAGACAATAGATTTAAATAGGCAATATTGTTATTAAATAATTCAAGATGGAAAATACATATTATGACTCCCGAATGAATGAATGGTTTTAAGCATTTGACGGCCGGCGTAGTGCAGCGGTAAGGCGCCTGACTAGCATTCCGAAGGTCGCGGGATCGAATCCCGGCGTGGCAAATAAATTTTATTTGATTAATTTGTGTAATTCACAATTTATTCATTCAAAATAATATATAGTATATTTGCGGCACGTTCCAGAGTGGAAGATACTCTCAGTATCGCCCTGGTGTAAGACCACTATTCAGAATTGAAACGTTGCTTGAAATGGCTTCTGCCGTGTTTGGTTACCAGATCTGAATAGCCAGGTACTTCCCCACCTTCCAATTCCCTATCTCCTTCCCCTCCCCACTACCTACAGCTTCACAACATACCCCAATTGGGGATGCCATAGTCCCACTGGCTCCAGACGGGAGCAGTTGGGACTCTTGTGCGGTATTCATGTAAAAAAAAAAAAAAAAATAGCATATCATGAATAATTTTGTGTAAACGTCGCGTCGTAAGTCTGCAAATTGTCTTCTTTTTTATGAAGATATATTATATTAAAATCGATGTATTCACTGGAGTATGACAAAAATCAGTTGTTCATTGTTACAGATTACAGAGGAAGTGGGTAAAAACCGATCCCATTACAAAAACACGTTACAATATTTCCACCGCAAAGCTACGGCTGCCAGCCGACGTGATTAGCTATAATGTGTTTTTTGTTTGACTGGTCGGTTTACTTAGGCATGCCTAAAAAACCCCAGGAAAAGGGCCTAGAAGACCGAGGGAAGGAGAAGGGAAAGAGGTCGGTTGGGATGGGTTGGGTTCGGCTGGAGAAATAGCTGATGATTAATCGCTCGTGTCCAATGATGGCACCGGATCATTTTGTCTTGCGGATCCGGAGCGATATAGGGGCGTATTGGAAACTAAATATACATTTTTATACGCGGGGAATAAATGGTGATAATTTTAATGATTCTTCTTTGTGAGGCGCTATTTTCTAGCAAAATTTCCTAGTGAGGTTGTACTATGTGAAAAATCGTACTATTACTTTATACGAGAAGCAATAAATAAATAAATAGATCAATTTGTTAAGTGATAATGGTTATTAAAATTTTTAAATACATACATATTGAGTGAATATCAAAACTACCGAAGTTGAAGGAAGACGACTTTGCTCACTAATAAATTGTTGGCTATTTAAGACATACAGATTTTCTCTTGAGGGTAAAGATTATAACTTATAACGAATAAATTTCTAAAGCGTACTAACTATTTTATGAAACATCGCATCGCCTCAAGGGCGCTGTAAAAGACTAGAAAATCACTTTAAGGCACGATGTACCCGCTCAAAAAGAATGAGATGGAGAGATATGTAAATAAGAATATTAGAGAGAGCGCGTTAATATTAAAAACGATAATATACGAGCGAAAATTGTGAAAATGTTTAACAAAAACTCATTCAAAATAGAGCAAAAATCTCCTGCAATAGATAATAAATTCTATATAACTTGTAAAATAACTGAAAAAACATGTTTATAATAATTTTCGGAGCATACTTGGCGATTTTTTTCTATCGAGGGAATTTAATATCATTGCCGTTTCGGTATGGGGAATGTATAGATATTTTCTTCTAGAATAACATATATCTATTTAAAAGCTTTAAAACTTATTTAAGGAAAATATGTAATAAATCGGTAGAAATGCGGGAAGCCGGGGCCTTAAGCTGTAGTTAAATAACCATAAAAATACTTTTGCCATTCTATTTAGAATTAATTCATGAAAACAATAAATTAAGTGATACAAAAGTAGTTTTACATACCCACAGGTTTCCTTCACAATCCACCGCATAGTTTTGAGGTTATAACTTGATCTTTTCTTACCTGTAACAAACAAAAACAGAAATTAAATAAATGATGTTGACAGTTGCCACCGTCTGTAAAAATCTTAAAAATAAATAAATAAATAATTGTTTTTGAAAGTTAATGAAATATACTTTCAAATTTAGAAATAAACATAATTTTTTAAAAGTAATTTTTTAATTATAAATTTTTTTAATGCAAACATAAAAAAGTTTTAAAAATGGCACACAACACGTTTTTTACGACCTAAAATTAATAAATAAGATAAAAACACACATATATTTTATTATAAAAACGTCGTTTAAACGTTATTATCACCTCAATTTTTTGTCAATTCATGTAAAAATTATTAATAAAAAATTCTCAAAATTTCATAAATCTTTTTCAAATAGCGGTCGGAATCTTTGGTTTCATAAAGACGTATATTATACATATATTTTTTATTTATTTTTTACATGAGCTCCACACAGGAGGCCCTGAGGAACATAATTTCCCTCAGGGCCTATGTCATCTTTATGCTCACCTATGATGCTGTGTGGAGGGTTTTTTTAAGGAAAGGAGGGAGAGGAGAGTTCTGGGAAGGAAAAGGGTTTAAGGGGCGGGTAGGAATCTTGGGTTCAGTATGTCCTGGTCATCCGCCTCCAAGACCTAGACAAACCTGCTAAATCACCAAACGTAGCGAACCACTTGGGGTGACCTATGGCAGAGGTGTTGGTTATAATAATAATAATAATAATAATATATCTTTATTGAACAAAAAAAAAATGAAGATTTATAACTACAAAAACAAAAAGTACATCATAAGTACAGTAAAAGTACAGTTTAAAAGTTGCAATAAATAAAATTTATCCAATAAAGGTTCCCGGGGCGTCGATACCCATTCCCGCCTCCCAAATTAAAATTATTATTTTAGAAAGCAATCACTTTGTGGTTTGACATATTTAATAAAATAAAATACTTTTTTGTTTAAAACCACGAGATTTATTAATTTATGAACCGACCGGTTTCGCTTTACTCAAGCATCTTCAGGGTGCAAATTGATACTGTATTAATTTGTACCCTGAATTGATACTGTATTAATTTTTACCCTGAAGATGCTTGAGTAAAGTGAAACCGGTCGGTTCATAAATTAATAAATCTCGTGGTTTCAAACAAAAAAGTATTTTATTTTATGTATATTTTAATTATTTTGTGGTTAACATCTAGATTTTAATATAAATCTTGGTGTTTTCTCTTTCTAACACACTTTAGATCATGTTTCTCACTATGGTAGTAAGGGAGACACAACTATTTCTATGAGACCTATATGAGTTGTTCCCAAAAGCCAACACATTAGCCTGAGGGGCAAAACCTCCATCTGTTGTGTACATTTTAAGCAAAATAAAATGAATAGATTATAAAATCTTGTTATTGCGCGTAAGACGAATGAATGCATGAAAAATTTTCTTTCTTTAAAATAAATATTGGGGGTGCATAGATCTTGGCCCTTCGGGAAATTCCCAGCCCGTCCCTGTCAACAGCATCCGTGTGTAACGTCCAGGGTAATTGGTGTGGGTAATGCAATTTGTCAACCGTACCGCGACAGAAACGGCATTACACCATTGTTCTACAAAAATATCCTACTAACAATAATAATACGTTTAATACAATTTTAATGCCCCGTCTTGTATTAACCGTCAGTTATTAGCCGAGAACAATGGGTTGTTTCCAAGAGGCGGGCTGCACAGTGCTAATAACCTAATAACTTCTAAAATAACACTTATAATGGTATACATTATTTAACATGACTAATGGTATTCCGTCCAGAGAGGAAGTGAAGCATGGGGTAATAGTGATTTGAAGAAGAGTGCTTCCATACAAGGAGTTAGCGTCAGAAAGTTATTGAGGTAATACCATTGTTTCGCATGGTAATTTCAGAAGAACAATGAAGAATTTCGACGGTGGGATGGGCCTTAAAGTTGTGACAAAACAAGACACAATTATTATCTGAAATTAATTATTAAATTGAAAACACAAAAGCAGTTGTGAAAGCTTCGAATTCAATTTATTTATTTATTGTTTCAAACATTTGCAGAGTGTTTACAATTATTACTTTAACCCGTCTGCTTGGTTCAATATATTCGCACCTCACAATCCGGAAGCCTCGATTTCGCGTAAAAATTCTGAAACCGTCACTTTGGATCGAGATTGTAAAATATCTACGTAAGATAGCTTTCATATTTCAAAGACAATAAGAAGCATTATTTCGTTCTCTTTCTGGTTTAAAGAAAAATACATATGTTTGCATGAGAGGAAGAGAAATATATAGCTTTTAAAATGTAATGCCGCTCGTGACGTTTTTGGTCTTATGAAAGTATAACGCGATTACGTGTTTTGGGATGTATTTATTCCTAATCAAGCAGACGGGTTAATGAATTTGCCATTGGGGTGTGCATAGATATTAACACTTCAATTAAAAATGTTCACAGCATGCGTAAATCGAGGTTCTGTTGTTGCTACTAGTAAAATAACAGAAATAATAAAAAGCAAAATAAAATATAAAACATAGTGAGTACATAATACAGAGAAAGAAAAGACAAGAAAAAAGGATAATAAAGACTCTCAAAGAGTATGTAATAATACTAATTAATAACTTTTAGAGTACCTAATAATCGAAAAATGAATCTGAATTATCTAACGATTCAAGAAATGAACAACAGTATTCTCAAGGCTATGCTTTTTGCAGATGATGTAGTACTGATAGCAGATAATCATTGTGACTTACAGAATAGCCCGGAAAGGTGGAGAGAGATCCTGGAGGAAAAGGGCTTAAAAATTAGCAGGAAAAATACTGAATATTTGTACTTGCCATTTAAAGACACAAATGCTGTAACTTCTTCGATGCAACTGGATGGAGTAACATTGACCAACTGTAAGTCATTTAGGAACAAAACACTGTGTCCTTTTTAAGATAATAACTCTCATAATCAGGAACATGTGTAGGACAGCCTGGAGGCCAACGTTCTAACGCGCTAAAAATCTCAGATGGTAGAAACGTAACCCACCTAGCCCACCACCGTTCTGAAGACGGAGGAGGACACCTACTAATACAAAAATAATGATGCTAGAACTAAACAGAGGTCTTGTACAATTTTCTTCGTTGTTGTATGAAATTCGATTATTAATCTTTTGGATGCTATGTTTTTACTTATGACGCCAGAGTAACACTATCTAAAACATGCGAACACCTCAACAGACGATAGTGAGTAGGTAGTGAGGTGTTCACAAAGCACTACTACTAACCCATTTATATACATTGGAGGGAACCCACCACTTTCCCAACAGAGTTATAAGGAAACATATGGTTTCCTTGAGGTGATTTTCTCTGTAAGCGCCCTTGAGGTGATTTTCTCACGAAAATGGCGCTATAGAAATTATCCAACAATTATTCCTCCTTCACCGCACACCTCAACAATCTATTTTATTGAACGAAGCTACATTTATTTGAACGACTCTATACCCTCCAATGTCCATGCATACGGGGTTAGAAAGCAGTATGCAAGTACTTACATTAACAAAATACAAAAGAATATTACATGTGGCAGCCCGTAGAATAATTCTTCTAAATTTCAAAAACACCCCAAAAACAAATAACGAAAATACTTTTGGCAGTGAAAATCTTAAAACTTATCCAATTCTTCTGAAATCTATAGAGAAAAATATATATTGATAAAAGTGTTAGTGAATAAATAAAAAATAAGAGCTGCGTCCGGTTGAGGAAGCCTGGATAAGAGAAATGACGAAAAGGTAACAGTGATAATAAAATGCAAGTATTTACAATAATAACAGAGAGAAGATAAAATGAATAAACAGAAAACATACAGAGAAGGTTTGTATACAGTTAGTGGTTATTAAGGTGTTTTGTATTACTGGTAATTATTATCTGTTGGATAAGTCTACAACCTCTAAGAACTACCTACATTAGAGCCATCTAAGTCTTATAGCTCGAACTATCACAAAAACAAAATTAAAATGTATATATATTTTGTACAAGATCAATAATACTGAAGGCATAATCCAATCGTCTTCCATTATCGAAATGTCCGTGAAACTCCACAAGTAAATAAACCAAACGTGCAAAAAATGTTTAAACACTTCACCTCGTAAAGAAAGCGAAACGAGCGAAATTTAAACGACCCTGAGAGACTTCTAGTTAATTACTAATGGGCTGTAGTTAAGAACGAAGTTATCGGGCCGATTCTTTTATCCGCGCCGTGGGAACGGGAAATACAGCCACACGCCCTCGCTAGTCTATTGGATACAGTTAATTATAGTTATCTGGCAAGGGAGGGTGGGGTTGGGGAGGAGAAGGACACGAAAAGGGAAAGCAGAAAAAGTAGAGCAGTGTATAACTGGAATGATCTATTATTGGGAAAAAGGACAGGAATTATATAAAATGTAAAATCCAACCAATATAATCAGATTATTCTACTGAAAAGTAACATTCCCAAAAAATGTGGCTTGAAGGCTTTTACCAAAACACTATCGGTATTATTATACCATACAATTGGCTTCACGAAACATACGAAAACAGGCAAAACCAAAATGAAAGTACCGACTCCATTTCTGTTATATTGAGTAAAATGGAAATGAATTCCGGCAAAGAACGGGATTTCTCAAGAATGTAAACAAAGCCGTGGGATGATTTGGTTCCCCGGGGGATTTATTTGTAAAGGACACAGAACTCAGATCGAAATACACACAAGTATATATATATATACCTGAACGCTACAGTACTCATTTTATTGAAACTGTGTTCTTGTCTTCAGTATTTATTTTATATTTTTTATATTTTGTAGAAATTTTCATATAGATACATCTAATGTTTTAATTTAATGATTCATACACCTGCTATCTCAATACATAAAAATTAACGCTTCATTGTTTGTCCGTTAGCGGTCCCTAAACCATTCATCCGATTGCGGTGAAACTTAAGTGAGTTGTTCTATATACAGTGGTGGGCTCTGGCGTTATGAAATTATTTCCTATGCTATTCATCCGATTGGGATTAATCGCACGCCCGCGAAGGCTTCCAAAACTAGTATTAAAAAATTGCAATATGTGGCACGCGAGCTGTTTGAAAACTGAATATAAGGAACGCGCGAGAAGTGAGGGGAACTCGAGAGGGAAGACAGGGAATTTGGAGGGGGGACGCATGAAGGTTAATTAAGTGGCGTTGCAACGCATGCCGGGAACTCGCTAGTTTATCAATAAATGTTAACGATTGGTGTTTATAAAATCACAAAACTCACACATGTTCACTGAGTGCAAGCACAGGAGTGTGCGATTTTTTAGCACCGTAAGGGAAAGGTTAACTGAAATATCAATGAAATTATGTCTTACATAATATGTAGATATAATTGAAAAGTGTAATTCTACCTTGGTTTGATTATTCACAAAAACGGCGCTATAAAAATAAATAAATATGATATATAATAATTATTAGAGTACGATAAGTATTCAAAGATGAAATAAAAATCAATTTTAATTAATAAACATTTAATTAAAAATAGCGAAACATTCAGTAGTATGAAAACCGTCCGCTCTGGCATTATCAAATTTGCGTAGCACAATATGTATTTAAATATCTGTAAAAAAGTTTAAAAAAATAATACCATACCGTTTGAAGGAAATATTCTATAGATAATAATTGTTCAATAAGTAGGATTTTTAAAAATCTCACGAAACTGGGCGAAACCGGATAGTAAAGATATAAAAATTATTTAGTGCTTAAATAGTGCTCTTTTAATACGAGTGAAACTGGCGCCCAACAAAATGTAACCAATTTTAAAAAATATATTAAATTAATATCATTGTAGAAATTAATCATTGATGGGAATAACCTTCAAAAGTTATAAAAAAAGAGTTTTTCTTATAAAAAATTGAAATTAATATCAAGTTACCTTTTTTTTTAAATATTTTTATTCTATTTAAATAAAATGTTCTCTGTTATTATAACATTCTATACCATGAGTAGTACTTAATTTTTTTTGTTGTTGTAACACACATTAAATAATTATATCCTGTATCTAAAGTGGCCGTAGGACGCGCCCAACAAACCCCAACTCTCTCATGTGGAAGCCAAAATTTTGTAACGGTACCAAGATTGACATACCTAGGCTCCCTGATAACAAACGAGAATTATACCACAGAGGAGATCCAGAAGCGCATAGTGAACTAGTACTGGGCGTTGACGATAATTCTATCCAACGCCAACGTCGTTAACGTTGGCAATTTTCAACTGTTGAAAATAGCTGTTGAAAATAACGTCGACGTTGACGCAACTATAATAGGAGATCGACACGATACAAACAAAAAATATATCAAAATCGTATTAAGGAATCCCTTTTAACGGGTGGTTCCCCGAATCATTGATGTATTATTAATTATTATTATCTCTATGCCCCACGCGACACATACGTAATAATAATCCTATAATAACGTTGAAAGTTGAAACTGTTGGAAGACGTTGGTTTCGGTGTTGAAAATATTATCCTGTTGAAGATATATTTTGCTTGTCACTGATAAATTCGCTTGTTGCTTGGCGCTACGTATCGGCCGTATTGGACGGGAAAATAAAAAAAAACGTGCAGTAGGTATGTACATTACCATAAGACCTTGTGTAATTGGGTATAATATCGTTCACGAAGTGTGATCTCTTGACCCTTTTGACTTAATCATTCCAACACCGTTGAAAACAATAGGTACAAAACATTGACAATTATCAATAGGTTATTTTTTTGCTTGTCGTTGATAAATTTGATTGTTCCATGACGCTACGTATCGGCCGTATTGGATGGGAAAATAATAAAAAAAACATGCAGTAGGTACGTACATAACCAAAAGACCATTTAAAATATCGAGTAATGTTGTTCACGAAGTACAAACTCTTAACCATTTTTATTTATTAGGCAGTTGAATCGTTGACTGCGTTGAATAATATTCGCATGTAGGTATTATATTTCAACTGTTGGCGCTAATTATTTTCAACAGCGTTGGACGTTGAAATAATATAACTATTGTTTCCAACGGCTAGTTATATTTTAATACAGTACTATAGTGAACGCAAATCGCTGTTATTACCGCCTACAAAACCAAATAAAATCCAGATTGCTGACCAAAAATACCAAGAAATTAGTGTACAAAACCCTTATCAGACCAGTACTCACATACCAACTAAGAGGAATCAGCTAGCAATGGATGTTTTTGAAAGGAAAATTTTGAGGCGTATCTTCGGACTGGTTTCAGAAAATGGATTTTGGCGCAGACGTTATATCAATGAGCTATATATTCTGTTTAAGGATCTAAAAGTCACAAAATTTATAAAACTGGGAAGACTTCGGTGGCTGGGTCATGTAGAGAGAATGACCGAGCATCAAGCACCAAAGTCCCTGCTGAACTCAAGACCGACAGGGCGAAGGAGCCTGGGAAGACCAAGTTTAAGATGGAGCGACAACGTCCTCAAAGATATGTCCATCTTGGAGATTGTAAACTGGAGAGAGCTGGCGGAGGAAGACTCTTGAGGAGGCCAAGACCCACCAGGGGTTGTAGAGCCAAGAGTGATAATGATGATGACTACTGATAATGTCCTGTGTACCACTGGATTTTTATAATCTCATGAATCATTTTAATATAAAACCCTTTTTTGGCATTTAAATAAATAAATATTCAATAGCATATAAACGCAACTCTAGCTTATTCGTCACACCTCGTTTCTAGCTTCCCCTCCTCTCTACTCTTCCCCAAAACAAAACTTTGAATATTTCAAAACTTATCTCCCGGTTTTCGCTTTCACACATTGTTTTCATGCGAATTTCTGGATGTTTGCATACATAAATAAAGCCTCGGAAAATATATTATATCAAAGTTGCGGCAGTTGTTCGTTTCGGATTCAGGGTCATTATGCTTTGGACCTCTTTCTGTTTTGATCAATGGCAAATTTGAATAAGATAGTTCCCAGTTGTTTTTATCGTATTCTATGCATCGGTTTTTACTTGGATAGAGTTTTTCGTGAATGTTGAAATTAAATTGGAAGAAAAAATAACAAATTAAAAAATAGATCAAATTAAAAAAAAACCGAAGATTATTGAGTATGGAAAAGTATCAAATTATGGAACTAATTGTAATGTGTCTTGGATTAGTTCTTAGATTTGTTCTAATTTGGGAGGCGGGAATGGGTACCGCCGCCCCGGGAACCTTTATTGGATAACCAACACCTCTGCCATAGGTCACCTCAAGTGGTTCGCTATGTTTGGTGATTTAACAGGGGTTCATGGAATGAGGTTTATCTCGGTGTTGGAGGTGGAGGACCACTATTCCTACCCACCCCTTAAACCCTTTTCCTTCCCAGAACTCTCCTCTTCTTCCTTTCCCTAAAAAAACCCTCCACACAGCATCCCAAAAAATGACATAGGCCCTCAGGGAAATTATTTTCCTCAGGGCCTCCTGTGCGGAGCTCATGTAAAAAAAATGTAGTCTACGGGCTCTTCGGGTCACATGGTCTCGTTAACGAGATGCGCCGAAGTTAACCGAAGGTAGGTGGGCAGAGGAGTCATTATAATCCCAGAGCTCACCAAACAAAGCCTAGATTCCAGTTTGAAAGGACGTTAGTACTCCGAACATCAGTGTGATTCAAAGAACCCAAGTCTTTTCATAAGTATTTTGTAGTAGGTACTGGAGAATACTGATAAATAACCAATGTCTATGGAGATTACATTCAGAGATATTACACCAACTAACTAATCAACAATCACGCCGTCGTCTCCCCGCAGAGGTAGGCAGAGAGGATGGACCGCCAAACAACTCTCTTGATACAAACTCCTTGCTTCAATGACATTCACATATTGTCTAATACATAGTCTTGTGTTATTCTGACATTACATGACCCGACTCAACTATTTGGGCTCACATCTGATCACAAAACACTGCTTAATTCATTTCAAAAAATGTTTTTACCGTCGCTTTTTTGAAGTGAAAACTTCTTTAGCACCGTTGTGATTTAAAACTCGATGAAACGAAGAAGCGACACAAAAATAAACAAACACATACATCTATAGGATTTCGCCTGCAAGAGAATGAAATAAACTAATCGGTTCCTTCTTTGTGCTGTGTTTTGTAGCCTCCCCACTCTTATCTAATGTTTTTTTTAAGTTTCATTTCTACCGCGTGTGAACTGCGCAAAATTTTTTTTATACATGTCGTTTTATTCCGATATTGATGAAATTTCGGCCACTTGACCTTCAAAACAAGAGGAAGGTCACTGTCTACATAAGACTTCCAAAACCATCCCTATCATATTTTCTTACAACATAGTTTTGATACTTCTTGATTAAATTTTGTATACTTGACATTCAATATATGGGGAAAATTACTGTGTACATCTGATATAATATATAAAAAAAACTCTGCGTAAAGCCCGGGCAACGCCTGGGATTTCAGCTAGTCCTGATATAAATACAAGGTCGTGTTCACATTCGTCAGATTCATGTTAAATAAATTATTTTGAAAATAATCTAAAACACTTGAATATAATTAGGTTTTTCTACAAACGACTTCCGACCCTCTACCGAGGTGGCAGGAAGTGTTAGGGGGTGGGGGGTTGGTCGGATTGAAAGGGATGAAACAACGGATACAAATAGCCAGGGATAACACTAATTAAAAGCCTGCGCCGTATAGCCAGAAAGTAGGCTTTAGTTTAAAACTTCACGCCGAAGAAAACCGCTGATCGGTCAGTGGGGAAAAAGGATTCATACGATCGCTGGAGTAATTCTGACTAGATGTGCAAAAATAAAATATCAGCCAAAATTTAAAATTAATTTTTAAAAGCCATTTCGAGCTGCTGCTGCCTCTACCTCTAAAAATTCAAATGAAACGCATCAATATATATTATTATATGCCGCTTTATAATTTGAGAGGCGAGTATGTGTACCGTGGCCCCAAGAATCATTTTTTGGATTACCAACACCTCGGCCATAGGTCACCACAAGTGTGTAAAGGGTGATTTGGCATACTGAACCGTCTAAAATCACCCGTTACAAGTGGTTCGCTACCTTTGGTAACTTGGCGGTGGGATTTGTCCGGATCTTGGCGACAGATGCGTATTCCCAACAACTGCGTGACTGGCCGGATCGGGAGAGACCTTTGAGGGAGACCTCTTAACCTCTCCAGAAGATTCATTCGTGCGTCATTTCTGGACACACTGAACACCAGATTCCTACCCACCCTTCTCCTTTTATCTTCCTACAACTTCCTCTCCCAAAAATATCCTCTATACAGCACCCCCAAAGATGGCATAGGCCCTGAGCCGAATTATTTTCTTAAGGGCCTCCTGTGCAGAGGTAATATAAAAACAGATAATAATAATTTGCTCCTAGTGAGGTTAAGAAACACTAAAATATTTACCGGTCAGTGATTGAGTGGGCATAGCGCTTGAATCCCATCCGGGCGTCGCGTGTTCAATTCAAGTGTTTATAAGTAATCTGAGTCTTTTACCAGATATAGGGTACATTTTTACATATAACTACGTACTCAACCCAAATTTCGATTTTTCGGAGATGTCTGACTAATCAACGGTTCGATCGATATATCCAAAGCTAGCTGACCCGGCCACGCGTTGCTGTGGCTAATAAAACACAACGTCATCTACTGGATGGTTATCCAACCTTTAGGTATAACCATCGCCGTCTTTGAGTTTATCGCGAAGAGACAGACAGATGCCGCGGAGGACTTTAATTTATAATACGTAAAGATAGTGTGAAAGATTATAATAATGTGCATGAAATACTTGGGGTAACTAATGTATTTAAGATAATAAGGATTAATACTGTATCCGTCTAAATAACTTTTCAATTACCGCAATGTACGTGACCATTTTTTTAGAAGATGGAATGGATATAGTAAGCTATCCGTAAAAGATAGATATATGCCTTCGCGGCCTTTTTTATAGATCTATAAAAGAGGAATATCCCACCATGCATTGTTTTGTTATATCCCAAAAGGATTAGGCAGCGTTTTCGATGAAAGCTACCAGGCGGCTCGACTTTTTCCGACACTTCTAACAATTATCGTTATGTTTCAACCAATTTACACAAATCCTTGACAAATTACATACCTAAACCTTCCTCACGAAACACTCTATAGTAGTTTTCGAGTTTATCGCGAACAGACAGACAGACAGACAGACGACGCGGGGGACTTTAATTTATAATATGTAGAGATGTAGAGATGAGCTTTCAAAGAGAACATTGGTAAAATGTATGTAATATTGTCTCGTGAAGTCACACTCACTACAATTCATAATTCGAATGCAGTGTTAGTCTAATCAAAAATAAACTATAATCATCTTTGGGAATGATGTGTGGTTAGGTTTTTAGGAAACGGGAGGGGTTAACCGTAGGGTTCAAGAGATTTTTTGTGCGTAGAAGGAGCAAACACGAAAATTCGGATTCCACACAGAATTTAAAAACACTTTTCAATATTTCAGTAATATATTTGTACCTGAACAATCCTGCGCGAGTTATATCAACGCGTTAATGGTATTTTTAGAACTACCAGCAGAGGTCGAGGTCGATTCAAGGACAATTGGGATTCGATTAAACCCGACATTAAAACAGTGGAGCAGTTAACTCAATCTGGATTTAAATCATTTGCTTTCAATGTACAGATAATTAAATTTAACATCATTACTGATTGGTGATTTTTGAACTGTAAGTTTAATCGTAATGCTCATTATTAAATTAATTAACATATCAGCAATGTACACAAAAATGGTGAAATAAAACCACAGACGAAAATAAATGTAAAGTGATACAGAAATATCACGAAGTTTCTATCTATTTTATCCATTTTTAATTCTTTAGACCCTGAGGAAAAAAATCTCTCCAGGATTATCACTCTTTGGGGATGCTGTGTGGTAGGTATTTTTACAGAAAAAAAGTTCTGGGAAGGAAAAAACTTTGAGGGGTGGGTGGGAATCTGAGAGTCAATGTGTACAGGAGTGACGGGCGTATGAATTCATTCCTTCCACTGCGGTGCAAGGCGATGGGGCGAGAAATTACGGCTGAAGAGGTCAAAAGGACTTCCTCAACAAATATCTCCCAATCTGGTCCGCCACGCAGTACGTGGGCAAACGCATTCGTCGCCAGGACCTAGACAAACCTCAACCCATGAACCCGGGCACTGATAATGAGTTACCAAAACTAACGAGAAGAAAAACTAAAAGAACGCCCTATAACTATTTACACCAAAATTATTGAAGAAAAACTTCTTTACGCACGTTTGACTTGGGGAGTAAGCTAGCGAATGCGTGACGAGAGCGTTACGAAAAGTGAGGCGAACGGTAGTTGAGAGGGAGGTATAAGTTAGTGAAGATAGAGAGTTACGTTTCGTATATTACTGTAGGGGCAAGAGAGAGAGATGCGAGCACACATTTTCTTCCTTATGGCAGGGATGTTGGATATCGAATAAATGGTTCTGGGGCGACGGTACTCATATTCGTCTCCCAAATTGAAATCGGGATTGATCTTTTGGTTTTCTATGTCTTTTTTATATTATCACTAGCTGACCCGACGAACTTCGTACCGCCTCAGAATCAATAGCTGTTGAATTAAATTCAGTTTTTTTATTAAGTTAAAAATTACGCAATGAAGCAATTATCAATGCGCAACTGTCCGTGTTTTGTTTTTGTCAGTATCAGAGATGGCGTTGTGTACGGATTTATATTTTTGTGATTTTCTTACTTTTACAATTACTTACGGGAATACGGGTGCCGCCGCCCCGGAAACCATTTATTGAACAACCAACACCTCTGCCATAGATCATCCCAAGTGGTTCGCTACGTTTGGTGATTTAGCAGGGGTGCCCGGGTTCATGAGGTGACTTATGTCCGGGTCTTGGCAGTTGATGCGCCTGCCCACCTGCTGCGTGGCGGGCCGGATCGAGTGAGACTGGTTGAGGGAGGTCTTTTGACCTTTCCAGCCGGACTCTCTCGACCCATTGCCTTGCACCACAGTTGGAGGGATGGATTCATACGTCCGTCACTCCCGGACACACTGACCCCCAGATTCCTACCCACCCCTCATACCTTTTTCCTTCCCAGAACTTTCAATCCTCCCCATTCCTTAAAAAGATCCTCCACACAGCCTCTCCTAAGATGACATAGGTCCTGAAAGAAATTATTTTCCTCAGGGCCTCCTGTGTGGAGCTTATGTAAAAAAAATGCGTTTCATTTCAGAGATTTATTATAATTATTGTATTTTTCCTTTGGAGGTGTGCAGACATACGTTCACCATTTGTCTCATTTTCGACTATTGACATTGAGTGTGTAAGAAAGAAGGGCAGCATTATATAATTAAAAACAAATGCATAAACTTCGCTAAATCTTATCTAATTAATATATTATCTAATTAAAATCTTATCTTATTAAAATCTTATCTTATTAAAATCTTATCTAATTAAAATCTTATCTTATTAAAATCTTATCTTATTAAAATCTTATCTTATTAAAATCTTATCTTATTAAAATCTTATCTTATTAAAAATCTTATCTTATTAAAATCTTATCTTATTAAAATCTTATCTTATTAAAATCTTATCTTATTAAAATCTTATCTTATTAAAATCTTATCTTATCGCCATCCACATAAGGATTTTTATTGTTAGCGGCCTGATCTCGAATTTTGGTACATCGCCTTAAACAATTATTGCAAAGCTTGTTTTAGTTTAAACTATTCTCAACGGTCGTTTAAATACGCGTTATCCGTATTTACCAAGTCCTCTAACTGCGCCACCGGTTACCTCCCTCTATCTTATTTATTCGCCAAGTTCACCCTCCGTCTTCCCTATCTACCTTTCATCCCCTAACTGTACCTTAACACCAGTGGCGTGCAAAGCTTTATGACCAAAGATAGACTGTGTGCAGTTTTCATGCCAGGAATGAATAATTATTATTGTGCTTTGAATATTTAAAATTGGCCAAGCATCAAATAAATAATTAACGATTGGATTATTTCTGTAGCGTTGTTTTCGTGGGGAAATCACTTTAATGACGCTTTAGAACTTAATTTATTTAATACGACGGGTGGTTTCAGAGAATTTTAACAATTCATCGAATATTTTTCAAGTTCTGTTCTATGATTACTTCATTTCTGTGAAGCATCTAGTCCATAATGATATAATAAGAGAACATCCACAAAACCCGAAAATCAATTTTAAAATTTGATGGAATTGTTCATATGGTTTTCATTTTTACTTATCAGAAATTACAAGTAATAAAGGTGGAATATTTCGCAAACTTTCATGCAAGCACTACGCGGATGAATCCAAAACGATACGATACAAATGCATGAACTTTCTAATAAAGTGTGTTTTATCGGAAGTGTCCTGCAGGTAAGTATGTTTCTGTATCTATTTGTAAATAATGAAATTAGATAGGGCCTAAGATTCATAATAAATTGTAAAGCGCCCTTGAGGTGATTTTAACAAAAACGGCGCTCTACATTATTATTCAATTATTATTATTATTAAATGTACCTCTCTAGCCAGGAAAACTCCGCGGTGCGACATGGGGACACTGATTTGTTAAGATCTTGTTTCACATGATCTGAGGATGGGAAGGAGGTTACAGTTTAATCGACCGGTGTACTGTACATAGCAAACTTAAAAAGTCAATATTTGAATTTAGAATGTGAAGAAATAAACAAGAAAGGTAAGGGAACGTACCCATACTACGTGACCAAATTTTTGAACCCCCCCCCCCCCAAACGGAACGAAGCAACCTCAAGCTGTGTTTCGCAAATATACACGCAGCCGATGTTCCAATATTCAACGGAAACAAGACCGAAAAAACATAACCTCTCCAGCAGGACTCTCTTGGAACATCGCCTTGCATAGCAATGGGATTAATTCACACACCTGTCGTCACTCCTGGACACAATGACCCTTGTCTTCTTCCTACTCACCTCTTATATATTTTTCCTTCCCAGAACTTTCCTAAAAATACCCTCCACACAGCATCCCCAAAGATGAAAGCATTTTCTAAAATTTTCCCTATTTTTTTCTACCATATTTTTATGTTTGATTTTTTTAAGGTAGTCACTGCTTTCAGTCTTTATGAACTACCACTGCTAAATGGGTCAAGTCTCGTTCATTCGACACTCCGGAATTGCCGCGGTCTCTTCCGGTCTATCCTGACCCCAGGATTTATTTCCAATTGCCGAGTTTGAGCGCAAAGAGCGCTTTGTTTGCGGCCCGGAAACACCTATCCCGAGAAATGGGAGCGTGATAAACCCGAAACGTAAACTTCGGATTCTTCGGACGGATAAGTTATTCACTTGTGCTTCGGATTACACGGTGAGACGTCTCAAACGCGAGGGGATTTAGAGATTTAAAATAAGACCAGGTACTGTACTACAAATCTGCCTCGATAAACTTGTGCTCGTATATGCAGGCAAGAATTTATTATTATAAGAACACCTTTACTGTTGTTTTTTTGGTTCATTTTAGAAAACTCCAAAAATAATGGTGATTATTGTATTACACTGTCGCAGACCCGTGAAGTGAAAAATCACGGAATATAATAATTCCAAATATGAAACTTAAAAACAGACAATTTAAAAGGCGCCTAGTTCTTAGGCCTCAATTTATGACTATAAATCTCAGATCTTTAAATATTACCTACTGATCATATGCATGTTATGATTAGGTACCTTAACACGGGCATTAGCCTAGTATGGTAGTAAAAAAAAAACATAATAGTGTACTTTCAAGAATTGTAAGAAATAATAAATAAAAAAATTCGTTATCAACTTTTTGTACTTATATAATTATTATTTGATATTTTATACATATTATAAATTAAAGTCCTCCGCCGTGCCTGTCTGTCTGTCTGTCTGTTCGCGATAAACAAAAAACTACTGAACGGATTTTCATGCGATTTTCACCAATAAGAAGAGGACAATAGACATGAGGAAAGTTTAGGTATATAATTTGTCAAGGTTTTGTGCAAATTGGTTGAAATATTTGTATATAGGAGAATGTCTTGGCAATCGGGCTAAGTGAATTTGATTTGTATGCAAATTAATAGATGGCGGTGGTTATAAAGGTTAGGTAACCATGTAGCAGATGGCGTTGTGTTTCATTAGCCACAGAAATGCGTGGCCGGGTCAGCTAGTTATTGGTAAAACTGTTAACGCTAAACATTTTTTAGTTATGTAAACACATTTCTTTCAATAAAGATTTATTATTATTACTGTATCAATATTTTTTTCTTCGGATCCTACACAATTTTGTGCTTCAAGAAAAATGTTCTATGGCGTTCTGCGAGGTCCTGAACTTGGTCCTCTTTTAATTGACCTTTTTAGAAATTGTGCGTTTGAGTTGATAATTTACTCGCCACAAAAATGACAAATTTGTGTCACCTTTTGGAATACCTTGAAATAAATAATTGCAAAAGCTGGTAAGTAACTCCACAGACAAAAATAAAAACGGCCAATTTTTATGGGGTATGTGTAAACGTCGGTTTGGCTTGGCTGTTCATTTATGTCGAAGGTTTTAAGCGAAGAAACGAAACTTTCACATCAAAATTTAAAGCGTGATTATTAAAACACACTTAAAGTAACAAAAATGGATGATAAAGACGTGAGTTTGCGACGAGGCAACACTAATAAGACAGGTTCTACTATAGCGAATAATGAATCAAGTATTCCAACAATTATTGATCGTGCATTTTTTACAAAATTTTAAACGAGTATGAAAGATGGTTAAAACATTTATAGAAGCATTAATAAATCCAGCAGTTCGGTCAAAGGTCAGCCGAGATTACATGTTTTGACTGCGGCTCATTATGCATTCCGCAAGCACTCGTGGCTTCTCATATTTTAATCTTTGTTTTTTCTCTCAGACATGATCGATCCCGCGATCGAGCAGATGCCGTATTCTCGGATCGAGAAAGCTCGCTTCGTCTGCACATCGAAATTCTCGACAAGCATAATAAATCAGACATTACATTATTTGAGATGCAAGGCTCGCTAGGCAATGAGCACTTATTTGTGTACTAGAGGAATACATGGAGCAGGGTTGTGTCGGATACATCGAGCTAATCTTTCGGTCACTTAGCCGATATATATTCACAGAAACAGCAAGTCAATATTTTTTTTGAGGTGCACTTTCATTAGTCTAAAGCGGCTAACACATGCTTTTGAACTTTTAATATAAGACATATTTCAGAGTACGTACTCATATACCTTACTCAAATTATCAAAATCTGCCATAGGCACTTCTAACATTTACCCTCAGATATATTTATAAGGAAATAGCAAGTCGATTTTTTTTATCGGGTAATTAACGCTATTTAGTTTGAAAACACGACTTAAATACAAATAATGTCCTATACACTATAACTTTTCTAGACAACAAGAAATACCGATCGTAAGACTATATTAACAATATGTTTTTATGCGCAAAGTACAACCAAGTTAAAAACGGTCGAAAGACTGGTTGATATAACGATATAAGAACGGAATCAGTGTAAGAGTCATTGTCAATTATTGATTTCCTACATTATTCACAATTTTAAATAGCCTCAAGTATGCTTTACGAAGTTAGAAAACAAATTGAAACTTGAAATATTTTGTTAAAGTGATTTTGTTGGTTTTGGCTGCGAAAACGTTCGATTGGTGGGATAAAATATCACAAAAAAAATAGATAGTGCAAAAAGAAAATTTGATATAAATTATAGAATTTAGACCGTAGGGGCTAGCTCCGAAACAAGGATTTCGACCCTTTTTAAATTCATAGATGAATTTCGACATATTCCAAGTTTTATGTCCTAATGCTTGGCTTCGTTCTTAGAAATTCCAGAGTTTTCAGGAATATTTCAACTTTAAATTTTTTGTATACATCCTTAGTACGTAGTCACGTCGAATATAACTCCTCGATCTGGTCCCCCCCATTTAAAAATACATTCAGATTCAATCGAAAAAATTCAACACAAATTCTTAAGACACGTTAATTTTAACCTCGGTATTCCCATCGAAAACATAAATTATAATTACTTGATGAAAGAATTAAATTTATTAAGACTCTCAGATCGAAGAATTATATCCGACTTAATATTTATGTTCAAAATTGTAAATGGTAGAATAGACAGTCCTGATTTAACTAAGTTCATTGAATTTCATATTCCCACGAGAACCACTCGTTCTAAAATCATTTTTAAATGCAACAATAATCGGACTGAGTATACAAAACACTCACTTTTACCTAGGTTACATGAAGTTACTAATAGATATGCAGATGTGATTGATCTATTTAACTGCCCGGAACATAGGTACAAGAAGGCTATGCTATCATTTTTTTTTAAATCACTATTAATTTTAATATTTAATTAAATGAAGACAATATAAGCGAAACTCAATCGAAAATCTGAAAACAGAAAAATCAGAAAAAGATATTGACACATCTGGGACACGAACCCAGGACCTCTCGCTTACCGGACGAACGCGCTAACCACTGCGCCACCAGATGTTTTCAGATTTTCGATTGAGTTTCGCTTATATTGTCTTCATTTAATTAAATATTACAATTTGAGATTTTACTCATAAAGTTAAAATAAAAATAAAAAAACTATTAATTTTATTTGTATTATAGATTTTTGCATGTAAATGTATCTCTGGTGTCACTTCCCAATGTAACGTCACAATTAACTGTTATACATACACTGTTTTATCATTACTAATATTTTGAATATGAACTTGTGACATGTAATTAGTGTTTATGGCATATTTATGCCGTTTGTATTAAATAAATAAATAAATAAATAAGTAAATAAATACAAAGAACAACTTAGTTTCTGGTTTAAGATTTAGTTCATTCAGCCATCCGAAATCTGATTTAAGAGTTGACTGTCGTCAATTGGTGTTTTAGGAAATGTTCAGTTTGAAGCAAAGGATGATCTTTCCTATCTTATCTAAACCACTGGAGCATTTTGACCAATTTGTAAACACCCTTGACTGTCGTCAATTGGTGTTTTAGGAAATGTTCAGTTTGAACCAAAAGATGATCTTTCCTATCTTTTCTAAACCACTGGAGCATTTTGACCAATTTGTAAACACCCTTGACTGTCGTCAATTGGTGTTTTAGGAAATGTTCAGTTTGAACCAAAGGATGATCTTTCCTATCTTATCTAAACCACTGGAGCATTTTGACCAATTTGTAAACACCCTTGACTGTCGTCAATTGGTGTTTTAGGAAATGTTCAGTTTGAACCAAAAGATGATCTTTCCTATCTTTTCTAAACCACTGGAGCATTTTGACCAATTTGTAAACACCCTCGAGCGTTCGCTGGCTGAAATTTGGCCAATTTTAAGAGATATTTTAAAACGTTTAATGGAATTCTTTTAAATGTTCCATCGCACCACATAGATAACTGAGTATTTTCAGTTTTCAACTAGAGATATCTCTCATATCTTCTGAATTATTGAAATATTTTTTCTTACAAATCATTGATTATAAATGTTACTTAAAAAATGCATTTTCTAATTCAAATTTACATCTGTGATTATCAACTAGGCTATAGACAACATATAGGAGTCATAATTTTTAATATTCTACAAATAGGTACTATGCACACCAATTTTAAAGTAAATAACAGACTGTCAATAAATGTAACGAATTTTAATATTTTTTTAATGAAACCTAAAAATATGGGATAAATGGTTAAATATAGAAGGCGCATTCAATGGATCTGGGAGGCGGGTATGGGTACCGCCGCCCCGGGAACCATTTACTGGACAACCAACACCCCTGTCACAGGTCACCCCAAGTGGTTCGCTACGTTTGGTGACTTAGCAGGGGTGCCCGGGTTCATGGGATGAGGTTTGTCTAGGTCTTGGTGGCGGACACGTTTGCCCAACCACTGCGTGGCGGGCTGGATCGGAGAAGATTGATTGAGGAAGGCCTTTTGACCTCTCCAGCCGGATTCTCCCGACCCTTCGCTTAGCACCGCATTGTGAGGAATAGATTCATACGTCCGTCACTCCTGGCCACACTGACCCCCAGATTCCTACCCATATCTCATACCTTTTTCCTTCCCATATTTTCTTCTTCTTCCTTTCCCTTAAAAAACCCTCCAAACAGCATCCGCAAAGATGACATAGGCCCCTAGGGAAATTGTTTTCCTCGGTGCCTCCTGGGTGGAGCTAATGTAAAAAAAATAAATTATATTCTGAGGTATGATTTTTTTTTATGACAGCGGGAAATTTCCAAATCGACGCTTGAGTTTCAATTATTAACGTAGTGAATAACTACAACAACAAAATGTTACATAAATCTCGATTATCAATGTTCAATGTTCAATGTGCAACCCTTTGAGAATGAATTATTTGCGATTGTAGTCTAGAAATGGCCACACATTGATCACCAGACAACGGACTGCTATCTGAGTACTGCAGGATAGTTGGGTAGACTACGCCACATGGGTACCGGCTCTAAAAGGAATTAATTCTCAAGATCCCGAGACACTGAGACTCTGCTGGGATGCTGGAATTGTTGGCCGCATCGGAACAACGTGTAGTCTCGTGTAATCCCCATGAGATCACAAGACGCGAGGGGTTTTAAAATATACACGCAAAGGTTTAAACTTTACAGAAAGATGCATCTTGATTCATGTCAGTGCAGCTTGATTCGAGGACTTTTAAATAAGACTTGGGAGCTTAATTAACACGTTTCAAAGGTGCTTCGTGTGGTCACAAGAAGAGGTAGGCAGATATCTCAGAGAGGATCTGTAACAGTCTCTCCCTCCATCCACCTAGATACAATAGACAACAATTGTATATTTTTTGCTTATAGAGAAGGTTATTACTGACAGGATTAAACAACCGAAACAAAATAATAATAATATTTGGAAGATTTGTTTTGATGCGCCGTTTTAGTGAAAAATCACCACAAGAGCGCTGTACAAATTTATGATATAATTCTACAATGCTGTGTCTTACATTTAACTATCGGAGTATATTATTACGTTAGCGTCTGCGTGTTTGAATTTCGGATCCCAGCCACGAGTGCATGTCGGACGACACTCTTAACGGCAGTGGAATGCGTACGTGGAATTTCACACAAAGCTACTGCTATAATTCGGTTTCTAATTCAATAATTCGACACAAGATGACGCTACTTCCGCCAGCAGCTCGCATGTGGATGTTTCTTCCCTACGGATTTATAGAATTTAAGTATCTATCCCGATATGGAGAGATTACATATGGCTTCATTGCCTGTCACTAGCTGTCACTGGATCACAGTGGATCCGAAGAACTGCTTATTTTTGCAACCAGTATTTATCGGATTTATAAAATGGCTACCTACACTCAAACTGGGCGAAGCCGAATGTAAAAGCCGCCCGCAGGGTCTAGCAGCAAAATCCTGCGGAGCGGGTTTTTAACTGCTCGTTATAGACCAATAGACAAACCATCAAACAATTTACAATTTATGACCAGCAGATTGCTTCCACAGAACTTTATCAAATTTCTATCCTAAAAAGCTACTCAAGTACATTACACGGTTATACAACCTCCTCATAACACTCCTACAACCACGGTGAGAAAATTGACGGAAGACGAACAAGGAATTCGGAATACAACTGACAGAAATATCATAAGCCAGAAAATATGATTTTTGTAGAGCACTCAACTCAGGCAACGAAACTTAATTAGGTATTTTCGTTAGTCGTTTTGGGGGTGTTATGCCGTGTTGCGCTACCTCCTTCTTTGGCGAAAGTTTCGGACAGCGTTACAATGCCCATCATCAGGGCAGATGCCCCCATAAACAACTAACGAAAACACTTTTGGCCGTGAGAATATAAAATCATACCTTAATTAGGTATATATTTTTTTAAGCAACGCTAATCAGTTTATTTAAATACGTACAATAATTTCGTGCATCTGCACAGGTAATGAAAACGGATAGTCTGCCATTCGTTTCGCCATCTTGATGCACGGTGCAGCGCCTTGTTTCCATGAATCGATTCGTTCTGTATTTTTATTTTTACCTGCGATCATTGGTTGGCTAATTAACATGCAAACATGCAATCAACCCGCATTCGTGAACACACTCGCCCTAAAATACAAAACTGCAAACCTTTTTTAAACAGAGCTACATTTCAAATTGCTAAAGTTAACCGTGAACACGGAATACACGAACATAAATGTAATGATTCTCAATTTGGGAGGCGGGTATGGGTACCGCCGCCCCAGATAGCCAACACCCCTGTCACAGGTCGTACCAAATGGTTCGCTACGATTGATGACTTAGCAGGGGTGCCCGGGTTCATGGGGTGAGGTTTGCCCGGATGCGGCGGATGCGTCTGCCTACCAACTGCAAGGCAGACTAAGATAGGCAGGCAGGATAGGGAAAGAATGGTTGAAGGAGACTTTTTCACTTCTTCAGCGGAACTCTCTCGGAACATCGCAGTGGGAGGGATGGATTCATATGTTCGTCACTCCTTGACACACTGACCCCCAGATTCCTACCCACCCCTCATACATTTTTCCTTTTCATAAATTCGTCTCCTTCCGTTCCTAAAAATACCCTCCACACAGATCCCCAAAGACCCTGAGGAGAATAATTTTCCTCAGGGCCTCCTATGTGGAGCTAATGTAAAAAAAAATCATCTCATATGATTAGTTTGATCGGTGGAAATGCTTAGCATTTTCTCTACCAGTATTTCAATGGAAGATGCTCCAAAGAACTAGTGTTCATCCTACGGCACGTTCTTGAGTTAACCAGTTCGGCTGCGGAACGATTTGCCGGCCGCTGTGTTCCCTCCCTCTTTCAACATGGATCCCTTCAAGACTCTTTTGTAATGTTTTTAAAGAATAAATAAATTGAATTGAATTGAATTGACTCATTTTCACTCCTTCCAACTACAAAAAGACTTTCCACACAGCATATAAAGAGGAGATGACGTAGGCCCTGAATGAAAATAATTTGATCAGGGCCCCTATATTATGTACAGATTACGTTTGTATTTACTTTGGCATTCCTTATTATTTCTTTGTAATAGTCTTTTAATGTGAACCCCTGTCTGCTGTGTACATCAAATAAAGTAATGTAAACTGGTTCAACATTGTACCTGGGAATTCTTAATAATATTGCTAAAACGTCGGTTCTTTGTCAAGACTCAAAACGTCAGGGAAAATAGTTATTTCAGTAAATACGGTAAAATGCATAGGTGTATCACGATATATCTTCCACCTTTGTAGTTCGATACTGCAAGACTGAATAATATATGTTTTCTCCGTAACACAGCTCTACAGTACAATAAAATACACGTGAAGCAATTGTTTGTGAAACCTTAGACGGGAAAGGCTTAAGGAAAGCAAGTGGATGACAAATAGGCGAAGTCCACCAGACGGGAAACTCTGTCGATTGCTATAATACTGTACACCAGACTCCAAGTTAATTGCATTAGTGGGGACTCTTCTGCGTTATGTGCTCCTGGCATTAACGTGATCGATAATACTAATATTAATTTATCCTTGATTAACATACTACCTAATGAAGATTAATAGAGATAAAGATAGACACATGCGCATACACACAGATACAAACACTCACACACACCCCTCTCCTTCAATAATTTAAAAAGTATAATTTATCACATAAAAACATAAGTATTAAGTATATAACAGCGACATGCCACTGGTACCAATTATTGTGTTAAATTCTATAACTTTGGAACTATTTTCTACTACGTAATTATGTACCGTTTGTTTCTGCAAAATAAAATAAAATAAAATAATAAATAATAATAAAGCAGAAATTAAAATAGGTATTTAGTTTAGACCATTCCTACTCCAATGTAAACATGTACCCCTTCATAAAGTAACTTTTTAAAGATAAAGCAATTAGATTCATTTGCTAAGTCCCCGCTTTTGTATCCAGTCTAATTTTCATAATAATTTTCGATATTAAAATATGTAATTAGTTAAGACCATTTCAACTCCAATGTAAACACGTATCCCTTCAAAAAGCAATAAAAAAAATACCAAACTTCATAAATATAATAACGATTTGACAATAAAATTAGGTCATTAGTAACTCACATTACTTGTAAGGTTTTTCCCTAATCATCATTGAAGTGAGCTGCAAACCCAATGTAATTAGCTTATTGGAATAACCAAAATATTTAGAAATTCGATAGTCTAAAATGACTTAGCAACAAATATATTTACTGTAATTGATTAAAATCCTTGTAGACCACCCCCCTCCCCCTCCCCAACATGTTGTGTATATAAACCGTAGACTAGGAAATATTTGTACCAGTCTGAAGATGGCTTTGACGAGCTGAAACCGGTTACGGTCCAATAAAATTAAGTGGAGTAAAGTTTTATATTCGTTTTATTATAATATATAATAATAAAGCCTTCAAGCCTCGGAAGGACATTATTAGCCACATAAAATATATCATCATATTTCATTTGAGCCCCTGAAGATAAGATGTGTCCTTTGGGAAGGAATATCGCGTGTTAAATTGGCATAACACGAATTTTGTCAGTTTTCTTAAATGCGGTATTCCGTATCGCGTTGACGAACTAAATACTGCCCGTGTGTTAAGACCCCAACTCTTAAAAACAGTTACCCTAATGATACTCGTTAAGAGATGTCTTGAAAATTGGACGGGAGATTTGCGAAATGAATGACATCGTGTACGGAAGATGGCTTATAGGTAAACAGTTTATATCTCTACACATTATAAATTAAAGTCCTCCGCCGCGTCTGTCTGTCTGTACGCGATAAACTGAAAAAGTAATAAACGGATTTTCATACGGTTTTCACAAATAGATAGAGTGATTCATGAGGAAGGATTAGGTATATAATGTGTCAAGGTTTTGTGTAATTTGGTTGAAATGTATAATTAAAGGAGAATGCCTGTATGTGGTGGACGAGCGGGCTGGCAAGCGGGCGGTGTGGATTTGATTTGTATGCAAATTAACAGAAGGCGGTGTGAGTAAAAAAAGTTAGGTAACCTTCCAGTAGATGGCATTGTGTTTCATTAGCCACAGCAACGCATGTCCGGGTCAGCTAGTAACTAATAAATATTAGTTTTAACCACTTTTAATGTATACAACCGACATATTTCGGGAGCAATACTCAACTCACCAGACTTTACTAACAATAAAAATATGAATATAGACTTTAAAGATGCAGCGGAAAAAGGGACAGGGTGGCAGAAAGAAGGGGGATTTATACTTTAACTTTAAAGATTTTAAATAAATGAAGCAATTGTTTGAACCACTTACATATTTGAGTAAAGCCGACCGGTTTCGGAACGACCATTCCTTATTTAGGGCAAACGTACACTGATTTGACAGTTACAAAATAGTGGATGGGAACAATGTATTATTATGGTAGGGGTGGAGCCGTTGCTAAGTATTAATGAAGAGTGGGTGGGTAGGGGAACATATCAATGATTGGGCTGTAAGACAATATTTTTATATACAGATTTAAAGATTTTAAATTCGAATATCATCAAGAATCAGATAACCTTTCTGAATGATCCTTTGCCAAATTCCTAACTAACTAACTAACTAACCATCACGCCGTTTCCCCGCAGGGGTAGGCAGAGAGGACGGACCGCCAAACAACTCGGTCTTGGCACACACTCTTTGCCTCACTCACATTCATACATCGTCTCATACATTCTCTTCTATTATTCTGACTTTTGACATGACCCGACTCAAGTATCTGATTCACTTGATCGTGCCATGTCTTCCTCGGGCGTCCCCGACTTCTTCTACCAATCACATTCGCGTCGTATATTCTTCTTACACTACTTCCTTCGTTCATTCGCTCTACATGCCCAAACCATCTGAGGGTCCCTTTCTTAATCTTACTCATTATGCTTACATCAGCCTTACATTCTTTGCGGATATCCACATTTCTCACACGATCATACATTGTTTTACCACACATACGTCTCAGGGATCTCATTTCAACAGCATTCAGTTTACTTTCATCATTCCTCTGCCAGTTCCATGCCTCACTGCCATACATCAGGGTAGGTACCAGGACTCCATTGTGGACTGCTAGCTTCGCTTTTTTTGACAGTTTTTTATTAGCGCCAACGGCATTCAGTCCACCATTAATGGAGTTATCGGCATTCACCCTTCTTTCAATATCTCTTTCAGCCTTCCCATCCCTCGTAAACATTCTACCCAGATACACAAACTCATCCACCTGCTCCAAATATTCATCATTCACAACTATGTTGCATACTGTTTTCGTACTCTCCCTTTCAAACACCATGACTTTAGACTTCCTTCCAAATTCCTTCCCATTGTAAACCCATGTCATACGTTAATTCAATAAACAATCCACAAAAAAACATTCCACCCAAGAAAGAAAACACGAATAAAATCGTTCGCATTATATTCTGCAAGTTTGGCATTTTGAAGCCGAACAGATCCTTTCCTAAGTCGGGGAGTCCGGGGGGAGAAATAACAAATAACAATAATACGGAGGTGTCGAATAATAATATTCGTGAATGCGATCTGGGACAATTCTCATTCCCCGGACTTGCTAGTTTTGCAGACAAACACTTGGACATACTCCACCGAGAATAAAGTGATGATTACCTGCCCCATTGTTAAAGAATTCACTACACAGGTCTTCTGCTAGAAGAAAAACGAAAAAAATTAAGAACAATGGATCTAGTTTCTTTATTTTCAATATTTTGGATTTAGAGCAAGAACTGTTTATGCGAAGTTATCGAACAGGAGTTACCAGACGGTCAATAATTAGATTTCTATTGGATTAACATTTTTCGAAGCCTTACACCTAATCTGTACCTTATCGAGGGACGAATCACATTTAGGAAGATACATATTCTAACTAAACCCTTATACTACTCGTATTTATTGTAATATAACATTATAATATTTACCGCCCTTCATAATATTTTGCTTTCCCAAATACGTTAATTAAATAACGTATTATATATGTATAAATGAAACAATTTAACACTTTTATATTTGAGTAAATCCCACTCTTCATTAATACCCAGCAACGGCTCCACCCCTACCATAATAATACATTGTTCCCATCCACATTTCAAAACTGTCAAATCAGTATACATTTGCCCTGAAGAAGGAACGGTCGTTCTGAAACCGGTCGGATTTACTCAAATATAAAAGTGGTTCAAACAAAGTTAAATTGTTTCATTTATCTATAATGGATAAGCACAAATTTATAGCTACATTCAAAAGTATATATTATTAACATTATGTATATCACGATTAAAAAACAGCATTTCAATGTTCCCAATTTGCGTGCACACTGTATGTAAATTTCTCTAAGAAACAATAAACAGTGTTTGTCTCAAGTGATCTCATAGGCAAGCAAGGTCCTGTGTGTTTTCTTTCTGCAGAATATACATTTTAAAGCAGCATCACGTTCATTGGTCAAATGCATTGTACATATAGTTTTGTATTAGTGATTGACGAACCGCTGGATGCTATCTTTTAGCCATAAGCTATTATAATAGTTTGTCTAGTCTGTAGTACGATGGAGTATTATAGAAATATATCATAAATTTGTACAGTGCCCTTGAGGTGATTTGTCACAAAAACAGCGCTAAACGTATCATTATTGTTATTACATTACATTATATTATTATTATATATAAATAGAAGGCAGAAATTATTTCATTACTCCATCTCCAACATTTATAAAATAACTCTCTTTAAAAGATTTACCACCCTTCCAATCACCCTTCTGTTCTAATTCTATTCATAATATGTATTTTACCTGAAATATCCTTGTAACTACTATATTCATTTATGTACGCCTGTCTCGACACAGGTATACCCTTGTGAGACAGGCATACAAATAAAACTATTGTAAATATATTTTATTATAGATAAATAAAAAAATAAAAAAAAATCTTTATTTTTTTATGTTACATAGGTAATTGTGCTGTGCCTGTCTCACTAGGAGTTACTGTGTCGAGAGCAGGCGCATTTTAACATAAATAGCTTATAAAGGAAAATAACCACAATGTTATTTACATTTAAAGTAAAAGTACACGGACAATCAGCTTCATATCAATGGGTTAGCATGCATTAGGAGGTTCTAAAAATATTTTTGGATCTGTCTTTGGTAGTGATCCAAAACTTGATATATATTTTGTATTTTTCGTGATTAGTGTGCTGTCTAATGGTCAGTGGAAGTGTATTATAAAGTTTTGTTGCAAAGTACCTGAAGTTTCTTTGACCAAACGTTGTTTTGGCGAAAGGGATAAGTAAGAGATTTTGCCCTTTGGTTCTCGTGTCACGAACAGTTTGGATATTGTCAAAAACAGTTCTATGTTTGAATAGACAAATTAGTATATTTTTGACAACTACCCTTCATCGCGCATAATTTTTTTATATATACAACAACCCATACCTAATTATCTGATCTCTATTTAATCTATATACAATACTGCTACAAAAATAGTGACAAGTCTTCAAAAGATCTTGAATATTTTAGAGAGAAAGATCCTAAAAGTAAACAAAATGTTAAAGGAACTGAATTGGCTAACCGTGAAACAGATGCTGACCTTGAATACGATGATATTTATACATAAAATATTTAACATCATTTTACCAAAATACTTTTCAAATAAAATTACATTCAACAAGGACATTCACAGACAGAACACAAGGACGTGCAAGAAATCAGGCTTCAAAAAAAGGACAAGGCGAATAGGCAGAACAGTTTACTGTACAAAAGGATGAAGTTATATAACAAGCTACCAGAAACTTTAAAGTCCACACCAATTGGAAAGTTCAAGACCTATTGTAGGAGCTACATAAAATTTAGTTTGCAATATGAAATATTATAATTAATTAGAAATTTGTAAACTTAAATGTACAAATTACTAAAATAAAATTAATAAATAAATAAACAAGATACAAACACAAGCTACACCAAATGTTAACGGGTCCAACATCTAGATTTATAAAACTAAAAAAAATGGAAGACAGGCAATCACCAAAAAGACTTCAATATAAAAAGATTGCAGGAAGACAGAGTCATGATAGATCCAAACAGGTGGATGGGTAGTGCAGAGACCAAAACTGCATCTTTGGGTATAAGGAAGGACCTAGAAGAAGAAACCAAAAGAAGGACAGCTGAAAAAGATCCTCTGAGTGTTACAGAATTTGTTTTCTATTAAACTACCCACAAAAATTGTTCATCTATGAACAAATTTTCATATTTTAACAAAAGTTAACGAAACACAGCATTAAATTTCTATTTAACGCCTAAAATAACAACCCCACACAGTTAACATGTTGTCAGTCAATAGCCTTAGAACCAACGGACCAATTACAGCCAATAGCCAACGGCTAGCATCTAATTGATTTGTCTCATGAATAATTCCAATGATCATCACAGTCAATACTATAATCTTGATTGTAATCGGCATAATGTGACCGTCTAAGATGACAGTGTCGACGGACCGAAGTTGATTTACGACCGGTCAGAACTGGGAATGAGCCTAAATGCTAATTGTGGCTAATGTATCGAAGTATACTGTAATTTAAATTGGTGGATGGGGTTTATAATTTATGACTTGCAGACAATTTCTAGACAGTACTACTGCAAGAGCGGTCTTAGTCTATCTAAACCTCAATAATTAAGATAGATGCGATTGAAAATTTGACGTTGTTTTCAGCAACAATAATTTTATACACTTTCTTTAATGGGTTGTGGTAAAATTTCGTGGTCAACCTTGTTTGTTTAGTGGATGGATGCCTTTAGAATAGTATTTTTTTTTAAATATTGCAAGATTAAAATTTAAGGGTTTTATGACGGGTCACTATTGAAAAAGCAGTGTTTAGCGTGCCAGTTTTGTTGTTGTAGAATGGAGAGATTTTCTTTCTTTTACAATATGACACAAATAGATTTAGATTATTTGGAAAACTTTAACGGTTTGTTTTAAAAACAAAATTTTGTGACCTAAATCTTCTACACAGAAAGTACTACTAAGAGATAAAATACGATATTCTTGGTTGGTTAATGGAGATGATTTAAAAAAAAGGGTTTTTTTTTCCTCATTTTAATGCACACTTTGAAAGGTTTTACAAAACTTTTCGAATAATTTCAACTTTTATCGTGAAAAAGCTTGAACCCAAATCAACAAATCAACCACGCTGTGGCAAATATTTATTTTATGTGTAATCTCACAAGAGTCTCATTTGCTCCCGTCTGGAGGCAGTGAGACCATGGCATTCCCATTTGGGGAATGCTGTGAGGCTAAAGGTGGAAAGGAAGGAAATGGGGAAGACGAAGGTAACTGGTTATTCAAATCTGGTCACGAAACACGGCCATAGCAATTTCAAGCAACGTTCTATTCTGAATGGTGGTCTTACACCAGGGCAACCGAGAGGGCTTACTGAGGGTCTCTTCCACTCTGGAACAACAAATAATATATTATATGGTTCCCGGCATGCTTTGCAATGCCATCTTCAAAGAAATACATTGTTTCTCCTTGAATCGTCTTTCCCATGCGTCACCGTTCCCCTTCCGTCCCCTTCCTAGCTAGCTTTATAAATTATAGCCTATATGTTATTTTGATGTATGAGCTATATTATTGTAAAGTTTCATTAAAATCCATCCAGTAGTTTTTGTGTGAAAGAGTAACAAACACACATACATCCATACAAACTTTCGCGTTTATAATATTAAGTAAGATATTATTTTCAAATGAGTATATTGTGAAAAAAACACAAATTAATGAAATGAAATTTATTGGCGCACGCCAGTACTTGAAACCGCGTTTTCCGGATTGCTGGTCTCTTGCCAGTTTGCCAACAATATTCCGGAAAAGGGGTGTTAAAAATCTGCAAAATCCGGGACGTAAGTAGCAGTCATTTATAAAAATAAAGGTACCTAATTCAAAATGCGCATCATAGATCAAAGATGTAAACATTTTGGAAAAAGAGATTTTAAGATCTAGCTAGAGATAAATAATATGTTTATTTATAAATTTTATCGAATTTCGGCAAATAATAATAAACTACCTAAAATGACTAACAAGATCGTCTTCATGGTAAGTGAAAGATGAGCGCGTTGATGGCACTACCTTACAAGGGTTAAGTGAAGCTGAATGCTCACTCTATATGAGTTATGCTTGTGGATCTCGATAGACTATGTTTATTGAAACAAATACAAAGATATATCACAGAGGGACTTACGATACTGATGGCAATCTTGCCCGGTTTGTGGGTCCCTCGTGGTCGTTTGGCTGGGCTGGTCCACAGGCAATCGTTATTTAGTTCGTATGCGATGAAATGGTGAGTTACCGGCGGTAAATTCACTACACGTATTATGATAGCTTGTCACGATATAGATGATGATGTTGACAGCTGCATTACGATCGGAAGACTCACGAAAAACAAAAAAAAACACTTGTTTTTGCTCCTTGACAACGGTTGATACCGGTAATTATCAGCCAAATAAGTACCCAGTGTGCGAAATTCACCAATAGGTTTGAATTCTGGTCTTTGTACGTGAATCAGAACAAACCTATCGAGATCTTATTAAGCGTCATGAAACAGTAAGCTAATCTCAAGTTGACATCTGTCCGGACCCATGAACGACGTAATTCCTTCAAAGGGTCGTCCAAAGGCCATTGATTGAAGATGGCTTGATCATTATCTTCTGTTGATTAGTTTGCGGCAGCAGCCAATAGCCGTAGTCACCTCAATAGTCCGACTGCCAAATTGCTGCAAGCACTGAAGGAATCAATCTTTAGAAGTGTGTTTCTACGTGCTCCGAGTCAGATCAATTTAAGTTCACTTCGAGTGATATCGATCGAACATTTTCAAATTTCGACATTCTTATTTTTTTATACAATAACTACACACAGACGGCAAAGAGGAAAAAATCTTCGTAGAGCAAGATCTTGAAAGGAAAAAGGTATGAGGGGTGGGTAGAAATCTGGGGGTCAAAGTGTCCAGGAGTGACGAACGTACGAATCGATCCCTCCCACTGCCGTGCAAATCCATCCGAATGAATCCATCGCTCCCCTCCCACGCGTCGAGAGTCCTGCTAAGTGGTCTAGGTTAGGTTTCCTTCAACGAGTCTCTCCCGAACCGGCCCGCCACAAAAAATGAGCAAACGCATTCGTCCCCAAGATCTAGACAAACCTCAACCCATGAAGCCGGGCACCCCTGCTAAGTCACCAAAGGTAGCGAACCACTTAGAGTGACGTACGGCAGAGTTGTCGGTTATTCAATAAATACCATACCCGCCTCCCAAACAATCAAATGTACCGATTCACGTTGACAACTAAGCAGAACCGGTACGACAAACTAAGCTGACGATTTTAGTGTATCAACATCGCTAGTAGGTACCCCCCCGCTTACTCTTAGTCTTACTAATAAGCGCATTTTAAATTTATTTATACAACCATTATTAATATGTGATGTAAACGCTTGTTGTGTAAAATTTAAAACACGTTTATTAAGAAAGGCTGTATTTCTAACTGATTTTATTCAATGCTAATTGATTTTTGACCAATAGTCGTTTTAATTTCCACGCTAAATTTTTGACAATGATGTTTATCGACGTGTAGTCAAGTGTTGACTTGTTATCGATGTTGTCGACAAAAAAATTACATGTCAATATTAAAAAATGAAGACTTTCTTGCTAGGAGACGAATTATCTGAAAATAATATGTAAATTGATGGAAACCCAGATAAACAAAATAATGGCAAAGCAGAACATAATATAATATGTTAAGTTAGGTGTGTTTATTTTTATATTATGCTTCTATGGATTTTAAGATCAGTGTCTGCAAACCTGTAGTACTGCCCTTAGTGTCCAGTGACCGTTGTCCTGACAACGCCCTAATTCCTTGTGGCATTAACACTGATGGGCCGACCACTTGAACGGTAATGCTACTGGTTACTAGCTAGAGCTACTAGCTTCTGGTGATTTGGACACAATATAACCCTTGCTATACCATCTTAGATTTCTGTATTCCTGGTAGTCGATCCCTGATAGCAAGAAATTACATGTTTAAAGTTGGTTGTTTTCAGGTGGAAAAAATATAATAAGCAGTAATTGTTGAATGAAACACTAGTATATATTGAATCATTTGGCGGGTATAAGATAAGCCGCCATAGCTCAATTGGGAGAGCAGCTGACCGGCAATCAGAAGGGCACGGGTTCAAGTCCCGTTGGCGTCATGTATCTTTTCTCGGAAGATTTTTTCAATGTGGATGAGTGTTTCAGGCTGATAATTATTGCTTATAATAATTGTTTAAAAAGTTTATACTTGGAGAAGTTACGACATTGCACGCAGAGTACTTATATTTAAAACACTGGACATTGCATGATTTTACATTTGCTACCGTCCAATACTGATTAGTATTTACATTATGAGAATATTAGTGGCAAAAGTAGAGTTGATATTTTATTTTGAAAACTAGAGAATTTAAGTTTAAAATTACCTTAAAAGGCTAACGTAAAGATCAAGCTTTACTTCAGCGAAAACCTATTATTGGTTAAATTTCTGTACATATTTCATCAAACATTATTAATAATTGTAACTGTTGGTTTTCCTAATAAAATAAAATAAAATAAGCTACGATTAATTTAAATTTGGGAGGCGATTATGGGTACCGCCGCGCCGCCCGGGAACCATTTATTGGATAACCAACACCACTGCCGTAAGTCACCCCAAGTGGTTTGCTACTTTTGGTGACTTAACAGTGGTGTCCGGGTTCATAGGGTGAGGTTTGTCCGAGGCTTGGCGGCGGATGCGTCTGTCCATCAGCTGCATGGCAGGCCAGATCGGGAGAGAACAGTTGAGGGAATCCCTTTGACTTCTCCAACCGTACTCTTTCGGGCATCGCCTTGTACCACAGTGGGAGGGATGGACTGAGACGTAACACACACGTCACACTGACCACCAGATTCCTACCCACCCCTAATACCCCTTTACTTCCCGGAACTTCCTCTCCCTCCTTCCCCAAAAGGACCCTACATACAGCATCCCCAAAGATGATATAGGCCCTGAGGGGATTTTTTTTCCTCAGGGCCTCCTGTGTAGAGATATGTAAAAAAAAACGAGTGTGCTTTAGAACACACGACTGAAGTAAAACTACAAGACACACCTCGCCCAATGAACCCAGGTATACCTGCTAAGTTACCAAACGTAGCGAACGGGGTGACCTATGACCTAGGGGTGACATGACATTGGGGTGAAATATGACCATGGGGTGACTTACGACCTTGGGGTGACCTACGACCTTGGGATGTTTATCCTTATCCTTATCACTCCCCAAGTCAAGCGTGCGTAAAGGCCCGTCCGTTCGCCTAGCAGTGATCGATTGCTAGGCGAACGTTCGCATCGATTACCGTTCGCATGACATTTTTCGTAACAATCACCACTTTTCGTAATGCATTCACCAGCTAACCCCTTAAGTCTAGCGTGCGTAAAGAAGTTTTACTTAAAAAAAAAAAACAAGAGCATTCAATCGATGAAAAGAAAAGTTGCATCGAAAAATTTACTAGTGCAAACATTAACATAGAGAATGCAATGAGAACATTAACTTTGCAAGAAATAACCGTGTTTGGGAAGGACTAATATTTCAAAATCAACATGAACCATGTTAGTTGAGAGAGTTACTAATGATGCATGTTATATACCTATAACTATTGTGTACCTTTATCTAATTCTGAAGTAACAAATAGTAAATTAGTTTAGCATAATAGCAGAATACCATAGACCTAATGCAGGTCTGTTAGCGACTCGCTGTCGCGGCCAACAAAAGCACACATACTAAAGTGACTTGACAACTGTCAAAACAAAATTTGGAAGATTAATTACTGTTACCATCGCTGGCAGGTCGCGACAGCGCAATACTGTCGCTGTACTAATAAACCTGACATAGCCGGCTGTTAAACTACCAGATATCTGAATTCCTGAGATGATGAGGGTTTTAATAAAAAGTAAACGAAGAATAATGACAGACTTTATGAAGATTTTGTAAAAATTCGTGTTTTTTACATCAGCTCTACTCACAAGGTCTTGAGGAAAATAATTCCCATCGGGGCCTATGTCATTTTTGGGGATGCCGTGTGTGGAGGGTATTTTTAGGATAGGACGGAGAGGAAGTACTGAGAAGAAAAAAGTTACGAGTGGTGGGTAGGAATCTAAGGGTCAGTGTGTCCAGAAGTGACGGATGTATGAATCTATCCCTCTTACTGCGGTGTAAGGCTATGTTCCGAGAGAGTCCACTTTCTGGAAAAGGTCAAAAAGTCTTCCTCAACCAGTCTCTCCTAATCTGATCTGCCACGCTATTGGTGGGCAGACGCATTTGCCGCCAAGATCCGCACCCAGACCTCCAAAAGTGACCGAATTTGATATGGGTTCAGTAGATCAGTTGGTAGAGCACTTGCCATGTAAGCAAAGGGTTCGAGTCCCAGTGGAGCCAATATCTTTTACTGATTTTTCTGTCTCCAAATTTTCGATTGAGTTTCGCTAATATTGTCTTCATTTAATTAGAAATTAAATATCATACAATTTTACTTACCAACAGCTTTCCTCTACACTCAACTGCAAAACGTTTATAAAGATGATTTTTTCTTACCTGTAACAAAAAAGAAAAAGAAAAATTAATTAGAATCACAAAACATTGAATTACAGATGATAGCATAAAATTTTATTGCGTTCATACATTTCCAATTAAAAATACATTTTTTAGTGGTTTACGCATATGTCTTTAATAAAGTAATTAACAATTTTATTTTAATTGTACTCAATGGAAACTGTAGGAAAAGTTTGAATTTATCCAAAGCATGTTTTTGTGTAATTATAATGTAAACCTATGTGAAGTAAAGATTAATTTAAAATAGTGATTTAGCATTGAGCTTGGCATAAAAACAAAGTAACTTTACATTTACCCAGAAAATAAAATTTGGATTGGAATAAAGCTATGCACGTCTAGGAGCTTATAATGATTTACGTCATTAATTAAAAGTCTAATTTAGGCTCAGTCAGTCAACACTGAAATCCGGTATGATAGGGCCAATTGGGAGATTACGATTTCTGATGTGGGAAAATGATTAAGTATTGATTGATTTTGGGTTGAAATAATAATCTACCAAACGGAGAAGAACAAGTTAATTGCTGGGTGATAGGAATCAAGACAGACAAGCAGGAGTCGTAAGTAAATGCTGAGAGGTAATGAATAATCAATAGGCGAAGGTCAGATTTAATAAATGGAATGTGAATATTCAAAATTGGGATATATTTTAGATTGTGGATGTGGCTTGTAAATAGATTTAATAAAAATGCTAATAATGCTAGTGTGTTGTGTTAAAATATCACCATTGTTTAAAATTTCAGTAAAATATAGCATTGTTGCAAAGCAATCATGTAACGTTGCTTGAAATGGCTAATCAGGTTTATTGGCCAGAGAATTTATATATTTCACTTCATCAATTATAAAAATATGTAATGTCAGTTGTATACCATTAGCCTTAAGCATGTTGAATAAAGTATCTACCACAATGTTTATACGAAACGTAATTTCTATCTTTGCAGAAACGTATCATAAACTAAGCTCAAAACCGCCTATACAACAATCCTAAATGTAAGCTATCCATTGTAACAATGTGCGTTCTTTGGTTAGTCGATCGTAGGTATGCAGGTCTCTCCCATTGTTTTAGTTTTTTCTTCTCCCAGGAGCATAGCAGAATGGAGGAGAGCTTTGCAATGATGATGTTAATCGCATACGCACGGTCATGTTCCCTCGCCGAAGGTATCGAAATGGGAACACATCCCTTCCACGGCTGAGAAACACTATCGGCAACACCAATCTCCAACTTACATACCTTGGGCCCTCACCAAGGAACGACCTTACCGCGACAAAAGAAACACAAACAAGCACCACTACGCAAAAAGAAACGAATAAAAAAGCAGGAAACCGAAGAAGGAAAGGAAAGAAAAAATGAACGCACTCCAATTACTCGGTGGAGCCGTTTTAGCATCTAAATTTTGACTCACACTACAAAATGGTAAGGCCGAACATTCAACAAAAAGAAACTAACACAAAATTAGCAACAATTGTCGAAGTCGAACAAATGACCTGATCCCAATTACAAAGTGGATGTTATTAAGCATTCAGAACTGATCTTGAAGCAGACACAAAAGAGCTTTCATAAAAGCGCTGCGTTCGACCTTAAAGCCAGATCCACGTGAACAAAATCAATACAAAAGCCAGGCACCAAATCGAAAAAGTCTCGAGTTTCTGAGAGCTTTTGAAGTGGTGCAAAGACGTGAGAAGGTTGTTTCGAGGCAGTGGTGCAGATTTGTTGGCTGGTTTTGAGATCGCTTGGGATAAAGAGAGGCTTTGAGAAATGCGCCACATGCACTCTGCTTATGGAAGAGCAACATATTCTAGGCCGCCTAGGACGTGACCGAAACGCCTTCGATAAGGAGCGCACAACCTTTCGCAATAAAATTACTTTACGTAAAACTGTTATTAGTTATTACTCCGTGGTGAGAGTGTAATACAAATTTGTGTCTAAAAGCTATGTGTTTGGTTCATATTTTAAAGTAGTAAATTTTGTAGGTACTGAATGAGTCTTCGTTAACTAGCTGCATAAAAGCTTTTGACACAAGAAATTTTTCAAGTGTACAATAATTTACAATTATTGCAATCTATCAAACGATATTCCTTGTCACTTCTTTCTGTCGTATCACAGATAGAATAGTCTTGCCGAATTCCTAAATACTTCCTAAACTTCAAACTTTTGATAAAGAAAACATGAAGTTTGCCATCTCCTCCGGCATAAATATTGTTTCTTGTAGTAATTAAGTTGAAATCAAGTCATTTCACACATCAAAATACTTGTAAATTCTCAATTGAATGATGAATTGACAGTCGATAACGCACGAGGGACGCCTTCGGATATCCGACGGATTTTGCCTTTTTGTCTTAATTGGATCGTAACGCTGTCTTAACACAAAAGACTTAGAATAACCCTGCTGGAAGGATTGGTTAACAGTTAACACGGTTTTATACTAATAATTGATGCATAGTCAAAATGTCATAAAATAAAGAAATAAAACAAGCAATGTAATACAAAATGTTGTGTTCGCCATCTCACCTCAAAGCGTACCTGAAACATACGAGCTCACGCATTCGTATGCTTGGTCGGCCTTCCCCGATACGAGAACCCGTGTACCGCTGAGTCCGTACCGCGTATGCCGGCTTTAAATGCACGGCGGAACGGCCGCATCCACTGTTAATGCGATCTCTACCTCTACTCTCTGCCTGTACCGGGGTAGGTAGTAGGTACCTGTTCCATAATGCTGCGTATAACATATTCTTTTGCATTGTGAAACTGTGGAAGATTCAGTATAACAGAGAGATACTGTAACCTAATCTAATGTTAATTTTTTTTTACATTGAGGAAAATAATTCCCCTCAGGGCCTATGTCATCTTTGAGGATACTGTGAGAAGGGTCTTCTTAGGAAAGGAAGGAGAGGAAGTTCTGGGAAGCAAAAGGGTATTAGGGATGGGCAAGCACCCCTGCTAAGTCACCAAACCTAGCGAACCACTTAGGGTGAACTACGGCAGAGGTATTGGTTATCCAATAAATGGTTCCCGGGGCGGCGGTACCCATACCGCCTCCCAAATTGTAGTTACATTTAATCCCTAGGTGGCAAGAAATCCACCGTGGATTTCCAAGTAGCTCACTCACTCGATTTTATGATATTTTGAACCTTAAAAAATGCTCGTAGCACACTAAAATATATTTTAATCGCTTGGCAAGGAAACGTACCCATACTATTATCACTATTATCCACATCATTATTTTTAAATCACAGATACTTATAGTTAACCCCTCAGGCCTCGGGCCTATTTTGTCGGAAGGCAAAGTTTTCAGCTTTGCAGTAAAATCCAAATAAATGGAATATTTCTGAACGCATCCGATAACTAACAACTGTTTGAATGAAAATGAATACAGACAAAGATCAGTACAAAAAAGTTTTCATATAAACATTTTCAGCATGCATCTCCTTATGAAAATTAGTTTAGTTTTTTCTTCACGTTAGACGTAACACAGCCTCTCAGTTTTCCGTCACTGCGTATAACAAGTTGAATTCACCTTGTTATAATATTATAATATACGATTCAATGGTAAATTGAGCCGATGCCGTGCGATGGCGTCCATAATAAATAATTCTTATACTTCAAATTATTTTTATTTAATATTAATGGGGCAAGAGCACAACGAAAAAGCTATACGTTTTTATTTATCGAACGCTTGTGCTTTCATTTATATAAATAACTAGCTGACCCGGCGAACTTCGTACCGCCTCACAATCTATAACTGTTTGCGTTAACCTATTAGCTGAATTAATTTAATTTTTTTAAGTTAAAATGAATACTCAAAATTAATTAAGAAATATAATTTACGTGGCAGCAAGGCATTTGCTTTGTTAAAGCGAATCGAAATGATTCACGTAGCATTATTGTACTACTTTCGGTTAAACTATTTGCTGGATGGGTTGCACTTGGGTCGACTCCCTTCATTGAAGCATCTTGTAATGTACGACATTTTTCGTTTTGTTGCCATTAGCTGTTTTCCCAGTTCCACCGGGCGAATCGAGGAAAAATAAGTCACCATTTCCATCATCAATTGCCTTCATTAACGTATCGTACACTTCCTTCTGTTGGGGGTTCAACAGTGGTACATTCGTTCGAACTGATTGATCATATTGACGTTCACGTTCCAATTCTTGATTGAAAGCGTCGTTCATTCCGCGATCTGGCGTTGGTATTCCTAACTTGACTAATAAACTGCCGTAATGAGGTAATACATATATTCGATCGAAAACAAAGCCTGTTTTTGTATATCATCTTTCACCTCGAGATCAGGATTCCCTGAACTGAAACGAATTCGATGTAAAATGTTTTTTTTTTTTTACATGAGCTCAACACAGGAGGCCCTGAAGAAAATAATTTCCCTCAGGGCCTATGTCACCTTTGGGGATGCTGTATGGAGGGGTTTTTTTAAGGAAAGGAAGGAGAGGATAGTTATGGGAAGTAAAAGGGTTTAAGTGGTGGGTAGAAATCTGGGGTTCAGTGTATCCCGGTCATCGGCCTCCAGGACCCAGACAAACCCCATGAACCCGGGCACCTCTGCTAAATCACCAAACGTAGCGAACTACTTGGGGTAACCTATGGCAGAGGTGTTGGTTATCCAATAAAGGTTCCCGGGGCGGCGGTACCCATTCCCGCCTCCCAATTCTTCTGACATGTCATCCTTGTACTTGTTCCATAGTTCACGTGGATTCGATGGGAAACATGTCGAAATAATGTGCGTATCAGATTGGAGATGCAGAAACAATTGCTTCAGCGATTGTCATGTCCCAATGAGTATCGTTTTCAAGCAAATTGACCTGCTGACTTGCAACACGAAATGTTGGGCACACTACACCATTGACTTATGATTCAAACGATGTCGGCCCACGAACATTCACCAGCAACAACCGCAAGTAGAAGCATTCGTCATTTTGAGATGAACTGTGTAACCAACGACCAAGAGCATCAGTAAAACGCACAAACGGATGATCAGTAACCACATCGCCGTGGTTCCGACATAGAAATCTCTTCGTTGAAGCGTTCCAAGTGTAATAACGTGGCATCTCAGAGTAGAGCAACGTTCGGGCAAACAGATCGCATTGGCAAATCGAAAAAAAACTGGCCAATGTTGTTGCTGGAGGTGTTTCAGCACGTTTGGCAACATTCGATGCAATGAAATAAACTCGTTAACCATTCTCCAGATGCACCGCCAAATGTACAACAATGGGATGTCGTTCATGAATGGGGAATGAGAATATACGTCAAATCGCCTCATTGTAGCTCACCAACTTGATAGCGGTGATTTCATCGTTTTTAATTTTTAGTTTGAACGCCAAAAACCGCCACATCGCCGACTTTTGTGACAAATTTGCAGATATGTTTGATTGACTTCACCGAATTGCAATACTCCACGTTGTAATGCGCCTTGAATGTTTTGGAAAGAAGTGGCTGTTTTCCTGGAGTTGTGCAGACACACGCTCACCGTTGGTCTCATTGTCGACTGTTGACATTTAGTGTGTAAGAAAGAGATGCAGCATTATATGTTTTAAAACAAAAGCAAAACCGTCACCGCATTGACATTTGACGTTTTTGAATTATTGGAATTCACGCAAGTTTCAATATTATACCTAACACAATATTGCTGCAGCTCTTTAAAAAGATTAAAATTCGTTCCATACAAAATGTATGAGGAAATGAATTTTCATCATAACTTTCTTTGTCGTGAATTTTTGCGACGTTTTAATAGTTATTCTGTTATCCGGGGCGGAGACAAATCCAACAAATCAAAGATCATCAAAATCTGTCCTGCCGTTCTCGAGTTATTAATAGTGTAAGAAGATATAAGGATAACTGTACTTATGACAATATTGTGTTTACATTTGAAACTTATAAAAACTTTAAGAAACAACAACAAAGTATCAGGTACTTGTTATCAGGTACCTGGTTTATACTTTTCAATATTTACTATTAACTTACCTGCTTATCTCATACACTGTAAATCCGAATATATTATACGTTACCAGGTTAATTCGGGAAATCGGAATATAATGTATGCTACCAGGTTACTTTTTCTATTATTTTGTTTGTTATGTAATTATGTACATTTCTTGGAATAATATGAACTAAACCTGTCAATTTGTCTGTCCTGGAACGGGAAACTTTCCTAGTTGGACAGCCAAAGCTTTCTAATATGTTATTTGTACTTTCTTTTGTATCTATAATAAATAAATAAATAAATCTAACAAATTGCATAATTGTGAACTTATTTGACATCGTAAATAATATTATTATCTTCTGAAAGTTCCTAATTTTCCATAGTTAACAAATGCTAAAAAAATTAGCTTCTTGTACGGGGCTAGCAGATTCTTCAATAGTGACCAAACACCCTGTACAAATCCAAGTACTACAATAATAAAATTATAAAGCGTATTTCACCACCTTTCAAAAACAGTTTTCGGATATGTTCAGAAATATTCCAATTATTTGGATTTTACTGCTAGATGGAAAGACTCTGACCTTCTGATAGAAAATGCCAGAGGTCTGAGGGGTTAAATATAATACTTTTAATACAATTCTTTTTACATACTTTGTTTCCTCATTTGTTTATTTATTTATTAATTTACGGAAAACAGTCCATTAAAAACATAATAATAACACGAATAAAAAAAAACAGAGATGACAGTGATGCACATAAAAATTAATAGCAATGTCAATATAAAATATAAAAAAGTACATATAGAGACACTACAAGTCAAAGCATGAAGAAGCATTTAAATATTGCATATCGACTGCCGAAAGTCATTTAGTTTTACACCAAAAAAAGAATGAGTAAAAAATGGCGTAAACAAAATTATTTTCGTTTAATAATACGTTTTCTTCAAAATAAAAATTAATGACAGGAGACAACGTCATCTCGTATAAATTTAGTAATAAGTGTTATAAACGTGGGTGGAATTTGTCATATTTGGTAACTACCCCTAATTTGCATAAGGTGACAGTCGCTCTTCAAGAAAACAGATTAAGGCTTTAACCTTCGTAAGGTCCATAAACTTCAATAAGATCCATCATAAGGTCAAAGATAGATTATGCGAAGGACCTACGATAAAATACTCCACCTTTCAACAATTCTATTGATTTCTGTAATTATATTTCTACTTTAGACAATATCATAAATATTAAGCCAATATCATTTCACATGTTCAAATCACGTCGGGGTCAACAATGTGGTAATATCTGGGATTCAGTGTGTCCAAGAGTGACGGACGTACGAATCTATCCAAACCACTGCAGTGAAAGGCGATGTTCCAAGAGAATCTTGCTGGAGAGGTCAAAAGGTCTCCCTCAACTATTTTCTTCCGAAACGGCCCGCCTAAAAGCATCCGCCGTCAAAACCTAGAAAAAACCTCACTCCCATTAATCCGGGCACCCCTTTTAGGTCACCAAAAGTAGCGAACCACATAGAGTTGGTAGGCGTGTTGGTTATCCAATAAAAGGTTCCTGGGGCGGCGCCACCTCCACCACCCAAATTTGTATTTTAAATGTTGGAAGTTAATGAGAGTATGCTGCACCAGTATCAGAATTACGAAAGAAATATGGGACGAGACCCGGTCTGTCAAAATGCACGATTTTGTCAACACAACAATGACTACGTAAAGATGTTTATCTGTTAATTGTTGTTTCGAAGGTGCCTAGCTAAAATTGCATTATTAATTTAGTATTATTAGATAGTAACAGTTTGTATCTTGTACCTTCAGCAATATTGACTGATCACTTTAACCAGACTTGTCCTATATGCTACCTTATCGATACAATCTCAATTATTGGCGCAACATCAAGTCTCTCTTGAATTGAGTGCTTCGCAACAATTTAGAACCAACAAAGTCAGAGTCTGTGTTAAACTGATTGATGCTATCGATTATAAACTAATCTTTGGATAATGAAGTAATCTTTTAAGATTTCTTCTCGGCTTTGATTGTAATTGGCTTTAATCGTGTTAAATTATTGCAACATCAATGAGTTTTACTAAATTTAAAGGTAATGTTTTTTGCGAGACTTTACAGATATTAAATGCCATAACGGTAAGACACAAGGCGATGGATGAAGCATGGGAAAAATCTATAAAATATGAGATTCGGACCAATAGAAGCTGAGAAAACAGAAAACGGAAATCGGCAAAATAAGTATTTTGTTCACAATGTTTTATTCATTTTTTACTATTTTCTACTAACCATAACCACTTAAACCGGTCAAAGGCCAGGAATTTCAGGAAAAATACGGAAATTTCGTAACAAAACACGATTTTGAATTGAATGTTTTGTTGATTAATTTTGAGCTATTGTATATTTTATTGACTGAAACACGTTCACAACACAATAAACTATCTACCAAAACAACATTACTTGCATTTATTACGTAAATTAATAGGTTTTACGATGTTTTACTCGCGGAACATGCATTTATTGCGACGGTTAAAATCGCGGCAAATTTTGACAGCGCATTGTCATAGACGAAATCGTTTTAAAAATATTCCAGGCTTGCAAGGTGAATGAAACTTTAAGCGTCTCCGAGAGTAATGATGGCGCAAGCGATTCTGACACTTTTCTTCATACAAATTCTGTACATAGAAGGGCCAAAATCGCAGACCAAAAGTTTTTTATCGGAAATATTATTAAAATATTTGAATTATTTTCTCGCGCATGCGCATATGACGCGCGCGCCGGCGCGTCTCCGGCCTGTCACCGGTTCACTTACCACAATAATTAAAGTACTTTTAAAGTTAATCAAATTTAATAATTTCGGTATCTTTTATTTCATTAATATATCAAACCGAAAAGTGACTGCTTTCGGTGTTTTGATTGAAGGTTTGATCTCTATCAAAAAGATGGTTGGCGAATCATTATTATTGGCATCTAGGGTGTTCTTTACTTCGGACGAATTAAACATAATAATAATAATAAATAGATTATAAGTACAACTGAAAAATTTATTATTTATGCGTTAAACCGCTTACTCGTTAATACAGAATATTTTTTATTCAAACAGTTAGATTTAGCTTTATTATTACGAAAAATGAGTATTTATTTAGGGGGAGACCAATAAACATGCAAAAAATATGCATTTAACATTTAAATTTGTTAAAATTAATTCACACACGCGGTAACGCCATTGTTTATTCATCGTTTTTATTTTAACATTTCATAGACAATTAATCAATGCTGCCAATCATACAAAAAATATTTTTGCGTAAAACGGAAAGAAACGTATTAGAATAATTACACAAACCCGCTAGACAAACTCTGCTTTGCCAAACAAACCATTCAAAACCTGGGATGTTTTTTAAAATAATGATGAAATGCGAGTTTATTTTAGAGAATTTATTTTATAAGATCGGTACTTCCGACAAATGTCATATTTGATTGTCTATTAGTTAAAAAAGGAACATTCCGTATTATCCGTGCATCAAACTTCGACAACACGAACATTCCGTATTATCCGTGAGGTGGACTAACTGCATATTTACCAAAAAAATTATTAGATCCGGATCCAAGGGCCCGAGAAAATATGTAACCACTTTGCAACGCAATCTTTGGGATCTAGAGAATTTTACAAAAGTGTTCTACTGCCATTTTTAATTTATAGTTAGTGGTTAATTTTTAGCTAATGCAATTATTTCGACTAATTTCGAAGAACTAGAATTCTAAACGAGGAATGATTACTAACAATAGGTGCACGCTTAGTTTAATCAAGATTTTTATACTGCCATTTCATAAACAACTAGTATAAAACATAATTACACCTAAAACCTCATAGCGATCAATGGGAGTGAACTTTTTTTTTTATTTTTTTTTTATTTATTGGCAATGTTTATTAAAAATACATATGAAGTTACAACAGTTACATAGTTACATAGTTACATAAGGTTAACAAAAAATAAAAATAAATTGCCTTTCCTCACCATAAAGAGACAATGCTCTTGTGTTTGGTGAGGGAGTTCTAGCTCAATTAGTAAATTAATGATCGTGTAAGTTAGTAATAACGGCTATTGTAAATAATAAGAAGGTTAAAAAATCTTGTATAATTTAAAAATAAAAATCCTGAAGAGTTTAAAAAAATCATAATATAAATTAAAAAATCATTATAAATGGAAGAATCATGTAAGTTAGTAACAAAAAATATTGTAATAAGTAAGTGAAGGATACGTAAGAAAGAACGCAAGATTTATACAATAGTAGACTCAGAGATTTAGAAACTAAGAAATGAAAGAAAAAAGAAGGAATAAATGATTTATAAAATAGCAGACTTTAAGATACAAAGTAAACATATTTGGGACTTTTATAGCAGTTTCAGGTAATTTTTTAATTTGGGCTTAAATTCCTGCATATTTTCGATGGTTTTTAATTTTAATGGGAGGTTGTTATAATAGATTATGCCCAGATAAAGATAGGAATTTTGGATGTGCTTAGTGTTAAATTTAGGAATTTTAATAGTTTTCTGGTATCTTGCTGATGTATTGAATTGGAAGTTACGAGTATTTAACTGTATTTCTTTGTAAATTTGAAGAATTGAATATTTTTTATAGATTTTGTCTATTATAGGCACATTGAATATTGAAAAAAGAATTTCAGTAGGAAATTTAGACGGTTTTTTTAAGATTACCTTAATTATCAACCTTTGAACAATTTTGAGGGGATTTAAAATATTGTCATATGTTCCTCCCCAGCCAATAATACCATATTGCAATATAGATTGAACAGTTGCATAGTACACTCTTTTTAGGTTTTCTTAAAAACTGTTAATCCACTCAACACTAATTGCTGCCAAAAAAAATCCTAAAGATGGATTTCCGAAAGTTGCCGTTTGTTGTAACTGGTAATGACTGAGCTTACGAAACACTGCTGGATTATAGTCAATTATAATTGAGAAGGCGTGATTGCCTGGGTTTGGCGGAGAAATAGTGTCAGGAGATGACGACATCAGAGGTATTCACTGAGAAACGTGGAAATAATTTCAAGACTGCCTATAAAACATTGTAGATGCACTATGTCTATTAAGATACAAAAAAGACATGACCTATATTCTGATCTTTTACCTAGATTCTGTATCTTTTGCGGATACGGGAAATATTCCATACGGAATCAGGTGTCAAATTTGTGTGATTTTCTATGAATTTCAATTGCTTTTTCTTGGGCTTTTTCATGGCTTTTACATTATTGTGGGCTGATGACAGCTACCGCCAATTTTAACTAGTTTAAAACGCAAAATACTCTAGTTTAAAACACAGATTATGGAAATTGCACTTCATTTCAACAATTACTACAAGAAACAACTATTTACGTATTTACGTGCACAAAACAGGATCTCGTTTGAACAAACTAAGTAATTCACGCGTATTTAAATTGAAACGAAACTTCGCAAACGTCAAATCCGTGATATACAACTTAAAACGTTCATTAAATGAAAAAATAAATAATCGGGATTTGTAGGATTTTCGCATAATGACTCTAATCTTACTAATATTATAAACGCGAAAATTTGTATGGATGTAGATATGTGAGTTTGTTACTCTTTCACGCAAAACACTACTGAATGGATTTTAATGAAACTTTACAACAATACAGCTCATACATCAGAATAACACATAGGCTATAATTATAAAGCTAGCTAGGAAGGGGACGCTGGACGGGAACGGGGATGCACGGGAAAGGTGATTCAAGGAGAAACAGTGAATTTCTTTTTTTTTTAAATATGGCATTGCAACGCATGTCGGTAACCAGCTAGTAAATAATAATTATGAATTTCTGCGTCTTTACAGACGGATCTATAGACTGTGCTTCTCGAAGTTTCCCAGCAACAACTTCCAATTACTTTTATTATTGATATCATTCGGTGACAGCTACACAACATAATTTAACTGCTGTAATTTATAAAATAGCGTGTAAAGAGTAATGTATTATTATGTGCTTGTATCGTGCTCAAAACGTTTAAATGTTTACACAATATTCAATTAAAAAAATACCTAATTTATGAAAGCGTTGTGTCTCTTCAATACGTCTGTTCGCTCATGCAAAATTAGCTTGATCAATGAAACAACTTCATCCATCTTGCTTGGTTTATACAATTATTTTTGAACAGACGGTAAACTGCAGAGCAATTATGCTTTGTAAAGATAGAGATAATAATAAGAATGTTTAACTTTTAAGTGTGATGGACAACAGAATGCCAATACGCTCAGGAAATAGGTGCAGCTGTTATTAATTTTATTACAGTCGGTAACGTCGGTGCATCGATGAATCGGTGAATCGGTGCATCGGTGAATCGGTACATCGGTGCATCGGTGAATCGGTGCATCGGTACATCGGTGCATCGGTGCATCGGTGCATCGGTGAATCGGTGCATACAGTGCCTTCAACCCAAACCACCCAGATCAACCTTTCATACCAAAATTAAATCTGTCAGTGATCGATTTTTGATAACACATTTACTTTGAAAGGAATGGGTACTGCCGCCCCATGAACCATTTTTTATTGGATAACCAACACCCTTGCCATATATCACCCAAAGTAGTTCGCAAGGTTTGCTGACTTAGAAGGGTTGCCAAGGTTTATAGGTTGTCCACAGGTCTTGGTGGCGGATGCTTTTGACTAACTACTGCGTGGCGGGCCTGATCGGGAGTCCACCAGGACTCTCTCGACCCATCGTCTTACACCGCAATGGGAGGGATAGATTCACACATTGTCTCTCCTAAACACATCGACCCCGAGATTCTTACCAAATCCTCTCCTTCCTTTCCTTAAAAAGACCCCCTCCAAACAGCATCCCCAAAAATGACATAGCCCCTGAGGGAAATTATTTTCCACTCGGGGCCTCTCGTGTGGCAGATAATACAAATAACAACAGAAAAATCTACCCACAATATTAATAATTATTTACTATGCATCAAAAAAACATTTTATTGGATCCCCAAGAAACGAACAATGACCACAATTGGCGCAGCCGCTAGGATATGAATGGGTTAAGTGGATGCAGAAGTCCAATTTTGAAAAGGAAACCTCTGTCGCCCGGGGGAAATTAGCGATCGCTTGACAAGACTGGCCACATTGGGTGCAGTGTGCAACGTGCAATGGCGTATTCCGATTGTAATTCTCACAGTCCTAGTCGGCAATCACTCGATGCATTTAACGTGTACTATTGTAATTATACTGCAATGGGTTGAGACCAGATGGTGAGGTGTTGTTATACGCCTAAGAATGAAAATAAGATATGACATTTTAAATTCCTTGTTTTTTTATATCAATTTTCTCGTAACGACTCAATCGAGTCCAGAGTAGTAGAATAATAACTCTCTGGTTAAAGGCCACCAATCAGAATAATGGAAACGTTGCTACAAGTGGCTTTAATCGTGTTTAAGAAAATCCATAAGTCAAAAATGTACGTATTCTTAGTGTGCCTTATATCACCACGAATATAGGTAAAAGGCATAAAAATCGCTTGGCAAATCGAGTCTAGAAGTCACGATTTCCAACGCAAAAGTTTTTATTTATTTTGTGAATAATTTTAGAAGAAAGAAAAAAAGTTAATCAATGGAAACTGTCACAGATAATTTTAGCCATAAAATGACAATTAAAAAAGTTGTTTCTTATCTGTGTTACATTAACACATTTTTTAGTGGTTTACGCTTAAATTTTCTATGAAGTAATTAGCAATTTTATTTTAATTCTACTCAGTGGAAACGGTAGGAAAGGCTTTTTTAAATTTATCCAAATCATATTTTTTGTCTTTATAATACACACCGATTCATCGTAAAGATAAAATAGTGATTCACAATGAATAGGCAGTTGGGACTGTTGTGCAGTATTCTATATATTTTTTTTATAGTGATACCTCACAAGAGCCTCGGCTGCTCCCGCCTGGAGCCAGTGAGACTATGGCATCCCCAATTAGGGTATGTTGTGAGGCTGAAGGTAGTGGGGAGGGGAAGGAGATAGGGAAGAGGAAGGTGGGGAAGTACCTGGCTATTCAGATCTGGTCACCAAACACGGCTAATGCCATTTCAAGTAACGTTTCAATTCTGAATGGTGGTCTTACACCAGGGCGCTACTAAGAGTATCTTCCACTCTGGAACGTGCCGCAAATATACTATATATTATTATTATTTTTTTAAATGAATAAATTTAAAAATAACACAAATTAATCAAATAAAATTTATTTGCTACGCCGGCATTCGATCCCGCGACCTTCGGAATGCTAGTGAAGAACCTTTATTATTTTTTATTAAAGTTTCTTTATTCATTGAAAAAATCTTTTTTTACAAAAGTTGGGGATTTTTCGACCACCATGCTAGGCACATACCCGTGTTGTGGTGGTCGATTTTTTATACAGTAAATTATCATATGCAATATAAAGAATGTGTTAGAGTATTAAGAAAATATACATATGCATAAAATAATATAATAGAATACAAAATAGTATGAAATAATTTTATTTTAAATTGTTACGAGTATAAAATCAAAGTGAGTACTATATGGTAAGTACATGAGAAAGGGTTTTCATGTTGAAAATCTACATTATCTACATTATTTAACACCAATTTTAGTACAATTAAATGTTGGGCTTTATTCTTCAAGTCAAACTTACCGCTGGACTACGCCGGCCGTCTTCATTATGGACGTCTTCAGACTGCTCTAGACAACGGAATATAAAATTGTATTTGACGAAATCTCTGACAAAAATTAATAATGAAGCTCTTTGATTGCACAAACAATTTCTCTATATTTGGACATATTTCTACTAATTAACTCCATATTGGTCGGCCTGCCCAGGCAATTCTCAGCACGATAAAGTTCAAAGGCTTCCACACCATATCATTATATTAAAAAAAAAACAATCCAATTTTGGGTATTCGGAGTAACAGGGAAAAAACAATTAAATAACCGGAACTAGGAAACATAAATAACTGACCACGGCTCGAAGACGAATCTCACCTCTGACCCTGCGATCCAAAAACACGCGGCCCAAAAGGCTGTTTAATTGGGCCCATAAGTAACGGGCTGAATGAAATGGCCACAATCATCAAAGAGGCCGCTTTCGACTAGATCTTGCACGACATGCTCTCAAATTGGGCGAGCAATGAAGTTATGATTGAGCGTGGTCATTCCAAGATATATGATTGTTGAGTAAAACTAGGTGTACTACTCTGTGCTACAGTTTTGCTCTGTAAGCTTGCAGTTACTGACATAGTTTAAAACTGCTGACCCTGTACTACAAATCGCAATTGCGCTGTTCTGTTTCCGAGTTTGGCAGCAAGCTCATGAGGATGACTCTATATCTTTTGCGACAGTTAAATCGGTCGAATACGACATTATTCTTAAATGCGGTATACCGTACCGCAGTATGTAACTGCGCGTGTGTTAAGACATCAACTCTTAAAACTAGTTACTAGTTACCCCAACGCGCGTTACGATGACGGCGCGTTTTGCCGCGTAATCCTCGATAAGAGATGTCAGTCGCAAGAAAATTTGCGTATCAAATGTCATTGTATACAAAAATCAAAATAATACGACAAAAGCAGTGTCATTTATGAACGCAAATAAGTTGTTTTAATAACTTATAAATAGTAATTCACATTAAGTAGGTAACTAATCCATGTATCACACGACAGGCACGCATAGACAAGCCATAGAAAAACACAGAAATTTGACAGCCGATAACGCACGACGGACGCCTTCCGATATCCGACGGATTTTGCTTTTTTTGTCTTAATTGTCTCGCTGACTTAACGAACGGTCTGGCCAGGCGATCGGAAGTTGAGAGGGAGATATAAGTTAGTAAAGTTTTACTTCAGTCGTGTGGTCTAAAGCACACTCGTTTGTGTTTTTTTAGCAAGGTTCGTTTTAAAAAGGGCGGAGAAACGTAGGTATATGGCATTTTAAAATTATTTTTTTAGAAAGGGTAGAACAAAAAAAAAACGAGTGTGCTTTAGACCACACGACTGAAGTAAAACTTCCCTAACTTATATCTTCCTCTCAACTTCCGTTCGCCTCGCCCGATCACACTCTTCATAACGCTCTCGTCACGCATTCACCAGCTTACTCCCCAAGTCAAGCGTGCTTAAGGCCCGACCGTTCGCCTCGCCCGATCACACTTTTCGTAACGCTCTCGTCACGCATTCACCAGCTTACTCCCCAAGTCAAGCGTGCTTAAGGCCCGACCGTTCGCCTCGCCCGATCACACTTTTCGTAACGCTCTCGTCACGCATTCACCAGCTTACTCCCCAAGTCAAGCGTTCGTAAAGAAGTTTTGCTTCAATATACAATTTTTGAAAAACGTTAGGTTATTTTACAAATTTTAATAATTGATATACAGCACGAGACAGTTATACAGCCAAGAACACTTGGCCTATTGTTGATCGAAAAAACTGTTCGGTTTTCATTGTTGAAACAATCTTTGTGAATTTATAAAAGGGTTGTTTTTTATAAATAATTTGCAGTGAAGGGACTTAACATTCTTGAAATAATTTAATAGTGGGGTAATCATGTGGCTTATTTAAAATGATTTTTATTAATGTTTGCAAGCACCTACTTTTTGCGAGATCTTCACTCAAATTCAAAACATGAACCATTACACCAAAAAGACGGTAGAATTATGGACTCTCACCACAACAAACACCCCAGCAATGTATTAAAATATCAATGAACTCCCCAAATCTCTACAACCTCAAAAGCTTCATTGAAAGCACACTGCAATCTAACGTCCAAGGGGGTCAAATCACCACCCAGCATCGCTTTTCACATCCGGTCAGGCGGGCTGGCACTAGCAGGTCTCGCCCGGGAGCGAACCTGTGATTTACACTTTATATTGTGGTGCAGTGCACTAGTTGCCATACCAATCCTGCACCTAGCCTACCACTGAGCCTATAACCTATTATACTCGTATCTGTACACGTCGTAAGCTTGCAATGCGTGCATACACAAAGCCGCACGAACTGGCTAAGGACATTCATCAATGGAACCTACTGATATAAAAAAATAAACCGGGTAGATTAATTTAAACTGTTTTGAGTTCGTTCTGCGCTGATTTATGTGTAATTTTGTATAATTATTTTGTCAGTGGGAAAAAACTGGCAAAAAGGCATAATATAGGTATATGAGATGGAGCAAAGATAAATAATAAGCAGTATTCTATAGAAATTCTTTTAAAAGACATATAAACAAATTATTGTAATTTATTTTTGGTGTATTAGGCCGTGTTACGCTACCTCTTTCTTTAGCAAACGTTTTGGTCAGCGTTAGAGTGTCCACCTTTAGGGGAAATGTGTAATTAAAAATTGTAGCGAAGTGTGTGCTTATGTACGTAGATAGTACCGTGTTGCGCGCTCCAGTTCTCCAAGGGATGTATTGCAGAATAATTAGATAATTTAAAAAGGTTTCCAGCGTTTAGTTTTGATGTAGCCATTAAGTACTGATACCAAGAACTATTAATTAAATTCTCCAGTTTTTTCAAATTAAATTATACCTACTCTAATTTTGGCACCAATCTTCTTATAAATGTAGTATCAACGGTAAAGGGAATGTCCAGTGTTTTAAATACATATTCCTTCGCATGCAAAGTCGTATCTTCCCCAAGTATAAACTTTAGCGCGTTTATCATATCATTTATCATATGCCGGGTAAGTATGTTTTCTGTATCTATTTGTAAATAACAAAATTAGATAGACCTAAGAATTCATAATAAATTGTACAGCACCCTTGAGCGGGGCGATTTTAATTAGTATTTCAATCAATATTAGTATTTTTTTTATGAATTTCAATTAACTCCATAATTAGGAGTGATCGGTGAATTTGCTACCCCAATCAATAAACTTTTAAATGAAAACAAAAATAAATTTTCGTTTCCACTGTAAAACTGAGTAGGTTTGGAAACATTGCCACGTGGCAATAAAATCCCACCTTTATACAGTCATCAATAAAAATATTATGTATTGTACATAAAGCTATATCAAATAAATAAACCTCACCAAATATAATTCTGCCCATGCATCAAACATGTCACGACTCATCATTTGAACAAACTACAATCCCACATACAATCATAATATACCTGTATGAATTCTTTTATAATATTATATTGTAGGTGAACGTGTGCAGAGATAAGAATACAAGGTGATGGATCGGTGGAGAAAACGCTTCGTCATCGAAAGATCAAAGGAGAGATGAACAAATGTGTTAGAATTATTATAGTAATCTGACGATTTTACAGACGACAGCTGTTGTGGGCAGGAAAATTTGTAAATTTGAAAAAAAAAAACTGGATGTTTTGAGACGGGATTCGACCTGTGACCTCTGCAACAAAGAGGCGGCCGAACTAAATTTACACTGAAGGTATAAATCGATAAAGGTGTGTTTTTGGCGAGTCTGTTTGATCGAAGTAAGCCCAATTCTTCCTTACTTCTGGCGAAACTGTTAAAATATTTTCGAATAAAAGTTATATTCATCAGCCTGATGAGACACCGGGTCACTGGAGCCAGGAAGCGACAAATGGCCTCCGACAACACGTTGGTGACCGCAGCCTTCCAGCAGCAAGCGCCACTCCTGAGAGCGATGGGCCCGAGCGCACTCAAGATCACGCCCTGCATAATAATTGATTATTTATTTTTGTTATTATTAATTTTTTATTACTATTATTTATTTATTTTCTATTTATGTTCTTATTTCTTTACTGTGTAAATATATAAATAAATATAACTATATGGGACGTGTGGGATTGCACTATCCTCCCCACATCCTGGAATAAAGATTATTATTATTATTATCTATTAAAAAACGCCACTCTCCTCACTAACATGTCTTGAAGTGGAAACTTCTTTACCACCGTTAGCAAAAAGAGAAATACACATGGGTACATCTATAGGATTTAACCGGCGAGAGAATAAGATAGTATAATCGGTTTCCTCTTTATGCGGTTCTTTGTAGCCTCCCAACTCTTGTCTTCTTTAGTTTACTGAAGGTTTCACTTCTACCGCGTGTGAATTGCACGCTTTGTTTTTTTTTTACATTTTTTCCACACAGAAAAAATCGCTCAGGGCCTGTGTCATCTTTGGGGATGCTGTGTGGGGAGGTCTTTTTTAAGGAAATGAAGTTCCGGAAAGGAAAAAGATATGAGGGGTTCGGGTCTAATATCCGAACGGTTACGGAGATAGCCGATCATATCCGATCCACAGGTGGGCACCTTAAGTGATCATTTCCCCTGCTCCCGATTACCAGATTAGAACGGGTATAAATTATATATTCATTTTAAATAAGACTCGTAATCTATTGAAATTCCCGATCATCAGGATTGTTGATATTGAAAGGTTCTGGACAAATAGGATACAACTATAGATCACCCTTCTAGAGATTATCTGATCAGTGTATATTTAAGAATTGTGGAATGAATTTTAAAGGTACCGACCGCTTATAAAAGTGCTATAACTTAGAATAGTTTTGAAGGAACAGAGGAAAAAGCTGTAAAGATTTTTGGTTTTGTAATAAGACCACTTGCAGAGCGTATAAATCATGTCCTTTATTTAAAGTATGAAATTCCTACGAACAATAATAAATTAAAGCCTGATGGACGGCGAACATAAATTAATTGATTTTTCTACTGCAGAGTTACGATAGTTTTGCGGTGATTATAAAATGGTAAAAGAAAATTTCTTGTTGGAAGGTGGTTATAATTCATCTCGCGGATAGGTTATACAATCTTATAATTAGTACGGTGGCAAAACGAGGAAAATAGCAGTCATATGCTTTTATTGCACATTCACTATCACGCTGCCTCATTCATACTCGGTTGTCTCTTTCATACATTTAGATTTACGTTCCCTTAGATTTTTATAATAGAACTTAAACGATAATGGACGCAAGACGAAGTGGAGGTTGATCCAGGAAGATACGATGTGGTCTAGCAAATCAAATACGTAAGTGTAGTAACGTCAGGAGATAGAATAACAGTGTCCAGAATAGTAGACATTCTAGGGCTAAGTTGTTTCGTAGAAATTCACGTTCACGTGTTATCAAATGACCATTCGGCGCCATTTTGTTTTTTTTGACATTTGAAAGGTCCCCTTTAAATCTCAATTTTAGGTGCATTTCAGCTCTCTACCTTTCTATCTAAATTATAATAAGGTCGCAAGCTTAACAACATGATATGTATCCTCTTCTACTTATCATTTGTATAACGGAATTTGTTGAAACGGACTTAGATTTGGAAAATAACAGGAAAGCTTACCACTGTCAAAAAAACAAAATGGCGCTGAACTTGATGACTTTGTCACACGTAAATTTCTGTGAAATAAATGGGCCTAAGTATCGCCCTGGTGAAAGACCGTCATTCAGAATCGAAACGTTGCTTGAAATGGGTTTAGCTGTGTTTGGTGGCCAGATCTGAATAGCCAGGTAAGTGCCAACCTTCCTCTACCTCGTCCCCTTCTCTTCCCCACTCCCTTTAGGCCCATTGTGCGGTATTCACGTAAAAATGAAGGAATTATCTTTTAAAGAAATAATCGGTACAATAATTTCCCCCTCATATGCCCTAAGCTATTGAAAATTCGATATGTGATTGAATTTTAATATGGATAACAGCTTGTTGAATTATTTGCAGCCAAATTTTAACAATAGAATTGAACGTACTCACAAAAATCATTAATTTATGTTCAGCTTTTGAAAATTATTAGGTATAAAGGAACGTATTATAATTATTCCGAGTAGGCAAGTTAATCATAATATTTTAAAGGTAATTACACCGCTTCAATATGGATCCTTTGTTGAGAAACCAATGTAAGGAATACAAGTCTTGCTAATTATTCGTGATGGAATTCAAACAAAAAGCTCAGCCAACTTCGTTAATGGCAAAACGCTGACGTGAACATTCCGTGAAAGGCATTTATACGGAATTAACAAGAAAAACTGGGACTAGGATGAGGCCAATATGGCATAGGTACTGAGCCCAGGGTGCGATACATCTTACCTACCAATGAATTGGTAAATAAAGAAAAAAAAACTTTAAAAAATAATCAAAATTATATCTGACAGTAAGGCCCTTCTTTCAATTGGATACGCAAGTATTCGATACTCAACGATTCAAGTATCTCGGCGACTACACACACGGGCAGGCACACGATACCGATATTCGATGACGCTAGTGTCCCGCGACCAGTTGATCGCCACAACTCTTAGTCGCTGCCACTCAAATCGTCCAGACTTTAAAAATGGCGGAGTAAGGGGGCATACATTAATTACGTGAGCAGTTTTTTTTTCAATTCAGACCCCCCCCTTGGTAAGATTAAGTGAGATTTGGTGGGACCCCCCCCCCTCCCCTCCCCTGAGATCAGTGGTACATATAGGGTCCCACCCTATCCCATCCCGCCCCATTACGCCCCTCCTCCAGTGAGGTACATATTATCGTGACAATAAGCTCAAAAAATGTTCAAGATCATATTTACCTCAATGGGGCATAATGGGATAGTATGGGGCGGGATGGGATAGGGTGGTAAGGGTTTTTCTGGGCTCCCGCCCACGTCATTAGACTTTTTCAGTGAACAAAATTTGGGGATTATTATCTCTATACGATTATATTCTTTTTGAGTTGACATGAGATTTTTATTGAACCCCCCACGGTTTATATGAGATTTGGTGAGATTTTACTGGACCCCTCCCCCCCACCCATTTTGAGTTCACGTAATTAATGTATGACCCCTAATTCATAAACATGATCTAGCAAAAATGTTAAGTCTCATCGTCACTTGTGTTAGCCATTTTGTAACAATGCTAGGAACAAAACAGTCGAAAAATATGAAGCTACAACAGTTGTGAATGAGGATAAAATGCTAGTTTTGACGTTTACGAGAGATCGTGGCGACGCGACGCGGATCTCGTGATTTCCAATAAGTGTGCGGACTGTGCTCGACAAGTTATTTGCAACGTGAGTGCACAACATCAGCATCGGATACTGGCGTAATATTGTGGAAGAAAAGACTAACCTTACAACTTGCAATACACTAGCGCCGATAGCGTAGCTGGTAGAAAATTGCCCCGGACGCATTTATAAAAAAATGGCATTCGCGATTCTTGACTTGGACGAACTATATCTCTTCACCTTGCTTGCTTCCTCGTGTATCGTATATCTTACAAAACCGGTAAGACTGAAGCATAAGAACGAAGTTTCATCACGAAGCGGACTGTACTCGCAGATAATCATATTGAAAAGAGTTGGCACTCCTTTTTCCTCATGAACGGAACACGGCACGTCTTCGAAACGCCGCTTTTTGCCACTTTGATCGATTACACTCTAAAAGCCCATCAATCTTCGTACAATATAAAACATATTAATAATATACAGTACAGCACATCTAAAGAAAGACAATACACAACCCATAGTAATCCCTTTTCGTTCTATCCCTAAAGGTAAAGGTATCGCTCTCCTATTGAAGAAATTATTACTACAGCATTAGGCGCTACTTGAAAAAGCAATTTCGCCGATGTATTCACATTTCAGAGGCAAAGCCAGGAGCGGAGAACGAATTGCACCTATGATTGGAATGAATGCATTTCCCTTTGCCGCATTCGATTTGATAGGAATTTCAATAACAATTTCTCATAAAAAATACGCAGGTACAATCGCGCAATTCTTTGCTAGGGGTACCGTCTGATTACGTTCTCACGAAGCGAATGGAAAAAGGAGTTTTACTTGAGTAACACAAAGATAGGCATAAAGTTAAAGGGATAAACAAAATTCGCTTGAAGGCTGCGTAGTGATCGTTGTACTGGATTGATTGGCATTGTTGACAGATTTTGAATTTCCGTAAAATAATAACATTTAGGCATTTTGTGACAATGGTGATTAACAATGAATACATAAAATAATATTAACTAGGTAATGTGATCAATTCTGAATTAGATAAAGCAACGAAACATTAAATTCTTATGAAAAAACAATCAATTATTTTAACGACAACGACTGGAGATATTCGATCATTCTGACTGTTGTTCTTTATATTTAATTTTGAATTATAATTTACTAGCAGACCCGGCCACACGTTTCTGTGGCTAACTAAACACAACGCCATTACCCAATCTTTATAATATCCACACCACCCGCTTGCCAGCTGCCCGCTGCCTGAATTGAATATTTTAATTAATCGGCTTTTCTCTACTATAATAAGCATGTATTATACATAAAAACTAATTAACTCGCCACTAATTATACAATGCTTGCAATGCAACACTGGATATTTGAAAGGGGAAAATCAAATACCTACTTACTCTAGGAAATCTATTTTCCAATTTCTTCCGTAGAACGAATTTCAGAAGTGACTATAGTACCAGCCGTTTTAAATCGCACAAAAATATGTTTTCTTTGAATTTTTAGGCTTTTCTCTAATATAATTTACATGTATTATACATATAAACATTCCTCTTCAATCACTCTATCTATTGGTGAAAACCGTATGAAAATCCGTTGCGTAGTTTAAAAGATTAACGCGCACATACATTTTGAGCGACTTCATTTTATACTATGTAATGATGATAATGATTATCATTACTATTGTTTTCGCGGAGGATTTCTGGGTTTTCGATTCGGCCATTCTATTTAATAAATATCATATCTCCAAATTTTGGTAAGGAAACCTATGAACTGCTCACTAGAGAGATTTCACAGATTATCTCATAATTTTATATTTTATAAAAATTATGAAATTTATAAATTTATTTTTATTTTTAAAAGTCATGAAAGTACCTAAATTTAAGTAGCTATTGCTCGAGTTGTACTAAGATAATTTGTTTTAATATAATAGTAATCGATGTGTTAAAATCTTTTTTCAGAGTAACGCTCGTATAAAAAAGCGGACAAACTTATGAAAATAAAAGTTGTTACAATAACGTTTTCAGAAATCCAAAACTTATAGCAAAGCGATATGGGACGGACCTGCAAACAAATCGGTATTGGCACACATTCTTTGCCTCATTCACATTCATACATCGTCTCAATCTGCTATCTGCTATCTTGGCATGGCTCGACTCAATTCGCTGGATCGTCGCGGATTTTGTTCTACCATTCTTATTCAATCGCTCTACGCCCAAACTATCTAAGCTTCCCTTTCTTAATCTTACTCATTCCGCTGACATCAATTCTTTGCGAATCTCCACATTTCTGACACCTACTTTCATCCTTCCTCTGCCAGTTCCAAGCCTCAATGCCGTATATCAGGATAGGTTCTAGCACTGTTACCTTGTATTTTGAATATTTTGTATTTTACATTTATATTATCCTGTATTCATAGACATAGTTTTATAACAGTTCCAACACATCAAAAACTTTCAATAAATAAAAACAGTAAAGCTAAAGAGACTTAAAAAAAATTCTATTACAATTAGTGATTTGCTATGCCTATCTCAGTAGGAACACCTGTAGAGCAGGCGCAGTTTAACTAATTAACTGACCATCACGCCGTTTCCCCGCAGGATAGGCAGAGAGGACGGACCGCCAAACAACTCGGTCTTGGCACACACTCCTTGCCTCGTTCGTATTCATACATCTTCTCGTACATGCTCTTCTATTATTCTGACTCTTGACACGGCCCGACTCAAGTATCCGATTCACTTGGTCTTGCCATGTTTTTCTCGGGCGTCTCCGACTTTTTCTACCATTCACATTTGTGTCATATATATTCTCCTTACACTCCTTTCCTCGTTCATTCGCTCTACATGCCCAAACCATCAACCTTGCATTCTTTGAGGAACTCCACATTTCTCACACGATCATACATGGTTTTAACGCCTCAGGAATCTCATTTCTACAGCATTCAGTCTACTTTCATCCTTCCTCTGCCAGTTCCATGCCTCACTGCCATACATCAGGGTAAGTACCAGTATTCCATTATGGACGGCTTGTTTCGCGTCTTTGGACAGTTTTTTGTTGGTGCCAACGGCGTTCAGTCCTCCATTAATAGAGTTACCTGCATTCACCGTTCTTTCAATATCTTTATCAGCCTTCCCATCTATCGTAAATACACCTCCCAAGTTAAAAACATAAGCAGTTTATAACAAAAATACAGAGACAACACCAAAACGTTTAAAATAAAAGACAATCAGCACCAGACCATTGGAAATGCATACTTATAAAATAGTTTTGATTAAATCTTTGATTTTAGATCGGTTTTGGCTGATCATCCAAGACTTGATGTCTGATTTATATTAAAAATAAGTTATGTTCTGTCTAATGGCCAGTGGAAGGTGGAAGTGCATTGTACACTCTATGATAAATACCCCAATTAAGACTGGCTTAACAGGATTTTCCGCCACAAAATTAGAGTAATAATCGTCCATACCAGCTTGCAACACACAAGGTAATGAATTCATGGTTGGTTCTTACCTTTATTCCGCCCATGCTACATGGGATGAATGTTTAATCCTCGGTTCCTGCTCGCCTATCTGACTGGATCTTGTTTCAATCCGACTCAATGTAATGCTGTCTCTTGGATGCATCACATACTGCGTTATCGAAACAACATCTCCGATGAGAGTTGTATCTACTTAGTAGTTTCTGGTAAGAACTTCAATGGAGGTACTTACTGAGAATCATAGGCGGGACTTCGTTATGTTATTATTTGTTTTAAAGCAAAAATAATGTCGCTAATAAAGAAATCATTTAAAAAAAATATTCACAACATCCTCAGCCCGCCTCGAAACAGGAATCGGTAGTGAGGAGGACTGTGAACATAATATATTATATTACTATGTATATACAGGGTGTAATAGCAAGCACCCGAAGAAAGCGATTCCTGGGCATAGTTGGAGTAAAAAAAAATTTGATGTCGTTTTACTATCTGATGACATTTTTTAGCAATAAAAAAGATTAATTTTGACGGCCGGAGTAGTCCAGCGGTAAGGCTCTTGACTCGGACACGGCATAAATTTTATTTGGTTAATTTGTGTTATTCAATATTTATTAATTTAAAATAATATATAGTATATTTGCGGCACGTTCCAGAGTGGAAGATACTCTCAGAAACTTGAAACGTTGCTTGAAATGGCTTTAGCCGTGTTTGGTGACCAGATCTGAATAGCCAGGTACTTCCCACCTTCTTCTTCCCTATCTCCTTCCCCTACCCACTACCTTCAGCCTCACAACATACTCCAATTGGGGATGCCATAGTCCCTGGCTCCAAAAGGGAGCAGCTGGGACTTTTGTGAGGTATTCACGTAAAAAAATAATCATATCACCTTCACCTTCACCTTCAATAAATGTATCACCTTCTTTTTCATTGAATTTTATTAAATTGTAACATGGGGTCGCCAGGCTCCCAGGGAGACCCATCAAATAATGTCTTAAAATATGTAAAGTTATTGTATCAAATAAAAATAAAACTCGGCCTTGACACAGACTCCAACATACTCCAATTGGGGATGCCATAGTCCCATTGGCTCCAGACGGGAGCAGTTGGGACTCTTGTGTGGTATTCATGTAAAAAAAATATTTTTTTTCCACCACACGTCAAGAGAGTCAGGACAGTAGCGCGTTTATGGCCTAGCAGGTCACTTGGTAAGCGTTGCGTGCATCATCAGTTATTGGACTGCACCTCACGGCGGGAAAATTTCAGAAACGGACTAAGCCTATAAAAGAATTTTCTTCCATGCTAATGTTTTTCACTAGACATCATGAATATATTTGAAAAAGTCAATGTGTTACTCAAAATAAAATAGTATTAAAAAAATGCGCAACAAGATTTTGGTTAAAAATCTAAGAAAGATGATGTGGCTAAATCACAGTTCAGAATTGACATTTTTATTCTTTTAACTCCCCCCCCCGCCCCCCCCTCCATGGCAAAATCCTGTGTGCGCCACTGATGATACATAGGCATGTTTCAAGTTTGTCATTGGGAGATGCAGCATGTCTCTCGCCCATCATTACTATGTATTTCCTCAGTTTGGTTCCCTGCCTCTCCCCTGTCAAGGATATGTTCTCCTGGTGGACGACTGAACGGTCCAATCTGACATGGGATCCTTCTGCCTCGTCCGATATTACATATTCGAAACACGTCGTAATACAGATTCAGTCCTTGGTAAAGAGCTAGTACTTGCAAGAGTCAAGAATCCACTTTTAAAAACTAAAACAATATCAACAGCATTCACCCAATAAAATAAAACATTTGCTAAAAAAATATTATTTGCTTAATCGCTGTGCACCGAAATAACGAATTTTGGCTCTGACGCAGCTTCCGCCACCATTCGAAAGCTTATTAATATTGTATGAATTATTCCATACATAAATTATTATTTTTAATTGTTAAACTAAGGTTTTTTTTATAGTATATATTGAATCATTTGGCGGGTATAAGATAAGCCGCCATAGCTCAATTGGGAGAGCAGCTGACCGGCAATCAGAAGGGCACGGGTTCAAGTCCCGTTGGCGTCATGTATCTTTTCTCGGAAGATTTTTCAATGTGGATGAGTGCTTCAGACTGATAATTATTGCTTATAATAATTATTCCATATATTTTTAGCTTCATATGTGCGTTCTCGGATTCGCACATAAGGACTGCCGGCTGTGTTGATTTTTTTACTTTGAAGTCGTAGCGCGCTGTTAAACTGTACTAATATTACAAAAATTACTGAATCAGAGCGATACTGAGAGTACCTACGACTAAACCTGCGACTAAGACATGGCACGATCAAGTGAACCAAATACTTGAGTCGGGCAATGTCAAGACTTAAGAATGACAGAAGGGTATGTATGAGACGTTGTATGGATGTGAATAAAGCAAGAAGTTTTTTTTTACATTAGCTCCACACAGGAGGCACAGAGGAAAACAATTTCCCTAGGGGCCTATGTCATCTTTGAGGATGCTGTGTGGAGGGTTTTTTAAGGGAAAGGAAGGAGAAGAAGATATGGGAAGGAAAAAAGTTTGAGGGGTGGGTAGAAATCTGGGGGTCAGTGTGGCCAGGAGTGACGGACGTATGAATCAATTCCTCACACTGCGGTGCAAGGCGAAGGGTCGGGAGAATCCGGCTGGAGAGGTCAAAAGGCCTCCCTCAATCAGTCTCCTCCGATCCAGCCCGCCACGCAGTGGTTGGGAAAACGTATCCGCCACCAAGACCTAGACAAACCACATCTCTTGAACCCGGGCACCCCTGCTAAGTCACCAAACGTAGCGAACCACTTGCGGTGACCTGTGGCAGGGGTGTTGGTTGTCCAATAAATGGTTCCCGGGGCGGCGGTACCCATACCCGCCTCCCAAATTAAGCCAATACAGAGTTGTTTGCCCCTGTTCTCTGCCCACCCTTGAGGAGAAACGGCGTGATGATGGTTAGTTAGTTGTTAATTACGTAATTACGTAATACAAGCTGGTCCCCGGCATGCGTTGCAATGCCATTCAAAGAAATAAATTGATTCTCCCTGCATGTCTTTTCCCGTGCATCCCCGTTCCCTTCCACCTTCCCCGCCTTTCTCCTCCCTCATCTCTTCCCTCTCCGCGAACCCCACCTCCCCCGTTCCTCTTCCCCCTGCCTTTCCTCCCTGCCGCTAAAATATATGAAATACACACATTTTCATTTAAACAAATTGCATAACGCCAGAGCTTACCATTATATATAACCTATATGTTTTTCTGATGTATGAGCTATATTTTTGTAAAGTTTCATTAAAATCCATTAGTAGTTTTTGCGTGAAAGAGTGACAAACACACAAACTTTCGCGTTTATAATATTAAGTAGGATGCTTTCGATAAAGCAACACACACATCAGTAGTAACCACGAGTATCAGCACCAATCGCAGCCATTTGAAAACTTGCGCTGCTCGATGGCACTGACTTGATCAAAATCCGTCGCGCGCCCATCTAGTCGGTATTGGGTGTGCCTATAGCCCATACAATACGCGTACAATGGTGCGGTATTACAGTAAAGTACAGTGCCCCCACAGTGCGTATAGTAACGCGAGGCACTTCTGGCCGGGTGTTGGGGCAATGGGGCACAATGGGGTCGAGGCGGGCTAATGCGCAAAACATCTGCCAGATTCTCTATACGGAGGGGGAGTGTATTGTTACATGGGTTTTGTGGAGAATTAAGGGGTACTCAATCATTGGTTACCTTTGTTAAATCTTTACCGCAATAAAGCCTAAAAAAGAATGTTTCGACAACACTAAGAAAACAAAAACACACGCAATGTAGAAGGGAAACCTTAAAAAACCTACAGAAGACAAGAGCGGGGAGGCTACGAAGCACCGCACATAAAGGAAACCGATAAACCACGAAGCACCGCATTCTCTCGCAGGCTAAATCCTATAGACGCATCGATGTGTTTGTCTCTTTTTAGTGTCGTTTTTCGTTTCATCGAGTTTCAAATCACAACGGCTATGAAGCACCGCACAAAAATTAAACCGATAAGCTACGAAGCACCGCACAGAGAGAAGACCGATTAGTCTATCTCATCCTCTCTCACAGTCTAAATCCTACAGACGTATCTATGGGTTTGTTCCATTTTAGTGTCATTTTTCGTTTCATCGAGTTTCAAATCACAACGGTGCTAAAGAAGTTTTCACCACAAAATACCATTTTGCTATCAATCCCAATCAATTACTAAATTTAAAGAGTGCAGTTTAAACGCGGTTGAAGCGAAACTTTACCAATCTCAAACAATGCTTGAAAAGTGAGAAAGAGCGCACCCAGAGACCAATGAGCGCAGACCCAGCGTAATTTCCGTTTCATATCTCAACCAATATGAGCCTTTAAAAGTGATCAATTAAAGCGGTCAACAAGCGCAGTTGATGCATCGCAGGTGCACTAATCAGCATTTCCGTTTCATCCGAAATCCAAATCTCACTTCAAAAAATAAATATTTAAGCGGAATAATCAGAACCTAGGAACTAGAACCAAACTAGGGAAGGAATAAAGTGCAAGTCGTCATGTAAATGTTTTATTATAAACTAGCAGACCCGGCCACACGTTGCTGTGGCTAACGAAACCTTTATAACCAACGCCATCTGTTAAATCAACGATAAAGATAAAGATGAAGATGAGGATGTGGACGAGGATGAGGATGAGGATGAGGATGAGGATGAGGATGAGGATGAGGATGAGGATGAGGATGAGGATGAGGATGAGGATGAGGATGAGGATGAGGATGAGGATGAGGATGAGGATGAGGATGAGGATGAGGATGAGGATGAGGATGAGGATGAGGATGAGGATGAGGATGAGGATGAGGATGAGGATGAGGATGAGGATGAGGATGAGGATGAGGATGAGGATGAGGATGAGGATGAGGATGAGGATGAGGATGAGGATGAGGATGAGGATGAGGATGAGGATGAGGATGAGGATGAGGATGAGGATGAGGATGAGGATGAGGATGAGGATGAGGATGAGGATGAAGATGAAGATGAAGATGAAGATGAAGATGAAGATGAAGATGAAGATGAAGATGAAGATGAAGATGAAGATGAAGATGAAGATGAAGATGAAGATGAAGATGAAGATGAAGATGAAGATGAAGATGAAGATGAAGATGAAGATGAAGATGAAGATGAAGATGAAGATGAAGATGAAGATGAAGATGAAGATGAAGATGAAGATGAAGATGAAGATGAAGATGAAGATGAAGATGAAGATGAAGATGAAGATGAAGATGAAGATGAAGATGAAGATGAAGATGAAGATGAAGATGAAGATGAAGATGAAGATGAAGATGAAGATGAAGATGAAGATGAAGATGAAGATGAAGATGAACATGAAGATGAAGATGAAGATGAAGATGAAGATGAAGATGAAGATTAAGATACAGATAAATATAGAGATAGAGATAGAGATAGAGATAGAGATAGAGATAGAGATAGAGATAGAGATAGAGATAGAGATAAAGATAAAGATAAAGATAAAGATAAAGATAAAGATAAAGATAAAGATAAAGATAAAGATAAAGATAAAGATAAAGATAAAGATAAAGATAAAGATAAAGATAAAGATAAAGATAAAGATAAAGATAAAGATAAAGATAAAGATAAAGATAAAGATAAAGATAAAGATAAAGATAAAGATAAAGATAAAGATAAAGATAAAGATAAAGATAAAGATAAAGATAAAGATAAAGATAAAGATAAAGATAAAGATAAAGATAAAGATAAAGATAAAGATAAAGATAAAGATAAAGATAAAGATAAAGATAAAGATAAAGATAAAGATAAAGATAAAGATAAAGATAAAGATAAAGATAAAGATAAAGATAAAGATAAAGATAAAGATAAAGATAAAGATAAAGATAAAGATAAAGATAAAGATAAAGATAAAGATAAAGATAAAGATAAAGATAAAGATAAAGATAAAGATAAAGATAAAGATAAATACTTCTAATCTTCGAGTGATTTTTGTTCTGAAGTGACCTCAAAACTTAAATTAAGAAGGATTCAATATTTTATTTTATTTTTCAATAATAAGAACTATTAAATAAATGTTCAAACTGGGCGAAGGTCGTATATTTGCTAAAAGTGTCACAATTTTCGAAAGATTTACTGAACCCGGAACCATTAGGTCCAATTTCCCGCGAGCCGCAAAAAAATTGGAACCCTTAAAAAGGTTTGACAGCTCTGTCCTTCATATAAAACTGTTGCCATAACATATTGTGCTTGAGGGCCAATTACGTAGGGCAAGTTACATTCTAACTGAAGGGCTAATTTAGAATCTGGACCTAGACCAGAAGAGAAAATTTCCTACCGCAAGTAACAACATACGTTATTTTATATTGTTAGGGTTAATAAATGGCATAAAAATCTGGTGACATTGGCAACGATAAACAATAATAATATAAACAAGGCTTTCTGAGGCTCGGGTAAAAATGGAAAGAAGCGAACACACAGTGTTTGGTGTTACTTTGATTGTGGGTTACAGAGTGTATAAAAAAAGCATTGATTCGGCAAACTCGATAATAGCATATTTTAACAGTCAACAAACACTTTGTAAATACACATATAATATTATAACTGAATTGAATAATATAACTGAATTGAATATCACTTCATCGTTTTTTTTTTATATGAATACCGCACAAGAGTCCCAACTGCTCCCGTCTGGAGCCAGTCAAACTATGGCATCCCCAGTTGGGGTATGTTGTGAGGCTGAAGGTAGTGGGGAGGGGAAGGAGATAGGGAAGAGGAAGGCGGGGAAGTACCTGGCTATTCAGATCTGGTCACCAAACTCGGCTAAAGCCACTTCAAGCAACGCTTAAATTCTGAATGGTGGTCTTACACCAGGGCGATACTGAGAGTATCTTCCACTACCTATGTATATACCTTTAATACACGGGCTGCTACTTCTTTTTATCTTTTGTATAATGTTAATGTAAGTACTTGCATACTGCTTACTAACCCCGTATGCATGGGCATTGGAGGGTCTAGAGTCGTTCAAATAAATGTAGCTTCGTTAAAAAAAAAGTAGAGTCTTGACGTGTGCGGTGAAGGAGGAAACCATATGTTTCCTTATTTTATTTATTTATTTATTTTTTTTTTTATTAGAGATAATATATTACAAAATTATTACATAAAATTTATAATACATTACTCCCAATGAGTTTAATAAAACTCATTTTGGGAAGGACAACATTATACATCTAAAGGAAAATTATTTTTACATAAGAACACGTAAATCAATGAACAATATGTTAGGGTCCGTTGAATTGCCACAAGTTGGCTTATTTATTAAAGGGATTTAATTAAGGTGAGTGGACGAAATGGCTTTGCCGGTTAGTACCGGACGCGCCAGGATCTGATCCCGAGGAATCCTCAGCATCAGACCCGCCAAATCGACCAGCACAGCGGTAGAGCAGAGATCCCCCCTCCCAGAGCGGGGAATTAAGTTCTAAGATGTCAGGCATAGGCAGGAATTACCAGGTTTTGTAAATAAAATAAGGTTAATTATAATTGGACTAACCGTATAGGTTTATTTCAAATATTGCAAATAATAATACAGATAGGAAAGAACTTACCCCCACAGACCATAACCGATAACTAAAGCTAAAGTAATCTGACTATTAACGCGGTCGTTTAGACGATGAGGGATCCTCCCGGTGACTAAGGTTGGTGCAACTGCCCACGTCCCACGGTGATGCGAGCTGACTATAATGGCGGCAGGAATCCTCTGGCCTCTGCAGCATGAGCAAATACTCCGGCGCGAGCAAATAAGGCTACTCCACGTCCCACGGTGGAGTAAGCTGGCGCGGATGGCAAACGATGTCCTCTGCAGCATGAGCAAATACTCTGGCGCGAGCAAATAAGGCTACTCCACGTCCCACGGTGGAGTAAGCTGGCGCGGATGGCAAACGATGTCCTCTGCAGCATGAGCAAATACTCTGGCGCGAGCAAATAAGGCTACTCCACGTCCCACGGTGGAGTAAGCTGGCGCGGATGGCAAACGATGTCCTCTGCAGCATGAGCAGATACTCTGGCGCGAGCAAATAAGGCTACTCCACGTCCCACGGTGGAGCAAGCTGGCGCGGATGGCAAACGATGTCCTCTGCAGCATGAGCAAATACTCTGGCGCGAGCAAATAAGGCTACTCCACGTCCCACGGTGGAGTAAGCTGGCGCGGATGGCAAACGATAAAGTCACGCACGTGTATCGTGAATTGATACACCAGGAGATTTCCTGGCGGAGATCGGGTAGAACATTATATTGGCCGGAAATCACACTAGCCCACGGTGTTTCTGGGACTAAAGGCAGGGGCGTTTACTGTCCAGAACGAAATTTCCTATTCCACGACAAAATACAATTCGGCCATTGTGTGAACACAACATTTATTTCCGGAGCGCGACTCGCGGGGTCGAAACCATAACGGGAACTCAAATAAACTTGTAACGGCACTATAATAACCGCCCGAACTTTACGGGAACTTCGAATCTCTCTGATTAGGCACCGATGCACTCCATCTTGCCCGATTCTCTCTCAAAAACTCTCACGGCCTCCGGCGGGCCTTACGCCCGCCGGGGGAAGTGCCACCATCACATTTCCGCTCCTCTCTGGTGTTGCCAGGATGAAAAACAATAGACAATGCTATCGTGCCGCCTCATAGATTCCAGTTCTTACTTAAAACGACAATTAACCTATGTTTTATACATAACATTACCCCGCTCGCCCCCAAGGTGTTTGCCCTCAAACACAAGGAGAACAAAAGAAAAGCCTGAGCTAAGAGATACCCTAACTTGGTCTGATGGGTTCCTAAAAACATACATAAACATAATATCATAAAAATGAGTTGTACATCAGAAAAAAAAACAAAACTACCAGCAACAGTATGCTTGCAAATGGGTGCGTGACAAAATCAGTCGCGCCCATCATGCTGAAGACATGATGGTAGAGTCTGCGACGCATCCATTCGAAGTTAGACAATTAGATATAATTAAATCAGTACTTAGAGTTAAAGACCTTAATTGTAGACAATTTGTAGACAATAAGAAGATACGTGAACGGGGCCCGTAATCACCCACAGCATATAAGACGCTGGGTGATGTATTCTGACTCTCGTCTGGGACTACCGTAGACGTAGCATCTATAACAGAATAGAACTTAATATTAGAATAGATATTATCACCAAGATATGACATCAATAAACATCAACACATTAAATATGCGTAAAGCATCACTGTTCAGAACACTTTTAAGTAAGCCAAAGTAGGCTATACACTTAGATGGTGTACCATCTGCACTTCAACACTGATTTTAAATCCATTCTGGATAAAAGAGTTCCTCTTTAGAAGAGCCTACCTATCTAACTCTCTAACTGGTCTCGTGGGATAAGTTTTTCTGACAGTTATATAATAGAAAACAAAATATAAGTTTATTAGAACATTTGTATATGAAATACAGGATATAACCAACCATTGTGACTGGATGGTGTTAAGGATAGTCATACAATCATCGCATGAATGATGCCAATTTATTTATTATTCAACCATTGTTAAAAATGGTGACAATAGAATGGTTAGCGACCATCGTAAATAAATGGTGCTATCAATAGTCAACAACCATCGTTAAAAAAAATGGTGCCAATTAATTAAGTATGTGACTTTTGTACCAGAAGGTGCAGTAGGTATTAGTGCATCGTAACTAATTACTGAAGTTCTCGCAGGAACTAATCAATCACACTCATAGCTTGGGAATTGATTAAATTCTTCAAATTAATGAAATTTCTGAATAATTATAGTAAGTTATTTTTATTGTTTAGCAAATGTAGTTAAAACATTATTAAATTGAGAACATATTGAAATTTTGGGCGAATACCTCTTAATGTTCTTAATTACGTTTATGCAATATAAAAGTATATGAACACAGTTCATATGAGATTGAACTTGGAATACACGAGGATATGCGGGTTCATATTATCGTATATTCCAAGTTGACAAAAACTTAGTAGGACAAATACAGAGTATTTTAAACTGTATGGACTCAGAATACAAAAGGATAAGCGGGTTCATATCGTCATGCATTCTGAGTTGACAAGGAAATAAACTTAAAGATAAATATAAACCATAGTGAACTTATTATATATATATATATACATATATGTATTTGTACTTCGAGGCATCTCATAATTGTACATAAATAACCTAACAAATCTTAATTATTATTTTAATGTGAAATTATACTCGAGTAATCAACTGGAGTAAGATTTTAATTTTCTACAAAAGACCACTTAAAAATTAATTATTTACTTATGTATTTTATGTCCAATACTGGTCAAAGCAATCCGGATGATCAGGCTGAACTGAAATGAGCTGTATTGAAGAGGTTTAAATTAAAGATAGCGCCTGTGAAGATGCTTTATGATAGCCGACTAAGCTGGTATGCTATCTGATTTAAGTATATCCTTAACATGAAAATCGCCTGTTACTTTTCCATTTAAGTCAGACAGGGTATAAATTAAATCTGACTTTTTCTGTACTACAATGTTTTGAACAAAACGAGGTGCCAATTTTTGTGAAAAATAGTTCAAAGCATTAGATAATACAAAATTCCTTCTCCAGACTACGTCTCCTACCTGGAAGGTAACGTTTCTTCTACGTAAATTATAGTGATTAGCGCCCTTTTTAAATGCCGTAAAAAGGGCGTTTGAAACTTGTTCATAAATTGATGACAGTCCATTTAATCTGTCGGAGTAAACTTTGAGATGAGAGGAATCTTGTGGACTGGATTCATCATCTGCCAATGGATTACGGTGGAGATCCCCATCTAATATTTGTTCTCTACCGTGCATAACAAAGAAAGGAGTAAATCCGGTAGTACAATTTACAGTATTATTCATTGCCGATTGAATTTGTGGGAGAAATTTGGACCAATTACGATGATCAGATTCCGTTAATATTGATAGTGCCGTGCCTAAAGTTTGATTGTATCTTTCAACAACATTGTTTTGAGGGGTGTACAGTGAATTGTAAAAAGGAGGGCTTATATTGTAGCTGTGTAATAGTTCCTTAAATTCTTTCGAAATGAACTGACGCCCATTGTCACATACAATGGTACGCGGTACTCCGTGTACAAGGAAAATATTTTCTTCTAAATTTTTAATAATACTTCTCGCGGTACCTTGACGTAACGGAAATAGCCAGGTATATTTAGAAAAAACATCCACGCATGACAATATAACGGTAAAACCTGAATAACTTCTAGGCAGAGGGCCTACCAGATCCACTGATAACATCTGCATAGGTCTCGTAACTTTTTTATAATTTGATGAAATTCCATTCGGCGGGGCTGTACTGATTTTGTGTGCTTTACAGACAGCACATTGATTCACAAATCTTTTCACCTCTTGGTACATTTTTGGCCAAAAGTAACGGAGTTGTAATTTTTTATAAGTCTTAAAGACTCCAGGATGACAAGCACGAGAGGATTCATGTGATTCTGACAAAATTTCCCTTCTATTTTCTAGTGGGACTACTTTTTTCCAAGACGTGTCTTCACAAAGAGGTAAACGTGTTTTTGTATGGCGAAACAATTCATTTTCGCGTATCTGGAAGTTTTGAAAACGCTGAGGAGAATCTATGCAGCCTTTCCAGATATCTGTGTACCACTTATCGGTGGACAAGTTCGCATCAATGACCGATATTGTAGCGAGGTCCATTCTTGAAAGCACATCCGGGACGATGTGTTGTGTGCCTTTACGGTGTATAACATCGAAGGAGAATTGTGAAAGGCGAGAACTCCAACGTGCAAGACGTCCACTAGGGTTCGATATAGATCCTAACCATTTTAAACTAGAGTGGTCAGTGATAACAGAAAAATGTGCCCCTTCTATATATGGTCTAAAATGAGTGACCGAGTCTAACACTGCTAACAGTTCTCGCTCCGTAATTCCGTAATTCCGTTCATGTGTATTTAAGCACCTAGAATAATAAGCAATAGGGTGGTCCATTCCCTCTATTGATTGCATAAGAACACCCCCTATACCGATATTGCTTGCGTCACAATGGATAGCAAATGGCTTAGTAAAGTCCGGACAACTAAGGACAGGAGCAGTCGTAAGTGCTTCCTTTAATTTATTAAACGCTGATTCAGCTTCTTCCGACCATTTAAATAAACTTACTCCTTTTCTTGATCCTGTAAGTTTCGATAAGGGAGCAGCTATGCTAGAAAATCCTTTTATGAATCGTCTAAAATAACCACATAAACCGAGAAAAGCTCGTATTCCTTTAGCATTTTTAGGAATTGGGAAATTTTTTATACTTTCAATTTTAATTGGGTCGGTGCGGAGACCTTTGGAATCGACCATATACCCCAAATATTTAAGTTCTGATTTACAGAATTCACATTTTTTTAAATTAATCGTTAGGCCTGCGTCTCTTAATCGTTCAAAAACTTTAGTTAGCAGTATAAAATGCGATTCTAAATCTTCCGACACTAAGATTAGATCATCCAAATAACAAAATGCGTTTTCATCGAACTCTGGTCCAAACAGAGCGTCTGCTAGTCTTTGAAGTTCACTCGGAGCGTTTTTTAACCCGAAGGGCATCCTAGTGAATTCGAACAAACCGCGACCGGGTACGACAAAAGCTGTCTTTTCACAAGAGTCTTCGTCCAGGGCGATCTGCCAAAAAGCCTTAGACAAATCTATTGAGCTTATATATCTGGCTCCACCGAGTTTATCGAGTATTCGAGAAATATACGGCAAAGGGTAGCTGTCACGGATCGTCAGATTGTTAATTTTTCTGGAATCGAGGCAAAAACGTCCCGTTCCATCTTTTTTTGTGACTATTAATACTGGACTAGACCAAGGTGAACGTGAAGGACGAATGACTCCTAATTTGAGCATTTCATCTACTTCCTTATCTAATTGTTTCTGTCTAGCAGGAGAAAGAGGGTAATATCGTTGTTTAACCGGAGGACCCGTAGTAATAATTTTATGTTTTATTAAATGTGTTAACCCTAAGCCTTTCTTTTCATAAGAAATGGATTCGAATTTCTTTATAATTTTGGTAAGAGTTTTATTTTCCTTTTTGGTTAGGGAAGTAGCTGGCTGAATAGCTCTTAACTCATTGACTTGACCCATTCGCTGAGGAATTGGATCCTTTTGGAAAAGCTCCGGCGCGACCTGGAACATTTTCCAAAAATTGACCCCTAAAATAAAATTAGGAGATAGAGAAGGGACGACGTAGAAAAGTACTTTATGTGTAGTGGACTTATACGTAACAGGCAACGTCATTGTACCTAATACCTGCTGATTTGTTCCATCAGCGGTTGAAATATTGAAATCAATATTAACTAATTCATAACCCGATTGTAAGAATACTAAATGAATATCTCCTCCTAAACAGGAAATTGAAGAACCACTGTCGAGCAGTGCTTTATAAGAATTATTAAGAATAAGGATATCCGCGAAAGGTCGATTATCTCTTTCAAGCTCGGGATCCTTCGGCGGCGGTACCTCCACCTCAGAACTCGAGTCCGAAAGAAACTGATTAACTTGACGGAGCCAACTCTGCCACTCGCACTTCCTCTGCGCAAAGGAAGGCGCGTGAGCAGAGCGACTCACATCTAGTTTTTTGAATCCCCATGTTTAACAGAAGCAACTTTCGGATTGGAATTGTTTTGTCTTCTCTTCCTACAATCCGATAGTAAATGACCTTTTAATTTACAAAAAGAACAATAAATATTGTTCTTGGTAGAATTTGGTTCAGGATGACACATCTCCTTTTCTCTACAATCATTAGAAGTATTCTTTTTAGATTGATTATTATAGAAAAAACGAGTATTATTGATATTAGCAGAATTGCCACTATATTGTTTATTATTATTATTATAATTATTATTATTATAATTATTATTATTATAATTATTATTATTATTTTGTTTATAATTATAATCCGTAGAACGATTATTGTAGGTACCACGATACGAGTTACGATTAGAATTGAAATTATTATTATTACTGCCCCGTGAATTAGTGAAATAATAATTTTTTTTATTATCCTTAAGTGGATTATCATTAGAAAAAGAAGAAGAATTATTTTCTAACAAATTAGACGTTGAATAAGACTCCAGTTTATTTGTAGCTTCGGTAAGTTCTGAAAATGAGTTGAAATCTCTAGATGCCAGAAGGTTGATATAAATGGGTAGTAATGCCCTCATGCATAATTGTAAAAGTTCAGAGAGTGGTAATTTAGAATCAAGCATATTATTGTGCTTCTGCATTCTTAACGTAAATTCAAAGGCTGACATACCAGCTGGTTGTTTCATAGAGAAAAGTTGTGATTTTAATTCAATCTGTCTATTATTTGTTTCGAATTGTTTTATAAGTAATATAGATAATTCATTCCAAGTCAAATCAGGTGTATAAATTGATCTGAACCATAATAATGCCAATCCATCTAAAATATCAGGAAAACATCTCACTAAATCGTCATGACGAACGTTCCTAATTCTACATTTCTCTTCTATTTCCAGTATAAAGTCTCTTACGCAACTATTACCATCAAATTTAATATTCCAATTATTAATAGTACTTGTGGATGAAGATGAAGAAGAGTTTGATTCATTATAAATAACTTTTGTATATTTAATGTAGTTTGAGCCAAATTCGCTGTCATTATCTGGGTTAACACTTATCTCATGATGCCCGGCTAGCTCAGTCGGTAGAGCATGAGACTCTTAATCTCAGGGTCGTGGGTTCGTGCCCCACGTTGGGCGCCATGTTAGGGTCCGTTGAATTGCCACAAGTTGGCTTATTTATTAAAGGGATTTAATTAAGGTGAGTGGACGAAATGGCTTTGCCGGTTAGTACCGGACGCGCCAGGATCTGATCCCGAGGAATCCTCAGCATCAGACCCGCCAAATCGACCAGCACAGCGGTAGAGCAGAGATCCCCCCTCCCAGAGCGGGGAATTAAGTTCTAAGATGTCAGGCATAGGCAGGAATTACCAGGTTTTGTAAATAAAATAAGGTTAATTATAATTGGACTAACCGTATAGGTTTATTTCAAATATTGCAAATAATAATACAGATAGGAAAGAACTTACCCCCACAGACCATAACCGATAACTAAAGCTAAAGTAATCTGACTATTAACGCGGTCGTTTAGACGATGAGGGATCCTCCCGGTGACTAAGGTTGGTGCAACTGCCCACGTCCCACGGTGATGCGAGCTGACTATAATGGCGGCAGGAATCCTCTGGCCTCTGCAGCATGAGCAAATACTCCGGCGCGAGCAAATAAGGCTACTCCACGTCCCACGGTGGAGTAAGCTGGCGCGGATGGCAAACGATGTCCTCTGCAGCATGAGCAAATACTCTGGCGCGAGCAAATAAGGCTACTCCACGTCCCACGGTGGAGTAAGCTGGCGCGGATGGCAAACGATGTCCTCTGCAGCATGAGCAAATACTCTGGCGCGAGCAAATAAGGCTACTCCACGTCCCACGGTGGAGTAAGCTGGCGCGGATGGCAAACGATGTCCTCTGCAGCATGAGCAGATACTCTGGCGCGAGCAAATAAGGCTACTCCACGTCCCACGGTGGAGCAAGCTGGCGCGGATGGCAAACGATGTCCTCTGCAGCATGAGCAAATACTCTGGCGCGAGCAAATAAGGCTACTCCACGTCCCACGGTGGAGTAAGCTGGCGCGGATGGCAAACGATAAAGTCACGCACGTGTATCGTGAATTGATACACCAGGAGATTTCCTGGCGGAGATCGGGTAGAACATTATATTGGCCGGAAATCACACTAGCCCACGGTGTTTCTGGGACTAAAGGCAGGGGCGTTTACTGTCCAGAACGAAATTTCCTATTCCACGACAAAATACAATTCGGCCATTGTGTGAACACAACATTTATTTCCGGAGCGCGACTCGCGGGGTCGAAACCATAACGGGAACTCAAATAAACTTGTAACGGCACTATAATAACCGCCCGAACTTTACGGGAACTTCGAATCTCTCTGATTAGGCACCGATGCACTCCATCTTGCCCGATTCTCTCTCAAAAACTCTCACGGCCTCCGGCGGGCCTTACGCCCGCCGGGGGAAGTGCCACCATCACATTTCCGCTCCTCTCTGGTGTTGCCAGGATGAAAAACAATAGACAATGCTATCGTGCCGCCTCATAGATTCCAGTTCTTACTTAAAACGACAATTAACCTATGTTTTATACATAACAAATACATAGATTTTTAAATGGACTAGACACACTTGATACAGGTAATTGAAGAATATACAAGAGTTACAAAGGAAGACAGATAAATTCGTCACTGGTTAATAAAGTTGCTGAGAAAATATCCTTTTAGAGCCTTTGCCAATATTTTTTTGTTTGATTCTGGTAGTTTTAGGACATTAGGTAATGCGTTGTATTGCGTATGTGCGATGTATTGTAAGGAGTTAATTCCAAATTTAGTTGTGTGTGTAGATGACGATAGGTGTATTTGATTTTGTGATCGTGTTTTGTGCTGGTGTATATCGGAATTAAAGGCTGGTTTAGTGGTGGTGTGTGACGAGTGTTGAATTATTTGTAGGATGGCAGTGGTGATGCTATATTTTGGCAGAATGGTAAAGGGAAGAATTTGTGTCAGTGAGTATATGTCTTTGACATGCGTATCCCATGGTAGATGGTATATATTTCTTATGGCTCTATTTTGGATTACTTGTATTTCAGATATTTGTTTCTTAGTAATGGTGCCCCAGATACTAACCAGATAACTTAGGTGAGAGTGGATCAAAGCATAATATGTGGCACGCAGTAAAGCTGTGGGGAGCACATCTTGAAGTCGATAGAGTACACCAGTTATCGGGGAAATTTTGGATTTAACATATTCAACATGGGAGTTCCACGATAGGTTAGAATCTATGAATAACCCTAAATATTTCGTTACTTGTACATTTTGGAGCTTTTCATTTCCAAGAGTAATATTCATTGTCATATAATCTTTTTTCCCGAAAGTGAGATAGTGAGTTTTTTTGACATTGAGGCTTAATTTATTTATCCGCAACCATTTAGCTAGCTTTGCGAGATCTTTATTCATTAGAGATTCAAGTTCCCTCAGATTTTTACAACGATAATAAATCACAGTATCATCAGCGTAAAGTTGAAGTTTTCCCATTTAGTTATATCATTGATGTATAGTAAGAAAAGTAGGGGTCCTAGAATCGAGCCCTGTGGCACTCCACATGTGATTTTTCCAAAGCCGCTTAGGTTCCCTTCGATGTCGACAAGACAATATCAGATAGGTAACTTCGGAGGAGCTTTAAAGATTTTCCGACTATACCCAAATGTTCCATTTTTTGTAGGAGTATTTCATGATCTACTGTATCAAAGGCTTTTTTTAGATCTATAAAAATAGCTGCTACATATTCGCCCTGGTCTATGTACTGCTGAATGTTCGAGATGAAATCGAAGGTGGCACATTGGGTACTGGAATTTTTTCGAAAGCCATATTGCTGTGGTGTTAGGATATTGTTGTTAGAGATGTATTTTAGAAGTCTATCCTTGATAATAGTCTCGAACCCCTTTGAAAATACTGATAAAACCGATATTGGGCGATAGTTAGAAATACATTTTTTGCAGCCTTCTTTATAAATTGGTATAATTTTTGCTAGCTTTAATTGATTTGGGAATACTCCCGAGCCTATGGAGGAATTGATAAGTTGCGCTAGGTGCTCAGCTAGTTCTTCTTTACAGATTTTAAGGATGTACGGGGTTACTCCATCGATACCTGCCGCTGCATTCGACCTAAGTTTCGAGATGATCCTTAATACCTCAGCCTTATTTGTCCTAGCCATATATAAGGATTGACTTGCCTTTGCTTCTACATATATAGTATTACAGTCATCCGGGAATGATGGAATGGCAGCTGCCAACTTTTCTCCAACTGATAAGAAAAATTCATTAAATGCTGAAGCTATTTCACTGGGTCCCCTAAGCTCACAATTATTTACGATGAGAGATTCGATGGTGTTGGAGGGTTTATGTGCACGGTTAGATAAAATTGAGTTAATGGTTTTCCAAGTTTTTCTAGGGTTATTCAGGTTTTGTTGAAGGCTATTGGCATAATATTTGTTTTTCAAACTTCTCCTATAATTAGTTATTAAGTTTCTCAGTTTATTTTTATGGACTACAAGAGACATATTTCCTGGGTATTGTTTCCACTGCTTGTGAAGCTGGTTTCTTTCTTTGATCAGCGAATTCAGTTTAGAATCGAACCACGGTGTATTTAAATGTTGTCGATTGGCTATTTTCACTTTAGGTGTCGTTTTACCTGCTTCTATTGCATTTTTGACATAATCGTTAAAATCTTTATAATTGTCTTCTTGTTTGGATGAGTTGATGGTAAATTTGTTAGCTGCAAGATAAGATTTTACTGCCATATTGTTGATGATAGGTTTTGTAAGGCGTGGCTTGTTCCTATTATTAGACCATTTTTTTAGGTTATTCTTGAAATCAATAATAAGAATGTTATGGTCACTAAGTGAGTCATCTATGTTCGATATGGTAATTGCCCGAAGTCTAAAACGTGTCTCCACCATGAAGGACCTTGGAATCATGTTTGATAGTAGACTGACATTTCATACTCATATTCAGATGGTTTGTAGCACTTCATTGAGAATGCTGGGCTTTATTCTGCGTACTGCAAGGAATTTTAGAGATACCCGGGTTCTCATAATCCTATTCAATTCCCTAGTAAGGAGTAGACTTGAAAGTGGGTCAGTAATTTGGAGTCCGCACCAAGTAAAATATTCCCTCATGTTGGAGAGAGTTCAGAAAAAATTTCTGAGATTTCTGTACATGAGGGAGTACGGCTATTACCCGTGGCTCTATCCTACTGACTTTCTTTTGGGTATGCTCGGAATGAACCATCTACGAGTCAGAAGGGATGTACACATTGCTACGCATTTCTTCAAATTGATTCGCGGATGGTTTGAAAACTCAGCTATCTTGGAGAGCATTCATTTCTATGTTCCCGATGGTTATCTTCGCCACCGACAGCATAGGCTGTTCTATCTTCCGGCCTGCAGGACTAACTTGCCAATGGTCATGCCGGTCGGGAGAGCAATCTTGCTGTTGAATAGAATCAATTCGGATATCGACATATTTAGCGTTAGTGAAGCTGCTTTTAAAAGGCAAGCTCTATTAATGCTTGTATAGTTTTTAGCCTACCATTCTACCATTTATGTTTAATGTAATAATGTTACAATTGTATTTTAAAAACACATTAAAATTTTTTATTTTGTAATGTTTTTGAAAGAATAAATAAATAATTTGAATTTGAATTTCAATTTGAATTTGGAATGTTTAGTCTATTTGATATGATGTGATCTATGAGGGTGCTGCTTGTGTTAGTGACTCTAGTGGGAAATGATTTGTTTTGTATTGAGAAATTGGTATAACTCCGTTGGTAAAGTGGTGGGTCCCCTCCAATACCTTTAATATATAAAACCAACCAGTTTCGGATCAACCTGAACCTTCATCAGGGTTTTTAACTTTAGCTGTATTTATTGACTAGATCTGTGTAGTCAGGTACTTATCAACCTTTTAACGTCACAACACAATTAAAAATAGAAATGTCTTCGTCTCAACGCAGTGGTGACTCTTCAGCGATGGTGACACGAAATAACATTAGCCTTTCTTTATCATTTAAAAATAATAAAACATGTTTTAGCGGTATAGTTTGACCGTTCCCAGGCATTGAACCATCTGACAAGCACCTGTCTCTCTCGACTGGCTCCCAGCTGACCCAATCCTGCCGCGGTGTTAACATTAACACGAAAATTAACGCGCGTTAGTACGCTGAGCAGACATAATCCCTAGTTTAACGCAAAACAGTGCTTTTCCCATTAACAGCTTTGGCAGAACACCAGCGAACAGGCTTTAAGTCGGTATTCGTGTTATTATGTTGTTACTGACAACATCTGTACAGGTGAATATGTAAAGGACTCGATCTTTGCCTAAAACGTCACAAGAATGCAAATGGAAATGTTGCATGCTAAACTGCCTAAAAATGGATTGTAACTACTAAGAACGAAACAAGAAGAAATGGTGTTTGCTGGAATTAGGGATGTCGAAAGTGAAAAAAAAAATCGATATATCGATGTATCGATATTTATTAAAATATCAATATCGACGTCGATATATCGAGGAAAAATATCGATATATCGGTCAAATTTTCAAGAGATTTTGCGTTTTTAAAATAATAGTGTATTCAGCTCAATATTATCAATAGTAATTTTTGTACACAATTTGCTTTTTTTAATGTACAAAAATCTCAATAAAAATTAAGGTATTTTTATTACGTAATAATTACAAAAATATCAAAAACTAAAAAGCTGCCTTCTAACTTATATGTAAACTGAGATGCATACAAAGTTTGTATGCGTCTCAGTAACATTCTATTGGCGTATTAACCCCTCCGCAACTTAAGCAGATATATGTGTTAAAAATACGACAGCAGTCAAGTACAATAAGCGTGTTTATACGTCAGCCCGTGTGTCTCCATAGAAATCGTTCTAACTCCGTTATTGTTTTAGTTACATCCCTAAAACAAAAAGTAAAAGGTCGATGGTGAATCATGCTGCACATCTCTATTTAAGTTGACCATAGAAATACATAAAAAGAATATTCTGTCAGACGCGCGGTTGTCACATATTTTTACCCGCCCACATTTACTACCGGCGGCTCTACCGCGCTCGACATTGTTAATTTTTATTATATATTTTTATATGAAATGATAAAAAAATGAGGTGACAAAAGTGTTTATTACACATTTATACAATAGAATAAGTATTGTTGTTTACATAATCTGGGTTTTTAGTACCGTTTTCACAAAAACATCACTTGAGTCATTTTTATATTTTTTTTAATGTTTGCATTCTAAACTTTAATATTTACAAATGTTAATATTTATTTGTAATATAATAATTCGAAAGCTTATTTTGTAACCTTTCTAAAACAGTTTTTACTATTCGGCTACGTTCAGAAATGTTTCAATTATAGAGCTTAATTGTGAAGCGGTAATAACACAAAGTTTTGAGGAAACATTTGGTTTGAGTTCGGATATTAAAAATTGGCTGGTGTCATATCTATCCAATCGCTTACAAGCCGTTAAGGTTGGAAATAAGCTCTCTAACTTCTCAACACTTTCTTCAGGGGTACCCCAAGGATCCGTTTTAGGCCCACTTCTTTTCATCCTTTTTACAAATGATGTCGCCAAAATAATCGAGTCATTTGGTCTCCTGTCCCACTGCTACGCTGACGATCAGCAAGTTTATTTTTACTGCTCTCCAAACGAAATCAACAGTCTCAAAATCCGCATAGCTGAATGCCTAGAAGCAATAACTCGATGGATGTCTTCAAACAAGCTGAAGCTGAATCCATCTAAGACTGAGTTTCTATGGGCGGCCACAAACAAACGCCAACATTTCATAGACAATACACCTATTTCCATTTCCGGCAACGATATTATTCCAAAGACAACAGTCAAACTTCTTGGCGTTAATTTAGATTCAGACTTTTCGTTAAAAAGTCAAATAAATAGGACAGTAAGCACCGGTTTTTTTCACCTAAGACAACTCAAGTCAGTTCGAAGAAACCTTCCTACAGAGGCGACAAAACTATTAATTAACTCTTACGTAGTCTCGCGGCTCGATTACTGTAACGGCATCTACGCTAGTCTTCCCAAATATCAAATTGACAAACTTCAATCCGTGTTTAATGCAGCGGCAAGGCTCATAACTGGGGTTTCTAAATATTCGCATATTTCAGAACACCTTCGTAACCTTCACTGGCTCAAGTGCCCTGAGAGAATCCAGTACAAATTGTGCTGGATGGTTTTTAAATCAATCTACGAAATGGCCCCACCTTACATCTCCGAATTATGCGTCCCGGAAAATACCTGTCCGAGACAATTAACTCTTAGATCAGCAACTTCATCTGCTAAAGGCAGACTAATAGAACCTAAACGAAAGCCAAATACTATGTTTGGAGATCGTGCTTTCGGAGTAGCTGGGCCTAAGGCTTGGAATAGACTCCCTCCGGAATTAAGATGCATAACAAGTCCAACAGAGTTTAGGTCCAAACTAAAAACCTTCCTTTTTGGGCTCTCGTACCCGTAATTTAAATACCTATTTGAGAGTATCATACTTGTATTGTCTATGATATGTCTTAATCACACTTTTCTTACTGAATTAAAATTACTCGATTCCTTACACATCAATCTGTCTCTTGACGAATCACATTTAGAAAGATCAAATCCTTATAGGTACTACTGCACCTCCCACCTTTACATGTTGCTTTTACTTTCCAAAATACACTCGTCAAAGAATACATTACATATTAATATTAAAATATTTTTCAGGATTAAATAACATGTTTTCACAATAATGTCCTCTGCGTGCGAACTCTATCTAAATTTCCTTAAATGGACAATATACAGAGTTAATTTCAAGCGACCTCCCAGGTAAGTATGGTCCTGTTTTCATTAAATTTTAGGCAGCATCGCGTTCATTGGTCAAAATATTGTACACATATTTTCGTATCGGTGATCAATGAACCGATGTATGCAATTTTTAGCCGTAAGTTGTTTATAATTGTTTGCCTAGCTTGTAGTTTTTTAGATTTTAGAAATGTATTATAAGTTTGTACAGCGCCCTTGAGGTGATTTTTCACAAAAACGGCGCTATATAAATCATCCAAATATTATTATTATTATTTCGTAAAATGTCATTTCGTGTGAGACATCACAAGTGCAAATTCGCGAAAATTCGGAGATGTTAATCTGTCAAAAAGGACTTCGTGTTTGGAACAAGGTATAGTCAATAATCATAGACAATTGGGAACCAACACATAGGAGTGGCTTAGAAAAAATGGCGAAAAATAGCATACATTTCTATGTATGTACCTACACACATGAGATAGTATTGGTGATCACAAATACTAATGCAAAGACAATAGATTTGTAAGCTATTAATAGTTAAAATTTCAACCGCCAGATGTCATGACCCAATACAGTTACTTTTTTCCGTTCGTTCCTATACGGTTTTGGATTCTAGTGACTTTAAATACATAAATTTAAAAAAATATCGTTTTTGATACAATTTTCGATATTGGATATTTTGTATCGATATATCGATTTCGATAGATCGATATTTTTTCAACAAGCCTAGCTGGAATTAGGTGATAGTACGTATAGGTAAAAACAAGGTATGTATGGAAAAAGGAATGACCAATCACTTACCACTGTGTCTCTGCGGGGAAACACCCGGCAAAACCACATTATAGTTGTATAGCTCCACAATATGGTAAAGTTTGTTATGTATAGTTAAAAATGAGATTGTGTACACGAAAAACAACAACTTCATATCCAAGGTAGTTCCAAGCATCTCCAATATTTTATGTCGTCAATTTTTAATTTTAACTGCGACGGGAATCGAACCAGACGGAGATACCTAACGGTAGATTCAGATTACATAAAAGAAATAGTATATAAGTTTCGTTTAATCCTCTTAATATGAAAACAAAGCTTGATAAGCATAATTTTGTACCAGCCAGCATCGCCACTATAGATAATAGGTTTAATTGCGAAATAAATCCCTGGACATGTTTAATAATAATAATAATAATATTTGGATGATTTATATAGCGCCGTTTTTGTGAAAAATCACCTCAAGGGCGCTGTACAAACTTATAATACATTTCTAAAATCTAAAAAACTACAAGCTAGGCAAACAATTATAAACAACTTATGGCTAAAAATTGCATACATCGGTTCATTGATCACCGATACGAAAATATGTGAACAATATTTTGACCAATGAACGCGATGCTGCCTAAAATTTAATGAAAACAGGACCATACTTACCTGGGAGGTAAGTATGGTCCTGTTACCGTACTGTTGGTAAGTATTACCTTTAGCAGAAATCAACATCATCAATTTAATAATTAATTAAAATACAGAACATACCTATAGGAACATACTAGGCACCCAATCAAAAAGAATGAATTATTTTCATCTGTATTTTTTTTTCGCAAAGCTTACAACACAGGTTAACATTGTGTCCGTGTGTTTTAATCAAAGATATTGAAATATAAGTGATGTGATATCCGCAGTTTTTACTGGGTAGGACTGTGCTTCCTGGTGTCGTCGATATTGTTTACCAATTAAAGAATAAACTAAATGAACGAATAATTAACGAATTAAACGAACGTTAAACGAATTGAACGAATTCTTTCCACATTCAAACTATATTATCAATACTACTGCCTTAAAAAAATCAACGGAATTAATTAATTCATGCAAACTACTCCTATTAGGTAGTAGTCCACCGACAATCGCGCGATCATCATAGTACCTATATCTCTTTTGTATTTTAATATCGTTAAAATACAAAAGAAAAGTTTATCGCTTTTAATATATAAGTTATAAAGAAACGGATTATAAGTATTGGACGTCTCACTACTGCAAACGTCTGTAAAATAGATTACAAATAGACAGAAATATCAATTTACATAATATGTCCTTACCCATATTAAACAAATTAAAACTATTAGATTCACAACTGAACCTACCACCCCACACCATTCATATTTGCCTACATTTTACCAATTCACACTTCGCATCTCTATAAAAAATCTTCTGTGATAAAACCAACGAATGAAGCAAAACCACTCCCATTCCGAAACAAAAATCCCAACAAACGTTAATCTTAGCGAGAATTAGTTCTAGGAATAAAGCAATAGCTATTCCAATACATAGCTGTTGAATAGTAGCTTATATAATATATACCTAAGGGCCGGCCTATTCTGAAACACTGGGAACTACTCAAAGGGGATTTAATCGCTTCTCGCTTAATGAAAGACCCTCAATCAAAAGCCAATACACTGAGTATCTTGTAATCGTTACTAATGGCCTAAGCCGGGCGAGTGATAGGTTAGGATAAAATACTGATTAACTATAAGAAAACTACTATAGGCTAAAATACAAGGAAGTAATTTTAACAATGGGATGTGGGTGTGAATTTCGGTTTCTTTAGTTCATCATTCTGTGAAAGTGACAAAGAGATTTCTTGAATTCTTGGACATGGAAAAATACCACGTCAACAGCGTTGATTAAATGAGATGAGAATTACAATACCTACTCTAATATACAATGAACAAATTCTAATTATTTATTTATTTATTTATTTATTTATTGATTTATTGTGAAAAACAGTATAATCCATTTACATTTCACAAATAACAGTTTATAAATTACAGTTTATAATAAGTAAGTATATACATTTATTTGCATGGGTAAGTACATCAATACTATCTGATTAGCCAGATTTGGTAAATAGTATGCTGATTGCTGTCTTAAATTCTCCTTGGTTCAAATTGAAAATGTCAATCACAGAAGAAATGTGATTTAACAAAGTAGTTATTCTCCCCAAAGGCATGATCATTGGTAGGTTGGTCCTGCCCCTTGGAAAAATAAATAATCTGTGCTGTCTAGCTCTGATGAAATTATCAGGGACATAAAAAGAAATTCGTTCCAGAATATCTGGATTGCAAGTGTGCCCATTTAGCAGCTTGTGCGCCACTAACACCATTGCAATATTTCTCCTGACGTCTAGGATTTCTCCTGACGTCTAGGATCTCTAATAATGGAAGTAAGAATATTTTTTGTCCGTATTTCCTATAATAGTGAATAATAGTAAAAGTGAAGTGACAGTTTTTGAATTCTAAACTTGGAGAAAAAATACCACATTGATATAAATAATTTAGGTTACATATCAATTTAGATAAAAACTACAACTATTGATTTTAATTTTATGAATCTTTCTAATTATTATTAATATTAACGAAATAAATATACGAAGATCACTAAGACGAGGCGTTGATTTTCCTCATATTTATATACGGAAGAGCCAGCGAAAGAAAGCTGATAGACGCCCTCGAAATGTAGTGCTGGAGAAAAATATTCAGGATTCCATTGACAGCTAGACTCACAAATGTATTCATTCTGGATGAGCTAAACATGAGCTAAGCAATAGGCTTTCAACTATCTGCCTACAATGTATTTTAAGACATTTTGGACACGTTCCTCGCACAAACTGAGGACTCCAACTTGAAGAAACGCATGGTCATTGGCAAAGGGTCTCGCAGAAGAAGCAGAGGAAGGTCACCAATGCGCTGGAACGACCAAGTATCACTGGCGTAAGTCGGGTCCACAGTTCTCCACGCACAACAGCACAGCGAGGAATGGAGGATTAATTGTTTTTGTGTTTAATTCAAAGAAATCCATTTAATTTTAAAAAATTAATTTGATAATGTTATTATCAACTTCTGCAAGCATTTTAGTATTTATTTTTGTTACAATTGTTTCGGCTTACAAGGCCATTTTCAAACTGCGTTTCTTGAGTGAACTCTAACGGGAGTATTGTCTACATTGGAAATTGGTTTATTTAATGGTTAAGGAGAAGAAAATATAAAATACCTTCAATAACGAATTAACAACAAAAGGCTAATGCAACCAATTTTTAACAATTTTAAAAGGACTCCAGTTTTCAAAAAACCAAACTTCTGTTATAAAATACACGTTTTTAACCCTTAACACCACTCGTGGGGGAGTAGACTCCCCCCAACAAGCAGGTTTTCGCAAATTTTTTTTTGTTGCGGTCCGTGAATTCCTAGTATCGCCCAGACTTGGACCGAGGACCTAGGATCTAGGACTAGGTCCCAGGATCTAGGACTAGGACCTAGGATCTAGGACTAGGTCCCACACGAGTGTAGTTACGTAAGTGAAAAATTGGTATTAAATTTTTTGACACCGAAAATGATAGCCTGGATAATGCAAATCTAAGTAACAGTAGTTCTAATGCATGTTATGGCAAAAATACGTAACAAACGGGGAAAAACACCGCCATCGCGGTCATGAATTCGAGAGCATAACATAACGTGCATTTGCCTGGCCTAAGAGGTCTTGCTCGATGGAAAAATGAGATGACTCCGCTTGAAATTCCTATAAATATCACATGTTTGTTTAAAAAGTGTAATAAACTATTTTTCTTTGATTTATTATGTCTTTTCACTAAGTTTAAATAAATAAATCCCAATAAAAGTGCTTATTTCTATTTTTATGAAGCATAAATTCGTGGGGGACCTAGGTTCACCAGAAGTGAATTTGTGTAGCTGGAAATAACGAGTGTTGCTAAGGGTTAATATAGAAATACATACAACAAATTCTCTTCGATAATAATCAAAACGAATTCCATATTCGGCATCCGCCTCTTGCGATATCACGTTACGTCGACTCAGTAATGGCCGCGGCATGTATTGCTAACTGGATGTGAAAAATATACCCGGTCTTTTCTCGTTTGCTATAACCACAGCCTCCGGAGCTGGTGCAACAGGGATACATATTATAACATACAGACTGTGCAACTCGTAGGACATCTCCTCAAGGATATCTCATGCATGTAAATGAGGTCGGAATGTATTCGGATTATATTAAAACATCGCCATCGTCGTAAAAATGCGTATTTCTGTAAATCGGAAATATTCAGTCACATTTTTTCGCATATCCAGATCAAGTAGTAGGTCTGAATTTTGAAACATTGAATTTTAACATTTTTCTGTTTCTTAAAGAACGTTTTTTTAGTAAGTATGAATTTATTGTGTAATGGATTCATTTTGAGACAAGGATGATTTTATCGACCACGGAAATTTTAAATGCTGGAAATGGCAAAATGTTAATTGTTCAAGAGATCGAAAATAAAGGTTTTATTTTTTCAAAAAATCTTATCTCCTAATTTTGTAGACCTATAATTAACTAACTAACTAACTAACTAACCATCACGCCGTTTCCCCGCAGGGGTAGGCAGAGAGGACGAACCGCCAAACAACTCGGTCTTGGCACACACTCTTTGCCTCACTCACATTCATACATCGTCTCATACATACTCTTCTATTATTCTGGCTTTTGACATGGCCCGTCTCAAGTATCTGATTCACTTGATCGTGCCATGTCTTCCTCGGGCGTCCCCGACTTCTTCTACCATTCACATTTGCATCATATATTCTTTTTACACTACTTTCTTCGCTCATTCGCTCTACGTGCCCAAACCATCTGAGGGTCCCTTTCTTAATTTTGCTCATTATACTTACATCAGCCTTACATTCTTTGCGGATATCCACATTTCTAACACGATCATACATGGTTTTACCACACATACGTCTCAGGGATCTCATTTCAACAGCATTCAGTTTACTTTCAGCCTTCCTCTGCCAGTTCCATGCCTCACTGCCATACATCAGGGTAGGTACCAGGACTCCATTGTGGACTGCTAGCTTCGCTTTTTTTGACAGTTTTTTTATTAGCGCCAACGGCATTCAGTCCTCCATTAATGGAGGACCTATAATTATGAATTATTATTATTAATTTTTTTAATATGAATACCGCACAAGAGACCCAACTGCTCCCGTCTGAAGCAAGTGAGACTATGGCATCCCCAATTGGGGTGTGTTGTGAGGCTGAAGGTAGTGGGGAGGGGAAGGAGATAGGGGAGAGGAATATAGGGAAGTACCTGGCTATTCCGATCTGGTCACCAAACACGGCTAATGCCATTTCAAGCAACGTTTCAATTCTGAATGGTGGTCTTACACCAGGGCGATATTGAGAGTATCTTCCACTCTGGAACGTGCCGCAAATATACTATATGTACATTACTTTAAATGAATAAATTGTGAAATAAAATTTATTTGCAACGCCGGGATTCGATCCCGCGACCTTCGGTGTTCGAGTCAAGAGCCTTACCGCTGGACTACGCCGGCCATCAAAATTATTATAAAACAAAGTATTATAAAACAACATTAAATGGAATTCAGAATTTTCTTTTTTTTTAATTTCTTTAATAACGTTATTTAATTTATTTTGAATTTTTCTAAAAAAAATCCTCTTAAAATGCATGTCGTAAAAAAAGCACTTATTTTCCAAGAAATATTTCGACGACGCAGATCGAAAGAGAAAAGAAAGCAGAAGAAAGAGAAAAATGATATATTTAACTAATTTTTGGATTAATTGTTCTTTACAGTACTTCAAATTTTCGCTATCGATATGGTTTGACTGTGTTAGTTCTGAAACAGTAGACCACGTACAAAAAAAATGCTTTATAATTTTCTTTTTTTCAATAAATCAAAACCAAAATTTACACAGAAATCATAAGACTTGTAAGGAGGTACTCCTGTACCTATCACATAAAACGACGAAAATCTTAATTAATGACCTACCTTGATTACATACCTACTAGTCCCAGCGATAGCTCATAGTCTTAGTTGTAAGTCACTAGCTACATATAAGTCTTAAATGTAGGTTCCTAGTTATAAGTTTGAATCCTAGTTGTAAGCCTATCGTATTCATTTTATTTTATTGTATGCTTATTATATGTACAGCGCCCTTGAGATGATTTTTCATGAAAACGGCGCTTTATAAATCAGCCAAATATTATTATTATTATTATACGTGGCGTCATCGTATAAATATCTTCTGTCTTTTTCGTTTTCAAACAAAATGCGTGAGAAGGAATAATATTAAATCTTTCATCTGCTTTCAAAAACAGTATTTCTTTTCGGTATGCATTCAACGGGGGTCTATATGAAAATTACTGTTATCCGGGAATATTTCTAAATAAATCCAAAATATAAAATAACTAAGGGGTTACGTACTTAACTATCTTTCAATTAATTTAGAATATCACACCTCAAAGTGATGGCTTTCCACGAAAATACTTTTAACTATCTAACTATTACTTAACTATCTTTCAATTAATTTAGAATATCACACCTCAAAGTGATGGCTTTCCACGAAAATACTTTTTGTTATTACGTATTTTTCATATAGTCTGCTGACACAATTCCTTGTTTATCATCTAAGACTTTAATTAGGAGCCACGATGAAGAATTTATCATTTAGGTCATCGGTGAGATGAAATAGACGTTGAAACTTTGTTGATTTGTGTTTATTCCTAGAGATGTTTATGCGTGTTTTGTTTATAGAATGATTAACGCCGCTGACAACATCAACAAACATAAAATGCTTTTAATTTGTACCGGTGCAAACAGTAAGCTAAACGAATAGCTGAACAACAGTCTATCAAATGCAAATGAACAAATACTAAAAACAAACGTCTGAGATATTTCTGTTAAACTGCTTTTGTTCTTAGCAGAATTCAAATCGAAACTTAGAACTCATCTCTTCTGAAAATCATAAAGCTGCATAATCAATTAAATAATAAAGTTTTTTCGTCCACAAAACCCTTCTGGACGGAAGGAGAAAGACTCCTTCGAACACCTCTCACCCCAGAAGATAGGTGGAAGCTTGAGTTGGCAATCGGCCAACGCCAAAAACGCCCATCTCGTTCAAGACACCACTGAAAGACAGCCTGGGTTCTCATTGCCTGGCAACTCTGGACTGCCATCAATAGGATAAGGTGCTCCCATAGCCGTTGTGCTCACATGATGCATAGATGGGGCCTTAAAGAGTCGGCGATGCGATGCAGACCACCGAACATGTGGTCAACGAATGCCCGCTCCATTCATTCCCCAGCGGGATTGATGAGGTTCACAGGGCAACGCCTGAGGCCCTAGATGTCTCTGACCCCCCACAATACGAAAGAAGAAGTTTGAAAATCTTCATTCAAATCTCTGTAGACACTGCCCCCAAATTCCTCCCTACCGCTCCCAACCTCCTGCCTATTTCTTTCCCAGAACAAAATCTCCTTCCTTTCCTCAAAAGACACTCCATCCAGCATAACCGAAGCTTGACATAGGCCCCGCGGGGAATTATTTTCCTCAGGGTTCCCTGTGTGGAGCTTACGTAAAAAAATATAACTGCTTTTTTTGTTGATTTTTATTACTAGTATAAATCCACCATTCCGGCGACATCACCAAACCACTGCTAAACCCAGTTGGTATAAATTCATAGCACAAAGGCATTCATTATCTAATGTAGCACTTAGAATTCATGACAATAAGCCCCAAATGTATTTACATCATCCCCCTAATACAATAAAAAAAGAAAACAAAAACCCGACAAAAAGAAAAGTTGCAAATGCCGACGTGTAAGCTTTTAAGCGTGCAGGAGAAGATACTTGCGGAAGAATTTCACAAAAAGGTGAAACGTTTAACGAAGTAAGCGTGATGGTATCTTTTATAGAGGATGTGTTACATTGGCCTCACGTTGGGCGCCAGTCGTCGACCAATTATTATCAAGACAGGGTGCGTGAATCTCAAAATTAACACCAAAACCAAAAATATTGGTTTGAGAAAACATTTATCTTTGATGGTCTTAGCAAATTTGTCTTGTAGCAAGTTCCGTTCCAACGCTCAATTGTGCAAATGATTTTTCAAACACGAATTTGAGGCATTTAGAAATATTTTAGGTAGAGGCTCTGACGGACTTTATCATTAACAACGTATTCAGCTGTGTGAATAATAATAAAAAAAAACTTTTAGATAGCTTCTAAAGTAACAATTGATAAAAATCTTTCTAGTAAAACATTGTCACCATAGACATCCAAATTTAATAGACCAGAAGATACAGAAGAGGGGTAAAACCAAACTATGGAGGGTGAAGAGGGGAAGATGACTGTGATTCGTTAAAAAATCAATCTGACAGTATATAGGCATCTCGCATTATAATATCACCATTTAGTTCTTAAAAGCAAAACTGCTTTTTAATGAATAGACCTTTTTACATGGGAGTGCGAATTGTCCGCCACGTTATTATCAATTTGCGTAGTCGAAATCGGCAAAGGAATGTTCGCCCTTTTTCACACGGGAATATTTTGTTGCCGTGTTTAGTTGAGACACTTTTACAAATGTTTCATAATTTACTTACCCCTGTAAACCATCAACGAGCTCACTAGAGAAACGCCCACATTCGCTACGTCCACATATATTAGGGTATAATGTATAGCACAAGCTCTCACTTTTGTTCGTAAAATGTGCGATGTGACAGCGCGCCGGTCAGGACAAGAATGATGACGTCACATTTTTTAGATTCAAGCGACGCTCTCGTAAGCCCAGCTGGCTCCAAGGCGGAGCTATAGCCGGCTCCATGGGGAGGGGGAAATAATACGTTTTTATCACTTAGGGCAGGTACAGATATATTCATATGTCCATGATTGTCACGCAACAAATTACGACAATCTTTTTACAACAAGATGAACTATCTTTGCTGGTTTGGCGTACGTTTTTAGATGCTTGTACAACAACTTTACATCAAGACCGGAAGTTGTATTTAGAAATTACTCTAAGGTGATATTGATGGCCTTAGTATTATTATTACTTTTTAGAACGTAAAATATATTTTAAAAAATCATAAAAATAAACCTAACCTACCCTTGGCTTAAGTTAAATCTAGAATAACATTGGTATAGATGTTAGAAGGCGAGCGAAGAGAAAACCCAAATCGGCAGAAGAATAATTGATGGAATGTAAGGGTCAGGAGTGGGGGGGAGTTAATTATGGAATTAAATGGTCGTTAAAAGAGGAAAAATTGTTTAGTAAAAAAATATTCAATAGAGGATTGTTCAGAAATAATATTATATTTTAATCGCTGTATAAATCCTATACCTTTCCAGAACAAAGGCTAAGGAAGTCTGCAAAGTCGGCTACTACGTATCAAGTTAGCATTCGTGTTGTTTTTCGTTCGCTTTACAGTTACTTTGTAGCAGTAGCCATCAGTGGGTAGAGTAGAACCTCCCCGGCATCCTGCGAGCCTGGAACCTGGAAGTTGTAGGATTAACATAAAACAAATATGTATGAACTCCCCTAAACACAATATAATAATGAACTTATTACGCGCGGCGCGCAACGGAAAATAAAAAATAACAGCGGGCAAATGAGCCGGTTATAGGGAGGGAATTAAATAAAGGAATCTAAAGAAATGCGCCGCGGGAAAATTGTGAAATATCGCGGAATTGCGTGATTCTTTATCTAATGAGATTTGCTTGCCGAGGACTCTGCTGAACAGGAAATCCGATTTGCAACAGGAAGCGACGTCAGTTTGCAGTACCACGTACGCCTTAGTTAAAGACATACTAACTTACTAGCTGTGGTGAACGTATGCCAGGTATTAAAGATGAGATGAGTGAGACAGCACGAGTAATGCATAAAAGGCTGTGTTGTTGTCCATTCGTCCTCTTTAGCATACAGGCTTCACATATTGGGTGCATCTGGAACACCACATATTGGGCATAAAGATCACTACCGTTGGCGCAGCCGGTAGGATACGAAATACGCAGCAACTTCGCAGATCTTACAAAATAAGTTCAGATGACTACACTAACTAACCATGCAACTTGCGTACGCAAGACTTCCAACCGCTTGGAACCATTGTAATTGCGTACCCAATTGGGGTACGTTGGGAGGTTGAAGGTAGTGGGGAGGGGAAGGATATGGAGAAGAAAAAAGTGGGAAAGTACCTGGCTAATCAGATATGGTCACCAAACACGGCTAAAGCCATCTTTTTAAGCCAACGTTTTATTTCTGAATGGTGGTGTTACTGATATTACTGAGAATATCTTCCACCCCGGAAACCTGCTGTAAATCATTTTAAATATATCATTTTAAATTACTAAATCGTTAGTCACTCGTAACACAAATTAATAAAATAAAATTTATCTGCGCACACAGAGATTTGAACCAACGACCTTCAGATTACTAGTCGACAGCCTTATCCCTCGACATTTCGTGTCATTCGGGAAAATTGATTAAGAATAAAGCAGTTTGTAAAAAACGCAGTTAATCCATAGGTTAATTTAAATTTAATTTGTTTAAAACTATTGACTTTTTTTATTCTCAGTCTGTTCTCAGTTATTACTGACGCTAGTAGCTAAAATACAGCTGCATTGACACAAAAATGTCAAACAGAAAAGTTTGTGAAAATCAATACGACACCATAGGTTGTGGATTTTTTTTAACTTTGTTTTGGTGTGATCTATAATTGTTTTTAAAACTGTTTTTAGCATCGCTCGTAAAATATTATTAGCGTGATATTTCACGCAGAATCATGGCGAGAATATTTCAAAATCACGCGTAGGCCCGACGCATTAAAATTATTTTTCCACTCTCATGTATCATGGGAAGATATAAAATATATTATATTTAATCTAATTTATAGATATTGCGGATGTGGCAAACATGTGACCCGAAAATCGGGGACACGTACGTTGGGCTCAAAATGAATTTATTTTTAAATTTTAAATATAATGGCCATAACCAGCGATGCGGCCCAAAACCGGCAACCGAACGAAAACTCCACCGAATATTTTTTAATATTCAATTTAGAAAATAACATTCGCCGCGCGCTGTCGGCCCGTTTGAAGGAAGGGTAAAAATGTGGAAGCACAAGGGGATGGGGCTAGGGAAAATAAGGGGGCGAAATATAAGAAGTGGGGAAATGGAGAGCGAAGGATAGGGAAAACGAGAAGGAAAAAATCCCTCAAAGAAAACCTCAGAGAGGGCGATATATGTGAAAATATGAAAGGAAAACAAATAGAACAAGAGCGGGGTTTAGGGAGTGCTGGGAGATGAGAAAGGGGAGGGGTGAAGCCACAGACCGAGGCTAGGAGGCCCGCGGGCCGCACGGACAGCCGCGGGAGGGTTTTTAAACCATCACCATTTTTCAGTAGTATAAAATAATTATAAAAAGGGTGGTTTAATTTTAAATTAACAGTGATATTATTTGAAATGTAAAATATTGTGAAAAACACACTGTTACCATACGAATTCAAGGTAAAAGAAAGCATGACCCCACATGTGGCATTAACACCATAAAAAATACGCAAAAAAATCATATAAATTGAATAAAATTCTTGTAAACTGCCCCCCTCCCTCTCCTCCATATGTAATGTACATAAACTCTAGATTAAGAATAATTTGTACCAGTCTGAAGATGACTTTAACAAGCTGAAACCGATTACGGTCAAAAAACAAATTATGTGGAAATAAGTTTAATATGTGTTTTATTGTATTATTGCAAAAGAAAATAATTCTAAATATCAGCATATTTCGACGAAAATGAATATGCTCTTATTAAATAGAATGTTATGTAACTTAACTAATTTCCTTAGGGGTAGGCAAAGACAAGGAAATGTCGCCCACCTCTGTCATGTAGGTACTCCTTTCTTAAATCTTGATGTAAATTAATACCTCCCTAATTGAGAATAACGCGTGTTTAGGAAGAGGTATTATCACGAGTTCATTAAATAATTTCGGGAATAATACCATGAACAAAATTCAAATTAATAAACAAACATGTACAGAAAAACCAACACACTAAAAATTATTGCAAGAAAAACATACAGAAAATACAACTCCACCAATATATTTTCGTTATTTGTTTTTGGGGTGTTATGCCGTGTTGCGCTACCTCCTTCTTTAGCCAACGTTTCGGACATCGGACCCCAAAAACAAATAACGAAAATGCTTTTGGCCGTGAAAATCTTAAAACTTATCCACCAATATAGTTATAGTTAGTGTATTTTAAATTTATTCATAAAAAAAAATCTATTTTTTTTTCAGCTTGTATTTCTTTGGGGAGTTTGTTAAAAGTTTGTTGGGCCGTTATAGTATTGAGTTTAGGGATTATTTTTTGACCCGTGGTTCTTGATCTGGTGCTCAATGACTCTATTATTAGTTCATAGTTGTGGATTTGAAGTAATTAAGTTGAATAATCTGATAGTTTTTTATGATCATTTTAAAGAATCTTCTTCAGACTATCTCCGGTAATTTTTATATTTTCCTCCCCAGCCTATTATTCCGTATTCTAGAATTGATTGGGCTTTTGGCTAATGTATAGTAAATTGTCTGTGGTATAGGTTTTTGAAGAATATTTCTTAGTTTGAGGAAAATGTAATAAAGTTTACGAACTCTTTTAATAGTTAATTGCAATATGTTCTGTCCATTTAACATGATGATCTATTATTATGCCTAAATATTCCAACTGTTCACGTAATAATTTGGAATTTGATTTACTCGATCATGCCATATCTTACTAGGGCGACAACGAATTCCATCCACAATCGCATAACAACGTTTCCTTAGCAAGTTACCTTATAATATGAATAGCCCGAGCTAAATTACAATGTCGTATTTTTACTGCATTCTAAATACTTTCTTCCTTTATATGCCAGTTCATCTACTTCTATACTTATACTTGCATCCACTTACGTATTATACTAGCGTAGTCCCGTGAAAAATCAAGGGATATTATGGTAATAAATCTAGTTAGTTGGTAAATAAAGCGTTTTAGAAAACAGAAAAGCGCAGGGCCTTGAAAAACCATGAAATCTGCCTTCACTTGTTAAGATTAACCCTAAGAAATTTAAAAATAAATTCACATTAAATGAAGAACTAAAATAATTTTCTGGTAAAAAAACATTGTATTATAGGAACATAATATGTACTTAATCGCTTGTCTGAATTCTTGAGAGATCAGTTACAAATTTGAAAATAAAAATAAAAATTTTAGATTATAAGTAGGGGTACCTACTACGCTTGTCTGAATTCTTGACACACTAGTAATAATAATAATAATTTGATAATTTGTAGAGCGCCGTGTTAGTGAAGAATCACCTCAAGGGCGCTGTACAATTTATTCCACACAAATGTACAATCAGATCCAATTTTTAAAATGCCCTTTAAATTCAAAACAAATTCATTGAAGAAGAGTTTCAATTAGAGATGCCACGAATATTCGGTTACCATTCGGTATTTGGCCTATTCGGCTACTTTTTTTACTAATGAAAAAAATGCGTATAAATTTAATATTTATTGTCTTCACCATAAATTTCATAATATTCCCAAATAGGTGATTTTTTTATTAAATGGTGGCATTTCGTAAAGATTTTCGCGAACAAACAGACGCATTACACACTTTAAGTAACACAATTGATGTGACAATCAACAAATAATGCATGATGTGTCACGACCTACTCGAAAATGAAACAAATACGTAGTTAACACACGTACTTTAATGATGCAAGTCGGAACCTGTCACCCGCGAAATGCACCTTATATTCGGCCGAGAGCCTAGCCGAATGTTCGGTATTCGGTGGCAAGGTCACTATTGGTGGCATCTCTAGCTTCAATCACACACAGACAGACCCAAAAACGAAATTAGTATGTTTGATGATTCTCCTGACATTTCTAAAAACACCTTATAATACAATAATTCCACAACACGAGTCTACTTAGAATTGCGTCTTACGTAAAATTTGAATAACTCCAGATGAATAATAATTATTATTATAAGGACGTCGCGAGTTCGCACAATTTTTCAGAGGCTTTTCATCCCTACAACACAACCCACAAGTGCACCCTTCCTTTGAAAAACGGATCATAATCCGCTCAGCAAGGATCTGACTACCAAAGCTCACATCTTAAATAATATTCCGAAATACACAGAGGCGAGGGAAGCGGAGACAAAAAGAGGAGAAGAGAAGAAACGGCTAAGTCTGAAGAATATTTTACACTCCTGGTGATTTAATATTCAAAGTAAATCGGCGTAACGTAGTGGAGGGCCAGCTTTAAGTATTATTTTTTATTTATTGCTTCGGTTCACTTTCTAGTATATATTTTTTTATATCATAGCGAAGCTGGCAATCGGAATTTTAAATCAAACGCTGGATTATTGGATTGGAAGGATGAAAAAGTTCCTTTTATAAGTGTTAAAACGAATATTATAACACTTCGTGGAATATTTTTTTATGATTTTGAGTTGTCTATTGGAAGATACTCTCAGTATCGCCCTGGTGTAAGACCACCTTTCAGAATTGAAAAGTTGCTTGAAATGGCTTTAGCCGTGTTTGGTGACCAGATCTGAATAGCCAGGTACTTCCCCACCTTCCTCTTCCCTATCTCCTTCCCCTCCCCACGACCTTCAGCCTCACAACATACCCCAATTGGAGGTGCCATAGTCCCACTGGCTCAAGACGGGAGCAGTTGGGACTCTTGTGCGGTATTCATGTAAAAAAAAAGACAGCAATGTTTTTTTAAATTTATTTATTTCTATATATTACAGTGCTATTAACAATTTATTATGTTGGGTGTATGGTAGGTTTGAGAAGGTTAAATAAACTGTGGATGGGTAATCTATCTAATCTATCTACATAAAAATGAATCTCTGAAATGTATGTACGCGTATAACTTCCGGACGACTGCACCAAATTGGATAATTCTTTTTTTTTGTGTTCGTTATTGTCAGGACAAGGTTTGTATAAGACTACTGGTGAGCTCTGGCATTATGAAATTTGTATAAAAAATCGCAATAAGTGAGCTGGTTGAAAATTTAATGTACCGGGACTGAATGAATGCAATGCGGGAGGGGGGAGGGTAACTCGGGAGGGGGGTTCACGGGACGGGGGAATAGGGGGAGAGTTCAGTGGGGAGAGGGAAGGTGGAGGAGGCGGAAAGGTAGGCGGAAGGGGAACGGGACGAATGGGAAAGGACACGCACGGAGAAACAATTTATTTATTAAATGGCATAGCAACGCATGCCGGGAACTAGCTAGTATTGTATGTTTTGCGAACACCTCACTAGGAGAACCTGTGCTGAGGTGTTTACGTGTTTATGATTAAGGGCGACAAGTATTTATGTGTTGTAGTAGAAGGTTAATTTATTTAAATTTTTTAATGGTTATTGTACATTATCATCATCACTCTTGGCTCTACAACCCCTGGTGGGTCTTGCCTCCTCAAGAGACTTCCTCCACTCATCTCGGTTTTGTGCCAGTTCTCTCCAGTTTAGAAGCTCCGAGGTAGATATATCTTTATTGTACATTGATTATTAAGAAGAAAAAAATTATGTATAAAATTTATTTATTGTAAATGTGTATATAGTTGTTAAATTCTTGAAAAATATGTTGTAAGTGGTTTTGATAAAAGCTTTAAAAATGCGTGAATAACTGTTATATTACTGAAATATTTGTATTTTATGATATGTCTAGAATTTAAGGTGCAACGCTTTCAATGGTTCATGCCTCATCAATTTGGTATGGGTATCGCCGTGGGTATGGGTACCGCCGCCCCGGTAACCGTGTATTGCATATCCAATACCCCTGCCATCGGTCATCACAAGTGGTTCGTTACTTGGTTGATGATTTAACAGGAGTCATGGGGTGAGGTTTGTCTAGGTCTTAGCGGCGAATGTGTTTGTCTACCTACTGCGTGGCTGGCCGAGCTGGAAAGAGTGGTTGAGGAAGACCTAACCTATTACCTAACCGAGGGCCGGCCTAGTGGTAAGGCTTTTGACTCGCAATCCGAAGGTCGTGTGATAGAATCCCAGCGGAGCAAATAAATTTTATTTAATAAATTTGGGTTATTTCACAATTAATTCATTAAAAATAATGTACTTTTCCGTACACTTCACATATCACAACAGTACTTACTTACCTACCTACAGGTTTTAGGGGCGCGTAAGCTAAGATAAAAATATATAAAAACCTTCCAAGAAGTTTCATATTTGTTTTAACATATTACTTCCAAGAAGACCTACCCAATCAATAAAAATAAACCTGACAGAGTTTCACTTCTAAATTCAAAAAATCTAAGTCTCGGAAAAAAAATCTTATTTAATATATAAAACAAAGTCGGGTTAGTTACACCATTTATAGCTCAAGAACGGCTGGACCGATTTATATGATCTTTGATTTGTTGGATTTGTCTCGGCCCCGAATAGCAGTAAAGCTATTAAAACATCGGAAAAATTCACGAAAAAAAATTTATGATGAAAATTCTTTTCCTCATACATTTCGTAAGGAACGAATTCTCATCTTTTGAAAGAGCTGCAGCAATATTGTGATAAATATAATATTGAATAGTGCGTGAATTCCAAAAATTTAAAAACATGTCAATGTGCTGATTGTTTTGCTTTTGTTCTTAAACATATAATGTGGCCCCTCTTTCTTACATACTAATTAATGTTAAATAGTCGAAAATGAGATAAACGGTGAACGTGTGTCTGCACCCCTCCAAAGGAAAAATATCATAATTATAATAAACCTCTCTCACACGTATAAAGAAAATGATACGCAATTCCCGTTAGTTAGTGGAAAAAGTAAGAAAATCACAAAAAATATAAATTCGTACACAACGCCATCTCCGTCAGGTACTGACAAAAAAAAGCACGGACAGTTGCGCATCGATAATTGATTTATTGTTTAATTTTTAATTTAATAAAAAACTGAATTTAATTCAGCTAATCAGTTAAGGCTCTGCAACCGGGCCAGAAAAGAAGAAGATGGAGAGATCCAAAGTTACGAATGTTAGAGGAGAGCGCTAACATATACAGCGACAAAATCGATGCGAAAATTGCTAACTAACTAACTAATTAACCATCACGCCGTTTCCCCGCAGGGGTAGGCAGAGAGGACGGACCGCCAAACAACTCGGTCTTAGCACACACTCTTTTGCGAAAATGTTTAATAAAACACGACTCGTTTAAAATAGAGCAAAAATCTCGCGGGCATTATCTTAAACAGCATTTAAAGAAACACTGTGATTTTTTTCATACATTTCTCAAATAAAATTGTATACAATAAAGACATTCACAGATATAACACAAGGACGTGCAAGGAAATTAGGCTACAAAAAAAGGACAAAGCGAATACGCAGAACAGTCTACTGTACAAGGGAATGAAGTTGTATAACACACTACCAGAAACTTTAAAGTCCACACCAATTGGAAAGTTCAAGATGTATTGTAGGAGCTACATAAAACTTGAAAAAATATAGTGAATATGAAATATTATAATCAAATAAATAAATAAAATTAGAAATTTGTAAACTTAAATGTACAAATAACTAAAATAAAAATTATTATTTTAACTTGTAAAATAACTGAAACAAACGTGTTAATAATAATTTTTGGAGCATACTTTGCGATTTTTTTCTATCGAGGGAATTTTATATAATTTGCGTTTCGGCGCGGGCAAAGTCTAGATATTATCTTCAAGAATAACATATATTTTTTTAGAGGTTTTAAACTTACCGTGTTCAAGGGATATATGTAATAAATCGGTACAAATCCGGGTTGCGGGCCCTTAACACAACAGTTATTAATTCTGAGGCGGTACGAAGTTCGTCGGGTCAGCTAGTTCTTAATAAAATAAACATAAACCGCCTTGACTCTTGATAGCAGCACTTTTTTAACTCTGCCAGAAAAAATTCAGAGTAAAATTGAATTTAAGTATAAAAAAAAAAAATGGATGGGGAAAAAGGAAAAAGGGAAAGAACGCGCTCGAGTCGTTGCTGCGAGCACATGTGCCCGAGGCAAATCCCTACAGGGCGTAATGAGCATGGCAAATAATGTACGGGGAGCCGTCTGTTTGTAGAGGACGGATTACCTCACACAAGAAAAGGTGTCAAAATAAGGGACGCTTTTGTATGGACGACCAGAACGGGTATAAAAAATATACAATATGGGATTTAGCTAGCGAAATAACGCTGAGGTTCATATTTTTTATTTTAAAAGTGATGTAAATAATATAAAAAATGATAAATTTTGTGGAAGAACAACAGTCGTCAACATTGGCATTAGTTAGTCAGAATGGCATTGATGTGACAGAGCTATGGTTTCAACAAGATGGCGCAACATGCCACACGGCGGATGCCACCATCAATTTATTGCGGGAAACATTTGGTGAGCGCATAATTTCACGTAATGGAACTGTGAACTGGCCTCCACGATAGTGTGATCTTACACCATAAGATTACATTATTTGGGGGTATGTGAAGTCACTAGTCTATGCTGATAAACCAGAGACTATGGACCATTCGGAAGTGTTATTGCCAATATATGGCCCCAGTTGTCGGAAATTGGACTTCACGATTGGGCTTGATTCGAGCTAGCCGTGACGCTCATATGCCCGAAATCATATTTAAACAAAATGGCATAAAATTATCTATTTAATAAAGCCAATATCATAGACATCAACATTATTTTAATGTATTTTTCTTTCATTTTGTATTTGTATACCTCTAAAAAAAACACCCTTTATATATGAACATGTGAAACATGTGGAGATCCGCAAAGTATAATACTCGTATGTCGGGATTTATTCTGTGGCTGCGTTGGTTTGTTTTAAAATCATATTTACGTAAATGTAGAGGTAAAAGCCAGTCCAGTAAAAGGAAGAACTAGCAAGGCAAGAACTGCGAGCCCTTAAGGAATAAATGCGATATTTCATACGCATCTAAATCAAAGTCTCCGTATAAGGGAGTTTATTTTTTCTAAATCCAATCCATTTATCATTGCCAAACTACCACTAAAATACTACAAACACAGATTATAAGAACCACGCGACAAGAAAAACGAATACATATTTCAGAGAAAAGCAAGCAAATAACCAAGATAGTAGGAACGAAAGGAATAAAGGCAGTCTGCCAAGAAATTTAAAACAAAAATAAGTGTTAATTGTTTTGCGTTTAATTCGTAGAAGTTTTTTTAAATTTATTTAAAATTAAATTTTATTTATTATTAAGAATCAAATTTTATTTTAAATAATTTTAAAAAAACTTCTAAGTGTTAATTGTTTTTGCGTTTAATTCGTAGAAGTTTTTAAAAATTTATTTAAAATTAAATTTGATTTATTATTGAGAATCAAATTTAATTTTAAATAAATTTAAAAAAACTTCTAAGTGTTAATTGTTTTTACGTTTAATTCGTAGAAGTTTTTTTTAAATTTATTTAAAATTAAATTTGATTTATTATTAAGAATTTTAGTTTTTATTATTGTGATAGCTGTTTCGTCTAACAAGGTCATTTTAAAACTGTGGTTAAACCATTTTGAGACGATTATTATTATTATATGATTCAAAATTTCAATTTTGAAGATGCCGACGATTGGTAACCGGTTAAACTAATTTGCTTGTAACAATAGATCCTCTGTTATGTGGGGTTCTTCGAAATCTGTTTTCCCCGCACTAAATGTTTGTGTTCTTAATTGTTTAATAATGACGTTACTGCTTTTTTTAAAATGTGTTATTTTGTTTAGGTTTTGAAAACATACTAAAAAGTGGAGAATAAATTGTTTACCTTACTTTATTAATTAGTGTTATATTACGGTCATTGATTTCTGATATATTAAGTCTTTAATTAAATGAAGACAATATAAGCGAAACTCAATCGAAAATCTGAAAACAGAAAAATCAGAAAAAGATATTGACACATCTGGGACTCGAACCCAGGACTCGAACATCAGGACTCGAACCTGGGTTCGAGTCCCAGATGTGTCAATATCTTTTTCTGATTTTTCTGTTTTCAGATTTTCGATTGAGTTTCGCTTATATTGTCTTCATTTAATTAAATATTACAATTTGAGGTTTTACTCATAAAGTTAAAATAAAAATAAAAAATATTAAGTCTTTCATTCGTTTACTGATTTCTTATTGATGAGGGAATCTTGTGTCGAGTTAATGTAAAAAAGGGAATATTTTTAACATCAATATTAAAGGATGTTCAGAAATTAGTGGTATTATTTTAAATGATCTACATTCAGTCTCCTGGCCCGCTACTAGACAATTTCAGAGCAGTGCAAATATGTGCGTGAATGCAACAAAGAGTAAATCGAATGCATTGTCATCGACGAAGAGTCTATCTGCAAAGTTTCAGTTCGATCGGATGTTGGGAAGTAGGTTAATTACATCTAACATTTGCATTCCATGAAGGCATGAATCATTCAAAAATTGAAATATCAAAAAAAAATTGCTTTCGCGGCTATGACGCCACTGCTTGTCTCGGTTATTTTGTACCGGTGACTAGCGATCACTAAATGACAGTGGATTCGAGGAACAGGCTATTTTGAAACCGGTTGCTACGCTATTGCCTATCTCGATTACTCTGTACCGTTGACTAGCGATCACTGAATGACAGTGGATTCTAGGAACAGTTTTTTGGAAGCAGTTCTTATTGTAGCACGCCTGATTACGGAGGCATTTGAAATCTACAACCATTCTGAAGTATACTGTAATAACTGCACGTAGTGTAGTGGAGCTGGCGACACGGTATCGCGACCAAGTAAATAAGCACATATTTCACCGCCAACAACTACACATCTACCGATCTGTCCTCGTGATGCGACACTGCAACGCTATTCCGAAACGTTGGCTAAAGAAGGAGGAAGCAACACGGCGATTAAAATGTAGTTCAACAGATTAAATTTGAAAACAATAGATAAAATGTTTATTCGTCTTACTTTCTTAAAATGCTAATAAAATGATGATTCACGCAAATTTTTCATCATCACCAAAATCGTTAATCGGTTCCACTTCCAAATAAACCCCTTGTGGGGGTAAGACATCCTGAATAAATCGGAAAAGCAGCTCGCATTTATCCGAAAATGAAAGGAAGCCTATTAAGTCCTTTATTTAGATGTTGTTGTTGACATAAAGATAATAATATTCCAAGAATAACTATTTAGAGAAAGCACTCAACTTGCCTTTTAACTTCTTTGAATCAAATTCGCCACTGAGCGCAGAAGAAATTAATAACTTCAAATTGAGGAGCGTTTTCACAACGAGAAATATTTACTATATATTTTTTCGTTGAGCGTCGATGACACAGGGCTAGTTTACAAGCTACTATCTGGGAAATTCACTTGTTAGTAAACTCGCCCAGCGCCCAGTGTCATCGTGTCACTTGCTAACTAGCAGAAACTAGCAGATTGTTGACAATCTACGAAAAAAAGTTGAAAGGTCGTCAACTTTACTCGCCTACACGCTTGCTCGTGAGTGGTTTATTTATGTTTCGAGCATGGCTTCCGATAAACAGCCGATTTCGACTGTCAAATATTGAAGAATTAGTTCACGCAGTCGTCGTTATTCTTGTTACTGGCGCTAGCAGCGACCTCAGTTTCCTACGCTTCTGAGCGAGTGGACAGTTTTGTGTGTCACCATGACAATCTCACTCGCCGATTTACCCGCTTTTAGATAGTAGCTTGTAACTCGCCGTGTGTCATCGAGGCTTTAGACTGTTTTAAGTGAATGTGTCTCGGTGCCATTATTTTACAAAAATCTTTAAATTTACATTCAATAAATTAACTGTTAGACATGACGAAAATTAGAAAATTCGATTCCTTGTGAAAAGCCATCATTATTTTAGATATTAGGTACATATCTAAAAAATTGAAAAAAAAAAAAAAATCCCCTACATTTTAGTTCTAATATATATACAGGGTGTCAAGGGACGTACTAGACTTAATTTAGGCAATGATTCCTGACATTATTTGGAGTAAAAAATGTAAATATAATTTTGGTCTCTTTTGGTGAATTTTTCGACGACATTTTTTTCCTTCAAAATAGAAAAAAAAAGTTGCAAATGTCCGCCGAGTAACCGCCCAACCTCTCACCCCACCCCCAACTGTCCAACACCTACTATTTTTCTGTGTTTACCTTAACACCCTATGCGTCCCTTAACCCACTGTAAACATAAATAAAAACACACCACATAAATAAAAAATAAGAATAGATGTTTGCTTTATCATTCTAGCTACCACACATAAAAATTATTATAAACATTCGCTTTTCCTAATAAATTTATAATCTTAGATTACGCAGGCATAGGTATATATAGAGAATAATAATAAAAATTAAATTTAAAAAAAAACCGTTTGATGTAGATTTTTCTCTTTGTGAAAACGCTCATGAATTAAAATATCAGATCAATTCATAGAAATAATCTAAAAAAGATTTATATCTTAGAAATTATTAATCAGGCAATTTATAACCACGGCGCATCTTCCGGTTGATATAAGTAAATTTTACCAATCTAAATAATATCTCGGGAGACATGGTGCGTGAGATCATTTATTTTCACGAATATTACTAATTCAGATCGGCGAAAATAATTCACGCAGCTAAAATACTACCCAAAAATTGACTGCGGCGCAATTGACAAAAAACGTTAGCAGAGAATTTTATAAAAAAATAAAATAGCAAAAATCTTCAATATATAACTACTGGAGCGCTTTTGGCCACATTTTGGCCAATTTGCAAATAACCTCGAGCGTTCGCCAGCCACATTTTGGCCAATTTGCAAATAACCTTGAGCGTTCGCCAGCCAAAATGTGGCCAATATGAAGAGATATTTAAAACATTTATTGGAATCATTTAAAAAGTTCCCGCGCGTTGTATACTTCGATTGTTCAAAAAACTAACTTAGAATGTTCACATTTCAACAAGAGATGACTCGCATCTTTTCTGAATTATTTGTTGTTGACATTTCGTCAATCGAAATTATTGATATTTAAATATTTTTTCTGTAAATGATTTTTAAATGTATTAATAAATAAATTTTTAAATGTATTACATTGAACTTGTGTTGCACATTAAAAAATGCACATTTAAATTTATATCTGTGATTATCAACTAGGCTATAGACAACATATTCTAGTCATAAATTCAGTATTCTCCAAAGAGATATTACGTATGCCAATTTGAAAGTAAGTTCATGCGTTTATAAATTTAACGATTTTTTATAATATTTTTTCAATCCTAATCATATAAGATAAATGGTCAAGTATAGGTGCATTCGATGGCTCGCCAACACTATAAGCAGTTAACTTACTAACTAACCTTCCATATTAAAATTCGGAGACATAATTTTTTTAATGAGGGCGGGAAATTTCCAAATCGGACGCTCAGAAATCACCGAACGCATATTTCAATTATTAATGCGAACGCTCGAGTGGCTAATGCCTGAGAAATATAGTTTTGAAATTTAAGCTATTTTGTGAAAAGGTAAAATCTGAAAAAAGTTATGAGGACCTTACCAAGTTCTAATTTAGAAAGTGAAACAATTTGAAAAAAAAAAACACAATGTAGCGTCAAACCTCACTTTTTTACACATTATTTCGTAATTCCATAGCTCACGACGGAAATTATGCTTACAGCTGAATATAAGTGCTTTTACCGTCGATTTATATATATATAAGAGGTCAATATATATCTTACCGTAGTATCTTGATCCTATAAGAAGTTGCTTGACATATTTTTTTTTTTAAACAAGAGCTCCACACAGGAGGCCCTGAGAAAAATAATTTCCCTCAGGGCCTATGTTATCTTTAGGGATGCTGTGTGGAGGGTTTTTTAAGGAAAGGAATGAGAGGAGAGTTCTGGGAAGGAAAAGGGTTTAAGGGGTGGGTAGGAATCTGGGGTTCAGTGTTTCTTGGTCGTTCGTCACCAAGAGCTAGACAAACCTCACCCTTGCTAAATCACCAAATGTATATATATATATATATATATATCACTACTTGGGATGACCTATGGCTGAGGTGTTGGTTATCCAATAAAGGTTCCCGGGGCGGCGGTACCCATTCCCGCCTCCCGATTTCCTTCCTTCGATAATAACGTCCAAGAATGTTCTCCTTCGTCCAATCAAAAGAAATAAGATTATGAACGTTCAGAAAATTTTGCCTGCGGCGAGAAAATCTTGTGTAAATATTACAATACAATATTTTTCAAATTATGTTAAAATTTACCAAAATTCCGTTATCTTGGAAAATTCATGTAATTATTCAAACAACCTGCGGCATTACATCATATTATTATGCACATTTTTTTATTTCCGCGAAAATTAATTCAAATAACCTATTGAACCTTGGAAATTTGAATAAAAATATCGCCAAAGGGCTCACGGCGTACATGAAAGGTTGAACGCAAATCGTAAATTTTTAATCAGGTGTGAGCTAGTACCCACAAATCTATAGAGTTTGCCCTTCCCCGCCTTCTGATTGGACAGCCGCACACAGAGGTTTGAATCGCAACATTACCTGGCCAAAAATACGAATGTTACCGTAGTCGAATATCACTGAAATTATTCTGTATTAGGTGATGCACTACTAATCAACGCATAATCATGTGATTTTTGTTTGAAAATTAGACCCCCCAGAAACATTTTATGTGCTTTAATTAATTACTACGAGTATAACACGTACACACATTTGAAATAATCGAGCTTTTTTTTAGTATTTTTTTAAAACGCAGAAAAATTAAGTTTGAGGCCAAAAAAAAAACTGCTTTAAAGTTCAAAATCTACAACTTACGAAACTGTTTTCGGTTATGGTTTTACTGTATAATATGGAAAAACATTTAGTTAGTTGAAGGATTTAGCGGTCGGGTCTCGAATTTTACACGACGTGAAGCATCATAATGCATAGTAACAATTGAAGTATTTGTGTAGTAACGTTCTGCAAGTGTACACCATTATTATTTTGTACAAAATGTACAAGTAGATACAGAAACACAATAATCTGAAGTCACTGGATCTAATATTATCAACAATTATTTACATTCATATTTAGTTATTTATTTTACAATCTTGTAAGTAATTTTAGGAAAGTACTAACCGACTAGCTAGCTTAGGTATTTAAAGTAGATGTGCAACAATAGCACTATAATAATATTGATTGATGAGGTTTTCTGGGTTTAGTTTTGTGTATCCCTACCGGATATTACCAAGAACTATTAGGCCTCGTCGTCTCTATAAATGTTAATTTTGTGGATTTCAATTAGTATTTGATTTCGTAATTAGGCTCGATGCTTTTTGGGTCTTTCCGGGACTTCAGGAACAAATGCAAGCCAATTTCAAGTAAGTGCTCGGCAATTGCCGATTTTGAGTTTGCAAGCTCTTAAGTGCTCTGAGATCCTTATGGGGATAGTCTGTTCCGTATTTAAATGCGAGAGGATCCAAAAATAAATCACATGAAAATCTCAAATCATGTGATTATTGTGAATTGTTAAGATTGACTTCTTTTTGCCAGAAATTTTTGTCCAGCAAAATTTTCTATTCAGTCCTCTGCGGGCCGTTCGCTACCGGAATACGGGAACGTATCGGAATTTGCATACCGGAACGGTTTTATCGCAAAGATTGGAATTGATTCCGATAACCGCCGCCTGCTCGAAGCACGGCGCTAGTGACGTCACTAGTGCGGGCGGAAAAACATAAACGACGGAAATCGTAACTTCGTCTTCTTCTTCTACTTCCACTTCCAATGGTTTTGTTTGGTTCGGTTTGGGGGCGGATCGTGGGGCGAGATTACCGACAGAAGAGTATTTTAAAGCGACATGATTAAATGGTGTTTTAACCTTTCCCTTACTGTGCTAAAAAAAACGCGCGCTCCGGTGCTGTGTAATCAATTCACGTGTCAAAATTAGCGATTTTATCTCGGAAATATATCAACATTCATAGCTAATCGCTTTTGTTTATCATAATTTGTGTTAAAAGTGATAATAATTGTAGTTTAATTGCTGAAAACATGAAAAAACCATCGTCCGTTGCTCAAAAAACGGGCGAGGAGACCATCTCAAACGATTGCCCGCGAACGACTGAGGCGCTAGAAGCTAGAATAGTGCTAGACTGCTACCCAATACATACAGCTATGCATGTGGTCGAAACACAACTGCGCACGGCGGCGGTCTCTGTTTCTCGTGTTCCCGTATAGCGAAGTAGAGCGAGACGTCACATGGCGTGTCATCTCCCCCCGCACACTCTTCGCGTATCACGGTCCACACTGGCACACGGTTGATTGTATTTGTGGTTTATTCCCGATATTTAACAAAATATCTCTGATTTTGAATTAAATTTGTTAATTATTTAAAATATTAAATTTTAATTCAGTGCGTAAATGTATAACGGAGGAATACCTAAAATTTGAACCCAGAATTCATTATATTTATAGAGATATAAAAGTTATTAGCAGCAATGTGTAGTATTTACACTTTACAGACCAGGAAAGGTTAAATGCTTTTTAGCGAAACTGGGTGAATGGGAAAAGAGAAACTTTAGCACGAAGCAAAGTCCCAAATTAAAGAAGTAACTAAGAAATTTGAATTCTTTAGAAAATGATCGTAAAACATTTAAACATTTGTGCCTGAACTTAAAGCAAAATAAAATAAAACACGCTTTTGGCGATGTTTTTTCGTGAATAAATCAAAACGGGCGGATGGTGTTTGCATTTGAAAGGACCCCGTTAAAAGCCGGTAAGAGGTGTGTTTCAGCTTTCTATCAAAATTATATAAGTTGATAAGCTTAACAACACGATAGTTTTGTCCTCTTCTGCTGATCACATTATGTTCAAAAGCTGAAACGGGCTTGGAATCGGCATATAAAAGGAAACTGAAAAGCTGTCAAAAAAGGTTCTGAAAATTCATTTGATGACGATGTTACATGTTACTTTCCTTATTAGATAAACTTTATTAATGACTAGCTGGTACCCGGCATGCGTTGCTACGCCATTTGATAAAGAAATTGTTTCTCCCTGCGCATCCTTTCCCATTCGTCCCATTCCCCTTCTGCCTCCCCTTCTCCCGCGTCCCCTTCCCATCTGGCGTTCCCTCTCAGCCTTTTCCGCCTTCCCTCTCCCCACTCCCCTTGCCCGCTTCCCTTGTCCCGTGAACCCCCCTCCCGAGTTCCTCTCCCCCCTCCCGAATTCCCCTCCCCCCTCCCGTGTTCCCCTCCACACCCCTCCCGCGAACCCCCTTTTCCGAGTTCCCCTCCCCTCCCTAATCCTTGACCCCTCTCCCATCCGCCTTCCCCTTCCGCATAACGTACATTCAGTTTTCAAACAATGGCAAGTGGCAATTGAAATTTTTTATACAAATTTCATAATGCCAGAGCTCACCAGTATATATAGAAACCTTTACGGGCATGCTCACAACTCACCAAATTTTCATCGGAATCGGATGAACGGTTAGCAATTCGTGCTAAATTTATTTCGACAAACGTACGAAGATTTCTGAAATCATTCAGTGTTCTGCGCTCCGTAAGAACCTTCTACAAATTATTAGAAAACTTAAATAAAAGCTTATATTATTATTATTTTATTTGCTTCAATTCTAGTGGACCCGAGGAACGTCAAATGTTTAAAAGGAAAGTTGGGTAGAACAGTTTATATGGGAAAATGAAAATTTTGTTTTTACTATCTTCCTCGCAACTTTTCCATATTTTCTCACCTTTTAAACCTTCCCTGGACTACGACAAACATTTCAAAATCAAAATCAGCTAAATCGGCCCAGCCGTTCTCGAGATTTAGCGAGACAAACGAACACATAGATAGATAGATAATTATTGTTATTATTGATTAATTAATTTTCAAGGCCTTACAACCTAAATCTGACTCTTACCGAGAGACGAATCACATTTAGGCCCTCCGTTAATGGAAATACTTACAATCTACGTAATTGTGACGAAACCACAAGTACCCTGCTGATATACCACTTTTTAATGCTAGTCTCCGTACACGGCGCTATCCGAAATGTACTGAACTTGGTCATTTTTCACGTGCAGCCATGGAGTGAACACGCTGTCATGCGATGTCATATGACTTTTTTTCCAACATCAATCCATGCCTTCTCCACTAAATCGTTTCTTACGTATTCTGGTAAAGTAATGTTATGTAAACATGCATTTTTTCCACTTCCAGAACAAATCTAACATTACTTTCATGTTCCGACGCCATTTCTGTCAAACGTCAAACGAATAAGTATCAGACAAAAATGATGCGACTGTCGCGTGCGATCAGCACTGTCGGTATCGTGATACTGATTGGAAGCCGACGGCTACCGCGTAGCGCCGTGAACGGGCACCAGCTAAATCGTACGGGGGGTACTTACGATCGGCGCGTATGATACGCGCACGAGAATCGAGTAGCTTGTAAGTATCTCCGTGAACGGAGGCACTTAGGCCCTCCGCTCATGGAGATACTTACAATCTACGTAATTGTGACGAAACCACAAGTACCCTGCTGATATATCACTTTTTAATGCTAGTCTCCGTACACAGCGCTATAAGAAATGTACTGAATTTGGTCATTTTTCACGTGCAGCCGTGGAGTCATAAATAACGTGGAGTGAACACGCTGTCATGCGATGTCATATGACTTTTTTTCCAACATCAATCCATGCCTTCTCCACTAAATCGTTTCTAACGTATTCTGGTAAAGTATAGTTATGTAAACAAGCATTTTTTCCACTTCCAGAACAAATCTAACATTACTTTCATGTTCCGACGCCATTTCTGTCAAACGTCAAAGGAATAAGTATCGGACACAAATGATGCGAGGGTCGCGTGCGATCAGCACTGCCGCTATCGTGATATTGAATGGAATCCGACAGCCACTGCGTAGCGCCGTGAAAGGGCACCAGCAAAATCGTACGGGGGGTACTTACGATCGGCGCGTATGATACGCGCACGAGGATCGAGTATCTTGTAAGTATCTCCGTGAACGGAGGCACTTAGGATGACAAATATTCTAATCAAATCCTTGTACTATTTATTGCACCGCATATCATATTTCTTTCTTTTGCTTTCAATTAAAATATATACTTGGCATTGTTATATGCTATTGGCATTTCCAATAACATATTTTCCCAACTATGTCCTCTACGTGCAAACTGTATCTAAAATCCTCTAATGAACAAAGTTAAACGCAAGTAACCTCCCAGCTAAGTAAAGTCCTATATTAATGTTTTCTACATTCGCAGCATAACGTTCATTGGTCAAATGCATTGTATATAGGGTGTCCGGAGGTAAAGTGCATTAACTTCGGGAGATGATTCTATACGAGATGATATTATACGTAAAAAAGATAACTAACTTTTTTCGAAATTCCAACATTTAGGGGTAGTTTTGTGGTAAAAAGATTAAATTTCAAAATATCAACAGTGAAGGCATTTTCCGAGGGTCTTGCTAATGTGCCGTATAATTATGAAGGTTTTTTTTTGGATTTCTTGGTGATATAACTGTGAATTTGTCGCACTGAAGTATAAATCGGCGTCGCATAGACTGGAGAACGTGAAAAAGTTCAGAGGTCGACTCTTTTACCGTTCCGTATCGAGGCTCGATCTCGCCTCGCCGGGTAGGTATGAAAATCCAGGTTCTCCCCACCCCACCCCGCCCCGGATAAAACCCTTCCACTATCTGTCCATAAATTACGGCAGAAAGGTTGGGAAAAACCGTCGCGAGGAATAATTCAGTGCAAAAGTAGGGAATGAGAACGCGAAAAAAATCTTAGCCAGTGATATACACTTAACGAGAATCGTATTCCAAATCCAAACAAACAGATTTCTTCTGTAGTTCATATAAAAACATTTCCTTAATTCAGGTTTTTTTTTTCATAGTAACTTCACTCAGGAGGCCCTGAAGAAAATAATTCCCCTCAGGGCATAAGTATAAGTCATCTTTGGGGATGCTGTGTGTTTTTGTGGAAAGAATATCTTAAGGCGCCGCAACCGGGCTCAAAAGGAAGAAGATGTAGAGATATAAAATTACGAATGTTAGAGGAGCGAGCTAGTATTTAAAGCGACAAAATCGATGCGAAAAATGTTCAATAAAACACGACTCGTTTAAAATAGAGCAAAAACTCGCGGGGGTTTTCTTAAACAGCATTTAAAGAAACAATGTGAATTTTTTTATACATAACTTGTAAAACAACAGAAACAAACGTGTTTTTAATAATTTTTGGAGCATACTTTGCGATTTGTTTCTGTCGAGGGAATTTTATATAATTTGCGTTTCGGCGCGGGGAATGTCTAGATATTATCTTCAAGAATAAAATATATCTTTTAAAGAGCTTTAAACATAACATGTTTAAGGGAGATATGTAAGAAATCGGTAGAAATTCAGGTAGCGGCGGCTTAAAGAGGCCCATGTTGGGGGAGGGAGGAAACACAAAGACCGGCAAATCGGTCCACAGCCGAGTTGTTGAACTGAAGAATGAGTCGTAGAAACAATTCATTCACATGTAAAAAATGTCAACTGTGTATTGACTATTCATTTGATATTTCATAACGAGAGCGTTATGAAAAGGGTGATCGGGCGAGGCGAACGGAAGTTGAGAGGGAGATACAAGTTAGTGAAGTTTTACTTCAGTCGTGTGGTCTACAAATGTTGGCCGATTGAACACCGGTAACGAAGGAATCAATGACGCTAGATACTCGGAACATCTTCCGTTGAAATACCGATAGAACAAGGACAGCATTCCCACCCGATCCCTGTGCTTAAAGATTGCAATCCGTTTGTTAAGATAGGAGAATCTATCGTATAGACCGCCCGTTTCTGCAAAACTTTTTTTTCAGGTATTTTGGGGCTCCAGAACAGATGTAGCTGGAGTTGGCTTTGATTTTGACTGTGGAGGTATATTACAAGCCACAGGGTATTTAGGAAACCTTACTAATATTAACTCGCGGAAATCGATGGAAAAAGGATTCGAGTTAGGATCGCAGAGTAGCAACTTGTACTGTATTAAGAGAGGTATTAATTTACTGTAATTTAATTATATCTAACTCTTGAATTTATTTTTATTATTTATTTACAGTTTTTTTACATTTTTTAAATTAAGTCCCGTTAAACTGATTGATATCAGTTTGTCAACGGGTTCTTTTGACAATTACTTTTTTTTAAATTGAGACAGGTCTTCGACCAAGTCGAAGAGACAGGTACATAAAATATACAGGTACATGAAAAAAAAAATTGTTAATAAAATTTATAAGAAATACAGAACAGAGAAAATGAAAGAAATAAAAGAAAAGACAAGAGAAAATAATAATGGAAAAAACATTAAAACAAAAAGCGGAAAATAACAGAAATTAGTACAGAAAAGTTCTTTCACTTAACCATTTTTTTACTCCTAATGAAGGGAGTAACACTTAGATTAGAGGAGTTACAGAACCCTAACGACAGGTGTAAAACTAAAAATATTGGTGTAAGATCCACCAAAAGTGGAAGAAAAAATCCCATCCCAATAGTGATCACGATCACCTTATTAGACGAAATAAACAACTAAAGCGAGGTCTCCTCCGACCGTGAACATGCACATTTGCTTGAACATTATTACTATAAGAATTTACACTACAATGTTTACACAAAGCAATTGTTCATGTTCACGGTCGGAGGAGACCTCGCTTAATGTGAACATTTCTAATTCATTTCGATGCAGGCCCTCTCCCATTTATTGTATATCAATGCTCCGTACCTTGAAATAAAGATTCCATATAAATTTCACCTGAATGGATTCCGGATAATTTCAGAATACCTAGAAAATATTAGGTTTATTACTTACTTGCCAACCTTTGGTAGGTTTTTCTGTAGCCAAAGTCGCTTAGGTAGATTGTTATTTTTCATCACGCAAGTCTAATAAAAGACACTTACCTGAAACAAAAAGAATTACAAAAATTAATATGGATCATTAGTATCATTACGGCATTCAAATATATATATATATATGTTATGTTATATATATATATATATATATATATATATGTAGAACAATTTTCTCGGTTTACCCGCGTAACGTAGTCCTTAAAAGGACTTTTTAACTCCTGACGTTTCGGACAGATCACACTGTCCATCTTCAGAGGCCTTATGTCTTGGGTTTTTGTCTCAAACTGATAGCTTTCGCATGCCTGTTCGGTCCAAAAGCTAAAACTTAAGTGAGTGCAAGTCACTTCTTATGTCTAGAACGAAGTACCCGGGTTGCAGGTGATTGATGGTGGAGGGGGTGGGGGGCGGGGCTGGCAGTAGATATCTGATTGGTTAAGCTAATTGGAGACACTACTGGTAATTTTGGAAATGCCATTTTTGGGGTATTTTCATCGATTAAGACTTTCCAGGTGTTGGGAATTCTGATTGAGTCATTTCTAGTATTCATATTATTTTTATGTTTATAAATTTCTATTGCTTCGCGGTAAATTCTTTTTGGTTCATTGTATATGCTAGCTATTGTTTTTGTATTATTAAAGTCTATTTTATGACCTTCATTAAGGACGTGTTGTACTATGGATGAAGTTAAGCGTTTATTAGTTACATCTACTTTATGTTCTGCAATTCTACATGATATTTTTCTATTGCAACGTCCAATATACACCTTTTCACATGCCCCACAAGGTATTTTATAAATACCACGTGATTCAAGTGGAATGTGGTCCTTCGGACTTCTTAATAGAGACGAGATTTTATTTTCTGATTTATAAATAGTTTTGATTTTATTGCTTTTAGCTAAAGTTTTGATGGGTAAACCGAGAAAATTGTTCTACATCTTACACCCGTGAAAACCTTAATCATAACATATATATATATATATATATATATATATATATATATATATATATATATATATATAACTCCTCACAGGAAGCCATGAGGAAAATAATATCCCTCCGGGCGTATGTCATCATTGGTGATGCGAATTTGGCTAAGCGGATGGTCTTTTTGATGAGAGGAGATCAGGGAAGGAAAAATGAATGATGGGTGATTAGGAATCTGAGGGTCAGTGTGTCAAGGAGAGAAGAGGCGATGAACGAAGAAATGAGAATAAAAAGGAGAATACAACATGATGTGAATGTGAATGTTAGAAAAAGTCTGGAACCAGATACTTGAGTCGGGACAAAGTAAGAGACAACAACGGAAGAGAACGTAGTTATTGTAGAATGTGAATGAGGCAAGGAATATACGCCAACACTGAGTTGTTTTGCGTTCCGTCCTCTCTGCCTACCCCTGCAGCGAAAAATTGATGACTCAATTCAATTCAATTCAAATTCAATTCAATTCAAATTATTTATTCTTTCAAAAACATTACAAAATTAAAAATTTTAATGAGTTTTTAAAATACAATTGTAACAGTATTACATTAAACATAAATGGTAGAATGGTAGGCTAAAAACTATACAAGCATTAATAGAGCTTGCCTTTTAAAAGCAGCTTCACTAACGCTAAATATGTCGATATCCGAATTAATTCTATTCAACAGCAAGATTGCTCTCCCGACCGGCATGACCATTGGCAAGTTAGTCCTGCAGGCCGGAAGATAGAGCGGAACATAGAAATGAATGCTCACCAAGATAACTGAGTTTTCAAACCATCAGCGAATCAATTTGAAGAAATGCGTAGCAATGTGTACATCCCTTCTGACTCGTAGATGGTTCATTCCGAGCATACCCAAAAGAAAGTCGGTAGGATAGAGCCACGGGTAATAATAATCATTGATGGTGATTAGGCAGTTAGCTAGTTAGACACTAATGAAAATGTCGTAATTAACTATTTTTTTTATCAAAACAGACAAACATCAGTAAAAATAAAATTAAAAAAAAAAACAACACAAGATATCAGGTTTTTAATTTTTGCACGAAAATTCGACGACTCGACCAAATTTCACCTTTTGTTTTTCATTTTTTAAGCATGCGTCATGAGTTTTTAGTTTTTTCGCCTCCGAGGTGAGTCGCGAGAGTGATGGGGAGGGCGCCCGAGTGAGGCGCCATTCATCATAATATGTCACCCGGCATTATAATGTGATATTGTGTCACTTGATGATATTCACCGCGCGGCCCAAAACGGTCTATTATTTCTGTCGCTCGCTAAAACGGACTGTATTATTTCACCGCAGCTTTGGAGTATTAAATTTATTATTTCCAAAAGGGAATGGCGAAGCATTTTTCAAATTGCTGAAGAGGCGGAATACATTACGGGCGGGCTGAGTTTTTTTTTAACTCCACGTGTTTTATTATTTAAAACGAGAGTTTTAAACACAGAACAAAAAATCTCCAGAAACCTGATAATTAAAAATGATAGAGAATTGGAATATTTTTATTTACAGCGCTGTTTTTGAGAAAAATCAACTCAAGGACGGTATATGGCAGTGAGGCATGGAACTGGCAGAGGAAAGATGAAAGTAAACTGAATGCTGTTGAAATGAGATCCCTGAGGCGTATGTGTGGTAAAACCATGTATGATCGTGTTAGAAATGTGGATATCCGCAAATAATGTAAGGCTGATGTAAGTAAAATGAGTAAGATTAAGAAAGGGACCCTCAGATGGTTTGGGCACGTAGAGCGAATGAACGAAGAAAGTAGTGTAAGAAGAAAATATGACGCAAATGTGAATGGTAGAAGAAGTCGGGGACGCCCGAGGAAGACATGGCACGATCAAGTGAATGAGATACTTGAGACGGGCCATGTCAAAAGTCAGAATAATAGAAGAGCATGTATTAGACGATGTGTGAATGTGAACGAAGCAAAGAGTGTTCTAAGACCGAGTTGTTTGGCGGTCCGTCCTCTCTGCCTACCCCTGCGGGGAAACGGCGTGATGGTTAGTTAGTTTTTTTTTAGGACGGTATTCAAATATTGAACTCTAGAATCTCGCATTACTCAATCTAAAGTCGTGTTTACCGACCAAATGTGAAAAGCTAGGTGCTCTGCATTCTGCAACCTTCCTCTACCCCATATCCTTCTCCTTTATATTTCCCAATTAGGGATGCCACTGACTACAGACTGTTGGGAGCAGTTAGTCACAAAAACGCCGCTATACAAATCATCCAAATATTATTAAAAACATGTGACTATCTTATTTCATTGAATTTGATTATCTCATTCCAATGAATTTGATTATCTTATTTCAATGAATGTGATTATCTTATTTCAATGAATTTGATTATCTCATTCCAAGGAATTTGATTATCTTATTTCAATGAATTTGATTATCTTATTTCAATAAATTTGATTATCTTATTTCATTGAATTTGATAATCTCATTCCAATGAATTTGATAATCTCATTCCAATGAATTTTATAATCTCATTCCAATGAATTTGACTATTTTATTTCAATGCATTTGATTATCTTATTTCAATTGAATTGATTATCTTATTTAAATTAAATTGATTATATTATTTCAATTAAATTAATTAGAATTAAATTTTATTATTTTATTTCTTATTATTTGTTTTGTGTTTTAACGTTTTTTTTTTATTATTTAACGCGTTTGAAGGAAGATAATTACACGGAAAGGCGATTTTTTGTATTTCTATAAGTTATTTATGTAAAAAAAATATTTATTGGATGTTAAATCAAAAGAAAGCAAAAATGACCTAGGTATAATTCTCTGAAGAATCTAATCGTCTGAATTCTTGACATTTCAGTTTCAAGTTTAAAAATGATTACAATCAAAGACAGACCCACAAACGAAATTAGTATTTTTGATGAGACAACTAATGTGTGGATCCAGAAAAGCAGTAACCACGGATAGTTTAGTTACCTTCAACGAGAACCATATGCGCAAGTAAGAATTTCCGGAATACCGACGAGTTTAGATGAAGTAGAACTATGACATACGAGTATTTGGGTGAAGTTTTCGATTGTTGGACGTGTCCACGTACAACGTACAGATAGCTTTCCTGAGTGATAAGTTAGTTTCCTCAACACGAACATAAACACTGAATACACGAAGCGGTGACATGGATATTGTATGTTAGACGGTAAATACGAAGATTGGAGATGTATTGTATGAATCAGGCTGGGTCGTTAATGCATTTGCAACGCAACAAAGATTGAGCGATTCTAATAGCTAAATTATTTAAGACATTATTGCTTAATTTATTTTTAAGTCAGGTTCTAATCTCAGTTTTATCGCAAGTTGATTAAACCAAGTTGTATATACGTATCTATTATGTGAAAAATTATTTAATTAATTAATTTTGGTAAGGACTTTATCGCTTGTCTGAATTGTTTCCACAACCACTTCCAATTTCGAAAATTAAAAGTTCATTGAACATGAATAATCTCGTGCACGAATGCGCAGGAACATTTCACATCATAAAAAACAACCTTAATTAGCGTGTTTGATAGTATTTTTATTAAATTGCCACTGAAATATGCGAAATAGTACAAATTGAAACCTGGTAGACTTTAAGAGGAAACGAGGGCGCGGAGAAGTCGAGATTTTTTATTCCCTCGTTTTCTCTTCCGAAACTGGAACTATGTTTAAGATGGTTTTCGCCAACGTATTAGAAGAAAACATTCTATGTCGGTAAGTTTTGCTTTTTTTAAAATTATATTGTCGAATTTGTATGCTGAACGTCTATTAATGGCGTTCAAAATAGGCAATTTTAAGGATTTTTGAGGGTCCCAATTCCTATAAGAAACTTAAACATAGGAACTTGCCAGGACATAAATAAAATAAATATCAACTAGTTTTGGCACTAATCTTCTCACATAAGTAATGTGTAATCCTCGATATCTTAAATATTATTTTATAATCTATGTAAAAGCCCCTACGGGCGTATAAGAACAATAAATAAATAAATAAGTCTTGATATGTAGCAAACACTTTGTGGGAATACATAATTATGTTTATTAATATTTGTGTTTAATTTGTGTTTATTAATAATTGTGTTTATTATAAATAAATAAGTGTAATTATCAACAGTGATGGAGGGTAGAAAATGTAAAATCATGCAATGTCCAGTGTTTTGAATATAGTGTCTACGCGCGCAAAGTCATATTTTTTCGCGTTTTAAATAATAAATGCGTGTTTATCAGAAGTGACTTGCAAAGTAAGTATGTTTTCTAATAAAATTATATAGAGCCTGAAAAATAACAATAAATTGTACAGCGCCCTTGAGGTGACTTTTCACTAAAACGGCGTTCTAAAAATTATCCAATTACTGTTATTATTGATTAGTCGATATCTCTATTAAATTTATAGGTACTACTGTCAACATCTAGGAGAGTAATCTTGGGGTAAAAATAATCACGTCGAATTTAATGTTTCAAAGACCCATTCTTGTCTGATTACGTCTAAAAGGGATCGAAATGAAAATCTAGTATCTTTCAACAGAAGCAATCTTCCGAACAGGTCCTCCATTGATATGCTTGGTGTAACCCTAAGTGACCAGCTCAGGTGTGGGGGCTCCATCGAAGCCAGAGTAAAGTTAGCCTCCCAAAAACTAGGCGTACTGTACAGGGCCCGCAGATACTTTAACAACTGCTAACCCTGTACAAAGTTCGCCCCACGGTTGAATTTGGCAGCCACCTCTGGTCTGGAGTTCCAAAATACCTGAAAAATACCCTCGACTCTGTGGAGAAACGGGCGGTTTCTCCACAGAGTCGAGGGTATTCTAATTTATTAATTCTCCCATCTTAACAGACGGATTGCAATCTTTAGAGCACAGGCGTCGGGTGGGAATGCTATCCTTGTACTACCGGTATTACAATGGAAGATGCTCCGAGGAACTAGCATCATTGATCCCTTCGGCACGGGTGCATAGTCGGGAAAGACGCCAAACGCAGAGGATACAGAGGAATACGTTTGTATGAACAGAACGCCGCACGCGTTCCTCTTAACCGTTCAGTCGCAATGGAATTCGCCATCCTTTGACGGCCCACCCTAGTGAAGATGTTATGTATGTATATAGATGCTAGGTATGTAGATGTTGGGTGTGTGTTTGGTAGACGTGTAGCAACATCCATCCACGTCGACGCGGAGTTTGGAGAAACCCAAAAGTTTGGCAGGAGCGCGACCGCGGCGGTAAATTGCCCGCCCCAGCGTAAATATGTTCGTAACGTAGACGAAACAATTTTCAACGGGAGATAATACATTATGTGACCGTAGAGCGGGAGAACCAATGTAAAGCCGAACGGCCAGAAAAAAGCCTTTACTGAAAGCTATGTACGCCCAATAATAATGAGTTTTTTGAAGTAAAACTTCTATAGCACCGTTGTGATTTGAAACACGCAAGAAACGAAAATGGCACTAAAAAGAGACAAACACATACATCTACAGGATTTACAGTGTGAGAGAATGAGATAGAATGAAATCTTACCTATGCGAACAGTACCTACCTACGAAGCTTCGCGCTGGCCGCATTGGCCGCTTTGATTATGACATCACTTTTTATGACTCCTATTGGTTGAGATTGTTTTCTTGAAATTCGCTTCTACCGCGTGTGAACTGCACTCGATTTTAATGTAATACAAATGGCCTACAGAAACGATTACTTTTAAGAAAGTTTGAACATCCGAAATATATATATTTATTTACATTAGCTCCAAACAGGAGGCCCTGAGGAAAACATTTCCCTCAGGACCTATCTTCGATTTGGGAGGCGGGTATGGGTAACTCCGCCTCGGGAACCATTTATTGGATAACCAACAGCTTTGCCATAGGTCACCCCAAGTGGTTCGCTACGTTTAGTGACTTAGCAAGGGTGCCCGGGTTCATGGGGTGATGTTTGTCCGGGTTTTGGCGGCGGATGCGTCGCCCACCAGCTACATGGCAGGTCGAATCGGTAGAGAATGGTTGAGGGAGTCCCTTCGACTTCTCCAGCTGTACTTTCTCGGAATATCCGCAGTGAGGGATGGATTCGTACGTCGTACGTCCATCACTCCTGGAAACACTGACACCTTAGATTCCTACCCATCCCTAATACTCTTTTTCCTTTCCTAAAAATACCCTCCACACAGCATCCCCAAAGATGAAACAGGCCCTTAAACAGGGAATTATTTTCCTCTTGTATAGATCTAATGTAAAAAAAAACTTATTTGAAACCAGATATGATTTTAGATTTTCACGGCAAAGAGTACTTTTGCTATTTATTTTTGGGGTGTTGTGCCGTGTTGGGCTACCTCCTCCTTTAGCCAACGTTTCGGACAGCGTTACAGTGTCAATCATCGAAACCGTTCAAACACAGGCCAATCAAATAGAAGATGTTTTACAAATGAATGAAACATTCATTAATATGTATAACCTCAGAGTGATGCGAAATTCTAAATGATATTACAACCCGGTAGCACCTGTGATCTTGCACACCTTACAGGTGGCAAATAGCGCGTTAACAAAGCAAGCATAACAACAGCTACGAATATGATAATGGAGTAGAATTAACGTAACTCCTTTCCCGCGGCTCTGTGCGTAGAAGCGTAGAGGCGTAGAGGCGTAGAGACGTAGTACCTACAGGTGTAGAGGCGTAGGGACGCACTGGCGTAGAGCGCTACGACTCGGGGGAAGATCGCAGTTTCCACGAAGTCGTAAGTGCTAACCGTGGTAGGCGAATTACGCGAATTGCTTGCAAAAGTGAGATAATGCGTTTAGTGTCTGACTCCCTGAATTCATAAAACACTGTCACTCTTTTGAATAGTATACAAAGTATGCTAATATGACAGAAATTTTATTCATACTGAGTACTATAAATCTAAAACCTCGTTCAGAAATGGAGTATTTTTTACCTTGATGCCATTTTCGACATCCTGATTTTAGCTGAAATCTGTTATGAGTGTGTACAGGAAAGATGTCCTGCTAATAATAAACAATCTATCAACTATTACTAATTGCATTGTCAGTTTCTATACGTCTCAAAAATAGCGATGGTCTGGACCAGCAAAAAGACAGCCAGATGAAAGATTATTGAAGTAAAAGTTCTTTACGCACGCTTGACTTGGGGAGTAAGCTGGTGAATGCGTGACGAGGGCGTTACGAAAAGCGAGGCGAACGGTAGTTGAGAGGGAGATATAAGTCAGTGAAGATAGAAAGAAAGAAAGTTACGTTTCGTATATTACTGTAGGGGCAAGAGAGAGAGGTGCGAGCACACATTTTCTTTCTTTCTTTCTCTCATAGCCAGTTAACTTTCGTAAATCTCAGAAACAGTGCAGGCCTATTGTCTGTATCGCACTGCAGGAGCAAGAGAAAGCGGGCGCACATTTTCTTTCTCTCTTCCTATCATATAGATGGCGCTAAAGAAGTTTTACTTCCAGTCGTGTGGTCTAAAGCACACTCGTTTTTTTTTTTAATCACGTAGTTTTCGATTTGAGGAAGAGGTGTATAGACTTCTGTATTAGACAGATTCTTCTTCTTCTTTCGTATGGTGGGGGGTCAGAGGGGGACATCTAGGTCTGCGAGCCAGTCTAGGGCCTCAGGCGTTGCCCTGTGGACCTCATCAATCCCGCCGGGGAATGAATGGAGCGGGCATTCGTTGACCACATGTTCGGTGGTCTGCACCGCACCGCATTCACACGTCGCCGACTCTTTAAGGCCCCATCTATGCATCATGTGAGCACAACGGCTGTGGGAGCACCTTATCCTATTGATGGCAGTCCAGAGTTTGCGAGGCAATGAGAACCCAGGCTGTCTCTCAGTGGGGTCTTGCACGAGATGTGCGTTTTTGACGTTGGCTGATTGCCACTCAAGCTTCCACCTATCTTCTGGGGTGAGAGGTGTTCGAAGGACAGACAGATTGATCTCCTTTTTTGTCTCTTTCGCACCTCACACTTTACACCTGACACCTCACCTCATTTAAGGTGGGACATCTCATTTCGATATTTGGGTATTCGTACTCATCATACGTAACATTGGAGGGGACCCCACTACTTTCCCAACGGCGTTATAAAGAAAAGTATGGTTTCCTCCTTCACCGCACACGTCAAGACTCTTATTTTTTTTTTTGAACGAAGCTACATTTATTTGAACGACTCTAGACCCTCCAATGTCCATGCATACGGGGTTAGTAAGCAGTATGCAAGTACTTACATTAACATTATACAAAAGATAAATAGAAGTCGGTAGCAGCCCGTAGAATAATTCTTCTGAAATAGGTACCTAACATCAAAAAGAGATAATAGAGATCATCATACGTACCGCCGTGATTATTATATATTTTATCATTTTCGTTATTTGTTTTTGGGGTGTTATGCCGTGTTGCGCTACCTCCTTCTTTAGCCAACGTTTCGGACATCGTTGCAGTGTCCATCATCAGGGCTGCCGTGTTGGGCTACCTCCTTCTTTAGCCAACGTTTCGGACATCGTTGCAGTGTCCATCATCAGGGCTGCCGTGTTGCGCTACCTCCTTCTTTAGCCAACGTTTCGGACATCGTTGCAGTGTCCATCATCAGGATCTACCGGATCTGCCCTGATGATGGGGACACTGCAACGATGTCCGAAACGTTGGCTAAAGAAGGAGGTAGCGCAACACGGCATGACACCCCAAAAACAAATAACGAAAATGCTTTTGGCCGTGAAAATCTTAAAACTTATCATTTTATCATTTGGTTACTAAAAACTAGAGATGCAACAAATAGTGATTTGGCCGAATACCAAATATTCGGTGGCCGAATATTTTATTTGAAATGTGCTCGTCTCGATCGTTAGGCAAAACCTTACAACTGGTGGTCTTAAAACCTAAAACAATATCCAAACCTAATGAAGTTTGTTAAAATTTATCTTTCGTCATCTTTCAGTAGTGTCTGTAATGAGAAACTATTTTCGGAAGCTATCTATGAAGAAAAACAAAGTACGCTAATAAGATAATAAGTAATAGTCTACTATCAGCAAACACGAAAAAATTGGTTTTCATTTACCACAATATGCCTCCGATTGATTTTAAATATTAAATAATGTAATACTGTCTGATGACTTGTTTTAGATATTAATAGGTAGTCGGCATTTGGCCGAATAGTAGACAGTATTCGGTCGAATATCGAATAATAAAAAAAATTGCCAAATAGGCCGAATATCGTAGTGGCCGAATAGTGGCCGAATGGTGGCCGAATAGTGGCCGAATAGTGGCCGAATAGTGGCCGAATAGTGGCCGAATAGTGGCCGAATAGTGGCCGAATATTCTCTGCATATTTACTCAAAACACCTAAATCAGTTTGATCAGTGTGATCTGAAGATCTAACAGTTGATCGCACAGTGCCACATCTCTAAACCTCATCCAAAAAGGATAGTGTGTCGAAATTTTAATTACTTCTCCCCGTTCTGGCGTCAAGCAATGTTACTTTGAATTTAGGAACCTGCAGAGTCTGCAAAACGTACAGCCAGGGAGGTTTTATTAGGCGGCAACTGTACCACCGCTGAATAATCTACTAAATCATGGTTGTCTTTATTGTTCAGACCACACTTAATTAAGATGTGTCGGAATTGTTGAGATTGCTCTAGGCAGTAGGGCCTGTCTGTGATGGGGAGGGACGTATAGACCAAATTAAAAGGTCAGATACAAGAAATATTCGAATTTAAATACGAAAATAAATCATTAAAACAAATATAATTATTTTATGTCAATTTTATTGGAAAAACTTATGAAGGTTTTACCCAGCAAATTAATATATCATTGAATAGATAACAGAAAATGCTAAAAAGTCTAAACGAAACATGAAACAGAACAAGACATATTATGAGATCGACAAAAATGACGTAAAACAAATAGATCCCAAAGGCTGAGTTGGTTAAGGCTCTGCAACCGGGCCCGAAAAGAAGAAGATGGAGAGATACGAAATTACGAATGTTAGAAGAGAGCGCTAACATGTACAGCGACAAAATCGATGCGAAAATTTGCGAAAATGTTTAATAAAACACGGCTCGTTTAAAATAGAGCAAAAAATCTCGCGGGCATTATCTTAAACAGCATTTAAAAAAACACTGTGAATTTTTTCATACATATAACTTGTAAAATAACTGAAACAAACGTGTTAATAATAATTTTTGGAGCATACTTTGCGATTTTTTTCTATCGAGGGAATTTTATATAATTTGCGTTTCGGCGCGGGCAAAGTCTAGATATTATCTTCAAGAATAACATATATATTTTTAAGAGCTTTAAAACTTACCGTGTTTAAGGGAAATATGTAATAAATCGGTACAAATCCGGGTTGCGGGCCCTTAAGACGCTGCCCCTGTACCGGTGGGTTCTATTCTCGCTTGCGACTTTTTTTTACGTTAGCTCCACACAGGAGGCCCTGAAGAAAATAATTCCCCTCAGCGCCCATGTCTTAAGGGATGCTGTATGGGGGTTCTTTATAGGAAAGGAAGGAGAGGAAGTTCTAGAAAGGAAAAGGGTATTGGAGGTGGGTAAGAATCTGGGGATCAGTGTGTCCAGGAGTGACGGACGTGTGAATCCATCCCTCCCACTGCGATGTAAGGCGATGTTCCGACAGAGCACGGCTGGATAAGTCAAAGGGACTCCCTGAACCACTCTCTCCCGATCCGGCTCGCCATGCAGTTGGTGGGCAGACGCATCCACCAAGACCCGGACAAATCTCACCCCAAAAAAACCGGGCAAACCTGCTAAGTCACCAAACGTAGCGAACCACACGTGGGACTTCATTTCAAGCGACTGCTTGTTTAAGAGGAGATGAATTTTATATATCTTAAATCTAGACGTACAGGTTCCAATAACATATTTGTGAAAGCTGTGACTGGGTCTTGAATATACCTATGTTGCAAGAGGGACGAAGCACAATAGTCACAAGTCATTCTACAACCGAGCAAAAGTGACCGGTTTTCGTACTTAAAATCGCAAGCTTTTTTTCAACTGCGTGAGTTATTTATACGAACCCGTTGTTTTTAATTATCGTGAATAATATTTATGTGTTGAAACTCGGAAGCAACAACTAGTTTCAACAAAAAACGTAATGACATTTATGTTGGTTTACTTTAAGTCTTTGTTCCGAACTAACTCTATAAATCCTACTAAAACTTGTTACAGCATCAAATAATTGTTTTTCAAAAATAAATTCTCCACGTGCCTCGTACGCTTATTCAAAAAACCTATTTTTTATGTGTTTATAATGAAATATAGCGTGGGAGGCTTTTATGAAGAAAACATAATTTTTATTTCTCTTATAAATATCGTTAGATAATATTAAGAATTAACCCATTAACACCCAGTATTGGATTACAACGATGTAACTTATAAAAATATTCCCAAATGATGTATTTGAAGATAGTACTAAAGATCTTTAACTTGGTCAATTACCTCCTATTTTTAAGACATCTTTATCGATATCTTATTTCAAATTCAGAATTAACAACATTATCTTAGACTGATTTTTCTCATATTTTTGACTGCTACCCTTTCAAATTTCAAAATCAAATTTAAAAAAATTATGGCACAAAAATACAGAAAGAACAAAAAGTGCAACTTATAGGTTCACCATATTTCTTCCAGCTAACCCGACAGATACATGTTATATTATAACACCCAACAATTATACGTGTTTTCGATATTATTTTATGGATGGAAGCATAGACGCTTACTGAAGAACTAATTAGGCGACTCGAGGCATTCGAGATGTGGATCTACAGAAAAATACTTAAAATAAGCTGGATGGACAGGGTTACGAATGAAGATGTTATGGTTCAGATGAATAAAGAAAAAGAAGTTATTAAAACTATAAAAACCGAAAACTTCAATATCTTGGACATGTGATGAGACATCTAAAGAAGTATGAGATCTTGCATCTCATAATGCAGGGAAAGATTGCCGGTAGACGGGGCCCTGGAAGAAGGAGAAACTCATGGCTGAAAAACAGACAGTGGTTTGGCCAGTCTACTGTAGGGCTGTTCCTGGCCGCAGTAAGTCCGCATAACCAACATGATAGCCAACGTTTGTTGAACGGACAGGGCACAAGAAGAAGAAGAAGATTATACGCAAATAAAAAACAGAGTTATTTATTTTATGTAAGGTATTCATTTATAGTCAAATGACATTAGCTTGAAAGAAATGTTTTTAAAGAAAAATGAAACAATTCAACTTTGTATAAACCACTTATATAATGCGCAAATCCGACCGGTTTCGGAACAAACGTTCCATCGTCCCTGACGAAGTGATTTATAAAAAGTTGAATTGTTTCATTTTTCTATAATGGATAACCACAAAGTAATAGCTACATTCAAAAATATAAATGTTTTTAAATTTGAGTATATCGTTTATTTGTTTTGTTACGTTGATGGTTGTTGCTAGGTGAATGAAACTTTTGGCTACATCAAGAATGATGTTGGCGCACGCGATTCTGACCTTGTTCTTCATACAGTTGCTTTATCGTCATCATCATCATCATCACTATTGGCTCTACAACCCTTGGTGGGTCTTGGCATCCACTCATCTCGGTTTTGTGCCAGCTCTCTCCAGTTTAGAAGCTCCAAGATAGATGTCTTTGAGGATGTTGTCGCTCCATCTTAGTCTTGGTCTTCCGAGGCTCCTTCGCCCTATTGGTCTTGAGTTCAGCAGGGACTTTGGTGCTTGATGCTCGGTCATTCTCTCCACATGACCCAGCCACCGATTTTATAAATTTCGCGACGTTTAGCTCCTTAAACAAAGTATAGAGCTCATTGTTATAACGTCTGCGCCAAAATCCATGTTCTAAAACCGGTCCGAAGATGCGTCTCAATTTTTTTCTTTCAAAAACGTCCAGTGCTCGCTCATTCCTCTTAGTTAGTACGCAAGTCTCAGCTGCGTACGTAAGTACTGGTCTGATAAGTGTTTTGTACACTAATATCTTCGTATTTCTGGACAGCAGTCTGGACTTTAATTGGTTCTGTAGGCGGAAATAACAGCGATTATACATAAGAGTTAAAATAGCATAATTTTTTTTAATGTGTAGTTGTCTAAAACAGCATTTAAAGAACACTATGAATTTTTTCATCCATATAGCTTGTAAAATAACTGAAACAAACGTGTATATAATAATTTTCAGAGCATACTTAATTTTTTTTATCAAGGGAATTTCATATAGTTTGCGTTTGCGAATGTCTAGATATTGCAAGTATATTCAAGAATAACATATATTTCTTTGAGCTTTAAAACTTAAAGTGTTGAGATGGCTTAATCATTTTTTTTATATATTGCGTCATCAGTTCGTGCCTAAGGGGTTAATAATTCAGACCATAAATATCTCAAATTAACAAAAACATTTCATTCTCCACTCTAATAACCTTTATTATTTTTCTTATATCTGTAAGAAATACATCTTCGGTATTATTTTTCTTCACCGGCAAATAAACAATATTCACAAATTTCTACGAAACAAGAAAAGTAAACGAAATGATACTGGAGTTCGTCTCAATAATATTGCCGATTCGTTGCTTCAGGGCGGGCAAACACACGGCATCTTCCACGAACAAAACTTACAAAACAAAATGATTTTTGATCTGTGGAATCATGTGTACATGCGTGAAAATAATCGAATAGAAGAGTGTATCAGTGTGTATGTACAAATAATACGGGTAGCTATCCCTTTTCGCTGAAAAAGATATGAAAAATGGTATACCATTTTACGAAATTATGTCGGGGTATTATTTTGTATTCTAAACTAAACTAAACTAACCATCACGCCGTTTCCCGCAGGGGTAGGCAGAGAGGACGGACCGCCAAACAACTCGGTCTTTTAACACTACTTTCTTCGCTCATTCGCTCTACGTGCCCAAACCATCTGAGGGTCCCTTTCTTAATTTTGCTCATTATACTTACATCAGCCTTACATTCTTTGCGGATATCCACATTTCTAACACGATCATACATGGTTTTACCACACATACGTCTCAGGGATCTCATTTCAACAGCATTCAGTGTACTTTCATCCTTCCTCTGCCAGTTCCATGCCTCACTGCCATACATCAGGGTAGGTACCAGGACTCCATTGTGGACTGCTAGTTTCGCTTTTATTGAAAGTTTTTTATTAGCTCCAACGGCATTCAGTCCTCATTAATGGAGTTACCGGCATTTACCCTCCTTTCAATATCTCTTGTATTCTATCCATTATTAATTATTATCTTTACGTAGTATCAAATGAATCACCGAAATGTATGTACGTGCAGAACTTCCGAACGACTGCACCAAATTGGATAATAATTATTTTTTGTGTTCGTTATTGTCAGGAAAAGGTTTGTATAAAACTGCTGGTGAGCTCTGGCATTATGAAATTGCAATATGTGGCACGCGAGCTGTTTGAAAATTGAATGTACCGGGACTGAATGTATGGAATGCAGGAGGGTGGAGGGGGGGGAGGGGAAGGGGAACTCGGGAGGGGGATTCGCTGGACCGGGGAAGGTTGGAAGTGGAGTGGGGAGAGGAAGGTGGAGGAGGCGGAGTGGGAACGCGAGAGGGAAAGGGGACGCGGAAGGGTAACGGGACGATTGAGAAAAGACACGCAGTTCCCGGCATATTATAATTGGATTTACATGGGAATGTCGCGAGTAAAAGCATTTTTTTACCATTATGATAATAATTAAATTTGAACGATTTATTGGATAACCAACACGGTTCGCTATGTTTGATGACTTAGCAGGGGTGCCCCGCTTCATGGGGTGTAGTTTGTTTAGGTCTTGGCGGTGGATGCATCTGTCAGTCATGCGTAGCAGACCGGATCGGGAATCGGGAGAGACTGGTTGAGGGAGACATTTGACCTCTCCATCAGGACCTTCTCGACCCATCGGCTCGCACCGCAATGGGAGGGATGGATTCATACGTCCGTCACTACTAGACACACTGACCTTCCAGATTCCTATACCTTTTCCACCCCTTATACCTTGTCTTTCCCAGAACTTGTTACGTTACAAAGTAGCAAGGTTATTCCCTAGGTTCACCGTCGCCCCGTTTTACGCGAGAATAGTTTCGGTAGATTCCCGCACTACGCTGAGTCGACACGCGCAGAGCCACGCGCAAGCATTTCTTTCATACGCTGCCAGCCGGCAAGGGAACAGTGACCAAATAAAGCGCATTAACGCGCTCTCGAGAACCTAAAAACTCGCGATGTATTTTATATTGTGAATTGTGCCACCAGAAGGTCTGCTGACCGCCGCATTTCCTGCTGCAGTGAGTAGAATGTACCCTTACCCTCTTTTGTGTGCTACGTCCCGCTCTTAAAGCCAATAACGCGTGTGGAGAGATTGAGAGAACAGTCCCTGTTTAGTTAGGATATTAAAGTGCTAACCATGCTCATGTGAAGTGTGCCCCTATGGCAATTGTAATAACCCTGTCTCCTTCTAATTGAATAAACCCTTTACGTGCAATACTGTGTTCTGATTGAGGAAGGAGACCCCGGAGATTGTGAGGAAAGGAGGAGGAGGAATACACAGCGAACCACAAACACTCGCCCTGGTTTTAAGAGAACCTTGCTTGCGCCGGCTGTCCTGAGCTAGCATCGTTGGCCAATTAATTGCATGTCCTTTCCAGGTTTGGTTTGGCTAGTGGCCGTAGGCCAGCGGTATGCCAACACTGGCGCCGTATGCCAACACTGACGCCAACAAACTTTATCTTTCCATTCGTAAAGTAAAACTCACGGACTGCCACTGACAGTGAGCTAGAGCGCTAAGATTGAAAAATATGACGTTATTGAAGCTGTTGTAGCAGAAAATATATTTTTTTTTTAATTTCAACTTTCTGTAGAAGAACTTCAGGATTCTTTCAGTCAAGTCAAGGGATGCGCCGCATCCACGCACTGAAAAATCTTCAAACAAAAAGTTGAAATTTTGAAAAAAAAAAAATCATTTTCAGCTACAATAACATCAGTAATGTCGTATTTTTCAATCTTAGCACTCTAGCTCACTTAAAACTCACGGATCGCCACTGCCCCACACAGCATACCCAAAGATGACATAGGCCCAGAGGAGAATTACTTTTCTCAGGGCCTCCCGTGTGGAGCTAATATAAAAATATATATTATAGGTATATACTTTATTGTTTGTCTGAATTCTTTTAAAAAATATACCTGTTAAAATATTAAATCAAAAGTATGTAAGTAGGTACTTAATCGCTGGTTCGCATTCTTGAAAATCAGTTCCAATTTTGAAAATTACATTTAAATTCGAAACAAATCCGGGTTCATTGAATTAGAGTTAAAATCACTCACAGACAGACTAAATAAACAATCAACCCCAATCTAAATTAGTATAATTATGGTTCCATGCCAACTCAGAATGAAACCAACTCAGAAACACCTCAGAAAGGTCATTAAAAGCTATGAAAAAAATATTTTAAAATAGCCGGCAACTCTAACTTAACCTATTTAACCAATTAAACCAATTTTTAAATATTTTTTTATCACCACTCTTACTGGGTGCTTCTGGGTTGGTTTCATTCTGAGTTGTCTGGTCACCATAATTAATAGCTTAGAATGTTTTAAGTGAATATTTTGAACAGATTTTTTTATCAAATTTAATAATGTTATGTGAAGCTGGATCAACAAATTTGGCTTGCTCCAAGCCTGGTTATGAAATCAAGATCGATGTCAAGGCCCAAAGCTCCTATTAGCAGTGCACAAAGCTAAAACCACTTCAATCAACGATCACTTCCGAGCTGCGGTCTCTCACTTGCTAAGGCCAATTACCTTTTGTCATTACATCACTCAAACATTAATTATCTGCCAGGAAAACGAAATGAAGCGGTTACTTACCATTAAATATTTTTCATTTTGAAAGGATTATATTTTGAAAAATTTGATTTATAAATTAAATTCGAAAACATTTTTTAGCTCTAATTTTTTTGTTTTTCTCACATCTTATTTTTCAATAAATCAATAGACATTTCATATGTTATTATTAAGTTCTGCAAGTTTTTTTTATTGTGACAGCTATTTCGGCGTTTCAGGTAATTTTCAAACTGTGGTTAGTTAACGTTAGTTGAGACGACTTATTTATATTTATGTCCAACTAGCAGGTACCCGGCATGCGTTGCTATGCCATTTAATAAAGAAAATATTTTCTCTCTGCGTGTCCTTTCCCATTCGTCCCGTTCCCCTTCCGCCTGCCCCACCCCCTCCCCAACCCCATTTTTTGTACTGATGTAATCTATTTGTAATCTACATTGAACATGTACTTTTTTTAGTTGTAATGTTGCCAATTTCATTGAATAAAGATATATATATTATTATTATTATTATTATTATTACATACATTTCGGCGATTCATTTTTATTTATACACATATAGAGATAGCGATATAGATAGAGGTAGAGAGGATATAGATTTCGGCGTAAATATAAATAATACAGATGGTTTGGGCATGTAGAGCAAATGAGCGAGGAAATTAGTGTAAGGAGAATATATGACGCAAATTTGAATGGTAGAAAAAGTCGGGGACGCCGAGAGGAAGAGTTGGCACGATCAAGTGAATCAGATACTTGAGTCGGACCATATCAAGAGTCAGAACGATAGAAGAGCATGTATGAGACGATGTATGAATGTTAACGAGACAAGGAGTGCGTGCCAAGACCGAGTTGTTTGACGGTCCGTCCTCTGCCTTAGTTAAGCTGTAAACCCTTCTCAGTCCCGCGAAATGAGAAGTTGAATAAATAAAATAAAAACAAATCTGGAATTCACGCAGTTTTTCAGCCTGCCCCGTTCTTGGATAAGGAGTCTTATAAATAAATTAAAATCATAATAAATTCTCAGGATGTCCTTAAGTATAAAAACGCGGGTCCCATCCGCCCCAGGGTCCCATTGCTCTCCGTAATGGATGCTTACCTTTCTCCCTAGACGAGAGAGAAACACAATTTTAAGAAATTGCATGAATGCATTGGAGAATTTAGCAAGCATAAATCCAGTTAAAAGATTCCCCTAAGATGTATAAAAGGTGTTTGTAGGATTTATATTTAATGTATTAAAGGTAGGCCAATTATTATTGAAAAACGCTTTTTATTCAGTAAATAGCGAGTTCACTTGTTTCATTTGTCCCATTCGCCTTTCTTCACAATTCCCAATTTTTTGGTTAAAGTAAAACATTTATAAAATACTATTTAGACTGACGGTATTCGATACTTTTAGTTTGTACAAAATGAAAGAATTAAAACAACGATTTAGTACGATCATTTAATAAAATTAAAATATTTCATTTTTAAAGTGTATCACTAAATAAGAGTTTACTAAATAAAAGTCTGGTAATCCTTGAAGATCTCCTTGGCGAACGATCTTTCAATTGGAGATAACAGCAAGCATTAAAGTTCAGAAAAAGACTATGGAAATGGCAACTTTCCACAAGAATAGATCACTTTTATCGTCAATTGATTCAATGGTTTTTGTGTTTCATATATGATGATAATTTTGTGTCAAAAATATTTAAATTGTGCATATTTTTAATTTTTATCTATCTGCGAAGACGTTCATTGGCGGAACATTCATCGGTAGAGGGTAAGAGCTCGTTATATATTGGAATCAGAAGCAAGAAAAGAATCGTAACAACAGTGAATGCCTAAGTCAGCGTTTCACTTTCATTCCTGGAGGATGATTGCTGCCCGTCTGCATAATAGTTTTATTATTCTAATAAAACAATTGAATAATAAATAATGTTTCGGTACTGTATAATAGTTTCAAACAATCACAGCTTATTGACATTTTTTTATGAAATAGATCAAATTATTCAAAAAGGAAAAGTATTACCAAAAAACGGACTTGCAGGTACAAACGAATTCTCAAAAAACACCTTTGTGTTTTGTTTTTTTTTTACTCTTCGAAATAAGAATGGATGCATTATACAATTTTCTGAAAAAAAAACGAGAGTTAAATAATACGCTTGGTACGTAAATAATTCCTTTACATGAAACGACAAAAAAGTGAGTGAGTGAGTGAGTGATGGCGTTTGTAATACATTTATCTGTCTAATAAAATTGTGTATGTTTTTTTTTTTTTTCGTTATCAGACGGCCGGCGTGGTCGAGGGGTAAGGCTCTTAACTCTTGAAGGTTGCGGGATCGAATCACGGCGTGGGTAAATAAATTTAATTAAATTATTTTTTGTTATTTCACAATTTACTCATTTAAACTAATAGACAGAATATTTGCGGCAAGTTCCAGAATGGAAGATGTGTAAGACCACAATTCAGAAATGTAACGTTGCTTGAAATGGCTTTAGCCGTGTTTGTTGAACAGATCTGAATATCCAGGTACATCCCCACCTTTCTCTTCCCCGTCTCCTTCCCCCCTCCAGTAACATACTCAAATTAGGGATGCCATAGTATCACTGGCTCCAGACGAGAGCAGCTGGGACTCTAATGAAATTAATTAGGTTAGAAAAAACGCGAGGTGAGGCATTTTAAAACTTTTTTACGTTTGTTTTTCAATTATATTATTGGGAAAAGTGTGTTTCATCGCCATCATCACCTTTCAAAAGCAGTTCTTAACTTTCGGATGAGTTAAAAAATATTCCATTTATTTGGATTTTAAATGGAAAGGAGAAATATTTTGACCTTTCGACAAAATAGGCCCGAGGACTGAGGGTTTACTATGATCAAACTATCTACTCGGTACTGCTGCTCAGAGATGGGGATGGATATGCACCTATACCCGGTGAATTATTCACTGTTTACCATTCACCGCCAGAAGTGATTTCCTGTTATACACCGAAACCTTTGTCTCCCTGGTACCTTGCTACTAGGAATAGAGATCCCAGAATAGACTAATCAACCGCAAGTCTCCGCAGGGGTAGAAGGATAGGATGTAACGCCACCCGCAATTACCACAATTAAGCAAACTTCAACTTCTAAAAATCAAGTTCTTGGAATGAACCTTTGCAACCTATTTGGATCATTAGATGATCACATTTTTTACTAAAGTTGACTAACCATCACGCACCATTTCCCCGCAAGAGAATGCAGAAGAAAGACCGCCGCACAACGTAACAACCCTTGCGAGACACCCACTCCGTTATTCAGATTCATACATCGTCTCAGCTTATTGACTGAGCGTAGCATTTCGTCTGTCTGTAAGTCTGTTTATTCAACCCGTTTAAAATTTAAGATGGGACTGTTTTAATGGTTGATTAAAGAATATTTTTTTAAGTGTTAAATCGGATTGCTTTATTCGCATTTTTTAAAAATATTATGATAGGTACCTACATAGGCACCTGAAAAAAGCAAAAAATGTTAATATTAAATTATATGCGTTAATATTCAATAACTAACTAACTAACTAACCACCACGCCGTTTCCCCGCAGGGGTAGGCAGAGAGGACGGACCGCCAAACAACTCGGTCTTGGCACACACTCTTTGCCTCACTCACATTCATACATCGTCTCATACATTCTCTTCTATTATTCTGACTTTTGACATGGCCCGTCTCAAGTATCTGATTTACTTGATCGTGCCATGTCTTCCTCGGGCGTCCCCGACTTCTTCTACCATTCACATTTGCATCATATATTCTTTTAACACTACTTTCTTCGTTCATTCGCTCTACGTGCCCAAACCATCTGAGGGTCCCTTTCTTAATTTAGCTCATTTTACTTACATCAGCCTTACATTCTTTGCGGATATCCACATTTCTAACACGATCATACATGGTTTTACCACACATACGTCTCAGGGATCTCATTTCAACAGCATTCAGTTTACTTTCATCCTTCCTCTGCCAGTTCCATGCCTCACTGCCATACATCAGGGTAGGTACCAGGACTCCATTGTGGACTGCTAGTTTCGCTTTTATTGAAAGTTTTTTATTAGCTCCAACGGCATTCAGTCCTCCATTAATGGAGTTACCGGCATTTACCCTCCTTTCAATATCTCTATCAGCCTTCCCATCTCTCGTAAACATACTACCCAGATAAACAAACTCATCCACCTGCTCCAAGTATTCATCATTCACTACTATATCGCACACTGTTTTCGTACTCTCTCTTTCAAACACCATGACTTTAGACTTACTTAATATTCAATAATACAATGTAAAAAAAAACATATATCATAAAAACCTCAGCACAGGTTCCCCTAGAGGTGTTCACGAAACATACAATATTTACATGTAAAATATGTGTTCAAGAATAGACATAAATAAATAAATTACCTCGTTTACAATTATAAATGTTAAAAGATATAGATGTGGGCCAGACAGAGCGGACGATCTCGAAAAGGATATCGGAACAATTTCGAGCGTGTAAACTTGGCCATCCTGACAAATCGGCAATCGCCGAGCATTTAATTGAAACCGGCCATTACTTTGGATTTGTTCCTGAAGTCCTGGGAAGACCCAAAACTTATAGAGCACGCCTAATTACAGAGGAAATTGAAATTCATAAAAATCCTATTAACATTAATAGAGACGACGGAGCTAAGTTCAATAGTTCTTGGTATCCGGTAATTGACGGCTACACGAAAGCTAAATTCAGAAAACCATCTTCAAGTATACTGTAATGCCAACTCGCAGTGGAATGGAGCTGGCAACATGGTATTGCTTCGAAGTACCTAAGCACACATTTCACCACTAACATTTACACATCTGCCCTGATGATGGACACTGTAACGCTGTCCGAAACGTTGGCTAAAGAAGGAGGTAGCGCAACACGGCATAACACCCCAAAAACAAATGACAAAAATAGATGTTAATGTTCAATTACATATGTTTTCCATCATGGATGTTAAGGTTTAATTACAATGTTTACAATCAGTAAAATTAATGTTCAATTACAATGTTTGTTCAATTACAATGTTTGTTCAATTACATATATATTTTTTTTTTTTCAAAGTAAATTTTATTTAGTTTTAAATTTATGTACATGGTTTATCCAGTGTATGTCTATTCTAAAACTACTATAAAAATAATTTATTAGCTACGTACTAAAATTTTAACCTCACAACATTGAGACATAACCCACGAAAAACTGCGAGACTTTTAGCTTTCTTAACATTTAAAGTGAGTTGATTAACAATTTAAATTGTCATTGGGGTGACATTTTCATGAAAAAAAATGTAAGAAAAATTTCTTATTTCGATTTTTTTTAAATTGTTACATAAAATATATAGTTTATAAAAATTTTATAAAGAGGAAAGATTTGATTGTTTGATTGTTTGTTTGTTTGCATTGAATAGGCTCCGAAACTACTGAACCGATTTGAAAAATTCTTTCACTGTTGGGAAGCTACACTGTCCCCGGGTGACATAGGCTATAATTTATAAAGCTAGCTAGAAACGGTGTGCGGGAGGGGAACGGGGACGCACGGGAAAGGTGATTCAGGGAGAAACAATGTATTTGGCATTGCAACGCATGCCGGAGACCAGCTAGTAGTTTATAATGAAGTAGGTGAGGATGAAGTAGATGGTAGAAGAAGTCGGGGACGCCCGAGGAAGACATGGCACGATCAAGTGAATCAGATACTTGAGTCGGGTCATGTCAAAAGTCAGAATAATAGAAGAGAATGTATGAGACGATGTATGAATGTGAGTGAGGCAAAGAGTGTGTGCCAAGACCGAGTTGTTTGGCGGTCCGTCCTCTCTGCCTACCCCTGCGGGGAAACGGCGTGATGGTTAGTTAGTTAGTTAGTTAGGTGAGGATTTAAGTATCTACATAGAATACTTATGATTCAAAAGGAAATTTTGGTTTTCGATTTCTTAAATAAGAGAAAATTAGAAACATATTTTTTGGACGCGAGCACTACTGCTCATAGTACTTATTACTGGTAAATACGTGATTCTATTTTACCTTAAACAAATAACTATAATATATATTCTACAAAACTGTGTGTAAAATACCTCCTCTCTTTTAAACAGCCTTGACTCCATTTTCCAAAAATTAAAAAAAAAAAACTAAAATCGGTAGCCATACAACAATAATCACAGTGACAGCTGATCGTGTTTATACTTTGCTCTCGCAAAAAAACCCATAAAAATTCGAATAATTCGTGTGATAGTGAAGTTGTTAAAATATTAAGTTAATTAGACTATTGATAAATAAAAAAAGGGGAGATCAGGGCCAATCGGCTCTTGGTCCTTTATATAAAAATGGTGTACCCACTGTCGCCTACAATAGTTATAAATGATAGGATTGATTTGATGGAAACATCAAATGTTATAAGTGATAATGTTGGGGAGTGGCAAACCGTGTCTCGATCCGGCAAAAGATCGAGGCTTAACTCCGATGCCAGTGAATCAGGGAAAAAAAAGAAGTGAAAGAAAAAGAAGTGAAAGAAAAGAATGGAATAATCGTAGTACAGGGAGAGAATTTACCTGGAAAAGTAGGAATGGCAAAAGTCCTTTTTAAGGCAGGAATTAAGATGGAAAAGATGAAAATAATATCTGGAACGAAAATGGAAATTTGGTTCCCAAATGTTTTGGAAGCAGAGAATGCTTCTAAAAACCCTATTTTCAACTTAAAGAAATGGGAAGTGGAGATAAAAAAGAACAAAAATTTTGTTTTCGGTGTCATCCGGAGAGTGGACCTAGATGTCACCAACGAAGAGTTAATGGATGTACTCAAATGTGATACAAATGTAGCCTGCATAAAGCGACTCTCCAAAAGGGGGACAGAGGGGCAACTCGCGCCCACAACATCGGTGAGCCTGAAATTCGAGGGTAAAGAGATACCATCCTGTGTCTATATGTACGGGGTCAAATTCGGAGTCGAGCCCTACATATTCAGAGTAATGCAGTGCTACTGCTGTTGGAGATATGGCCATATTGCTCAGAACTGTGGCAAGAAAGAAAAGAAACTGTGTCCCAAATGTGATGGGCAACACGAGACCTGTGACAAGGTAGCTAAGTGTGTAAACTGCGGAGGAGACCATCCGGCTAATGACATTAACTGTCCAAAATGGAAAAATGAGAAGGATATTACTATTAAAATGGCTAAAAAGAATATGTCTCATAAGCAAGCAAAAATCCTAATAGAAAAGGAAATATCTCAAAACGACAATTCTAAAAAACAGAATGCAAAAGCAGAAAAAAAAAACTAAAATAAATAATCAAACTGTCCCCCCCAAGAATATAATTGGTGACTTTTCTCAAACAGTTGGAAAAACCAGTTATGCTGATAAACTTAAAGGAAATAATCCTGATACTCGTGAATCTCGTTCTACTACACAAGACAAGGTTAATGTTAACATTGCTCATGAAATATTGACAGCATTTATTAGTGGTGAAAACTGGGAAAATCTTGTAAAATTAGTTGTTAATAGATTTATAGAGATAATAATGGGAATCCTGAAAGATGGTGGCTTAAATCAAATATTGAGATCAGTTATGACGGTTCAAAATGGATAAGAGTAATATTAATATATTACAATGGAATGCTCGGAGTTTACATTTCAAGAAACCTGATTTAGAAATATATTTACAAAGGCAACATATTAAAATTGCACTTATCTCAGAAACATGGCTTCAATTACCTTACATTTTAACATTTAAAGATTATACAATATACAGACGAGACAGAGCAGATGGCTACGGAGGGGTTGCTATATTAATCCATAAAAGCTTACATTCAATTGAACGAAACTTAAATTCAATTGGTGAATTGGAATTGTGCAGTGTTAGTTTACTCAATGCCGGAAATCTAAAATCTGTCAGCGTGATATATTGTCCTAGTAATATAAATGTTACTTATCAAACTTGGAAAAAAGTATTCGACCAGATGGGACCTGGAGCCCTGGTAGGCGGTGATTTTAATGCACACAATCCATTATGGGATAGAGCTATACAAGACTCGAGAGGAGATCTTATTGCAGAAACCTGCCAAGATTCAAACCTCATCATTGTCAACAACGGAGACATAACAAGATTAGGACATCCCGGACAAAGGAGCTCGAGCCCGGATATTACGCTGGTGTCTTCGGATCTTATATTGACTTGTAACTGGAGAGTAGATTCAGATACAATGGGTAGTGATCATTTGCCAATTATTATCACTTTGGGAGAAATCGATTGTAATTATGAACCAATTTTGAAAAGGAATTTTAAAAAAGCAAATTGGAACAAATATAAATCTACGGTGGATAAACTGATTCAAAACCTTCCCGAAGAACAAAAGTCGATACAAGAGAACTACGACAAATTAGAAAATATTCTGAATAAAAGTGCTGATGAAACTATCCCATACTTTAAGAAATCTAAAAACCCAGCTTTCAAACCAAAGCCTTGGTGGAATCAAGAAGTTTCAAAAGCTATAGCTGACAGAAGGTTAGCTCTGACCCGTTTACGGAAGAATGTAAATATCGAAAATTATATAGAATTAAAGCACAGGGAGTCTAGCACTAGACGAATCGTAAGAAAAGCAAAAAGGGAAGGATGGCAAAAATTCTGTGATTCCGTTGATAGTAATACAACCTACTCTGACATGTGGAAGAAAATGAAATGGTTTAAGGGAATCGGAACCTCCCGTGTAAATATCTTTGAGAATAATGAATCAGCATTACAGTATCTGAAATATCTCGCCCCAAATGAAGATCTTATCGATCATGTGTGGACCGAAGAAGAAACTTCAGAGACTTCTGGCATTCACAAACCGATAACAGCCTCTGAATTAAAATCGGCGTTGAAATACACTGATACCTCCCCAGGCACAGATTTGATATCCTACTCCATGATAACTAATCTACCTACCTCTTGCCAATTAGTTTTGGTGGATTTATATAATTCAATTTTACGAACTTCCACTATACCAATGCAATGGAAACAGGTTAAAATTGTTCCTATAATGAAACCCGGAAGAGACCCGAACCTCATGACCTCTATAAGACCAATCTCCTTAATCTCGTGTCTTTGCAAAACTTTCAACTCTATAATCACAAGGAGATTAGAATGGTATTTAGAAAGTAATTTCTTATTTGACAAGTCTACAATAGGATCCAGAAGAAAGCAGTCGACCATGGATAACCTGGGAAGAATGGTTACAGAGATTCAAGTTGCCCAAACAACCAATGCTGTTACAATTGCCGCTTTTGTAGATATTAAAGACGCATACAACAACATAAAGATCGAAGAAGTCATTAAAGTTCTGATCTCTAAAGGCATTAGAGGGAAAGTTATTAAATATATTTGGGAATATTTTAAACAAAGAATCCTTATTATTAAAGAACCCAACATATTTGCCGTACAAACATGCTCAAGAGGACTACCGCAAGGAGATCCCATGTCTGCCCTCCTTTTTAATATTGGAACTACTGGTATTGGAAATTATCCCCAAGTGAAGCGCGTACAATACATTGATGATTTTGGTATATATTTTTCAAGTTCGAAAGTAAAAACATGTGAAGATGTTATACAAAAAGCGTTGTTAGAACTACAGAATGCTCTTAAAATAAAAGGACTCGAAATATCAGAACATAAGACGAAAATATGTATATTCGCAAGAGGAAAGAGACGAAATGTTCTGAATATTAAAATAAATGATGTACTTATAGAAAGAGTAGACAACCATAAGTTTCTTGGTGTGTGGTTGGATTATAGACTCGCTTGGAATAAGCATATAAGTAACACCTGTCTAAAATTGAATCAGCCGATGAATATTTTGAAAGTCTTGTCAGGTAAAAGTTGGGGAATTCACCCACTTCATATGAGAAGATTGTACACATCTCTCATAAGAAGTCGATTAGACTATGGTAGTATACTTTTCCATAACTCTACCAAAAGCAACATTGAAAAGTTAGAGAGAATCCAATCGCGAGCTTTAAGAATATGTGGAGGCTTCTTGAACTCAACTCCTGTGCATGTTTTACAAAGTGAAATGAGTGCCCCCCCGTTACACATAAGAGCTTGGAAACTGGCAGCAAGATTTTGGCTTAGAGCTGTATCAACTGAAAATAATCCACTGGTTTCAGAGGTCCTCAAACTAAAATCCTTGACCCAAAACAAGTACTGGAATAATAAAAAATTACCTTTGATGGTTCAAACTTGTACAGAAACAATGTATTGGAAAACAAATTCAAATAAATGTCTAGATATGTACTCTCTAGAAACCTGGGTAGGAGCAATCGATTTGGAATGTATTTCAGTTGAGATTGACAATTTCAATTACCCCAAAAGACAACTCTCATTGAGTGAAATTAGTAACGTTGTAAATGGTATGATAATTAATAAATACTCAGGCTTTAAACAGATATATACCGATGGATCGAAAAAAGTCGAACAAGTTGGAGCTGCCTTCATATCAATGCAAAACAACTTCACTCGTCAAATGAAATTGAACAAAGACTGCCCTATTATGAATGCAGAATTGATAGCAATCAAAGAAGCGGTGAAGTATGCAGATGGAAACAACTGGAATAAAATTCTTATATTAAGTGATTCCAAAAGTGCGCTTCAACATATAAAGAGAGTTTCGAAAGGAGTTGCCTGCAGAAAAATAGCATATAATATTGTAGAGCACTTAATGAAGTTACATCAGAAAGACATTGACATACATTTACAATGGATTCCATCTCACGTAGGGATACATGGAAATGAAGAGGCGGATTTGTTGGCAGACGAAGCAGGGGTGAAAGGTCACGAGTATGACTGGACGCCAGATAACGAAGATTACTCCCAAAAAATACATTTACTATGTAATAATATGTGGAATGAGCATTTTGAAAATTTATCTGCCAATAAGGGCGTATGGTATAGAAAGCTTCAAAAAGAACCCTTTAAAACACCATGGTTCACTGAAACCAATCTGAAGAGATCAGAAATGAGAGTCATTTTTAGATTAAGATCCGGACATGCACTAATGGGAAGAATATTGTATCTGTTAGGCCTCTCTGATTCTCCAATGTGCTCTATATGTGAAGAATTTGAAGACATTGAACACACTCTCACAAAGTGCATTAAATTTGAACAACAGAGAGTAACAATATTGATGACCTCAAACCCATCGGAAATTCATAATTTGATAGCTTCAACCGACTACTATGCCATTTCAAGACTCATGAAATTCATTAGATGGTGCAACATGGAAAATATATGATACATTGTTTTATAAAGATACATACATATGTTAATATTGCAACATTAATATATAGGATATATTTAAAAAAAAAAAAATGAAACCTTAAAATAAATAAAACAGATGAGGCAAAAAATGACAGCAGTATGCGAGTCAGAAGCCTCGATTAAATATTATAATTTAAAAAAAAAAAAAAAATAAAATCGGTAGCCAAGAAGGGCCTTCATATTTTATTGTAAATAAATACCCCTATTGCAAATACGAGAATAAAGCTATATCTAAAATTGTTTTACCCCTTGTCAACAACCTTGACTCAATTTTCCAAGAATTAAAAATAATATATATACAAAAATCGATAGCCCCGAATACCCTTGAAGGGTGAAAGAAAAATACAATTGCGCATTTGAAAAAAAAAAAACTTCTATCCTGAAAGCATGGTAAATGAAAACGTTTAACTTTATTCTTTTTTTAATTGTCCATATCTTGCTTGTGTGGGTCATCTTTGGGGATGCTGTGTGGAGAGTTGTTTAAAGGAAAGAAAGGGAAGGATATTCTGGGAAGTAAACATGATGTGTGGGTAGGAATCTGAGGTTCAGTGGTTTCAGAAGTGACGGACGTATGAATCCATCCCTCCCCCCGTGGTGCATGGCGATGGGTCTCGGTCAACCAGTTCCTCCGAACCCGGCCTGCCACGCTGTAAGTGGGCAGACGCATCATTTGCCAAGAACTAGACAAACCCAGACATAACACCAAACATAGCACCATAGCATACATCACTTGAATATGACATGAAAACGTAGCTAAACACTTGGGGTGACGTATGGCAGAGGAGTTGGTAATCCAATAAATGAATCCCGGGGCGGCGGCACCCGTACCCGCCTCCCAAATTGTACGATATACAAAACAACCGTACGATAATTTGAATTAATAATCGTCATGTTTTGTGTACTTTTCCCTTTTGTAAAGTCAGTGCTTAACCAGTTTAAGACCTGTCATATTTCCCCCCTGCCATCAGCAGTGACACCTGTTTCAAAACCACCTCTTTCCCTCTCGAAGGCATTATCAAATAATACAAAATTAAGACAACTTCGTCGTAAACATCTTATTTTATTTTAATTCCGCGTTTAGGGGCGAGCCGTTTCGCCAATAATAAATAAAGGCGTAGAAGAACTTTGTGTTTCCTCCGCATAAATAAGACATTACCCGAAATTGAATGGCATAATGAAATTTTCCCCGTTTCTTGCGCTATCTTAATCCTAAACTTTCTGCAACCCTAGTAGCTATCTTTAAAAGGTAGAGTCGTCTAGAACAGTGGTTCTTAACCTGGGTTCGGTGAGTCAATCTCGCGGGTTCGGCGGAGGTCAAGACACGCCCCCGACATGACATGATTCGGTGAATGAGTGATGATGAGAAGGGTTCGGTGAATGCGCATATGAAACTGGTGGGGGCAGTACCTCCAACAAGGTTAAGAACCACTGGTCTAGCATCTTTCGGTATGAATCCAGTCTTTCGATACAGAGGTTGCGGGTTTGAGTTCTGTCCCGGTTTTATGATAGTACGAGTATTAATTGTTTTTGTGTTTAGTTCGTAGAACTCCATTTAATTTTTTTTTATTTAAATTAAATTTAATAATGATATTATCAAATTTTTGAAAGTGTCTAAATTGTCATTTAAAATTCTATACATAAGTTGTCTCAAAGTGGTTTAACCACAGTTTGAAAATGGTCTTGTAAGCCGAAACAGCTGTAACAAAAATAAATACTAAAATACTTGCAGAATTTGATAATTACATTATTAAATTTTAATTTAATTTAATAAAATTAAAATTAAATTAAATTTAAAAAATAATGATAATAGTAATCCGCCACTCACCCTTCCCATATCCTCAGCCTAACAACATAACCCATTTATTGGTCACAGGTTCCAAGTTTGGGAGCAGTTGGGACTCTTGTGCGAAATACACATCATACAAAAATTTTATACTATTGACACGTATTTGTAGTACGTACGATTGAGTAATTTTATGCCCGAAGCCAGTGAAACTGTTAATACCTCACAAGAGTTTCAACCGCTCCCGTCTGGAGCCAGTGAGACTATGGCGAACCCAAGTAGGGTATGCTGTGAGGATGAAGACAGTGGGGACGGAAAGGAGATGCGGAAGACGCAGGTTGGGAAGAATCTGGTTATTCAGATCTGAAAACACGGCTAAAGCCATTCCAAACAACGTGTCAATTCAGAATGACATCAGAGCGATACTGGAAGAATCTTCCACTCTGGAATGTGCCGCAAAAACGTAAATTGCGAAATAAAATTTATTTGCGCACGCCGGGATTTGAACCTGCGTCCTACGGATTGCTAGTCGAAAGCATTACCCCTTGACCACAAAGACCAGCTGTAGTTAAGTTGTGAGGGTGAAATAAAGTAAGAAAACGGGGGAGAGGAAGGTTGGCCTAGTTATTCAGATCTGGTCACAAAACACAGCTAAAGCCATTTCAAGCGACGTTTAGATTATGAATGGTGATCTTTTTACCCGGGCAGATAAAGAGAGCGTCTGCCCTACGATAAAATGCTTTCGTGAATAGTTAGTATGCAAAGAAAACAACACTGTGTTTTCGACAAACATAAATGTTAGCGTTTCTTTTTTAGCTTTGTAATGTTTGTTTAACTTCTTTACAAACACCCTGTATATTTTCACCTTATTAAAATCCAAATTATAATATTTCCCCAGTTTTGAGGGCTCCGGTGAAAATCCGATTTACATTTTAACGAACCGCTGGTTGTCGGACATTTTCTTTGTAAGGCAAAGCGTAACTAAAAATAATTTATTTAAAATAAAAATGAGAATATGCTCGCCTCCATGTTTATAAGGCGCTTTACCCTTACCATTGAGCCACACATTCGCCTTTATGGGGTTCTTCAAAGTAACTACCAACATGACAACACCGAGACTGAAAAAACCCCATACATAAAATTATATTCAAAATAACACAATTTTGGAAAAAAAAAATAATTAAAATAAATTTGAGACCAACACCCCCGCCACAGGTCACCGCGAAGTTCATTGCGTTTGGTGACTTAACAGGGGTACGGGGTTAAGTTTGTTTGTTTGTTTGGCGGCGAATGCGTTTGCGTGGCAGGCTGAATCTGGAGAGACTGACTCCAGCAGGACTATCTCAACCCATCGCTTTGCAACGCAGTGAGAGGGATGGATCACTCCTGGACACATTGACCCCCAGATTTGTACCAACCCCTTATCCTTTTTTTTCAAGAACTTCTCTTCTTCTTTTCCTTAAAAGGACCTTCACACAGCATTCCTAAAGTAGACATAGACCTGGAACGATGATGGAATTTTTTTCCTCTCTTTCAGTCTCCTGTTCAATTTTTATTAGAACAACTCTCTTTTTATAACTTTTGAAGGTTATTCCCATTAATGTAATATTATCGAATTGGTAAGGGTTTTGTCTCGGTAAGACGAAACGTTCTTGGTTAGAGTCCCAGTTGCGATCGTTATCTTTTTTTTTTTAAGTACAACTTCTTAACGCACGCTCCACTTGGGCGGTAAGATGGTGAATGCGTTAAAGTTTGATGTTACGAAAAGTGTGATGCGAACGGTAATCGATGCGAACGGTGATCGGGTGTGACGAACGGTTTTTTTTTTACTCGTTCTTTATTCAATGTAAATGTCAATGTCAATGTCACCCCAATGTCATATATTCATTTATAAGTTAGTGAAGTTTTACTTCAGTCGTATGGTTTAAAGCACGCTCGTTTTTTTGTATCTTGTTTTCCTTCATATTATTAGTGTTATCTTCTTCTTTAATGATACATGTTCTAATAAAAATTGTAGGTAAATATATTTGTTAATCGACTCCTGTAAAGTGTTCACTTTGTGGCTTGAAAGGTTTTACCTAACCGCAGTCGAAATATTATTACTAGCTGAAGTCCCCGGCGATGCCCGGACTTTACACAGAGTTTTCGAAATCAAATGTAGACAGTGACCTTCCTCTTGTTATGAAGGTCACATGTGCAAAATTTCATCAACCTCAGTGTTCGCGCCTTTATTGTTACATGTGGTTCTTTCTAAAATACGTATTGTGTGCCCTCTGCCATAATTAGTTCAGTTGAATTCACCTCGCCGCACAGGACACAAGTCCTAAAACCGCACCGCTTTTACAGTTTTTTGTAATCAAACCGCAAATAGAACTCTTAAATCGCAGCTATTCGCAAGTACCATCGCCACGCTTCATCCATTCTCGCGTATTATTTTCTCATTCCCAATCGCCATTCCCTTCCAAAATCTCAACCAAACTAACATGCCTACCTTTCCAGTGAACACTGAACGAAGAGGGAAGCAGTCTGGGTAAGTGCGATTAAAATATAATAAAATAGTTAAATAAGAACCGCATACAGTATACAGTCCACAACATCCACGCAGCATTTGATCCCTCGATCTTGAGAGGGATCATTTGCTACCCGCCGCAACACTCAGCATAAAACAGTAAATTTGCATACAAATCAAATTCACACCGCTTGCCAGCCCGCTCGTCCACCACGTACAGACATTCTTCTTTATTTATGATGTATTTCAACCAATTTAAACAAAACCTTGACAAATTATATACCTAAACCTTCACTCTATCTATTGGTGAAAACAGCATGAAAATTCGTTCACTGGTTTTTGAATTTTTCGCGAATAGACAGACAGACAGACGCGGCGGAGGACTTTAATTCATAACATGTAGAAATATTACGATAGAACATTGATAGATAAACGCATAAGTAGATACGTTGTTTTAACAAAGACCTTACAAATGAACATTTGAAAAAATGGGTCAAGGATTTGTGGAGATAAATTTCCATATTTTTTTCGTGTTAAAATAACGAAATTATAGTAGGTTCTAACTGCGTTCTAACTGTAGATATAATAGAACAACCCTGCGACTATTGATAAGTATTTAGAACATGAAGACCCGCCTTAACCGCAGGATCTGCGATATACAGCCGCATTAAGGCTTGTTTGCCAGGGAAGGAAGCATAGAAGAGAGGAAGTAGAGAATGGAGGATGATTCCAGAAAGGATATAGGGGAAAAGGGAACAAATTACGGTTCAATTTACGTCAAAGGTATTCTTCTGCTAGATAGTCCAATCTTTTGAAAGATGGCAAATTGATGTCGCCTTTATTGGGAGACATGATTCACGTTCTACGAGTATTACCAGCGGGAGATTCAATACGGAACTCGGAATCAAACAGAATTTAGAACTTATAATGTAAAAGTAGGTATATTATTATTTTTGTTTATTTTGCGTATTTTTCGTTTTTTTTTTATTAAAATTTATCCAGACACTATCTAAATAGCATTTAGTTCGGGTTTGAATCTAGCAATCATAAGATAGCAGCCAATAAAATAGGCGTTAAGAAAATAAAGATAATGTTGGTGGTTCTTAGTCGAAGTATGATACAGTTAAATATGACCTAATCGGATAGGGACACATTAGCTCAGTTGGTAGAGCACTGACCCGGCAAGTAATAGGTCCTAGGTTCGAGTCCCAGATGTGACCGTATTTTTTCTGTTTTAGATTTTCAGTTGAGTTTCGCTAATATTATCTTCATTAATTAAATATTATTATTAAAAAATGAAACAATTTAATTTTGTTTGAACCACTTTTATATTTGAGTAAATCCGTCCGGTTTCAGAACGAACGTTCCTTATTCAGGGCAAATGTATATTGATTGACAGTTTTGAAATATGGATGGGAACAATGTATTATTATGGTAGGGGTGGAGCTGTTACTAGGTATTAATGAAGAGTGGGTGGGTAGGGGAACATATCCATGATTGGGCTATAAGACAATATTTTTTGTTTGTTGATAATAGATTCATTATTTTTAAGGGATTTTTTTTTTATTTCCAAGGCTTCTAAGTTATCTAAACGTTTTCCTTTGTGATTAATATGAAGAATATTTATCATAATATTTAAAATACGGGGATAGAATATTTATCATAAATATTTATCATAATATTTTTTAAAATACGGGGATAAATATTATTCATATTAATCACAAAGGAAAACGTTTAGATAACTTAGAAGCCTTGGAAATAAAAAAAAAATCCCTTAAAAATAATGAATCTATTATCAACAAACAAAAAATATTGTCTTATAGCCCAATCATGGATATGTTCCCCTACCCACCCACTCTTCATTAATACCTAACAACAGCTCCACCCCTACCATAATAATACATTGTTCCCATCCATATTTCAAAACTGTCAATCAGTATACATTTGCCCTGAAGAAGGAACGTTTGTTCTGAAACCGGTCGGATTTACTCAAATATAAAAGTGGTTCAAACAAAGTTAAATTGTTTCATTTATCTATAATGGATAACCACAAAGTTATAGCTACATTCAAAAGTATAAATATCATTATTATTATCAGATCTGAATAGCCAGGTACTTAATGGATAACCACAAAGTTATAGCTACATTCAAAAGTATAAATATTATTATTATTATCAGATCTGAATAGCCAGGTACTTCTCAAGCTTCCACATCTTATTCAGTTTTTTGGCCCTCCCGGGTCTGAATGGCCTAACGTGTCCCCTACGGTGCTACTGAAGAGGGATGTTTTTAGTCCATTTCCTGGGCGAAGTCAGTCATACAGTTAAAAATAACCGAATCGGATATCGATACCTTGGTGCAGTGTTTCGCGCAGTGGTTGGCGCAGTGGTCAGCGCAGTGGCCCGGAAAGCCGAACCAGGTCCTGGGTTCGAGTCCCAGAGGTGCCAATATCTTTTTCTGATTTTTCTGTTTCCAGATTTTCGATCGAGTTTCACTAATAATTGTCTTCATTTAATTAAATACTATTTTTGTGTTAAAGCTGTTAAAGCAATGAAACTGTGGTAAAGTCTGATGTTTTTTTATAGTTTATAATATAACACGAGGCGACAGATGCGCGGAATCTTTCTAGCTAAGGTGATAAACTTTGATTTATTTGCCATTTGACAGTCTCATTTTCAATGAAATGGTGTCGTAAAGTGGTTTGTAGATTTTATATTTTAGCTTCCGAACGATGGAAATATTCTAAGTTAATTTATTGTATCTCTTGCTGTCATTGAGAAATATGATTTAAATGGTGTTATATAGATCTAGAGAGAGAAAACACCACGCTTCATATTCTAATATAGAAGTTCACCTTAAAATAATTAAAATGTACACCTTTATGAAACCAAAGTTACATACCGCAATTTAAATAAAAATTATTAAACATTGGGAATTTTTTATTAATTATTTTCACACAATACGACAAAAAGATGAGGTGACAATAAGGTTCATAATACATCGGTCTAATAAAATCTAAGTGTGTTTTTCTTTTTTTTTGTTATCGATAAATTTCGTTAGAAAAAAACGTAAAGTTAGCAATTTTTTAAACTTTTTTATGATTACATTAAAAATTTTAAATATAAAAAAAAACTATATTTCATTTCTAATAATAACATTTGAAAGCGTATTTTATCACCTCAAAATACATCCAGAATGATTCCATTTGTTTGGAATTTATTTCAAAAAGGGAATTTTCTGACCTTTTTGAAAAAAATATCCCAAGGGCTGAGAGGTTAAAATGAGGAATTCAAAAGAACAAAAGTAATTCATATTTTTATACACTGTATTTTAGGCGGTATTTCAGACACAAATATGGCGTTACAATAATTACTCAACAATTTATTTTTTTAAGTGTAAAATATATAAGAAACTCACTTTTTATAACTTTTGAAGGTTATTCCCATCAATGTAATATATCATTGAAGAAGAAGTTAACAATAATAATCTAAACAAAAAATATGAAATAAAACAAGACACAGAAAAATAGAAAAAGATAATGGTCGCAACTGGGGCACGAACTCAGACCTCTCGTCCAACCAGGACGTGCGCGTTTACAATAAAAAAACTTTAAATTAAATTTAAATTAAAAACTATTTTTTTCTTTTTTTATGTGTCTTGTTTTCATTCATATTTTCGTTTAGATGATTGTGATTATTATTATCAATGATAAAAAATATTTATTAAATCTTAATCTTTGTTTAAATAAATAAAATTTAATTGATACCTTCTTTATTAGTAAATAAAGAACGCTAGTCTAAAAATAAAACCAACAGCCCAGGCAGAGCTTTCTGCTCAGTCAGATCCACCTTTATTGTTTATTGGGCCCATCGAGCCGTGGCTGGAAAGCAACAACGTTGATTACATTTCGCAACACAACATTACCGGCCGAGACAACGAAGTAACCAAACAACCAAACAACTGAACACTGGAACAACTCAGAGCGTGAGATACGGATCAAACACAACAGCGGCTGATAACTCTTTTCCTGGTACCCCAGTATCTGGACTTAGTACATTCTCAAGGTATCACAAGATAAACCGAAACACGTTTTGACTCGACCAGAAATGGACTTGGAAAAAACAACACTAATAATTATAATAATTTTAAAAAAAGTTTTCAAATGTTCCAGCAATTATGATAGGCGGCAATGTTAGGTAGGCGCGCTGTGGCACCACCTTACAGAGGTAAGAGTGTTAGGTACGCTGTTTCCAACTTTTCGGACGATAAATCTGAGCCTCTGATCAGCTAAGTGATTTAATAACGCTCGATTCGCCTGTTGGTCGGAGAGTTGCGTTGGGAAGAGCTATTTGTGCATTTGAAGAGTGTTGAGACAAAATTTCGGCTCAACAGTTGATCAGTAGGATTGGGAACAACGGATGCAAAGGTCACTCTATTCAAGCAGTGCCTATGAATCTCGATGGAACATCTAATAAACCAAATGGCAAGGAACGTCACAAAAGTACTCACGGTAGGTTATTTTGCTTATTGTCAGTTGAATCCTTTGGTCGGCACTTAACTATTTTAATGAACGTACCACAGGTATTCGTAAAAGTTTTTTTTTATGATTTCTTCATATGGCGATATGATCGATTGATTGAGTCCTGTGTCATGTAGTTCATGTAGTAATAACACTAGCGCGCGATGCATAATGTAACGATTGAATTGAGAAACTTCCAGATTGACTGCCATTCGGCTCGTTTTAGACACCCAATTGTGTGGATCCTTACTGCTGGACTCCTGGCCTGATATTGGTGGAAGCATAACGAACCCATTGATACCCAGTCGGCGTTACAGAACAAAAACACAATTTCAAAGTATTAGAATATGCGTTAATTGTAGGAAAGAAGGATTTTCACTGACCTGGTCTTTCTACATACAGTACTAAATGATGCAGTTGATAGTCTAGAATTGCTTGCATTGATAAGCTTTCGGATTCCACAACGTAATGCTAAAAATCAGGATTTATTTCAGTGCAGAAATTCCGCGACTCTCCCTCAAGAATTCCTCAATGCACTGAACACGAATCGGTGGAGTTCCTCATCTTATTACAACAGATAAATCCAAAATATTGTTACTGAGGCAGTTCAGGTATGTATAATAAATACCACGATTTAGTAAACTTTCTATTCCGCTCCGCGACAATGACGCCACTGCTTGTCACGGTTATTTTGTACCGTCCATAGTGGAGCTGGCGACACGGTATCGCTTCCAAGTAAATAAATACCACTAAAAATTACACTACATCTACCGGATCTGCCCTGATGATGGACACTGTAACGCTATCCGAAACGTTGGCTAAAGAAGGAGGTAGCGCAACACGGCATAAAACCCCCCAAAAAATAACGAAAATGTATAATACTGTTTAATTTTTACTATAAATACTTTGCGACGACTAAAATAATCTATGGGGTCATGCTCTTCTTTAAAATGATTTCCACAGGGACCCACTGACTGGTGCTTCATAAATAATAACCTAATTTACACCTTTGTTAAGTGAACAAACCAAGTGACAGAATATATGGTTTTATAAAAGTACAGATTTTGAGAAAATAATATTATTTATTTATTTTATATCACAAACCATTCAGGTGTGCTTTACTCGCTTAAAATTCCAAGAGATAAGCTTTGAGTTTCGCGCTGAATTCTGTTTGTTCTCTCTGAGCGTTTTTATTCCAAGCTTAATAAGAGCTTTAGGTGCCTTCAAGAGCATTACGCTCCGGAAGCTTCATCTCCAAACTTAGTATCGAGACTGCGCTTTGGTTCCTTCAATCTTCCGATAGCTGATGATGTCGCTGATCTATGAATTGATTGCCACATTTCCTGGAATGCACTTTCGAATAAGTAGATGCACAGATCGACTTATGCGCCCTATCAAATAACTTAATCTTAAAAAGTTGAATTATCATTGGATTTTATGATTTCTGAAATAAATGTGAAAATAAGTGACTCCTGATACAACCGATTTCTACGCATATATAAACATTTGTGGGTAAAATCTTAACTGTAAGTTATTTGTTTAAGGTCTAAGTGATAAAAAGGGATTCCATTAACTCAGTGTTAAAGCATCCCCATGACAATAACTTTTTCTGATTCTTCTGTATCAAATTTTCGATTGAGAGTAGGTAATGTTGCCTTTAGTGGTTAAATATTACAATTTTAGTACGGTGTATGTATCGATGTATGTGTGTTTGTTACTCTTTCACGCAAAAACTACTGAATGGATTTTAATGAAACTTTACAATAATATATCTCATACACCAGAATAACATATAGGGTATAGCTCAGAGTTCTGGCATTATGAAATTTGTATAAAAAAATTGCGATAGGTAGCACGATTAGTAAGATATCTATAATTTTTGATTCGAATCAAATTATTAGGGGAGTACTTCAAATAAATGCGGGATGGGAGAGGGGGGAGGGGTTTATAGGGGGAGGGAGGGATTAGACGGGGGGATGAGGAGGACCCCCTAATACCATGCGAGCGAAGCCGCGGGATAAAGCTACTCATACATAAAGAGCCAATGAAAATATGCGTTAAGAAAATTAAGAAAATGTTGGTAGTTCTTAGCCGAATGATACAGTTAAATATGACCAAAACGAATAGGTCCCGTTAGCTCAGAGCATCGTCCTTACAAGGCTAAGGACCTGGATTCAATTCCTAGAAGTGACCGTATTTTTTTCTGATTTTTCTGTTTCAGTATTTCGATTGAGAATTGCTAATGTTGTCTTGGGTAATTACATAAAAATAAGTTACAAAGCGTCATTGAAGTGATTTTTCACAAAAACGGAGCAATTCAAATGATCCAAATATTATAATTATTTAAAATCATCTTCAGTAATCATTCTTCCTTTTCTTTTTTACGCTTACTACGGAGCCTTACGCCATTTCCGTAAAAAACACAGGCGAAGTATTCTCATACGATGAATAATTTAATAGAACCCGCCCCTGGACAGAAACAATCCATTACAAGTCTCGGAACTGTATCGAAGACTCCAGATAACTCTTCACTAAACCTAGGTACTAGGTACACCATATCATAAACAATTCACATAGCCAATATCGCCAATAACTCAGGCACAATGAGATCATTATATGAATTCGATTGAATCCCCCGTCCATTAGGTAGTACAGGCCCGATACGAACACGAACCCAGCCTAGATCAAAGGAGAAACACATGCCATAGATTGAAACACAACTGTACATATACAAGGAAGTGAACGAGGAAAGGAAGAAAGGAAGAAGGACGAAGAGAATAATACACGAAGAAGGGATCCAGCAACATAATGTAGGATGTTGTGAAACGTAGAAAATTGAGATTAATGTATTCAATAAGTTGGGCGTAAGATGAATTTCTTCAATAACTCGAACGAAATTTACTTTTAAAGTTAAATGAAATTTCTCAATCTGACTTGATATAAATTACATTGGAAATTTATTGAGTGCTTTGTTCGCGATCATTTTTTATCGAACACATGGAAAACATTTTTCGAAGAATTTTTGAACGTATTTTATTTAATAATAATATTAATAATGCTTGGATAAATTTTACAGCGGAGTTTCAGTAAATTATCGTCTGAAAATCTGAATTGTGCTGTTGTTCATTTCTATTGTACAAACTTGAAGAAAATATTTTAAAACTTTAGTTGAACTACCTTCGAAATGTTTGTGAATGTTATTTTCAATGAATTGGGTGAGGATTTATGAACTTAACTAACTGGAATTTAAGATTTATAGGTTAAGATGAAGCCATACTAAATAATGCAAAATCATACAAAATCATATGTTTGAAAATTTGATCGCTTAGAAGTATTATAAATTCAATTAAATACTGTAAATAATAATTAAATACTGCTTGTAGAACATACCTTGGCCCTTAAAAATATCGGTCAATTCTTTTTATAAGTCTTTTAATAAGCCTAGAAAAAAATAAAGTATAATGTCTTTAAAAAATACTTTCAAGTCCAAACTCTCCTATTTATAAACCCCTTTTCTGATATAGTTTTATTGTATAATATGGCAAGTTCAGTTTCTTTTATAATAATCGCAAAAAAATTATATTTACGCACGAACTCTATAAAATAAAATAGAATATGCATTATAGCGTTGTTATTTTATAAGACAGCCGCTAGTCGACGAATTGGGTTTTTCAATGTGAACCCTATGCCGTCCACCGATACCTACGCCCCGGACGGAGCTGGGAACGGACGTTAGGCTCCGCGTCGCTTTACTCCGTGAAATCAATTTTTAATTTCCGTTTTATTACAATAAACAATTCGTAAAAAAAGGAGTTACTGTTTTTTACAGGACTTTATGAAATCAACCTGTAAAAAAATCTCAAATGCCTTTTCCAACCTTTCCAAAAGCTTTTTCTCAAAGTTCTTTTAAACTCCTCCCATAAAAGGGCGTGAATTCCGATTTCGATTTTTCCCTGGACTATAGGATCGCCTTAAACTGCTGAGACTGATAATAAACAATTAATAACACAAATAAGATAAAGTGAAAAAAGCATTTAAATACTTACTTGTTACATGTGAAATCAGTTTTCCATCTTTTTGTATTGTGGTAGTTTATTCCAAGCTTAAGGATAGATCACAAAATTTTCTTTTGTTATGTTGTTATTTATTTATTGTGCGACAGATTATTTATCCATTTATGGTAAAAGATTGATTTCATCATAGTTTATCCCCCGACAGTTGCCCCCTGCATACTTACATACAATACTAGCTGACCCGACAAACGTTGTTCTGCCATATAAATTATTTCTAGAGAATATATGGTAGTTAAATAAAAAATAACGAATGTATTGTAAGTGTGTGGGGGTGGGATCTATGAGAGAAAGAGGAATGGAGCGCTGTAGACGATGACCGCCGATAAAAACAAAAAAACACCAAGTAAAGCAGGAAAATGAAATAAAGAAAATTAATATGAATTTCGAAGAGCAATTGAGTGTACGATATTTTTTGTCAGTCCGTCTTTAGCCAACACAAATAAGCTCGATGGTTTGCCCACGCGAGAACATGATGCCGAATGAAATATCAAAATGGACGTGACGCTTTTCGTGAATATCTTGCGCATGTGTGGATGAAAGTTCGATGAGGCGGATGAATCTGTCATTCAACAACATAAATAATTACGTTGTTTGAAATGCGAAAGACGGTTAAAAATGGGAGGGTGGGGGTAGGGGGGTTAAAATTTTGGGTTATAGGTATTTAAAAAAAAAAAATACAAAACAAAAAAATTGACAAAAAAAATATTTTGTTTCCTGTAAAGGGACACCCTAATGACCTAGCTTTACGAAATATACTTAAAACCTATTATCATGTCTACCAAATACCTATAAGTTAAAAATTTCATAAAAATAGTGGAGTGCGACCACAAACACCGTGACACGAGATTTTTATATATAAGATTTTTGAAATCGATTTTAGGTTCGAATATGGTAAAGAATTATAATTTCTTAATAATTACAATTACGGATGGCCAACTGTCGGGGTCACCATTCGGTTTGGTAAGTAGTCCAGAAATAACTAGCGTTTAAAATCTATAATATGCTTTGGTTTCAATTTAGTTTCTTCAGCCTTCCAAAGTTTACAATCTGTAAACAAAAATGGTAGCTAATAGAAAATTCTTTGGAAAACGTGGTGTGAGGAACACAGGAGAGATATTTTGAAAAAAATCTATTACATTGTAAGAAAGGCTTGGATGAAAAAAGACTTTTATCTTCCACTGACGATGATTTGAAGAAATCTTCCCATTTTATCGATGTGCGGTTTACTTCTTATTTTTCCTCAACAACGAATAAAAGAGCGTCCTCTTTTCAGGAAAATACAAGGCTGTAGGAATTTTGCGTATATTTTTTGTGCAAAGGGATCTATTTGAAAATGCCAGTAACCAATCTCTGCCCCTAATGTGTCCGATAGGTAATGCAGGGGTTTTTAACCTTTCCTCTGCCTAACTACCCCCCGGGGAGGGATTGTAAAACTTGACAATAATGCCCAGCGATAAATAAAAAGAAAGCAAATAACCGCCCCGAAAAGGTCGGATTAGACCTAACGAATTCGGCCTAAAACAAATGGCGACATTATTCTGCGATCCTGGGGGTAAATAAATATAAACCTCCGTGGAAGGCTGTGTGTATTATATTCAGCAGGAAACTAGCACGCGCCGGGCACAGGGCAGTGTGGATCAAATCACTCCATTTGTGGGAAATGGACAGGGTGAAGCAAACGTTACGTAATAACGGTTTTAATAAGACCCAAATGAGAAATGAAATGAGGAAAATGTTGACCATTTTAAGGATATTTGTTTAAAATTTGTACGAAACGCAAGAACAGACTCAAAAGCAAAATAAAATAAGTATTAAAAAGCGAGTAGGTCGATCAAACGTCACCGATATGCATCTGGGTATGGATATGGTCTGGCTATCCGATTGGTCCCCTAGCATCCAATCGAATTCATTCTTACGTCACAGAACTCTCTCCGCGCCGCGCCGCATCGAAAACCACTGACCATTCTGTTTTAAACTACCGGTCAAGATTCACTTGCAAATCGTGTTTGTTTGCCCTTCACATTATTATTATTGTTAATATTTAAATATAGACGAATTGTGTGTACGTTGTTACATTGTTAATAAACCTGTAAGTAATGTACCGACATCTTGCTTATTTGCTTTACCATACCCTTTACACACTTTAAAACACGTAACATATCACCCTATAACTGGTGACCTCCATAATTGGTGCCTCTATAATTGGTGAAATGGAAACTATTTAATCCAAAGTAAAAATAGTTTTTTTTTACATTAACTCCACACAGAAACGATCCTTCTCTCCGACGTATCGTCATCTTTGGGGATGCTGTGTGGAGGATTTGTTTGTGGAAAGGAAAAGTGAACATGGGTCTTGAAGAAACCAATGTTGTAGGAGGGAGTAAACACAAAGGCCTACAAATTAAATTTTATTTAAATGTTCTCGAGATTATTTTGCTGAAATCTAAAGAAAATAAATCAGGATTCATACAGTACTAGTTAAATTCAATTCCCTTAGCTAGTCTCACACTCATTATACAAGCGGGCTTAGCGACATTGAATTAGGCCAAGCCCACATATATTATATGAGAGTAAAGCGCCCGTGTGTGACTAGCTTAAGATCTTAAATAAACATTTTTTTGGAAAATAGGTACCTATTACATATATTAAAAGTAAATCTAAATCAAGTTCGACTTATTTACTTAGTGTCTTTTATTAGTCTGTCTTTTATTCTGTCTGTAAAATATTGCAATACTAGTTGAGCCGGCCACGCGTTGCTGTGGTTAACGAAACACAACGCCATCTACTGGATGGTTACCCAACCTTTATAACCACCATAAATTAACTCACACCGCCATCTGTTAATTTGCATTCAAATAAAATTCACACAGCCCGTCCACCACATACAGACATTCTCAATTTCAACCAATTTACATAAAATCTTGACAAATTATATTCATAAACCTGCCTCATGAATCACTCTATCTATTGGTGAAAACCGCACGAAAATCCGTTCAGAATTTTTAAGTTTATTGCGAACAGACAGACAGACGCGGCGGAGGACTTTAATTTATAATATGTTGAGATAGAGATGGTACGTAATCGGATCTGTTTTCTCCAGTACATAATATAATTGGATGTTTATTATAAGACTAAGGTTCTTTATTACACAGTGACTGTTTATAAAAGTATATACTATTGAGGACAAACGTCCTTCCAAGCTGAAGGCTAGTTTATTGACTTGGCTATTGACCCCATACATTTACCTTCGGTTCATTTCGGCACAACTCGGCAATACGACCATGTGCCCCGAAGAGCCCAAAAACTAGCCCATAGAGCCGAAGTCACCAAGTGATTACATTTCTGCTATGATTTTTTGATTAAATGTCAAGAAAAACAAACCAATGATTTTGTTCAGAAAGTTTTTACCTAAAATTATGCTAAAATCATTCAAATTTAGTAAACGAATAACTTAGCCGGGACATTAAACAAAACTTTGAAATCTTAATTCAGAATAATTCTGGTACATATTTTGCCAGCCTAAAACTTTAATCCCTGATAATTAAAATATGATTCTTGGCTACATTAAATTACAACGCCTCTGAGAATTTGTTACTTCGCACGGTAAATTTCTCTCACAAAGGAAAAACGGATGGATAAATAAATCTTCAACAAGAATAAATGTGAGAAGAAGGAGGAGAGATTAGTTAAGAGAAATGAGTAAAGTCAAACTAGAAATAATAATAATAAAAAGAGTTAACATTGGTCAGTGGAGATATTTCATTGTGAAAATAAGTTTTGAGAAAAATCCTACAAGTTGGGCGCCAAATATGATTAGTTATAATTACATTATAAAGGCAGAGAAAACTTCATGATGTGAAATTTCACATCTAAATCACGCCATACAAGTTTTCCATTATCTGGAGTATGGCTTCCATTTTTGTTTTGTATTTTTCATGTGAGTATCGCACAGGAGTATCAACTGCTCTTAACCGTCTAGAGCGAATGAAACTATGGCTTACCCAATTTAAGTATGTTGTGAGGATGAAGGTAGTGTGGAGGGGAAGTAGGAGGGGTAGGAGAAGGGAAAGAAGTTGAGAAAGTACCTTTATATTCAGATTTGGTCTGGTCAATTGTTACTACAGTACAATTTCACTAATACGGCACTTCAATAGATCGAAACGTCCAATAATCCGACACCCTCCGCCCGCGCCTCCCTCGTCCCTCTTCGCCCATGCACTCCATCGCCGCGTCGTCGTCTAGCAGGCTAACCTTAAAACTTATCTCATGTGCATGTGCGTACGTATTTACCTGTTGTTTTTAAGTGTGAATAATGTGTATATTCTCTTTATGAAATGCTTTGTATTATTTATTATGATTTTTTTCTCTATAATTCAGTAATCCGAACATTCCAATAATCCGGCACCCTCAGGTTTTTATTAGTGCCGGATAAGTGAGATTGTACTGAATAGATTATTTATCAATAAAAAAAATAGTGAAATAACACGACGGTAGTGAAAAATAGTGAAATATGACGGCCGGCGTAGTGCAGCGGTAAGGCGCTTGACTTGCATTTCGAAGGTCGCGGGATCGAATCTCGGCGTGGCAAATAAATTTTATTTGATTAATTTGTGTTTTTCACAATTTATTCATTTAAAATAATATATAGTATATTTGCGGCACGTTCCAGAGTGGAAGATACTCTCAGTATCGCCCTGGTGTAAGACCACCATTCAGAATTGAAACGTTGCTTGAAATGGCTTCTGCCGTGTTTGGTGACCAGATCTGAATAGCCAGGTACTTCCCCACCTTCCTCTTCCCCTCCCCACCTCCTTCAGCCTCACAACATACCCAAATTGGGGATGCCATAGTCCCACTGGCTCCAGACGGGAGCAGCTGGGACTCTTGTGTGGTATTCATGTAAAAAAAAAGAATCAATCAAATAAAAATTACTTAGACACTCCGGGATTTGAACCCGCGACCATCAATCCCGGAAAAACACATTTTCTTAATTTATCTGATTTTTAATTTTTCTGTCTCCAGAATTTCAATTGAGTTTCGCTAATATTGTCTTCATTTAATTTAACATTATAATTTAAAAAATTTACTCATAAAGTTAAAAATTAAAAATAAATATTCATCGAAATGGATAAAAAATTATCCAGACACTATCTAGATAGCATTTAGTTCGAGTTGAATCTTGCAATCATGTATAAAGATAGCAGCCAATAATATGTGCGTTAAGAAAATGAAGATAGTGTTGGTAGTTCTGAGTCGAAGTATGATACACTTAAAAGTGACCGAATTGGATATAGGTTCCATTGGTAGAGCACTTGCATGTAAGAAAGGGTCCTGGGTTCGAGTCCCAGTGGAGCCAATATCTTTTTCTGATTTTTCTGTCTCCAAATGTTCGATTGAGTTTCGCTAATATTGTCTTCATTTAATTAAATTGATATTAACTCACTGGATTAGGTTAGGTTAGGTTATCCGATTTCATCATGTTAACCCATATCATACACTTATATAATCTTAGCTTAAGTACCATCCTCTTCGACTATGCGAACTATTCATCGTAATACAAATAAATGTACGAGTAACTTCCTAGTGATATCTCAATTAGGATCCAACAAGTTCATTCCGGGAACCTTTCCAATGTTCGGTGAATCCCTACCAGTTCTCAATTATTATTAATATTGTATTTCACATTATCTTAATAACAGTTATTTTCCCTAACTGATAATTGGCTCATTTCCCGGGAGATTTGCGAAAAAAGCTGTTTGCTATATTTCAAGAATAGGGTTAAAAAAACTTTTGAAGCCGGGTCAACGCTTCGACTTTTTTATGAATACAGTTATCTTGTACCTGCTATATTTAATAAGATGCCAATGGATATAAAAAGCGAATCAAATTACTGAATTTAACTCCATGAATAGATTAGACAGAATTTACTTCTTTACTGCATCTCCTGCAACAATTATAAGATAACTATAATAATAATAATATATCTTTAATCAATGAAATTGGTATAAGATTACAACTAAAAAAGTACATGTTCAATGTAGATTACAAATAGACTACATCAGTACAAAAAAATTAACAAGTAGAAAGTAATGTAAGATCGGTTACACAGAAGTAGCATAATTATACAATATTTTTAGTTGTGCATAGTCTGCCTCACTAGGTGAACCTGTATTGAGGAAGATTTTTTTGTAAATTGTTTCTCACAATTTTATCTATGGTTTTTTATAAATGTATAATGTAGGTTTCTATACAGCAAAAACTTTATTTTAGATTACATTATTGTTTGTATATACACAATACAAAAACTGCAAGGTTATTACTACAATAACAACTGTCAATGACAGGGCGTTCGGGTGAGAATTTCGTATCTTTAAAAGATTTACCCACCCTTCCAATAGCCTTTCTGTCATTATTTCGATTCAAATTAATATGTATTTTACCTTAAATACTCTTGTAAATACAATATTAGACATGTTTGCAGATTCTGTATTCGATATAAAACGAAGTCTTTTTAATTACTTTAATGAAATGTATGATTTTAATTTTAATTAATTTTATTTTTTTTTAACTTTATGAGTAAAACCTCAAATTGTAATATTCAAATAAATGAAGACAATATAAGCGAAACTCAATCGAAAATCTGGAAACAGAAAAATCAAAAAACATATTGACACCTCTGGGACTCGAACCCAGGACCTCCTGCTTTCCGGGCAAACGCGCCAACCAATTTTATTTTTTACTATTAATTTAATCATTATATATTGTGTACTACGTACCTGCCTAACTAATATTATCTATTTTTGTAAAAGCCCACTAGGGCGTAAATAAATAAATATTAATTTATAATAAAATGAAACAATGCAACTTTGTATTAATTTATAAACTTGTATACAGGTAATATCCTAGTGAGACAGGCATCAAAATACCCAACGTACATATACTTTTTATAGATAAATAAATAAATAAAATACACATATGACACAGGTATATCCTAGTGAGACAGGCATCAAAAAAACCCAATGTACTTTTATAATTTTTAATAAATAAAAAATAAATAAATAAAAATAATGTTATACCACAAAATCGTCTCCAAATTTGATATAGATTATAGATTCACCAGATTTGTACCAATAGTTTTCGTACACCATGTATATTCATTTACAGCTTAAGAATTCAGAACATAAAATATATTGCATGAGGTGCCTCGTTTCCCGACGTTCCCCTATTTCTATCTTCCTCGTCTTGCAACTTTTTCTAATGCATCGTTCAAATCCATCACTCAAATCCTAATTACACCGTGTTATCCATCTTTCCCTGGCTTCCTCTCACTCCTTCGTTCATCATTCATCCACTTCATTTATTTTAAACTTATGATAATGACAAATCTGGTAATTTTTCAATCTTTCTGATTAACTTCTATCCGGCTGGGGAGAATGGGGAAAATGCGACAGCCGGGGCAATTTTTGCATCAAATTAATTATACGACATCCACCTCTCCCTCTCTACCCATAGAGTTGTACACAGCGAATAATGTACCTGTGATATTTTGCACGACTGCAAAGTTAGATTTAAAAATAATAATTTATTACTGGTGTGTATTTTGCCGGCTGCTGGGACTTCGCGCAGTTTTTTTTTTTTTTGAAATCAGTTGTAGACTGTAATTTTCCTCTTATTTTGAACGGAAAATGTGCAAAATTTCATCAAGTATCAAAATTTTGCTTAAGGGTGGGAGAAGGGTATGGGGTAGTCTTGTTTTGAAGGTCAAGTGTGCAAAATGTCTTCAATCTTAAAATAAAAATGTAGATTTGTATAAAAAATGGTCATGTATATATCAAGGCTTCTGACTCACATAATGTTGTCATTCTTTATCTGTTTTTAAATTCCAATATTATATTTTCTATGTCTAATGTTCTTTAAAATGTACTTAGTCCTTTATGAAGAATTTTCCAATTTACATGATCTTAAAAAATTCTAGATTCTTCTTGTGCAAAATGTCATCAATCTTTAATACAACGGCAGATTTGTACAAAAATGGTCATGAATATTATCGAGGATTCTGATTCACTTATTATTATACTTATAGACAAAAAAGACACATTATTGTTGTCTTTTTTGACTCATTGGTTTTTACATAACAATATTAATATGTTATATGTCTAATGAGACGATGTATGAATGTGAACGAGGCAAGGAGTGGGTGCCAAGATCGAGTTGTTTGGCGGTCCGTCTTCTCTGCCTACCCCTTCGGGGAAACGGCGTGAAGGTTAGTTAGTTAGTTAATGTCTAATGTTGGTTTAGTCCTTTATGTCAGCATTTTCCAATTTACATGATTCTTGATATGAACTCTAATTGAAGCTATTAAAATCTGAACTTCGATGGGTTCGAAGTCATCAATATTGTCACCCTATACAAAGTAAAGTAAAAGGGGCGTACTTGACATACTTTAACCAGTGATTTCTGACATTTTTTACGTATCGTTGTTAATCTTTATAATTTTACTAGCTGGTTCCAGGCATGCGTTACTATGCCATTTAATAAAAAAACTGTTTCTCCCTGCGTGTCCTTTCCCAATCGTCCCGTTCCCGTTCCCCTTCCGCCTCCCCTCCCTCTCCCGCGTTCCCTTCTACACCGATTCCGCCACTTTCCCTCTCCCTATTCCACTCCCCTCCCTTCCCCCGTCCAGCGAACCCCCTACCCGAGTTCCCCTCCCCCCTCCAGTATTCCATACATTCAGTTTTCGAACAGCTCGCGTGCCACCTGCTGCAATTTTTTTATACAAATTTCATAATGCCAAAGTTCACCAATAGTTTTATACAAACCTTGTCCTGATAATAACAAACACACAACAAAAAGAACTATCCAATTTGGTGCAGTCGTTCGGAAGTTATGCGCGTACATACATTTCGGCGATTCATTTTTATTTATATAGACAGATAGAAGATTAGCAATTTAGAATGATAATGGCCGCCAGAAAATTGATTCACATACAAAAATATAATTCACTGACTGACTTGTCCGTTATAGAATTCACACAAGTTATTGTAATGTAACTTATTTTAATTCGATGAAAAGCTCTTCTAGAGATGATGATACAATCAAATTACGAGTCACTTAATCCAGAATTAAAGTTATGAATCTTCAAAACTGTTAGCTTCACCCGTTTATAATAAATTTAAAGTATTCATGAATAACACAGATCGATGGTAAGTGTTACAAAACCAGGACGCATACAAGCCTATGAAAATGATCTGTATTTATTTATTTAATACATGAATTATCGAAAGTACATATAGTTTTTTGTGATATTTCACCCTCTATGCTAGGGATGACCCTGTGTTATGGCGGGTGAAAGTTAAAGTTTGCGGCTATACATTCATTAGTATAGGTTGAATTTTTCACTAATTGATACTATGCACACAAATTCTTCTATAGAACGTTTGCTCAATATCACCAGAAGTATGGCTAAAATGCAGCTTACTTTGGGCCCACGGACACACAAGCACATACATATTTCTATCAGCTTACCCGGCGGATTGTATAATCCCCGACCGTCCTAATAATAAGGAGTTTCAAAATCAACGGAAATCACAATTAATTTTTAGAGGCATTAAAATAAAAAATTTAAGGACAAATCGTCGGTGGTTCAGAAGGCATTACTTTTTTCAATTAAGGCCCATAAGACGTAGGTACTTAGTACTCATACGCACTAAAAAGGCCCAAGTTTATGGCCGTCTTCATTTGAAACAATTAAATTCGGACATAAAGTTTTTCTAGGCCCTTTGTGGGCCGGCCTTTATGGGCTATTTCGCAAACTGAGCAATTTCCTACACATAATGCCCGCATTACCGTCACGTAATAGGAGGAATATGTTTTACATACTGGCTCTATGGAAAAAAAAACACTAAGATGTATATTTAAACACCTAGAGTAAATTAAAATTAAAATTAAAATCATGATGTATTTTTTTTTCACATAAAATCATACTTATTATTCTCCATCTTATATCTATATTTATTATCTTCTAAATCTCCACATAGGTGGCCAAGGAAAAAAAATTGTATACGGAGTGGGTACGAATCTAGGGTCAATGTGTCCAGGAGTGACGGGTGCAGGAATTCATCCCTACCACTCCGCATTAGTCCGGCTAGAGAGGTCTAGGTCAGATCTCCCTCAACATTATCTCCTGATCCGGCCCGCCACGCAGAAGATAGACAAATTCTTTCGCCGTCACTTAACCAAACCTCATCCCCGGAAAACCGGGCACCATTGCCTTCGAAGTATAATTATAAATTACGATACGTCAATAAATATTACCGTAATCCAAAGAACGTCTTTCAATAAGCATCCTATAGTACTGGATAATACTGGTCCCTAACTAACTAACCATCACGCCGTTTCCCCGCAGGGGTAGGCAGAGGGAACGAACCGCCAAACAACTCGGTCTTGGCACACACTCGTTGCCTCATTCACATTCATATATCGTCTCTTACACGCTTTTCTATTATTCTGACTCTTGACGTGGCCCGACTCAAATATCTGATTCACTTGATGGTGCCATCTCAACTTCGGGCGTCCCCGAATTTTTCTACTATTTACATTTGCGTCATATATTCTTCTTACACTACTTTCTTCGTTCATTCGCTCTACATGCTACGGTTCGCTACGTTTGGTGATTTAGCAGGGGTGCCCGGGTTCATGGGGTGAGGTTTGTCTAGGTCTTGGAGGCGGATGACCAGGACATACTGAACCCCATATTCCTACCCACCCCTTAAACCCCTTTCCTTCCCAGAACTCTCCTCTCCTTCCTTACCTTTTAAAAGACCCTCCACACAGCATCCCCAAAGATGACATAGGCCCTGAGGGAAATTGTTTTCCTCAGTGCCTCCTGTGTGGAGCTCAAGTAAAAAAAAAAAACATGCCCCAACCAATCTGAGAGTTCCTTTCTTAATCTTACTCATTACGCTTACATCAGCCTCACATTTTTTTACTGGTCCCAGTACTATTTTTTTTTACATATTTTCCTCATGGCCTCCACATAGGGGATACTGTGTGGAGGATTTTTAAGGAAAGGAAGAAGAGGAGTCCTGGAAAGGAATTAGGTATGAGGGTGGGTAGAAATCTAGGGGTCAGTGTGACCAGGATTGATAGACATATGAATCCATCCCTTCGACTGCGGTGCAAAGCGAAGAGTCGAGGGATTCTGGCTGAAGAGGTCAAATAAGTACTAAGTAATAACGAGTGTCTCTGGAGAAAACATTGGAGACATTACAATCAATAAATACTATTTAATTTGTAACGTTTTTATCATATAAGAACAATAACAAAAAAAAACTAATTTAACCTGACGAAATATCTTCCTCAAAACTTCACTCATTTCGTACTTTACAAACGTGCACAACAAAAGGCAAGAACACGTACATTGACTTGCTAAGCTACTGGCACGGTTTGCAATTTACCCCAGTTCGCATATGACCAAGAATCTCAGTACCCAGACTACCCAGCGTTCAGCGACTTCGCAACTATGTTAATTTGGCAAATAATTTCCTGAAGAAAGCGCCGCAGACAAGAGAGAGATTTCTAGAATTACTAACTGCTCGTCTTTCTCTCCGGGCAACTCAGATACCACGATTTTCCACAATTTAATACCTTGACTTTCACGTGACACGACTATAGGCGGTGGAAATAGGCAGTTGCATCATACATATTACATAGTATGAAGTAAAGTCGCTCCTGCTGTTTGTATGCATAGAACTTTTAAACTACGCAACGGATTTTCATGCGGTTTACATCAATAGATAGAGTGATTCATGAGGAAGGTTTTTAAGTATATAATTTGTCAAGGTTTTGTGTAAATTGGTTGAAATATATAATATACGAGGAGAGCGGGCAACTGGCGATCGGGCGGTGTGGATTTGATGTGTATGCAAATTAACAGATGGCGAATTTCAACAGTTTTTTTTTTCATTTATAATAATACACATCAAATCCAATAATAGATTTTCACATAATTAAAATTATAATAAAAAACTAAGGGTAGTATGTATCCGTAAGAAGTTTACAAAAATATAACCTTGAAAATTATAAAGAATAAAGAAGATGTAAAATCACAAATATAAACCAATAACCTGCTTAATAAATTTTGTCAGAAATCTATTTTCACTACACAACAGCAATAATAATAATATAGTCGAATGGCAAGTAAATGGAAAGGATTCTCAGCAATAACATGATAACTTGCAAAAGGGTCTTTAAAATTATTTAACCTTAGCTATGGCATATTTTTTAAGAAACTTAAATTACATGAGAACATGTCTGTATCATTAAATAATGGCATTGTCAGTAGATGGCGTTGTGTTTCGTTAGCCACAGCAATGTGTGGCAGGGTCTGCTAGTTTAAAATAAAATCAATTCAGACGAAAATTCTAATTCTAAAAAAATCATTCTGTTTTTAAATCTGGGAAATCAGACAATTCTTTTTTGGATGCGAAAAAAAATGCCAAAAATCAGTTAAAATAGGTATCTAAGTCAAAATCAGAGCCCAAAGGTACGTACTAACTTGACGTCGTAATATGTGTAAAAATTCTGACTTGTGGTTGTTTTATTGTTTACGTATTGTTTCATGAAGTCGGGGATGCCCGAGGAAGAAGATATTTGAGCCGTGCCATGTCAAGTGTCAGAATAATAAAATAGTATATTAAGCGATGTGATACCTGTAATTTAAAAACGAAAAGCGAAAATTTTTAGCGTTATAGGAAAAAAAATGTGAAATTTATGTGTCTTCATATAAACACACTGTTAAAAAGGGTTAAAAATGAATAAAACGACCGAAATCCCACTTCTGATTTATTTATAAGAAGATTTAGCTGCGGTAACGCCCCTTTCCGTCGTTCGAGATGTTCCCCTCGATTACACCCATCACCCAACCATCACTCCTCAGAGTGGGACCACACCGAATACTGACTGTAGAGAGTTTACTGACTCTCACCGACTGGGCTGACTGACTGAGAGAAAGGGGGGACTAGGAGAGAAAGGGGGAAGAAAGTCACACCTTTGAGAAATGTCTCCTCGTGAGGATAGCGAGATGGATTGATGGGAGATCAGGGAGGGGAATTTGGAGACGTTTAAATGTAGGTGTATAAACGTGTGACGTAATCCCTAAGGACACACTTGGAGATCATTGATAAAATAAATGCGAAAAACTTTCCACTATCGGCAAATAATTAAGAGAAAATCCCTTTTTAAATACATCTATTGTAATTTCGATTTCGGAAATGAATAAATAAATGAATGAACGAAATGGAATCTTGGAAGTGAAAATTAACTAACTTCCCGACATCCGATCGAGCTGAATGACTCGTTGTCGATGAGAATGCGTACTATCTCATGCACAGACGCGCACGCAAACGAATTTTCTGAAATCGGATGACATTATTAAAAAAATTACAGCAGTCAATATACGAAATAAATGTCAGTACTCTCCAATTAGGATTTTAGCGGTGTAGACTCCAGTCTCTGGGAAGGAAGGTTCAATCCTTCAAATCCCGATAAATTGAAGCTTTTTTCTGTCGTTTCGCCTGATAGAATGAAAATATTTTTTCATTATAAATGTATAAACGCATTTAACTTAAAAACACAACAAAAACAATATAATGGATAAGATTATCTGTTTTTTGTATTTCTTGGGCATTGACTATGTAGCAATTTCTAGACATTTTTGTTTTGAAGAGTTTTAATTTTCAAAGTACATTGGGTACTTTAATTTTAAAATTTTTGCGACCGGTTTCGACACGTCCGTGTCATTCGTACGAGCAAACTTAAAACTAACTTAAAAATTCTATACAAGTACAAAAATTAATTAGGCGAACGTAGTGGGAGGGGGGATTTTGGTGGAGGGGGAGAACGGTGGGAGGAGTCAAAATTACACGGAAACATCGTAAGTAGAGGTTATTTACATGGTGCTATTATTTAATTAACTAAATTAATTTTCGATGTAATTTTTTTAAAAAACAAAAAAGATTATTTTCATAAAATAAATAAAAACCATTTTTGCCCTTTTTTTAATCCGGAGGTCGCGGGTTCGAACCCGGCATGCGCAAATAAATTTTATTTGATTAATTTGTGTTATTTCACAATTAATTCATTTAAAATAATATATAGTATATTTGCGGCATGTTCCAGAGTGGAAGATACTATCAGTATCGCCCTGGTGTAAGACCACCATTCAGAATTGAAACGTTGCTTGAAAATGGCTTTAGCCGTGTTTGGTGACCAGATCTGAATAGCCAGGTATTTCCCAACCTTCCTCTTCCCCACCTCCTTCCACTCCCCACCACCTTCAGCCTCACAACATACCCCAATTGGGGATGCCATAGTCTCACTGGATCCAGACGGGAGCAGTTGAGATTCTTGTGCGGTATTCACTGTAAAAAAAAAAAAGTCGAGCGTTTCTAGACTCAATTTCCTAAGTGATTTATATGCCTATGCGCGCTCAGAATATACACATTTTTTGGCTTTTGACTTCCTCCTAATAACGAGAACGATTTTGGCCGTTAAACTTTATTACAGCTGTAATTTTATTTGCATTTGGCGAAATTGATGTTTTAAATTAAAGCAGTAAGATTATTGGCTCTGGAACATGCTATTCTTAGTGACCAGATCTGAAACTAAGTAGTCACACCCTCTTTACCCTTGATCCCCCCTCTCTTTAGTGTCACAAAACTCATCAAACATAGATGTCATAGATCCACTGGCTTCGGGAGTTATTTTGCGCCATCACAAACAAACAAATAAATTGCCAAAATTGAAGCTTGGCACTTTGAATGTAGTCCATGGGCGTGACAGCAAATGATCGCCGGCTCAAAGGCTCCGCGAATGTTGGGGCAGTAAACTGGGCGCAATGGGCAAGCTTGATTTAGGGGACCCATTTGAGAATGTTCGCGCAGAGGTGACAGCGAGTGGGTTGGTTGAATTAATGGTAAAGTCAGATTGATAGAGAAGAAAAATACGATTGAAATCCATTCATTAGATCGTGATTTATTGAGATATTATTTGGTGATAGGAAGTCCATGTAAGGATAGGTCGACAGAATTCACAGGGAAACTTAAAAATCTTCTATTCAGAATGTCGAAAATACCCGCGAAAAAAAAATAGAGTTGAGTATTTTATTTCCACAGCTAGCCCGTAGCTTCAAAATGCATTTTTTCAGACTAAACTTTTCACAGTCCACGATATTTACAAGTAATTCCAATATCCCACCAATATAATCTAATCACCAAGAGTATCTTTTGTGCTCCCGCGTCAGGTGGGAACGTTGTCTCGGTTGTATCTGTATTTCAATGGAAGATGCTCCGAGGAACCAGCGAAATTGATTCCTTTAATTGAGACCGGTGCATACTAGGGAAACACGCCAAAAAAGCGCCCAACATTTGTACATGGTTGACATTTGTAACATGAAAACGGGGTCAAGAGCTCGGTCGTGTTTCCTCCCTCCTATAACATGCATCAAGATTTATGTTCACGCCGTCCTCTCCTAAAAATACCCTAAACACAGCAACCCCAACGACGAAATAGCCGCCGAAATAAATTAAAAAGTGTGGAGTTAAAGTAAAAAACGAAATTCTTACTACAAATTATAATTTCAAAACATTTCAATTTCGTTCATTAAAACCATTACATACACGGACATATGAATATATCAGGACCTGCCCTAAGTGATAAAAACGTATTATTTCCCCCTCCCCATGGAGCCAGCTGGAGCTCCTCCTTGGACCCAGCTGGGCTTTACGAGAGCCTCGCTTGAATCAAAACAATGTGATGTCATCATTCTTGTCCTGACCAGCGCAGAGGTAACATCATACATTTTACGAAATAACACGGCAAAATATGACAGCTTGTGCTATAGACCTACCTAGAACATAGCGAATGTGGGAGTTTCTCTAGTAAGCTCGTCGCAGGTTACAGGGGTAAGAAATTATGAAACATTTGTAAAAGTGTCTTAACTAAACACGGCAACAAAATATTGCTATGTGAGTATTAGCGAACCTTTTCGGGGCAAGCATTTGTCCTTCGCAAATATGTTATTAACGTGGCAAGCAATTCGCGCTCCCATTTAAAAAGGTCTATTCATTCAAAGCAGATTTTGCTTTTAAGAACTAAATGGTGATATTATAATGCGAGATGCCTACGTACTGTCAGATTGATTTTTTAACGAATCACAGTATCTTTCGCCTCTTCACCCCCCATAGTTTGGTTTTACCCCTTATCTGTATCTACTGGTCTATTGAATTTGGATGTCTATGATTACATACGACTTATATCTAACAAAACATAATGAATTGTATATAAATATTGTCCATATGGACAAAATATTGTCGAAGTGGAGATTTTTTTAAAATTTTCTTATTTAAGGGTCGGGTTTGGAAAACATCGCTCCGCATTAGCAGTAGCATCCGCGTCTCGTAGCAGCAATACTAGAAAATTATATACGGGTAGTTAGAAAAATGTGTAAAGTTACTAGTGATTAAATTTTTTTTACTGTAATCTTACAAATTCTATAAGTTATACATACTGCAACTTTAGTTAAAACGTTGAAAAAGGCCTTCGCGATTATCTCTCCTGAACCTGTTGTAAACATTTTTACCAAAAATCCTTCCGTAATCTCAGAGTAAACATTATGTTAAAACATGCTATTAAATTAAAAGTGCTTCAGTGTATCTAGATTTTTATTGTAATTCGCCTAAACTTTCTGAATTTTTCAACTATTCTCCGCCATACAAAAATGTATGGCAAAATAATACGCCGCGCGATGTCTTATATAACGGTTGAATTTCACAGAATTCATTCAGTCGTGAGAGAGCGGTCAAGGTGGGACCACGCATATTTTTTTCGCAGCAATTTTGTTCGCTGTTTATTCGATTTTTGAAGGAATCATTGAGGAGATAGGTGTTACAGTAACCGGGTAAGTAGAAATAAAATATATCTAATAAATTATTTTTAACTTGATTTACAGTTTTACAGACTTTATTTTTATTTTTATTTTTAAACTTCAGGTACCTTCAAAATGGGTAAAAATAAAGGAATTCTTGCTTACCGTGCCATAAAAAATAGACCCTCCCACTGGAAGAAAAGGAGAATAAGGTAATAATAAGGTAATAATTCTATTCTCAGTACATGAAACGTCAAACGCATTTTGAAAACGTCTACAATAATATACCCAAAAGTGCGATAAAAAGTGAAGTGGGCCATTACAACCAGTGCAGTCCTGCGCAGTTTTTAGCGCGCTATCGACGGGTGTTTATGCCTCTAATTTTTTCCACCCGGAAGTACCAAAATATGTGTTTAAACAAGCTACAAAAACAAAACGGTTTCTATTTAGTGCGACAATAAAGACAACAAGTAACTCGACCCGCTGTATGCATGAACCATCACAGAAACAAATACAAGTGTTCTTACCGGAACTCCAACTAGTGCCGGTGGCTCTGTGGACTAATGCGTCGGAATTACTTTTTGCCCGATTTAAGTTCGAATTGCCGCACTCAGTTCGAATCCCACACCGGCGAAAATTTTTATTTTTAAATTTTTTATTCTTAATGAATTTCTTCTTTGTTTTTAATAAGCCATGTAAATTCCAAAGCCAAAAATGACGGTAGCAAGCTGTATAAATGAACTAAAGAGTGAGGTTGCGAAAATTCAGACAGTCAAGGACCAAAAAACAAAAAATACTATTGAACTCATAATAACGAGGTTGGAAGATGCAATTAACAAAGAGAGTCTCTCATTACAGGAAAAAATTATCGAATTACAAGAAAATATAATCGTGAGTGATAGAAAATATATCAGTAACTTAGAAAAATTCCAAAATCTCGAAAACAAAGCAACTACGAAAAGTTACGCTAGCATCGCCAGTGGAAAATACGCGACACCTAAAATTCCAGTATTCCCCGTTATAATAAAAACTAAAAATGAAAACGAAGACATAAAAGAAACCATCATAAAGAACGTCAAAATATCTAAACTGGGAATCGGAGTAAGCAGCATCAGGAAGACATCAAAAAATGAATTAATAATAAATCTACAAAAAGCGGATGATATGGCCAACATCAAAAATGAAATTACAAAATTAAAACTTGAAGGAATACACGTTGAAAACATTGATAAAAAAAGACCGTGCATGATCTTTAAAGGAATAGACGAAAAATATACACAAGAAGAATTTATATCAGATTTGATTCTGCAAAATGAAGACATAAAAATTATTTACGAAATGGACTCAAACCAGATAAAATACAAAGGAACCATACAAATTAAAAAATTTAAACAAAAAAATATAATTCTCGAAACCAGTGGAGATCTCAGAAATCTTCTAATTTCGAAAAAAAGCGTAAACCTTGGATTTTACCAAATTAAAGTGGAGGATTGCAACCCCCTAATGCAGTGTTACCATTGCCAAAAATATGGTCACACAGCAATGCGTTGCCTCCAACCACCGAACAAACCAATATGCCTTCATTGTGCGGGTGAACACAACTTAAAAAACTGCAACAATAAGAACGAAATACCAAAATGCATTAATTGCACAGAACTTAATTTAAAATTTAATACTACGACTCCAACAGACCACAAATCAAATAGTGAAAAATGCAAACACAGATTGAAAATGCTTAACTTTGCTCAAGAAAAAATTAATTATAATTCAAAATGACCGAATACATAGTAAAACAAATTGACGAAAAATACAAAATAAACCAAGAAATATGTCAAAATATTAAAGAAGTTAATAAGTGGTGCGTTACAAACAGTTCCCCCTTTTTATTACTACACATGAACATTCGAAGCATCGCAAAAAACCTTGATGAATTTTTGATAAATATAAACGATCTGTTTTTATCGCCCGCCTGCATAGTGTTAACAGAAACGCACTGTAATAACGATCAACACATTAATGCACTACCCAACTACAAAGGCATCGCAACAACAACACCAATTAATAAAAATAGTGGTATAATTATATTTGTTCATGATGAGTGTGAAATTATTAACATTGAAGAAATATATATACAACACGTAAATTGTCTAAAAATAGATATAAAATTAAAAAACAAATTATACAGAATTATAACAGTGTACAGAACACACAAATCAAACATAACTAACTTCATCAATGAACTATATGAATATCTAAGCAAATTATCGAAAATTCTTACTTTTGTATGTGGTGATTTCAATATAAACATTTCTGCTAACCATAACTCAATAGAAAAAAATAATTTCATTAACATGATGACGCATCTCAACTTTAAATCTTGTATTAATAGTAACACTCGAGAAATTAAAAACCAAACTCCATCATGCATAGACCATATCTGGTGTAATATACATTTAAATGAAATAAAAAATATTAAATCTACTGTTTGGAAAACCAATATAACTGACCATTACGCGTGTCTTATATTACATGAGACAAATAAAAAACTAAACACAATACCCAAATTAAATCTTCCATATTCCCAAATAGACTATGAATTATTAAAAAAATCATTAATAAATGAAAAATGGGAAGAAGTTTTAAAAAATAAATGCACCAACCAAAGTGCCTTACTGTTTGAAAAAACTTTAACTAAACACGTTTTAGAAGCAACAAAAACAACACAGATCGTCCCCAATTCAAAAACAAAGAAAATTAAACCATGGATTACTCTAGGATTAATAAAAGCCATTCGAAAAAAAAATAAACTTTATAAAATAACACAAAGGCCACTAGTTAACAATAAAATTGTACTATATTATAAAAAATATAAAAATATATTAACTACTCTAATTAGAAAAACGAAAAACGACTATTACTCAAAAATTATAACAGAAGCTAAAGACAATAATAAAAAAATATGGTCAACAATAAATGAAATAATAAATAAAAATAAAACATATAAGCACATATCTGAAATATCAGATGGGAAATTAATATATAATGTACAAAATGACACAAAAAAATGTTGTAATATTTTAAATAACCATTTTAATAACGTTGGAAAAAACCTAGCAAAATCCATAAATTCGACCAATATATCAAATCCACAACACAGAACACAATGTCAAATAAATAAATTTGAGCCAGTCACAGAAGCCGACATTGACAGAACTATTTCGGAACTAAAAGGAGGTTCTGCCCCCGGCTTTGATAACATAGATGCTAAGACAATAAAAGCGATGAAAACATACTTAATTCTCCCAATAACACATATAATAAACCTAAGTCTAGCAAATGGCGAATTTCCCAATAATTACAAAAGAGCAATTATAACTCCCATTTATAAAACAGACTGTCCTAAAGACCCACAAAATTACCGCCCGATTTCCCTTCTATCAAATATATCAAAAATATATGAGAAAATTGTAAAAAAACAAATTTGGACATTCTTAGATGAAAATAAAATAATCAATGATAATCAATTCGGCTTCAAAAAAAATACAAGTACTCACGACGCGATAGCAAAAATAACCAACTATTTATATACGGCCCTAGATTCCGATAAAAAATGTATCGGAATATTTATAGACTTGAAAAAAGCTTTCGACAGCATATCACATAAAAAATTAATAAATAAATTAAAATCTATAGGAATTAATGGGAAAGTTTTAGCATGGATAGCTAGTTATTTACATGAAAGACCACAACAAGTAAAATTACTAAATCAAGTCAGCGATTCAAAATATAGCGATTTTTCAATACCCCAAGGTACAGTTTTGGGACCATTGTTATTTATTATATATGTCAATGATATATTCAATATTTCTAAATATGGAGACATTGTCTCCTACGCTGACGACACAGTCCTACTACTAAAAGCAAACACTTGGTCTGAATTAAACAAAATGGCAAATACAGATATCAATGCACTAAAATTATGGTTTGATAAAAACCTATTGACTTTAAATTCTAAAAAAACCTATTATTTGCCATTTTTCATTAAAAAACAAGAAACACCTAAAGAAATAAACTTAATAATCCACTCTGTGACAAATACAGAAAACCACAAATGTAATATATCATGTTCAAAAATAGAAAGCAAAACTGATATTAAGTACCTGGGCATAACAATAGACCAGCGTTTAAAATGGTCTCCACACATAAATATTCTGAACAACAGAATAAGGAAACTAACATATATATTTAGATGTTTAAGAGATATTTTAAACGAAAAATTACTTAGAACCACATACTTCGCTTTCTGTCAATCAATTATACAATACGGCATTATAGGATGGGGCGGTACATATACAAATCAAACACAAACAATTTACATATCACAAAAACTAATAATAAAAACAATTTTAAAAAAACCCTACTCATATTCGTCAGAACTTTTATTCAAACAATTTAAAGTCAGAAAATTAAGTGCATTATACTTTTATCATGCAACATTACAAATTTATAAAGATAATATTAAAAACCAAGTTGCACCATTTAAAAATAACAGAAGTCTTAGACAAACATCAATACTTCCCACTCCAAAATGTAAAAAAAAAATTGGACAATTGAGTCATAAATATCTCGGAGCAAAATTTTTTAATTCATTACCAGAAAAAATTAGAAACATGAATACCAATATAAAACATTTTAAAACTCACCTTAAAAATTATACTGAAAACTTCGTTTAAATGGTAATTTAAATTTGATATAAATAAACCGAATGATATAAAAAAAGCAATACAATAACACCCCCCCATACACACAAGCCTTGCTTAATTATGGGGGTACATCAAATATATCTACCATGTAATTAAATACTGTACAAAATTTATTTGTAATTTATGTACCTTCTATTACTAATAAAAAAAAAAAAAAAAAAAAAAAAAAAAAAAAAAAAAAAAAAATGTCAATTTTTTTTTTTTTTTACTGATTTCTATCAAAGGTAGTTTTAAGGTGGACTGAAGTCATTTTGCTTTTTGACTTCTAAAAATTTCGGCATCCATCTTGAATTTCTCTGTAGTTATCTACCGATTTGGTTCAATATCAGAATTCGGGCGTTTAGAAGTGCACTGAACTCGGATCTAATGTCAAAATGCAAAATTTCGGCATCCATCTTGAATTTCTCGTGTTCTCTACCGATCTGGTTCAAAATCAGTATTGGGGAGTATTGGCGAGCACTGAACTCGGATCTAATGTCCAAATGCAACATTTCGGCATCCATCTTGAATTTCACTAGTTATCTACCTATTTGGTTCAAAATCAGGATTAGGGCGTTTGGACGTGCACTGAACTCGGATCTAATGTCAAAATGCAACATTTCGGCATCCATCTTGAATTTCTCTAGTTATCTATTTGGTTCAATATCAGGATTCGGGCGTTTAGAAGTGCACTGAAATCAGATCTAATGTCAAAATGCAACATTTCGGCATCCATCTTGAATTTCTCGTGTTCTCTACTGATCTGGTTCAAAATCAGTATATGGGAGTATTGGTGAGCACTGAACTCGGATCTAATGTCCAAATGCAAAATTTCGGCATCCATCTTGAATTTCTTTAGTTATCTACCGATTTGGTTCAAAATCAGGATTAGGGCGTTTGGACGTGCACTGAACTCGGATCTAATGTCAAAATGCAAAATTTCGGCATCCATCTTGAATATCTTAAGTACTTTGACGATTTGGTTCAAAATCAGGTTTAAGGAGTTTGGGGTTCACCGAACTCGAATTTAATGTCAAAATGCATAATTTCGACGACCATTTTGAGTTCTCTACCGATTCCGTTCAAATTGTCACTAAGTTTTATTGAAAACAACGACAACAACCATTGATAAATCGAATGAATTTCGATGTTGGGTAAATTCTGGGTTGTATTATTACAAATAAATTTATTTTATATGTTTTTTTAGAAAAGCAGCAGAAGCAATATAAATGACGTCGTTATAACAGAAACTATCAGTGAACATGTAAGTTTTTTAAATAAACATAAGCGGCCTGAGTAATGGCCTTCCATATAAACTTTTTGCTATAATGAATGATCTACCACACTTTTTGTGAATGTTTAGAATTATCGATAATAGACCTGGAGAAAGGATGATGTCATTACAAAATGACAGTCTTATGAATAAATGAGGAGCTAACACTTATCACTCTGCATTGTTTTGTATTTTTTTATTAATAAGTTTACATTACAAATGTATAGTATAATGTCCTCCACGCTAGGAATTCACCTGTGTTGTGGAGGACATTTTTCAATTTTAAAATTATATAATAGTAAACAAGTATATAATAGTAACTTTGTTATTTTTGGATAATGCTGTGAAATAACTATAATAATTGTAAGTAATAATTAATTTATTTTGAACTTACATATAACATTTGCAATTTTACCTGTAACACGCACAACACGAGTTACAGCGTGTTTTATACAAAGAAAAAAAAACTTTTCAATAGCCTTCTATAAAAAAACAGAGTGGTAGATACTTTATGTATCGCCCTGGTGTAAGACCACTATTCAGAATTGAAACGTTGCTTGAAATGGCTTTAGCCGTGTGTGGTGACCAAATCTGAATAGCCAGGTACTTCCCCTATATTATTCCTCTCCCACCTTATTCAGCCTCACAACATACCCCAATCACTGGCCCCAGGCGATTGATAACAGTTGGGACTTTGTAAGGTACATAAAAATAAAAATAAAACATTTAGTTGTTTTATAAAAATTTGTCTGAACTTCTTTATATTTTTGACTGTCTTTTTCTAAATGTGCTTCGTTCTACTTTATGTATATCAAAGATAAATTGTAAAATATATTCTTTCTTACTAGGTATTAATAAAAATCTGTATGCATATAAATAAACTTTCAAAAACAAAACTACCTGTTTTTTAATTTCTAAGGCACAGAGTAAAAACTGATTGTCGTAACTTATTCACACCCATTATTTTCTGGTAAAATTATAAAAAAAATTAATAACATTATACAAACCATATATGAACCAGAAATTTTTTCTACATCAAAACACCATTAGATTCTATGTCACATTGAGTCAAAAACTAAGACGTCTGTAAAGGTCCAGGGGCTAAAAAAAGTCTATGTATCCTTGCCCTTGCATAATATGATTTATAGTCTGTCGAGCTGTATCAATTATGTTGGAAATAAATTAAAATTTTACAAAGCAAGTGTATTTTTATTCCGTATTTTATCAAAATGCTGAGCAGCCGTGCCTGAATCTAACCAAAATACACAGTAGATCGCGGCGGCCGAGCTTGTTTGCAACTACCAAAAATACCTAACTGCAGTGAATGGGCAGTTTGACCCAGGCGCAAATGTCTCTATGAGCTATCCACGCTATTCCACAATATGATTCTTAGTATGTTAAGCTGTATCCATTATTATAGTAGGAACTAAATTTTAATTTTAGAAGGCAAGTGTATTTTTATTTCCTAAGTCCGTAGTGTCTAGTATACCCACATCTCCTCTAGTCAGACGCAGCCGGTCAGCTGCGGCCGTGTTTGTCTACAAGTACAAGAAATACCTAACTGCAGCGTCAGCGCGGTTTGATACCCGACCCTTAACCATTTATCCACATATACCATCTCATTCGATAAAAAGCTCGCGTTTTCTTAAAAATAATATTTTTTATCATTTAGTCGTTCAGATTTCTCCGAAATAACATCTATTTAAACCATTGACGTATGATGTACCTTGATCGAAGATTTAAACAGAATAACAACAAATAATTGTGTTGCCTCGTTTAATTTTCTATGAAATAGATATATCTATTTGCTATGCGCAAAAAATTCTGAGCAATAAGTCACGTAGTCACTTCATCATCAGTCGAATAAAACACTGTGTTTTTAAATTATTATTGATTTCTTAAAATATCAAACATGGAGGTCTAGCACAGATCGATAACTTTACAATATCGGAGATAGGCGTAACTTCCGATGATTCTATTCTGGTTTTACCGTTGACAGCCGAACCGATATTGACAGGAATAAGTAAGAAATCTATATACGCTGGCAATACAGGAGATTTTTTCTATGAATTGTCACTCCGAAATGTCAAATGCCAAGTAATTATAAATTTGCATTGTTAGGTTGAAATACTAACCTAAATATGCATTGGAAGTCCGAATTTACTTGATGACACCAAACGGGAGTTAATTAGTTAATGAGGTATTTGGTCATATTTCGACCACTTTCGTTTCTCAAAGATCGAACGGAAGAAATTGGTCGTGTCATAGTTGAATTATTACATTAAGGACATTGAATCTTGGCTTAAAGAACTATTGGAAAATGAACTTACTAGAATATTATTCTTAAAAAATCGTCGTGGAAGTTTCTGGAAAACCTTACGCAAAACTATGGAGCTGAACCATAGAAGTCGCTGAAAACATATCCAAAACATAGTCCCCCTCAGCACAGGATCTTCTAGTGAGGAGAACTACGAAAATAAAATGGCTGTGCTAAAATTCTCTAACCAATTGTTGACCGCGCTCGCAAATATTGATAACTGACCATAGATGACGGATTTCGTCAATATCGCATTGATATAGCGTTTTATCGATCGTCCATGCTAGACCTCCAGCAAACCATACGAGTAGATGATTCCTCCATTTTTTTGTACATTAGTAACCAGTACAACCGTTTAGATTTATTTTCCCAATTCCTCGGAGTCCCAACCAATATCCTCATTACTACCGTCAAAGAACTCCCGAAACTATAAATAGATATCGGGTGGGCCATAAACATTTGCACTTTTGTAATCGTGCTAGCGGGGAATCCGAACGGAGGGGAGCGGGCCACTTATGCATTGCTCCTCGCTTCTTGGAAATTTATTCACAATAGATCGCTTTACGGGAGAGCAACGTGCTATCTGGGTAAAACATTTAAATGATTTTGTTCTTTTCTGTTCAACAATGATTCTATTCTGTTTTACACAACATGATGCACGCCGCCTATTTTGTTCGCATCACCAATTACAGCGCGTCTAAGTGTTAATTAAATTAAATCGTGGTTTAAAAAATTTTAAGAAACCGTCAGGAAAACTAACAGGGCGGTCATGTAGAAAAAGAAATTGGTTAAAGAAATTTTTCCTAACAAACTGATCTCGCGCAGAGGATAAATTCCATGGCCTCCCCGCAGCCCGGATCAAACCCCAGATGTTTTTTTTAATCAATGGTATACATTTGTTTATACATATATATTATCTTACAAGTGGAGTCTATGTAAATAAACCAGCGACTACACTCCAATAAAGGGAAAACATGCATTAAGAAATGGTCAACATATCCCGAGATTTGTGTCGAAAATTTTTCTAAAATCTAAGGGCCTGATTTGAGGAATGTCAGCGGCGAGATGGCGGCCGTTTTGAGAAAATTATTTTTACGAAATGATTTTCCAGGATATTTTTTTCTGATCAATAATCATTTATTTAAATATAATCTGTATTTTTTTCACAATTATTTCAAAAGTGCAAATGTTAACGGCCCACCCTATACAACTGCGCACAAAATGTCTCGCTGGAAATTTTCCGAAACGCCGAGATTTTCCAATGGTCCCCCCTTTGAATTAACTCTCCGCGCTCCGGCGGATCCCCTATAAATCAGGCAGGGAACAAACAATCTCCGAGGACCGGACGGATGTTATCGGAGGTTACAAAAGGAAAGGTAGAGTACAGTGGAAGATGGAAGAAGTGAGGGAAGAGTTCTCTCCCCTGTTTGGCGGAGAACGTGCTAGAAAATCTACACCTAACGTGTTGCTTAACGACGCGGAGTTGCGTCAGAAAAGGGGATTGATGTTTTTAAATAGGTGTTTACCTACCCAGTTTGTTCTAACATACACATTATAAAGATTTTTTATTTTTTATTAATGTTTATTAACGATGAGTATAATGATATTACCTAACTATGAAACATACTGGAGGCGAATTCCCGTTATTTATCCTTAGCTAAGGAATATTCCTATTCCCTTCATTTTAGCTTCTTAAACTAGATCGCTACGCGACTATCTCATTCGCAATAGTTTACGTGAAAGCTAAAATGAGGAGGATAGGTACCTACATATATTCCTTAGCTAAGGATAAAGAACAATCTTAAAATTATTCAAAAAAATACAAAGCAGAGGGGTGGTAATTAATAAATCCCGTAAAGAATGCAAAAAATAAAACCTACTGATTTTTTTTTAATGTGAATACCGCACGAGAATCCCATCTGCTCCCATCTGAAGGCAGTGGGACTATGGGATCTTCAATTTCAATTGGGGTATGTTTTGTGGCTGAAGGTAGTGGAGATTGGAAGGAGATGGAAAAGAGAAAAGTGGGGAAGTACCTGAATATTCAGATCTGATCACCAAACACGGCTACAGCCATTTCAAGCAACGTTTCAATTCTGAATGGAGGTCTTACACCAGGGCGATACTGAGGTATCTTCCACTCTGGAAAGTGCCTGAAATATAGCTTACATTATTCTAAAATGATTAAATTGTGAAAACACAAATTTATTAAATAAAATTTATTTGCGCATGCCGGGTTCGAACCAGCGACCTCCGGATCGTTAGTCGAGAACTTTCCCCCTCGGCCAAAAATTGAGCAACATTTAAAACCGAAAACGTTACGAAAGATGAACTTCATGTAGGTTCTGAACATTAAAATACTAAAAACGATCAAATTCACTAGCTAAGTTTAATTAAAATCCTAAAAACGATACATAAAATTAAAAGAAACCGATGGGGTAAAATGGAGTACCATTTAAAACATAAAAATTATGGAAAAAAGAAAATCTGAGTAAAAATAAAATCCTAATCATTATCAAATCCACTTTGAATTACTGTGTACTGGAGATAACATTTTTTTATTTTATTTTTTTTTATTGTTTTTATTTCTTGCTAGAGCAATTCCGATGAGTTACAGAACTCATTTTGGGACAGGAGGAACATACAAATCATGGGTGGGAGGAAATAGTTAAAATTTTACATAATAATTTGGATATTAAAATATAAGATTCACATACAATATAGAAGAAAAATAAAAGACAGGTTGAGTAGAATAAACAGCAATGGAAAACAATTAAAGAAAAGGGGAACAAGGTTATACAGATATGGATGATTACAACTTAATGGAAAAGAAAAGAAGAGAAAAGAAACAAGACAATTGAACATGACAAGAAAATTACAAAGTTTTATCCTTATACATACTTAAAAAATATTCTTTTAAAGCATTATTCTGATTTTTTTTATTTTGCTGGATTCCCTTGTACATATCTGGTAGCGAATTATATAGTGTATAGGCAACATATTTCAGAGATTTTATCCCATATTTTGTAGTGTGTGTTTGAGGTATGCGGATTTTATTGCTATTTCGAGTATTGAGAGTGTGGATGTCTCGATTGTAAAGTGGCTTGATGATAGTGTGAGTTGATTGTTGGGTAATTTGTAGGATGGTGCTTGTGATTTCATGTTTAGGAAGGACTGTGATTGGAAGAATACCGGAAACTAAATAGATGTCTCTGACATGGGTGTCCCATGGAAGTCCAAAAACATTTCTGAGTGCTCGGTTTTGAACCACCTGCAGATCAGCTATCAATTTCTTTGAGGCAAATTAAAATCATAAAAACGATAAAAACACTGCGATAAAGGAGGATTAATTAACTGCGTTCTCCAAGTAACATTAAAATCCTAATACGATAGATAGGAAGAAGAAAAAAAAGAGTGAAAAAGAATTAACCAATTCGGACTATTTTGCGAAAATCTACCAGGAGCAGATAAAATCCAGGAAGTAAGGAAGGAGTGGGAGTACTGGGTAGCGTGTATTATTTTCTTCAGTAGAAGGTAGAGGTAGAGGGGTGGAAGTGGCCGCGTCCCTCGCCTCTTAGCTAGAGATTAATGAAGGGCCGTTTGTTACCGCCAAGGGACAGGTGGCGCTGGCTACATCCGGAATGGGATGTTCGAATTTCGAGCAGAGGAAGTGGAATCATTGTTAATTAGGATTTAATTAATAGGAATGTATCTGTTGCGGAAAACCACTCGGAATTATTATTTATTCACGGGTGACGTATAATTTAATCTATGTAGAATACGGAGAGGTATCCGTGTATTTGGAAATATACGGGATTTAAGAAATGGAGGGTTTTGATGTACCTAAATGAATTAACAATGTGAGATAAAAGAAGCCCGCCGAAAAATATTTTTGGGGAAACATTTTTTTAAGCTGATCTCCGGTATTGTACTGAATCCACCTACTCGTACGTTAAAGGAGATTAACCTATATGTCCCTAACGCGTATACCCGTGGGAGATCCCACGCACTTTTTTATGCTCCGAAAGCGCGAAATTCTTCTGCATTGAGCATCGACATCTTCAATGTTACCTATTAAGAGTTCAGTAACTATCTTTTGACGTACGTCTCAACATAGTGAAACTGCCCCCACGGACTTTTTTTCTTATTTTAAATTTTGTAATTTTCTCTTTAATAATTTGGTGTATAACTGTTTTATGGAGAACCTGAATAAAATAAATAAATAGAATAGTGGTAAAGCGATACCACAGGCGTCAAAAAATGGCATCATTTTTCCCCTCAGTTTAAAATCCACTCTAATTACATTGAAAATATTCAGCATATATTTCTAAGACTATAGATAAGTATAAACTTAACTATAAACTCGGTCTACCTACAGAAACCATAAGTAACACTTAAAATGAAAGAAATAAAATCATTACATAGTATAAAATAAAGTACAAAAGTACAAAGTTATAGCTACATTCATTCATTCATTCAAAAGTATAAAATGAAGTCGCTCAAAATGTATGTGCGCATTGATTTTTTAAACTACGCAACGGATTTTCATGCGGTTTTCATCAATAGATAGAGTGATTCAATAGGAAGGTTTATATGTATAATACATGCTTATTATAGTAGAGAAAAGTCGAGAAATTAAAATATTCAATTCAGGCAGCGGGCGGCGGGGAGCTGGCAAGCGGGTAGTGTGGATTTTATAAAGGTTGGGTAATGGCGTTGTGTTTCGTTAGCCACAGCAACGTGTGGCCGGGTCTGCTAGTTATATATAAACCATAAGTTACGCTTAATGAAAGAAATAAAATGATTAAAACAATCAGAAAACTTATCTGAATTTTATTTTTAAAATAGTTAATGGTAAGACTGCCCTGATTTACTCAGATTAATTTTAACTTCTATATACTAACTAGAAATACTCTATCTAATAAAATTATAATACCAAGAATTTTAACTGCCTACAGTGGGGGGGAGGGGGGGGGTGTAAAGATTATCTAATTGCGAATGCTCTGAGAATCGGAACGCTGCTTAAAATGGCTTTAGTCGTGTTAGGTGACCGCATCTGAATCCCCGTTTCATCTTCTCTATCTGCTATCCCAACCTACTCCCTTTAGCCTAACAAAATAACCCGCATGGGGATGTCATAGTTCGACTTGCTCCGGGCAGTTGAGACTCGTGCGGTATTCACATTCAACGAAGATAAACAAGGATTGTTGAGTATTGTGTCGACCTATTTGAAATATTTAACTTTATTTTCCAACTGTCATTTTATATTTAAAATCATCTTGATTCATTTATGCCTATGGAGTCTTTTACTTTCAATTTAACGTCTGTGTCACATTTTAATTTATTTTATTCAGCAAAATTGCCTTTTTATCATTTTGTCCATGCTTTCACGAGAAGCAAAAGGTGTCAAATCATTTGGAAACTATTGTCAATTTTGATTTCAAGATACGTTTCAATTCTAAATGGTGGACCGAAATAAATAACCCATTAAAAATATACTTTATGTTATTCGTTGAAACCGGGTTTCGAAAACACGATTTTTCGGTCTAAAGCAAAGAAAGTTACTAAATAAATCATTCACCACTTCACTTTCGAATCCCTTCATTAATAAAAAGGCCTTCATCTTCCCTAACGTACTGTTTTAAGATGAGGGTGACATATTTAACTCATGATTTACTGAAAACATATTCATTACAATCGGAGAAAATAATGACTTTCGAGAGAACCAATAATAATATTGTCGCCATTTTTTCAATTATTCTTCTGCATGGAACTAAATTAACCCCGGACAAAAGGCGGACGGGTGCAACAAGCCACTGAAACAAAAATTGATTTTGTAAAACATAAAAAAAATTCAATCGGTTACAAGGATTTTTTTTTTCGTTTTCCATTAAATCCGTAGCACAACACGGCGTAAATCAAATAAGCCTGCCTCGTCACTCACAGAACAGGGTTGAATATCGACACAGAAACAACCAGATTATCCTTTGCACTCTTTACAGGATCAAAAAAAGCCTTTGGCATCAGGCAGTCTAGTAAGTATGATAATAAGACTCATGCGAGAGAACGTAACGCGATAAGTTCAAGCTTTTACGAAAGAAAATGTTTAAGACTAAAAACTTTGGTGGCTGACGAAAAATGGAGACGTCGAATTCTTACTTTCGACCTGACTTTTATTTTTTTATTATAATGGTATTATAGGCGACCCTGATTTACTCCATATACCAATAAGAAATTCTCGATAAAGAATTATTTTTAATTAAAACTACGATTTTACTACAAGAACGCTATAATAACACACCTCAAAAATAATAATAATGTTAATTTTTATTATTGATGTAAGCAAGACTTTGATTTTTTTAGTGTAAGTCTAAATGATTTTTGTCTGTCACTAACCAAGTGAAGAAAAAAATATAATTATTACAACTTCTAGCAAGGTCTTGACTTGACTTGATACTTCTATTTTATCGAGTTTTTTTCTGACTTTTATCATTGCTTTCTTATAATATAATCTTTTACTATTATAATATACATTTTTTATTATCATTTCGTGTTACCAATTCTGGAAATTGGACGCAAGTCGTGCCGAGTGGCCGAGTTGACATCGCGTTTGGGTCCCACCCGGACGTCGTGTGTTCAATTCCTCGGCTGGCAAAGTCCTCTATCAAGACACAAGCAACATTTTCCGCCTTCTGTGGTGGTAGCTGGAGATTTTCAAATATTGTCAGGTAACCCGGGAAAATTTATCTATCTTTAAATAAAAATGAATAAATATAAAATTATGCAGGTATTTTGTGGTATACATCGGTGGACAAGTCTCACAGCAATAACTCCAAATTTCTAAGCGAAGCGTTGATAATTTCTTTAATTTAAGTGGAGTATTGCATAGTTCGTTCTGCCTATTGTAGATTTCCACTGTTCTAAGGTAAAATAGGTATTTTAATAATAATAATAATAATTGGATAATTTGTAGAGCGCCGTTTTTGTGAAAAATCACCTCAAGGGCGCTTTACAATTTATTATGAATCTTAGGCTCTATCTAATTTTATTATTTACAAATAGATACAGAAACATACTTACCTGCAGGACACTTCCGATAAAACACACTTTATTAGAAAACACACTTTATTTTTTGTTTATATAATGACCATTATAAGATTATTCCTACTCTAATATAAAACATGTGCCCCCCCCCCAAAAAAATCAATCCAACAATCAAAAAATCCACATCATCATAAATATAATAAATGATTTGACAACAATAAAATTAGGTCAATAATAATTCATAGTACTTGTAAGGTATTTCCCAAACAATATCGAAGTTAGCTACAAAACCACCAGCGATAACCAAAATATTTAGAAATTCGACAGTCAAACTTAGTAACAAGTCAGACTTAGAAAGAAATGTAAGAAAAACCCATATAGTTGAATAAAATCCTTGTAGACCACCCTTCTCCCCAATATGTTACCTATATAAACTGTAGGTCAAAAATAATTTTTACCAGTCTGAAGATGGCTTAAACAAGCTGAAACCGGTTACGTTCAAATAAATAAAAGAGGAAATAAGTTTCATTTTTGTTTTATTATATTATTATTTCCTAGCTGCAAATTTGTAAAATTAAAAAAAAAAGCGTTTTCATAGATTTCAAAGGAAGCGTAGATTATAAAATCTAGTTGATTATTCTCCAATGGCGTGGACAGAATGGCCGGTGTTTCCAACACACTATGTATAAATACCTTTACACGCGTTCACTCAATCATACACGGCCCCACGTTGGGCGCCATTTATTCAAACATTTTCACTCGAATCATTTCCCGGCGAGCGCTCCATCATAGCGGGAGAGGTGATGGGAAAACGGTCGAGTCCGGTACGCAGTGGAGGCAAGCAACGCCTCTCTAACACTTCATCGCAGGAATCGCCATTATTTGATCCCAGCACTGAAATTTAATTCTAGGTAATTCTGTTATTAGAGTCGTAAATTGAAACTATTAATGATGGACTATTAGTGGTGGTTAACTGGAAATTTTAACAAAATTAAGTGTGAAGCAAACTTGAGTACAATTCTTCCGTTTGGAACCCACATTACAAAATTCACGTACAAGCAATTGAAAAATACAAAACACTTCTTCAAACACAGCAAACTTGTTTTGTGGCACCATTTTAATTCAAAATTAATAAGTCCTTCGTTTTAACCTTTTTTTATTGTTTAAAAAATCCACCATGTTTCGTAAGCAATGCTTATTTCATCAGTTATTTCATATTAAGTAAACTAAAGTTTAAGTAAACCCCGATGAAGTAAGCATTGCTTACGTGGTGGTTTTTTAAACAATAAAAGTGGTTAAAATATAGAACTTATTCATTTTAAATACCAAATAAACTTAATTAAAAGAAGACAAAAATCTGGAAATCTGGAAACAGAAAAATCAGAAAAAGATTTTGGCAACTCTGGGACTCGAAACCAGGACCTTCGGCTTTCCGGGCCACTGCGCTACCAACTACGCTAAGGTGTCCCTATCGAATTCGGTCATTTTTAACTGTATCATACTTCGACTAAGAACCATCGACATTATGTTCATTTTTCTTAACGCATATTTTATTGACTGCTATTTTTATGTATGATTGCAAGATTCAAACCCGAACTAAATGCTATTTAGATAATGTGGATAATTTTTTATCCATTTTATTTATAGTATGCGATATCTATTGACTTTTTTGCAAGTCTAGGATGAATATTTATTTTTATATGAGTACTTTTAGTTTTGTTAAATTACGACAATCTTTTAAATGATTAGAATATGCTTAAATTGTCGGACAGAAGGATTTTTACTGACTTGCTATTTTCTATAAAAAATTCATATTGATGCATTTGATTGAGTTCAGAATTTCTTGCATTGATAAACTTTCGGATTCCACTGCGTAATACTACAAGTCGGCAATTATTTCAGTGCACAAATTCTAGGACTAACTACCACGTGAATTCCTCAATGCCCAGAACACTAATAGAGGGAAATAATTATGCCGAGTCAGTCGACATCTCTAATTTATCATTAAATCTAAATAAATACAAATGAGTGTTACTGAGGCAATTCAGTTATATATAATACTGTGATTTTTACTATTCCTATGTAAACGGTCTTAAAAATGGTGTTAATAATTATATAAATATTTTTTGTATTTCTATTGGCATCAACTATGTAACAATTTTTAGACATTTTGTTTTAAAGACTTTTACATTACATGTACATTTGTTACTTAAATTTAAAAAATTATTCTACGAGTTTCGATACATTCGTGTCGGTTCCATGCCAACTCAGAACCACCTCAGAAAGATCATTAAAAGCTACGAAAAAATAATTTTAAAATAGCCGGTAACCCTAACCTAACAACCTATTTAACCATTATTTTATATTTTTTTATAGTCATTCTTAATGACTATTCTGAGGTGGTTGGTTCTAAGTTGGTTTCATTCTGAGTTGGCCGGTCACCATTCGTGTCATTCACCAGTAAACCCAAAACTAACTTAAAATTTATACAAGTACAGAAATGATTACATTTTATTAGGTGGGGTTCTCTCCCTCCCCCAAAATCACCCCTTCCGCTACCGCCACCTAATAGAGAGAGACAAGACGATTTTTTAATTTTTATGTGCATTACAGATTAATATAATCCGATAACAATACACATAACATAAACATAACTTTAAACGAAATTTTTTACAGAGTTCTTGCCTAAAATGACTCTTAAAACCTTCAAGGCCAATGTTGAAAATGTCGAGAGACCTATAGATATTATTTAGCAGCACCATACCTCTTGTCATGCTGTGCTAGGCTTACTTAGTTTTATCACAAATACGCCTCAGGAATCTCATTTCAACAGCATTCAGTTTACTTTCATCCTCTGAAAGTTCCATGCCTCACTGCCTTACATCAGGGTAGGTACCAGGACTCCATTGTGGACTGTTAGCTTCGCTTCTTTTGACTGTTTTTTATTAGCGCCAACTGCATTCAGTCCTTTATTAATGGAGTTACCTGCATTTACCCTTCTTTCAATATCTCTATTAGCCTTCCCATCACTCTTTTAAGTAGATAGATCAAGTTCTAGTCGGTAATTGGAGGTAGCCCAAGGATTAATTTTATAATAGTTTTCTGTGCCTTTATGATTGGATCTAGTGCAGATGAAGTGCCACTTCCCCATGCTATTATACCATACTGAATAATAGATTGACAGACTGCAAAATAAATCATTTTCAAGTGTTGTAAGTCGAGAAAGTTTCGTATCGTACTGAAAATACTACCCAGAGCACCACTTCCCTATGTATGGAAATTGAATAAGGACTTTACATCATTTTTTTATCACGTGGAAACATTGAGAAAGCCTGGCGCACACCTCGAATCCATACAAACAGTCCCTAACGCGTCTAACTGACCGAGCTCGCAATGCCAGCGGTAGAGGTAGTCGGAGTAATATTTATTGGGATAAAAGGTGCGATGGGCTGTTGAATAAAAAGAAAGTGCTTTTCGAGGAGATCAAACGAGATTCCGGCTTAAAAATATGTATTTCCAATGAAATAACACATTTGAATCACCCGGAGCGTGCCAAATGCGTTTTAGCTCTTAGGCAATCGGAAATTATGTGGTTTTTATTTATCAACCGGCGCAGAACCCTGAAAAATCACGGGACAATCTGAATTCATGATACGTAAGTTCTAACAATTTTATGTTAAAATATTATTTTATAGGTAGGACTATCGACTGTCTAAATTCTTCACACAACAAGTTTCAATTTTGAAAATGATATTTAAATTCAAAGCAAATCCGAGTTCGTTGAACGAGAGTTACATAGACAGACCCACAAACTCGAATTTGCTTTGAATTTAAGTGCAATTTTCTAAATTGGAATTGATTGTGTGAAGAATTCAGATAAAGCATACTGTACCTGCCTATAACATAATATTTTAACAGAAAATTTACAAAATTGAAACTTATTTGTCAAGAATTCGGACTATCTCGTTATTTTTCACATGTGTGCGCTGGCAATATTCTAAAATGTCATCGAGATAATCTACAAGGTACTCTACTAGAGAACAGGCCTGAGCGCGAGATCACTAAGTCAGTGCTGTCGCAAAGTAAATTTCACTGTTTAAAATAGTCTAATCACTCTATTTAATATACCTAAAAACAAACTGGTAGAACAACACACAAATCTGCAGTAATAAACGAGTATCAAAAACAATCCCTACCATATGCAATCCCTACCATATCCCTACCATATGTAAAAGCCCCTACGGGCGTATAAGAACAATAAATAAATAAAAAGATTGGGAAATATCACCAGTCTGTACGGTAAAAAAAAAAAAAAAAAAAAAAAAAAAAAAAAAAAAAAAAAAAAAAAAAAAAAAAAAAAAAAAAAAAAAACTAGTAGATGGATTATAGATATTATTTTCTTTTGACTTGTGGAATAAAATGACTTCTGACTACAGTAAGCTTAATATGAATCCCCAGAGGTGTTCAACGTATAGGCAAAGTAAATTTCACTGTTTAAAACAGTCTAATCATTCGATTTTATACGCTTGCACTAAAACAACACACAACTAACTAACTAACTAACCATCCCGCCGTTTCCCCGCAGGGGTAGGCAGAGAGGACGGACCGCCAAACATCCCGGTCTTTGCACACATTCCTTGCCTCGTTTACATTCATACAACGTCTCATACATTCTGTTCTATTATTCTGACTCTTGACATCGACTCTCGACTTCTTCTACCATTCACATCTGCGTCATATATTCTCCTTACACTCCTTTCCTCGTTCATTCGCTCTACATGCCCAAACTCATCTTACTCATCACGCTTACATCAGCCTTGCATTCTTTGCGGATTTCCACATTTCTCACACGATCATACATGCCTTTACCACACATACGCCTAAGGGATCTCATTTCTACAGCGTTCAGTCTACTTTCATCCTTCCTCTGCCAGTTCCATGCCTCACTGCCATACATCAGGGTAGGTACAAGTACTCCATTATGGACGGCTAGTTTCGCGTCTTTGGACAGTTTTTTGTTGGTGCCAACGGCGTTCAGTCCTCCATTAATAGAGGTACCTGCATTCATCCTTCTTTCAATATCTCTATCAGCCTTCCCATCTCTCGTAAACATACTTCCCAAATAAACGAACTCATCCACCTGCTCCAAGTATTCATCATTCACAACTATATTGCATACTGTTTGCGTACTCTCTCTTTCAAACACCATGACTTTAGACTTACTTACATTCATCATTAAATCATTCTTCATACATACTTCGTTCATCCTTGACACGAGAGACTGTAGATCTTCCATACTGTTAGATATCAGCACCGCATCATCAGCATACAACAGGCAACATACTTCCAGATTACTCAATTTCGCGCCCAATCCCATCTCTTTCAATTCTTGCATACAATTATCCATATATAGATTGGATAACCACGGCGACATTACGCAGCCTTGTTTAACACCTTTTGTGATGTCAAACCACCCCGTAAAATCGCCGTTCACCCTAACACATGCAACGCTTCCCTCATACAGAGACGCAATTGCCAGTATGAGATACTTATTCACTCCATACTTGGTAATAACGAGTGTCAACAACAATCGCCGACATTTGCAAACTAGTAGTTGTATTATATAGATATTATATGTAGATATTATATTCCTTCGACTGTTGGAAAAAATTGATTCTTCTGACTACAGTTAGTTTAATGTGAATCTCTGAAGGTGTTCCACGTATAAAGGCACCGGTGGTGTTAACCTTTCCTGGTCTGTAATGCGTAAATACTACACATTGCTTCTAATAACTTTTATATCTCTATAAATATAATGAATTCTGGGTTCAGATTTTAGGTATTCCTCCGTTATACATTTACACACTGAATTAAAAAATTATATTTTAAATAATTAGCAAATTTAATTCAAAATCAGAGATATTTTGTTAAATATCGGGAATAAACCACAAATACAATCAACCGTGTGCCAGTGCGGACCGTGATACGCGAAGAGTGTGCGGGGGGAGATGACACGCTATGTGACGTCTCGCTCTACTTTGCTATACGGGAACACGAGAAACAGAGACCGCCGTGTTGTGTTTCGACCGTCGATACCTACGATCGCGTAGTAGCTAAACATACATAGCTATATGTATGTATTGGGTAGCAGCCCAGCGGCAAGCGCATCAGTCGTTCGCGGGCAATCCTTTGAGATGTTCTCCTCGCCCGTTTTTTGAGCAACGGACGATGGTTTTTTCATGTTTTCAGCAATTAAATTACAATTATTATCACTTTTAACACAAATTACGAAAAACAAAAGCGATTAGCTATGAATGTTTATATATTTCCGATATGAAATCGATGATTTTAACACGTGAATTGATTACACAGCACCGGAGCGCGCGTATTTTTATAGCACAGTAAGGGAAAGGTTAATAATAGGGGATAGATTTAAATTGAATTGTCGGTGGTGCCATGTATTAGAGGCAGGCCGTTTCTCATTCCTTATCAATTTATTCAATCTGTTATACCTTATCGAACGGTAGTCAGAAGGATTGGGTCCTGAGTGTAGAATGGTTTCAATCAAAGTGTGCGGTGCGTCAATCCACGAACCACCCTTGTCAAAATATTCGATAGGGAGACCATTATACATTCATTATGTCGCAGGAGAGTGTACACCTATATTACATTATATACTCGTAACATGGTACAATACGTATTCTGACATATCCAAGAGGTGTTTATCCGACAGTCGTAATGTGTTTGTGTGCATAAATATTTGATACTAACTGGTTCCCGGCATGCGTTGCTATACCATATTCAAAGAGATACATTGTTTCTCCCTGAATCATCTTTCCCGTACGTCCCCGTTTCCCTCCCGCGCCCCCTTCCTAGCTAGCTTTATAAATTATAGCCTATATGTTATTCTGATGTATGAGCTATATTATTGTAATGTTTCGTTGAAATCCATTCAGTAGTTTTAGCGTGAAAGAGTAACAAACTGGTAAGAAACTAACGAAGATTTAAGGAAAATCACGGGATATTCTTTTTTTATTACATTAGCTCCACACGGAGGCCCTGAAGAAAACATTTCCCCTCAGGGTTTATGTCATTTTTGGGGATGCTGTGTGGAGGGTCTTTTTAGGAAAGGAAGGAGAGGATGTTCTGAGAAGGAAAGTGGTATGAGGGGTGGGTAGGAATCTGGGGGTCAGTGTGTCCAGGAGTGACGGACTCCCTCAACCACTCTTTCTCGATCCAACCTGCCATGCAGCTGGTGGGCACACGCATCCTCCGCCGCCCAAGACCAGGTACCATGAACCCGGTTACCCCTGCTAAGTCACCAATTCTGTTGTTTTATTTTCGTTCCTAGCTCGGTTGGGTATTCCCCTGAAATATTCCTCGCTTGTCTCCTGTGTCATCCTCATTTCTTTCGTACATTGTGATTAACGTGAACACGTGAAGGAACCTATTGGATGACATGAATTAGTGTAAAGTTGTTATTATGTTAGTGTTTTTAAAAGTGTTGAAAGACATCTTTCAAAAAACAAGGTAAGTGGATTGGATAGTTAAATTTTTTGTAATAAACGACAACTGATAAACGCAAAACACGAATGAACATCTGTATGTTTTTTTCTGCATTCATCATTGTGTGTACATAAAAAATAATTAAGGAATAATAATAAATAATAAGTAATTTTGAGGATTTCGTAAATTTGTTTTTACAAATTTGACTAGCTAGTAATGTTTTTATTTTTTTTATGAAGTCGAAATTTGCGTTTTGAATTTCTCAAAGTCAACTTTAGTGGGGTGGGGGTGATACGACGTTCTTTCTTGTGGTGACACCACGTTATCCGCACCGGGTGCCATCCTGCTAGCTACGCCACTGCTTCCGAATTACCACAGTTCGCATACAATAAAAACGCCCTAGGACCTGGGGTCTTAAGAGGGAGGCCCTGAGAATAAATAACAACCTTCGAGGTGTCACTGATCGATCCGAGCTGAAGGGTGATAATCAAACACCCTATTTCCATACATTATATATTATATCAGGCAGTGGCGTAGCTAGCATGGTGTCACCCCACACCCCAATCCCCCAATAAAGTTGACTGAAAATTTTCTTAAAATAATAAAAACATTACTAGCTACAATGTGCAAAAAAAATCGAAATCCTCAAAATTACTTCATATTTATTATTATTTCTTAATTATTTATTTATGTACACACAGCAATGAAATATAGAAAAAAAACATACAGATAATTGATCATTTTTCAGTCAGTTATCGATCGATTCTGGTTTTCGGGTTTTGCGTTATTCAATTATCGTTTATTTAAAAAAAAATAACTATCCAATCCACTTACCTTGTTTTTTGAAAGATGTCTTTCAACACTTTTAAAAAAACACCAACAGAATGACAACTTTATCACTAATTCACATCAACAAATCTATCTATCTATCTATATAAATAAAAATGAATCGCCGAAATGTATGTACGCGCATAACTTCCGAACGACTGCACCAAATTGGATAGTTATTTTTGTTGTGTGTTTGTTATTATCAGGACAAGGTTTGTAACAAAAATACTGGTGAGCTGTGGCATTATGAAATTTGTACAAAAAATTGCAGCAAGTGGCACGCGAGCTGTTTGAAAACTGAATGTATGGAATACGGGAGGGGAGAGGGGAACTCGGGTAGGGGGTTCGCTGGACGGGGGAAGGGAGGGGAGTGGAATATTTGAATTGGGCCATATAGGTATATATAGCCACGAGCGTATGAAAATATAAATAACAGACTGTGTTCATGTGTAAAATATTTTTGTGGTAATATTCCACCTTCGTAAATTTTTTCCACGATCAGATGTCACCCCCCATCGGATGGCACCCTGTGCAGGCAGACCCCACCGCCCCCCTTTAGTTACGCCACTGATATCAGGCATAAACTGGTACATAACAATACACCGAATAATATATCCAGGGAAAGTTTCACCTGTAAACTAACTGATTCGGGTGAATTAATGTCACACTGTGCCGAGATTCACAGATTGAGAGTATAAAAGGACAGTGTTTCAATACGGTGACCTAAAAAACATACCTTTTCAATTATGATCCCCTAGTATTTATTGTATCGGCTGAACCCGAAAATACCCCAAAACTGGACGGGATAAAGGTTATACCGAATACAAGTATGTCATACTACAAATAGATTGGATACCTTTTATTGAATGCTTTGTGCGACGGATCGGAAAAAGGACGATCGAAATATATAGATATTATTTTCAAATTTGATACGCAAGTAAATATAAATATGGATTCATCATAATACGAACCTAAAATAATTAACCTACCCCGCAAGGGTGGGTATATTGCAGAGTTGCAAAAGTCACGGTCCCAGAGCCCATTTTGTACCACACCTGCGATCCGCTGTTAACGCCCCACAATCCTTCTTACATCATCCATATTCATTTTTTTTTACCAATTGTTGACATACTCGGATAAGTTATTTGATTGATTTAAGCGTATCTTGTCTTCCACGGTGTCCTTGACTTCTTTTTCATCCATTTGCTAACATTATTTTCCTTACATTATTTTCCTTGTCCATCCGCTCTACATTTTTTAACTCCACGCAGGAGATCCCTAAGGATAATAACTTTTTTTCTCCGTGTCTATGTGTGACAAGGAAGGAATGAACCTAGGTCTTGAAGAAACCCATGTTATAGGGATGAAACACTGAGACCGGCAAGTTTTTCCACAGCCGAGCTGTTTAACTCAAGAACGAGCCTTTCTTTTCTAATATGACAATTGTCAACCATGTACAATGTTTTGAGCGCGGGTTTTGCGTTTTTCCCGACTGTGCACTGGTGCCGAAGGAATCAATGACGATAGTTCCTCGGAGCATCTTCCATTGAAATACCGGTAGAACAAGGACAGCATTCCCACCCGACGCCGACAAATGTTCAAACCGTCTAATTTTGAACATTTGGCTTGCCGTTGCATTCTTTCGGATCTCTTCAATCCGGGAATATGCCATATGTACTTGGTTTAGTAACCCGCCACACCGGCCACTTGCCAGCTCGCTCGTCCACCACATACAGAGATATTTCAATAAATTTACACAAAACTTGACAAATTATATACCTAAATCTTCCTCATCTATTGCTGAAAACCGCATGAAAATCCGTTCTGTAGTTTTTGAGTTTATCGCGAACATACAGACAGACGCGGCGGAGAACTTAAAATTTTCTGAAACTAATATTTTAGATAAAAGGCACTTACCAAAACCGGGTAATTTTTGTAACCAAGGTTGGAGAGATTTATTTGTAGTTGAATGAGAACACTTACCTGAAACAAATAAAAACAAGAGCTTAGTACAAAGACAAAAACAGATCAACATAATTTATTCCGTGTTATCATTGTTGAATTTTTAAGAAAACCTAAAAATTAAGTTTAAAAAAAAAGAGAGACAAACATACCCGGGTTACGAATAAACCAACAATGTTTGAAAATCTCAGAAAGCCGAAAATATTGCTTGTGTTGTGATGGAGGACTTCGCCAGCCGAGGAATCGAACACGCGACGCCCGGGTGGCACCCAAGCGCTATGCCCACTAAACCACTCACCGGCCAAAGTGTTTTCATTATTTACCATATTTATTTATTTATTGGTTCCCCAACAGAATATATCACAAAACTATTACAGTAATATACATTTTCATTAAGGTTGTGTATAGTGATGATTCTAATTTAAGAGGGCATTACCAGAGAAAACCAGAAATATGTCATTTTCAAATCAGATTTTAGACGTATTGACTGTTTTCCACAAAAAATTATAAATGGATTTCGAAAGATTGTTCTTTTATCTAGCATTCGTATGTAATAAATTTTGAAATTTTTTTTAAATTTTTAGTATAATAAGGTTATACCATAGGTCATTGGAGTGGAAGTTAGTGGGGGAGGGGAATGAGTTAGGGAAGATGAAGGTGGGGAAGTACCTGACTCTTCAGATCTGGTCACTAAACACGGCTAAAGCTATTTCAAGTAACGTTTCAATTCTTCCACTCTAATGGCAGTAAAATAAAATGAAAAAACAAAAACCAAAATATTAAAAAAATAAAACAAACTGTTTTTTTTTTGTAGGTATCTACTTTATACCTACTGTGTTTCTGTATCTATTTATGTCTACGCACTTCGATACACAAATTACAAATAACTACTACTAATTAAAATTTTGGAAGCGAGAATTCAACATCTTCATCTGAACCATACTGTAGGCCCAGCTCCGCGTGAACTAATAGGTACGTGAAACCCGGCTTGCGACGGAACGAAATCTAGGTCCAAAAACGGCCGCTCGCGACCGCTGATGTGTGAGCGCTGTAGTCGGAATCGGAATTATGATTTGCTGGTATGACAGTCTTAAAGGTGAGCACACCATTCATCTCAATATTCTTACAATAATTAGTAGTAAATTAAATTACAAGTACGAGTACAGAAAATAAGAAGGATTAAAATAAAATATTAGTAAATACATACATACACATTTAGGTATACATATATACATACATATACATGTATAGGTATGCGTAAAGTGTGTTTGTACATATATATGAACACTATAGGATTACTTTTAAGTTTATTATAGTTAAGCGAATTCGAAATGAAATAACACAAAACTGCGCTATTTAAATATTACGTTTTTATTATTATACACACACTGTACGCATATACATACATGTACACACACACATGCACATATATTAACATTTATACATAAATGTAGCAAATGTACATCATATACATATTGATTGACGTCGTATTTTATACAAACAATACGATCAATATTATAAATAATAAGCTAGTAACTCTACTGTTTGTTGTATAGAGCAGTAAAACATAATCAGGGTTTTTGTGGGTCCACAGTACAAGTACTAGTAAGTACAAGTACCCAGAGCGTGTATGGTGAACCAGAGTCCATAAAGAAAAGCAATCAACGCTAGACCGAATAAGGATCGCTATTATTTATATCTTGCTTGTGCTAGATAAGGGGTCAACAACTATTTTGATTTTAAACAAACATGAGTTTTTTAATGTGAGGAAACGGTTTTCTTACCATGACATTTTAAACCCCTCAGGCCTCGACCATATTTTGTCAAGGGGTCAAAATATTTCCGCTTCGCAATAAAATGCAAATGAATGGAATATTTCTGAACACATTCTAAAAAAAACTAAAAACTGTTTTAGGTGATAAAATACACATTCAAATTTTATAAATTGAAATAAACATATAATTTCGCATGCAAACGTAAGAAAAATGGCTCAACTTAAGTTTTTTCTCTCAACTTAACTGAACCAAATATTACAGCTTTGAAACAAAATGTAAATAATTAACTCTTTTAAAAATTATGTTAAATGCTTTCGGTGCTTTGAAAATATCTAAGTTTTTTCAGCATAATGGTTACCTAAACTGGGTGCACGTCATGGACATATGAATATATCTGGACCTGCCCTAAGTGATAAAAGCGTATTATTTCCCCCTCCCCATGGAGCCGGCTATAGCTCCGCCTTGGAGCCGGCCGGGCTTACGAGAGCGTCGCTTGAATCTAAAAAATGTGACGTCATCATTCTTGCCCTGAGCAGCGCGCTGGTCACATCGCACATTTTTCGAACAAAAGTGAGAGCTTGTGCTATACATTATGCCCTAATATATGTGAACGTAGCGAATGTGGGCGTTTCTCCAGTGAGTTACAGGGGTAAGTAAATTATGTGTGTGTGTCTCAATTAAACACGGCAACAAAATAATCCCGTGTGCAAAAAGGGCGAACTTTCTTTTGCCGATTTCGACTACGCAAATATGATAATAACGTGGCGGGCAATTCGCGCTCCCATGTAAAAAGGTCTATTCATTAAAAAGCAGTTTTGCTTTTAAGAACTAAATGGTGATATTACAATGCGAGAAGCCTATATACTGTCAGATTGATTTTTTAACAAATCACAGTCATCTTCCCTTCTTTACCCTCCATAGTTTGGTTTTACCCCTCATCTGTAACTTCTGGTCTATTAAATTTGGATGTCTATGGTGCACGTGATATAAGAGATAAACGAATAGGTATTGACATGATTGCTATATATTTTTAGTTCGTGTGACTCTATAAGGAACACGAAATGAAAACAATTATAATAAATTATTGACATGATGACAAATATTGACATGATTGTTGCAGTGTATATTTTTAGTTAGTGTGACTCTTTTAGGAAAATGAAATGAAATCAATTATAATAAACCAGGACAGTCAATAAGAGAAAAAAGGTAAAATGACAAATACCAATCTTCGAACAACTTTATTAATTTTAGATTTTTCTTTAGACAGTTATCGGTAATATTTTCAATTGGAGTAATTACGTTTATAATTTACACGTCTTAAAAATTTGTGCTATATTTTTTCAATAGAATCTGAGTAAAACTTATAATGCTGTGACCAATATACTGTACCATCGAGAGATCGTACGTGATGCCATCGTTCCGCGTGACGTTGCCTCCGTGGTCGAGGTGTAAGGCTCTTGACTCGCAATCCGAAAGTCGCAGGATCAATTCCCGACGTGCGCAAATAAATATTATTTGATTAATTTGGGTTATTTCACATTGTTTCATTTGAAATTAGTCCTGGGTCGATCGATCGTTTTACACGACCCGGGTCGCTCACGACCCACTGGCGTTACGAGCGGGTCTCGAAGACCCGCTCTTTTCACGACACAAAATATGTAACTCGATTACGCTTCACCCAGCTACTTTCTACTACCTGAGTCGAGAGAGCGGGCGGCGAAACCCGGGAGTTGACAAACCGTTCGCTCTCTCACACATCTATCTATCGTCGCTCGCCCCACCACATCCACACCCGAAACCCAGGTTGCAGTAGTAGAGCGGTTGCGAGAAGTGGGTCGCGAGACCCGGGTGCTGACGAAAAAATGACCCGCTCGCTCTTTGGTGGACCGTGAGCGGGTTTCAATGAGCGGGTTATTCACTACCGACCCAGGACTATTTGAAATAAATATACTTAATGAATTTGCGGCACGTTCCAAAGTAGAAGATACTCTCAATGTAAGACCACCATTCGGAATTGTAACATTGCTCGAAATGGCTTTAGCCGTGTTGGGCGATGAGTTCTGAATAGCCAAGTACTTCCCCACCTTCCCCTCCGTCATCTCCTTCCACCCCCTACTACCTTCAGCCTCACAACATACCCTAATTGGGGATGCCACAGTTTCACTGGCTCCAGACAGGAGCAGCAAGGATTCTTGTGAGGTATTCACATAAAAAAGTATCTTTTGTCTTTTTTGTTTTAAAACAAGACGCATAAGAAGGAAGACGACGAACGTCGATGACGTCTGTAGTAAGTATGCTCAGTTAATAATATTGAAAACTAGCTGGTTCCCGGCGTGCGTTGCTATGCCATTTAATAAAGAAATTGTTTCTCCCTACGTGTCCTATCACATTCGTCCCGTTCCCCTTTCGCCTGCCCTTCCTCACCCGCGTTCCATTCCGCCTCCTCCACCTTCTCTCTCCCCACTCCACTCCCCCCACTCCACTCCCCCCCTTCCACCGTCCCGCGAACCTTTTTTTTTTGCTCCCATCCCCCTTCCCTAGTTCCTTTCCCCCTCCCGGATTCCCCTCCCCTCCCTCCCGCGAACCCCTACCAGAGTTATCCTCCCCCCTTCCCCTCCCCTCCCCACACCCACCTCCCACACTCCGTACATTCAGTCCGGTACATTCAGTTTTCAAACAGCTCGCGTGCCACCTATTGCAATTTTTTTATACAAATTTTATAATGTCAGAACTCACCAGTAGTTTTAAACAAACCTTGTCCTGACAATAACGAACACAAAAAAAATTTATCCAATTTGGTGCAATCGTTCGGAAGTTATGCGCGTACATCTTCGACCAAGTATACCCTACGTCAATGGCGTACATACATTTCGGCGATTCATTTTTATTTATATAGATAAATAGACAGATAAGACACAAATTCGTAAACTTTATTTAAAAAAAAAACAAAATCTCTACAAAAATGCAGAAAATTAAGAAATTTTTAAAGATTCGTCAGAGATCATTTTCTACTTTAAACATAATTGAAAAGGTTTCACACCACTGCAAATGATCCGGCCCATTGTACCTAGTTAGAAGCCGTATCTTCCAGTCTCAGTAGACTCCACCAGCATCTTATTATCTCCAGCCATTATTATTATCAGTTGCACTGTTTAAACACAATACGACCGGCGTAAGATTAACAAAAGGGGACTTCTTCGTTTGGCGCCCGACCTAACTTAACCCGATACGGCGCGGCGTAAACTCGGGACACCCTAACAGACATACTTAATGCTATTATCTAGTAAATTAATGACAATCATTTGAAAGATACCAAAAACATGTGAAGAATAGATTTTTATAAATTAAGTATTATTTTTACATTTTAAACAGAACGCAAACCGAACCTAGGCTCCCTGATAACGAACGACAATAATACCACAGAGGAGATCCAGAGGCGCAAGGTGAACGCAAATCGCTGTTATTTCCGCCTACAAAACCAAATAAAATCCAGACTGCTGTCCAGAAACACCAAGATATTAGTGTACAAAACACTTATCAGTCCAGTACTAACATACGCAGCTGAGACTTGAGTACTAACTAAGAGGAATGAGCGAACGCTGGACGTTTTTGAAAGGAAAATTTTGAGGCGCATCTCCCGACCAATTCTAGAAAATGGGTTTTGGCGCAGACGTAACAACAATGAGCTATATACTCTGTTTAAGGAGCTAAACGTCACAAAATTTATAAAACTGGGAAGACTTCGGTGGCAGGGTCATGTGGAGAGTTTGACCGAGCATCAAGCACCAGAATCCCTACTGAACTCAAGACCGATAGGGCGAAGGAGCCTGGGAAGGCCTAGATGAAGATGGAGTGACAACGTCCTCAAAGATATATCTACCTTGGAGCTTCTAAACTGGAGAGAGCTGGCACAAAACAGAGATGAGTGGAGGAAGACTCTTGAGGAGGCAAAGACCCACCAAGGGTTATAGAGGCAAGAGTGATGATGATGATAAGACTTTAAACCTAACCCAACCAAACATAACCTAACCGACACATCTAAAGTTGTTATTAATGACAATCATTGTAAGGATAAGAACAACGTGTTGTATTCTTAGAACGTAGTTGTAATTTTCTCATTAGGTTTAGGCAGAGAGGATGGACAGCCAAACAACTAGGCCTAGTCACACACTCATTCAGATGCATACATGGTCTCATATTATGACTTCAAGTGTTATGCCGTGTTTGCGCTACCTCCTTCTGTAGCCAACGTTTCGGACATCGTTGCAGTGTCCATCATCAGGGCAGATCGAGCAGTAGATGTGTGGATCTACCGGATCTGCTGGATCTGCCCTGATGATGGACACTGTCGGTGGATATCATTAAATTTATTATAACTATCTAATATGTCAAGAAAAATTTATATATTTTTTTTTTACATTAGCTCCACACAGGAGGCACTGAGGAAGGAAAACCATTTACTTTGGGGCCTACGTCATCTTTGAGGATACTGTGTGGATGATTTTTTAGGGAAAGGAAGGACAGAAAGTTCTAGAAAGGAAAAAGGTATAATAATAATAATATTTGGCTAATTTATATAGCGCCGTTTTTGTGAAAAATCACCTCAAAGGCGCTGTACAAATAAGTATTTAAAGGAATTAATATTACTGGCTTACAACTAAAATTTACAATTATAACTAGTGACTTACATCTTAGACCAATAGCTAGTGACTTATGACTAAGACATACAAATGCTGACCTAAAGCAAGTAACTTAATAACATACATATTTACGTATGAGGGGTGGATAGGAATCTGGGGGTCAGTGCATCCAGAAAAAACGAATGTATCGATTTCTTCCACTGCGGTGCAAGGCGATGAATCTAGAAAGCCCGCCACGCAGAAGGTGGGCAGACGCATCCGCCGCCAAGATCTAGACAAACCTCACCCCATGAACCTGTGCACCCTTGTTAAGTCATCAAGTTTAGAAAACCACTTGAGATGACTTGTAGTAGGAGTGTTGGTTATCCAATAAATGGTTCCCTGGGCAGCGGTATCCATACCCGCATCCCAAATCGAAAACAAAATATAAGTAAATAAAATTAAAAACATTTGTTTCACCCAAATCCTACAATTATAACATTCCGTGATTTTTCAATTTTTCAAGGGTCTGACCTAGTTTTTTTCTATTCTTCTTTTACAAAGGGCACAATTACACTTAAATAAAAATAATCAAGGAACCAAACCACCACAACAAGGCTTTTAATAGATTACTAAAACATAAGCTTACTAAAGATCGGAACAGGCGTGTGTACGTAGTATAGAACTACCACTTTGTAGAGAATGAGCTCACAGAGAGCCAATTCAACGTCTCTGTGATTGATGGGTCCTTGACATGTAACGTGGGGCATATTCTCCACAGCCTTTAATATAGCGGACCCAGTCAGAAGCAAGCCGGCCGGTATACGGATTGAATTTATTATTATTCTTTGTGGGAGTAATGTTCATTATTATTATTTATTATGTATTTATATTAAAAGCATCACGCGAGCCAATAAAGGCTGTATTGTTAGTTATGAAGGATAGAGGCTTGGTTCAAAATAAAAAAGAATTCTGAAATAAAAATTATTCAATTTAAAAAAAACAGACTGTGCAATTCACACGCGGTAGAAGTGAAACCTTCAGCAAACTATAGGAGACAAGAATGGGGAGGCTTTTTTTACATTAACTCCACACAGGAGGTTTTTGAGGAAAATAATTTCCCTCTGGGCCTATGTCATCTGGGAAGCTGTGTGGAGGGTCTTTTTGATGAGAGGAAGGAATGACCATTCGTTTTGAAGAGACCCATGCTGTAGGAAGAAGGAAACTCAGAGGCCGGAAAATCATTCCACATCCGAGCTGTTCGAGTCAAAGAAGCGACCATTTCTCATGTGACAAATGTCAACCGTGTACAAATATTGGGCACGCGTTTAGCGTGTTTCTCGACTATGCACTATGGAAGGGATTAATGATGTTAATTCCTCGGAGCATCTTCCGTTGTAATACTGGTAGAATAAGGATAGCAATCCCACCCGACGCCTGTGCTCTAAAGATTGCAATCCGTCTGTTAAGATGGGAGAATCTATCAAACGGACCGCTAAGAAGGAACGCACTAAGAGGAGACCGATAGGCTACAAAGCACCGCACAAAGAGGATACCGATTATCCTATCTCATTCTCTCGCAGGCAAAATCCTGTAAATGTATGTGTTTGTCTCTCTTTCGTGTCGCTTTTTCGTTTAGTACCTAAGTTTCAAAACACAACGGTGCTAAAGAAGTTTTCACTCCTTCATACAATCCGGGCCTTTTAAAATCCGAATTAATAAATCCCTATATTTTTTAATGTAGCTATTGCTTTGTGGTTATCCATTATAGAAAAATGTAACAATATAACTTTGTAAAAACCACTTATATAGTGTGCAAATCCGACCGGTTTCGGAACAAACGTTCCTTCGTCAGGGAAAGCTTATACTAATTTGACAGTTTCGAACAATGTTTTATTATGGTAGGGGGTGGAGCCGTTGTAAGTTAATAATGTAGATTGGGTGGGTAGGTATTAGTGTAGAGTGGGTGGGTAGGAAAATTTTTGAGAAATACTAAAGATAAAGACCATAAATTGACTAATTCCGGAATATATAAACTCAAATGCAATGATTGTCCCTCATTTTATATTGGAAAAACAACTCGTAATTTTGAAATCAGAATCAAAGAACATTTAAGGTGTCTTAATAATAATAATTTTTCTGAGTTCGCTAACCATATCATTGAAAATAACCATAGTTTTGAAAAAAAACACAGGGATAAATATTCTTCATATTAATCATAAAGGAAAACGTTTAGATAACTTAGAAGCTTTGGAAATTAAAAAATCCCTTAAAAATAATGAATCTATTATCAACAAACAAAAAATATTGTCATATAGCCCAATCATGGATTTGTTCCCCTACCCACCCACTCTACACTAATACCTACCCACCCAATCTACATTATTAACTAACAACGGCTCCACCCCTACCCTAATAAAACATTGTTCTAAACTGTCAAATTAGTATAAGCTTTCCCTGACGAAGGAACGTTTGTTCCGAAACCGATCGGATTTGCACATTTTATAAGTGGTTTATACAAAGTTGTATTGTTTCATTTTTTTTTTTTTTTATAATATAATTCTGTTTCAATAAGGTTCGGTTTGTCCTGTGTTTTTAGGAAGAGCGAGAATGAACCTGGCCTTTTGAATGTTGAAGGAGGAATGAAACGCAAAATCCGGCAAGTCATTCCACAGCCACGCTATCGAGCGTGAAGGATTTTGATGATGAAGTGAAATTAGAGTGAATTGAAGAAGCTTGTGAGAGGCTGACAATTCACCTGTTGTCGAGGCCATTACGTAAACTTAAGGGTAGATTAGAAGAAAGACAAGGGTAGTTCATATACCGTCACAAACTACGCAAATTCAAACATAACCTAATGAAGTCTGCATTTGTTATTATTAGAGAAACATAGACTGTCCACAAATGAAATAGACGAAGACCTATAGAGAAACTGCAGGGATTGGAGCTACAAAAAATGGCAAAACTTAAAAAAAAGGAAGGCCGTTGTTATAGCTGATGGAAAAAAAAGCAATTGAATTCTATAGTAAAAATGCAATAAGGACAAAGAGAAACATAGGGAGGTAAAATAGAAGAAATGAAGTATGACACACAAGAAATTCTGAACAAAGTATAGGCAAATTTGGGAGGCGGGAATGGGTACCGCCGCCCCGGGAACCTTTATTGGATAACCAACACCTCTGCCATAGTGATTCGCTACGTTTGGTGATTTAGCAGGGGTGCCCGGGTTCAGATTTGAGGTTTGCCCGGGTCTTGGAGGCGGATGACCAGCACACACTGAACCCCAGATTCCTAACCACCCTTTAAACCCTTTTCCTTTGCAGAACTCCCTTCCTTTCCTTAAAAAAACCCTCCACACAGCATCCCTAAAGATGACATAGGCCCTGAGGGAAATTATTTTCCTCAGAGCCTCCCGTGTGGACCTCGCGTAAAAAAAAAATTAAAAAATAGGCAAAACATGAAAGAACGGGACTTGAACCCGCAGAAAACAAATCAGAATTCAAAGTCAAAAGGCCTTATCATCTACATTACAGACCGTGACAGACTAGGGACTGATTGTTCCACAGAATTTGAACAATTAATAAAATTAAAAAATTAAATTGTGTGAAAGTTCTATTCAAGTTTTGTTATTATTCCAGTTCTGTAAAACACCCGGCCTGCGATGAAATAATAACAGAATTTGAGTAAAACTTTCACAGAACTTTGAAATTTGAGGAATTGTTCAAATTCTGGAATTTGCGAAGAATCTTAAAAATATTAAAAATACTCACTGCCAAATTTCTCAATTTTGGCAATTCACTTATAAAACAGGATTGACATGAAAAAAATAAGTCAAATTAAAAGACAGACGTAGATAAAATTATACAAATTGCAGACAGAATGCTTTATAAAGCTTTTTGGTGGGATATTAATATAATTAATTATGCATTTTTGCATAGACCGTAAAACGACATCACCGAACACTAATGTTTGAGCCATAAAAGACTTTAATCTGGAATATTGAAATAAAGCGTGAATAATTAAGCAAAATAAAAGCAATAAATTATTAATGGAGCAGGTGGATCTATAAAAAAAACCAATCCGATTTAAAGTTATTGTGGAAACTGGTCTGTTTTTTAATCATAATAAATGGTTTTAATTAGAACATTAAAACCCAAACAAAACTCCGACCTGATAACAGCTTATTTTATTATTATAATTAACATTTTGGACCGTTTCAATAATGTCTGCTTCATTAATAACACTGGAGTGGACTTGATTCTTAATTAAAGTTGAAATAACTCTCGTAGAATCAATTAAAAACCGACTCGAAAGGATTTTGAAAGGCAATAAATATTTCATCCATTAAAAATAAATGTTGGATACAAGTAAATGACAAACACCGAACAACGGCACTGTTGCGAAACGGTTACCGAGTTTGTCAAAGTCACTGAGTGTAGTGTATAGGTTAATCAAGAAGTTTGAGCATCCTTCAATAAATGTCGATAGTATAGTTATGTGGTGACCAAAACAAATCTTCGCCATGTACAAAACTGCCACAACTGTCGCCATATTGTAAAATCACTGCCGGAACCTGTGCCGGTGCGCCCACAACCTTCGAGGAACATTATTTCGCAGCTCACATGGTTTGCGGCGGACCTACAGCTCAGAGATACACTTCGTCTCATAACATAATACCGCAGATGACTACCATCGAGTCATCGCAGTTCACCTCCGCGATTCACTGCGTCGGGCAACGGCCTGGAAGATCAGGTCATTTTCCACCATCACGGTGTTGAGCAACATGCTGACTCCCTGAAGTCCCGTGGTCTTCATCGCCACAACATCACTAACCTTCATCATCGCCTCCGTGCATCACTGCCAACATCACTTCTGTCTGCACTCACTACTACTCGTGTCTACACCATCTGACTATTTGCTACGTAGCTCTCCAATAAAGACTTCGACTCACTACATCGACTGCAGGAATTTTTTTCACTATCCGTCTCTGCCGACACCGGAGTCCGTTCCCTCAGTTAGTTGATGACGATGATGTCAGTTGAGTAGTATATCAGAAGAGTGCCATCTACCTTCGTTCGTGGCTTATGCACGAACGGTTACGATGATTGCCGAAGGCTTCGGAGAGTAGGGCAAAAGCCACCGTTACGTTCGTACGCACTAAGGATGTCTAGTCCATTATAATTTTCGTTATAATCTTTATGATAACATAATAAATTAACTAGTAATCACACGAACCTCAAACTTATTTGGAAGCTTTGCAACACGTCTAAGGTTGTGTTAATTGAAATTAAAAGATATCATCCTGTGTCCCAAGCTGAAAGCTAGAAGAATCTAGGAGGACTGTTTGCCGAACACTGTCATCTCACACATACAAACGCCTGTCATATGAAACTGTTGGGGAGTGGAAAGCAAACCGAGGAAATATGAAAAGGTTGAAGAAACATCCATTATCCATGGTGCCAATATCACGCCTTGATGGGAAGAAGGCTCAGATACCTGAAGAGTTGAATATCATATTGTTGAACCAGGAGACACCGCCAAACTGCGAATAATAGCCCTGCTGAAATTAATTAAATGTAATGAGCCAATGTCGAAGGAATCATAAAAAATCATTGTAGATAGTACAAATAATAGGCCTATCTATAATCTCAGAGATTTTTGAGGCGGAAGGGAATGAGAATGGCAGAGGAATAACTACTTGGCTATTCAGAGCGAATAGTTATAAAAATGTCTAAAGCAATTTTAGGCAACGTTTAATAATAATCGAAAGGACTGCCACACGGGAATATTTTATTTTTAAGTGAATTCCTCACAAGAGTTCCAACTGCACGTAACCGTCTTTAGACATGGCATCCCCAACTGGAGGATGTTGTAAGGCTGAAATTGGAGTAAGGATTACGATCCTCATCGTTTGGTATCTTAAACAAGTCGTGTCGACGACTGCGGCTGAAATTTTCAGACAAGATGAATTTCTGCAGGATTTTAAACAAGTTTTACTGTTTCGTCACGGATATCGGAAAATAATACGCCAAAATAACTCGTTAGTAATTTGAATGAAATTAATAACAAACTTTTCATTGTGAATAATTCACAGAAAGCCAACTTGTGGGGAAAGTAGTAATCCACTGGGAGACTTGCAAATTTAATTAAATTCGGAATAATTATTCCACAAAGAATCCTATATTATTATCATGCGGTCGGTCAAAAACTTGCCCAGTAAACTCATAGAACCGGAGAAAACACAGATGGTCATATATGGTTTGAGTAATTATTTCCACTCTTTTAACTTCATCGCTAAGTGTTTCGAAATACGGAGTCTTTGAAATTACCATTGAAAATAACAACCAGAACAACAAGACAGTTACAGACCCCGTAGTTTTCTCAGTACTTAATACAAAGATCCTGGGTTCGATTTCTAGTTTCGACCGTTACCTGAAACTCGATGAAACTAAAAAGCGACACTAAAAAGAGACAAAAGCAAATATCTATAGGATTTAGCCTGCAAGAGAATGTGATAAAGAATAATCGATCTCCTCTTTGTGCGGTACTTAGTAGCCTCCCCACTCTTCTCTACTTAGTTTCCTGAAGGTTTCACTTCCACCACGTGTAAACGGCACACTTGTTTTTTTTAAAGTAAAATTCTTTACGCATGCTTGACTTGGGAAGTAAGCTGGTGAATGCGTGACGAGAGCCCTAATAAAAGCAAGCCGAACGGTAGTTGAGAGGGAGATATAAGTTAATGAATACAGAAAAAGAGAGAGTTTTATTGAATTTTTTTTTATTTGAAGTGTACATACATATAACAGATTTACATAAGGAAAATATATGGTTCTTAAAAATAATTACAAATAAAATAATTTCTTGTTAATGAGTCTACCCAATTTAAGTTACGTTTCGTATATTACTGTAGGGGCAAGAGAAAGAGGTGCGAGCACACATTTTCTTTCTCTCTTTCTCTCATATCCAGTAACGTTTCGTACATCTAAGACACAGTGCAGGCCTATTGTCTATATCAAACAGTAGGAGCAAGAGAGAGCAGTGCGCGCGCACATTTTCTTTCTCTCTTCCTATCATATAGATGGAGCTAAAGAAGTTTTACTTCAGTCGTGTGGTCTAAAGCACAATCGTTTTTTTTTCTGTGTCTTGTTCTATAATAAATAAATAAATAAATTTGGACAACTTATATAGCGCTGTTTTTGCGAAAAATCAGCTGTATGTTACTTTTCGTTCAGATCTATTAGTATTATATTTTTATTACTTAATGTTAGATATTCTCATTGAAGAGGAAGATAGGACTAATAAATCTAAACGAAAATATGAAAAAGAACAAGACACAAAAAAATAAAAAGCTAACGGTTGCAACTGGGACTCGAAGTCAGGATTTCTCGTCTTACCGGGACAAGAGCCTTAACTAATTCGGCCACTGAGAATTCTTATTTGGGGTATTTCCACGTTTTTTATTGCTTAAAAAAATTAAGCAAAAAATTACCATGATTATAGCATTTTTATTTTGTTTATATGTTGACGAATAAATTTTCTACAGCGAGTCAAAGTTTCCCATTTTTGAATTACCGCTAAAACGATATTTTGGGGCGGGGCTATCGTGTGACGTCATGAGCATGGACGCTCACTGACAGTGTTAATTTATGCTGGCCGAGCTGAGCGACGCTTGTGACGTCACATTCCGATTTTCAAACCATGGGCCGTTTTGATTTTGTCAGTTTTAGATAGTTTTTAAAATCAATAGTATTGAATGAAAACATAAACATTAAAATCAGAAATATGATCTTTAAATATTCCGTACATTTTCAACAGAATCCCTCGTTTGTGGAAAAACCCCATTATCTTCCGACTAGTTTTTTCTCACATTTTGGCAGCTACCTTTTTAGATAATAACAAATGTTCAAAGAATTGGTTTGTAACCTAGATAGTGTCTCGGATAATCTGATTTTTATTTAAATGGGACATCTATTGATCTTTTTCTAAAAGCCTAAATGAATATTAATTTTTTTTAATTAGAATAACACTCTTATAAAATAACCTTCGAAGGTTATTCCCATCAATGTAATGCATCGTCGAAAAAAAACTAATACAAGAAAAAGAACAAGACACAGAAAAATAAAATGCAAATGGTCGCAACTCAAATCCAGGATCTCTACTACAATATTATATTGATAGGAATATCATTCAAAAGTTATTATAATATGAGAGTTATTGTAATAAAAAAATGTTATTTTCATTAAAAGAAAGTTAGTTTAAACAATATTATTTCATGAGAATGGAGCCTGCCTTTTAGGTGGTTCCTTTTTCATACATATTATATAATAGCGCTCAGCCCAATTGTAATTTTGTCCTCGCAAATAAATAATAATAATAATTAAATATTAAAAAGGTGAGCTGCTTTTTCCAAAAAGGTCACACACAAGTTTCCAGCGGTAGTTAGAGTTAGGGCAACGAGTAGGTACTAGACACAATCGTGCCAGGAGTGTAGGATTGGAGAGGAGAATCCAGAAGAAAGGTAGAGGGTAGGAAGAAACGGAAGGGGATGGAAGGCACTCGTTAGAATGGGACTACGACCCTCTACCCTTAGTCTGTACCTCGTACGGTAAACACTGCCTACGTTTCGGCTGCTTTGTTAGGGATGGAATTTTAGGAAAACCGACAAGTTTTGTGGAAAATTATGTTTTAATTAACAACCTAATTAACTTTAACGTCGTTTCTCCGCTGAGGATACAAGATACTACGGTGGACAGACATACATCTTTTATACAACTGTACTCAAACATAATTGGTTTCAGATTTTCAATGCCTAAATTATTATCGTGATTAAGTTTTAGCTTCACAAATATATGAAATGTTAGAAATTTGAAACGGTATTTCACAAAAAATCCAATATATTCATCATCACTCTTGGCTCTGCAACCTCTGGTGGGTTTTGGCCTCCTCTTGGGCCAGCTCTCTCCAGTTTAGAATCTGCAATATATCTTTGAGGACGTTGTCGCTCCATCTTAATCTTTGGTCTTCCTATCGGTCTTGAGTTCAGCAGGGACATTGGTGCTTGATGCTCGGTCATTATCTCTACATGACCCAGCCACCGAAGTCTTCCCAGTTTTATAAATTTTATGACGTTTAGATCCTTAAACATAGTAGTCACGTGAAGTAACCGTACGCAGTTTTTAGATTGGGATTTTTGTATGAAAACGCTTTAAGTATTTTCCGCATTTTTTTTTTATTGATATGATTGATCATTAAGGCATCTCAAACAAACATAAAAACTTTTAATTTTTTTGATTTATGTAGTTCATAAATCAAAAAGTTATATAAAAATGTTTACATGCATGTCGATTACGAACACTTACCCCACGTGCGGGGAAGTATTCGCATACCGTAGAGAAGTGTTCAAATCAGATTAGTGGTTATCTTTAATAGAATTATCACTTTGCACCCGTGTAACTAACAATATTTTACCAAAAATTAGAATAGACCACATCGCTCTGACTCAGTTGGTTACACAATAGCACACATCGGTACGCAAACATGTCGATAGCAGATGACAAAATTTAAGAAAAAGCACGAAAAACAGTAATTTACCAACCAATTTTTACTTTCAAATTAGGATTCAATGTACTCATATCCTGCTTCAATGCGACCCAAAATGCTACTGAATTAAGGAACGTGCGGGCGCGAGACAGGCACGACCACCTCGGAAACATCATTGCGAACAATTACACTCTGCGTACGTTTACTCCACGTGACTCTACTATGTTTAAGGATCTAAACGTCACTAAATTTATAAAACTGGGAAGACTTCGGTGGCTGGGTCATGTAGAGATAATGACTCTATATATAGCTCGTTGTTACAACGTCTGCGCCAAAATCCATTTTCTAAAACCGGTTCGAAGATACGCCTCAAAATTTTCCTTTCAAAACGTCCAGTGCTCGCTCATTCCTCTACTGGTCTGATAAGTGTTTTGTACACTAATATCTTGGTGTTTCTGGACAGCAGTCTGGATTTTATTTGGGTTTGTAGGCTGAAATAACAGCGATTTGCGTTCACTATGCGCTTCTGGATCTCCTCTGGGGTATTATTTTCGTTTGTTATCAGGTAGCCTAGGTATGTCAATCTTGGTACCATTTCAAAATTTTGGCTTCCACATGAGAGGGTTGGGATTTGTTGGGCGCATCCTACGGCCACGTATTTGGTCTTCTGTTGGTTTACTACGAGACCCATAATTTTGGCAGAACTTTCAAGATTTATGAAGGCGTCACGTAAAACATCGGAAGTTTTCACGATTATTTTGATATCATCAGCGTAACCCAATACATTAGTATCATTAAATATTATATAAACACAGACATAAATTTCCAAATACAAAAGCGATGTTCACTTAATTTTATTTGCAGAATCATCGTGTTTTCCAGCATATATCTCATCCCTATTCTAAGGGGAGAGTTTCCACCCTATAAACGCAGCTACCCCCTTACAGTTGTTATATACAGTATTGCTACACCCTCGGCCTTTAGGAGGTGAAGGTAGGCAGGAATCCTCACACAAAGGTGCCTACTATACGCATACCGCTGATAGCTGCGTCGCAACCTCTCACTCTTTCTCGTAAACGATGTGTGTAACAGAACGAGGTGTTACGACGGAGTTATCAAGAGCAGCTTCATAACTATTTTAAGTACAATGGACGGTTCACGTAGCCATGCAAATATATAGGGGATAAAATCAGAATGCCCTAACACCTCCCTTATTGGTACCTTAAAGTCGAAAAAAGATAGCGCTAATAATTGTAAGTGAATTGGGAGTGGCTGGCAAAGAAATTGAGAGCGATTTGCATAATTTTATTGTGTTGTTTTCGTAGAAATCTTTTTAATAAAGTTTTGCCAAATATTGGCTTTTTTAATATAATCACAGTCTTATGGCTCTTAATTTGATGGAGAATTATTTAACAATATGAAATTAAATAATTAATTAAATTGATAATTTGGCTTTAAATATTACAGGCTATCTTCTACAACCTTTTGAGAAGTTTAAACTATGAAGTTTAAAATCTAGCATTCCAAGAAAACTTACTTAATGGAGTATTTCCACAAACGAGGGATGCTGTTGAAAATGTACGGAATATTTAAAGATCATTTTTCTTATTTTGATCATCCTACTAAAAATGTTTGTTTTAAAAGTTTTAATTTTTAAATTTTTTTTTTATTAATAAAATTCCTTTATTATTTTTTTACAGTTTTTTACATTTTTAAATTAAGTCTCCCGTTAAACTGATTAATATCAGTTTTTCAACGGGTTCTTTTAACATTAACTCTGTTTTAAATTGAGACAGGTACATAAAATACACACATTAATACATTTTATACATACAAAAAAAACATATAATTTGGAAAAAAAAAATGTTAATAAAATTTATAAGAAATACAGAACAGAGAAAATGAAAGAAATAAAAATAATAGACAGGAAAAAATAACAATTGAAAAAACATTAAAACGAAAAGCGGAAAAACAGAGATTAGTACAAAAAATTTCTTTCACTTAACCATTTTTTAGAGTACATTTCCTCCTGAAACTCAATTCACAGCTTTTTATTGCGTTGGATAACATCTTGTAAATTATTGGAACAAGGTAATAGAGTTCTTTGACCGTATTTATTTAGGTATCTGGGAATTATAAGTCCACCGTTTGCAGTTAGTCTTGTGTTATGAACATGAACCACTAATTTATTATATTCAGATTGAGATGTATGCTGACTCGCAAGTTTAAGCCACAATATAGCACGAACAGATAATAAATTTACAGAGTTGTATAGTAACGATCTTGGTATATCATGTCTTTGTTTGTATTCAGTTTTTTTTTAAATAATAATTTTACCAAAGAATATTGTACGTTTTGCACTAAAAGAAGATTTGTTTTTGTTGAATGTCCCCATGTGGTTATTCCATATCTTATTAGGGATTCCGCCAATGACAGATGTATTTAGTGGAACAAAAACTTCAATATTATTGATTTTAAAAACGGTCTAAAATTGACAAAATCAAAACGGCCCATGGTTTGAAAATCGGAATGTGACGTCACAAGCGTCGCTCAGCTAGGCCACCATAAATTAACACTGTCAGTGAGCGTCCACGCTAATGTCGTCACACGATAGCCCTTCCCCAAAATATCGTTTTAGCGGTAATTCAAAAATGGGAAAATTTGATTCGCTGTAGAAAATTTATTCGTCAACATAAAAGTACTATAAAAAAATGATTTTTTTGCTTAATTTTTTAAGCAATAAAAAAACGTGGAAATACCCCATTGTAAATAGATTTTTATTAAATGATTGCGTTTTTTGCGGTTCATTGATAAAAAGCAATAAGTATTACTGAAATTTCTCAATAATATAGTCCCAGCGAGAGATCGTACATGACGTCATCGTTCTAGTATCTTCTGTCTTTTTCGTTTTCAAACAAGATGCGTGATAAGGAAGAGGACGAACGTCGATGACGTTCTTACGAACCCCCGTTGCGACTAGTTTAGAAATTATTTTCGATAAACAGTAAGTTTCGCTGATTTGTTGTTTTTTTAAATTCTTTTAGAAGTTCGTCATAGTAATAAGGGAACGTACCCATACTACGTGACACGTTTAGGGGGGGGGGGGTCTTCAAAATGTCACGCTCCATACAAATGAGCGGCGGGTTGCTTAGGTTTTTGGTCACCGTGGGGGGGGGGGGGTGGTTAAAAATTGCAAAAAGTTGGTCACGTAGTATGGGTACGTTCCCTAATATACAAAAGAGGACACAATATTACAATTTCTGCAATTAAAATATAAAAACAGATTTATATCTACAATAAAAAAAAAACACAAAAATTTGTTTAAGACCACTTTTATTTTATACACTACCTGGTTCAGAAGCACCCTTCCTTCGTCAGGAGAATATTATAACTAAACTTTGATACAGAATTTTGACAGATATACAAATTTTAGGTGTTTGAGTGAGAGGTAAGCAAAGGGGTGGGGGTAATTGTGGGATTTCCGGAAAGAACAGAGCGGTTAATTGGAAAAATATTTAGAATGGGACTAAAAGCTAAACTAATTTGGTTATTCAAAATACTAGCATTATTATTTAGGGATTTTCTGATTTCTAGTGCTTCTAAATTATCTAATTTTTTGCTTTTATTGTAGATTTATATCTGTATAAAGTGGGAAGCGTTATATCCAAAAGCGGTTTACAACAACGTAACATAAATAAAGTGATGTAAGCAAAGTCAGTTATTCAATTTCAAAATGTAATCATTTTCCAATAGGGGTTGTCTTACCGCAAACTCCTTGAAGGTTGGGTACAGGGTACAGGGTGCGGGTTACCCAATGAAAATAGTATTTATGTAAGTGCGCAAAACCCCCAAGCAAACAATACACCATTTTATTTAAATCATCCCTCGCATTTCACGTAATCCTAAAGCTTTTTCCCCTATTGTCGGATGTAAGAAAGAAGAATTCCGAATGTTACACCAACAGTGTGAGCGGGTGGGAACCTAGGAACCCCAGGGCAGAACTGGGAATAATATTAATAACATTGTATACATTATATTAAATAACATGTTGTAGTGAATTGAATTCACGTACGCGGCTGAGACATGGGTACTAACTAAGATGAATGACCGAGCACTGGACGTTTTTAAAAGGAAAAATTTGGAGCGCATCTTCGGACCGGTTCTAGAAAATGGATTTTGGCGCAGACGTTACAACACTGAGCTGTATACTCTGCTTAAGGGGCTAAACGTCACAACATTTATAAAACTGGGAAGACTTCGATGGCGGGTCATGTGGAGAGAATGACCGAGCATCAAGCACCAAAGTCCCTGCTGAACAAAAGACCGATAGGGCAAAGGAGTCTGGAAAGACCAAGATTAAGATGAAGCGACAATGTCCTCAAATCCATATCTACCTTGGAGCTACTAAACTGGAGAGAGCTGGCACTAAACCGAGATGAATGGAGGAAGACTCTCGAGGAGGTCAATAACTACTAGGGGTTATAGAGCCAAGAAAGAGAGTGTATTGGATAGAAACGTAGTTTCATATACAAATTATATTATTAGTATACATATTTTGAAAGTATGGAATATATTTACAAGGATAAATGTTTGAGTGAATTCCAAAAATTCAAAAATGTTAAATGTCAATGCGCCGATGCTTTTGCTTTTCTTCTTAAACATACAACGCTGCAGCTTTTTCTTACACACTAAATAACAATAGCCGAAAATGAGACACATGGTGAACGTATGTCTGCACCCCCAAAAAGGAAATATAAAATCATTATCATACATCTCCCTCACACGTATAAAGAAAATTAAACGCAATTTTCGTCACCGTAGCTGAGCTGTAATAAGATATATCTGTTTCCTCCACGGGAAAAAGCGGTACTTTGGAGGAAACAGTCACACGGGAGGGAACATACCCATACTACGAGACCCACTATTTGCAATTTTTACCCCCCCCCCCCCCTCCCACCTTGGTGACCACGTGTAGTATATTCCAACACCCCCCCCCCCCCCCGACAGTTTTCACGTAGCAAATCATAAATATGGTTTTGAATCATTTCTTGCTAACAAAAAGTTTAAAAAATATATATTTGGCTTATACTTGTCTTTATTAATACGGCATGCATACCTATAATTACAAGTGGAAAAAATATTAAAAAGTTAGTGGAAAAAATATAAAAAGATTTCTAGACTGAATACGTGACAAAAACCTAAGGCCCCCGCCCCTCCATTGTGACCAAGTGTGGTATTTTGAAGATTCTCCCCCCCCCCTAAACGGGTCACGTAGTATGAGTACGTTCCCTAACTTGTGTTTCTTTTGTCTCACCATTATTTAACGTGTAAGAAAGTGCCGCAGCCATATAGCGATAAAGAACGTATGTTTAATGCGTTTTTTTGCCGTCACAGTAACATAAACGTTGATCATCACGGTGATAATAAAAGTGCCCATTCATTACAAAAAATGTGATGTTTTAAGTGGAAATGGCATTTTGAAAACATTTACGTTGGAAGTATAAAATTCGAGTCCGTTCCCGTTAGGGGTGAAATATCCGAATGAGGGTCGGTCGGTTGGGATTCTAATCAACCCCTAACCGCTTCAGGAATTCAGTTTGCGGACTGGCACTTTGCACTCCATCCGCTTTTTTATGTTGCCCTCCTCAACCGACCAACGCGTTTCGTGTTTTCCAAATCGGAAGCACGTGGGCGGCAAACACACCCCCAACACTTCTCGAGGTGTGCTCTAATATTATTATTTACCACGCGAAGAACGCGATATTCTCGCAGTTGCCCGAGTGTTTTGATGTTATTTACAGGTTCACTTTAACGTGACTGTAGTGTTTGATTATTGTAGTTTCAGCTTCCTTTAATAGATGTCGATAGTCGTGGTTCGTGTCGAAGGTACGAACGGTTACGATGACGGCCGAAGGCATCGGCGAGATTGGGCAGGCTCCTATAGTCCGTTCGCTGTAGCGGCAGAAAGGACGTCTGTCAAGTTAATATTCATTGCAAATATTTACGATAACCAAATAAATCAACTAGTAATCACGTAACTAATCAACTCCATCTTAAGGGGAACGTATGCACCGCCCATTTCTGCCCATTTCATACAAATCTTAGATTTGGATTTGAGATCAAAATACCTGACCAAAAAAAAAAAATATTTTTGTAATTAAAAGGTATATCAAATATCTAGTCAGGATGTGAGCTACTTTATTTATTTTTGCTTTAAATTATAAGATATAGGCCATTAAAGATTTTAGAGGATTTTAGGGGCGATTTCGGCAATTATTTGTGAGTAAATGAAAAACAATAAAAAAATTATTTGACTATATTTATCATATAAATATGATGAAAAATAAAATAAATCCATTTGATGGGTATGTATTAAAAATAAAAATTACCTATTTAGGGCGAAATAAAAAAATAGTCGTTTATATATTAAAATTACTACCCAAAAATGCATTTTAAAGATTTTTTTATTTTTAATTTTATTTTTTATATATTTTTAAAATAAATATAAAAGAATTATTTTTTTAATGTTTTTCTTTTACTCTCAAATAATTGCATAAGTTGCCTCCAAAATCATAAAAAACTAAAATCTTTAATGGCCTATATCTTATAATTTAAAACAAAAAAAAAATAAAGTAGCTCACATCCTGACTAGATATTTGATTACAAAAATAATTTTTCAGTTTGGTTGGGTATTTTGATCTCAAATCCAAATCCAAATCCAAATTTAAGATTTGTATAAAACGGGCAGAAATGGGCCGCGCATGTGTTCCCCTTAAGTCGTCTTACTGAAAAATAAGAGACATAACAGTGACTAACCCATTCTCACCTGAAGTATCTATTGGTATATGTAGTAAACAAATATTTAACCCCTATTGTGTCAAGAATTTCACCGTGAATTTTCAAGTAGCTCATCGCACCAGCATCGATTTTATGATTTTTGAAACTTAAAAAAAGCTCCTGGCTTACTAAAACATAATAATACACGAGAATACTCTACTGTTGTTGGTATTCTGTACACAAAATGATGCAAAAAGACTAAGGGGTTCAAAAATAAATAGTACAAAGCTGCTGACGCCTTACGAATCGCAAGAGCGCCCCACTGTTGAATTTGGCAGCCACCTATGGCCTGGAGCCCTAAAAAACCTTCGACTCTGTGCAGAAACGGGCTGTTCGTTTGATAGAATTAATAATAAATATAGATTCCCCTATCTTAATAAGCGGATTGCAATCTTTAGAGGTACAGGCGTCAGGTGGGCATGCTGTCCTTGCTTTGTCGTTATTTTTTTTTTACAGTGAATACCGCACAAGAATCTCAACTGCTCCCGTCTGGAGCCAGTGAGACTATGGCATCCCCAATTGGGGTATGTTGTGAGGCTGAAGGTAGTGGGGAGGGGAAGGAGGTGGGGAAGAGGAAGGTTGGAAAGTACCTGGCTATTCAGATCTGGTCACCAAACACGGCTAAAGCCATTTTTAAGCAACGTTTCAATTCTGAATGGTGGTCTTACACCAGGGCGATACTGATAGTATCTTCCACTCTGGAACATGCCGCAAATATACTATATATTATTTTAAATGAATTAATTGTGAAATAACACAAATTAATCAAATAAAATTTATTTGCGCATGCCGGGTTCGAAACCGCGACCTCCGGATTGTGAGTCAAGAGTCTTACCCACTGGACTACGGAGGTCGTCAAATGGACGATGCTCCAATAAACTAACGTCATTGATGCCTTAGACACTGGTGCATAGTCGGAAAAAACCCAAACGCGCGCCCAATATACGTAAACAATTGACATTTGTCACATAGGAACCGGTCGCTTCTACGACTCTTTCTTGAATTCAACAGCTCGCCTGTAGAACGATTTGCCGGCCTCTGTGTTTTCTCCCTCCTACAACATTTTCCTCTTCTCAGAACGACCATCAACTCTGTGTGGAGTTAATGTAAAAAAATAAATTAATATAATATGTCATTATTGTTATTAAAAATGTTACCCACAACTGTAACGACTATTAACATTAGTGTTAACCATCTACAAGCGAGCCTATCGCCTATTGATTTCCATTCACCAACATATAAGACATTAGACTATTGGCAACCGGGCAGGTGGGCCCGGCGGGGGTAGGCAGGCGAGGGAGAAGCCACACCGGTACCTATACCACTGCTGGCTGTATCGAGAGCCTTCAGATTAATGACTGCGGTATGGGGTACATTCTACCCCAGCCCGGCGTCCCTGAAAGGGTAGACAGACACTAAATAATCTCACATTATAATTGAATTCCTGGTACGACACAGTCGTTATTTATTTAGCGTTTTGCACTTTGGAGTCGAACTTGAGGCGTGACAACTCATTGTCACCAAAAATACAAAAGATATTATAATACTTCGTTAAAAAAATTGCAATAAACAAGACTTTGATAAATAATAGCGAAACAGTCAGAAAAACTCTCAAACAGCGAGTTCTACCATTATGAAATTAGCACCATCATGTTTTTTTTTGTTATTTATTTTTGGGGTGTTATGCCGTGTTGAGCTACTTCCTCCTTTAGCCAACGTTTCGGACAGCGTTACAGTGTCCATCATCAGGGCATACATTCATCTGCCCTGATGATTTGTGATGTCAAAATTGCACACAATTTTTCCCCGAGGAAGGAACGGTTGTTCCGAAACCGGTCAGCGTAAAAAAACAATAGTGGTTCAAATAAAGAAATATTGCTTCATTTATTTATAAAGAATAACCACAATGTTACAACTACATCAAAATTATTATTAATGGCTGCGATGGGGACAAAATCCGCAACCTACACACTTCAAAAGACAATATATTGTATCGTTTAAAAAAAAAGCAGTTCAAAGCAATTCCTAAGTACATAGGTAGGTGTTATCCAAAAATACTGTCTGCACAATGCTTTTAACGTTATGAAACTTTTTGCCAGCAGTACAGATAAGAAAACCGCCGCAGAATTTCGTATCTTTATTTCCTTTGTGCCGCTTTCTGATTTTTTGCAACAGTGACGGTTACCAACATGACTAATGTAGAGCTTTACAACAAGATAAATGAAGTACAGAATTTTCCGTCAATACGTGAGAGATGGAAAAAATATCAAAATATATAAAGGATTATTCAGATAAGTGAAAAAGTGGCATTTGAAGAGGCCTATTTGTAAGCCTTAAAGTACTCCCCTTGAAAAATCGATTGGTGTAAGTTGTTACACACTAAAACCGTTATCGATTTATTTTCTGGTGTGTAAACATTTTAGCTCGCACCTCCCCGGGAAATTTTGTACTAGAATAATCTCAAAACCCGTGAGCATGGGATTTACGGTTACGACACTTATTGGAAAAATACCTTTTAGTAAAGCCACAACACTAAATTATTAGATTTTTTTAAAGGACAAACAACCTTTTGCGCCAGATTCCAGAGTGAGGGATACTCTCAATATCACCACCACCACCAAGACCAACATTCATAAATGAAACGTTGCTTGAAATGGCTTTAGCCGTGTTTGGTGACCATATCTGTTTAGCCAGGTACTTCCCCACCTTCTCTTCCCCATCTCCACCCCTCCCCACTACTTTCAGCCTCGCAGCTTACCTCAAATGGGGATGCCATAGTCTATTGACTCCAGACGGTTGGAAGGAGTTGGGACATTAAAAAAAACCTTTCCGGTTATTCCCATTCATTATATAGGTAAAAAATTGTTTATGCAGTGATGGTGGACATAGCTAGGCAAAGGAATTGAACCCACGATGGTTACGTAGGTGGTAACCGGACGTATCTTTAAAGTCGGCTACTAAGCGTTCATTTTAAATACATTTTACACCTGGTGAAAAAAGGACACACATGATGTACCGAATCAGATAAAGAAAGGGACGCTTTAATGATATGAACAAGAAGAGCGAATGGACGAACCGAGATGTGAAGGAAAACATGTTTTTATTCCAACTGGGGGAAGGAGGAGCATCCCCTTTTGAGGTATGTTGTGAGACTGAACGGGAAGGAGATGGGGAAGAAAAGGAGGGGAAGAAAAGGAGGGAAAGACCTGGATATTCAGATCTAGATACCAAACACAGCTTAAGTCATTCCAAAGAACGTTTGAATTTTGAATGGTGGTATTTCACTAGAGCAAAACAGAGAATCCCTAACTCTATCTACCACTATCTAAATATACCATGTACAATATATTATTTAAAATTATTCAATTGTGAAACAATACTAAACAAAATTTACTTGCGCACCTCATCTTGCGAACTCATGCAGGGAAATGTTTTTACGGAACGAAAATTTCCACACAGTATTAAATCTACGAAACATTATAAATGGTAATATCTCCGCAAAACTCCCTAATAAAATATGATATACCTATCACGTTTGTTGAAATAGGTTTGAGGGCGGTACATAACACTTTTGCAGTCAATATTTGAAATTCCATATTATAAGGAAATCTCACTTTTGCCTATCGTTGAGTTTGCTCATATCTCATGTGTAGCTTCAGGCATTACAATATCAAGGATCTTACATTATCACTCGTGTGTAGTACCCTCACACGAGTTTCAGGCATACGCACACAATCATTTATATCTCCAGGCCATGGGCAAACAAACTGCCACTAATAATAATAGTATCAATAGCGAAATTGCCTGATTTACTTGTTAGAATTACTCTTCTTATCGAGGAATGGGTTGAGAAATGCGTCAGATTGGAGTACACGCGTTCTACCAAGTATAAGTAACGCGTACGATCCATTATTAATATGAGAGTATGGAATGTATCAGGAGCATCTCCTATCCATTTCCTATATTCCTCTTCCTCTACCCATCCTATAACCCAAAATTAATTTAAATAATAAAACTTCTTTGCCAATTAACTTAAGCATAAGAAACTTCTGTGGCTTGATTTCAGTTCACTTTATATTGTATATTATCACAGTAATTATGTAAAAGCTGTTTGTTTCTTACAAATAAATAAATAAAAAATAATTTGTTAAAAAGAAGGGCAAAATTAGTCCGAAGTTATCTTGATTGTAAATAAGAAATAATTAATGGTTGTGTTTGTAAAATATTTTATTTATTTATTTATTTTTATTTATTTGTTTGTTTATTTAGTACAAGATTATACATGTATATACATAATTCATTTCTTTTTTTGACTGCCCAACTAGGAGTATTCCCGTTTTAGGACAGTCAAAAGAATTTATAATATATATAAATTCTTTTGGGTCATCCTTATTCTAAAACCAGCTGACGTCTCCGGCGTTGCCCAGGCTTTGCACAGAGTTTTTCTAAATCAGATGAATACAGTAATTTAATTTCATCTTATTTTCAATTCGGGAGGTGGGTATGGGTACCGCCGCCGCGGGAACCATTTATTGGATAACCAACACCTCTGCCATTGATCACCCCAAGTGGTTCGCTACGTTTGGTGACTTAGCAGGAGTGCCCGGGTTCATGGGGTGAAGTTTGTCCAGGTCTTAGCGACAGATGCGTCTGCCCGCCTGCTGTGTGGCGGGCCGGATCGAGAGACTGGTTGAGGGAAGCCTTTTGACCATTCCAGCCGGACTCTCTCGATCGATCGCCTTGCACCGCAGTTGGAGGTATGGATTTATACGTCCGTCACTCTCGGACACACTGACCCCAGATTCCTACCCTCCCCTAATATCTTTTTCATTCCCAGAACTTCCTATCCTTCCCTTTCTTAAAAAGACCTTCCACACAGAATCTCGTAAGATGAAATAGGCCCTGAGGGAAATAATTACAAAATAGGTGTTTTATTTGTGTGATTGATTTGTACAATAATATAGTATATTTAAAATGGTTGATTACTAACCACAAATTGATTCGCAGTCTATATATCTGCGACAACAGCATTGTTGTAGTACCTAGTACGAGTCGGATGTTAATGAAAAGCTACCAATGTCATTCAATTTATAATCGAGCTGATGCGTTGGAATTGGACCTGCAAATTCCCGATCCAAAATTCAAATTTCAAAGGCATTGCATAAATTGGGAAGTCTGCAAAGGTATTCCAGGAGTGCATAACATCAAAACAGTGTTCGCAAAGTTTGTCAGTGTTATTGAAAATGTTTCTCAATTTGTAGAACGCGAGAGCGACTTAATTGCTAGATTCGTGTTGCATATCTAATAAGCAAAGTTCAAGAAAATCTCTTTAGAAATACGTTCCCGGAAAACCGGATTGCTTCTTTACGTAATCTGTCACGTCGTGAAACTATCCACTCCAGCACGTAATGACTACATAGAACCATTTTATGAATAGATTAACTAACTAATTAACCATACGCCGTTTCCCTATACATAAAACTAGCGAGTTCCCGCCATGCGTTGCTATGCCACTTAATAAAGAAATTGTTTCTCCCTGCGTGTCCTTTCCCATACGTCCCGTTCCCCTCTCGCGTTCCCACTCCGCCTTCTTCTCCTTCCCTCACCCCACTCCCTTCTCCCACTTCCCTCGTTCCGCGAGCCCCCCTCCCAAGTACCCCTCCGCACTCCCGCATTCCATACATTCAATCCCAGTACATTCAGTTTTCAAACAGCTCGCGTGCCAACTATTGCAATTTTTTTAGAAAAATTCCATAATGCCAGAACTCACTGCACACGCACACGTCAAATCCCCAAAGTTACATCGTAATCGGATGAATGGTTTAGCAACTCATAGACATCTCATATACATAGACAGAAGCAAACATATTTTGATATTTATATTAAATATTATTTTATAATCTATGTAAAAGCCCCCACGGGCGTATAAGAACAATAAATAAATAAAAAATATATAGATAGGCAGAGATGACCGACCGCCAAGCAAATCGGTCTTGGCACACACTCCTTGCCTCATTTTTTTTTTCAAAAGAAAGACAAACATTCCCTGGTTACGAATAACCTGAAAAATTTTGAAAATCTCCTACTACCACACAGTAAGCGGTAAATGTTGCTTGTGTCTTGATGGAGGACTTAGCCAGCCGAGGAATTGAACACGCGACGTCTGGATGGGACCCAAGCGCGATGCCAACTCAGCCACTGACCGGACATCATTCACATTCACAAATCGTCTCATACATACCCTTCTATTATTCTTCTTGACATGCCCTGACTCAAGTATCTGATTCACTTGATCGTGCCACGTCATCTCGGGCATCCTCGACTTCTTCTACCATTCACATTTGCGTCGTATATTCATTAATGTAAAATATATTAATATGCTATTTTTTTTAATGCAATTACCACACAAGAATCTCTATTTTTGGGGAAAGTTTTGAGTCTGAAGGAAGTCGAGAGAGGAAAAAAGAAAATTTGAAATTACCTGGCTATTAAAATTTGATAACCAATTGCGACTAAAACCTTTTGAAGCAGCGTTGTCAATGTAAAATATGAACTTTCACCAGGGCGATACTGAGAGTTTCTATTAAAGGTGTGTTGATTAAAACCCTGAGGTGATTCCGTCATCAAATCATAAAAAGACAACCGTAAAACCTTAAAACCACGTGCATAATTTGAGCATCTACGCCTTACCCTTTGGGTCCTGCCCACCCTATTACACGCCCTATATATTATATTAACCCCTGCCCTAAACCACCCCCGGGGAGGGCGAAAGCAAGTCTCATAGTGTCTCTTGGTGACATAGGGACTGCCGGCCATAGACAAAACCAACTAACAACTTTACAATACACTAAACCACTAACGAAAAAGCGACCTTTTTTTTAGTATGTTTATTCAGTTTTTTTACCTGAAAGCGTCTATCAAAAACAAATGTATTTGTGATTCTCGAATATGTTGGGCTACATCTCATCGCCTTGTTCGCTTGTTCGTGTATCTATAATCCAATACCTAAATCTTAATAATATAACATCTCTATATACACTAAACACGGTGTCCGGAAAATCATAGTACAAGCGGGAATCTGGATAATCTAAATCACATAAGGAACCCAAAAAACTTTTTTTTTAAATCGGCAACTAAAGTTATACATTCCATGAAAAACTTCCATTAATTTATTTATAAACAATTTCCATTAATTCTGTTAAGATTTTTGGTTTTACGATACTATGTACATTCCATTCTTCTTTCGTATGGTGGGGGGTCAGAGGGAGACATCTAGGTCTGCGAGCCAGTCTAGGGCCTCAGGCGTTGCCCTGTGGACCTCATCCATCCCGCCGGGGAATGAATGGAGCGGGCATTCGTTGACCACATGTTCGGTGGTCTGCACCGCACCGCATTCACACGTCGCCGACTCTTTAAGGCCCCATCTATGCATCATGTGAGCACAACGGCTATGGGAGCACCTTATCCTATTGATGGCAGTCCAGAGTTTGCGAGGCAATGAGAACCCAGGCTGTCTCTCAGTGGGGTCTTGCACGAGATGGGCGTTTTTGACGTTGGCTGATTGCCACTCAAGCTTCCACCTATCTTCTGGGGTGAGAGGTGTTCGAAGGAGTCTTTCTCCTTCCGTCCAGAAGGGTTTTCGAGACTTTAAGCGGCATGCCGGGTGAGAAACGACATCATCGTGCAAGGGTGTACATTCCATGATAACCTTATAACAATTTTCAATTTTTTTTTTAATATATTTGGATTTATGACATTATGTACATCCCACTATAACCTTTTAGCAATTACCAAAAATTCTTTTCAGTGTTTTGGTTTTATGATAACCATTAACAATTTCCAAAAATTTTATCTTTTTTTATTTTTATTTTTTTTTTAGTATGTTTATTCAGTTTTTTTAATTTTACAATATTTATCTTACAAATCTTACAAAACTGATCAATCAGTTTGATTGTAAGAAATCTCTCATTTTCCTATTTACTTAATACTATTAGGTTTTACACAGTAATTACTAAGTATAATACTTAATTTTAAAATACTACATAGTAATAAGTATATTACTCAGTCTTAATTTCTAATTATCATAAACTGATTTAGCAGGGGTGCCCGGTTTCATGGGGTGAGGTTTGTCTAGGTATTGGAGGCGGATGACCAGGACACACTGAACCCCAGATTCCTACCCACCCCTTAAACCCTTTTCCTTCTCAGAACTCTCCTCTCCTTCCTTTCCCCCAAAACCCCTCCACACAGCATCCCCAAAGATGACATAGGCCCTGAGGGAAATTATTTTCCTCAGGGCCTCCTATGTGGAGCTCATGTAAAAAAAAAAAAAACTACTAATTATTATGATGTTTAAGAATACAGTGTATCTAGATTCTATATACTTATGTTTTTATGATTATGTGCATGCATGCGTATACATAACGTTTATGTGTGTATGTATGTGTATATGTCAAAGATATTCAAATATAAAAGAGATATGCTATAGTGTCCGCGCAACTGTCGGCGGACTACGCCCGCTAAATTAGAGTAGTTTGTATACAAAAAAAATGTGTTCACTTCGTTGATTTTTTGAAAATGTGCATTAGTATTGGTTAACAGTATAGTTTGAATACGGAAAGAATTCGTTCTTTTAGTTTAACGATCGTTTAGTTTATTCGTTAATTATTCGATCATTTAGATTATTTTTTAATTGGTAAACAATATCGGCGACACCCGGAAGCGCAGTCCCACCTAGTAAAAACTGCAGATAGCACATCTACTTATATTTCAATATCTTTGGTATATGTATGCATTTATATGTACCCGTCTCAGAACAGACATCGTCTAGTGAGGCGGGTTACTTACTTGTATGTATATGATAATGTTATTTCAATAAATGCCCGGGTTGTCGGCAATTTAAAAAAAAAGGTTTAACCCGTTTAATCACAGGAGACCAGATTTGTCCCAACGCATATAGGTCTCACATAAGACGCCGTAACTCCCTTACTATCGTAGTTAGAAATATGTTCTAATCGGTGTTAGAAAGGAAAAACATCATGCTTTATATTCCAACCTAAAAAATAGCCACCAAAAAAATAAAATGTACACTTTTATGTACACAAAGTTTTGAATCGCAAATTGAAAAAAGAATTTGAAACTTCGGGAATTTAAAAAAAAAAAATTTCATAGAGCGACAAAAAATTGAGGTTACAATAATGTGTTTGTTATACATTTGTCTAATAAAATGTGCATCTATTTTTATTATATTTTTCGAATTCTATAATTTGAAAGCGTATTTCATCACCATTGTAAAACAGTTTTTGGTTTTTGAATGTGTTCAGAAATATTCCAAATATTTGCATTTTATTGTAAAGCGAAAATATTTTGACCATCCGAAAAAAAAGCCAAATTTTTGAAGGGTTAAAAAACTTTTGGAACCAGTTTCACGCTTCGACGCATTTTAGATAACAGTTGATAATAACCCCTTAGAGAGTCCTTAATTTACCGCTTGTACGACGAGTGTCCAGACGAAGGTTTATTTTATGAATATTTAAATCTATATATTTGTAAAAAAACAATAACTTTGTGGCTCGCTATAATTTAAAATACATAATTACCCCTTCCCCTTTGTTCACCTCCCACTTAAACACCTAACATTTATGTATGTCTGTCAATATTTTGTATCGTAGGTTAGTTCTAATATTCTCCTGACGAAGGAAGGGTTCTTACGAAATCGGTAAGAGTGGGAGTAAAATAAAATTAAAGTGGTCTAAAACAAATGTATATGGTTTTATTCATTACGTTTATGTGGAGTATCTAAAAGCTTCCTGTCTTGTCACATAGATGGCAGGTATAAAAGCTTTCCATAAAGGCCGCTAGATGTGATTGGTTTCCCAGCAAGATCACCAGAGAGCCGAGGCCAGCTGTTCACATAAAAGACAGTGGCCACCAGATCAATTATAGCCAGCTCTTAGTTATACTAATATTAATAAATATCAGATTGTCCAAAGAACTCTTATTCTTTTCAAGTGAAATCCACTCCTTCCAAGAAGTGTTGGAGATACTTGTCTGTGAGAACACAAAAGTTTATATTCTAAGAGTGATGAAATTTGCACTTTGACCTTCAAATCAGGAGGAAGGTCACTGTCTACATGAGATTTCGGAAAACCAACCCATTTTCCCACCCACTAACCAGAATTTCGATACTTCTTGATTAAATTTTGCAAATTTGACATTCAAAATAAGAGGAAAATTCTGTACCCATCACGGACATATGAATATATATGGACCTGCCCTAAGTGATAAAAACGTATTATTTCCCCCTCCACATGGCGCCGGCTGGAGCTCCTCCTTGGAACCGGCTCGCTCCTCTCGACCGGATAGAGCCTCACTTGAATCTAAAATGTGTGACGTCATCATTCTTGCCGTGAACAGCTAGAAGGTAACATCCATACATTTAACGAAATATAACGCCAAAACGGTAGCGTATGCTATACAATATATCTACATATCAATGTGCACATAGCGAATGTGGGCGGTTCTTCAGTGTGCTCGTCGCTGGTTACAGGGGTAAGTAAATTATGAAAAATTTGTAATAGTGTTTTAACTAAACACGGCAACAAAATATTGCTATGTGTATTGGGGCGAGTGTTTTTGGGGCGAGCATTTGGCCTTAGCAAATATGTTATTATCGTGGCAAGCAATTCGCGCTCCCATGTAAATAGGTCTATTCATTCAAAGCAGATTTTGCTTTTAAGAACTAAATGGTGATATTGTAATGCGAGATGCCTATTTACTGTCAGATTGATTGTATAACGAATCACAGTCATCTTTTCCCTCTTCGCCCTCCATAGTTTGGTTTTACCCCTCATCTGTAACTGCTTGTCTATTCATTTGGATGTTTATGGTACCCATTGTAAATTTAGGGTAAGTCATTACTATAGGTCGTATTATTATAGGATTTCTCAGATGTCGAAGAGCTCTACACTATAAAACCCTAAATAGTGTCGATAACGGCAGTCACTCGAGACTTGGTCCTTCGAAAAGTAAAGTTATTTGGGCGATACTTCGTCAGGTTATTCGGGGGTACAAAGGCAAGATCAAAGACGTTTTTTAAATCATGTCTGGGTTATCGAATGTTTAGAAAAGATTGTATTAAACGGCTAAGTTAAGAATATAGCACGTTTAGTTCGGTAGCTTATATAATATTCTCTGAGGATTTCATTTAACAGAGAACGGAATAAGTTGTTGATTTTTAATGGAAGTTTAGGATGTTTAATGTTTTTAAAGATGGGAAGTTTTCTTTCAGATGTTAAAATAATTGCTGATTTAAACAGTTTTCAGAGTAGAGATAAAATCTGATAATATAAAATAAAAATTGTGGTTTATCAATAATTGGATGTTTGTATTTATATAAAAGTACTTACTTCAATTTTTAGAGAAACATTTAACGAAATAATCCAACTATTAGACAATTTTCAACACACTTTTAACATTTTAATTAAATGAAGACAATATTAGCGAAATTCAATCGAAAATCTGGAGACAGAAAAATCATAAAAAGATATTAGCTTCACTGGGACTCGAACCCAGGACCGTTTGTGATTTTTCTCTCTCCAGATTTTCGATAGAGTTTCACTAATATTGTCTTAATTTAATTAAAATATTATAATTTGAGATTTTACCCGTAAAGTTAAAAATAAAAAAAAAACACTTAGGTACAGTTTTGGCTCACAATTCTTTAAAGAGTCAAGAAACGAAGAAAAAAATAAAACCTCATCATTAACTTCTTCGTTCCAGACGTGTGCGATGTGCGGCGGTCTATCAGCTCTGCCTACCTTTCGGGAAAACGGCTTCATGGGTATTTAGTTATTAATTGTCTGTGAATATTTGGTTTTGTAGGAATCAAAGCTCAAACTTTAAGAACCTTGAAGGTTTCAACCCAACTTAATGTACACAAAACCACATATTTTTGCATAGAAATTGGAGCTGTAAATACATCGATCATTTCACAAAATTTTACCTAATCTTTAGTTAAATTTAATCAGAGTTTCACCTTTATAAACGGGTATAAAATAAGCAAAAATAAATCTAAAAAATCTATATCTTTACCTTTTAACTGGGTAACAAACATCCTTCTCGTATGGAAAACTTCTTAAACTTCAAAGAAATGTGTTGCTTACCTGTAACAAAATACGAAACAAATAAACATAAGGTAAATACTTAGAAAACAAAATAATAATAATCATGAAAATCATCAATAACACAAACAAGCAAAGTTGATAAAGCAAATTATAAAAAAACGAGGGCATAAAACGGGAACGTTTATGAGCGTGTACTTAAATATTGACAATGTAAACAACTGTACATATTTTAAATAACAGGAGAATTCTGAGAAAAAAGCTCACAATTAAATATTGACTGTAGAATTTACAGTAAATATCTTCTCGACAAACAAAATTCCTTGCAATCATTTGACTCGTTTAGTATTTTTTTATTCTTAGATATTTTGATAAATTTGTCTAAATTAAGCTATGAAATTGACAAATAAAAAAACAAGCAAAGTAATTTACACGCAATTTTATACATGAACACCTTGTCTTGTGAGTGTTTTTTATCGAAACAATGAAACACTGAAGACTCGGTTAGATATATAAAGTAATAAAAAAATCCAAGAAACTAAATTTAAAACTCTTGAAGGGCTGAACATTGGCATTGTAAAATTCGCACAGCTTTTCTGTCAGCAGTTTGTTACGGTCAAAGTAGTTGTAATACTATTTGGCTGATTTCTATAGTGCCGTTTTTTATGAAAAATCACATCAAGGTCGTTATACAAATATATACATAAAAACTAGTAACTTTCTTAGTAAGATATAGCTTTTAAATAAGTTCGTGTTAAATTAACAAATTATTATTTTATCAGAGATTATTTAAAAATTGCAATCTCACCATAGAAGAAGCTAGTTCTTGTGCTTGATGAGCGAGTTACACTAATTATAACTGAAATAGAATAAAATTATGCGGTAAGTATATAATAGGATCAATTGAGACTTCTGGATCATCTATATGTGTAGGTGTACATACATAGGATACGGTTACATGCTAAAATATTGTGCACTTAGGAGAAATTATTATTTGATTATTTATTTGTTTATGATATACACAGTACGTTATTATATAACTATGAGAAGTTTATTAAAAATAAATTGATTACATGGTTATAGTACCTATTACGTAAGTCCGTAGAATATCATTAGGTAATTTCGCTGGAATTCTAACGGTTTTTAAAACTTAACCAATGAATGAACGAGTAAACTCATAAAAAAGGAAGATTTTGTGCGGAGATAAAGAGACATTTTTATAACAACCCTGCCATCGTTGCTACTATTAAACTCCATGTACCGACAAGGAATACTAGACAAAATACAACATTCTTTTGCAACACATACACAACCAACTATCAATCACACTCACTTACCAATAGGATGCATGATTTAGGCAACAAATTTGGTGGTATTGTAGATATATATTCACTGATTCCCTTTATATTCTAAAATGCAATTTAAACACTTTGTGGAATCCTACAAATTATTGTAACGTAAGTATAATATATTTTACGATTTGATGTGTTATTGTAATGTTTAATATTATATTGTGTTCTATGTTATTGTCAAATATTACATTGTTTAAAATATTTCACAGTTTTACGCAAGAATATACAAGTGGTTTTTTCTTCAAAAACTACTTGTATATTCTTAAAAATTTTTCACTTTTATAACTTTTGGTATAAATTCTATGTATGTGTAATCCTCGATAGGTTAAAAAATATTATTTTATAATCTATGTAAAAGCCCCTACGGGCGTATAACAATAATAAATAAATAACAAGAATTACATACTCACGAATTGTAATAAAAAATTAATGAAAAATAAGTTATTTAGCGACAAGAAATTTAGTAAATTAGTTTTGTATGTTTGCAACGAATCGTGAAAAATGTCTTAAGTGTAGTAATTTTGCATAGTGTGTATAAATTAGTAATTGCGCGAGCGATTGGTGAGTTTTTTGCTGCATTAACGTTGTTGGCTTCTATATAAAAAAAGCGAAGAATGCCTGGTACGCCTTATTGGAACATTTAAAATAATGACGGATAAATTCGGGACTGTCTATTTTATTATTCTTCTTGCGCCCTGTCCATTCAAAAGAGGTTGGCTATCATGTTGGCTATGCGGACTTTGCGGCCCGGAACTGGCCAGTTTGGCCAGTCTACCGTAGAGCTCTACGGTAGACTGGCCAAACTACTGTCTCAGGTTTTTCAGCCATGAGGTTCTCCTACTTCCAGGGCCCCGTCTTCCGGCAATCTTTCCCTGATTATGATACGCAAGATCTCACACTTCTCTGGATGTCTCATCACAAGTCCAAGACATTGAAGTTTTAGAATTTTTATAATTTTAATAACTTCTTTTTCTTTATGCATCCGAACCATAAATCTTCATTCGTAACCCTGTCCATCCAGCTTATTTTAAGTATTCTTCCGCATATCGACATCTCGAATGCCTCAAGTCGCCTAATTAGTTCTTCAGTAAGCGTCCATGCTTCCATTCCATAAAATAATATCGAAAACACGTAGCATCTGACCATTCGCATTCGTAATCCAAGGTTGAGAACATGACTACAGAACATCTTTTTGATTTTAACCGAAGGATCCCATCTATCATTTACATTGCAGCCCGAGTAAACAATACTCTGTACCTTCTCTAGTTTTATTATTACGTTTTATAATAATCAAAATAGAATAATTTGATTAAATTTGACGAGTGTCGGAAGTCGGAACTATTCCTAATGAACTAAATGACTACGATGTTAAATATTTCCTCACATACCTTTGACAAAGAGTCGAGTGGAGCGGCAGCATAACTACTCTAGAAGGGACGACTGAGGAATGCAATAATTAATTAAGTACAACCTTTCCATGGCAGGGGTGGGAGGGGTAGGTCTGCGAGCGAAACTAGAATTCACTGTATTGAAGGTGGGGGAGATAAATGCAGACGTGCAGGGATGGCCAACTGGGAAAGATGTGGAAATTTCAAATCAATTGTAGTACTTGGCTTCTATTTGATAATTACTCGTAAGTAAGTAGCTTAATAAGGTCGATATACGACGGGTCCAAGCTTCATAGTTCTTGAAATCTGGCATTAGATTATACATCAAAACTAAACGCAGAAAATCACACTGAGAAGATTAGCTTGCAACACGGTATCACTTCTATATACTTATACACACTTCATCACAATCTGTCTTATGATGGACTTAATGCGATCCGAAGCTTTTCCGAAGGTGGCTAAAGAAGGAGGGAAGCCCAAAACGGCATAATAACCCAAAAATGAAAGACGATAATACTTTTGACCGTGAAAACCTTAAAACATTCCCAATATTTGTTTTGATTGAAAACGATCAGAAAGGACACCCATTTTCTCAGATGTATTTTTCGAAAGTGTATTTATCTGATTTGATTTTTTTTTAAATTAGCTCCACACAGGAGGCTCTGAGGAAAACAATTTCCCTCGGTGCTTATGTCATCTTAGGGGATGCTGTGTGGATGTTTTTTTTAAGGAAATGAAGGAAAAGAAGTTCTGGGAAGTAGGTAATACGCATTGGATCGCTCGTCACGGAACACCTGACAGCATCACCACTGACCAAGGACGACAGTTCGAGAGTTGTCTCTTCAAAAAGCTCGCAGAAAAGTTTGGCATCAAACACTCAAGAACCACTGCTTACCATCCTCAAGCGAACGGTATTATAGAAAGATGGCATCGTACTTTAAAAAGCTCTCTAATTGCATGTGGAGAACAAAACTGGGTTGAGAACCTACCTCTAATACTTCTCGGTTTGAGAGCTACAGTGCGTGAGGACCTAAAATGCTCCCCCGCAGAACTTACGTATGGCAGGACATTAAGACTTCCCTGCGACTTCTTCTCAGAAACTCCTCGCGAGGAACCCGATACGTATGTAGGACGCCTACAGAGAAAGTTCGAAAGTATCAAATCGACCCCTGCCAGTAATCACAGCGCAAGGAAATTTTTTGTGCACAAGGACCTACCTGTCGCCACTCATGTTTTCCTGAGAACAGATAGCGTAAGAAGACCCCTTCAGAACCAATACGAGGGTCCTTACAAGGTAGAACAACGTGATGACAAAACATTTGTCATATCAATTAAAGGCAAATCCAAACGCGTCTCCATAGACCGACTCAAGCCTGCTTTCGTTCCGGTTGAAGAAAACGTCACGATACACCCACCAGTTCCCGTTACACCGATAACCAAGATCACAACGCGTTCAGGTCGGCATGTACATTTCCCAAAGAGACTGGGGACGTAATAATGCACAAAAAAGAAATTTTTATTTGGCACTTTTCTCATTCATAACTCATGATTGAAATTAAATTATAAATTTCACCTAGCTTCGTATTGCAAACCATATTCATAAAGTATACTTTTCTTTAAAATACTGCGAACAACACAATATTAAAATGCACAGATTTTTTATGGAAATCCTACCTGTAATATTGTAAATTGTCAATTAACATAATCTAAAACTTAGATCATTATTGTGTATTCACAAGTGTGAAACACCTTCAATACGATGTAACAATTCATCATTTTACTGCATAACTCATGCAATTTAAAAAAATAAGCGAATCTCCTGATATAATAAAAAACATAACATAAAATCATTTCTAATTAGATGAAAACTTTTCATCATTCAACTGCATAATTAGTGCACTTCAAAGGTACTACAAACACCACTGTGTTTTTACAATTCTTAAAAATGTTATAATTAAAAATGTAAAATTCACATCATACAACCGCATTTATGCGTTACTACATGTATTACAGCATTATCGTAATAGCGATTATAATCAACTTTTCGCACAATTAATTTAAATCATCATATTATACATTATGTACCAATGTACACACTATCTACTCTACAAACTATGTACATAGTAGGTGACTCCTTACCACATGGTAAACATTGTTATTTATGCATTTTTGTTTTTTAACCATGCTTCCCTGGATGTACACGGCACTCTTATACATCCAGCGAATGATGTGGTTGAAATTATTTATTTTTAAATAAACTTTTTCTTTCACGATTATACACTTACAAGTTAAAGCCGCTTTGTCTTACGTACGTAAAGGAACATGGTTATTCGACTTACATCAACAAAAAACACACTTTTACGTACTGAGGACAATGTGCAGCTTCTTTGACTTAAAAATCGTCATTTTTCGCTACAGATTCGCATAAACCTTTATTATTTATAATTTTATGATGAACGCCTAACTAAGGCTCCAAAAATATAATACTTAAGAAAACTCTACTATATCTACTTATGTATCAATTTAAATATTTCTTACACTAGATATAGCTTAGTTTAAAACATACCTTCTACTATAGTTTTCTTTTTCAATATAACTCATGTACAAAATACAGCATTCCGCTATATACAACCTACCATCGAAATGTTTATCAAGTTAATTACAACTTTTAACCACACATTTGCGATTTTTCAAACATGTATAATGTTATTTTAAGGTTACTTTAAGTCATAGTTTTAAATATTTTTTTGTATACAATCAATGTATAATGATTTTACAACCAGCGTTTCTAATTACGCATGACTGGTAAAATAATTTTACTAACTCTGAACATAGTTCATTGAGGCAACAAATTCCATGTACCACTACAATCAGCTGGAATCATATCTCAAATTCCATGTACCACTACAATCAGCTGGAATCATATCTCAAATTCCATGTACCACTACAATCAGCTGGAATCATTTCTCAAATTCCATGTACCACGCTATATTATGTACACCAATGCTCCGAACACCTAGTTCGTCGATGCGTTTAACACTGTAAATAAAGTAAAGAGTTCATAGAGCTTGACAAGTTTTAAAAACATTATTTAAAACTAACTTGTAAATACTCACACCTAAGAATTAACTGATTTCAGCAACAAATAAAATTGTTTATAAGATACAATAGTATAGTAATCTCAACATTACGTTTCATTGTTACACACTTAATTTTATGATTTCATGTATTAGAAGTAAGATTTTCAGTAATTTTTTTTTGGTTAAACCATTAATATCTTCCAATGTGTTCTTGAAAGTATAACAGCAGTCTACTTCCAAAAACTAACTAATCATTCTACTCTGCTCGAGTAACCTGCACAATTTTCCGAACACATTGGAGACTATTCTTGTTTTGACGGAAGGTGCCGCCGTCAGAATAGGATTAACATCACTGGTATAGTCTCTCTTAACGATTTTCTATTGTTTATGTTTATCGTTAGCACTGGAGGGGCGGCTATGGAAATGCGATTAAGTACCCAATTAATTATCCCTAAAAATCTTTAATTAAATCATGTCGTGGCAACATTGATCACGTGACCAATGTAGTTCCTCCAACCGCCGCTGGAAAGGAAGCGACATTCCAGTTACGGGACTTGGCTCTTGAACACGCGCTCAAACATTAATTAATCTCATTTCCATTTCTACCCGCGAAGTATAGAATTGTAAATGTGTCTGACTAAGACGTAATAAATTATAAAACGTGGAGAAGGCTTTTATTGTTATAAATACACGCAATATCCTTCCCTGGAGTTAGAGTAAGTATATCGACGACTTCAAATAAGCCATCCCCACAGTAGGGACATAGGTATGAGGGGTGCGTAGGAATCTGGGGGTCAGTGTGTCCAGGAGTGACGGACGGATGATTCTGGTTGATTTAATCTAAACATCTGCCCTGATAATGGACTCTGCAAGGTTATCCTCAAACATTGGTTAAATAAGGAGTAAGTGCGATACATCTACAATATACACACACTTCTCAATAGGTACTTCAAAATCCAAATAAGTATAACATTCTTGATTTGAATTAAAACTATCGAGATTCTTTTCCGATTTAAATTCATTTTTAATTGCTAAGGGTTGGTAACGTCTGGTTTAAAGCTAAGGGGGTGGGTGGTTAACTCCACACATCCCGCATGCACTCGGCGGATAAGTTATCTCCCTGCATTGTTTACAAGCGGTTAAAACGACCCGTTCACCTCCCGGCGGGCAATCCGACGATAGGGTGATTATTTAAACATCCGGTACTGTCTCAATGGTGAAGGTATATATTATCACTAATTGAACAAACGGCGGTGTTTGAAGTGAGAAAAATGAAGCAATGAAGAAGAATCTGGAATTAATCGATTGCAAAATTAATCATCCAATAAGGAACACCGCAAACTAAAAATAATTCAATAAGGAACACAGCAGACTAAAAATCATTCAATAAGGAACAACGCAGAATAAAAATTATTCAATAAGGAATACCGCAGACTAAAAATCATTCAATAAGGAACAACGCAGACTGAAAACTATTCAATAAGGAACATCGCAGACTAAAAATCATTCAATAAGAACACCGCAGACTAAAAATCGAACACAAATTATCTACTAATACGTTAATCTAGTTGTACTAGAAACCGAAAACTTACATCCGACAAGGAACCAAAGCGCACACCAGAATCTGCATGAGTTCAGTGAGCGTGCTTTTGGAGTGTCAAGTCCCATACAACTTGTCAAATTTAATTCTATTTTATTCGACCTGTGTAACTTCTATTAAGTTCTGTTATTATTTCAAATTTGTAAAAAAAACTGGCATATAATTATATAATAACAGAATTTGAAAACAACCTTTATATAACTTAAAAATTAACGTAGACATTTGAAGAATTGTTCAAATTCTGTAAAACAAACCTTCCCCGGGTTCAACAAAATACTTCGAACCTTTATTAGGTGATAGATTAAGATGAGCTCGGATGGCTTTAACAGCAAGGGGTACATCTTAACTACAATGTAGGATGTTACAATTATTATTGATAATAATGTTAGGGAAAGTGGTGAGGCATCATAATGTGTTTTAGTTTATTTTTGATCTCGATTATAAATTATATCACAAAATGGTTGTTTGGCGGTCTCAATGTGCTTTCATGGATACTAAATTGAATGCCGTTAAAGTGTCCTTTTGGATACAAAATTTAATTTATAGAAATGTTATTGCAACGTGACAAAACGGAAACTGCTTTCATTGTGATGTAATCAGCGTACTTTGAATCATTGTGAATTTTGAAACTCTCTTCGGATCAACTTGAATACCTACTCGGTGTCCGTCATAAAGTAGTATCAAATTATGCACCATTTTTTCATTATTGGAAAATGTGTGCAAAATAACCTAAAGTTATCGATCGCTGTACCAGGTTAGTGTCTCTTGTTATAGATCTAGACCAGTACTGATTGCCATCTGTTGATATATTTTTTTCCGCGAGTAGATTCATCAATCGAATAATTTTTAGGGTATTAAGCCCAGCGAGTTTGGGGATATTTACATACCCCAGGCATGTGAGTATGTTTCTGTGTCTCTTTTTACATACCCCTAGCAAGTTATATTTGTACAGCACCCAATGCGTGTAAATAAACTGTGATATTTTATGTAATAAAAACGTTTGATTTTGATACGATCTTCTCCGGTATTCACTGAAATTTACAGTATTTCTTTTTTAAATTTATGTCATTCAACCGGAGAATTTGTACCCGACCCGACACCTCGCCAAAGCGTGGTTTAAACGCCCCAGGGCTCTGGAAAAGGGTGGGACTCGCCCCCGGACCCTCCGTGATCTCTGGTTGGGTAGATTTAACTATTACGGCGGCGGTAGCTGGTGTGAAACAACGGTGGCGAGAGGTGACAGTGCACAGCCTCGACGGGCGATGTTTTGGATACTAAACGTGGCTGTTACAAAATAACTAGTGCAGTTTATAACGACACAGTTGAAGCGGTAGATGTTAGTATTGTAAAGATTTGACAACATATATTTGACAAATAATGATTTAAAAACGACACCCACAAAATGCCTGATACAATGGTTCTCTTTTGGATTAACTGTTAACTTCACGCGCATAAGAAACTGTACAAAGCCAGCAGAACTATGTATGGAATGCCCAATATTTAGGGGCCATACACAATAGGCTGGGGGAAGTGAGAAGAAAATAAGATGAGATTGAATAAGAAAATAAGAATGAACACTGAGGAGACAAGCCGATAGAAATGTGACCACGTAGCTCTTTCTAGTGAAATTGATCGAACATTTTCGAGTATCGAAATTTTCGTAGATTGCTTTCAATGGGTCAATTTTCAATGAAGGGTCAACTTCATTGACTTTTCTGGGACATACGAGTCGAAAGATCTCGATATACATTGTTTTTTCAAAGCCAAAAAATAGGTGTATGCTGGTTTATTACAGATATTGCATACATAACAGGGTTCATCCATAAATAACGTCACAGAATTTAATGATTTTTTCACCCCCCCCCCCCCCGTCCCTGTCATACATCGTCACATTTGTGAGACCCCTTCCCCCTAGTGACGCGTCACATATTTTGCATTTATATGTAATATTTTAAAGTTTTTCGTTTACATTTAAGTTTTAACAATTTAGACTTTTTCATGTGACGTCACAGAGCTGATGAACCCCCGTACCCCTTGTCACACTTCTCTACCCCCCTCCCCCCCTTATGATGTGACGTAATTTATGGATGGCCCCTTATGTGGAACACAAATGAGAAATGAAAAAATTATAATAATAAAAACAAATAGTGAAAATTATTTGATGTTTTTGTCTATAGTAATGTTTAAAACATTACTATACATTACTATAGGCAGGATCGCGTTCATTGGTCAAAATATTGTACATATATTTTCGTATCGGTGATCAATGAACCGGTGTATGCAATTTTTAGCCATAAGTTGTTTATAATTGTTTGCCTAGCTTGTAGTTTTTTAGATTTTAGAAATGTGTTATAAGTTTGTACAGCGCCCTTGAGGTGATTTTTCACAAAAACGGTGCTATATAAATCATCCAAATATTATTATTATAGCCAAAAACATCAAATAAATCTGCAAAATGTGACATCATGGCATTATATTACGTTGATAGACTAAGATAAGTCTAATAGAAAATAGAGCAAATTAGAAGTACATATAAAACATGCATAGGGGCAGTTTTACTATTGTGTCAAAATCACTGTCTGTAAGTGTTATATGGATATCCTGGACGTTTTCTTCCAAAACACAATTCAGTAAATTTCCTTACAAATACCTGCACTACATAAACGGTTAGTTACTGTTGCGAATAAACCAGTCTCAAGTACAGACCCTCAATTACAAACGCAGTGTTTTGTCCTTAACTATATTATTTGAACCTATAATTCAAGGGGTGTGCCGGTGAAACACTTCTAAGGAGACTAGGCGCTAACCGCCCAAGGCAGTGGGCGGTACAAACCTGGAGATAAACTCTATGGGTAGATGTTCTGTTTCTGATCTTGTTTCTCTTGGGAACTCACTGGAAATTATATATTTAGGTTACAGTGGATGGATTATTGTCTGTGAATTGAGAATAATACGCTGATTAGAGGTAGAACACCACCTTAGAAGGGCTAATAGAAGCTTTCACTAGAGCTTTTTTAGGCGGTGAAACTTAAAACATAAACAAAATTGAAGCGTCACAATTTGTTGAAAGTTTATACTTATACTTACAACCAATTTAAACCGTTGTAAATGGCTACATTTTTATGTTTTATTTCAATACCGCACAATAGTCTCAACTGCCTGTGAGACTGTGGGATTCCCAATCGGGATAAGTTGTGAGGCTCTACGTAGTTTAGGGAGGGCAAGGACATGGGAAAGAGGAAGATGGCAAATAACCTAACCATTCAGAACTGGTCACCAAAGGTCACTAAGATCTGGTCACACATTTTCAAGATAGTTTTTACTGCAGTTTTAATGTGTTAGTAAGTGCTCCCAATTAAATTGTGCTAGAGTCACGTGGGGTAACCGTACGCAGTGTGTGTTTCCGAAGTGACCGTGCCTGTTTCGCGCCCGCACGTTCCTTAATTCAGTAGCGTTTTGGGTCGCATGGGAGCAGGATATGAGTACAGTGAATCCTAATTTGAAAATAAAAATTGGTAGGTAAATTACTGTTTTTCGTACTTTTTCTTAAATTTTGTCATCTGCTATCGACATGTTTGCTTAACGATGTGTGCTATTGTGTAACCAACTGAGTCAGAGCTATGTGGTCTATTTTTTGGTAAAATATTGTTAGTTACACGGGTGCAAAGTGATAATTCTATTAAAAATAACCACTAATCTGATTTGAACACTTCTCTACGGTATGCGAATACTTCCCCGCACGTGGGGTAAGTGTTCGTAACTTTTTGATTTATGAACTACATAAGGTTTTTATGTTTGTTTGAGATGCCTTAATGATCAATCATAAAAATAAAAAAATAAAATGAGTAAAATACCTAAAGCGTTTTAATACAAAAATCCCAACGTAAAAACTGCGTACGGTTACCCCACGTGACTCTATATTTGCGGTTCTGTAAACAATAAGTAGACCTCGCATCCAAAGAGCATGTTTCCAATTTCACTGATTTAATAAATCAAAACAAAAATTTCGGTTAGAAGGCAGTTTGACAAAGCATTAGCAAGGCGAAACAGCTGTTTGTTATATTTAAATGACTACAATTAGGTTACTTCAAAACATTTTTTTATAAAGACTGTTGTTTAACTAGAACTCGGGGAAAGGGCAAAAATAGCATCCTGAAAATGCCTTTTGCTAGGTGAAATCACTCCGATTGAAATAAATAAGAGGAAATGAGTAATAAACGTTTTTAATATTGAATTTTGTAAAAAATAATATCAGTTGGCGTTAATCTATAGACGAGTACTACTGCAGCGTGTACTTTCTAAGTCTTAAAAAAATGTCGTTATTATACGTAATTTGGATGTAATTTAACCGAGGCCAGTAAAGTTGTACTATATGAGGGAGTCGACTGTCACTGTATTACTAACGGTGTTATCCGAACGGTTACGAAGATAGCCGATGATTACCGAACGTCAGGTGGGCACCTGAAGTATTATTAAACTCCCGATCATCAGTTGTATAGTTCATGGGGAATGCAATCCCGATCTCGCGGGATCTCGATCGAATCCCGAAGCATAATATGACGAGATCCCGTTCGAGATCGACGGGATTCGGCGGCAGATTAGGCAAACACAGAAAACGAAGATGACTTGCCTCTTTCTATGACTAATACGTCACAAAGTAATACTTCACTTCAAGAGGAATTAGAAGAGACTCTGAGAGTATCTAAAAGTCCTTTTTCGCGTGTATCTACGAGTTTAGATAAATTAGAATCAGTCATAAAAAAAAAATGGATCTATTTGAGTGTGGAGGAACAAGGGGGAGATGTTTGCAGTTTGCATATAATTGCTTAGTCACGCTGCTGCCACCAGTGTTGAGTCGGAGAGGGCATTTTCAGCAGCTGGGTACATTGCAACGGACATTAGATGCCGTTTAGCAGATAGCACCCTTAATACATTTTGTTTTTTAAGAAGTTTTACTTTCAAAATCACCCATAATTACTTTCTAATCTACCTAAGCTATATTTTTCTTTTCATTATTTTAATAAAAAAAAGGTTAATTATTTAGCAACTAATATTAAAGAATAAAGGTTTTTGTTTTTTGCTTTTAATTAACGAGATCCCGAAAATTCCGAGATCTCGCGAAATTGTTATTTCTAATTTCGCGAGATCTCGAATTTGCGATCTCGAGTCGAGATTGCATTCCCTAATAGTTCACCAGAGGACACAACAGTACACCACAGGTAATAAATATACTTATAGTAAAAAAATCACGCAGGACAAACAAAATTAATTTAAGGTAACATTATTGTGAAATTCATTTAAAAATCAGGTAGGTAGTATGAATTATCACGAAACACAATACACCTCGAGGGTTTTATTACCTCCCACATTGTTTCCGGAAGAAATTCTTCAGCAAAGGGATGAGAAGGGGTAAGTAGGTACAAGTGGCAGATAAAGGGGGTGACGGGTGTAGATTTCATTGTCACCCCCGCGTGACGTCACGGGATATAAATTACTGGAGGCTATTTCAGGAGATGTTTCATCATAAGGCAATCGGCACGTAGTTTAGTCTAAGCGAGGTGATGAATTCCTTACTTAACTAAATCGGGGTTAAAAGTTATATTGTTTAAGAAGGTATTATTAGAGAAAACCAGAAAATGTCATTTTTAAATGAGATTTTAGACGTATTGACTCTTTTCCGCTACAAAATTGTAAATGGATTTCGAAAGATTGTTCTTTTATCTAGCTCAATTTTTAATTTTTAGTAAAATAAGGTTATTCTATAGGTCGTAGGCAGATTTGTTAAATTTTCAAAAAAGATTTTATATTATACCACACGCATTTCAAATCATGCAGTAAAATAAATCAATACATTATCTGGGTATCGCATGTTTTAGAATTCTAATTGTAGTTTAAATAAAATCATTAAAAAATATATACGTAAATGTGTTTCTTGACGAAAATTGGTCCGTTTGTGTATTTATTTGCGCACTTACAAACTAATATATTTCAGATTTTTTTAACATTCTTATTTAACTTAGATATTATTGAAAAGTGATAAATACTTATAATAAAAAAATAATTACAAAAAGTACATTATTTTATTAGTTTTATCATCACGCCTTTGAGCATTTTTGGATGTAGGTATAAATTAAAGCATATTTGGAATGAAATAAAATCGATATAGACTTATAATTTTAAAAAGCCGGTACGGAGAATAATTAATCTTTCTCATTGTAACCGCCCTACACGATCGTAAGAACAACTTTCGACGAAATGTGGATTTTCGGCCGCTGGCTGGTTAAACGCTCTTAATGCAAAAATTGATTTTAGGAAGGTATTTTAACTTTTAAATAAATTATAGAAGATCATCATTAGAAAGTATGGTAGAAATTCCTGGCTGTTGAAAAACTGGATAACAAACCTTGGATAACCAACACCTGTGCCGTAGGTCCCCCCAAGTGGTTCGCCACGTTTGGAGATTTATCATTGGGTGCTCAGGATCATGGGGTGAGGTTTGTATAGGTCTTGACTGCGAAAGCCTTTGCCCACCTACTGCACGGCAGGCGAATCGGGAGAGACTGGTTGAGGGAGATCTTTTGACCTCTCCGGCAGGACTCTCTCGACCCATCGCCTTGCACCGCGGTGGGAGGAATGGATTCATACGTCCATCACTCCTGCACACATTGACCCCCAGATTACTTACATTTTTCCTAACCAGAACTTTCTCTCTTTCCTTTCCCTAAAAAGACCCTTCACACAGCATCCCCAAAGATGACATAGGCCCTTATTATCGTCATGCGTGGAGCAAATGTAAAAAAAACTAATTTTCTGACATTGTATATTTCACTTCATATTATTTGAAAAAGTCAGTGGGACTCGTAGGTCTTATGTTTACGTGTGATTTTCATATGTACGTGACCGCCGTAGCTCACGGGGAAACCGGAGAGTGAAGAATTTTCGCGTGACGCGCGGCGTTCAATTTGGCGCTTTTGTGATCGCGTGGAAGTGGGCACTCATCATTGTAATCATGTTTAGGAGGTGGAATAGAGGGAGGGCAGAGGGCAGAGGGCAGAGTGCTGGTGAAATGTGAGCGTGAGGAGTGAAGAACGTTTTTGTTTGCAAGTGATTTTGTTTGGCAGTGCGTCATCGTTTCAAACAGATTGTTAGGACTGTTGAAGCTGGTGAACACGAATGTATGGTTTTTTGATATAATAAGCCACTATTGAGAAGACCTTAGAAGGAGTTGGCTATTTTTGAAAATAAGACAAAAACACTTATTTAAAAAAATACTTATTAACCCTTCAGAAATGGTAAAAATATTCCCACCTTGCAATAAAATCCAAATAAATTTAATGTTTCCGAACATATCTGAAATCTAAAAACTGTTTTTGAAAGGTGGTAAAATACGTTTACCTATTAGAAAAAATAATATAATTTTTATTTAAAAAATTTTAATACAAACATAAAAAAAAATTCTAAATTGGCTCGTTATACATTTTTTCTAATTAACTTATTGATAAACACAATTTTCAGGCATTTTATTAGACAGATGTATTACAAACTTTATTTTCACTTAACTTTTTTGACGTTCCATGTAAAAATAATTGATAAAAATTACGTAAAGAGCCTACGTCATCTTTGGGCGTGCTGTATGGAGGGTATTTTTAAGGACAGGAAGGAGAGGAAATTCTGGAAAGGAAAAAGATATGAAGGGTGAGTAGAAATCTGGGATTCAATGTGTTCAGGAGGGACGAACGTATGAATCCATCTCTCCTACTATGGTGCAAGATGATGGGTCGAGAGCGACCGGCTTGAGAGGTCAAAAGGTCTCCCTTAACCAGTCTCTCCCGATCCGACCTGCCACGCATTAGGTGGGCAAAAGCATGTCAAAACTCACATCATGCAAGGTATTAGTTATTCAATATATGGTTCCCGGGGCGGTGGAACCCAGCCTTCCAAATTGTACATACACATCGATTGACGGCCGCCGTGGTCTGGGGGTAAGTCTCTCAATCAAATCACAATCCGAATTAAACACAATTAATTTGATCAATTTGTGTTATTTCGCAATGAATTAATTTAAAAATATTATTTAGTATATTTGCGGCACGTTCCAGAGTGGAAGACACTTCCAGTATCGCCCTGGTGTAAGACCACCATTCATAATTGAAATGTTGCTTGAAATGGCTTTAGCCATGTTTGGTGACCAGATCTAAACCGCCAGGTACTTCCCCACCTTCCTCGTGTCCATCTCCTTCCCCTCCCCACTACCTTTAGCTTCACAACATATCCCAATCGGGGATGCCACAGTCTCGCTGGCTCCAGACGGAGCAGCTGGGTCTCTTATAAGGTTTTCAATTAAAAAAATATATATATATAACTAGTTAACAGAAAACCTGAATACACTATTTCTTATAGGACGAAAATTGATTACAGACCTACTTAATAATGTGGGTACCTCACCAAACCGCACCCAAGATTCGATGATGGTAGATGGGAGGTCAGCGTCGGGTAGGCACACTGCCCCAGCGCTAGTTATACAGCGAGGGTCATGTATATTCATTCAAATAATAATAATATTAATATTTTACACGAATCCCAAATGACTGGGAATGACAACTCATAAACATGGAGCGTAATAACATCAGGCTGATCCATTGGAATTAGAAGTCCTAAATGAGCCCTACGGTAAAAAAAAATAGTGGAACTGAAATGAAAACTTTTGATTAAAAAAAAAATGTCAAAAAAAGCTAAGCTAGCCGCCCATAATGCTGGTATCTACATTGGTGTAGGGCAGTGAGGTACGGAACTGGCAGATGAAGGATGAAAGTATTTTGTATTTCTCGGGTATTAACTATGTAAAAAAAATTGGACATTTCGCTTTGAAAAGTTTTATTTCACGTAAACCTTTTTCTTTAATTTGTTTTTTTTTTTTTTACATGAATACCGCACAAGAGTCCCAACTGCTCCCGTCTGGAGCCAGTGAGACTATGGCATCCCCAAAATGGGGAATGTTGTGAGGCTGAAGGTAGTGGGGAGGGAAGGAGGTAGGAGGGATATCATTTTTTCGCGAATAAATCAAAAAGGGCGGCTGCTGTTCAACGGCAATTTAAACCGTAACGCCATCTACATAAGAAGTGGTATTGTAAGCGGCCTGATCCCGAATTTTAGACTACCGTGTATCACCATAATCCACTGAAATATTTTCATGTCGTACAGACCTATCTCGTATATCTTTTATCAATTTATACCGTACCCTTTCCAAATTATGAATACTGGCTTATATTTCAAAGTGTACAATCGCATGTTTGGCCTACCGCACCCACTAAGTTCCTGGCACGATCTTTTTTAGCTTTCGATTACCTTAATAAAAAGCAGCACTCTATAAAATGATTAATCAAAATATTATTTATTTTTGTACACGACTGTGATATACTTTGCTGTGAGTTATGAGATATGATCTTGCCGTTGAGAACTCCGTTGTAACTTTGCTTTCCGTTGGACGCGTCGTTTATAAGAAACAGGGAGAGGTTAAAACAAATGTCCGTGGAGTGTCTCTGTGTCTGTATGTAACTCCGGTTCAACTCTAAACCTCTACAACTAGGATATGCTTTCATTTTCATAATTGAAAATTATTATGGGAACAATACAGATAAGCGAGAAAGTATGTAACAAAATTATTTTAAATGGTAAATAACAACACAAAAGTACGTAAAATAAAAAATAAAAACGAATAAGTATGAAAAATGAAACTGAAAAAATATATATACAGGGTGTCCAAAGTGCATTAACTTCGGGAGGTGATTCTTCATGATAGTATAAATGAAAAAGATTAGTAATTTTTTGAAAATTCTTACTTTTAGGGGTACCTACTTTTTTGGTAAAAAGATAAAATTAGTCCGGCGTGAAGCCAGCATTATTATTTTCCGCTGTCACGATACAGGCCAATCACAACCATTCAACATTGCCATAATCGCGCCCGGCAAGCTTACGCCAAATTCATCGGGTAAGTTTGTACCTCACACTAAGGATTGTGATGTCTTTTTGTAGGGAAAAAATATTGAAAGTTCGGAGAAAATGAAAAAAATTAAATCCTACCATCTTGCAGAATCACCTTTCGAAATTAATGAACCCTGTATATAGGGTGTACCAAGGCGTACCCGAGGGAATTCAACCTTCGATTCCTGAGCATATTTGGAGTAAAAAATGTACGTGTCATTTTTCTGTTCGATGACATTTTTTTTCTAATAAAAACAAAAAAAAATATGTTTCAATCACATGTCGCTACTGTTCGCGCGCTGTTTCGTGTATTAACCCGCTGTTAGAACGAGACACAACGCTTATCAAATGACGGCTAGCCTATAAACCCAAGTGGTTCGCTACGTTTGGTGATTTAGCAGAGGTGCCCGGGTTCATGGGGCGAGGTTTGTCTAGGTCTTGGAGGCGGATGACCTAGAACACACTGAACCCCAGATTCCTACCCACCCCTTAAACCCTTTTCCTTCCCAGAACTCTCCTCTTCTTCCTTTCCTTAAAAAAACCTTCCACACAGCATCCCAAAAGATGACATAGGCCCTGAGGGAATTTTTTTTCCTCAGGGCCTCCTGTGTGGAGCTCATGTAAAAAAAAAACTCTTCCAATTAGTCAGTGGCGAAGTGTGATGAAAAAATATATTTTATGTTTTTAATAGAAAAAAATGTCATCGGACAGCAAAATGACATTGGAGTTTATCCACCACTTACCCGCCCTGGTATAAGTAACAGATGGTTACTCCTTCAAGGCTCTCGCAAGGACGAATCTACATTTAATTTTGAACGAATCTAGACCTCCAGTGTCCCTGCATACGTTATTAGCAAGCAGTATGCAAGTGCTTAAGCCGGAATTCAAGATATGATGACAAGACAAAATGCAAAATGACATGCAAATTTTTTACTCTAAATATGCTCAGGAATCGCTTGTTAAAATCCCTCGGGTACTTCCTGTTACACCCTCCATAATACAAATAATATCATTCAATGGGTAAATTCGAAATACCTTTTATCAGGAACTCAAATCTATTCAATACGAAAGACATTCAATCATTAATATTCGTAATATAGTGAGGTTAAATTATAATTATTTAATGATTTGCGTTGGCAGGATGAATGCTTCTTGAAATGGATAGCATAATAGAGTATACATAGGGTTGTTGTGTGTTTTCAATTTGACGGAATCGTAGTTCAGTGTTGTAATAAAGCAATAAGATCCCGTCAGAACAAAAACAAGCGGAATGATTAAATTAGAATATTATTATGTTATCTCATGAATTGGAAAGATAAACTCGTCGATATAAAATGAACGAGGGTGGAATGCAGCGGTTATTATTAGAAAAGTTTCTTGTAAATACTCGTACATATCTTATTTTTAATATAATACTAGCGAGTGCAATGCGTCGCAATGCCACTCAAAGAAATTGAGAGTTTGTATTTAATTTCCGTTGAAGTGCTTCGGGATACAATTTCAATTTGGGAAGCGGGAATGGGTACGGCCGCCCCGGGAACCTTTAATGGATAACCAATACTTCTGCCATAGGTCACCCCAAGTGGTTCGCAACGTTTGGTGATTTAGCAGGGGTGTCCGGGTTCATGGTGAGGGTTCATGCCCGGGTTCGGGTGAGGTTTGTCTAGGTCTAGGAGGCGGATGACCAGGACACACTGGACCCCAGATTTCTACCCACCCCTTAAACCCTTTTTCTTCCCAGAACTCTCCTCTCCTTTCTTTCCTAAAAAAAACCCTCCACACAGCATCCCCAAAGATGACATAGACCCTGAGGGAAATTATTTTCCTCAGGGCCCCCTGTGTGGAGCTTATAAAAAAAAATACACAATATTTCTTTTTTTGTTTTTCCATCTGGTGCGTAAACGAAAAAATCTGAAGGTTTTCCGATGTGTAAGAAGGCCTTGTACAGCTGTCCACGTGAGAAGCATGGATTTTCCAAATTAACCCTTAGCTATCCCCTACCGCTATTTGCAACCCCTCTCTTAGCCTCCACCCCCTCGTTGCACCTCCCCTGCGTGTAATTTCACATGCACCTCCATTTTTTTCCTTTATTTTTTCAATTATATCTTTATAGGTACATATACATTCCCACCCCCGTTCCCCTCCCGCGTTGTCCTTCCTCCTTCCCCTTCACGTACCATCGTCCCGTGACCCCCTCCCTCTCCTTCGCTCCGTATTCGAGAGGGTGGAGGGTTCTTTCGGATTCCCCTCCCGCCTTCCCTCCCTGCCATACAACTATATAAAAAAACACATTTTTCAAACAACGCGCACCACCTATTGTAATTTTTTTAAACAAATTTCTTAATGCCAGAGCTCACTCTAAATACAGGGTGTTAAGGGACGTACTTGACTTACTTTAACCAGTGATTCCTGACATTATTTGGAGTAAAAAATGTAAATGAAATTTTGGTCTCCGGTGACTTTTTTTGATGACTTTTTTTTTTTTTTTCAAAAATTTTTTCTTCAAAATCAAACAAAAAAAAATTTCTTCTGCATATCGTCACTTGTCACTCAGCCGAGTGTCCGAAGAACCCCTTACCTCACCTCCAACTGTTCAACAACTACCATTTTTTTATGTTTTTGTAGAAAAAAAAAAAAAAAAACAACAACAAAAATGTCACCGGAGACCAAAATTTCATTTACATTTTTTACTCCAAATAATGTCAGGAATCACTGGTTAAAGTAAGTCAAGTACGTCCCTTAACACCCTGTATAGAAACCATTTCAGGAACGCGGACAATAAATCACTAAAGTTTCATCGCAATCGGATGAATGGTTTAGGAACGCATAAGGGACAAACAAAGAAACATTAATTTTTGTATATTAGGATGATACTTCAATTTCACCAGAATAACTTTTTTTTTCACCTAATTTTGTTGCAAATTTCATTATTTCTTTTATTTTATTGAGTTGTTTTATAATAATCTTTTTCAGATTTTCTGTTCCGAATTTTCGTTGGAGGGTCGTTAATATTGTCTTCAATGATTAAATATTTGAAAGTTTCATCGAAAATAAAAATAACGTAAGAAATATCGTGAAAGGTTAACCTTCTTAAAATTGATTTTTTTTAATAATCTAATACCTTTTATGTCAATGTAAACCGCCTCATCACAGCATCTCAAGTGAAATAATGATAGATTATGATTGAAAATGTCAATCAGTCAGTTTATTAACTAATATCACTCGGAAAAGTCAACCGACGGAGATGTAAAAGACTTGGCATTAAAAAATAACATAGAATATGTGGAAGCTTTGGGAGGTAGGCCCGGAGCTTATTTCCGAATTCAATATAGTATTAATTTATCAGGAGTCAGTGGCGTTTAAGCCTCCCGGGAATTTCATTGGGGTCAAGTTATTCAATTGTAATACTCGTACATAATAATAAAAATATTTGGTTAATTTTAACGGACTTCTTCAAACACAGCAAACTTATTTTGTGTTACTATTTTAATTCAAAATTAATGGAATACTTAGTTTTAACCACGTTTATTGTTTAAATAACCAACACGTAGCAATGCTTACTTCATCAGGGTTTACTTAAAACTTTAAGTAAAATCGTTTTTAGTAAACCGTGATGAAGTAAGCATTGCTTACAAAACATGTTGGTTTTTGAAACAATAAACGTGGATAAAACTAAGTATTCTATTAATTTTAATAGAGATGTTTTTTTCCCATGGACCGACATGATCACCAACACAGAAATTCTCAGGCGGGCTAGAGCAGATAGAGAACTGCTTACATTAATAAAAATCCGGAAAATTTCATATCTGGGTCATATACTTCGAGGGGAGAAGTATCACTTGCTCCATTTAATATTGAAAGGCAAAACAGAGGGTCGCCGAGGGCCTGGTAGGAGACAAATGTCTTGGCTGCGAAATATACGAGAGTGGACCGGCATTAAAAGTGTGGAGGAGCTATTCCGGGCAGCGCAAGACAGAGAGACATTTTCAAGAGTGATCGCCAACGTCGGGGGGACCTGATACGGCACACAAAGAAGAAGAAGAAGAGATGTTTTACGGAATATCACCTCAAGGACGATTTGCATAGCTAGCAAATATAATGAAATTACGATAAATTTTAATAATAACTAACATTTACGGACGTCGCGGGACAAAGGTTTAAAATTTTTTATATTAATTTTATATAATCACTGAAAAGATTAACCGATAGAAATGTGTTATGAAGTTATGAGCGTGTGTGTGTATGTGTGTGTCGGAAGCAGTTTCTTAGTTAATTTGGGTGAAATTGATTGATAAATCAACTGATTCCAATTTTATGGGACCTAAGAGTCGAAAGGTGTTTTGTTATTAATTAGCGTCACCAATTTTATTTCAAACTGGTATTGATTATGCTATACTTTATGTTACACTCTACTATATTTTTTGTTCAGAGTATATGTACTTATTATAGAATTAAAGTAGTCATATACTACCCAGAGTGTATTCAGGAAATATTGTTAAACATACCCATTCCTAGATGTTTTTTTTATTAGGAATGGTGAACACTAACCAGTGGTCTGATACGTTATCCTTTAACTCGCATCACAGTAACAATTTGAAACATTCTCTGATTTTGAAAGCGCGATTTCTGTGGTAAAAGCTTACATAATGGAATATTTACAAGTCCCATACTAAACATTCTCTTCTTAGAAACCCGACTCTTTCCTCAATCACTTCACCTTCACACATTTGTACATATATAATCGTAAGTAATTAAATAATACTTAGCCTATGATCGTTTGTAAGCAATTATAAACAAAAGAAACCCATTGAAAAATAACAGACTTAAACACTAGTTTAAAAAAGGCAAGAATTTCTCCATTCGACAAAAACTAGAAGTAATTACATTTATAAAACTTCATCATAAACGATTCTGTATCAAATTAAAATGATCGAGTTCCTAACAAAGTCGTTAAAAAACTAACTTGTCCAAAACAAGAAACAAGATAACAACGTTTTATCTTGTGTTCTTTTTGTGTCTAGGGCAAACTTCGTGAAAGCAAAACCTATTTGTGAAAAAATGCTGGGATTCTTATGAAAGACCCTTCCCTGGGGCCCGCTTTTTGACGCCACTGATCCTCTCTTATAGCGTAATTCCACTTATTTGTTCTTCTTGGGAAATACCTCGATACAATATTCGATATTTTGATCAGCGGCATTTTATACTATACAATATTACATATAAGTTTTACTGAAGAGTTTACCTTCAGTCTTCAAGTTTAGTATTTAATCATAATTCTTCACTTTTAAAATGAAAACCGGTAGTAAACCTGAAAAATCATCTGATCAATTTAACCACTTAGGTATTTTGCCACTGTGCAAGTTTTTTGTCTTAAACAGGCTTATAAAGTCAGATTTATAAAAACTTTTGTGTTATTTTCGCTTAGCAATTAAAGCTCTGTAAATGAAATATTTCTGAAAGTAGCCGAATACTAAAAACTGCTTTTAAAAGGTTATGAAATAAGCTATCAAATTGCAAAGTAAAAAATTGTAAAAATGACTCAAGCGTTGCTTTTTATTAAAAAATGGTACTAAAATCACGGATTATATTTAAAAAAACACTTATTCTATCGTATAAATGTATAATAAACAATTTTGTCGCCTCACTTTTTTACCCTTTCATACAAGAATATTTAATAAAAAATTAACAATGTCTAACGACGTGTAGGCGATTTGGCGGGTGAAAACTGTTTCTACAAAGTAAGTATTTTTATGTATTTCTATGTGAAGCTTGATTTAATACGGATATTCTACTTTTTGTTTTAGGGTTGTCACTAGAGCAATAACGGAGTTATAACGATTTCTGTGGGAACACATGCATTAGCTTGAAAACCAGCTTATTGTACTTGACTGCTATTGTTATATTGTCAAGTAAACAGGCTTAGGGGTCGGAGTGGTTAAACCAAAGAAACAGTTGAAACTCCGTTGGCATCGTAGATTCATCAGGGACGTACATTCCCTTGCAACGGATGAACAACACACCATATATCGATTCAACAAAAATCGATACTCCATAGAATGCCAGGACTCGAGATGACAGCTCTGGTGCCATTGCAAAAGGAATCCCTGGTTTAGTGGTTTAGTCTCTAACGAGTGTTTTTGGAGGGAGGGCGTGTGACTGATTCTCTGATGGTTGGCAAGCGACACTTCTCGGAATACAAGAATGATTCCTAACTGGTAATAGCTGTTACCAATTGTTAATTAATTTATAAATTTTTATCACGGTGGTGATAATAACTCAGATTAAACCATAATAAGGAAACAACGAAAAGACCTTATTCGGGAAGAGGCGATCATCTGTCAACTTGAAACGGAATCGTTCCCCAGTGACATCAATATATAATGTCCTGCATTGTGAGGTGTATGTGTGCGTGTATCTGTTTTTATGTTAATAAATACTTATGGGAGTATAAAGAATAAATATTATATTATACTATTATTCCATAATACCTACGTTCATTACAGGTAGATACTTAACTCCAATCTAGTTGTTTTTAAATCCGAATTGTTATCAGAGATAAAATACTCGTCAATCAAAAGCTATAATAACTTATTCTAAACTAGAACCGTTAAGGAATCTTCTCAAGAAATTAATGAATTTACTGGATTTTTAAGAGAGTCCTCAGTCAAACGGAATTGGCTTACATTAATAAAAGAAAGAAGATTAACAATAAAAGTTTATCTTTTAATTGCCTCTAATCTAACGACAGAAGCTTGTGAAATCATTTTGCAATAAGTTGATATTAAGTTCTGAAGTGGGAAATTATTTCTTCGTTCGAGAGATTTTCTTGAAATTAAAAGCTATATTGCTTATTGAGTTCAAAATGAAAAATTACGTAAGTTAATAATTACTGTAAATTGAAGTCATGAGTGAAATAAGATTTAAGACATAATTACAATGCATCTGTGCTATTGATTATTTTTAAAAACTAACTCCGCTATGGAGTATATGGGATCATTGATTTTCGTGCATACATTATTTTCAATAAATATTTAAATTCACAAAAAAAAGCGCTGTATAAATTAACAAAAGTACTTCAGTTAGGTATATTTTTGGGGATACTGTTCGAAGCGTCTTATTAATGAGAGAAGCTGGTAAGAGGTCTACCTTGTAGGAGTAATAATCTGCAATCTACTGTTTATATGAAGACGGGTGTTTGTAACAGGCGCCCGCAGGCGACGCGACGTGAATTTGATTTTTGTACAAACCTAATATTTCATTCCGAGATTGGCGAAATTTTGCATACCCATCCTGCAAAACAAAAGGAAGGTAGGTGAATGTTAACATCTGATTTGGAAAAACTCTGTGTAAAGCCCGGGCAACGCTGGGGACTTTAGCCAGTATTACATAAAGAAGAGTTTCGGTTGATGGATGGCTAGTTTTTTTATACAAATCTACAGTTTTATTACGAAATTGATGAAATTTTACAAACTCGATCTTCAAAATAAGAGAAAGTTCAATGGCTATATGAAATTTAAAAAAAAACACCCCATCCACTTTTCCCATCCCAGCAAAATGTTGATACTTCGTGATGAAATTTTGCACACTTGACATTAAAAAAAAAACTGTATTTTATAATTATTTAAAAAAAAATAATACATGGTATGCGTTTAAAACTAATTCATATTAATTTCTTATAATTAAATTATAATACGCAAATGAAATCCTCAGCACGGGAGATCCCAATGAGGATATCATTATCTCTACATGTTACTAAGAAAGGAAGACAATAAATCATTATTATTTTTATAATAAAACAATTATTATTATCTAGCCGAAGTCCCCGGCGACGCCCGGGTTTTACACAGAGTTTTCGAAATCAAATGTACACAGTGACCTTCCTCTTGTTTTGAAGGTCACTTGTGCAAAATTTCGTCAACCTCGGCATTAAACTGTAGATTTGCATACAAAAATCTACACCGGCCGCTTGCCAGCCCGCTCGTCCACCGCATAAGACATATATTTCAACCAATTTACACAACACCTTAACAAATTATACATCTAAACCTTCCTCATGAATCACATTATCTGTTGGTGAACACTGCATGAATATTCGTTCAGTAGTTTTTAAGTTTGTCGCGTACGAGGACTTTAATTTATAATATGTAGACATTATTTGTGCCTTAATCACACTTTCCTTACTGAATTAAAATTACTCGATTCCTTACACATCAATCTGTCTCTTGACGAATCACATTTAGAAAGATCAAATCCTTATAGGTACTACTGCACCACCCACCTTTACATGTTGCTTTTACTTTCCAAAATACACTCGTCAAAGAATACATTACATTTTAAAATTAAAATATTTTTCAGGATTATATAACATGTGTTCACAATAATGTCCTCTGCGCGCGAACTCTATCTAAATTTCTTTAAATGGACAATATACAGTGTTAATTTCAAGCGACCTCCCAGGTAAGTATGGTCCTGTTTTCATTAAATTTTAGGCAGCATCGCGTTCATTGGTCAAAATATTGTACACATATTTTCGTATCGGTGATCAATGAACCGATGTATGCAATTTTTAGCCATAAGTTGTTTATAATTGTTTGCCTAGCTTGTAGTTTTTAGATTTTAGAAATGTATTATAAGTTTGTACAGCGCCCTTGAGGTGATTTTTCACAAAAACGGCGCTATATAAATCATCCAAGTATTATTATTATTATTATTACGCTTGTTTTCCAAAAAACTTTTCGTAAGTCACGGGCAACGCCGAAGGCTTCAGCTGGTAGTAAATATCTCTCGCTATTATAAACTGATGAATAGAGACAGGAAAAATGAATAAAGTAAGAAAATTATTTCAGATTAAAACGAATTGATAAAAGCTATAATTTTAGGAATGAATTAACCGATGAAATGATTGCTTCGTGATATAAAGAAAACCGGAAGCTAAAAATAATTTTTAATATTATTTCTTTGATATAGAAATAGTAATAATAAATCGTCGAAGAAAATAGATGAAAAAATCAAAACGCAGCAAACTCTAAATTTTGTGGAAAAGGTGAAAGGAAAAAATTATTGATGGGAAAAAGTTTTTGATCGAAAAGAAATTGCGTTAGGTCGCTGCCTGGAAATAAGAGAAAATGTAAGCATTTTATGGTAGGTATGACTAACCATCACTCAATTTCCCGTATGGGTAGGCAGAGCATGGGTCACCGCACAACGTACACTCATTGCTTCACAAGGGGGACATACATTAATTACGTGTGCAGTTTTTCTTCTAATCTAGACCCCCCCCCCCCCCCTTGATTAGATAAATTTGGGGCACTTCGTATATGCTTTTCAAGTAACATGAGATTTTGATGGACCACCCTCCCCCTTTTCAGGTCACGTAATTAATGTATGCCCCCCCCCCAAGCATTATACATTGCATCATACAGTAAAACCGGGCAGAGGTCGTCACCATGGGGTATTCGTACGGGTAAACATAAACGAACATACATGGTTACTTGTTTCGTATAATATTGAATTACAATGAACATTCTTCTATAATAATGGACGGGACCTTGACGTATTTAAAAGGCATCGATCCTGAGGTGAAAATTTTAAAATACCTACTTCAGCTTCACAAACCCATAATATTATAAAATCCCGTGAATTTTCACGGGATTACAATATCTGGAATCTGGTTGAATGAACTCAAATTTGTTGTGAATTTAAGCGTCATTTTCAAAATTGTAACTGATTATATGAAGAATTCAGATAAGCGGTAGAGTATGTTGGTGTAGGTAGGTAAAAAAAACCTTTGACTCTGTGCAGAAACGGGCGGTCCGTTTGATAGATTCTCCCATCTTAACAGACGGACTGCAATATTTAGAGCACAGGCGTCAGGTGGGAATGCTGTCCTTGTTCTACCGGTATAACAATGGAAGATGCTCCGAGGAACTAGCGTGATTGATCCCCTCGGCACCGGTGCATAGTCGGGAAACACGCCAAACACGCGCCCAACATTTGTACACGGTTGACATTAGTCACATGAGAACGGGTCGTTTCTATGACTCGTTCTTGAGTTCAACGGCTCGGCCTGTGGAACGATTTGCCGGCCTCTGTGTTTCCTCCCTCCTACAACATAGGTCTCTTCAAGACCCGTGTTCACTCCTTCCTTTCCTCAAAAAGACCCTCCACACAGCATCTTCAAAGATGACATAGGGACTGATGACATAGGGACATTAACTCCACACAGGATGACTCCTGTGTGGAGTTAATGTAAAAAAAAGGTACCTACCGAAAATATAACATTTTGAAAAGAATTTTTTTTTAATTCTAATTCAAAATGGAACTGATTTGTTGAGAATTCAGAATATCCCACTGGATATCACCATATTCCACGGGTCTGCTCTAGTATTTTACATTTGTCGCTCGTGATAATTTGACAGATATTAAAGTAAAATAAATTAAACAATTTAACTTTGTTTGAACCACCAGATATTAAAGTTTTTACCATTTTTTTCAGTTAGCAAGAGAGATGCATTTCCAATTTGTTATTTTCAACTATCATTGATAAAATAAGGAACTGCGCTGACGACTCTATAGTAGTTTCAGTCAGTTAGTTGGACTTAACAGTTAACCGATATCAGATGTTAAACAAGTTGGAATAAGAAATAATAATAATGGTAAATGGAGTTAAGTTGGCCAATGTAACACAACACCGCCAATATTTCTCTCAGAGAAGATAAATAAGGGGTAAAAAGTTTAAAATTTCTTTACGAAAGTCCGCCAACAAAGTGTTTCGGCGAACAGGATGCCTGGAAAGTGAATCAGCACTAATTTACTTTACATTCCCTACGTAGCTTTATTTATGGCGTTCAGAAACTGGTGGTATACGCGGAAAACTGTTAAATCTACGTTACGTAGTTCCAAAAAAATACAAAAAGCATTTCTATTTGGGAGGCGGATTTGGTTACCACAACCCTGGGAATCATTTATTGGATAGCCAACACCTCTGACACGGGTTACCCCAAGTGTTGGTGACTTAGCAGAAGTGCCCGGGTTCATGGAGTGAGGTATGTCTAGGTGTTGGCGGCGAGGGAGAGACGGATTGAGGGAGACCTAACCTAGACCTTTCAGTCAGGCTCTCTCGACCCATCGCCTTGCATCGCTGTGGGAGGGATGGATTCAAACGTCCGTCACTCCTATCCACCCCTCATACCTTTCTCTTATCCAAAATTTCCTCTACTTTCTTTCTCTAAAAAATCTCCACTCAGCATCCCCAAAGATGATATTGGCCCTGAGGGAATTTGTTTTCCTGTGGAATTTGTTTGTGGAGGTGTTGTAAAAAAAGGAACCCAAAAAAAGCATCTCTTAGGTCTGAGCACTTCAATTTTTTTTTTGAACTTTTCCATCATATTTCGCCAACGAAGGAATTAAAAAAAAAACTTCTGTAGTGAATAATATAAGATTATAATTATACATAAAAGCATGGTTTGGTCAATTTAGGTACAACCTGTATTAGAAGTACGTAAAATAAAAAATAAAAAACGAGTGTGCATTATATCTCCCTCTCAACTTCCGTTCGCCTGGCCCGACCGTTCGCCTCGCCCGATCACACTTTTCATAACGCTCTCGTCACGCACTCACCAGCTTACTCCCCCAGTCAAGCGTGCGTAAAGGCCCGACCGTTCTCCTCGCCCGATCACACTTTTCGTAACGCTCTCATGACGCATTCACCAGCTTACTCCCCAAGTCAAGCGTGCGTAAAGAAGTTTTACTTCAAAAAGGTTATTTTTCTGAAGACTTTTCGAACAACCTGTTCTAATACAAACTGTCTCACTAAATAACGCGAAGAATACTCCACTAAATAAATGCGCTCTCCTCCCTTCAAGATACGGCGAGGCGAGAATAGGAGAGGAAGAAAAGGTAAAAAAAAGTTAATGCAGAAAGAAGGAGGTTGTTTGAAGTCGAGAGAGGGCGCGAACCTTTCAGAGGGGAAGAGGAATCAACCCTTAATGACCAAAGTATTTACATACAGGTAAAAACATAATATTAATGATAATACCACTTCTGTTAGCAAAAACCCATCATTTAAAATAGAGCTTTGAAAAATAAATTCAAGAGTCAGAAGTTCAAGAAGGATGTTATATTATTCGATTATTCAAAACTCTGACAGTGCTGGATAGGCCATAGATGTAACTAACTAACTAACTAACTAACCATCACGCCGTTTCCCCGCAGGGGTAGGCAGAGAGGACGGACCGCCAAACAACTCGGTCTTGGCACACACTCTTTGCCTCAATCACATTCATACATCGTCTCATACATTCTCTTCTATTATTCTGACTTTTGACATGACCCGACTCAAGTATCTGATTCACTTGATCGTGCCCTGTCTTCCTCGGGCATCCCCGACTTCTTCTACCATTCACATTCGCGTCGTATATTCTTCTTACACTACTTCCTTCGTTCATTCGCTCTACATGCCCAAACCATCTGAGGGTCCCTTTCTTAATCTTACTCATTATGCTTACATCAGCCTTACATTCTTTGCGGATATCCACATTTCTCACACGATCATACATTGTTTTACCACACATGCGTCTCAGGGATCTCATTTCAACAGCATTCAGTTTACTTTCATCCTTCCTCTGCCAGTTCCATGCCTCACTGCCATACATCAGGGTAGGTACCAGGACTCCATTGTGGACTGCTAGCTTCGCTTTTTTTGACAGTTTTTTATTAGCGCCAACGGCATTCAGTCCACCATTAATGGAGTTACCGGCATTCACCCTTCTTTCAATATCTCTTTCAGCCTTCCCATCTCTCGTAAACATAGATGTAACCAAAAAAATATATTTCAAAAAGGTTGAAAAATATTAAACATAATGAAATTTTATTTTTAAACCAAAACTATTATTAAATCTTTAACTGAGAGCCCTGAAACATTAGCTAATTAGCAATAACTGCTTAATAATTTCAAACAAAAATAACTTTGAAGGTAACAATAAACTCAATGCAAATTTATTAGTGCCTATAAATACTGTAGATAACTTTTTTGACAAGTCCCCTTTGTTTACATCTTTTTTATTATAAATAATACTATTTAAATATTATGTTCTCTGTTATTATAACATCGATATTATTTGTTTTTAGTATAGCAACAGTAGTTTAGTAACACATATTATTATCCTATACTTAAATAGTTGCTTTTATCACACACACTTTGTTAAATGTTCATTCCTACTTTGTTATTGATAATCTCATGTGTACCACTGTATACTTATAATATTATGTACTTGAATGTAAAAGCCATGCTATGGCGTTTAAATAAATAAATAATTTGAAGACAACCCTAGTTTGTTTAAAACGTTTTCCGGCATCACGTTCACAAGCCAAAAAAGGCTCCTAAATAAAGTAAAACTACAAATTTGAAAATCTTGTAATTGTTCAGGAATCGAACCCGAATTAATGCTACTTAAATGCATGTACGTACATAATTACACAACACTGTGATGTTATTTCAGATGGCATAAAATCGAACATTTACACAACCCATATCCTATATTGATCTATGTAGGTTATCCACCACTTACCTGCCCTTGTATAAGTAATAGACGGTTACTCCTTCAAGGCTTTCGCAAGATTCTAATTTTTTTGTTAAACGAAGCAACATTTATTGATTTTAAACGATTCTAGGCCTCCAGTGTCCCTGCATACGTTGTTAGAAAGCAGTATGCAAGTGCTTAACAGAAAAAAAAACATAATACAACATATCAGATTAGTAGTAATAGTAAAAATAAATAAATAATCCTATAATGATTTGCAAAAATGTGGCAATCGTTAGAAACCATTTAAAAATAAGTAGGGTGAGAACGGCTCACGATACGGCCAATCCATAGCCTCTCAGTTGCCGACACCACTCAGTCAAAAAGATTTAAGCATCAAGTCTTTTGGATGCAATGCCAAAGGCAAATTTGGCACCGTTCTGCCAATTCCACCGAGGACGGAAGGCATTTCTCCAAACGCCCGGATTATACGATACGCGGAAAGTTGAACACTTTGAATAATGGTCGGTCCCTGATGCCGCGGTGAATATCGGGAAGTCTCCCTCAGACCTCTTCCTTCCGGGGTGGAAAAACGAACGAACGAAAGAACGGGGCGGAGGAAAGAGGTAAAGAATTCTGAGGAGAGTAATATACAAGTTCCAAGCTGAAGTTAACAACAACAAGGAAGTTTAAATTGTTTGGTTTGGCGGGTATGTTACCAAGACTGTCGCTTCACCAAGAGATGAATGTCAAACGTACGCTTTTTGGGTCGAGCTTTTGTTGGGCAACTGCAGGCGAATGTTTAGAGTTTGATGATTCTAAACTATTTAAGATACATTGTGGAGAAATGGGATAGCGATGAAATTGTTGCATTAGTTCTGCCGGTTCTAAAATTTAATTAAACACTAAAGATAGAGATCATAAATTAAGCCACCCAGGCATTTACCAACTATGTTGCAATGATTGTCCTTAGTTCTACATAGGTAAAACAACTAGAAATGTAAACATTAGAATCACAGAACATTTAAGATGCTTAAATAATAATAATTTTTCAGAGTTTGCTAATCACCTAATTTCCACAGATCACACTTTTACTAAGGACAGAGGGGTTAAAATTCTTCACTGTAACAATAAAAGCAAAAAATTAGATAATTTTGAAGCACTAGAAAACAGAAAATCCCTAAATAATAATGCTAATAACCAAATTAATTTAACTTTCAGTCCCATTCTAAATATTTTTCCAAGTAACCGCTCTGTTCTTTCCGGAAATCCCGCAATTACCCCTTTGCTTACCTCCCACTCAAACACCTAAAATTTGTATATCTGTCAACATTCTGTATCATATTTTAGTTATAATATTCTCCTAACGAAGGAAGAGTGCTTCTGAAACCGTAAGTGTTTAAAATAAAAGTGGTCTTAAACAAATTTATGTGTTTTTTATTGTTAATAATAATAATAACGTGGTATTTATATAGCGCAGTTTTGTGATGTTTCACTTCAAGTGCGCTTACTTATAATAAACTTAAAATTAACCTACAGTGTTCCTTACGAGTCCTTAAAAAATTAATTAAATAATGTGAAATAACGAACATACAAAAATATACAAAACAATTCCTAAAGAACAATATTAACAACAATAGTGAGTGCTGTTTTGGCACAGGACAATATATAATGATAAACCATCACGGTGCCATTCAACTAGAATCATTTAAACTAAATTATATAGAACAGGAGGCAGTTAACATTTAGAAATAATACAAATTCAGAGTGCACATAAAACTATAGTAAAGAGGTAATCGAAACCAAACAATTACCAGAAACTTGAGGAACATGGCTTATTATAGTAGATTGAAAAGGAGTTAAAATTCATGAAAGGTATGATTTTTTAAATAAGTTTGTTTTTAAAGCTCTTTTGAATTCAGCCAAGTTCTGGATATTAGTAAGAGCTGAGGGAAGTTTGTTCCAAATGAGCGGGCCAGTTACACGAAAAGATCGATCATAGTAAACGGTTCGATTTGACCTAGAAAAGTTAATTAAATACATTCAAAAGAACAATGAAGATCAATTAATATCATTACACCTACCACAGAACATCGAACACTTCGGCATTCAGAATTTCTGTCGATTTGTAACATATTTCTCTTGAACACTTGAATATAATTTTTAATATCTATACATTTGTGGAGCAGAAACGGTAATTACATGAAAATCCCTCGATACAAAGAAAAATGCCATCTAATATTTGTATTTATTTATCTCCCTTTTAAGAGCGTTTAACCAGCCAGCGGACGAAAATCCACATTTCGTCGAAAGTTGTTCTCATGATCGTGCAGGGCGGTTACAATAAGAAAGATTAATTATTCTCCGTACCAGCATTTTAAATTATAACTCAATATCGAATTTATTTCAATCCAAATTAGCTTTAATTTATACCTTCATCCAAAAATGCTGAAAGGCGTGATGATAAAACTATTTAAATAATGTACTTTTTGTAATTATTTTTTGATTATAAGTATTTATCATTTTTCAATAATGTCTAAATTTAATAAGAATGTAAAAAAAATCTGAAATATATTAGTTTGTAAGTGCGCAAATAAATACACAAATGGACCAATTTTCGTCAAGAAACACATGTACGTACATATTTTTTAATGATTTTATTGAAACTAAAATTAAAATTCTAAAACATGCGTTTGCTAGATAATGTATTGATTTATTTTACTGCATGATTATATTATTTGAAATGGGTGTGGTATAACACAAAATCTTTTTTGAAAATTTAACAAATCTGCCAACGACCTATAAAATAACCTTATTATACTAAAAATTAAAAATTGAGCTAGATAAAAGAACAATTTTTCGAAATCCATTTATATTTTTTGTGGAAAAGAGTTAATACGTCTAAAATCTGATTTGAAAATGTCATATTTCTGGTTTTCTCTGGTAATATCCTTAATTCTTAACCTTTTAAAATGTTTTCGAAACTAACAGATAACTGTTATTTTAAATTGGGACAATTTTGTGTATTTATTTAGGCGTTTTCGTTATTTGTTTTTGGGGTGTTATACCGTGTTGCGCTACCTCCTTCTTTAGCCAACGTTTCGGACATCGTTGCAGTGTCCATCATCAGGGCAGATCCGGTAGATGTGTCTACCGGACATCATCCGGTAGATGTCCGGTACACTGCAACGATGTCCGAAACGTTGGCTAAAGAAGGAGGTAGCGCAACACGTCATAACACCCCAAAAACAAATAACGAAAATGCTTTTGGCCGTGAAAATCTTAAAACTTATTTAGGCGTGTTTAATTTAAAATAAGAAATTTCTGTGTACTAAAACCAGATGTTTTTTACGGTAGATATAAAAAGCATTTTGAAATCTGAATTTTCAAAAGACTTGCCTTTTTAGTAACCAATCGTTTAATAAGCATTAAATTTGTTTGCTAAATGGAGGATTATCTAGTGTTGTACACACCGATGGGCAAGTGGAAGTGTGGGAGAAGACGGGCAAGAAGAGAAGAAGTGGAAGTGTGATGGTGATGGTGGATAGACGGTGGAGGAGACGGGAAAGAGTGGAAGAAGAAAAGGAACGAGAGGTGCTCGAAGCGCCTCTCCAGAACGCGCGAGACTTAAATTCGGATAAAGAACGGCTAGGATGTGGGGGATATTAGATATTTGAATGGATGGACGCTTAGATATTAAATGCACTAGAGAAACCCTCCTAATTCTAATAAATAAATAGTTGTAATAAAGATTCAATGGTAGATATCATCGGTAAATTCATTGTCGTAAAAAATGCATTAAAAAGATTCTTCTTCTTCTTCTTGTGCCCTGTCCGTTCAACAATGGACGTTGGCTATGCGGACTTTGTTTACTGTGGCCCGGAACAGCTCTACAGTAGACTGGGCTCAGCTTTTTCAGCCATGAGTTTCTCTTTCTTCTAGGGCCCCGTCTTCCGGCAATCTTTCCCTGCATTATGAGATGCAAGATCTCGTACTTCTCTGGATGTCTTATCACATGTCCAAGATATTGAAGTTTTCGGTTTTTTTATTTTTATTTTTTTATTTTAACTTTATGAGTAAAACCTCAAATTGTAATATTTAAATAAATGAAGACAATATAAGCGAAACCCAATCGAAAATCTGGAAACAGAAAAATCAGAAAAACATATTGACACCTCTGGGACTCGAACCCAGGACCTCTTGCTTTCCGGGCAAACGCGCTAACCACTGCGCCACGGTGTCGATATGAAATTCGGTCATGTTTTTTTTTTTTTTTTAAATATGTTTATTTAGTTATTAATTGTACAATAATTTCTCTTACTTAAATCTTACAAAACTGATTAATCAGTTTGATTGTAAAAAATCTCTCATTTTTCCTATTTATTTACTTACAACATATAAAATGTTTGATATTTTGGTGCTTAATACATATCTAGTAATTATTTAATAATATAATACTTAATATTAAAATACTTAACTAATTATTGTAATGCTTATTATAACATAAATTTTATTTTGAACAGTGGTTAAAAGATCTAGGTACCTATTCGTTCACAATATTATTTGTTTTTCATAGATTTAGGTATTTTTATACAATATTTTAGTTTTCATGTTCTATTGAAGTAGAATGATCTAACTTTAGTTTTGATTTTTGAATATGATGTCTCGTTTTTAATATTTTCAGGTAATGCATTAAATATTTCCGGAATTTTATGCCTTTTTGTTCTATCACCGTATACATTTGTAGATTTATTAATAATAAACATTTCTGCTTCTCTATGCCTAGTGGGGTAGTTATGGTTTACAGGTTTTTTGAATTCTGTATTCCAGAATTCATCTAGAGTTAATTGGTAATCTACCCTACTATGTATAGAGAGCACATTACACAAGGAGAACATTTTTTTATAATCGCCATCACATAATTGAACTTTGTTTTTGTTTAACTATACCATACTTCGACTAAGAACCACCTACATTATCTTCATTTTCTTTAATGCGTATATTATAGGCAACTATCTTTATGTATGATTGCAAGATTCAAACCCGAACTAAATGCTCTCTAGATAGTGTCTGGATAAATCTTTATCCATTTTATTTAATATGCGACATCTATCGACTTTTCTGCAAGTCTACAATGAATATTTTATTTTAATTTTTTTTTATTTTAACTTTATGAGTAAAACCTCAAATTGTAATATTTAAATAAATGAAGACAATATAAGCGAAACCCAATCGAAAATCTGGAAACAGAAAAATCAGTTCGGGTTTGAATCTTGCAATCATACATAAAGATAGTTGCCAATAATATACGCGTTAAGGAAATGAAGATAATGTAGGTGGTTCTTAGTCGAAGTATGGTACAGTTAAACATAACCGAATTTCATATCGACACCGTGGCGCAGTGGTTAGCGCGTTTGCCCGGAAAGCAAGAGGTCCTGGGTTCGAGTACCAGAGGTGTCAATATGTTTTTCTGATTTTTCTGTTTCCAGATTTTCGATTGGGTTTCGCTTATATTGTCTTCATTTATTTAAATAAAAAAACTTCCTTTTCTTTATTCATCCGAACCATAAAATCTTCATTCGTGACCTTGTCCATCCAGCTAACTTTAAGTATTCTTCTGTAGATCCACATCTCGAATCGCCTAATTAGTTCTTCAGTAAGGGTCCACTCTTCCATTTCATAAAATAATATCGAAAACACGTAGCATCTGACCATTCGTATTCGTAATCCAAGGTTGAGATCATGACTGCAGAAATCTTTATCATGCGGATAAAGGTTTGATTACAACCGAAGGATCCCATCTATCATTTAAGTTGCAGCCCAAGATTAGAAATGACGACATAAATCAATGTCCAATCCGTTAAACCGCTCAACTTTATCCGTAAATTGTGCTTATTTTTTTTATCTTCTTGTGTAAGAAGAATACGACAAAAACAGACGTAATTGAATAAAGTCTTGTCAATACTAGACACTAATTACTTCTGTGTTTGTCTTTAGTTTAACTTTTTAACTGATTAAGAAAGGTTCTTTTGAAACTAGTCGAAAGATTTAATAAACTAAAAGGTTAAAATATAGTGTTTGTATAATAGAACCAAGAGATTGACTTTACACAATGATAAGAAAGTTCACGGAATTATCTTAAAAATTATCAGAGATTGCTATTTTTGAGAGTGATATTTCATGGTGGAATTCCATTATAATATATTATAATAAAACGAATATAAAACTTTATTCCACTTAATTTTATTGGACCGTAACCGGTTTCAGCTCGTTAAAGCCATCTTCAGACTGGTACAAATATTTCCTAGTCTACGGTTTATATACACAACATATTGGGGAGGGGGAGAGGGGTGGTCTACAAGGATTTTAATCAATTACAATAATTATATTTGTTGCTAAAGTCATTTTAGACTATCGAATTTCTAAATATTTTGGTTATTCCAGTAAGCTAATTACATTGGGTTTGCAGCTCACTTCAATGATGATTAGGGAAAAACCTTACAAGTAATATGAGTTACTAATGACCTAATTTTATTTTCAAATCGTTATTATATTTATGAAGTTTGGTATTTTTTATTGCTTTTTGAAGGGATACGTGTTTACATTGGAGTTGAAATGGTCTAAACTAATTACATATTTTAATATCGAAAATTATTATGAAAATTAGACTGGATACAAAAGCGGGGAATTTGCTAAGTAAACAGCAACGTGTGTCCGGGTCTGCTAGTTGAAACATAAAAGAAATATTGATATGAAGTAACCGAAACTCGTAAATTAATGCTTGAGTACAGAATTCTGACGACCTCCGTAGTCGAAGGGTAAGTTAAAATAAATTTTATACGAATGATTTGTGTTTTGACAATTTAATCATTAAAATAATATGCCATATTTGCGGTACGTTCCAGAGTGAAAGATACTGTCAGTATCGCCCTGGTGTAAGACCATCATTCAGAAATGAAACGTTGCTTGAAATGGCTTTTAGCCATGTTTGGTGACTGGAACTGAATAGCCAGGTCTTCACCATCTTCATATCTCATCTACTCCCCCCCCCCCACTTGCCCAATTGGGTATGTTATAGTCTCACCGGCTCCAGGTGCTTGGAAGCAGTTGAAACTCTTGTTTGTAATTCACAAATAAAAAATAAAATAAGAAATTCTGCAGGATTATCTGAAAGCAAATAAAGCTATATTATTTTTCTGGGACAATGGGCCAATCCATTCCATTTTATATCGCCTTGTGATATCAGGATGACGGTAGATCCTCGAATAGGATACGGGCACAGGAAACGGGAAACGACAGCGACCTACCACCTTCACTTCTTATTCTTTCCCTTCTATCGACAACTCTTTTGGAATTTCTATTGCTTTCTGAAGGATGCGAGTGGTTTTTAGAGGGATACACACTTAATAAGACACGAGAGACAACTAAGATAAAAAATGCAAAGTTTAACTCACTAAAGTCAAAACTACTTCACAGATTTAAAAAAAAAATCTAATGATACTACTACTAGTGATTCTGTGAACAGTGAGACCTCGCGTCCAAAAAAAAAATGTTTTCAATTATCTCTTATTTAATAAATCCAAAACTAAATTTCATCTGAAATCAAAAGCTTTGTAAGTAGGTAAGTAAATACCTCCCTACTGATAAACCATATACCTATGTATTTACAATTACATAAAGATTTCTTTAATAAAAATACTATAACACAATTGAACATTAGTAAAAGAATCATATCTGTTGGAGGATTAACCGTACCATTAGTACGAACTGTAACAGCACAACATCACTATACATTCAAGGGTTTAAAATTATTCAACAAATTACCCCTAGATATACGATCGGATGAAAACTACGACACATATAAAAAAAAATTTAATTGAAATACTCCAGTACCACCTCATAACTTTAATTATTGTTTAGAAATATGTTTTGATTTATCAATCCTTTGAATCATTTATTAACTAACCAATAATTTTATTACATGTATCGCATTTTCTATAAAATTACTATTAGTTTTCGTTAAAATATTTTTAATTTATATACTTAGATTCCTTTATTACTTATTTACAGTTTTTTTACATTTTTAAATTAAGTCCCGTTAAACTGATTGATATCAGTTTGTCAACGGGTTCATCTGACAAATACTTTTTTTTTGAATTGAGACAGGTCTTCGACCAAGTCGAAGAGACAGGTACATAAAATATACAGGTACATGAAAAAAAAATTATTGAATTGTAAAAGTATTTAGTTGTCCTCTCCTAAACACAAGCAACTGCTTTATTAGGAAAGCGATTGAAATATTGTTGTTTTATAATGTTGTAAAATTGTAATTATAATAAATGTTTCAGTGAATAAAAAAAAAAAAATAAATAAAAAAAATTAAGTAACACTTTTTAAATTTTCTAATAAGGAAATGTACAATTTGTCGAAAGCAACGTCACTTTAACAATGGCAATTGTTTTTGAAGTGAAACTTCTTTAGCAACGTTGTGATTTGAAACTAGATGAAACGGAAACGAGAGACACTAAAAAGAGACAAACACATACATCTACAGGATTAAGCCTGCGAGAGATCGAGAATGAAATCTTACGTACAGTACCTTCGAAGAGTCGCGTTATGTCAAGCTGCGCGCGTAGGCCGCTTTGATTATGAGCTAATTTTTCAAGGTTCCTAATAGTTGAAATTGTGTGAGTGAACTGCATCTAGATTATTTTATCTGATTACTGCACAAGAGTCCCAACTACACCCGTCTGGAGAACGTGAGCATCCCCAATTGGTACGTTGTGCGGCTGAAGGTAATGGGGATGGAAATCAGATGGGGGAGAGGAAGGTGGGAAAGTACCTAGGTAATCAGATCTGGTCACAAAATATGGCTAAAGCCATTTCAAGCAACATTTAAATTCTGAATGGTGGTCTTACATCAGGGCGATATTGATAGTACCTTCCACTCTGTAACGTACCGCAAGTATACTATATATTATTTTTTTAAACTTCAATATAATACAAATCAATAAAAAAAAACTCATTTGAGCACGCCGGGTTTTAAACCCGCCACCTTCGGACTGCTGGTCGAAAGCCTTTACTCTCGACCACGGAGGCCGTAGTAACCAGTGAAATATTATAGTACCTACAGATATGTAAAATAGTACAAAAATTCACAATAAAAAAATGATAAAATGTGTATACCAATAAAACTTAGCCCATATATTATTTTTGGCAGTAGAACTCATTCACGTTTCTTCTCTAAAACCAAAATTTATCTCACCAAAAATTTATACTACCCACTTTAAAGTGGTCGTATTCGATTCAGCACGAATGAAAACATAATAAACGATACCTCACTCGACCCAGTTCGTAAACACGTGTTTTTCAAAAAATCTCCCTCATTCTCTCCTTAGAGAGGTGTTCCACTACTTTATTTTGGATGGACAGATCTTCATTTATAACGCCAAGTTGAAGTATGATTAAATGCATACATTTTGTTATTTATCAAACCCTATTTTACCTATATTATGTTGTTATTCCAACATCTTAATTAAAGGTAAGTTTGCTTGCCAAGATTTTGCCGGCACGTGAGTTAATGTATGTAATTTCTCCTTAGTCAATCTGGGCTTCACAGTATTGCTTACACTCCACATCCCGTTGACACCCAATTACACCCCCTTTCACCCCTTTCAATTATAATTCACCTCAGGGGGTGTGCCAGCGTTCAACGCGGGTACTATAGGCACAGTGTTCAACCTCTTCACCCCTCCTGCTAAAACAACCCTTAAGATTAAATCATTCGAGGTATCAATATTATAAATCTACGCGTCGATTACGTTAAATTGAAAGGTGAGCCAATTTAAACTGAACCCTCGGTTTTGATTCAAAAAGCCTCTCGGTGAGACGATCGATAGGTTTTCTCATTAGTTACGTATTCGGGGAATCTATTTATGTTTCTGAGTGGCAGATATTCTAGTGAAAGATTACCATTCGGAATCTAAACGCTGTTTAGGCTGTCTTTGGTAACCAGATCTGAGTACCTCCCAAACAAGACTGGGTCCGAAATGCTGATCATGCCTGTAATTTTATTGAAAAATATTGAAAACGAAAGGTTTTAGAAAGATATAAGTGTATTTCCATGTAAACTATTCCAAAATAGCGGTCGCAAATCTTTCTCTTTCCTGTCTCCTTCCTTTTTTAATATTAGCTCCACACAGAAGGTCCTGATAATCAAAGGGAAAATACGAAGAGGAAGTTGTGGTATGGAAATAGGAGTCTGTCAGTGTATCAGTGGAGGTTATCCACCACTTACCCGCCCCGGTATAAGTAATAGATGGTTACTCCTTCAAGGCTCTCGCAAGATTATTTTTTTTTTGTTAAACAAAGCTACAATTATTTATTTTGAACGAATCTAGACCTCCAGTGTCCCTGCATACGGTATTAGAAAGCAGTATGCAAGTGCTTAACAGGAAAAAACATAATACAAAAAATCAGGTTAGTAATACAAGCAAAAAATAATAGTTAAAGAAAAATAAAACTCGTTCAAGAAGCTCACGGGGCAGCATTGCATCATGTGAAAAAACCTGTAAGATATGTATATATGTCAGTGTATCAGGTATCAGTCAGTGTATCCAGGAGTGACGGACGTATGAATCCATCACTTCAACAGGGGTGCAAGACGATGGGTCGAGAGATCCTGGCCGGAGAGGTCAAAAGACTTTCTCAACCAGTCTCTCTCGATCCACGCAGCGGGTGGGCAGACACATCGGCCGCCAAGACCTTGACAAACCTCACCCCATGAACCCGGAAACCCCTGCTAAGTCACCAACGGTAACCACCACACTTCGGGTGACCTAAGGCAGAAGTGTTGCAACCGTTACAATTAAATCTGCAAGTTTGTAGCAAATCAAAATCAAAACCAAATTAATGCAAACACATAGCAGTTTTATTGGTCCTCGTACATTTAATCTTCTACCAAAACACATTCGAATAACAGATAAAATATCACTTTATTACAAAAAAGGATTAAAATTATGGCAAAATGATGCAGATGTTGAAACACTTTTTTTATAAACTATATGTAAACCCTTATGCTTCACTTTTTTATACAATTCTACTTTAACTTCAAGACTAACTTTATTTATCTTCTTGAAACCGTAACAAAAAATCCACTACCTTGTATGTGTCACTTTGCTACTACAATATTTTCAAAGCTACATACCTATTATTGGTCCTCGTACATTTAATCTTCTACCAAAACACTTTTGAATAACAGATAAAATATCACTTTATTACATAAAAGAATTAAAATTATGGCTAAATGATGCAGATGTTGAAACACTTTTTTTATAAACTATATGTAAACCTTCATGCTTCACTTTTTTATACAATTCTACTTTAACTTCAAGACTAAATTTATTTATCTTCTTGAAAACGTAACAAAAAATCAACTACCTTGTATGTGTCACTTTGTTACTACTATTTTCAAAGCTACATACCTATATTTTTAAACCTTTACTTTGAAATTACCACTTTTTACTTGTACCACTAACTTGTTGGTGTAATATAGCACTTTAGTTTATATTACCCACGCACAGGCAGCGCCTTAGTGGGTTCCCATTATCTACTTTTGTCTTATATATATTTTTTTTACTTTTTTTACATTATTTGTATCTTGTGTTATGTTATATATATTTAGAAAACATGTAAAAAAAATTAAATGTATCAAGTTATAATGGGAAAAAATAAAGGAAAAAATAATAATGGCAAATTTGTTTTTCAAAGTCCAAAGAACGCGAACGATTTTGTTTGTTTGCCAGTATTTACATAATTAACAGAAATAAAAATTATTCGTAATATTACAGCACATTATTATTTAATATGTTTATTAATATTTACTAAAACCAATTACACAGGATAGAAGTGTTAATTAACTCAGCTAGCCGCCAGTGTCCTGCGACCCAACAATATTTACAATACGGCTAATCTTAGCTTAACTACCGGTTGTAAAACTGCTGTTAATATTTATCAGTAGATTATAATACCGACCCTAAGATAATATCAAATAGTTAATGAATACATATGAAGCGAGTTTTGTATGTTTTAGGAATAATAATCATCAAACAATATTAATAGCTTTGCGTCTGTTGAACACACTCCATTCACAAATAGATACAAACGGAAGTGCTGCCATTTATCTATATTATTAATACGCTAAAAAAGCTACTTTTGTAATTCGGTTTCGAATTCAAGAATTAGTCAAAGGATGGCGCTTAGCAGGTCACATGAGAACGTGCCCCCTCCCCTAGGTATAAGTACTATTTGAGTACCACTCCGGATATGGAAAGATTGACGGTAATACTAAGAGTTGTGAATAGGAGTGTCACGCGACTATATATTACAAATGACGTCCATGATGTCGCGGTTACTTTGTCCCGGTGACTAGCTGTCACTGGATCACATTGAATCTGAGGAACGGGCTAATTTAGGAACCAGTTCCTATCGGATTTATAAAATGGTCACTAACACTAAAATTGGGCGAAGCCGTACCAAAAGCAGCCTGCAGGGCCTAGCAGCAAAAACCTACGGAACAAGTTTATTATTTCAAATATGTGTTGAAAGTGCTCAGCGAAAACTTTTTATATTTTTTCATTTTTACATTACCTCCCTCCACACATAAGGCTACGTCATCTCTGAGGATGCTGTGTGCAGGGTTTTTACGTGGAAAGGAAGGAATGAAACTGAAAGACATCCATATTGGAGGAGGGAGGAAATACAGAGGTCGGAAAATCATTAACACGTCTGTTTGGCAAAGAGAACCGGTTATTGGCTGTTTTAACCTGTTAGTCACATAGCCGAAACAAATTATATAACGAAAATGTATTAAAATAATACCATAAAGCACTCGAAATGTTAATACATTTGATATTATTTACCTACGGTCTCTGAGAACACAAATATTATTCTTCAGGGATAGAAATCGACCCACGGTGGGTGGAAAAGCCAGTATTATTTCTACAGTACCCAGCTACGTCGTATATTCGTCGCCATTACACCCCGAGCGCTAAAACTGCTAACGGAAAGCTATAAATAAAAAAGCTAAAAATGCTTAAAAAGCTATAAAACTTCATCAATCACAATCGACATTTTTACGCTTCTTTCTGCTTTTTATATTCCGGACATGCAAACACCTCAAAAAGCACTTGTATACGTAAATCATTGAGATTATATAAACTTCAAGGATACACCCACCATTTCAAACAGACAACAAGTCTTCGGTGTTTCTTTCTCCTTCAATATATGTGGGAGATTTTTGTCGTCTAACCATTCTATGCTTAAATTTCACATGCAGTAAGTGTAGTAGAATATTCCCATTGATGTGTGGTTTATGTGTCTACGGATATCGAAGGACCTTGTATGTGTTTTGAAATGTACGAAAGACCACTGCACAAGTAAAAAAGAATGCACATAAAGGAATAGAAGAAAAAGGATTTAATGCGCTGCACTTCTCTTCTATCTCGGCTGGGCTTATTCATGCATTTGTATGACCATTAGTCGCGGTATTTTACTTGCAGTAAGCGGGATTAAGTTTGCGGATGCGGTATGCGGAATATTAGAGTGAGTTTCGATTAAAGACTGATTGTGGGTAAGGTTAAATGACGGGTCTATACCCTTATACCCTATACCCTTATACACTTTGTAAGCACTATTCTATGAAATATTCCACAATAATGAGTTTTTAAAAATTAGCCAAAGATTATCACTATTTATGGGTGGTTGAGCGTTTACACAATACATAGCTACACTTACCTACATACATCTACATACATCATATACCCTGTCCTTGTAGCTTGTATTGTCACATTTTCCATTCCTACCCATCCCTATAGAGGGATGGGTAGGAAAGCTTTACAAGCGGTTACAAAAATGGTCGGGCTGTGGGACAAACTGCCAAAAATGTCATTAGTAGGATACGACCTCCGTAGTCCAGTGGGTAAGACTATTGACTCACAATCCGGAGGTCGCGGGTTCGAACCCGGCATGCGCAAATAAATTTTATTTGATTAATTTGTGTTATTTCACAATTAATTCATTTAAAATAATATATAATATATTTGCGGCATGTTCCAGAGTGGAAGATACTATCAGTATCGCTCTGGTGTAAGACCACCATTCAGAATTGAAACGTTGCTTGAAAATGGCTTTAGCCGTGTTTTGTGACCAGATCTGAATAGCCAGGTACTTTCCAACCTTCCTCTTCCCCGCCTCCTTCCCCTCCCCACTACCTTCAGCCTCACAACATACCCCAATTGGGGATGCCATAGTCTCACTGGCTCCAGACGGGAGCAGTTGAGATTCTTGTGCGGTATTCACTGTAAAAAAAAAAAATAACATACGCACTACAGTCTTACTAATAAACGTGTTTTAAAAAATGGTTGTTTACCGGCTATGTAATTTTTTTTTTTTACATGAGCTCCACACAGGAGGCCCTGAGGAAAATAATTTCCCTCAGGGCCTATGTCATCTTTGGGGATTCTGTGTGGAGGGTTTTTAAAGGAAAGGAAGGAGAGGAGAGTTCTGGGAAAGAAAAGGGTTTAAGGGGTGGGTATGAATCTGAGATTCAGTGTCCTGGTCATCTAATATTTAAAACTAACGTTAAAATTTAGGTTTATTAGTAAGGCTGTACATAATAATAATTATTGATTCACAACGTACGTTACTACCTACGGAACGTTCTGAAAGTAAGGATTTCAACTCCCATTATTTGGAAAAATAACTTTCAAAAGAGGGGAGTAGTTTTCAATTTCGTGCTGAATTCTGTCTTTTAACTGTCTTAGTGGTACACATCTAATTATTATTGTCTGTTCAAAATCTAATTCTTAAAAAAAAAATTTAACGCGTATATATTTCCTCTCTTCGCTCACGATCGGTACTAGGTACATAATTCCCTTTGCGCGTGTCGGTTTAACAGTGTGTACTATTAGCCGGAGGGGGTGCCCTAGAAGGCTCGTACCTGCCTAATATTAATGCAAAAATGGCAATTGTGTCGCCCCCCCGTGGGAAATCAGCGAAGATGCCAGCCAAGCAAGGAGCGCCATTACCTGCGACCCGAATTATGGCCTGGCAATATTTTTACATTCATTGACGATAAAATAATCAAGATACGCTTCGAATAGCTGCTCCTTAATGGGTCAGATTAGCAAAGTAACGCTTAGATACTTTTAGCACATCAATTCTCAAACGTTTCTTTTCTCTTCCCGCTTCCAACACCTTCACAACATTCTCCTAACTAATGATTACATATAACACTGATAGCAAAGTCTGCGGAACAGCTGGACACCTTCGAAAGGAAGGTACTTCGAAGAATCTTAGGAGCGGTACGAGAGGGAGAGGCATGGAGAATTCGCCACAATAATGAGCTGTATGATATTTACCAGGTTCCCAGACTCTCCACCCATTCAAGGCTCCAAAGACTAAGATGGGCCGGACAGGTGCACAGTATGCAAAGCACACGAGTACCGAAGAAGGTCCTCACAGGACACCCGGGAAGTAAACGAAAGGCGGGCAGACCTAGGCTGAGATGGGAGGATGATGTCAGGAAGGATGCAAGTGGACTACTCCATTTCGCAGATTGGAAGACGACGGCCGAGGGCGGAGGGCGGTGGAGGCTTATCTCGAAGGAGGCCAAGGCTCGAAATGAGCTGTAGCGCCATTGAAGAAGAAGAAGAACGATTACATAAACCTACTGTCTACGAACAGTTGGAAAAAAACGGAGATAAGCTTGTAAGTTGATTTTAACGGTGTTTAGATAATATAAGACACGTCGTGCTGTTGAGATACGACCAGCTAAATGCTCAGGACTCCATGGACAGCCAAGCACACAACGTTGCAAATTCTACAAAATTAACTAAAGTGTTAAAGGAACTAAATTGGCTAAAGTTGAAACAGATGCTGACCTTGAACGCAATATTTATACATAAAACAATAATTCAAACAAAAGTATATACTACAAGGACATTCGTAGACATATCACAAGGACGTGCAAAGAAATCAGAAAAACCAAAAAGGAGAAATCCAATACTCAAAACAGTTTACTCTACAAATAGATAAAATATCATAGTACATAAGTTATAATAAATTAGTCATTTGCAGATTTGATGTACAAATAACTAAAATAAAATAAATAAATAAAATATAAACTAACGTATCCATTCTGGAAAACTGACTAGGCATCCACAATACTAGGCAATCAACTATCTTTCTACAGGGTATTGATGGTTTCGATACGTTATTCGCCAAACTGAGACTCCTTATTTCCTAGATTATGTTATTTCCATCCTTCTGTATGTCACATATCCATTGAACTGTTCAAAAGTAACCAACCCCTCAAGTTAATTTGTTCGGAAAAGCTTATATACGCAAAATTTGAAAGCGAATTTAATCACTTTTAAAAAACAGTTTTTAGTTTTCGCAAGCTTTCAGAAATATACCTGTAAAAAATTGGAGGTCTTCACTCAGGAGAATTTCTTTGGGTAGACTGGTTTTTTATAAATGAAGCACTTTTTGGTTTTAACTTTAAGTTCTTGATTTTTTATTGTTATGATTTGAATATTTACAAACTGACGACAATAACTTTCCCCACCCAACGTACAAGGGTTCAGTAGTATTTTAAATTCTTAGTGCAAGTTTTCGTAAAGAAGTAAGTTAATTTTACCGATGCAAGCCTTTTTATAAAGGTTTCGTACATCTATATTTACCTTGTTTGTTGTGTGAGAAAGGGACAAAAAATAAAATGATTCTATCAACATCTAACGAACAAATCAGACAACTCTTGGATCACAATCCAACCTTTGATGGTAACTCAACTCCATAATTGGTTTGAGTCCTGGGTTTAAATCTAAACAATACCATTTATTTGATTTTTATTGTAAAGCGGAAATATCTGAGGGGTTAAAAGCACACAATTTTTTTGAACATTTCACATTTTTCAATAAGAAAAACGCTTGCTAAAACAGATTGTTGAAAGTTCGGTAAAGTCTGCCAGTAACTGCCTGTATAATCCGAGATTTTCTGCAAGCTCTCCCAAGTCTTACGTTCTTTTCTTCACCTGTTCCACATATATGGTAACATTACCCTCGGCACGTCCTCTGCATATTTCTCCAACCAGCCCCCGTGCTCATGTAAAGTTACGGCATCCTAAGGATTCTTTATGCCTGCACTTGTTCGCGCAGTTAAAGTAATCCTAGACGTGGGTCGTTACGCCGTTTTCAAGAAACGTAACGAAACCAGTTTCTTGGTCGGCGTAACCTGTTTCAAAACAGGTTATTTTTGTAACTAGTTATTTTCATTCAGCTTCAGTTACACGCGAAACTGTATACCTCCACCAACTATAAAGTTACACACGAAACGAAAATAAATTGAAGCACTAGCTAGTATCTAAGTGTTTGTAGCTATACAGTGAAATCAACATATATTTTATTTTATTTTATTTTTTATTTTAGTTTATTTAGGAAACAAACAGTTATACATGTTTTAATAAGAAAGTAACATATTACATGATTGCATTAACCAGCGAAGTTTCCGCTACAATTTATAATATATAAACATGGATTAAAACATTAAAGAAAACATAAAGTGGTAGAAAAAAAAGAAAAAAATATATATACAACAGAAATGAAAGAAAAAAAACACACAAATTAAAGCATATGGGATATATAAATCATCCAAATATTATTATAATAAAAAGAAGGAAAACCAACATAATGAGAATGAAAAAAATAACATGCAGCAGGGGTGGAGAGTTCGTAATTAACAATTTGTTTTAATTTTTTCTATTATGGATTTAATAAATTGGCCTGAGGACAAATGGAAAATATCAGCGTCGTAAAAGATATCATTGTATTTTGTGCACGTCCTTCGGAGAAATGAATGTTGTGTGTAATTTGTTTTTGAGTGTGGGATGTGGAATAGTTGGTTTGACCTTGTGTTTCTTATTGGACAGTGGAAATTAATGTGTTCTAGAAGATAGTTGTTGTCAACAACGTTGTTAATGATTTTGAATAAAAATTTTTGGTCGGATATATTTCTTCTATCTTCTAAAGTTGATAAATTATGGAATGTTAATGAGTCTTTTAGGTTTTCTGAAGTTCGAAAGGATTTAAAGTCTAGGTGTTTCAATATCTTTTTTTGAATTCTTTCTAACCTTTCAATATTTACTTTGTATTGGGGATTCCATATGACTGATCCGAATTCTAATATTGAGCGAACAAAAGAGACGTACAGTATTTTGATTACGTGTGGAGACCTAAATGGTTTGGTCACTCTTATGATGAATCCTAGAAGTTTGTACGCCCTGTCACAGATGGAATTTATATGTGTTCGGAAAGACATTCCGGAGTCCATTATTATTCCTAAGTCCCTCACTTCACAACATCTTTTTATCTCTACGTCATTGATTTTGTACGGGAATATTAGGGGGTTTATGCTTTTGGTGAATGATATTGTGTTACATTTTTCCAGATTAAGGAACAGTTGGTTGTTAGCACAATATATTCCAAGCCTATTGATATCATCTTGCAATTCTAGGCTGTCATTAATATTAGTGATTTTTTTGTAAATCTTAGTGTCATCAGCAAAAATTTGGAATTTGGAATTTTTAAAGCATTTACCTATATCATTGATATATAAAATAAACAAGAGAGAAATATATGAAATTAACTTCCCTTCATACTTTAATCAGGCTTAGGACTGGCTGCATTAAATGTATTTATGATTAATTAGTGTTCACTATGATAAAATTTCACTTTACGAAATTTAAAATGCATTATTTTCCGCCACCCCAGTAGACGTGGGTCGTTACGCCGTTTTCAAGAAACGTAACGAAACCAGTTTCTTGGTCAGCGTAACCTGTTTCAAAATAGGTTATTTTTGTAACTAGTTATTTTCATTCAATTCAGTTACACACGAAACTGTATACCTCTACTAACTATAAAGTTACACACGAAACACAGTAATAACGCTTTTACAAAAATAACTACTTGTAATTTTATCGAAACTAGTTATTTCCGTTACATACCGCGAAACTAGTTATTGTAACTAGTGACGTTAAATAACGCTTACGCCTAGTAATCACCGTAGGATTCGTTTTTGCTTGGTCTTCTCTTGTAGGAACAATCGAACAACCTGTGCTTTTAATAACTTATATTTCAGTGCCGCTATACATTGTTTGTCATAGTGGCAAAACTTGTAAGCGAACGAAGTTTTATTTAACTACAAACTTATGTACCTACATCTGGGGTCCTAGCATGGTCGATCGATAAGGATTGATATGATAAATTTAATATAACGCTGTTTCTCCGCAGGGGTAGGCAGAGAGGACGGATCGCCAAACAATTCAGTCTTGGCACACACTCTTTGCCTCGTTTACATTATTCTATTATTCTGGCTCTTGACATGTCCCGACTCAATAATCTGATTCACTTGGTCCTTCCTTGTCTTAGACATCACAAAAGGTGTTAAGCAAGGTTGCGTTATATCACCTTGGTAATTGGTAATTCAATCTATACATGGATAAATACCATGCAAGAATTGAAAGAGATGGGATTGGGCTCGAAATTGAGTAATCTGAAAGTATGTTGCCCGTTGTACGCTGATTTCTAACAATTTGGAAGATCTACATCTCCAGTCTCTCGTGTCTAGGATGAACGAAGTATGTATGAAAAATGAGTTAATGATGAATGAATGTAAGTAAGTTTGAATGTGGTATTTGAAAGAGCGAGTACGAAAACAATGTGCAACATAGCTGTGAATGATGAATACTTGGAGCAGTTGGATGAGTTTGTGTATTTGGGAATTATGTTTACGAGAGATGGGAAGGCTGATAGAGATATTGAAAGAAGGGTAAATGCAGGTAACGCCATTAATGGAGGACTGAACGCAGTTGGCGCTAACAAAAAACTGTCCAAAGAAGCGAAGTTAGCACTCCACAATGGTGTGCTGGTACCTACCCTGATGTATGGCAGCGAGGCATGGAACTGGCAGAGTAAGGATGAAAGTAGACTGAATGCTGCAGAAATGAGATCCCTATCGCGTAGGTACGGTAAAATCATGTATGATAATTATTATAAGTAATAATTATTAGCCTGAAACACTCATCCACATTGAAAAAATCTCCCGAGAAAAGATACATGCCGCCGAGGGGACTCGAACCCGCGTCCTTCTGATTTCCGGTTAACTGCTCTTATCCACTGAGCTACGTCGGCTTATCTACTGCCCGCCAAATAATTCAATATATACTAGTGTTTCATTCAACAATTACTGCTTATTACATTTTTCCACCTGCAAACAACCAACTTTATTTTTATATGAGAAAGGCATTGTAAGTGCTAAATCTCCCACTAGGTGGCGTCGAGACAAATTATGTCTACATTTTTTGGTGAAACACTTTAACTCGTCAAATATTAATTATTATTTTTTCTCATGTATGATCATTTGAGAAATGTGGAGGTCCGCAAAGAATGCAATGCTGATACAAGCGTAATGAGTAAAATTAAGAAAGGCGCGCTCGTTGGCGCCAACAAAAATTATTACTCTATAAAAATATTGTCGTAGATAACATTAATACGTACAATGTTGCTGGGTGCTGAAGCCAGAAGTCGGATCGAAAAAGCCCGGAATCAGGGCAGGAATTCGCCACTCTCAGCGTACAATGTCGTACGTTGTGCGGGCACACCGTATATTTACTCGCTACAATCTCAGGGCGATATATTTCCACCCCCGGAGGGTGATAATACTTAAAAGGCAGCAGGAAAATCTTGGGAAATTCTAACACAAACATCACAAGGAAACGTTAATCTATTGAAAAATTGAGAGTTTTAACCAGATTATTTAATTTTATTATAATTCGAAAACAAAAACTATTTATTTTGTTTTGTACGATGTGAGAGTAGATTTGAGGTTTTACTAATTTTTAATTTTTTTTTTTAATTTTAGATTATTTTTCAAATATTTCTAAAATATGCATTGGGTATCGTGAAAATTAAAATTCCACGTATAATTTCTAGGGGTTCACGTTGAATAGATATCGCAGCTAACGTTGAGACGAACATACGAGTACATAATACTCACGCTGATGAATTGCTTGCATACTTTTAGACTTACACCCCCGCCAAACGTTTACTGCTCGCTAAATTTGGTGACTTAACAGGGAAAAGTTCATGGTATGATGTTTGCCCAGGTCTTGACGGCGGATGTTTTTGCACTGCGAGGCATCGTCTTGCCCCGCAGTGGGAGTGATGGATTCATACGTATTTCACACCTAAAGACATTGACCCCCGACTCTTAACACCCTTCATACCTTTTTCCTTCCCAGAAATCCCTCTCACTCCTAAAAAAGACCCTACACACAGCATCCCCAAAGATGACATAGACCCTGAGTGATTTGAGCGACCCTGTATGGAGATAATTAAAAAAAATACTTCATAAATAATTAATAATGACTAATTTCCCTCTTTACACGCGAGTGGTTACACTTGAGTAAAGGTAAATATGCTTTATTTATAATTTGAATACTGTATTATTATTTCAATATATAAACTTACCTTGTACACGTTTATAAATAAATAAAAATATAATAACTGATTTTAAGTCCTTGGATTGCATGAAATACTCTACATTTCATTAGTTAGAAGTCAATTGGAATGTAATTCACCTATTTGGTCCCCTTTCTATAAAGTACACTCTAACAAAATAGGACGCGTTCAACACAAATTTCTTAGGTACTTAAATTTCAAACTCAAAATTCCAATAGAAAACATTAATTATTTAAGTTTGATGAATCGACTTAATTTAATTACGCTGTCTGACAGAAGAATCATTTCAGACCTAATTTTATTATACAGAGTTATGAACAACCTAATTGACAACCCTGCCATCGTTGCTACTATTAAACTCCACGTAACGACAAGGAATACTAGACAAAATACAACATTCTTTTGCAACACACACACAACCAACTATCAATCACACTCACTTACCAATAGGATGCATGATTTAGGCAACAAATTTGGTGGTATTGTAGCTGTATTCGCTGATTCCCTTTATATTCTAAAATGCAATTTAAACCAAGACCTTGTGGAATCCTACAAATTATTGTAACGTGGGTATAATATATTTTACGATTTGATGTGTTATTGTAATGTTTAATATTATATTTTGTACTATGTTATTGTCAAATATTACATTGTTTAAAATATTTCACGGTTTTATGCAAGAATATACAAAGTGGTTTTTTCTTCAAAAACTACTTGTATATTCTTAAAAATTTTTCACTTTTATAACTTTTGGTATAAATTCTATGTATGTGTAATCCTCGATAACTTAAATATTATTTTATAATCTATGTAAAAGCCCCTACGGGCGTATAACAACAATAAATAAATATAACAAAATAAAATTACCTTTGAACGGTTCGTGTGACGGTGAAAAGGACTTGAAGATAAATATATGTTCTTACCTGTAACAAAATAAAACATAACATTAGAATAAAGCAGGTAAAAAAATAATTAATTATTGAACTTCATTAACTAAGACTTAAGAAACGCTTTTTTAACACAGGAGAATAAATCTTAGAAATTGATAAAACGTTAAGAAGCTTTTTCATTGATATCTAATTAATGTAGTTTCGGAGATATTATTCTTCATAGACAGTGTCGAATTAACAGCTCTGCTTTAATTTATTTTATCCTAGTGGGCGACAATGTGGGCGAGGGCGAATTCATGGCTGTAATAACTGATAAATATAACTTATCATTGAAGATGAAGATAATACTGTTAAAATATTTTTAAAAAAACACGAAAAAGAACAGGTCACAGAAAAATAAAAAGGTAACGATCGCAAATGGGACTCGAACTCAGGATCTCTTGTCTTACAGAGAAAAACACCTTTAGCAAATATTTTTAAGTCATTTTTGTCGATCTCTTAATATTTCAAATTCAAAATCAACAATATTTTTTTCTTTTTTTTCCGTCTTTTGGCTGTCTGGAATAAACATATCCGATTTTATTTATATGGGAAAAGTATTGCCCTTCTCCTAATAGTAAATGAATGATCAACTTTTATTGGAATAACTCTATATAATATTAATATATAAACAATAAATAAATATCATATTTTCTATCGAGTCTTATCTAAAATTGCCTCCCCTCCATACAACGTCCAACCCTTCTAAGTCGACTCCAATGTTCCACAAATTTGCCAATTATTAAATTTTCCCATTTAAATAAAATTAATATATAAATTTCTCTACATAATTTGAAATGATGGCGTAGAATACACTTGAAGGGTGAAATACAGAAAAATAAAACGAATCAATTCATAATAACAGTGTTAATCTCAAGTGACCTCCTGACCTCAAGTGACCTGAATATTTTCTGCCTGTACAGAATATAAATAAAACAATATAATATGTACATTTTAAAGCAGCATCACATTAATTGGTTAAATGCATTGTATGTATAGTTCTGTATTAGTGATCGACCAACCGGTGGATGCAATATGTTAGCCATAAGTTTATTTATTATGAATTAACGCCGATTAACGGCTTTTACATAGGAATAACGGTAATTTGAAATGGACACAGAATATACAAAGTTAGGAAAAAAATATTTATATGACAAAAAATTTAAAAGTAGATATTGAAGTGACAGCATAAAGCACAAATAGTAAGCTGTTTTTAATACAAATATGAAGAAAAGGAAAACCTCATATACATGTATACAAGATATTTTGAACTAAAAAAATAAACTACGTAAATTACGTAATAAAAATACCAGAAGTAAACATTAAGACGCCGCTACCCGAATTTCTACCGATTTCTTGTAAACCTCCCTTAAACATTTAAGTTTTTAAGCTCTTAAAAAAATATATGTTATTTTTTAAGATAATCTAGACATTCGTCGCGCCGAAAAAAATCGCAAAGTATGCTCCAAAAATTATTATAAACACGTTTGTTTCAGTTATTTTACAAGTAATATGTATGAATAAATTCACAGTGTTTCGTTACATGTTGTTTAAGACAACCCCGGGAGATTTTTGCTCTATTTTAAACGAGTAGTGTTTTATTAAACATTTTCACAATTTTCGCATCGATTTTGTCACTTCAAATACTAGCGTGCTCCTCTCACATTCGTAGTTTCATATCTCTCAATCTTCTTCTTTTTGTGGGCGGTTGCGGGGCCTTAATGAAGAATATAAAAATTCAAAGTATATTTGATTATAATCCGACTGAGAAGCGCTGACAAACAACTTTACAACAAACAATTAAATAATGTGTGTATGTTGATAATCTTTCAATATTTATCACATCAACAATACATTTATTACCAAGTATATGCATTTATATTAGTGGGTTATAGTCTGCAATTAGAAGTGCCTTAATAGAACCTTGAATATTCCAAACTTCTTTTCAAACTGTATTCATGTTTACATAAAGAAAATTAAAAAAAAACAAACTTAATAAACTCTCAACATAATGGAAACCTGTGAAACATTTTCATCCCTTGCTTCTAATGCACCGTGGAACTAGCGCGGAGTGAGTGCGGGTAGGTCGGGTTGGTTTAGCGGGTAAGTGCACCCCGGTCCCGGTCCCGATCCCGGTCCCGCCGATACATTATATAATATTAGCCGTGAGCTTGCATGGTAAAAGTAATTTTACGTAGGAGATTGAAAACGGCTTGCGGCAGAATTAGACCCCGACTGAGATACTTTTCCAATTACAGCGCCGAGAGGAGGTAGTACGCCGGTGTTTTCCATTTCCGCTCCCCTCCCTTCTCCGCCAGTAGCGTGAGAATAATTTTATTTAAAACTTTCATTCAACTGGCAAAACTTAAGTTTGTGGGGAAAGTGTTTGCAATCGCCGCACCTTAGAACGGCCAAAGTAAATTACGGCGCCAAAAATAGGTAAAAGTATTGTCTTCAAACTAATCACAAATAGTGAACGCATCCCAATTTCCGGTGATTGCGCGTAAAGTTGAGTTACCTTTTGGGCGGCCATTATTGGTTAGTTTTGTCTGAATCATGGAGTTACTACGCTCGTCCTCTTTTCTCTATTTTAAAATGAGAAGGTTTTTGAAATGGATATTAAAACGTCAGATATGTACTTTAATCTGCAATTATTGTTAGAATAACAGTGTACAGTCTGTCAAATAAGAGTAGAAATTTAGGAGGGCGCCACTGTCGTTCAAATGTCAATACTAAAAATATAATCATGGTGTTAATCTGAAGCTGTATAACCTGCATTTTAATTAAAAATTAAAACGGCATAAAAGTGAAAAAAAAATTCATTCCACTGATCTCAAATTAGAATTGCATATAGGCATATTATTATTATGTCTTTACAATTTTATGTTAACATAATGAAGAATATCGATATTGTAATAAAATATAAAGCACACTTTAGAAATTTATTTAATATTAGCTTAAGTACCTACTAGCGTTGTCCAGGCTTTAGATCATGTCTCTAATTTTAGATCTGAATATATTTAACTCATTCAGATCTAAAAGTAGTGTAACTAACTCACCATTGATGATTCATCCTTTCTACCTACTGTTAAATTCAAATTTATGTTAAATCAAATGGAAGCCAATCACTTTGTAGAACACAATTTAATCAAAGTATATCATTTAGTAGGTACCTTAACAAGAGTGCTTCCTCGATTTAATTTTTTTTTAGGAACAAAAAAATGTATTTTTAAATGTGTATAGGCGTTCTGCATTTTTAATGTGATTGCACTTTAAAAGAATATTTGACAGGAAAATTGGTGTTGCCAGCCTACAAATTTTGTAGTCCAATTTTTTATATTTTTTACTCTTGTTTGACAGACTCTATGTAATTTCAATAATATAATTTGTTCAATGGCGCATACATTCATACATACATACATCATGACTTCTCACATCTTCAAACATACCCACTTAAATAAAACAGATGAGGCAAAAAATGACAGCAGCATGCGTGTCAGAAGCCTCGATTAAATATTATAATATAAAAAATAAATAAAAAAACATACCCACTACACACATCACCCGGTTATCACTAAGAAGATATTTTTGTTATTAGTTTTTGGGGTATTATGCCGTGTTACGCTACCTCCTTCTTTAGCCAACGTTTCGGACAGCGTTGCAGTGTCCATCATCAGGGCAGATGTGTAATAGTAAGGGGTGATGTTTGTACTTATCTACTTAGGAGCGATACCGTGTCGCCAGCTCCACTCCTCTACGAGCTGGCGCTACAATATACTTCAACATGTTTTTTTGCGTTTAGCCTTGATGTAACCGTCAATTACCGGATACCAAGAACTATTGAGTTCTTGGTATCCGGTATCTTGGTAACTCCGTCGTCTCTATCAATATTTATAGGATTTTTGTGAATTTCAATTGCCTCCGTAATCAGGCGTGCTCTATGAGTTTTGGGTCTTTCCAGGACTTCAGGAACAAATCCAAAGTAATGGCCGGTTTCAATTAAATGCTCGGCGATTGCCGATTTGTCAGGGTGGCCAAGTTTACACGCTCGAAAGTGTTCCGATATCCTTTTGGAGATCGTCCGCTCTGTTTGGCCCACATAGACCTTATCACATGCGGAACAGCTGTAATACCCCAAAAACTAATAACAAAAATATTTTTGACCGTGAAAATCTAAAATCGTATGCGACTAAGAAGATACTTCAATGAAACATATCATAGGTACTACCCACCTCGAAAAATACTTAATAACGGTAAATTGTTTTCACCACTGTAAATAATGTACTGTTTGTTTCTGTTAACAAATAAATAAATATTATAATATATGTTTTATAAAAATAATTATGTTTTTTAAGAAATAATTTATTTTAAAAAATTAGAATACTACGAGCACCTGACCCCAATAGAGATATTTTTCTGAAAAAAAAATCTTGTGTGGGTCTCCTCATAATATAAAAGAAAGTCAAATCAAAAATCGAAAATCTCCATCAGAATGTCAAAGAAAAATATTTGTGGCCGCGTTAACTGATGGCGAATTATTGAAGATTCGGGATGCTGCCAAAGGTATTGAATTAAGTGTGATGAAAAATAAGAGAATCCAGCACATATTCATGAAATTCAGCAATAGGCAGAGCACACGTCGCAATATTGTTGAAATTACTTCGTAGAGTCAACAGCCTGTCTAGAATAACGCAAAAATACCAAACAGCAATTAATGAATTTTTTTTCCCACAATTTTGAGCTCAATTTTTATAAAGCGTGGCGTTTTCTCTTTCTAACATCGTTTATAATAATAATAACATAATATTTATATAGCGCAGTTTAGTGTTATTTCACTTCAGGTGCGCTCAACTATAATAAACTTAAAAATAACCTTACAGTGTCTTTACGAGTCCTTACAAAATATTGATAAAATAATATGAAACAAAGAATATTTATATACAGTATTTACCAGCGGTCGTCACACTTTTCTGTTCAAGGGCCACATAGGACAATGTGAGGTATTACCGCGGGCCGCACATTATGATTTCGGGGGAGGGGGGGGGGGTGTTGTACTTTTTGTTTAGCAAGTTAAAAAAGCAATTATTTTGTACTTAAGTACCGTATTTTTTTTACCTTCCTACACCCTCACTGTGCCATCTCTACGCCCTCTATTTTTCTCTGGGTCTTTTACTGCCCCCCTGAAAGTCTCAAACGACAACACAATTAATTTTAAATAAATGGATAGTATAATTAATTGTACTTACATGAAAAAACAATATATTTAAAAAGAAAACGGCAGATATTTGTGCGCGCCGCAAGAAAACGGATAATATGAAATGTGAAAAAAATATATTTAAAAAGAAAAGGGCAGATATTTGTGCGGGCTGCGAAAAAACGGATAGTAGATATAATTGTACATGAAAAAATATTTATTTAAAAAGAAAACGCAGATATTTGTGCGGGCCACCAAAAAACGGATAGTATAATACGTAATAGTATAAACGGATAGTATAGTACTTGAAAAAAATACATTTAAAAAGAAAACGCCAGATATTTGTGCGGGCCGCACAAACATCCGTCGCGGGCCGCAGTTTGACGACCACGGGGTATATACAAAGCAATTCCAAGAGAACAAAATTAACAATAACAGTGCAGTTATATCATATTTCTCACTATGAAAGTAAGGGAGATACAGTGAATTCTATGAGACGTATATGAGTAGTTCAAAATTAGCCTGAGCGATTAAACGAAAATTTCTTCAGATATTGTGTCTATTATAATTATATTATACTCCCTAAACCTACTCTGCAATTCTACAGGTACCAACATAATCCTAAAACGGAAATCTTTCCAATATATTATAATAAAACGAATATAAAACTTTATTCCACTTAATTTTATTGGACCGTGACCGGTTTCAGCTCGTCAAAGCCATCTTCAGACTGGTACAAATATTTCCTAGTCTACGGTTTATATACACAACATATTGAGGAGGGGGAGGGAAAATAGAGGGAGAAATACCTATTTTAATTTCGAAATTAAAATAGGTATTTAGTTTAGACCATTCCTACTCCAAAGTAAACATGTACCCCTTCATAAAGTAACTTTTTAAAGATAAAGCAATTAGATTCATTTGCTAAGTCCCCGCTTTTTTATCCAGTCTAATTTTCATAATAATTTTCGATATTAAAATATGTAATTAGTTAAGACCATTTCAACTCCAATGTAAACACGTATCCCTTCAAAAAGCAATAAAAAATACCAAACTTCATAAATATAATAATGATTTGACAATAAAATTAGGTCATTAGTAACTCATATTACTTGTAAGGTTTTTCCCTAATCATCATTGAAGTGAGCTGCAAACCCAATGTAATTAGCTTACTGGAATAACCAAAATATTTAGAAATTTGATAGTCTAAAATGACTTAGCAACAAATATAATTACTGTAATTGATTAAAATCCTTGTAGACCACCCCCCTCCCCCTCCTTAATATGTTGTGTATATAAACCGTAGACTAGGAAATATTTGTACCAGTCTGAAGATGGCTTTGACGAGCTGAAACCGGTTACGGTCCAATAAAATTAAGTGGAATAAAGTTTTATATTCGTTTTATTATAATATATTATAATGGAATTCCACCATGAAATATCACTATCAAAAATAGAAATATTAGGAAATCTTTCCAGTATTGTCATCTTAACCATTGAGCCGCCACAACAATAATCAGTCCCTCATGGTGTAAGAACTTTTTCGTAGTAGGCAAAAACAGATAGGAAGAAACTGCTGACAGGGAATTTTCATTCCTGTAATTTCAGTTTGAAATTGCTCACAGTGCGGTGGGAGAAGTTCGGAAATCTGCGGTGAAGCTCCATTGAATTACTGACTCGTCTAACTGGTAGTAAGTAAGGCGATATGATTTAGATCTTCAATACATTCAGTGTAACCGGATGTGCCGAACGGAAACTGGCGGAACGGAAAGAAATACAACCCAACTACATACTACCTTCGCAGAAAGGGGAAGCGGAAATAGGATCGTATTGAATAATGCGGTTAAAGTTCGTGCGTATTCCTGGAACCGAATGAAATAAAAATACATAATAGACATTATCATGTTATTCAATAACTTTTATTTGGACATAGAGAATCGTAGCCTCAGTTCTTGTTTATTCAATAGACCATTTTAGTATTTGTTCAACCTCCAATTTAAAATTAGAAAAAAAAGTATGAAAAATGATAGTTAATCAATTAACTAAGAATTATTTAAGCTAATAAGACCTTTACCTTTACAGAAATAGCTTTATCTGAAACACCTATCATAATGTTTCATTGAAATAATGAAAGAAAACCTTCTTTAAAATTTTCTAATGGTCTATTGAACAAACAAGAACTAAGGCGTCGGAATGTAAAATTTAAAATGTACACTTTACGGAGTTACTTAATAAATAACAGAACCAAATAAACTACTACCAGTAACAATGCACAATTATACAAATTTGTATACAAATACAAGCAGCTAGGAAATTTTCTCTTATCCCAGCCCCTCAGGCCTCGCTCCTTTTTTGTCCGAAGGTCAAAATATTTCCGCTTTGTAAAAAAAGAATAAAAGAATATTCCTAAACGCATCCGAAAACTAAAAACTATTTTTGAAAGGTGATGAAATACGCTTTCAAATTTTGTACTTGAATATAATAAAAACAAAATTTTTGAAATATAAAATTTTTAATGCAAACATAAAAAAAAATTAAGATGGATCAACTTACGTTTTTTTTAAACTAAAAATACTGATAGATTTTTAAAAACTAAAGTTATGGATGTTTCCTATAAAACGATTAATAAAAAATTCTCAAATTTTAGTTTTTTTTTTCAAATTTCGTTCAGCAACTTCAGATTCATAAAGGTGTAAATTTTAATTATCTTGTGGTTAACTTTCAGATTTGAATGATGAATGATTTGAATGAACGATTTATAAGACCTATATGAGTTGTTCCGAAAAGCGAGCAAATTAGCTTGAGGAGCTATTTGGCTTCAATTTCAATCACTCAAAATCGCCCCAATGCTCTGTACAAGGCTCTTTGGTTCATGGTGTATTGCTGTCTCGTTCTAAAATCGTAATAAACAAGCTGACAACTTTATTATCTCACAATAACGATATACATTGAAAATACTCTTCACATTGTGTACTTTATAAAATTGTTAATCTCAAGTCAAAATGAGGTACAAAATTTCAATTCAAACAATAACACCTAAATTAAAAAGGTAAAGAAACAATAAATAAATAAATATACAGGGGTTATCGTATATCATAACTTTTTCAAAACTAAAAGATCACACGGATGACATTTCTAAGGTGTCACTTACACTATAAAATACAATCATATTTTAATGAAAACGGGCACTTAAATGGAATGAAAACAATAATGTTGAGATCAAAACGGTTTCTTTCATATTTATTTCATTATTATTTGATAGTCACTTTAATATTGTAAAAGAAAGATTCGCTTTAATGTAATTGCTTATAAATCGTTGTTTTTTCATTAAGTTATTTTTTGCAGATATTAAAAAAAAAACCTTAAGGATATATATTTTTTTTAATTTTATCTATTATGGAAAATGGTATGAACTAATGATATAATGAATGATAACATTTTGTTTGATCTCTCAACACTTTGTTGTTAATTCATATATTTTTATCACTTATAGTTTTCTCTCTTTATCATTTTATTTTAAAATTTTATTGTTTTGATTTGTAATGAATTTTATTGTGATGACCGATATTTGCGTGTGTTATTTTTATTAAATTGTGAACTTATTAACCCCGATACAGGCGAACCCTAGTGGGGGTTAATAATTACATGCTAAAAAAGTGTATTTAAATTGTGAAGAAGCAATAGATAAATAAATAAAATAAACATTTACTGCAACAAAATGATTTAAATTTCTCATGATTAAATGAATATAACAAAATATGGTACACCATCAAGCCTTCTGAAATCTCAAGTGATTTCTGTTTGTTTATCATAAAAAAATAATTTAAACTTATCCACTCCTTCATGAATGTATGTATATGACTTTCTTGTGAGGTTAGGTTGGTAAATAAATTTAATTTGCTGGTTACGTTGGTTGACATTGTTTCTTTTGGTAGAGGAAAAAGTCAGCCCGCATAAACACTATTCATTTCCAAGCCAGAAGCGTTCGCGCCAGCAACATAATATAATAACGCTAAAATAATTACCACTTTGCTAATCCGTTCGTTCCTACCACAAAGGCTACATCATTCGCCTCCTAATTACCTCCGCGACTTCAACACAGAAATATACACAGACCACTGAAGAGCCATTCCCTAGAAGAGTGATCTCTATACAAGGTGAAACAGCACACGCCCGAAGGATTTTAACCAGCGATTCCTGGGCATATTTTGAGTAAAAAATTAAGAAGTCATTTTGCTACGGGGCCATTCATTTATTACGTAAGACGATTTAGGGGGGGGAGGGGGGTCGACCATGCCTTATTTTTTCTTACAAGGGTGCGGGAGGGAGTCTTGATAGTTCTTACGTAACATCACAAAAATGCGCAAAGTTAAAATTATACTTTTTTATTTTTAATTTTTAACTTTATGAGTAAAACCTCAAATTGTAATATTTAAATAAATGAAGATAATATAAGCGAAACTCAATCGAAAATCTGGTAACAGAAAAATCAGAAAAACATATTGACACCTCTGGGACTCGAACCCAGGACCTCTTGCTATATATCTTGACATATCGACACCGTGGCGCAGTGGTTAGCGCGTTTGCCCGGAAAGCAAGAGGTCCTGGGTTCGAGTCCCAGAGGTGTCAATATGTTTTTCTGATTTTTCTGTTACCAGATTTTCGATTGAGTTTCGCTTATATTATCTTCATTTATTTAAAATTATACTTTGAAAAAGCGCGGGCAACCGCGCGAGTGCCGAGGTTCGCTCGGATGCGTATAGGTAAACAATTTCCATTTCCATGGCAACGGACCCGGCGCAAACAAATCAAAGGTGTATTCATTTTTCCTTTAGATTCTTACGTAATAAATATTAAACAGGGGAGGAGGGGGTCGGCCTATTCTTATTTTTTCTTATAATAGGGGGGGAGGGGAGTCGAAAACTAGCAAAATTCGTCTTACGTAATAAATGAATGGCCTCTATCCAAGATATTGTTTTCAATTGGTTGAGGTTAGGTTCAATGGGAGACCTTTTTACCTCTCCAGCCGGGCCTGTCGCCTGGTACCGCAGTGAAGGGATGGATTCATAACTCACCTTTTCAGACAGTCATATCCATAAACTCAAAAACCCTTCACCTCACTGCCAGCGACTTCTTTATCTTTACTAAGTATAAAATGGAGTCGCTCACGCTGTATGTACGCTTAGATCTTTTAAACTACGCAACGGATTTTCATGCGGTTTTCACCAATAGATAGAGTGATTCATGAGGAAGGTTTTTAGATACATAATTTGTCAAGGTTTACAAAATTTGTGTCAATTGGGTGAAATAGACAGCGGGCAACGTGGATTTGATTGAACAGATGGCATTGGTTCTAAAGGTTTCATTAGCCACAGCAACGTGTGGCCGGGTCTGCTAGTTGTAAATAACTGATTGTGTAAAAATGTAAAAGAAATTACAAGTGTGCAGTTCACAAGCGGAAAAGAGAAATCTTCATAAAACTAAAGTAGACGTTTGTACCAAAAATTATGTATCCAATCGCAACCCGTGGCTTTCCAATTATGAGAATTTTTTATAATTTTGGCTAACAATTCAACCAATATATCAGAAAAACTCATTTTTTCAATGATATTATTATTTTGCGTTATTTTGTAGAATGTTATTGTTTATTAATTTTTATTATTTTTTATTTATTAAAATTATATTTTTATAATTAGATAATGTCTAACAACTTTCAAAGTAATTTTAGAACAAACAAATAAAAACTTTTAAAAGTACTAATGACATACTTGAGCTTGCATGCTCTGTACCAGTTGGTCGATTCGGGTAAAGTTTAATATGCTAAAAAACTTACCCTTTATTTAGGAGGTGAACAATTTCACACTTAAATATCTCACTTGACAAACTTGAAACGATACTTGGATTTTTTTGTGAACCAACTATTACGCCCCCCTAGTTGGGAAGTCCAGGGGTCCTAGCATGGTTGATCGATATAGGTTTTATCGAAAATGTCGGTAACTTGCCATCGCTCCCGAGCACGACTGCAGGCCGCTAACGAACAAACAATAGTTGACAATGACTAGGGGTTCCTAATATATTTGGCGTAAACTGTTGTTTATTAGTTGGCGGCCTGCAGTCGTGCTCGGGAGCGATGACAAGTTACCGACATGTTCGATAAAACGTATATCGATCGACCATGCTAGGGGGCCTGGACTAGACAAACAGATTGCATCTATCGGTTCGTCGATCACTAATACAAAACTATACGTAAAATGCAATTGACCAATACCTATGAACGTGATGCTGCATTAAAATTATTATGTACAGGCAGATAATATATTATATAAGACTAAACTTAGGTCATTTGAGTTTAACACATTATTATTATTATTAGAGAAATTTAGATACAGTTCGCAAGTAGAGGACATGATTGGATACACGTATTATTTGACATGTTTGAATTAAATCAGTAAGAAAAATACTTAAGGCTAACCAATACGCCCAAACACTTCCACCGTTTATCCATCCAGTGACGCGACGGTACCAAATAATAACATTCTACAAAATAACGCAAAATAATAATATCTTTAGTATTGTTACTTGTGCGTGTGAATCCGCGTTTTAATTCTGAGAGTAGCGAGATAACGAAGATGAAGCCAATATTCAGAATTCTAAGTGTTGAAGGGTGAGCAATAGAGTTGTGCTTGGAGGGCCATTTCGCGCAGAACTTTGCCGCTAATGTGGTGAGATTGTCGACTTCTATGGTTACAGCTACAGGGTTAGAAAGCGAGGAAGATGATAATGTAATATTACAATCCAGAGGAGAATTCATTGTGAATCTTCTTACTTTAGTCCTTTACTCATTGCTGAAGATTTAGACAACAATATAACGAAACAGAAATTGTCGATTGAGGCGTGGGCCTCGCTAAGCCTAACCAAAACAGTTAAACAAACAAACTCTTCGACAAACAGGCGCGTTGTCATTTTGTAGTTCTCGAGACGCTGAGGCGGCAGCCTGACTCGGCACACTCCGCACAAAAATGATAGATAAACTACGTATTGCGAAATATTAAATAATATGAAATTAAAAATTTGCCGCCCCGGGAATCTGATGTCTGGGTTCTTGGAGCGAAGTTTGTCTAGGTCTTGGCGGCGAATGGGTTTGTCAACCTACTGAATGGCGGGCCGAATCGGGAGCGACTGGTCAGTTTCGCTTCGTTTGGTGACTTAGCAGGGGTGCCCAGGTTCATAGGGTGAGGTTTGTCTAGGTCTTGGCGGCGAATGTGTTTGCTAACCTACTGCATGGCGGGGCGGATCGGGAGACGTGAACTAAACCTCTCCAGCCGGATTCTCTCGATCCTTCGCCTTGTACCGCAGTGGGAGAGATGAATTCATACGCCCGTCACTGGTGGACACACTAACTCCCAGATTCCTACCCACCCCTCATATCTTGTTCCTTCAGCGAACTTCCTCTCCCTAAAAAGACACTCCACACAGTATCCCCAAAGATGAGATAGGGAAATGGATATATTATAATAGAGCCTCCTGTGTGGAGCTATTGTAAAAAAAAAGAAAAAAAAACGTCTGTATTTCAAATATATTCCACGCACCAAAAAATCTAAATACGCCTATGGCAGACCGCACACGTCAGACAAGAGTCGGATCAGACAAAAATCGATTCGAACCCGATTGGTTATAATACCGGGGCCACGCCCATTGTCGGACCGGATTGGACGGCCGCCCGGGAAATGAAAATATGCCACGCCTTTCCGCGCCCGCCGTCCAATCAAATTTTGTCGGGACCGACAATCGGATGGAAAAATCTGACGTTTGCGCCGGGCCTATAAAGAACGCAATACAACTGTTACAAATGTTGCGACTAACTTTTGGTGCATGTCTGAAAAAAAGCCGCTTAACTATCTCTCCACCACTTTTTATTGTAACAGATAGACAGAAAATCTAAATTGTAGTCGTCCTCTCAAATCCGAGTAATTTCAAATTTTCGCAGCGTTTACACCCTCTGTATATCAAGGTTATTGTACGGAGGGTAAAGTGTAAGTATTTTTGATGACAAAAATTATCACACAAAGAATCCAGAACAATGAAGGGAAGAAAAAATAATTGATACACATCAAACGAAGAAATTCCATGGAATTTGTCTGTCATATTATACGGTGGGACTAGGGTTGCCATATCTTAAATTTGGCAACCAGGACAAGACGCGTGAAAACCCCGGATTTTAGAGCCCAGAACCCGGACAAGCCAATAGGTATTTTTAAACATAGTCAGTGTAATAAAAAACAGTTGAAAATGTCATAAATCACCTTTTTATTTATGTTAAAATTAAATTTAGTCATCTTTTATCATCATTGTAAATGTACCTAACAAACCAGAATCTTATTACAGTTTGTTACAAATTGTTTTAATAATCAGTTAGATTTTTTTTATTCTTAAAATAAAACACAAATTATTTTATACACTGTGTTATGAAAACAAAACTTTATTAAAATATTAAGCCTAACGAAATTCAATTAATTTTTTAAACAAAAATCTTAAAAGTACTGAGATCATTTTAGTATTCAGTCTCACAATTTTTGAGGTAACTCTTTAACTCAATAATAATTATATCTTTAAATTTTTATCAGCAGCCATTTAAACATCAAAATATCTATTAACATAATATGAACTAAATTCAGTCTTTTTAAATCTTAAGCAACAAAACTGAACCTTTTTAAAGTTTAGACTTATATTGTAAGTTACATTATTAATTTTTTAAGCATAAAATAACCAAAAACTATATTCATTTATATCACCTTAAAGTTTTAATCAACAGCCATATTGTAAATTTCTTTTACGTAATACAAACAATCATGACTTTAAGTACAAAAATGAAAAGAAATTATTGCACTCAAAAGTACATTATTTGATTATCTCGCTAATAAAGCTTTTTCCTCAGCCTCTCGCCTTTTTTACTTTTCAGTTTTTTTGTATTTATCACTCTTTCCGATAGCTTTTAGTATATCTTCCCTTTTTAAAAGGAATTTGTAAAAATCAATGCAGCTGTAATCTTGGAAATTGAATTTAATTTTAATTAAAGATAGATGAAACAATGTTACTTTGTTTGAACCACTTTTATATTTGTTTAAAGCCGACCGGTTTCAGAACGACCGTTCCTTTCTCAGGGTAAACGTATACGTTTGACTTTAAATTTTAAGACTTTAAGTTTTTTTTTTAAACCCGGACATCAAATGAAACCCCGCCCGGACGCTCCCCGGATGCCCTCTAAACTAGGACAAATCCGGGGAAACCCGGACGGATGGCAACCCTAGGTGGGACAAATACAGATACCGGCTGATGTAAAGAAATTCGGTGAAAATTGGCGAAAGACGAGAAGTCAAGAGATTGAATCTAGATTGTAAATTATAATGAGGATGGACAGGCGTATCAAATGAAGGCATCGGTTGTTAGCAACATCAAGAGACAAAAATCTATCTATCTATCTATATCTATCTATATATCTATCTATCTGTCTATCTATATATCTTCCATATATAAAATGAATCGCCGAAATGTATGTACGCGCATAACTTCCGAACGACTGCACCAAATTGGATAATTCTTTTTTTTTGTGTTCGTTATTGTGATGACCGTGGCCGGTTATCTACATTACTCTGGACTCCTGGTGGTGGATCCAGATTCCTCATGATGGTGATCAGGGGGATTTCAATAATACTACGTGGGTAGATTATTGCTGTTTATTCCGAGGTCGTACAGAGGTGCTTAGTAGGAAGCCTTAATGCTAAGAGAGGACGAGTAGACAACATTCACGCCTTTTATACGTTCCGCATGCTGTCTCACTCATACACGCATGTCTCTTTCATACTGCAAGACATACGTTCACTACAGTTATTGCCAGGACAAGGTTTATAATGTATAAAATTTTGTATAAAACTACTAATGAGGTCTGGCGTTATGAAATTTGTATATAAAAATTGAGATAGGTGGCACGCGAGCTGTTTGAAAACTGAATGTAACGGGACTGAATGCACGGAATGCGGGAGGGGAATTCGGGTAGGGTGTTCGCGGGAGGGTGGGGAGGGGAACCCGGGAGAGGGGGAAGAGAACTCGGGAGGGGTTTTGCGGGACGGGTAAAGGGGGGAGTGGAGTTGACGGCCGGCGTAGTGTAGCGGTAAGGCGCTTGACTAGCATTCCGAAGGTTGCGGGATCGAATCCCGGCGTGGCAAATAAATGTTATTTGATTAATTTGTGAATTTCACAATTTATTCATTTAAAAATAATATATAATATATTTGCGGCACGTTCCAGAGTGGAAGATACTCTCAGTATCGCCCTGGTGTAAGACCACCATTCAGAATTGAAACGTTGCCTGAAGTGGCTTTCGCCGTGTTTGGTGACCAGATCTGAATAGCCAGGTACTTCCCCACCTTCTTCTTCCCTATCTCCTTCCCTCCCCACTACCTTAAGCCTTACAACATACCCCAATTGGGGATGCCATAGTCTCACTGGCTCCAGACGGGAGCAGTTGGGACTCTTGTGCGGTATTCATGTAAAAAAATAAATAAAGTGGAGTGGGGAGAGGGAAGGCGGAGGAGGCAGAGTGGGAACGCGAGAGGGGAAGGAGACGCGAGAGAGGAAGGGGAGGCGGAAGAGGAACGGGACGAATGGGAAAGGACACTCAGGGAGAAACAATTTCTTTATTAAATGGCATAGCAACGCATGCCGGGAACCAGCTAGTAATAATATACAATTTAAAATCTACACCTGGGATCAAGAACTCATAAAGCGTGTAGCGTTGTGATATAAAGAAGACCAGATGACCCGGAAAACGTTGTGCTGCCAAATAAATTATTCCTAGTGAATATTTTGGTTGTTAAAATAAAAAATAACTTATTATTTATTCTCGCTAATGATTTGAGCATGCGTGGATGAAAGTTCGATGAGGCGGACGTAGCGCCATCTGCCATTCAACAACATAAATAATTTCGTCCTTTTTAAAATTGTTCATTCAAAAATACTAAAATCGCGATCAAAAAATGCATAAATAGGTGAACGATTGATAAATAAAAAGTGAGGAGATCGTCAGGTATATGCAAGTATAAGTTCCATCCGAAGGGAGTGATTGAATTCGAAAATACATACAAATTTCATGATCGCAGTATCTTTTCTACAACTCTACATATTATAAATTAAAGTCCTAAGACGCGTCTCCGATGAACGATGGCGGTGGTTATAAAGGTTGGGTAACCATCCAGTAGATGGCGTTGTGTTTCGTTAGCCACAACTACGCGAGGCCGGGTCAGCTATTTTATTATAAAATAGAGTCATTCTTGACGTTGTTGGTTTGAAAAAACCTGTATTATCCGGAAATTATAGAACATATTATTATATCGGGATGTTCTGTATTAGCGCCGTCCGAGTATACATTTCGGCACAATCAGGTTTTAAAAATAATTCACCAAAGTTTGGTAATTAAACATAACTTCATTGACTGCCGTAATAAAGTACCATATTATAAATATGAACCAAATTCATTTTTAGAAAATGAATTTTATAAAATATATTATGATAAAACTATACTAACAGACACAACAATTAGTCATAATAGACCCGATATAGTTTTACATGACAAAATTAAAAAAATAACTATATCATTGATGTCGCTATTCCAAATTCCTGTAATACTCAAAAATCTCTTTCCTAAAAGATAAGAAAATATACAGATTTAGGAAATGAGATAAAAAAATTTGGCATTCTCAGACTATAAAAATATTACCATTATTTGTTATCTCGGCATTATACCTAGCTCTCTCATTCAAAATTTAGGCATATTAGATTTGTCAAAGAATTTGTACATAAAAAATGTAAAAATCAGTAATAATTATTCATAATAATTAAAAACACAGCATCATCCTTGGGACTCTCAAGGAGGATATTGGTTCAATCCATGGAGGCAGTATTGTATATTAGGTGGTTAGCAGTAGTTAAAGTGTTTTATAGACAAAATGTAGTGAGAAGTGTACAAAATGTATCGACCGAGACCTGATCTAACATCAAAGATTTTAACAAAACTTATTTCATACTAGCTGGTTCCCGGCATGCGTTGCAATACCATATTCAAAGAAATACATTGTTTCTACCTGAATCACCTTTCCCGTGCGTCCCCTCCCGCGTCCCCTTCCTAGCTAGCATTATAAATTGTAAATTATTATTTTTAATTTATAAACTAATGTTTAAGACAAGATTTTTATGCATAGCACAAAGGGTAACAATTGTCATTATAATAATTGTGCTATGCATAAAATTTTTGTGCTATGCATAAAAATCTTGTCTTAAACATTAGTTTATAAATTAAAAATAATAATTAATATTTAACAAGTTAAAAGTATTCCACCAAAAATTGTAGACATAATTTGTCTCGACGCCACCTAGCGAGAGATTTAGTACTTACAATAACCCCCTCACAAAAATAAAGTTGGTTGTTTTCAGGTGGAAAAATATAATAATCAGTAATTGTTGAATGAAACACCAGTATATATTGAATTATTTGGCGGGTATTAGATAAGCCGCCATAGCTCAGTGGTCAGAGCAACCGACCGGCAATCAGAAGAACACGGGTTCAAGTCCCGTTGGCGGCAAGTATTTTTTCTCGGAAGATTTTTCAATGTAAATGAGTGTTTCAGGCTGACAATTATTGATTATAATAATTATAAATTATAGCCTATATGTTATTCTGATGTATGAGCTATATTAGTTTCATTAAAATCCATTCATTGGTTTTTGCGTGAAAGAGTAACAAACACGTAAATCCATAAAAAACTTTTGCGTTTCTAATATTAGAAAGAAGTTTGAATTTCCAATGGTATGATGCTGATTGTCTTTGATTTTAAATGTAATATTGTGTTATTATTTATATTTTTGTTATAAACGGCTTCTGTTATAAACTGCGCCTGTTCTCAATGCAGCAGCTCCTAGAGAGACAGGCATAGATCACTAATTGTAATAGAATTAATAAAGATGAAAAAAAATATTTAAAAAAAACTTGTTTTTTCTACGTGAAAGATATATTTTGTTTTTTAATAAAATTACGAAGAATCGAAATCGAAAGATTTTGAAGGAATTTTAAACATCCAGACGAGTTTAAATAAATGAAGACAATATAAGCGAAACTCAATCGAAAATCTGGAAACAGAAAAATCAGAAAAACATATTGACACCTCAGGGACACGAACCCAGCACCTCTTGCTTTCCGGGCAAACGCGCTAACCACTGCGCCACGGTGTCGATATGAAATTCGGCCATGTTTAACTGTACCATACTTCGACTAAGAACCACCTACATTATCTTCATTTTCTTTAACGCATATATTATTGGCAACTATCTTTATGTATGATTGCAAGATTCAAACCCGAACTAAATGCTCTCTAGATAGTGTCTGGATAAATCTTTATCCATTTTATTTTAATATGCGACATCTATTGACTTTTCTGCAAGTCTAGGATGAATATTTTTATTTTTATTTTTAACTTTTATGAGTAAAACCTCAAATTGTAATATTTAAATAAATGAAGACAATATAAGCGAAACTCAATCGAAAATCTGGAAACAGAAAAATCAGAAAAACATATTGACACCTCAGGGACACGAACCCAGCACCTCTGGCTTTCCGGGCAAACGCGCTAACCACTGCGCCACGGTGTCGATATGAAATTCGGCCATGTTTAACTGTACCATACTTCGACTAAGAACCACCTACATTATCTTCATTTTCTTTAACGCATATATTATTGTCCCTGAGGTGTCAATATGTTTTTCTGATTTTTCTGTTTCCAGATTTTCGATTGAGTTTCGCTTATATTGTCTTCATTTATTTAAATATTACAATTTGGGGTTTTACTCATAAAAGTTAAAAATAAAAATAAAAATATCCAGACGAGTATTTAATATGCATGTTTAAAACGTTGTTTGTTATTCATAAAATCGTTTTTTCTCAACGTGAAATAACGATAATAAATAATGTCCATCAACAAAAAAAACCAGGTCTCCAATATCCTTTGAGATGAAGGCGGTGTTTTTTCGCCTTGGAGATTAAAAGAAGTCGGGAGGTTTTCACTGGAATTATCTCTGAATAAAATTCTAATTAGGTTAGGCGTGTCCTCGGAGTAAAAGTAAAAAATACAGTATTTTCTTCGCAGAAAAGACCGAGGTTTATATTCAGTTAAAATAAATTACTGTTTGCTAGCGACAAATGGCAGCCAAGAGGTCGCGACCTATATTCCCGAAAAAATTGAACACAAAGTTAATTATTGTTTTAACATCTTTAGTAGAAACAATGGAAGATATGGCGTGTCGACTATCACCGAGCTACGCCCACCAAAGCGACTATCCATTGAAAGTTATGTAGGTAAAATCAAAGGCGGGGCGCCGCCGTGTGTAGATGCAATGTGTAGTAGTGTTGGCTTATTTCAATTATCTATAAATTCTTTAAAAATAGAAATAATTAATGAAAAACTAACCAACCATCACGCCGTTTCCCCGAAGGGGTAGGCAGAAAGGATGGACCGCTAAACAACTCGATTTTGGCACACACTTCTTGCCTCGTTCACTTTCATACATCGTCTCATACTTGCTCTTCCATTATTCCGACTCTTCACATGGCCATTTTTTTAATGAAAAATAATAATTTTTGGATGATTTCATTAGCGCCATTTTCGTGAGAATATCATCTCAAGACCTAATTTCTTTGGTTTAAATATTTGACAGATTCGCAAGTTAATTTTCTGATTGACTCTAAAATGGACAATGTTTGCTTTTGAATGGCAATTATCCTGAGACAATTTTTTTTAAAATATTTTCAGCGTCACAAATCTTACAATTATAATAGCCCGTGATTTTTCTGCGTTAGTCAGTAATAAAATGAAATAAATTTCACATGATTTGGGGTACGTATCAAACAAGTATGTGAAAACCACGTCGACAATTTGCGACATATTTTAACACATTAATTTAAAAAAAAAAAAACTTTTTAATTCGAAGGCATTTCGAGCCAATCTAAAATTATTGTTATACTAGCTTTTTCTCGCGGCTTCGCTCGCATGGTGTAAGGAGGGTTCCCACTCCGCCTCCTCCCCCCCCCCCCCACCCCTCCCTCCCCAATCTCTCCCTCCTTCCCGCTTTCCATATATATAGCCCGCGTGCCACCTTTTACAATTTTTATTCAAATTTCCATAATTCATGTGTATTAAATTTGGTACCTAACATAGCTACTACCTATTTAAAATATCTAAAATTCTTGATTTGATTCAAACTATTAGGGGAGTACCTACTTTAAATAAATTTATCAACTTAAAGATTTTCAAAAATAGAATCCTGATTTAACAATCATTGTTTTGCAAAATGTCATTCTCAAACACGCGAACTGTCAAATGTGCGATAGTCGTTAGGTTTTCTGAAATTATCCAATTTTCTGCGCAATTTTCTTAATTTTTCTCTCCGTAAGAACCATCCTCGTACTTCAAGGAATATTCTAAAAAAAGAATTAGCGAAATCGGTTCAGCTGCTCTCGAGATTTGCGATTAGCAACACATTTAGCAATTCATTTTTATATATAAGATTAGCTGGTACCCGGCACGCGTTGCAGAGCCATTCAAAGAAATAAATAGATTCTCCCTGCATGTCCTTACACGTGCGTCTCCGTTCCCTTTCACCTTCCCCGCCTTCCCCCTCCCTCATCTCTTCCCTCTCCACGAACTCACCATCCCCCATTATTATGAAATACATACATATTCATTTATATATATTTTAATAAGGCCAGAGCTTACCGTTATATACATTCTAATGTAACTTTCTATTGGTGAAAGAATTTTTAAAATCGGTTTAGTTATTTAGGCGTGAAAGCGTAACAAACAAACACACGCACTTTCGCATTTATAATATTAGTATGGATTATTATTCATGTATTCAATGGAATAAATCGTTTACTACCTTGAAAGATCGTTTATTTCTAAATAGAATTCTCGAATACGCCCATAGCTAGTTGGAATTTGGAATTTTAAATGTTTATATTACATCCCCACAGAGAGTTCGGAGATTTATTTTTTTGATAATAATTCTATAAGGGGTCGTCCATTAATCACGTGATGTTTTTTTGGCAACTTTTTATTAACCCCCCCCCCCCCCTCCCCTGGTGATATGTGGTGAGGTTTTAGACTAACACCCCCCCCCCACTGCACCCCCTAAATCACATGTATTTTTTTTAGTACAAAGTATTTTGAAATTTTCAGAATATTACCACGAAAAATAAATACACGTGATATCTCATTTTACCCCCCCCCCCCCTCGTGATATTTCGTGATTTTTTCCGAAACCCCCCCCCCCCTTTCGAGCCTCACGTGATTAATGGAAGACTAGGGGTCTAGAAAGAAAAAAGATAATCAATGGAAGTCTAGTATTAATCGTTATTGCAAAGGTGCCTGGCTACAATAAGAATTGACATATTTATAGATTTACGCACCTTTAAATACGTAGAATAAATATTTTTTATTAAAAAGATTACATTTAATTATTTAGATATCACGCACACTTGGCAAATTTATTTATTAATATTGCCAGGTTTATTAATCAGTTTATTGTCAGATTAACCCGGAAATGATTGTTTCGATGTATGAATGTGAATTAAGCAACGAATGTGCAACGTAAAGACACAGTTTTAAGGCTAACGGTGATGACATTATCTACGCAGATTATACGCTGAGACGGAATCACAGATTTTTTTTGCGTTTTCTGCGAATCGTGCGTTCCACACTCCCAAGGCCTTTAACTCTCAGGTACGTACAGATATGTAAATTTCCTAAATTATCCAGAGTGCTCGGAGAAAAACGAAAAACAAATCCGGTGACACACTTCCGGAGAAATTAAATAAATAAGTCACGCGCGGGTATATTAAATTGCGTCGACATTAAAATGCCTACGAATTCGATCGAAAGACAAATATAAAAATTTTCCAGATGGAAAAAGTATTCGGGCGCGCACACATTGATGCCAAGGGGAGTTCAATATGAAAAGAACGAGAAAGGTAAATAATAAATACGGTATAATATGCCATCAATCGTGTTTGAAAGCAAATCGAAAACATGTTATTTTGGAAATTGAAGAATATTATGCAAACTGTCAATCAAACTTTTCAATTTCAGTTCTCCCAGACAAGTACTTTCCATATTATATAAAAATAATAATATAAACCTCAGCAGAGAAAATTGAAAAACCTAATGGACAATTTTTCAAACATCTGACAATGTTATTAAATTTCTCGTATTAAAGTGAGGCACTATTAGGTAATGAAAATCGTATGTTTTTGGTTTAGAAATTAGATCTCTTGGAAATATTTTTAGATATTTTAATTAAATTCTGCGAGTATAACACTCATTTGCCTTTCAAATAATTTAGTATTTTTTATAATTTATTTTTTATTTTTTTCACGACATACAGGTTAGCCCAATTATGGTACAATTTTCTTACAACTAACAATACATGTATATAGTTTTTTTAAAAGATGGTATGGTGATATCAAACACTTCTATATCCGCTGGTAGGGCATTAAGCAATGTCATACCTCTTGTCATGCTGTGTTGAGCCATGACATCTGTCCGACCCTGCGGTATGTAGAATAGGTCGTGGCTACGAGTTATCTAAGAGCGAATAAGCCACAGCATGACAGGAGATACGGACAATCAATAAGGTTTTTTATTAACTTTAATTCGAATACCATGAGTCCGGCATTACGCCTGGTCTCTAGGCTTTGATAATTTGTCTCCTTTAGCAGTTCCACGTGATGCATGAATTTCGGATATATTCCGTATGATCGCATGAAAACATACCTTAGGAATTTTTTTGAATTTGTTCAATCATATTTATATATTTAAGTTGATAAGGTATCCAGACAGTACTAGCGTACTCCAGCTTGCTTCTGACCACTCCGTTGAACATGGCGGTCATTAATCTTTTTATAAGCACAAAAAAAAGTATGAGGCCTATAAAAACTGTTTTATAGTTCAAAATCTCGAACTTCCGGCGCCAAAATGTCATGAAAATATTTAGCTTTCACGTTGGAAGCTAAAATGTTAAGAGAATAATATGACTTAGGGTCAAATGTAATAAAAATAATACAAGATGGAGAGCATGAGACAAGTGTGATTATTACTAGAATTTATATCTCAGTGTGGACCTTAAGCAGGCGGCTGTGTAATATTTTGTACGAGGATAGGTTATTTAAATGAAATAGTATAGTGCTTTGACACAGTTAAATTAATTTATTAATTAAGTACAAATAATAATCAGGGCTAGAATAAATTCTGAATGGGCATATTATGGAGCGTTAGTACCATAGACATCCAAATGACTAGACAAGCAGTTACAGGTGAGGGGTCAAACCAAACCATGGAGGGCGAAGAGGGGAAAGATGACTGTGATTCGTTATACAATCAATCTAACAGTAAATAGGCATCTCGCATTACAATATAACCATTTAGTTCTTAAAAGCAAAATCTGCTTTGAATGAATAGACCTTTTTACATGGGAGCGCGAATTGCTTGCCACGATAATAACATATTTGCTAAGGCTAAATGCTCGCCCCAAAAAGACTCGCCCCAATACACATAGCAATATTTTGTTGCCGTGTTTAGTTAGAACACTATTACAAATGTTTCATAATTTACTTACCCCTGTAACCAGCGACGAGCACATTGGAGAACCGCCCACATTCGCTATGTGCACATTGATATGTAGATATATTGTATAGAATACCCTACCGTTTTGGCGTTGTATTTCGTTAAATGTATGGATGTTACCTTCTAGCTGTTCACGGCAAGAATGATGACGTCACACATTTTAGATTCAAGCGAGGCTCTATCCCCTCCCCATGGAGCGAGCCGGTTCCAAGGCGGAGCTTCAGCCGGCGCCATGTGGAGGGGGAAATAATACGTTTTTATCACTTAGGGCAGGTCCATGTATATTCATATGTCCGTGGTTAGTACCGTTTAATCTTGAGGAGTTGATGTGTGGACGATGCCATATGTAGGCGATCCATGCTGCTGCTGTATTAAAGCATTAGTATTAAAACACAAATGCATAAACATATTCAGTAAACAGGCGCGCTGTCGTGCAGAAGGAGGACACCTTTGGTCAATTTTACCCTTCTTTTCTCCTTCATGGCTTCCGTTAATTGCTCTTGGATTAAAGCGTAGTAATCTCCGGTTATGGAAACACCTTTATCTTTGTAATCGATCAACAGGATTTCTTCTGAGTCCCAAGAGACTGTCGCCATGATTTTCCCAGCCGATTGTGACACCTTAAACTTCTCAGTGGTGGTGTGCTTTTCTGTGCCACGCATTGAGTCCTGTTTAGACTCAAGTTCATAATGATAAACCCAAATTTCATCACCAGTAACAATTTGAGCCGATACTCCATCATTGTCTTCCCTACAGAGGTCCGAAATAATAATAATAATAATAATAACGTAGTATTTATATAGCGCAGTTTTGTGATGTTTCACTTCAAGTGCGCTTAATTATAATAAACTTAAAATTAACCTACAGTGTTCCTTAAAAAAATAATTAAATAATGTGAAATAACGAATATACAAAAATATACAAAGCAATTCCTAAAAAACAATATTAACAACAATAGTGAGTGCTGTTTTGGCACAGGACAATATATAATGATAAACCATCACGGTGCCATTGAACAAGAATCATTTAAACTAAATTATATAGAACAGGAGGCAGTTAACATTTAGAAATAATACAAATTCAGAGTGCACATAAAACTATAGTAAGGAGGTAATCGAAACCAAACAATTACCAGAAACTTGAGGAACATGGCTTATTATTATAGTAGATTGAAAAGGAGTTAAAATTCATGAAAGGTATGATTTTTTAAATAAGTTTGTTTTTAAAGCTCTTTTGAATTCAGCCAAGTTCTGGATATTAGTAAGAGCTGAGGGAAGTTTGTTCCAAATGAGCGGGCCAGTTACACGAAAAAATCGATCATAGTAAACGGCTCGATTTGACCTAGAAAGTTCGATTAAACGATTGGTAACATCTCGATCTGCTGACCTTAGAGTAAGCTGCCTATAGCTTAAGTTTTGTCGGACACATAGTTCCGATATATAGGCTGACGCCATTCCTTGCAATGCTTTGAAGGTCATTAAGCAGATCTTGAACTCTATTCTTTCAGGACATCGAAGCCAATGAAGATCCTTTAGAAGGGGGTTATACGGCAATACTTAGATTCACCAAAAATCATTCTCGCACCCATCTTGCGCTGACTTTGGTCATACCAAGATGGCCATGAAGAATTTTGAAAATAGTTGTATCTGATACTCCAACTATTTCTGCGAGCTGTTACTTCTATAGTCGGGCATCTTCCGATATTAATTTTTCGACTTTTTGAATATTTTCCGGAGTGGTCGCCTTGATCGGCCTTCCTGGCCGTGGGTCGTCTTCAAGTGACCCCTGCCTTGTTTAAAGAGGGTATACCACTTTTAAACGATAGTTTTACTTGGACAAGAGTCCCCGTAAACGGATGACATCTCTTTCAGTGTGGTCAGAAATGATTTTCGTTGCTTGGTAAGGAACTTTATAACAGCGCGGAACTCGATCTTTTCCATATTTCACAATTTCTTCCCGATTGACATGTTTGATCGACGATAGCTCAAAGACTAATGACCTAATTATGATAAAACCCGGTGTATATACTTGTAATGAGTTGTTCAATTGTTCCAACTTGGGAGGCGGGAATGGGTACCGCCGCCCCGTGAACCTTTATTGGATAACCAACACCCCTGCCATAGGTCACCCCAAGTGGTTCGCTATGTTTGGTGATTTAGCAGGGGTGCCCGGGTTCACGGGGTGAGGTTTGTCTAGGTCTTGGAGGCGGATGACCAGGACATACTGAACCCCAGATTCCTACCCACCCCTCAAACCTTTTCCATCCCAGAACTCTCCTCTCCTTCCTTTCCTTAAAAAAAACCCTCTACACAGCATCCCCAAAGATGACATAGGAACCGAGGGAAATTATTTTCCTCTTTTTGAGGCAGTTTATTTTATAACTTTTCATTTTGTAAAACTTAGTTATAGATACGTTTTAAGATTTTCACGGCCAAAAGTATTTTCGTTATTTGTTTTTCGGGTGTTATGCCGTGTTGCGCGACCTCCTTCTTTAGCCAACGTTTCGTTGCTTTGCAGTGACATCTACCGGATCTGCCGGATCTGCCCTGATGATGGACACTGTAACGCTGTCCGAAACGTTCGCTAAAGAAGGAGGTAGCGCAACACGGCATAACAATCCAAAAACAAACAAAGAAAAAACTTAGTTATTTTATTGTAAATTAAAAACAAAAATCATGAATAAATTATTAAGCTAAACTTTCGCCGCGGGCTTCGCTCGCCTTCATTAAGCGAGAATATTGTTTGCCTTTAATTAATAAATCTTCTTTAAATAATGTCCTTTCAACATTGAACGGCCTTGTAGATTCGTATCCGAAGAAACGCCAGCGAGGAATGTTGGCCCATCAATCACGAGGCGGAATGACAAGAGGAGAAGAATTGCCTAATAAATGAATTAATAATGTCGCTGGAATCGGGTGAAAAAAAAATCTAAAAATATAGCGCGTGCCTCTCTCAAGATGAGGTCGTTGAAGTGCTTAGAAAAATAATGCATCAGTGTATCTTCACTATTTTTCACGGCTTAAACCATTGGATTTTATGAATAAAAAACTTTAAAAAACAACCCGTAAAGACGAAAACAAAAACAGTAGTGTATCGATTATTATCGTTGTAGTTTTAGCTTTAGGTTAGTTTGAAGTGCTACCATATCCCAGCAGCTGAGTTAATTATTAGAAAAGTACCATCTATCGCCGTTCGTGTCTTCTGCCGTGCCGAAGGTTCCAATGAGATAGAGCGGGTTTCCTCAGTCAGCCCACACGGAGCGACAGAACTACTTGGAATCTAACCTAGTAAGGAAATTAATAGACGTAACAAAAACTATTATTATAGAGGCACTGCTGAAATGGAGGCACTGCTGAAAACCAGCTGCATTCCGGGAGAAATCCTGAATTGTAGCTGAGCAGTGACCTTTTCATCAATAGACTCAATGATAAAATAACAAAAAATATAATAATACTGTAAAAAATCTGTTGATGAATAATCGTTTTTATTATTATTATTATGTAGTGAAACAATTTTGACTTTCCGCCACGGTCCTACGCATCGAATGGCCGACCTGGTTGCTAGCTATAAACCAATTTCAGAAAAATACGTGCGTGCGTGAGTGCCTCCAAAAGTTGATAGGATACATAGTCATCGAGTCTGTCTGCCAAGTTTCAGCTAGATAGGTTATCGGGAAGAGGGTTCATTTCCGCACAAAGGTAACGGTCGCAACTGGGAATCGAACCAAGGATCTATTGGCTTACCGGGACAAACGCCTTAATCAACTCGGCCGGGCGTGGAACTGACAGAGGAAGGATGAAAGTAGACTGAATGCTGTAGATGTGAGATCCTGAGGTGTGTGTGGTAAAAATATGTTTGATCGTGTTACAAATTTGAAGATTCGGAAAGAATGCAATGCTGAAGAAAGCACAGTGAACAATGTTAAGAAAATGACACTTAAATTATTTGGACATGTGGTCAAACAATCTAAGTGTCTTTTCTAAAATTTCAAGAATCTAAATAACAGAAGAGTATGTGGGTATGAGAGGATAATGAATCAAAGATTGTGTTCCAAGGCAGAGTTGTTTAGCGGTCTGTCCTCCCTACCAAACCTGACTTAGTCTTTACATTAATATATTGAGAATATTATTCTATCCCAACGGATATTAAATAGCATCATATTGATATGATTTTGATGCACAAGTTTTTGAATTAAAACTTCTTTACGCACGCTGACGAAGCTGGTGAATGCGTTACGAAAAGTGTTGATTGCTACAAAAAATGTCATGCGAACGGTGATCGATTGCTAGGCGAACGGTCGGGCCTTTACGCACGCTTGACTTGGGGAGTGCCAAAGATAAGGATAAGGATGGTCACCCCAAGGTCTTAGGTCACCCAAGAAAGTAGGTCACCCCAAGGTCGTAGGTCACCCCAAGGTCGTAGGTCACCCCAAGGTCGTAGGTCACCCCAAGGTCGTAGGTCACCCCAAGGTCGTAGGTCACCCCAGGGTCGTAGGTCACCCCAAGGTCGTAGGTCACCCCAAGGTCGTAGGTCACCCCAAGGTCGTAGGTCACCCCAGGGTCATAGGTCACCCCAAGGTCATATTTCACCCCAATGTCACATGTCACCCCTAGGTCATAGGTCACCACGTTCGCTACGTTTGGTAACTTAGCAGGGATACCTGGGTTCATTGGGTGAGGTTTGTTTTGTAGTTTTACTTCAGTCGTGTGGTCTAAAGCACACTCATTTTTATGAATACGAAACAATTTGCACATTTCGAATATTGTCATGCAGAAGTAAAAGTTTGAGAAACATAACAAAAACGTTTAAAACCCGTAATTTGCAACTATTTCTGAATTAAAACCCAACAAACGAAAAATCATAAAGTCACCTTGCATACCTTCGTAATCTGGGCACGCTTGTGTAAAGATAAAATACATCTGTCCAAAATAAATATTAAAATAATAACGCTCAGCGAGAAAGGAGAATTCGGAATACTTTCGCTGGTCGGAAAAACATGTTGAACATTTTTCCTCTTGGATGCAAAATAATTTTAATATTTCGAGCTATTTTTCAATCTAAATTTTAGCATTCCCCAGGGACTGAATTAGAGCATATGTTATTTCGAAATTAATTAGAATATTTTTACTTTTGTGGTGTTACAGAAAATGATTTAATACGAGCTTCACGACGTAAAGTAACGATTTTCGTATAATGTATAACTGTGAAACTGAATTCATAAGAACTCAAATTCAACCTTTTAGATCAAATTAGATCTTTTAGATCACGACTTTTAGATCAAATTGTCGGGATAAACGCCCAAAATTTGTGCTTGGTTTACATTTGTCAATAAAATATACACAAATAAGAATGAGTCATTAAAAACCAAAATAACTAAAATAGCACTTATAATATAATAATATGGAATATAATATAATAAGAAGGAAGTAGTGTAAGAAGAATATACGACGCGAATGTGAATGGTAGAAGAAGTCGGGGACGCCCGAGGAAGACATAGCACGATCAAGTGAATCAGATACTTGAGTCAGGTCATGTCAAAAGTCAGAATAATAGAAGAGAATGTATGAGACGATGTATGAATGTGAGTGAGGCAAAGAGTGTGTGCCAAGACCGAGTTGTTTGGCGGTCCGTCCTCTCTGCCTACCCCTGCGGGGAAACGGCGTGATGGTTAGTTAGTTAGTTAGTATATAATAATATTTTGTCTTAACTTGCTCTTAAAACCCGTGACATCTGTAAAAAATGATCAATTTTTCAAAACAGCTAACAAGTAACTAACTAACCATCACGCCGTTTCCCCGCAGGGGTAGGCAGAGAGGACGGACCGCCAAACAACTCGGTCTTGGCACACACTCCTTCCCTCGTTTACATTCATACATCGTCTCATACATGCTCTTCTATTATTCTGACTTTTGACATGACCCGACTCAAGTAGCTGATTCGCTTGGTCGTGCCATGTCTTCCTCGGGCGTCCCCGACTTCTTCTTCCATTCACATTTGCGTCATATATTCTCCTTACACTCCTTTCCAAGTCCATTCGCTCTACATTCCCAAACCATCTGAGCGTCCCTTTCTTAATCTTACTCATCACGCTTACATCAGCCTTGCATTCTTCGCGGATCTCCACATTTTTCATACGATCGTACATGGTTTTACCACATATACGCCTCAGGGATCTCATTTCTACAGCATTACATCAGGGTGGGTACCAGCACTCCATTATGGACAGTTAACTTGGCTTCTTTGGACAGTTTTTTGTTGGCGCCAACGGCGTTCAGTCCTCCATTAATAGAGTTACCTGCATTTATCCTTCTTTCGATATCTCTGTCAGCCCTTCCATCTCTCGTAAACATACTTCCCAAGTACACAAACTGAGCTAACAAGTATTTTTACAAATTTTACATTAATTTAATTTGTAAAGCAATCTTAAAAATGGCGATATAAACAATAATATTTAGATAAATAACAAAAACAACCTAAAATAATCCGAAAAGAACCTTTCAGAAACTCAAATAATCCGAAATTTATTCGTCCAAAGCAGCGATAACTAATTTAAAAGATTATGTACTTATCAATAGGCAAAATAATATGTTTACATATCATATTACAATATTTATTTGGTTTTTCCTTAAATGCTTCAATAAGTGCATTTCACTTAGTATCATTTTCTTTCCTTTTCCCTAAATTGTTACTGTATAGATATACTTATATGTGGATGTCTATATACTATCTACTATGATGTGGGATACGTTTTTAGATTTTCACAGCCAAAAGTATTTTCGTTATTTGTTTTTGGAGTGTTAAGCCGTGTGGCGCTACCTCCTTCTTTAGCCACCGTTTCGGACAGCGTTGCAGTGTCCATCATCAGGGCAGATCCGGCAGATGTGGACAAATAACGAAACTATTATGATGTGGTTCATACACTACCTACTTACTAATACATAATAATAGATACTATCTCAAAAGTACATTTCAATTTGGGAGACGGTATGGGTATCGCTGCCTCGGGAATCATTCATTGTATAAGCAACACATCTGCCGTAGGTCACCCCAAGTGTTTCGCGACGTTTTCATGTCATTTTGATTTCAAGAATCGCCCGGGTTCATGAGGTGAGGTTTGTCCAGGTCTTGGCGGCGGACGCGTCTACCCGCCAGCTGCGGACCGCATCGGAAGAGACTGGTTGAGGGAGACCTTTTGACCTCTCCAGCAAAATTCTTCCGACCCATTGCTTTGCAGTGCAGTGGGAGGGATGAATTCATACATCCGCCACCTACCCCTCAAATCATTTTATTTCCAAGGAATTCCTTGAATAAAAAAGACCCTCAACACAGCATCCCCAAAGATGTAACTTAATGTAAAAAAAAAAATTACATGTTCCTACTGTTATAAATGACACCTTGTAAACAGCCTTATCTTACTTCGACCTTTCAGAAAGACCTTTTTTTTATACCTGGAATCGGCTTGAAACTCTCTTAAAAAAAGGCAAGTATTCTCAGCATGGCATTAATATGTACGAATTTTAGTTAGCAATGAACGTGTTAAGGGTCATATCTATAATTCTGTCGCTTATTTTACAAGCGTATGCTAAACCTTTACGAACAAGCCTTTTAGCGTATTACGATACTTCGCCATAACAGCGGCACAATCTCCCTTAAAAAAAGTCAGGCTTTAGGCGCGTTGGTTTGTTAGGGGGTTGGTCGGTCGGTAACACTGAATAGATAAATAGTAGTAGTGTGTTGGAGGCGTGTCCGTGTGCCGAAATAATATCTCATTTCATTCTTTAACAGATAATAATTTTCATAGGCATATCTGGGGCTTATTCGGGTATTTTCTTTCGAGTCGCTATACAATTAATATTTGTATGTGAATATCGCACCCAAAAGAAAGAATCATTGCCTATAAAAATAGGAAATTTATCTTTCGAATGTTAGTAAACTTGAAAAATTACGATATCTATCCAACTTTCTTTTTTTACATTAGCTCCACACAGGTGGCCCTGAAGAAAATAATTCCCAACAGGGGAATCGTCTTTGGGGATGCTGTGTGGAGAGTATTTGAAGACAAGGAAGGAGAGGAAGTTCTGGGAAGGAATCTGAGGGTCAATGAGTCCAGCGGTGCCAAGCGATGGATTCGGAGAGGCCAAATGGTCTCCGTCAATCAGTATTTCTCGATCCGGCCCGCCACGCAGTAAGTGGGCAGACGCAGCCTCCACCAAGTTCTAGACAAACCTTACCCCATGAACCGGGCACCCCGCTAGGTCACCAAATACAGCTAACAACTTGAGTGACCTATAGCAGATGTGTTGGCTAGGCTATCCGATTACCCATTCTCCCTCCCAAATTGAGTCGACTACCCTATATTATACTAACTATCTTAAAGGCAGTTTTCATTCAAATCTGTATGGACCACAGTGGACGGTCCCTGGGTCTGGTCTCCGGACAATCTGCCGTCAGTTGTAAATTGAGCAGCCTTTGTTGACTGCTTTCGATTTCCAAGCCGAGGGATACGCGCACAGAGATTGTGATGGTTTGTGGTTATCCTTTTTTGTAGTAAAAAAACACTTGTGTTTGCTACTGGATATTGTTGTCTTTGCCTTTAATTTTCAGATGAATTGTAAATTACACAGATTTGATTCGAGTTCTGAACTCTAGTTCTGCTCTAAAATGGAGAATGAGTTGCGAGAAATGAATTCGAAGATTATAATAAATATAAAACAGAAAGCTGACAGAACGACCACAGATAAATGATAGCATAGACAAAGTTGTATATAAAATTTCAGAAGAAAGGTGACACAGTTGTATAGACTTTGAATTTAGGGTTAGGTTTTGAGTCTACACATGCAAGTTAGTAAAAAATTAATGAAATTTGAAATGCTAAGTCATAAAAGAGTTTAAATATTAGAAAAAGCTGAAAGAGAAAGCTGACAGAACGACCACAGATAAATAATAACATAGACAAAGTTGTATATAAAATTTCAGATGAAAGGTGACACAGTTGTTTAGACTTTGAATTTAGGATTAAGTTTTGAGTCTACCTACACATGCAAGTTAGTAAAAAATTAATGAAATTTGAAATGCTAAGTCATAAAAGAGTTTAAATATTAGACAAAGCTGAAAGAGAAAGCTGACAGAACGACCACAGATAAATAATAACATAGACAAAGTTGTATATAAAATTTCAGATGAAAGGTGACACAGACGTTGAATCTAGGGTAAAAGAGTCTACACACGGAAGTTAGGAAAAAATTAACGACATTTGAAATAGTAAGTCATAATTGAGTTTAAATATTAGACATAGGATAACACAACACTCCACTTATTTTATTCCGTTCAGTGTTTGGTTGGTTTTGTCTGTCCTCAACAATCACGAACTTCGATAGTAGGCAAAGTTACAACAGTCCCCCATATCCTGGGATGCCATCCATCGTCAGGTTTATACCCCGATAGTACATACGTATAATCCAGGCTTTAAACCTCCCCAGCCAAGAAGCGATACACTTAATTCAAAACTAGCGCCATTAACCTTCCCCCGATGACAGCCCCAACCCCCAGCGAGGGGTAGCGGGACAAGGGTGGTATCACCTGATACCGGAATACCCTCTCTACCCTAATACGAAGGAGTGTACTGTACACTGTACACAATACTACGCATTATATTCTGGTCCAGATATAGATTTAGTTCCTACCTGTTTAATTAACCCTTCAAAATTCGTGCGTATTTTGTCAGTAAGTAAAAATACTTCCCTTTGCAATAAAATCAAAATAAATCAAATATTTGTGAACGTACCCGTTAACTTAAAACTGTTTTCGACAAGTGATGAAATACGCTTTAAAATTTTATTATTAGAAATATCCAGGTAATTTTTTTAATATAATTTGTTATTGTAAACTTTAAAAAGTTTTAAAAATGGCTCACCTTACATTTTCTTCGTGCAATACTGTTCCACATTGTCACACATATAATCACTAGGTTTTCCTAAAGGCATATTAGTTTTATAGCTCCAAAAATGTATTATTTACTATGTACAAAATTTAAAATGAACACATATCAAAATTTAAATAAATGAAGACAATATAAGCGAAACTCAATCGAAAATCTGGAAACAGAAAAATCAGAAAAACATATCGACACCTCTGGGACTCGAACCCAGGACCTCTTGCTTTCCGGGCAACGGTGTCGATGTGAAATTCGGTCATGTTTAACTGTACCATACTTCGACTAAGAACCACCTACATTATCTTCATTTTCTTTTAACGAATATATTATTGGCAACTATCTTTATGTATGATTGCAAGATTCAAACCCGAACTAAATGCTCTCTAGATAGTGTCTGGATAAATCTTTATCCATTTTATTTAATATGCGATAATAATTCCGTTTGCCCGGAAAGCAAGAGGTCCTGGGTTCGAGTCCCAGAGGTGTCGAAATGTTTTTCTGATTTTTCTGTTCCCAGATTTTCGATTGAGTTTCGCTTATATTGTCTTCATTTATTTAAATATTACAATTTGAGGTTTTACTCATAAAGTTAAAATAAAAAAAATAACATATCCAAATATACATTCTTATAAAAAATATACCAAAATTTGGCTAAAAAACGCTGAAACAGATATTTTTTGCTTATAAGTTTAAACAAAGCCATTAAGTATATCTATCGTTAGATAGCTCTTAGAGAAGATATATTATCATATTGTTTGCTATGTTTTTTTTGTTTTTTTATGTCTTTAAATTCCACTTGTAACATCTATTCTTATAAAACTTTCAAATATGCGTTAATAACAGTGCAGATTGTTATTATGTTGTAGTTTCTAATTGCATTTATTCAGTTACTTTTTTTAAATCCCTAATTTATACATACTTAAAATGTATATATATATTTAAAATATTTCCATGGTTAAAAAACCATAGAAATTTTTAAATTTTATTTTTATATTTTTTATTTAAAATAAAAATAAAAAATAACTTTCGCTACCAGTTCAAAACCGAGAGGATAAACCGCACTTGAAACTAACGCACATCCGTCAGAATATCTTATATGTATACAATTACATATTACTAACACTCTTCGTTCGTTTACTTACGGTCGTAAACAACAGACGTATTCAAGCGGCTGAACGTACGTACATACGTTTCCTATGGCGCAGCCTATAGTTATATCGGCGCCATAATAATACATAAATGGTTAAGGGGTACAAACTGTCAAGAATTCTACTAAAAGAAAAATTAGTAATAAAATGAAAATAAAATCATCCACGAGTAAATTTTGTTCTTCCACGTAAATCAGGTAAATGCGGGTCCGATAGGGTGGACACGTATTATTACCAAGTAGAACCGGCCGCCGGCCAACCGGAGAACCGCTGGAACCGCCCAAACCGCCCGGCCAGAACCCACAAGTCAAATACCCGGCCCTAAGCCCAAACGGATAAGCTGGGGACCTTAACTAAATGTTGAGGGGTTAGCGGGAATAATAGGGGCGCAAGTCAAAACATACTTATATATATTCGAGTGAGCTGGCAGTGAGTACGCAGAAAAAAGAAAGAGCAGAAGAAAATCTTTATTTTTTTAATTTTAACTCGACCGCTTGGCAATTGTTCCGTCTGTAAATTTATTAGTACTTTCCATTTCCGTTTTCAAGATGGTGGCCGTTTGAGAGATTCTTTTTTCAGATGTGAAATCAACGTGTTTATTTAGACTTTCACATTCGCATTTTTTTTAATATTATTAAAATCAATATGTAAAAAAAATGTGTTTAGAAAACATGGAGAGGAAAAAATATTTTTTTACTTTTCCTGACAAGTTAACGAAAAATGTCAGAGAAATTATTTTCGTTGAAAATATGTAAATTCAATAATTTTAACTCGACCGTTATGCATTTCGTCTGTATATAAATTTATTTGTACGTTCCGTTTCCGTTTTCAAAATAGTCGTCGTGTGAAAGATTCTTTTTTCAAATGCGAAATCTAGTCGAGCTTTTTTGGACGCAAGGTCTCCTTTTAATGTTTACCGAACTACTAAATAGTAAAACACAGTATGAGTAGGTATATACGAGTACATAAACTTTTTAAATAATGAGCCACAACCAAGTTAAAGGTACCACATAAAAACTGTAAAAAACAATTGTTTTAGTCTAAAATATTTTCCTCGAATAAATTGCTTTAAAAAGTTAAAAACCAAACTGTAAACGTAACTGAAAAAAACTGAGTGGGTACCAAAATAATAAAAGCTTGCCGCAAACGATCGTATAAAACCTAACTTTCTGTTACAAACCACGTAGAAAATTAACAAAAAACCGAGAACTAGAAAACAACCCGAAAAACAGTAATTTATTTTCTATTTTCTATTTACCAGCAAGGGTTTCACTTTCGTCCAAATTTGAAGGTCAGTTGGACGACCCCAGCGTGCCATTACTCTGTCCAAACTGGCCCCATAAGGAGGGGCACGGTGACCCAACATCGGGCAAGTTGGGCCATCATGACCATACTGCCGAACCTGCTCCGACCGTGGGGCATTTAAGTATTATAATAATAGAGGGTAGGGCATTATGGTTTTTAATAATATCACGGTAATGGTAGGGCCGTTCCCAGGCATACTCTGAGGTTTTTTTAAGTAGTTTACTTGCTGGAGAAGGGTTTTCTATGGTGTAACCTGGTGTAACCCCTGAAAACTGCCTTTTTTTTTTTTTTTGAAATTGAAATTTTTTTTTTTTTTTTGGTACGGTACATACAATAGATACATAAATATAATGAAAGTATATATAAAAAAAAAAAACTTAATACAATTATTGAATACAGATATACATATTTTTAAAAATGTTCTCCCACAATAAGCAAATGCTTGTGTGTACAGGAGGAAGTATTATTTCTTAGGTTATTTTGATTTTTTTTTAAATTTAGTTTATAGAATAAGAGAAACATATGTGTGTATATGAATATATTTTTTTAATTATTATTTATTTTTTATTTTTTTTAGTTAAGGTTTTCAGTATATTTTTTTAACTGTGTTTTGAAATTTTTGAAACTGTCCTTAAGGGATCTTATATTTTCTGGTAATTTATTAAAGAAATTTGTTCCTAAGTATTTATAGTTTTGTTGACCCAAAGTTTTTTTACAAATGGGAATTGGTAACATGTATTTTTGCCTGAGATTTACTGTGTTTTTGAAAGGTATGGATTTGTTTAAGATATCCTCTTTGTAAACTTGTAAGGTTGAATGATACAGGAAGAGAGTATTTAATTTTCTGACTTTAAATTCTTTGAATATTAGTTCAGATGGATAAAGAAATGATTTTTTTAATATTATTTTAATTATTAGTTTATGCGCAATGTAAAGAGATTGTGTGTGAGTTTTATAGGCGCCACCCCATCCTATTATACCATATTGGATTATGGATTGACAGAATGCGAAGTACGTCATTCTCAGTAGTTCTTTACTTAGAATGTGTCTCAAAGAGCTAAAAATATATGTCAATTTTCTTACTCTGTTTTTAAGAATGGTTATATGCGGTATCCATTTTAGACATTGGTCAATAGTGATTCCTAGATATTTGGTTGAAGTTTTCATTTCAATATTAGTACACAATAAGTTACAGTGGTGTTGTTGAATGTGTGGTGCAGAATGGATCCTTATGTTTATTTCATACGGCGTGTTTGGTTTTTTTATGAAAAATGGTATGTAATGTGTTTTTTTAGAGTTTAATTAACATAATAATATTTTAGCCTTTAACATAATATTTTTGTTGCATGCGTTGTTTATGAAAAAGAGGGAGAAGTTATAACAGACCTGTCAAAGGTATATAATACAGTAAAGTAGGCCTTGACCAGCGACGGATTTGATGTGTCACGCGATTGAGTCAGTACCATCGCATGTTTACAAATGGTGGCGATTGTTGTTGATACTCGTTATTACTGTTGATTTGTGTATTGTTTTTCGCAGGCATATTAAATAAACAGAGTGATTATATTATTTTAAACAGTGAAGTTTAATTATCGACAGCGCTAAACTACCTAATTTGAAGCCCACGGGCTGAGATCTAAAGTATGACGAATTTTGAATGTAGGTGTATTTGATTATAATTTGACTAGCTGACGCTGATGAAACACAACTCTGTCTACTAGATAGTTACCCAACCTTTTAACTCACACCGCCATCTGTTCATTTGCATACAAATAAAATCCACCCCGCCCGCTTGCCAGCCCGCTCGTCCACCACATACAGACATTCTCATATTTGAACCAATTTACACAAAACCTTGTCAAATTATATACCTAAACCTTTCTCATGAATCACTCTATATAGTCGACGAGAATTTTGCTAGTGCACGAACACTAGCAAAATGGTATAGCGGATACTCACGAGCGGCGCGTATGCTACGCGCACAAAACTCGGGTCGCTTATAAATATCACCGTGTACGAATAGGTTGCGTATCTACGGGTTACACAGTAATAGCGAAAGTTCCAATTTTAAAAGCCAGGAATTCAGAAGTGTTAGGCGGTAGCGAACGAAACGTTACTCGTATGGAGAAATGGGATTTCACCAGGCGAGGTGTGCCATCGTGTTTACACTTGACAAATATTCCGACGCTGCTCACTCGCGACATTTCTCCCATTCAACCCTCAACTTTGGCAGGGTGAATTATAATATTTAAATATGTGTCGAATGGTGTAGGGATCCTTGAAATTTCTGCATTTTGTGTAGATGTGAAAGCGCGCTGCGGATCAGTGGCGTATCATCATCGGACTTTATGCCAGGATAGATTTTTATATACCATTTTTAGTTTTGAAGTTATTGTAATCTTATAGATAAAAAGATTGAGCGCACTTGAGGTGAAATATTATAAAACAGGGCTACAGAAACTATTTTTTATTATTATTAAAAAACTGACGAAGAATAAACTGAGAGTGGTGAGTACTGCCGTCACGAAATTAGCACAGCATTTACTGTCTGAAAATTAGTCATTAGATTAGCATTGTAAAAAGCATAGATGTTAATAGTCCACTTAAAAATGTTCACAGAATGCACAGTTTAATAATTGTTTTTCGCTGTGTGTACATGGAAGTTAACAGAAATTAGAAATAGCAAAATATAAACAGAGGTATAAAAAGAGATAACAAAAATAGTGATGATAAAATAGAGAGATGACAAAAATAAAAAAAAGTTCGATATACGATGTACAAAAATAGAAAAACAAAAAAAGTTAAGGACAAATAGAGTAAGAAACAGCCATTCACATTCAAGTTCAAGATCAAATATAAGTATTTTCAATTCTCAATTACTTGTTAGGTTAGATATGATTTTAGATTTTCACGACCAAAAGTATTTTTGTTGTTTGTTTTTGGGGTGTTATGCCGTGTTACGCTACCTCCTCCTTTAGCCAACGTTTCGGACAGCGCTGTCCGAAACGTTGGCTAAAGAAGGAGGTAGCGGAACACGGCATAACACCCCAAAAACAAACAACAACAAAAAACTTGTTAGGTTAGTCTATTGTTAGATTGTCTATTGATATTAGTCTATTGTAGAAGTTAGATTGTAAAAATGTATTATAAGTTTGAACAACGCCCTTGAGGTGATTTTTCACAAAGATAGACAGGCAGACAAACAGAAAGTCAAACTTATAACACAGCTCCTTGCGTCGGGGGTTAAAAATAAAACTAATTGGCCAAAAAGTATTGTTTGTTCCTCATTTTTCAACCGAAATTTTGGGCGAAATAAAAGTTGAAGCTAGTCGTATATAAATTTCACAAACACAAACATGATTTTAGATTTCACGGCCTAAAGTATTATGTATCTTTGAGGTATTATGCCGTGTTGTGTTACCTCCTTCTTTAGCCAACTTTTCGGACAGCGTTACAACAATTAAACATAATATAATGTTGACAAATTAATAGTCCAATAATTTCATGTTTTTTTTTTATTTCATGAATATTTATCATCCTTATCTGTTAACATATCGTTATTCATTTTTGGGGTATTATGCCGTGTTGCTGTACCTCCTTCTTTAGCCAACGTTTCGGACAGCGTTATAGCGTCCATCATAAGGGCAGATGTATCATCATCGCTACAGTGCCCATCATCACACATCTGCCCTGAAGATATGCAAGGAGGTAGCGCAACACGGCATAATACCCCAAAAATGAATAACGATATTTTAACAGATATAAATAATAAATGTGCTATAAATAAAAAAAAATCATTTTGTACGAATCACGAAATTATTGGTCTAATATCAACATAATATTTATTAAGTTTAATTGTTCAGATTGGAGGTAATTATAATCCTAACAACCCTGTAATAGTTAATTAGTGTGATACATTATTATCTAACAGAGATCTTCCAAAACTATTGCCCCGGCATAAAAAACCCGGTATAGCCGGCACGCCACTGGGCAGAGTAACAGACTTCTTCATTTGAAGGTTCTTCAGGGCAGCCCCTCATCCCGAGGGCGGGGGCTGGAAGGTGACTGAGACAAGAAGGGCGGAAGGGCGACGGCAAAGGCGGAATACGAGACAATAGAAAGCTGACGGCTTGACAACAGTGAAAACACGACTGTGCAAAAAATTGCTGAATTTTAAGAATTTTTGAGGGAGGTGCGAATCATATGAAATATGAGAAAGGCGTAGGTACTTGTTTATTCATATTTATGGTTAGGTAGTTTTACTAACCGGTTTCACCGGTGATTTCAATAACCTTTCATCGATAATTTTCTGATTGAACAATTGAAGAATATAGAACAAACTACAAACTTTTGGATTGTAAATTGTAACCCCTTCCAATCGTATTAATTGATTTTATTTGACAATGCTGGGTGTCGAACCGGACGATCTCTGGGTCCATATATATATTTTTTTACATGCGTACCGCACAAGAGTCCCAACTTCTCCCGTCTGGAGCCAGTGAGACTATGGCATCCCCAATTGAGGTAGTTGTGAGGCTGGAGGTAGTGGGGAGGGAAGGAGATAGGGAAGAGGAAGGTGGGGAAGTACCTGGCTATTTAGATCTGGTCACCAAATACGGCGAAAGCCACTTCAGGAAACGTTTCAATTCTGAATGGTGGTCTTACACCAGGGCGATACTGAGAGTATCTTCCACTCTGGAACGTGCCGAAAATATACTATATATTATTTTAAATGAATAAATTGTGAAACACACAAATTAATCAAATAAAATTTATTTGCCACGTCGGGATTCGATCCCGCGACCTTTGGAATGCGAGTCAAGCGCCTTACCGCTGCACTACGCCGGCCGTCAATGAACCAATCCAATGAACTTACCGTTCGATACGATTTTAGATTTTCACGGCCAAAAATTATTTTGTTATTAGTTTTTGGGGTATTATGCCGTGTTGCGCTACCTCCTTCTTTAGCCAACGTTTCGGACAGCGTTGCAGTGTCCATCATCAGGGCAGATGGGCAGAACTTACCGTTCTGATTACTACGTAAACTTTATAGGACAATGTAAGATCATGTTTTACTTTCAATGCCAAATGAGGATCATTTGATCGTTTAGTGAGATTAAAAATGAATAAAGAGCAATAGTATAAATCGTTAAACTTTACATAATATTTCATTTTTTTGTGTTTGTTTTTAATTTTAATGATTTTTCAATTTAGGAGGCGGGTATGGGTACGGCCGTCCAGAAACCATTTATTGGATAACCAACACCTCTGACATAGGACACTTTACGTGGTTCATTGCGTTTGATGACTTTGGTGCCCGGTTTCATGGGGTAAGGTTGGTCCGGATCGGGCGACTGATTGACTGAGGACTCTCTCGGAACATCGCCTTGCACCACAAAGAGAAGGGAAGATTCATACATCCGTCACTCCTGGACACACTGACCCCCAGATTCCTACCCACCCCTCACATCTTTTTCTTTCTTAGAACTTTATCTATTTCCTTTCCTAAAACACGGCATCCCCAAAGATGACATAGGACCTGAGTGGAATTATTTTTCGGTGGGGAGCAAATGTAAATAAAAAAAATCCTTAACCCATTACCAGAGTTAGAAGTTTGAGAGTGATGCCTAAAAAGAAAAAAAAGAGAGAAGTCGGCATTATTAAGAAATTCCTCTTCTGCTGACGGGGGAGGGGGCGGTGACAATGATAACCCCTTGATCTCCCTATTGTCCCTTCAGACGGAGTGGGAGGGGTTAGAAGTCCATCCCGGCAACAAGATTGAATTTCGTCAGTTTTTTGTCAGCTAGCAAAGGGCACTGTAAACAAGGCAGGGTGGTTGGAAGAAAGCCTATTTTGACATGGCTAATGAAACTAGAACCTGGAGAAACTCTTGATTACTGTCTTGTATAGCGAGAGTTGGCTAAGAGAAGCAAAGGAAGTGAACGATGTGTTGGATTGGATTGGGTTTTCGTATATCAGCGGAGGATCCCGCCTTGGGGCCTTGCAACACAGTTGGAGGGATGGATTTACACGTCCGTCACTCCTGGACACACGACCAAATTCCTATCCACCCCTCATACCCTTTCAATTTGCGAGGCGGGAATGGGTACCGCCGCCCCGGGAACCTTTATTGGATAACCAACACTTCTGCCATAGGTCACCCCAAGTGGTTTGCTACGTTTGGTGATTTAGCAGGAGTGCCCGGGTTCATGGAGTGAGGTTTTGGAGGCGGATGACCAGGACACACTGAACCCCAGATTCCTACCCACCCCTTAAACCCTTTTCCTTCCCAGAACTCTCCTCCCCTTCTTTCCCTTAAAAAACCCTCCACCCAGCATCTCCAAAGATGACATGGCCCTGAGGGAAATTATTTTCCTCCTGTGTGGAGCTCATGTAAAAAAGGATAAATGCCAGGAGTGCAGAACTTAGCAAGGGAAAAAAAAAAAATTTTTTTTTTTTTTAATTAACTCCTCACCGGAGGCCCTGAGGAAAATAATTTCCCTCAGGGCCTATGTCATCTGGGATGCTGTGTGGAGGAAAACATATTAAGAACATGTTTTTTTTTCAATTGTTTCTGGCTTTCACCCTCCAAGGGTATTCTAGGTCATCATTTAAGACTGACAGAAAAAGAAAAGGTGAATTTATATGCATTTAATCAAATAAAAATTAAGGTTGAATAGATTTATTTTTCTTTTTCAATGATACGTAATTTTTATCAGTGTCAGATTTCCAGAACTCTCCTCTCCTTCCTTTCCTTAAAAAACCCCTCCACTCAGCATCTCCAAAGATGACATAGGCCCTGAAGGAAATCATTTTCCTCAGGGCCTCCTGTGTGGAGCCCATGTAAAAAAAAAAAACCATCTGGGGGGACCCATGGCAGGGGTATTGGTTATCCAATAAATGGTTCCCGGGGCGGCGGTACTCATATCGGCCTCCCAAATTGTTTCCCTCCTTCCTTACCTTAAAATACCGTCCACATGGCATCCCCTAAGACGACATAGGCTCTGACGGAAATTATTTTCCTTAGGGCCTACTGTGTGGTGCAAATGTAAAAAAAAAAACTAAAAAGTGTGCTAAAAAAAACCCTACAAGGAAGGGGAACTCCTGAAAATTTTAAGAAAACTAAAAATACAACTTCGCAACATGTCACGAATACGTTCTACTTTACTCCATTGATACTGACGTTCCGTAGAATCCGGAATGAGCGCGGTTCGGAAGACAAATGCGGAGCTGCAAGCTACCAATGAAAGCTAGCGATCTACCAATAAATCACGCCCTTCCTGCGCACCTTCTTTTGCAAGCGATCTTGCTACAGTATTGATAAAATCTGAAATTTTATATCAGTCACCCAGTACATTGAATTTTATTTATTGCCCAGGCCAGCTACTGCGTTCAGAAATAAATCACATCCATATTTACGAGTTCTCAGAAGCAATTTCAATGCGGAACTGAGGAAAATTGATATGACGGGGAACATATATTAAACGTTTGAGGGTCGATTTTATTACATATTTGTTTACCTTTTGCACCAAAACGAGGGAGGTTGAGAATTGGCGAAGGCCATTTTATGCAATAATATATTTTCAGTCATTTTTATTCAATTTTGGGTGAAAAGAATGAATTAAGAATGCACCCTCGGTTATAAATATCCCCACGATAAAGTAATAAGTGTCATGTACGTCGTTATTAGATACCTAATCAAATGTAGTCATTGAATACCATAATATTATTATGTGACAGCAAAAAGTCCGAAGGGAATAAATTTCGATAATGAAATAGCTAAATTCGTTATAACAGTTTTTTTTTTAATCTATATTAACTATGTTTACATTGGGTTTTTCGATGTCTGTCTCACTAGGATATACCTGTGTCGAGACAAGCGTAGAGGTACGTAAATGAATATCATAATTACAAGAATATTTAAGGTTAAATACATGTTAATTTGAATACAATTTAAACAGAAATGTGATTGGAAGTGTCGGTAAATCCCATAGAGAGAGTTATCTTATAAATGTAGGAAGAGATGAGGTAAAGTAGCACATCCTTTCAAATCTATTTATGGAGTTAAATTTGAGTTCTATTATTAACTATATAGATAGATCTTGCGTAGAGCTGTTTTATGTCCATAACGTTGAAAGTATTGAAGGTCGTATCAGTACTGGTAGTAAGAGGAAGTTTAAGATTTATTTTTATGATTAGTTTTTGTACTTTATTGATGAGGTCGAGGGCACTAGACCACCAGCCAATTATCAGCCCACAAAACACTAAGAATTTATAAACTACGTAAAAAAATTGGCGTACAATTATTGATATCTTAAATTCAATCTTTTAAACAAAAGAACACTATATTTATTTTACACACCTTGCCGCATTCACATACATACATTGTCTCATACATACTTCCATTATTCTGATTTTAACGACGGTACATGGAACTCTTTTAACATCATACTCAACTGCCATCTGTTGAATTATAGCAGAACTTCGTATTACTAACTAGGTTATCGACATCTATTGAAGGAAGCTAAAACTACATGAATAATCAATACACTGTAGCGGGGGTGTCCAACCCAAATCGTTTAATGGGCAAAAAGAAAATTACTGAACTTAGTTGGGCCACTCGGGGGAGGGGTAAACTGCGGATATTACCGTTAATCCGGTGTCCAAAAATAAATGCTATTATTGTGAAATCACATCCCTCAATGCTAGAAAGCATAAATGATTGTAAACGCGCATATGTGGGTCCTTTGCACTCACTCTCCACTTATTAAAATCAGGTCAGTTGCATGTGATTTCATTCGAGAAATGTGTGAAAAAAATATACTATAAGGAATGGTTTGCTAAAGTAAATTCCTAGTGCGGCCAAGCGCTTGGCACAGTCCGAAGTCTAATAACAAGAAAGTTCTAATGTCACAAAATATTATAATGTGATAAATTTACGAAAACGAAAACTTTTTTTGTACGAATACCAAAATCTAAAACATGGAAAGCTAAAAACTCCAATTGGGACGCAAGTTGGGAATGCTATCACTACAGTATGCATAGAGCTTCCAATATAAACAGATTAGTCCATCACGCCATCATACCAGTATTACTGTTAAATATTAACACTTTCTCGAAAGAATTCCTTCCTGTAATCTTTATTATAGCAGTTGACAGACAAAGGTCTCTGGCGGTGATGGTACCAGATTAGACCACGTTATTACTCAAACGAGAGGGGCATTTCTTTAAAGTACTAAAGGTAATTAACTACTAAATCTAACCCTTTCAAGTCGGGTGTCCACATTAGGGGGCACTTGTCCAAACACACAGGGCCGAGAGAGGCCACATTAACAGCATTACTCAAACCCGTTCTCTTGGATTAAATTATGATAAATTACCAGCGGCAGCGAATTAGTCGCCTCTCAAATGTTATATAAGAACTTAACGAAACGTGTTTTATACTTGCAGAAAAGTTTGTTGTTTAGTTACCAAGTTAAAAACCATTTTTGTGTGGTGTGATATGATTGATGAACTTCCAAACAAAGCAAAAATAAGCTAAAGACTTGCAGAAAACCAAATTACGTTCACGGGAATCGAACCCGCAAGCTTCTAGTCAAAATTCAATCTATTGTCGTATCATCAGCGTATGGCAGCAATAACTTATCTAGTTACGTGTTTGTACATATACCTACAGAGCTTATTTGTTGTTTGGTTTTTAATGTTATCTGGTAAAGCCTAAGCATTTTGAAATGTATGTACATATGCCAATTTTAAGTCTCTAACTTTAAGTCACAGTTATAAATATCTATGTATGTCACTAGTTTTAAGTCAACTACTATAAGTTGTAGGTCATAAGTCATTAGCTTTAAGTCTTAGATATAAACCACAGCTATACATAAGTCATATACGTAAGTCATTAGTTATGATTACAATTCTTAGTTATACCAATTTTATTATACAGGGTGTTAAGGGACGTACTTGACTTACTTTAACCAGTGATTCCTGACATTATTTGGAGTAAAAAATGTAAATGAAATTTTGGTCTCCGGTGACATTTTTGATGTTTTTTTTTTTTTTTTTTCTACAAAAACATAAAAAAATGGTAGTTGTTGAACAGTTGGAGGCGGGGTAAGGGGTTCGTAGGATACCCGGCTGAGTGACCAGTGATGACATGCGGAAGAAATTTTTTTTTATTTGATTTTGAAGAAAAAAATTTTGAAAAAAAAAAAAAAGTCGTCAAAAAAAGTCACCGGAGACCAAAATTTCATTTACATTTTTTACTCCAAATAACGTCAGGAATCACTGGTTAAAGTAAGTCAAGTACGTCCCTTAACACCCTGTATATTTACTTGTACAGCGCCCTTGAGGTGATTTTTCACAAAAAACGGCGCAATATAAATCAGCCAAGTATTATAATCATAAGTTCAGTAGATTTGACTAACTAACTAACTAACCATCACGCCGTTTCCCCGCAGGGGTAGGCAGAGAGGACGGACCGCCAAACAACTCGATCTTGGCACACACTCTTTGCCTCACTCACATTCATACATCGTCTCATACATTCTCTTCTATTATTCTGACTCTTGACATGGCCCGACTCAAGTATCTGATTCACTTGGTGGTGCCATGTCTTTCTTGGGCGTCCTCGACTTCTTCTACCATTCGCATTTGCGTCATATATTCTCCTTACACTCCTTTCCTCGTTCATTCGCTCTACATGCCCAAACCATCGGAGCGTTCCTTTCTTGATCTTACTCATTACGCTCACATTTCTCATACGATCATACATGGTTTTACCACACATACGCCTCAGGGATCTCATTTCTACAGTGTTCAGTCTACTTTCATCCTTCCTCTGCCAGTTCCATGCCTCACTGCCATACATCAGGGTAGGTACCAGTACTCCATTATGGACGGCTAGTTTCGCGTCTTTGGACAGTTTTTTGTTGGTGCCAACGGCGTTCAGTCCTCCATTAATAGAGTTACCTGCATTCACCCTTTTTTCAATATCTCTATCCTTCCTATCTCTCGTAAACATACTTCCCAAGTAAACAAACTCATCCACCTGCTCCATATTCATCATTCACAACTATATTGCATACTGTTTTCGTACTCTCTCTTTCAAACACCATGACTTTAGACTTACTTACATTCATCATTAACTCATTTTTCATACATACTTCGTTCATCCTTGACACGAGATGTAATTAATATCTAACATCGACTAAGTATATTACTTGGTCGAAGTTGTACATCGTGTCATTTCATCTGCAATCGGACAATCTTTAAAGCGAATTATTTTAATAAGAACTAATACCGTCCAAGAACCGCCTCAATGCTTGCGCTTTTCTCAACTCCCGTCATAATATTACATAGAACGTAAGTACCGCCCTGCAATGGGCGTTTTTACTCTCAACCAACGACGTAACGACCCGTTGCTGTATATTTATAAATGATCGCGAGAGCCATTATTCACTTGCTCGACGAAATGTTAAATTCTTATTCTTATTTAATTATAAATCAAATAAAACATTACGAATAAACAACAAGTTCCCACACCGTCTACTGCACCGCCTACATGCATTTTCTGTTTAATTATAATAATTATGAATAAAATTATTAATAACGTAGAGGAACATCATTTTAAAGAACGCATGTTTGGATGTATTTGTGTGCACCGATAGTGGATCCAATTGGTTTAAAATTTGTTTAAAAATGCTTCTTTCATTTTATGAAGCCTTAACGAGTTCCCAGCGTGCGTTGCAATGGCCACTACCGATTTATTACATATCTCCTTTAAACATTTTTCAAGCTCTTAAAAAAATATAATATGTTATTTTTGAAGACGATAATTAATCTATGCATTCCCCACGCTGAAACGCAAATTATACGAAACTACCTAGATAGAAAAAAAATAGCAAAGTATGCTCCGAAAATTATTAGAAGCACGTTTTTTTCAGTTATTTTATAAGTTATATGTATGAAAAAATTCACAATGTGTCTTTGAATGTTGTTTTAGACAACCCCCACGAGATTTTTGCTCTATTTTAAATGAGTCGAGTTTTATTAAACATTTTCACAATTTTCTCATTTTAAATATAAGCGCGCTCTCTCCAACATTCGTAAGTACATATGTCTCCATCTTCTTCTTTTTGAGCGGGGATACGGTGCCTTAATAAAGAAATTGTTTTCCCGTTCACCTTCCATGAAACCTTCCACTCACGCGTTCCCCCTCCACCTCCCCCCCCCCCACCCCAACCCCTCGCCGGTTCAAACCCCCCTCTCGCGTTCCTGTCCCCTCACCAACGTTCCACGTATTCAGTCCCGGTGCTTTCAGTTTTCAAACTCGCGCGCCACCTATTATAATTTTTTATACAAATTTTAATTTATTACAAACATTCGTATTTACCTATATATTAGAAGAACAATCGATCAAATCTGGTACATAATATAGGTACCTACCTGCCACATCTGCCCTGATGATGGACACTGCAACGCTGTCCGAAACGTTGGCTAAAGAAGGAGGTAGCGCAACATGGCATAATACCCCAAAAACTAATAACAAAATAATTTTTGGCCGTGAAAATCTGAAATCGTATCTAGGTACCTACCTATTTAAAATACCGAAAATTCTCGAATAGATTCAAAGTATTCGATTTTGGTTAGCATCATAGTTGAGTACATACTTCAATTAAATTCATTAATAATAAGAGTTTATTCGAAAATTGAATTTTGATTGAACAATCGATGGTTTGCAAAATGTCATTCTTAAATTGTGACATTAATGACAGTTTCGTAAGAGTTTTTGGAATTAAAAAAAAAACTTTTTAGATATTTTGTCATTGTCACATGGTTGTAATAATCAAGAAACCTTCGCAAATGGTGGAAAGAAGATATTTGAAAGTTTCAAACATTTCCTATGCTTAATATAGCAATACATAAATAACAAACGAACAAGCAAGCAAGCAAACATACATTCATTTTTAAATAAGAAAATTACTGAGAATTTCAAAGTAAATTATTTTAACTCTCGCTTTTTCTTTTTGTAAAGCGTTCTTGAGGACGACGTTCCTCAAAATGGCAAACCTATGATGTAAATTATGTCTCTATGAACCTCAAAACCCTTGATCAACGCAGAGATATCAGAGACCTAGTAATGCTTTATAAGATAATCCACAATTTTATTGATAGCCCTTACCTATTACAAAATATCAATTTCAGATGTCCAATAAGAGTCACTCGATCTCCAGACATATTTTATATTCCTAAGAGCAATGCTAATTATCTTCAAAATGTATTTATAAGAAGAAGCTGTAGCACTTTCAATAGATTATGCACAGACATTGACATGTTTAACACGAACCTTGCTAACTTCATAAAATTCCTAAAAAGTAATATTCAACGGAAAACTTAATGTTTCATTAATTCCTTATCTTTCTTTTTCATATTACATTTTCATTTTTTTTCATTTTCATTACATTTTCTTTTTTGATTTCAGCAGTTTGCATTAAATAACCTCTTCAAAAAAATACATTTTTGTAGATTTAAGTGAGTAGATGCACTTTTTCAGAACTGTTTATATTACATACATATATGGTTTTGTTTGTTTTTCTTTTTATTATGGTCTCAAATTTTTATGTCGTTATTTTATTGGTCAATGATATGACTATTTCTAACACTTTTATACATGAACTTGTAATGACTGTTTAGATATTAGTCCGATTTTTTCAGTTTTTGGAATTCCTGTAGATATTAGTAGACGCCTCCATTTATTATCAATTGCGTTTATTATTATAAGCAATAATTATCAGCCTGAAACACTCATCAACATTGAAAAATTTTCCGAGAAAAGATACTTGCCGCCAACGGGACATGAACCCGTGCCCTTCTGATTGCCGGTCAGCTGCTCTCCCAGTTGAGCTATGGCGGCTTATTTTATACCCGCCAAATGATTCAATATATACTAGTGTTTCATTCAACAATTACAGCTTATTATTTTTTTTTCCACCTGAAAACAACCAACTTTATTTTTGCGAGAGAGACACTGTTAGTGTTAAATCCCTCGCTAGGTGGCGTCGAGACAACTTATGTCTTCATTTATTGGGGAAATACTTAAACTTGTCAAATATTAATTATTATTTTTAATTGTTAAACTAACGTTTAAGACAAGATTTTTATGCATAGCACAAAGGGTAACAATTATTATAAGCAATAATTATCCCGTTGGCGTCATGTATCTTTTCTCGGAAGATTTTTCAATGTGGATGAGTGTTTCAGGCTGATAATTATTGCTTATAATAATTATTAAAAAAAAAAGTATTGCATAAAAATTAAAATATATTAAATATTATAAGAAAGACCTTTAAATAAATCTTCTTCATAGGTAGTAAAATCTTTAAGAAATACACTGTTAACGGTCAATAAATACCATGCATTTTAATGACCCTATATCCATGGGCTTGAGTAGAAACATAAACAATCTTTAATCATAATTTAACGAAGTTTACTGCTGAACATAAATAATTATTGTTACAGAGCGCTTTAATTATAAAATATATTATCTTTATCGAGCCCATTTTAATTATAAATTAATAGATTCAGCGTTCAGGAAGCGAAGTTTTATCAAGGAAACAGCGTGTCGCAAGTACGATTTTAATATTGAATTAAAACAAATTCTTTAATGTTTTTATTGCCACTCGACGAGAAAATGTTGGCTTTCAGAATCTTCAAATTATCTCATCCCATCAATTAATAATGCCTTTAATACTTTCATCTAGCCCAGGTAAAATACCTACCTATATTTATATTAAGTGCGTACTAGCAGTAGCAGAGTGTATTTTCTTAAAAAGCTGTTTTATCTTAAGGCTCCGTTTTAAGCGTTCAAAAAGAAGCAGAAGATTAAGGATAAATACGAATGATAAAGGGAGTGAGCAATTATATTTTTAAAAAATATATGAAATCGACAAAAATTACTTAAAAATATGAGGTCCCGATGGCCAAGAGATCCTAGGTTCGAGATCCTAGGTTCGAGATCCTAGGTTCGAGATCCAGTTGCAATAACAGTTTATTTTTTATTTTTCTATGTCTTGTTCTTTTTCACATTTTCGTTTAGGTTTATTAGTATTGTCTTCTTTATCAATAATTAAAAAAACGTATTATAATGAATAGACAATATTTAATAAAACCCGACTTTTTTTTAAAAAGAGAAAAAACCTCCAGACATCTGATTTAAGCAGCATTTAAAAAATACTGTGAATTTTTTCATACTTATAGCCAATTAACAGAACCAGATGTGTTTTTTATAATTTTCGGAGCATACGTGTAACAATAATTAAGCAGAACTTGTTCATAAAAAATACTGTTTTTATAAATTAATAATAATATTTCTGATCATCTTTTCTGATTTTTCCGTCTCCAGATTTTCGATTGAGTTTCGCTAATATTGTCTTCATTTAATTAAATATTATAATTCGAGATTTTACTCATAAAGTTTAAAAAATTAAAAATAAATATTCATCCTAGACTTGCAGAAAAGTCAATAGATGTCGCGTGTTAAAAATAAAATGGATAAATTTATCCAGACACTATCTAGATTGCATTTAGTTCGAGTTGAATCTTGCAATCATATATAAAGATAGCAGCCAATAACATGTGCGTTAAGAAAATGAAGAGAGTGTTAGTAGTTCTTAGTCGAAGTATGATACAGTTAAAAGTGACCGAATTGATATGGGTTCCGTAGCTCAATCGGTAGAGCTCTTGCCATGTAAGCAAAGGGTCCTGGGTTCGAGTCCCAGCGGAGCCAATATCTTTTCTGATTTTTCTGTCTCCAGATTTTCGATTGAGTTTCGCTAATATTGTCTTTATTTAATTAAATGTAATAATAATATTGTTGAATACATGTATTAAACAAATTGAACGGAGTTCTACAAATTAAACATGGATAACATTAAAAAAGAGGAAATTATTTTTATTTTTATATAGGTAAATTATTTTTTCGACTCGGCTAAAGAATAGAGATTATCTTCTATAATAACTCTTTTTTTTAAAGCGCTTTAAAACTTTAAATGTTCAAGGTAAGTTATATGTCGGAAAAGTTCGGGATTCGGAGTTTTAACAAAGGTTTCGAAAACACGTGCGACATCTTCCACAATCGCTACTTCTATCAATCTTATCCTTGACTATCGGCAGGTATAAAATTTTAAAATATAAAATTTTCGCCATTTGACGAAAATCCACTGCAGTATTATATATAATTAGTATATGATTAGTTCTCGTATTTCTTTAGTTGTCAATGGGCCCCTCGGGTCACACGGTATCGATTACGAGATGTACCGAAGATAACCAAAAGTAGGTGTGTAGTCGCAGTTAGAAAGAACGTATGTATACAAAAAAAGTCCTCCGAGCTACATTAGGTAGGTCAATAAACAGTCAATATGATTCAAACAACCAACTCGTAAGCCTTTTAATAAGCATATCGTAGTATTGGAAAGTCTACTGATAAATAATATAACGAATGTCTCCGGAAAGGAAATAAGGGCGCCTTCAATTTAGACGTTTCATGTCGGACCGCTGCAGTGCCGAACCGGTGCGTTTGTCGTATGGCGCAAGGACGGTCATTTGTTTTCATACAAAGTGCACGGAGCGGCAACAGTGCGGTGTCGGTACCGAGAACCCTCGGCGACAGGACGGCAACGTCGCAAGTTCCACGTGTTTATTTCGCTGTTGAATAGTGCGGTGACAAAACGTGAGAGCTAATTTCATCGAATTTTCATGTTTATTGTTTGCTTAAAGTGGATGATATAAACGTGGAAGAATTTATAAATGAAATTGAAATTCTGAATATAGTTTCTTGCCGTTGAATTTTAGTTTTAACTAATTCAAGTAATTCATAGAAACATTCTGTAGACATTTTAAATAATTAAAAAAATTGCTTGTGTCTTGTTTTAACCTAGGGTAAAGATTGTGGAAATCACGAAAATTACATGTTAATGAAAACATCGGTGATGCTGTTATACGGGGGCGCCGTTTTGGTTTCTGTTTCTGTTGGATGTTTTTCAACAAGAGCACTAACAGTAATGTTTCTTCGTCAGAGTCCATGGCTTAACTGCTGTCAAATGAATTTAAAACATCAAACGACCCAAGTCTAAACATCACTAGCATACAAACGCACGGCAGTCAGTTAAGCTTTCAAATTTAGACGTTTGGTATCGGACTGCTACCGTACTGCAGCGGCACGGCAGCGGCACGGTAAACGTGCGGCAGCGGTCCGACACGAAAAGTCTAAATTGAAAGAGCCCTAAGAGATATTAGAACTGGTCACCCTAATCTATTCAGACTTATGATTAATAGAAAAAAATTGAACAGTCTGTGCTTTATTTTGCAGCAGTTTATATTAGTTATTATCTATTGCACAACATTTAACACATTCGAAAAAACAGTCGATTTGTTAAACAAAGCCGAAATAGAGATGATAAATTTCTAGTTTTGAATGGAGGCTGATTAGACAATGGTTTTTGTTGTGTTGTTATTCAAAAACAAATAAATTATTCAAAATAGTGATTGCATTCATAAATCATAATTTTTCACGCTTTATATGCCTGAGAATGTGAACTGAGTGGGATGAAATAAATAAAGGAATGAATGCGAGGAATATTCGCCTGGACGGAAAATTCCATGCGAATTTTTGATAGTTTGGTATTTCAGAACCTTACGTATTGTTTACTTCTGAATTCGTTTGATAATAGTTGGTAAACGTTTTATCTCTTTAAAAACTGTTGACAAACTTTCTAATATGGTCGATCGAATTAAATTCGTATAACCATCAACATTTCGTCGTTCGTAACAGCAATATAATCTGAAATTCAAAATAAAATTACTGTTTCTAACTCTTAAAGAGACAATCGGGCGGCGTTGTGTCTATACAAACGTTTTACCCGATATCATCTCTGGATTTTGATAATACTGCAAATATTTTTTTAATATAATATAGTTATCGACGACTAACGTCCCAGTACGTTTTTTTATCAGTTACTTCTTACAGCTCCCATGAGGTGATTTCTCACAAAAATGGCGCTTTACAAATCATCCAATTATTATTATCATTATAGATATTTAGGACCCTCCAAAAATCGTAAAAATTGCCTGGTTTCAACCTGAGGGGCGTGTTTCGAAATCCCGTCATCTTGGCAAAATAACTGCTCTTGATTGGTTGAATTCCGATACAGCTGGTATATTTTTTTAATATAATTTAGTTATCGACCACTAATGTGTCGGTACGTTTTTTATCAGTTACTTCTTAGAGCGCCCATGAGGTGATTTCTCACAAAAGCGGCGCTTTACAAATCATCCAATTATTATTATTATTATAGGTATTTAGGACCCTCCAAAAATCGTAAAAATTGCCTGGTTTGAACGCAATCAACAGACGTTCATTATACAAACTGGGCAATGTATTTTTTTAAAGAAAAACATACAGTTATAGAGTATTTTCTTCTAATACGGTTAGAAAAAAAATCTGAAAACTATCTAATTATGGAGGAGAAAAATGGGGAGTACAAAACCTCTTCAGTCTGAAGTGCCGTTGTCCATTTCGCTTAGTATTCAGGGAAGTAGGAACGACAGTGACAGAAATTATTTATTAGAAAGGCTTGGAAGTACTGAGGTTAGATGGATGTATCGATGAATTATGATGTTATTACGAACGACACTCGAGACAGAATGGTGGTTCATTTTGAAATCGCTCTCTCGTTCAGAAGCGCATTCGTTTCACTGTTTCAACTAAATGAAAATTGCCAGTATTTAAAATCAAATTACGAGTCCTACACTAGATTTTAAGAGCCAAAAGATTACATATGTAATTAATTGACACTTCACTCGTGTGATGTATGAGTATTGAGTTCCTTTGCATGATAATTTAGCCTGCAAAAATGCGGTTGATTATTTTATAATGTTGACCAATGTGGGTCCAAAATACATAGTTAAAATAATTTTTAAATGTTTTATAAGTTGGAAGGAATCACCATAAAGATGCCATCACTGTGCAATCAATACAAAATAAGTACTCAGATAATTTCACAGTGAGAAGTATAAACAAAAACAAAAATAAAAATGACAAAATGTTTATTATTATTTTTAATTGATAAACTAACGTTTAAGAATAGATTTTTATGCATAGCACAAAGGGTAACAATTATTATAAGCAATAATTATCAGCCTGGAACACTCATCTACATTGAACAAATCTTCCGAGAAAAGATACATGACGCCAACGGGACTTGAACCCGTGTCCTTCTGATTGCCGGTCAGGTGCTCTCACCACTGAGCTAAATAAACAGTAATTGTTGAATGAAACACTAATATATATTAAATTATTTGGCGGGTATTAGATAAGCCGCCATAACTCAGTGGTGAGAGTACCTGACCGGCAATCAGAAGGACATGGATTCAAGTCCCGTTGGCGTCATGTACGATATCTTTTCTCGGAAGATGTTTTCAATGTAGATGAGTGTTTCAGGCTGATAATTATTGCTTATAATAATTGACAAAATGTTTTATAAATTGGAAGAAAGGACCATGACACCGTGAATTTATTCGAGATTCTCCAGAAATTGCGAAAACGGATGGAGAAGGGAACTAAAATGAAGAAAATCTAAATAATTCTTAGATTCTTGTAACAAAACAGTTAGATCCGGATCTCAGAAAGAGTTAGAATTAGATTTGAATCCGGAATTTAATTCAACTAGTTTAGTGATGGAATTGCTTCTAAATTCCACAGTCACTGAACATCGAGATCGGTTCTGAAAGACACGGTACAAATCGATTCCTTTTCTGAATAAATTATTACGCAGTTTTAAGTCGATCAGCGTAATCATGTGAAAGATTTGTACGTGAACAGTTTCTGGGTGTGTGTTTACGATTTGTGAGGAAAATATTATTTGTAGAGAATACAAAAAATATTTGACTCAACAAGATTCGCGTTTTGGAATACAAATTGTTTTGTAAAATTTCACAAGGACATTCCGACGGTTCAGTTGACAAAGTTATTTGAACTTTTTTTTTAATGTTATTCATTTTAAGTTGAGACAAGTTTATTGAATTATAAAATAATTAAGTTTATATTCAATCTTTTTGAACGAAAATTACGTTTACCCGCAAGAGCTGACATTAAGCTACGAAAAACTGCCAGAAAATGGCAAGAAATAAATGTGATTTGAGATTTTCATGGTCAACTATCGGGATTAATTTTTGGGTTATTATTTTCTTAATTATTCAATAATTTTTAACCTTCACACATAATTATAATTAAGGAGGCCGGTATGGGTCTACCGCCGCCCGTACGGGCGGGTATGGGTATACCGCCGCCCCGGGATGCATTTATTGGATAACCAACACCTCTGCCGTAGGTCACCCCAAAGAGTTCGCTATGTTTTGTGGCTTAGCTTGCGTGCCCGGAATCACGGGGTAAGGTTTATCTAGGTCTTGGCGGCCAATGCGTTTGCCCACCTACTGCGCGGCGGGCCGGATTGGGAGAGATTGGTTGAGGGAGACATAACCTAGACTTCTCCAGTCGCACTCTCTCGATCCATCGCTTTGCACCGCAATTGGACGAATGGATTCACTCCTAAACACACTGACCTTCAGATTCCTACTCACATATCTATCCAATACTAAACGTTCCTTTACCTTTTCCCTTCCCAGATCATCTTCACCTTCTTGTTCTTAAAAAACCCTCCACATAGCAAATCCTAAGACGACGTAGGTCGAGGGATCTTATTTTCCCCAGGGCCTCATGTTTGGAGCTCACGTAAAAAAACGTGCAAATTCTTTACGAAACGGTCTTCTAGATCTGCTGTCTTTTAAAATGAAGTGATGACTCCTTCGAGAATTCAACTATTAAAGGAAGAAGAAAAGTTGCAGAACAAAGCCGATTTGCTTTCCTTTTTTATAACGTTTTAATATTGAACTCCCAATGATTTAAACCACGAACCGCAAGTGACAAGGGCCATTTGAAGCTATCAGCGATTATCCCTACTAACTCAAGGCACAGCACGATAGCATTTATTAATATAAAACCTGAAATAAAACAAACAACGAACAGCTGTCAACCGACGATCCGTCGTATCTCGAAAGGCATGACTTGTATCGCGTACGAGCTTACTGTGGCACCATCACTGACGCGTATATTATGTGACTCATTGTGGATTCCTGTGGCGTTCCTTGGTGCCACAAATACAGATTTGGATTCTTCGAATAATATAAAGTTTGATATAATATAGGTACGACTCGATTCACGGCGTTTGACGCGGTTGCCTGAACAAATAATATCTACTGGATGATGGGACGACTAGCGAGACGAAATGATGAACATAACATACTTAATATCAGAAGTTACATATCTTTGCTAGATTATTATTTTTTCATATGAAGCAGGTACTTTGTAAGCAAATACATTATAATTTAAAATAAAACTAAAAAATTAATAAATAAACTAAATAAACTTTAAAGTAAACACAACTTTTAATTTTTTTGGCGAAAGCGGGAGTTTGAAATTGCTGTAAAGAACAATAAACCCAAAAATTAGTAAAATATGTCATTTTTCTACTTTTTTTTTTCTCTTTCGAAATATTTCGAAGTAAATAAGTGTGTGTTTTAAGACGGGAATTTTTTCTGAAAAATTAAAAATTATTTAAACGCTTTTAGTAAAGAAATTTACAAAAAACGTTAAAAATAACATTTGGATGATTTGTATAGCGATTGTGAAAAATCACATCGAGAGCGGTGTACAGACTTATAATATTTTAATTTCTACAATCTTACTTCTAACTTCAAACTAGACAAACCATTAACTTATGGCTAATTGCATCCACCGGTTCATCGATCACCGATAAGAAACTACGTACAATAATTTGACTAATGAACGCGATGCTGCGTAAAAATGTATTCTGAAAGATCTAGTCAATGTTATTTTATAATCTTCTTCTCTGTGTGCTGTATCAGTTCCCCCCTACATTGGCGATCACTCTTAATGTCTCTCTGGCTTGCGCTGCCGGAATAGCTCCTTCACACTTCTAATGCCGGTCCACTCTCGTATATTTCGCAGCCAAGAAATTTGTCTCCTACCAGGCCCTCGACGACCCTCCATCTTGCCTTTCAATATTAAATGGAGCAAGTGATACTTCTCCCCTCGTAGTATATGACCCAGATATGAAATTTTCCGGATTTTTATTAATGTAAGCAGTTCTCTATCTGCTCTAGCCCGACTGAGAATTTCTGTGTTGGTGATAATGTCGGTCCATGGGACCTTGAGGTGAAGCCACATTTCAAAAGCCTCTAACCTGATCATGGTATTTACTTTCAAGGTCTATGTTTCACATCCATACAGCAAGACCGACCACATATAACATTTTAACATTCTCTGCCTTAGTTTTAAGCTGATATTGTCATTGCAGAAGAGGGATTTCATTTTAATTAATGCAGTTCTTGCTGCTTCAATTCTGCACCTAACCTCTACATCTGGGTCAAGAGTCTCCGTGAGAATACTACCGAGGTATCTAAATCTTTCCACTTTTTCGACATTGCAACCATTTAACTGTATCACTGATTATAATAATAAAAGTATATAGGTCTACAGAAACAGGAGACATGATTTTTTGAAAAATATTTTCGCTCTCTCGAACAATTCACATTTTGTCCTTTAATTTGATTTAATTAGCATATCAAATGTCCGTGATTGATTTACTAAAATAGTAGCTTCTTCAGGGCAGGACAGTATAAAACTGACTGACGTCAGACTTCCACGAGAAGTTTATCTACAAGAACGAACGAAACCTCTAAATATGACTCAAGCGTTTCAGACCATTAAATTGCCTATGAAAAGACAAAAGATAAAAAAGAAACTGTATTGTGTTTCGTTAGCTATCGTTTTAATTATTGTGTACACTGTAAGCGATCGTCATCAAGAAGGGAGGGACAAAATATTAAATGGTCGTAAAAAGAAAGAATTTAACAACCCATAAAATTTTATATCCGTTTAAGTATCGTTTTACAGATGAAATTAAAAGCAATTTTAAATTTGTACATACCAGAGAGCGATGCTTTTTAAATACTGTAGACATCCATTCATCGATGAAACGTAATTTGTCTGACAAATCTCTTACCTGCAAAAAAAGAAAGAAAAAAATTAGCATAGGAAATAATAACTACAAAAAAAGGATAAAATTATGTTATAAGATTTTAACTAACTAACTAACTAACCATCACGCCGTTTAACCGCAGGGGTAGGCAGAGAGGACGGACCGCCAAACAACTCGGTCTTGGCACACACTCTTTGCCTCACTCACATTCATAAATCGTCTAATACATACTCTTCTATTATTCTGACTTTTGACATGGCCCGTCTCAAGTATCTGATTCACTTGATCGTGCCATGTCTTCCTCGGGCGTCCCCGACTTCTTCTACCATTCACATTTGCGTCATATATTCTTTTTACACTACTTTCTTCGCTCATTCGCTCTACGTGCCCAAACCATCTGAGGGTCCCTTTCTTAATTTTGCTCATTATACTTACATCAGCCTTACATTCTTTGCGGAAATCCACATTTCTAACACGATCATACATGGTTTTACCACACATACGTCTCAGGGATCTCATTTCAACAGCATTCAGTTTACTTTCATACTTCCTCTGCCAGTTCCATGCCTCACTGCCATACATCAGGGTAGGTACCAGGACTTTATTTTTGCGAGAGAGACATTGTAAGTGTTAAATCCCTCGCTAGGTGGCGTCGAGACAAATTATGACTACATTTATTGGGGAAATACTTAAACTTGTCAAATATTAATTATTATTTTTAATTTATAAACTAACGTTTAGACAAGATTTTTATGCATAGCACAAAGGGTAAGAATTATTATAAGCAATAATTATCAGCCTGAAACACTCATCAACATTGAAAAATCTTCCGAGAAAAGATACTTGCCGCCAACGGGACTTGAACCCGTGTCCTTCTGATTGCCGGCAAAAATAAAGTTGGTTGTTTTCAGGTGGAAAAAATATAATAAGCAGTAATTGTTGAATGAAACACTAGTATATATTGAATTATTTGGTGGGTATTTGATAAGCCCTCATAGCTCAGTGGTCAAGAGCAGCTGACCGGCAATCAGAAGGACACGGGTTCAAGTCCCGTTGGCGGCAAGTATCTTTTCTCGGAAGATTTTTCAATGTTGATGTGTGTTTTAGGCTGATAATTATTGCTTATAATAATTGTTATCATTTTAAATGTTTATTTTCCAAATTTTTATTTTTTTTCTCACTTCGAAAACACTGTTTCTTGTATATTCTATGTTTGATTCTAGAACCTAGTCTACTACTACTATCCTACTGTATCACATATGTATCATACATACATCACCCGGTAATTACTTAATACGCATACCATAAATAAGACACCACAATGAAACACATAATAGGTACCCACCATGTAATATACTTATTAATTGTAATTTTTTTAACCAAATTATCTAATGTATTGTTTGTTTCTGTTAATAAATAAAATAAAATAAAATATGTGAAAATAAAAGCATTCATCCATACATACCTACGTATGCACACAATAAAATTAATTAATTAATAAAGCACATCCATAAAAACCATGAGAAATTCTGAAAACATGATAAATCCGTTCCAATTAAGAAAGTAACATTTAATTTCAAAGCAAATTCGAGTTTATTGAACTAGAGTTACACAAAAGTCATGGTGTTTGAAAGAGAGAGTACGAAAACAGTGTGCGATATAGTAGTGAATGATGAATACTTGGAGCAGGTGGATGAGTTTGTTTATCTGGGTAGTATGTTTACGAGAGATGGGAAGGCTGATAGAGATATTGAAAGGAGGGTAAATGCCGGTAACTCCATTAATGGAGGACTGAATGCCGTTGGAGCTAATAAAAAACTTTCAATAAAAGCGAAACTAGCAGTCCACAATGGAGTCCTGGTACCTACCCTGATGTATGGCAGTGAGGCATGGAACTGGCAGAGGAAGGATGAAAGTAAACTGAATGCTGTTGAAATGAGATCCCTGAGACGTATGTGTGGTAAAACCATGTATGATCGTGTTAGAAATGTGGATATCCGCAAAGAATGTAAGGCTGATGTAAGTATAATGAGCAAAATTAAGAAAGGGACCCTCAGATGGTTTGGGCACGTAGAGCGAATGAACGAAGAAAGTAGTGTTAAAAGAATATATGATGCAAATGTGAATGGTAGAAGAAGTCGGGGACGCCCGAGGAAGACATGGCACGATCAAGTAAATCAGATACTTGAGACGGGCCATGTCAAAAGTCAGAATAATAGAAGAGTATGTATGAGACGATGTATGAATGTGAGTGAGGCAAAGAGTGTGTGCCAAGACCGAGTTGTTTGGCAGCCCGTCCTCTCTGCCTACCCCTGCGGGGAAACGACGTGATGGTTAGTTAGTTAGTTAGTTAGAGTTACACAGGTAAACAGACACGTAACGGAAATAATAATTTTTGATGATATGTAAAATAAAAACAAAAGGAAAGAAAAAACAGAACAAAAGCTTTGAAAGAAGTGGTGATTGTACTGATGGCTATCAGTAGGGAGAGATTTTATCCAGAATCAGAAGGGTTTCCTTGTTAAACCTTTCCTAAACCTGTGAACTTTGTGAAATGGGAAGCTATGGCTATATCTGCCTTCTGAACTGGAAGAAGTGAATTTTGAAATTGTGTCTATTAATTGTTTGAAACATTTACGTGGTGTTAACAATTATTACATTAATGAAATTGCCATTGGGATGTGCATAGATATTTACACTACAATTAAAAATGTTCACAGCGTGTGCAAATTTAGCTGTTACCGGGTGGATTTATAGAAAAAAAATGTTACAGAACCGGGTTCGTGGGGTGAGGTTTATCGAGGTCTTGGCGGCGAATGATTTTGTCCACCTACTTCGTGACGGGCTGGATTGGGAGAGACTGGACGAGGGATACTTTTTGATCTCTCTTGGAACATCGCCTTGCCCCGTCACTATTGGAAACACTGACTCTCAGACTCCTAACCACCCCTCATACCTTTTCCCTTCCCATAACTTCCTCGCCTTCCTTTCCTGTAAAGACCCTCCTATGCATCATCACTAAAGATGACACAGGCCCTGAGGGGAATTACTTTCCAATTATTCAAATTATCGGCCATTACACTGAGTTTCGGAAGTCTCGCGAAATCATTCTATGAGATAATGATAAGATCAGCCATCCAATATGCAATGCAACTCCCGCATTCGAAAAGTAGAGGGCCTAACTTTAATTTTTATGTGAATACTGCACAAGAATCTTAACTATTTCCGTCTGGAGTAAGTGAAGGGCTTAAAAAAAGAATGGAGTGTATTTGAGTCTCGAATAAAACACATTCATTCACTTATGCGAATAAATTATAAAACTGAACCATTCCCACTGGGAAAATGTCAACATAACGTAATAAAACACTTAGTAATATAATGAAGGTAGATGCAGGAATAAGTTAAGAATAACCTGTCACCAAATGATAATGCAAAACCGTTGCTAAAAATGAATTATATTATAGAATTTAAGTAAATAATTTAATTATATCCGAAATTCATACGAAATTAATAAGCGCGGGTTTTGCTGTAGTACAGAGATAATTTAATTAACAACTTGGAACATCACGAATTTATAAACGTGTACTTACCATCAGTGACAAACAACATTAATTATTGTGTGCGGTAAAGGGCTTAAAATGGATACAATTTCACTGCCTATTAAATCAAAGGGAATATACAACGCGCAGTCATATGCTACCGGGATCACACATACGCTAAATAAAAAAATATTTGTATAATCGTGAAGCAACTTTTGGTGAAAATCCAATTCAAAGGCGCTGTACAAAAATATTAAATACATGAGCTAAATTACACTAAATTAGCACTATGTCAATCTTTAATCGAATATGGTATTACAGCCTGGGGAAGAGCAAACGCTGCCGCCATTGATTCGATTTTTAAAGCTCAGAAACTAATTATAAAGATTACATTCAAAGAATCGATCACAAGTACCTAGTTCCGATGAAATCTAGAATCTGTGTTTTGGACATTAGGCAACTTTATGCCAAAAACATATTAGCATACCTCCTCAAACACAGAACTACTTTTGACAATATCCAAACTGCTCGAGATACTAGAACCAAAGGGCATAATCTCTCATTTTTGTTAAAACAACTTTTGGCAAAATAAATTTTAGATACTTTGCAACAAAGCTATAAAAAGCACTTCCACTGGTCATTAGACAAAACAACTTCTTTTAATATAAATCGGACATTAAGTCTTGGATCATCGGTCAAGATCAATCTAACATCAAAGATTTTATCAAACCCAATTTATAAGTATGCATTTAAAATGGCACAATGACGAATGGATATTATTTTTAATGTAATATTGCGTTATTATTTGTATTTATATTATAAACTGCTCATTTTTTAAAGCGCCTGCTCTCAGCACAGGATTTCCTAGCGAGACAGGCTTAGCACATCACTAATTTTAGTCTAGAATTAATAAAGATGAATGTAATGCCCTATCTTGTTAACCATATAAGCTAATATATTAGGTCATTACATATGAAATTGGCGTTTTGCCGTACTCAAGATCTCAAAAATCTTCTCTGGTTAGGAATTCCAAATTCAAATTTATACAGCTATTTACTCATGTATTTGTGTTTCGAAAATTATATTTCATTTGTTTTTTCCTTAATTGTTTTTTTTTCTTTGCTTCACTTAGTTTACAAAATGGAAAACTTGAAATATCGCGTTATTTACGAGTACGAGTTCCAACTTGGCACCAGTGCTGCAGAAACGGCTCGAAGGATTAATGATGTGTATGGCGACAGTGCCGCAAAAGAAAACACAGTGCGTTTTTGATTCCAACGTTTTCGTTCTGGAAATTTCGACCTGCAGAACAAGCCCCGTGGACGGCCGGAGACCAAAGTTGTAGAAGCGGATCCATCGCAAACCACGTCCGAGTTAGCTGCAGGCTGCGGTGTTAGTGATAAAACTGTTTTAATCCACTTGAAGCAAATTGGGAAGGTGAAAAAGCTTGAAAGGTGGGAACCTCACGAATTGAGTGAAGTAAATCAATAAACGCGCGTTGACCGCTAGACCACACACTGCACAACAGACGGCTACCAAATTAGAGGAGCTTCAATTGGAATGTCTAAGACATCCACCGTAATCTCCGGACCTTGCCCCAACAGATTACCATTTTTTTCGAAATTTGGATAACTTCTTGCAAGGGAAAAAATTCAACTCCGTTGGGGCAGTCCGAACCGCCTTCAAAGATTTTATTGATTCCCGTCCGAATAGTTTTTTTTGTAAAGAGATCGATGAACTACCTATGAGATGGCAAAAGTGCATAGATAGCAATGGTACATACTTTGATTAAATAAATATATTATATTTAAAAAAAATCGACTTTATGTTCCACCCATACAAAATGCCACTTTCAAATGTAAGGACCTAATATTTCAAAACCTTATAACTTATAACTAGCCCGTCAGCCAATAATGTATGTAAAACTATGGTACGTGGAATTTGCAATTCTTTTGACCAATGAGCGCGTGATGCTACGTAGAAATAATATAACCTACAATTCTGAGGATGAGTTACTCTGTTAAACAATTCGATTTATAATTATTAGTTGCCATTTTGAAATCACCTGATGATTTAGAGATCACGATCAACATCTAGAGTTCTTGCCTCTTGCAAAAGCACATCGATAAAGTCGGCAAGTTTCCCGAAACGTTCGCCAACGGAAAAACAACATTTCACGTCAAATTAAGCAAAAGATAGTCGACAATTTAGCGTTGTTACCGTTTAAATCTTCATCAATGTGCTGGTGCTAGGGAGCCAGTTCCCTAGCCGTCTACCTCCAGTTTTTTAAGCTTAATGAAATCGGCTTATTTAATGCTATATAGATGGTTCCTGCCCCTGTTGAATGACCTCCATTCTGTATGGAAACAGAACTTGAAATGGCTTTAGCCGGGCTTGATTACCAGGTCGGAAGAGCCAGGTACTACTCAATCTTCATTATCCCCAACTTTTTCCCGTCCCCACACCCATCGGCCTCACAATTTAACCAAAGTGGATATGTCATAGTATTACTGGCTCTAGACTGTCGTGAGCAGTTTAGACTGTTATGCATTCATTATGTATTCACATAAAAAAAAAACAATTTTACAAATAATACTCTTGCAAACCAAACTTACAAAAATTATTTTACGATTAGGTGGTGTCTAAGTCACGAACATTATTCAAAAGATTAATAACAAAAACTGTACATTTTTCTTCGTCCAATAATTAACCGAATTTTAAAATGACATTACGATACCTTTTTTAAAATCAGCCGTTCAAAAAATAATCCATCTAGATAAATTTAAACCATTGAAGATCGATAAATCTTACTCGAATCAATTTGTTACCCGTTGAACTCTTAAACTACAAATTTTTACTTGGCCACTTAGCAATTCGTGGAAAATAATAAATAATGAAATGATGTAATAATTTCAGAGAACGATTTCATACCAAAGAACTTGAAAATAGCGTAACAAAACTTTTCAAAACTCGTGATAACAGGCTATCGATAGTGTAAGTTTCCCAAATAACAAGTTCCTAGAGAAGCTGAAAACTACAAAAGGAAAATTTTCAATAATGTTTTAGAGTACCTACAAATAGTTTGAGCGACAATCTTCGAAGACTCCAATTTAAGTAAATTTTAACAAGTATTTTTTTTTATTATTTTGCTTTGTACGTTTTATCATTGTTCACAATGTATGAAATGTCTACATGTCTAATGATACTTTTCTTCTATTTGCTTTATATGATTGTTTATAATTTATATTTTTTTTGTGATGGATATTATTGTTTACGATTCAAGTTTTAACCTGAATAGGACAAGTTAATAATTAATAAAAGTGTTAAAGTTAATAATTTTATTAAGTTATAAAAATAACACAAAATAATATAGGTATTGAAAGAACAATAGCGCCCTTGGGATGATTTTTCACAAAAACGGCGCTCTACAATTTACCCAAATATTATTATTATTAATATTGTTTCTTTAACGTTTCTTACAGAAATTGGGTTACCTAATAAAATGAAGAATGCAAGTAGCAATTACTGATTCTTTTTTAAATCGTCTATTCGTTATCAAAATAATAATAATTTAACTGCTTTTGTAAATGTATTTTAACTAAGTAAAATGTATATATGAACACTTATGGTACAAAAATTGGCTGATAATAATTTTATTATAAGTTTTTTCTTTCTTTTAAACGGCCTCCGTGGTATTATATATAGGGGTAAGATTCTCGGCTAGCAATCCGAACAAGGGTTCAAATCCCGGTGTGGGAAAATAAATTTTATTTGATTGAATTGTCTTATTTCACAATTTACGTAATAATTTAAAAAATAAAATAAGGTATATTCGGGCACGTTTCAGAGTGTGGAGATACTCTCTGTATCGCACTAGTAGAACACCGTTCAGAATTGAAACGTTGTTTCAAGTGGCTTAAGTCGTGTTTGATGACCAGATCTGAATTCCTTTTCACCATCTCCTTCTCCACCCCTCTGCCTTCTTCTATGTCATCTTTAGGATGCTGTGTTGAGGATTTTTTTTTATGGAAAGGCAGGAGTGAACCTGGAAATTGAAAAGACCCATGTTGAGTGAGGAAACATAGCCGTGGAAACGACTCGTTCTCATGTGACAAATAAATATCAACTGTGTACAAATGTTGGACGCGCGTTTGATGTTTTTCTCGACTGTGCACCGGAGCATATTCCATTGAATATTTTGGTGACCAAAAAACTCAGAATCATCCAACTTCAACATAGGCTTGTTGAAAAAATATCGATATTTTTAATTCAAAATATCGATATTTTTAGACGATATATTTTAATCCGATATATCGATACAAAATATCCAATATCGAAAATTGTATCAAAAACGATATTTTTTTAAAATTTATGTATTTAAAGTCATTAGAATCCAAAACCGTATAGGAACGAACGGAAAAAAGTAACTGTATTGGGTCATGACATCTGGCGGTTGAAATTTTAACTATTAATAGCTTACAAATCTATTGTCTTTGCATTAGTATTTGTGATCACCAATACTATCTCATGTGTGTAGGTACATACATAGAAATGTATGCTATTTTTCGCCATTTTTTTCTAAGCCACTCCTATGTGTTGGTTCCCAATTGTCTATGATTATCGACTATACCTTGTTCCAAACACGAAGTCCTTTTTGACAGATTAATACGCCAATAGAATGTTACTGAGACGCATACAAACTTTGTATGCATCTCAGTTTACATATAAGTTAGAAGACAGCTTTTTAGTTTTTGATATTTTTGTAATTATTACGTAATAAAAATGAATAGTCATAAAAATACCTTCATTTTTATTGAGATTTTTGTACATCAAAAAAGCAAATTGTGTACAAAAATTACTATTGATAATATTGAGCTGAATACACTATTATTTCAAAAACGTAAAATCTCTTGAAAATTTGACCGATATATCGATGTATCGATATTTTTTCCTCGATATATCGACGTCGATATTGATATTTTAATAAATATCGATACATCGATATATCGATATTTTTTTTCACTTTCGACATCCCTAACCTCTTTTGAAATGTCATGGAATGTGATTAAAAAAAGGTTAGGTTACGGGCCAATTTAAAATTATTTTTTTTCATAACTATTAATGACTTTTCAAACGAGTGTTGAAATGCCACTTTGTTGAATTGTCGTGGAACCGAATATTTAAATATAATTCCATCTGCCGGTAGAACATGGTACAACATCATCATTTTGCTAAATCCTCCAAAACTATATAATCAAAGATAAACATTATCAAAGCAATAAATTTTAAAATTCGGCACTTGGTTTTAGAAAAAAAAACACAAATATATTAATCTGAAAGAATTCTAAGTCGAAATCACAAATCACATCTTACGTTTGAATGGACTTATGAATATCTCTCGCATAAATTACTTTCCAAGTTTTCGGAACCATTATTTATCTCACAGAAATAATGCGGACACGGACACTTCAATTGACTATCCGCAGTCACAAATCAGTCAGTTCTTGTCTACATGGTTGGTAAACGAATTGCCAAATTAAAAAGGAGAAGCTTAAAGTGTTACTTTAATGTTGATTATGGAATTAATAATTTAAATCATTTTGGACAATAAGAATAAAAAACTGTTTTTTGTTTTTATTTCAAACAGGAACAGGAAGAGAAAATTACCTGGTTGGCAATTAAAACAAATATTGTAATTGGCATTTAAAACAAATAGTCACCAAAAATGTCTAATAATGAATGGAATCAGAAAATTTTGCGAAAACATGTAATGACAGGGAGAGACTGGTTGAGGGAGTCCTTTTGACCTATCTCGGAATATCGCTTTGCACCGCAGTAGGGGGGATGGATTTATACGTCCGTCACTCCTCGACACACTGACCCCCAGATTCTTGCCCATCCCTCAAATCTTTTTCCTTCCCAGAACTTTCTCTCTTGCTTTCCTATAAAGACCTTCCACAGAGCATCCCCATAAGCATAAAGAGTGTTATTGTAAGCAGTCTGATCCCCAATTTTACAAGACGTGTAGCATCACTTTAGAAACAATTATGAGAATTGAGAAAACTGGAATCGCAGTTAACGAAAAAATCGAAAATAATTTTAAAGTTAGGAGAATCGGAATCACTCTTCTGGTGACCTGCTTTAAAGAAACTGGACTATTATCAAAGGAATAAGGTTAAACGTGTGAGAGAGCACAATGGGCTTCCAACCCCGGTGCTTACAGGAGCTACGCAGACCGTCTCCGTATCAATAAGCTTATAATTTTTATTTAATATTGAAACAGTTTTAAGACCACTCCATATATCCCAAGGTCCTGTTCAAAATATTGTCATCCCCTTTGTTTCTCTCCTTTCTAAAGCCTCGATGACACAGGGCGAGTTTACAAGCTACTATCTACTAAGTTTAAAAGCGGATAAATCGGCGAGTGAGACTGTCATGATGACACACAAAACTGACCACTCGCTTAGTAGTGTAGGAAACTGAGGTCGCTGCTAGCGCCAGTAACAAGAATAACGACGCCTGCGTGAAGTAATTCTGTGATGTTTGACAGTCGAAATCAGTCAGTGTAGCGAGTAAAGTTGGCGACCTTTCAACTTTTTTCGTAGATTGTCAACAATCTGCTAGTTAGCAAGTAACACGATGACACTGAGCGAATTTACTAACAGATAGTGAATTTCCCAGATAGTAGTTTGTAAACTCGCCCTGTGTCATCGAGGCTTAAAGCCTGACCTGGGTAACATAAGAAGAAGACGACTAAACTGCACACACCGATGCCAGTTATAGAATGTTATTGTTCATAGATGTGAAAAGTTTCCACGTGATTAGTTCAAATATTGTCGTGGTAGAGATCACACCAGTTGAAACCCTTGCCAAATCGCTCTAAAACATCGCTTTCATATGCTTTTTTATACGATTTTTAAATGTTTATCAACTGTGGATGGATGTAAAGTGAAAGTCAACAATCATCTGAAGGTAAAGCTTCATTCGTCTTTCTAGTTCCTAGTGACAAAAAAAAAAACAAACTAGTGCTCCTTGTTTCTAAATAATTTACAGTCGATCTAACTGGCAATTGGGCATTGGATAACAATAATTACTGACAAATTGAACTTTGGGCTGGTGAATTTCCAAGCACCTTGCTTAGGGAACAAAGAGTGCCAAGTTTACATCAAGCTTCAGCCGGCCATTTCAACTTATAAATAATGCCATAAATGGCGCAAGTAATGCACGAGCCCGTTCGCGAGGCGGACCATCCAATATCCGCGTAAGCGACAACTTTATACATAAATATTACAGGATTTCAAATTTAACCTCCCCGAGGGGGCCTTGGGACAGGACATTACGCGATGCAGTTAGCACACGAGGAAGGGACTTTTATGGAGCTAAAAAGTCGCAAATTGTGAAACCGTGTTGGTGGAAATGTGTGGGCGTGCCGAGTAGAGATGGGTAAGTTCTGCATTTTTCCGGAGGCCTCCGAGACGTGCTTCCTTTTAAAAGTACTTAAGTTCTTGGAGCAGGTCCCGGGAGCCACTCCCGACTCGCGAATGGACCGAGCTCGCAAAAGAACTCGAACGCACGACCTACTTCCGAAAGGGCTCTAATCGAGACGCTCGGGTTCCTCGGAGCACGCAAAAGAACTCGAATGCGCGACCTACTCCGACTCGCACATGTGGCACGGACCGTGACGCACGGGTTTGACGAGTGCGAACTGTGACCGTGCCGCGTCGCGCCACCAACCGACTGTGGCTCGGCCCGCCGAGTTCCGGCTACAAGTACTGTACCGGGTTCTTTGGGAGTAGTCGATTTGAAAGGGGAATAGGAGTAGGAGCCGCTTCGTGCGAAGAACTCGAGTTTAAGAGCCCACTCCAGCTGAACCTATAAATCGCTAGTGCCGAGTGCCATCGAGCTAAGACCAAACCGCACGGACTATCAAAACGGTGGAGCCAATGAAAGATATGCGTTTGGTTTATCGGTAGAAATAAAGGCAGAGCACCGCAATCATGAAGTCAAAAATTCATTTCTCGACAACTGGGGTGATCAAAGAGCAGTAGATAATGGGGTAGCGAGGCAATAAGAAATAAAATTTTGTCGATTTTTCCATTTGACTGGCTATACAAATAAAAGTCACGGAATGTTGCAAAAATCATACCTATGAAATGTTCGGATGTAAAACAACATAATAGTAATACTTGTCTATTTAACATAGCAAGAATCATCATCCCAAGGGCGCATAGCAAAGCAAGAAATCAACTACAAGCTACAATTACGTTAACCAATCTATTTAGATTTAAATGGGAATTGAACATGCTTTATTTTTTGCTCGAAATTGAGTAATCTGAAAGTATGTTGACTGCTGTATGCTGATGGTGCGGTGCTGATTTCTAACATTATGGAAGATCTGCAGTCTCTCGTGTCCAGGATAAACGAAGTATGTATGTGCAATGAGTTAATGACGAATTTAAATAAGTCTAAAGTTATGGAGTTTGAAAGAGAGAGTACTAAAACATATGCAATATAGTTGTGAATGATAATTTTACTTGGAGCCAGCGGATGAATTTGTGTATTTAGGAAGTGTGTTTACGAGAGACGGAAAGGCTGATAGAGATATTGAAAGAAAGGTAAATAATGCAGGTAATTCTATCAACGGAGGACTGGACGCCGTTGGCGCTTATTAAAAGAAACTGTCCAGAAAGAAGCGAAGCTTAAAGAATTTAGCCTGCGAGAGAATGAGATAGTATAATCGGTCTTCTTTTATTGCGGTGCTTCGTAGCCTCTCCACTCATGTCTACTTTAGTTTTCTGAAGGTTTCACGTCAACCGCGTGTGAATTGAACACTCTGTTTTTTTTTTTTTTTAATTTTCTTCGCGTTATTGAAAATCGCGTAAAATAATTCCTATCTCTATCCCGCCAGAAGCAAATGGCTCAACGAGTGAGCAGGGAAGCGTAATGTTATTACCCATTTAGCCTGCGATGGGAAAAAGATCATTCCGTGACGGGGCCGATGGGGCACTAAGTACTATTTTCCTTTAACGCTGACACTGCGGATGAACGACTTTGAAAAAGTGCATATACCCGTATTGTACAGGGTGAAACACTTCAAAAGATATTATATTTATATTTAAAAGGTTTTGCAATTGAAAATGTAAAGTTTTGGTGAGACTTTGACATTCATTAATTCAGGAAAGTTCGTCGAATATGGAAAATGAAATGTTAAAGAAAATTCATTAACATAACCTACGGTCAACTAACATGAAGGTGAGAAAACCAATAAACATGAAGATGTGGAAATTAACAAAGTCAACAAACATAAAGATGAGAAAACCGACAAACATGAAGATGATAAAACCAACAAATATGAAGATGTGGAAATTACAAACAAAGTCAACAAACATGAAGATGAGGAAATCATGATGTAACACCAACAGTGTGCCACGCAACACGAATCCCTAATGAGAAGGACTGTGAATAAACCATGTACACAGGATGAAAGAGATCGTACCTGAAGAATTTTAACTAGCATATTTAGACTAAAAAAGTATATGTCATTTTGCTGTCCGATAATTTTTTCTTCTGTTATAAAACAATTTTGGAGTAAAATATTTTTGTTACTCCAAAATGCTCAGAAATCGCCAGTTAAAATCCTTCGAGTATTTACTCCCAGCACCCTGTATACACCAGTGGATAATAAAAAAATTAACACTGTAAACAAATTAATTTGACATCCATACCAAATTATTATTAATTTTTTTAATTTGAATTTGAATATTTTTTTAAGGCGATTTTATGTTAGAAATTGGTAAATAATACAAAAAAATTAATTTTATAATAATTATCATTTCGGGGGAGCCAACTGTCCGGTTATCAACTTTTGGGTCACCTAAAATGGCATAATAACAGATTTTTAATAGTAAAGTAGGTTTTAAAATATAAATACTAAAATACACATGGTTTACTGTTAGCCTGCATAAAATAAAGTTTGTATTTAAATCTTTTCATTATAAAGAACCTTTCAGGTAAATTGTTCAGGAACAGCGCTATAAAAATGAATATTATTATTATAACACACTCGAATTTGCATGTTTTACAGTGTTACTCCTGTTTTAAGCCAATGTTGCAGTAAAAATATGAAACTGAAAGAATTTTTCAAAGACTGCAGATGTAGTATTATTTTTCGATGAACAATGGAATTTTCACGCGAGTAATTCAACTTGAAAGTATAATTTTTATTACGAGAATAGCTTCAAATCCTCGCAATGGTGCTTTACTTTTGGATATAAAATACTTTTCATGATTTACGTACGGACGGAAGCGGCAGATTTTGCGAGTATTAAATTTCATGAATTCGAAATAAAATCACAGCGATGAAAACTCTTCATTGGATAATGCGCATTAAACTTAGATATCACTAATAATGTAACAAAAAAACAATACCTCTATTGAGGGATCAGTAGGATTTATAGGTCGAATTAGAAGTTCCACCGAGCCGAACCCTCTGATATGAAAATATCTGGAGACGGTGAATTATTTTCCCATTTGGTCTCTGGTAGGTTGACATGTTGTTCTTGTATTATTTTGTATTCATTATACTTATACAAGGTGTTAAGGGACGTACTTGACTTACAAAGTAAAAAATGTAAATGAAATTTTGGTCTCCGGTGACATTTTTTGACGACTTTTTTTTTCAATTTTTTTTTCTTCAAAATCAAACAAAAAAAAAATTCTTCCGCATGTCGTCACTGGTCACTTAGCCGGGTGTCCAACGAACCCCTTACCCCGTCTCCAACTGTTCAACAACTACCATTTTTAAAAGACCAAAATCTCAATTAAATTTTTTACTCCAAATAATGTCAGGAATCACTGGTTAAAGTAAGTCAAGTACGTCCCTTAACACCCTGTATAGTGCAATTGCATGGCGTGATTTGATTAGATGATCATTTGTGGAAAAGTGTGTGAAAGGGTATAAAAGACATAAAATCTAAAATAATAATCTTAAAAAAAAATCATTAATATAATGTACACATAATCAATCATTGATTAATCGAAGGCTCCGCTAAGAAACCAATTTTTACATTATATTGAATTTGTGTTGATGTAGTTTTTTTGATGTGTTCCGTACAAGATTCTCAATTGCTCTCAACTATTCGAAACCAGCGGAGGCATCTCCAATTCCAATATGGTATTTTTATTCACGTTGTTGACGTCAAACCGGTCCAAGTCCTTGACAGCCGTCTTACCAGCCAGTAGCGATTTCTACTTCATAATGACTTTTTTTACATTAGCTTCACATAGGAGGATCTGAGGAAAATAAATTCCTTCAGTAGGGGTAGCAATCTGGGGGTCAGTGTGTCCTGGAGTGACGGATGTATGAATCCATCCCTCCAACTGCATGGGGTTGACAGTCCGGGGGAGAGGTCAAATGGCCTCCCACAAGGTGGCCAGACGTAAAAAAATATATATAATAATAATAAACTCACCAAATATAGCGAAACACTTGGGGCGACCTTTGGTAGAGGTTATACATACTATTTGGTTACAAGAAAGCTGTAATAACATACCTTATATATAAATACCAATGTTAATTATTCTTCTCCATAGGTTATTAAATATAATTTCTTTAACAAATTTGACTTCCTGAATTTCCATTAAATTACTTCTTTATCTTTACATAGTATAAAATGAAGTCGCTCCCGCTGTATGTGCTCTATCTTTTAAACCATGCAACGGATTTTCATGCGATTTTCACCAATAGAAGGTTTATGTGCGGGCAGCTGGCAAGCGGGCAGTGTGAATTTGATATGTATGCAAGTATATATATAAATAACATGTGTGCAGTTCACACGCGGTAGAAATAAAACCTTTGGAAAACTAAAGTAGAGAAGAGAGGGGAGGCTACGAAGCACCGAACAAAGAGGAAACCGATTATTTACGAAGCACCGCACAATGAGGAAACCGATTATTCTATCTCTATCTCTCACAAGCTAAATCCTACAGATGTAGGTTTTTGTCTCTTTTTTGTATCGCTTTTTTCGTTTTATCGAGTTTCAAATCACAACGTTGCTAAAGAAATTTTCACTTCAATAAATATTTAAAATGAGAACTAACTAACCATCACGCCGTTTCCTCGCAGGGGTAGGCAGAGAGGACGGACCGCCAAACAACTCGGTCTTGGCACACACTCTTTGCCTCACTGACATTCATACATCGTCTCATACATTATCTTCTATTATTCTGACTTTTGACATGGCCCGACTCAAGTATCTGATTCACTTGATCGTGCCATGTCTTCCTCGGGCGTCCCCGACTTCTTCTACCATTCACGTTCGCGTCGTATATTCTTCTCACACCACTTTCTTCGTTCATTCGCTCTACATGCCCAAACCATCTGAGGGTCCCTTTCTTAATCTTACTCATTATGCTTACATCAGCCTTACATTCTTTGGAGATATCCACATTTCTCACACGATCATACATTGTTTTACCACACGTACGTCTCAGGGATCTCATTTCAACAGCATTCAGTTTACTTTCATTCTTACTCTGCCAGTTCCATGCCTCACTGCCAAACATCGGGGTAAGTACCAGGACTCCATTGTGGACTGCTAGCTTCGCTTGTTTTGACAGGTTTTTATTAGCGCCAACGGCGTTTAGTCCACCATTAATAGAGTTACCGGCATTCACCCTTCTTTCAATATCTCTATCAGCCTTCCCATCTCTCTTTAAAATGAGGAGATATCAAAAGAAGTACAAGAAGGAAATCGAACCCTCAACCTTCACAATTAAAACCAAATGCGTAGACCATTCAACCTTCGCATCGTAGCGGTCGTAACTCTGCCTCTGGGTCCTAACGTTGTGCTTATTCCTTTAAAATGTTCCGAGCTTCGGTCCATATATTCATCTGATTGATCCCATTACTTATCTATCGAACATTCCGCGAGTCTAATGGGCGCTTCCAGGGTGTTTTATCTATTTTCTCAATCCGAAGTGCATGTAATAGATTTCCTACAATTTATACGGGAATGGGAGATGGTCTTCTGGAATTCAAAGACATTGTGACCGTTATGTAAGCCAACAAAACAATAGAGAACTCCTAAGAGAATAATGAATGACCTTCTAACTTAAATAACTGCATTTTTATTTTTAGAGTTAGTTTTAATAGTTAAAATAATTATCAAAGTTTTAATTTTTAAGATACCCCGAAAACCACCGTATGTATGGTGAATCGTGTGACGTCATCACTCCTGAAAAATTACCATAGGATCGGGCAATCAGCTGATCAACTGCCGCCATTTTGAATTCCGTTGTTCGAAGTATTCTCCCTAGAAGTAGCATTACATTTTGTGCAGTATGTATATTTTCAATAATAGAGATAAACTAATAAGAGATACCTTTATTTTTGAAACATTATTTAGGCCAACAACTAAATCTCTATAAACAGTATGTAAATAAACGAATAAATTAATACGATGGCTTGTGTCATATCATACATTCCCATACAATGACTTTACGGTGACGTCACGACACGTCGAACAGTGACGTCACCACTAAAATATCAATAATGCCAATTTGACGGCGTGTTTTTACGACCCGATTAAAAATTTACTTTTTAATATTTTTTTTAAAACTCTGCGTTTATTATTATTAAATAAAATTTATATATTCAGAATCAACGTTTATTGGTCTGTATGAACATATTTTTTTAAAGCCATAATATTTTTCACTGGAGTTCCTTATTCTGTTACTATGTATGTAATATAACTAGCGCATCCCAATATTCTCAATTGACGAATCCATAGCCGAATTATATACAAAAGATATTCTAATGTACGCATTCAAAAATCAGGATAACTTTACACAGACAAACTCGGGCCGATTCACAAGATCTACATTACAACATACATTCTACCAACCTACAACTAAAACGACTTTTGGACAAAAATATGGAATACTTCTCTGTAAAATTTTTTAATTTACTCCCTCTTGCAATGAAAACCATAAAAAAAATAACTGCCTTCAAAAGAAGCATAAAAATATGGATTATGGACATGGGAAAGAAGAAAATAGATTCAATTTTGCAACCTAACAAAGAATAATGCTTGTTTTGTATTTTCTTTTAGATCTAAGTTCATAATTTTCCTTGGTAATATTCTAACATATATTAGGTATTTACTTATAATTCAAATAATAAAAATTGTACAATGTGTCCTTAGAACGGGGTACCCCAGTAAGGACACATTTTCTCCAAAAAACTGTAAAAAAAATATGTATATAAATGAATATAGTTTCGCCGAATCCGAGAAGTCGGAACTCCTGGAATAATAATTAATAGAAACGTTGCTAATAAACGAAATACGCCATCTTTGGAGATTGCAATGCATCATAGTCAGTTATGATTAATTCTCACATTACTTTATACATGTCTATGGGATCTTCGGGTCACACGATCTCGTTTCCGAGATGTGTGATTGTATGATTGCCGAAGGTAGATGTGCAGAATCATAAAAAAACGAGTGTGCTTTAGACCACACGACTGAAGTAAAACTACAAGACAAACCTCGCCCAATGAACCCAGGTATCCCTGCTGAGTTACCAAACGCAGCGATCGGGGTGACCTATGAGCTAGGGGTGACATATTACATTGGGGTGAAATATGACCATGGGGTGACCTACGATCTTGGGGTGACCTACGACCTTGGGGTGACCTACAACCTTGGGGTGACCTACGACCTTGGGGTGACCTACAACCTTGGGGTGACCTACGACCTTGGGGTGACCTACGACCTTGGGGTGACCTACGACCTTGGGGTGACCTACGACCTTGGGAGTGACCTACGACCTTGGGGTGACTTACGACTTTGGGGTTCTTCGGATTCTTATCCTTATCCTTATCACTCCCCAAGTCAAACGTGCGTAAAGGCCCGACCGTTCACCTAGCAATCGATCACCGTTCGCATCTATTACCGTTCGAATGACATTTTTCGTAACAATCACCACTTTTCGTAACGCATTCACTAGCTTACCCCCTAAGTCGAGCTTGCGTAAAAAAGTTTTACTTCAATAATTCGGAGGACAAACGATCTTTCTGACTGAATGCTAGGTTTTGATAGGAGCTCTAGAATTTTAACGACTCTGCACATCTACCTTCGGTTACTTTCGACAAATCTCGGAAACGAGACCATGTGATCCGAAGAGACTATCGTAAAGTAATATGAGAACTTATCATAGACTAATTATGATACATTACAGAGATGCTCCAGGGAATGCATCAGTACATAATGCACGCAGGGAAAGGACGTAGAGGAAATTCTGGGAAGGAAAAAGGTATGAGGGGTGAGTAAGAACCCGAATATATACAGGAGTGATGAACGCATGAATCCATCCCTCCAACTGCGGTGCAAGGCGATGGATCAAGTGAGTCCGATTGGAGAAGTCAAAGTCTACCTCAACCACTCTCTCTATACCTAGACAAACCGCACCCCATGAACCAGGGCACCTCTGCTAAGTCACCGAACGTAAAGTAGCGAACCTTTTGGGGAGAACAACGTCAGGAATGTTATTTATGCAATAAAAGTTTTCCGAGATTGCGGTACCCATACCCGCCGCCTAATTTTTTTGTGACCAGATATAAATATCCAGATAAATCCCAACCTTGAAAGAACGGTAAATGCAGGTAACTCCATTAATGGAGGACTGAATGCCGTTGGCGATAATAAAAAAAACTGTCAAAAGAAGCGAAGCTAGCAGTCCACAATGGAGTCCTGGTAGCTACCCTGATGTATGGCAGGGAGGCATGGAACTGGCAGAGGAAGGATGAAAGTAAACTGTATGCTGTTGAAATGAGATCCCTGTGGCGAATGTGTGGTAAAATTATGTATGATCGTTTGAGAAATGTGGATATCCGCAAAGAATGTAAGGCTGTTGTAAGCATAATGAGTAAGATTAAGAAAGGGAACCTCAGATGGTTTGGGAGTGTAGAGCGAATGAAAGAAGAAAATAGTGTGAGAAGAATATATGACGAAAATGTGAACGAAAGAAGAAGTCGGGGACGCCCGAGGAAGACGTGGCACAATCAAGTGAATCAGATACTTGAGTCGGGCCATGTCGAAAGTCAGAATTATAGAAGAGTATGTATGAGACGATGTATGATTGTGAGTGAGGCTGTGTGCCAAGACCGAGCTGTTTGGCGGTCCGTCCTCTCTGCCTATACCCCTGCGGGGAAAAGGCGTGATGGTTAGTTAGTTAAATCCAAAGATATTCAAATACAAAAGTTAAAATCCCAACCTTTCTTTACCTCGCAGTTCCTTCAGTCGCAGAACATCTTTCAAATAATGATGAAAAGTCCCACAATTGGGACTCATGTGTAGTTAGACCGAAATGCGATCTCAGAACGACCATAAAAAACGAACCTTCACGTCCTACTTTTACCTTTTCTAAACTTTTAATCACAAAGCAATTCTTATGTCCAAACGTGCCACCATTTAATCCCCGCTAATCCCATCGTCCTAATAAAATAGAATCCGAGAAGAAAGAAGTGTTTGGCGCTAAGATAAAACAAAGCAAAAAAATAAATACAATATGACAGAGCGAACGGTTCCACCGCTGAGAAATGGCCTGAGAACAGAGGCAGCTGGAAGGAACTGCGGGAAAAAGAAGTGGAACGGAAAAATACGAGTGTTTTGTTCTAGAAGAGGGCAATTAATGATATAAAAAGCGACGGATAAAGCTAATGGAGTTTTGGCAGGTTATTGGCCCAATTCTAGAGGAGATAGGAGTTAAAATATTGCAATATTCCAAGAATTCCGAGTGCTAGTTTTAAAGTCATAATTTTATTGATGATTTCTGACTTAACGGTAGGAGAATGCAGTGAAAGAAGATTTGAAATACTAAATCTTTACAGGAAAGGGACGTACTTGAATTACTTTAACCAGTGATTCCTGACATTATTTGGAGCAAAATGTAAATGAAATTTTGGTCTCCGGTGACTTATTTGATGTCTTTTTTTGTTCTTCAAAATTAAACAACAAAAAAAATTCCATGTGTCGTCATAGTAGTAAATACCCAACCTCTCACCCCTCTCCTAACTGTCCAATATTTGGTGATTTGTAAAGTTTTTAGTTGACTTAACCAGCCGAGGAATTAAACAGACGACCCAACCGCGATGCCAACTCCCGATATTTTCCTTTAAAATATGAAACTAAAATACGCTACTTTTACTGAACCTAAAAATTTATTATAGTTCTTAAATAGATTACGAGAATTCGTATTTGCAAACGTTCACACCTCAAAAGAAGGTAAAGCTAAGTTAGAAGCCTAGCCAACCAAAGGACGAACTAATCTGCGCATTGTAACTTTAATGCCGACCTGTTGTTGATACAGAAATCGTAGAAATAGGCGAGTTTAAGGTCCGAAAAGCGATGAAATGCGATGGAATGCGATGCAAAAGCGGTCCCACGCTTTTCTCTCTCGCACGTACATATTACACATCTTTCTCTTTCGCTTACGTTCCTTGTAAAGTAAGTAAAGTGACCGTACCTGCGCGAGAATGGCGATTGCAAAAGCTTCAAAGTGATGTTAGAACAATGTATGAAAATCTAGTCTCTTTCAACGGAAGCAATCTTCCGAACAGGCCCTCCATTGATATGCTTGGTGTAACCCTAAGTGACCAGTTCAGGTATGGGGGCTCCATCGAAGCCAGAGTAAAGTTAGCGTACTGGGCGTACTAATATAGTATAGTATATAGTGCACAACTGCTAACCCTGTACAAATCGCAAGTGCGCCCCACGGTTGAATTTGGCAGCCACCTCTGGTCTGGAGCTCCAAAATACCTGAAAAATACCCTCAACTCTGTGCAGAAACGTGCGGGACGGACGGATTGCAATCTTTAGAGCACAGGCGTCGGGTGGGAATGCTATCCTTGTTCTACCGGTATTACAATGGAAGATGCTCCGAAGAACTAGCATCATTGATCCCCTCGGCACCGGTGCATAGTCGGGAAACACGCCAAACGCGTGCCCAACATTTGTACACGGTCGACATTTGTCACATGAGAACGGGTCGTTTCTTCGACTCGTTCTTATGTTCAACAGCTCGGCTGTGGAATGATTTGCCGGCCTCTGTGTTTCCTCCTTCCTACAACATAGGTCTCTTCAAGACCAATGTTCATTCCTTCCTCTCCTCAAAAAGACCCTCCACACAGCATCCCAGATGACATAGGCCCTGAGGGAAATTATGTTCCTCAAGGTCTCCTGTGTGGAGTTAACGTAAAAAAAAAGTTAAATAAATGTGTTGACGCAACTATGTATACCTATCTATATACCTTGTTCCATTTCTCTACCCATCCTTTGTTTACCACAATTACCTGTCCCTACTGACAATATTACCTACCGTACAACAATAAAATCAATATGTCAGCGAGTCTGTTAAAAGAAACTGTGCAACGAACACCATTATTCTCTCAGTTTTATATAACATCGACCAGTTTATGGAAGCTTGTGCAGTGAGTGTCTTAGTGCTCCCTCAGACCCATAATATTGAGCCGAACATCAACCATAAGGGGTAAGCCAGTTTCCTTCCCTATTCATCTGTTTACCGTTCCCCATAGTTGTGTCAAAGTATTCACAAACATAACATTTTTTTAAAATATATATTGATACAGTCCACTCCACATGTCGCATTTGCGATACCAAAATGTAAGCTTTAAAAGCTTGACACTAGAACTTTATCGTACAAATATCTACGGAAATACAACACGGATGACAATGAAAATTATTTTGATTATAGGAGTTCGTGCCGAGACCGAGTTGTTAGGCGATCCGTCCTCTCTATATACCCCGGCAGAAAAACGTCGTGATGATTGGTTGGTTAGTTAGTTAGTTTTGCATTCAAAAGTCATTAAAAAAACTTAGAACCTAGGTGACGACATGCTAAATATAATATGCCTAACGATGCTTGTCTTACAAAGGGAGAATTTTATTTAGAACCAAAATGGGAAGAAAAATAAAATTACCAAAACCAAGTTCAAACAAAATGGAAAGTAAAATAAAATTAGCAAGAAAAAACATTTAATAGTACCCCGTACCTTGTTAAATAATAATTTTATTTGCTTATCGCGAGAGCTCATTTAATAACTGCGTGGTTACTTGCCGCCATTAGAACGCTCGGGAGATTACAGCGAGAATTATTGAGTATTCAAACCATTCGACCGTATAATAATCACGTCATAATCCTCATTTTATCTCGATAGAACGCACTGAAGAAATAAACATAAAGACGTGTGTTATGGAAGTGTCCAAGTGCCCGAAGTAAATTGTTTTTTTTCTTTAATTCTTGTGAAATTAGTAATTCAATGTGGCATATTCTCTTATGCTATTTTCTTGTATTCTATTATTTTCGCTCATATTATAATTTGCTGTTTTTCTCTCGTTTTATTTCCTTCGTTGAGTTAGTTCTTCATCTATTAATTAACCAAATACGGATTGTTTCATAGAATTTCAAGAATTTAAATTTGAATAGGACCTGAACATTAATTTTTAATGAGTAAAGTTTTATGAATTTTTATAACTCACTGAAACTACCCGTCTTAACCATCACGCCGATTGGCCGTTATACAATGTTTTGGAATACACTTCAGGTGTACAGCTGGGAAACACGCCTAACATTTATTATTACATTTCTTACATGAGTATGGGTCACTTTTACGACTCGTTCTAGAGTACAACAGCTCGGATTTGGAACAATTTGACAGCCTCTGTGTTTCGTCGCTACTACAACATGGGTCTCTTCACGCATTCATTTCCACATAGAATCCCCAAAGTTGACATAGGCCTTGAGGTAATTTTTTTTAACTTTAACTGATTAACCATCACGCCGTTTCCCCGCAGGGGTAGGCAGAGAGGACGGACCGCAAAACAACTCGATCTTGGCACACACTCCTTGCCTCGTTCACATTCATACATTGTCTCATACACGCTCTTCTATTATTCCGACTCTTCACATGGTCCGACTTAAGTATCTGATTCACTTGGTCGTGCCATGTCTTCATCGGGCGTCCCCGACTTCTTCTACCATTCACATTTGCGTCATATATTCTCATTACACCCTATTCCTCGTACATTCGCTCTACATGCCCAAACCATCTGAGTGTCCCTTTCTTAATCTTATTCATTACGCTTACATCAGCCTTGCATTCTTCGCGGATCTCCACATTTCTCACACGATCGTACATGGTTTTACCACACATCAGGGATCTCATTTCTACAGCATTCAGTCTACTTTCATCCTTCCTCTGCCAGTTCCATGCCTCACTGCCATACATCAGGGTAGGTACCAGCACTCCATTGTGGACGGCTAACTTCGCTTCTTTAGACAGTTTTTTGTTGGCGCCAACGGCGTTTAGTCCTCCGTTAATGGAGTTGCCTGCATTTACCCTTATTTTCCAAAGGGCCTAATAATCTCAATACTAATATTCTAAGACTTGAAACATCCCGACTCAAGTATTCGATTCGATTGATCGTGGCATGTCTATCTTGTGCGTCCCCCGACTGTCTATTATTCATAACACATTATGTGTGTTTCAGAGTTTTTTTATAATTTGTTGGACTGTTCTTACTCAAGTGTGAACAATCTGTAAAAACCTAAACAATTTCATTACCCTGTTTCGGTTTAAGGAGTCGAAAGATCTTATTTCAACAGTGTCAACAGTGATCAACAGTATTTGTAATCACTGATGTAATGTAATTGCAATCAGTATAGATAGTATAGATCACACTTCTATAAATTTTCTGTTCAGTGGCGTGACCCGTTTTCTCTTGTAATAGTGCTGCAAATGGGTTGTTTCAGGAGTGGAAAGTTTCAAGGGGGTAAATGCACCCATTTGCAGAGTTGGAATTAGGTAAACAAAAAACTGACCGCATTTGCAACGCCAACTGTAAAGCGAACCTGACCACTTCATAATTATTTGAATATGGTAAGTCGGTGGTAATAACAGTGGTGCAGCGATAAATAATAACCCTACCACCACTGTGTTAAATAATTGCATCCTAGTTCTAACGTGTTACTTAATTTCAATGGAATTGGAGTAAAAACTAAAGTGCCCACCAAGAAGTTTGTCATACCAATTTGGGAGACCTTTCAATCTTCGGTTGCTCATGATAGTGGGGTGACTTTACCAACAACAATAATATCAATTTAACTAACTGCTGTTGTCGCAACTATATACGTTTCCCTCTAACCCAACCTGTTATCAAAATACCAGTCCCTATCTGACAGTGTGTGGCCAATTTACCTACATGTGTGACATTTGCAATAATAAATCATGGAACAATCAGTCTATTAATGAAGCCCATGCAATGATATAAAAATAGCTCTCTTCGTGCCTTCGACCAAGTATATACTTGGTCGAAGCTTCGTGCAATTTAAAGGGGGAAATACACGTAGCACTAGGTTTTTTAAAATGATTTTCATGACTGTTTTTGGCATGGAAGACATATATATAATTCATTGAAACTTTGAGGTCATTTTATACATCTATTTGAAAATATTGTGAATTTTTTGAAGCATTTTCTCGGAAAATATGAAAATTATCAGGTGCTAGCCATTGAACGTTACCATTAGACGTAGCTATTTGTGTGCATTCTGGAGACCACAGTTTTCATCTCAAATCAATAGGGTTTTGAATTTAATTTATGAACATGTGTTTCTTCTATGTAATGTAAACCTAACTTTTCCCAAAAAAATGAAAATGAAATACTTTACTGTTGTGTAAACAGGAAACCATGATTTGTTGCCATTTTTTTGCAATTAAAAAATACTTTGGATAATGATATTACTACGGATTACTATGCATTAAAATTGCACAACAATATTATAATAAATTAATGTCTATTTGACGTGCAGGTAAAACGGCTTATAAAATTGTATAACAATACATTAATGTCTATTTGTCATATCATATTTACTAAAAAAAGCTTTAGTTTCAAGTAAAGCTCCCACCCTCTAATGTGATTTTATTCCCAAAACACGTTATAAAATTTGCAAAACAATATTATAATAAACCAGCTGACCCGGCCACGCGTTGCTGTGGCTAACGAACACAACTCCATCTACTGGATGGTTACCCAAACTCTTAGCGCACACCGCCATCTGTTGATTTGCATACAAATCAAAGCCACACCGACCGCTTGCCGCGCTCGTCCAACACATACAAATATTCTCCTTCAATTATATATTTTAAAAAATTTAAACAAAATCTTGACAAATTATATACCTAAACCTTCCTCGTGAATCACGTCTATATATTGGTGAAAACCGCATGAAAATCCATTACGTAGTTTTTGAGTTTATCGCTAACAGATAGACAATACGTAGAGATTAATGTCTAATTAAATGAAGAAAATATTAGCGAAACTCAATCGAAAATTATATATAATTAAATTTGATTAAGCATGTATTACAATTTGGGGAAAACTCATTCAGTTAAATATAAAAATAAAGATGAATTTCAATTTGACGTGCAGATAAAATGCCTGATAAAATTGTTCAACAATACATTAATGTCTATCTGTTGTACCATATTTACTAAAAAAAAGCTTCAGTAAAAAGTAAAGCTCCCGCCCTCTATTGTGATTTTATTACCAAACACATAATAAAATAGTACAGCAATATTATACAATTATAATGTCTTTTTGTCATGCAGATAAAACGGCTAATAAAATTTTACAACAATACATTAATGTCTATTTGACGCACAGGTATATTGCAGTTGAATCCAGGCGACTAGCGACTGTCAAATTTGCCTCGGATTTGCCACACCAACGTTTAGAGAGTATAACCAAATTGAACAGGATAAGTGTGTAACTAATTCCGCCATAGCTTCTGCACAAACCCGCCACTCAATAATAACCGCTGCCTCTATTCGGAACAAACCATCCCCTGCATTGGGGCTAAACCGCGATTCCCATTCGCTGAATGTGAGCCAATGAAAGCACTTCAAAGCGAACTCAGAGCGGTGATATTCGCCGCACAAATCATGTGTCACGTTACCAAGTGGAAGTTACCAAATTGCACAGCGCCGTAAAACAGAGAGTTTATAAATTGAAGCGAGTTTTTGCGCAAAGTTGCTCCATAATGGATGTTTGTTTGAATGTTATGGGCGAATGGGGCAGAGTGGAATAATTTTTGATGCGAGGAACTTTTTCACGGGGTAAAATTGATAACTCAAAATGTGACATTCAAGTCTTTGTTATAGTTTTCGAAAAATGTAAAGTATTGCATTACCCTGCATCTGCAAATATTATTAGTATAAGTTAAAAATGTATTACCATCGAAAATATTGAATTTCGGTAGTTTTTAACTTTTCACTTGAATTTCGTTGTCTGTTACTCTGGCTCAATCAACTCTAAAACTGGGATGTGCTTTGAATTTAAGCGTTATTTTCAAATTTGAAACTGCTTGTTAAGACAAATCGACCATTTGGAATAACTTGATAAGTCTTTACACATCAATCTATCTCTTGACGAATCACATTTAGGAAGATCAAATCCTTATAGGTACTACTGCACCACCCACCATCAAATGTTGCTTTTACTTTCCAAAATACACTCATCAAAGAATACATTACATATTTATATTAAAATATTTTTCAGGATTAAATAACATGTGTTCACAATTATGTCCTCTGTGTGCGAACTCTATCTAAATTTCACTTTAAATGGACAATATACAGTGTTAATTTCAAGCGACCTCCCAGGTAAGTATGGTCCTGTTTTCATTAATTTTGAGGCAGCATCGCGTTCATTGGTCAAAATATTGTACATATATTTTCGTATCGGTGATCAATGAACCGGTGTATGCAATTTTTAGCCATAAGTTGTTTTTAATTGTTTGTCTAGCTTGTAGTTTTTTAGATTTTAGAAATGTATCATACGTTTGTACAGCGCCCTTGAGGTGATTTTTCACAAAAAACGGCGCTATATAATTCATCCAAGTATTATTATTACTATTATTAACAAGGTTTCATCTATTGCAGTAACGTCATGAGAAAATGGGATCTATAGGAAGCTACTTTACTTTCACATTTTCCGAGCACTTCTCCGCCACCGCTTAAGAAGTTTATGGCGCAGACTACGCCAATCGAATAATGCGATCATCACCGCCGCCATGACTGCCTGGATGGAGTCCCCCTGATGGACCTCTGGAGACTGGAGACGATGTAAACAGCTGCATGAATTCATTATAGTGTTTATCATCTTTTCAGTTTCATTTGCATACTTCAATATTAGAGTAATAGTGCGCAGTCGTTCGTGTAAAGGAGGAGAATGTAACGATAATTGTAAAATCCTTAAGAAAACCACAGATGTCAAATATCTAGGGATCACTATAGAAAGTAACATGAAATTTAAGAAACATGTCGAAAACTGTGTCAAAAGAATTAGAAAACTTACTTACATATTTATACATTTAAGAAATATCCTAAGTCATTCAAATATTAAAATGGTTTACTTTGCTTTTGTGCAGTCAGTACTGCAGTACGGCATTATCGCATGGGGAAGTATCTATAAGAATAATCTTTATCCGATAGTAACGACACAAAAAATGATCATCAAAGTTATTATTAAAAAAAAAAAAGAATTTTCCCAACCAACGAACTTTTTGAAAAATTTAAGGTCCTACCGGTTTCAAAACTATTTCAAAAAAGCGCTATTTTAACAGTTTTTAAAGAATCTGAAGTGTCCTCAACACGAAGTATAAGACCTAGAACATCTGGGAACTTATATGTACCTAGATGCAACACGACAGCTGCACAACACCATTATGAATACGTAGGCCCAAAGCTATATAACGAATTACCCAATGCAATAAAAAGTGAGAAAAACTGTCTTAAATTAAAAAAAAAACTCGCGTTGTATTTATACAGATAAGCAACAGATTATCTTATTTGTATCGATGATTTTCAGATACAATCTGTTTCCAATATTTTGCTGATATTATATTTCTATAATAATATGTATTTTTCTAATTTTACAATTTTTTGTAATATCTTACAGTATTTTATTTTCATTTTTGTAACAAATTATCTATAAGCAGTTCTAAATATAAGTACATAGACTAGCTCCCCAATTAGACCCGAGAATATTTCTCTACTGATTGGGTAACCATAAAAACTGATAATGTACCATAAAACTGATAATGTAACATTATTATTGTAAAAAAAAAAATAAAAAGTAAAAAAAATAAAAATAAATTTCTCATGTTTTTCATGCTCATTCATTTTTATTTAATTTATGTGTTGTTATTTACTCTTAACCGTAATCCATTATTTGTCTAATTTATTTTGTTTTTTCAAAATATGGAATGCATTGCATTGCACTACCCCTGCATACATTCTGGAATAAACTATTATTATTTGGAGTTTATTACCTATTTACAACATATTTTTTAAAGAAAATTACTTTAGTTGGCATTTTTTATACTTTTTGGTTTGACTGAGGATTAATCTTTCCTCCCCAGGGATTGGAGTCAAGAACACTAAGAACAGAGCCAAATCCCGAAATGGACAGGATCGACATTTATGTCGTACATTAACTGCGAAACGTCACCTTATTTCAGAGAAATAAGTCCGCGTGTGTATATGTGATTACCACCAAAAGAATCCATTGTCATCGACAACGAGTCTTATCAGCCGAGTTTTGGCTAATTTCGGCTAATTTCCACTTCCAAGATTCCATTTTGATTTATTATTTCAGATTATCTACATTATTTTTTTTTCTTTTATTTGGGAGACCAACAAGCTAATAATTTTGCGTGATTTGGTTCGTTTGTTGGAAGCTCGTAGATAGATTCCTTGTAGGAGTCAGTCATGCATACATTCAAGAAAACAAAACAGACATTTGCAACGCATGCCGGGTACTCACTAGTTAAGTCATATTTTGTACACCGGCTATAAGTTGAATAATTAACCATGTTTTACACCAACTAGCGAGTTCCCGGCGTCAATTCCCGGTTTCAGATTATAGAACATGGGTACCTATTTAAAATAAATAATATAATTTTTGATTAGATTGAAAGTATTCGATTTTGATTAGTACTACTGGTACTACCACAGGGAAGTACTTCGATTAAATTCTTTAATTTAAAGAGTTTATTCGAAAATTGAATTTTGATTTAACAATCGATGGTTTGCAAAATGTCAGTCTCAAATTGTGACATTTTTGACAGTTTCGTAAGAGTTTTTGTAATGATTAAAAAAAAAATTCAGGTGTATTGTCATGCGGCCGTAATAATCCAGAAACCTTCGCGAGGGTGGAAAGAGGGTATTTTGAAAGTTTCATACATTTCCTATGCTTAATATAGCAATGCATAGACAACTCACATACATAGAAACATATATTGATTTTTATATTATATAACCAATAGAAAAGGTGTAAAGGTACACGGGCAAAAGGTGGATATGATAAGGTTTGCTGACGATATTGCTATGGTTGCTGAAAGCGAAGAAGAACTGCAAGAGGCCTTAACAACCATGCAAAGCATTCTTCAAAACAATTACAACATGAAGATAAATAAAGACAAAACAAAGCTGCTGACTGTAGGCCGAACGCAACATCAGATGAGAGTAGAGATGTCAGGAGTTCCACTAAAGAACACCAAGGAGTTTGTCTACCTCGGGAGCAAAATAACATGGGACGGTCGGTCTAGCGAGGTCGACGGCGTATACACCAGGCTAGGCTTGCATTCAATAAAAGGTCGAAAATAATAGAATCGAATAATATAGACCTAAAACTGAGAATACTCCTCATCAAGACCTATGTATGGAGTATCTTGATGTACGGCTGCGAAACACGGTGCCTATCCGAAAGAGATAAACGGAGACTAGAGGCTTTTGAGATGTGGTCCTATAGAAGACTATTAGGAATTTCCTGGAGAGACCACATCACAAATGAGGAGGTTCTCCAAAGAATCGAAGGAGGAAGGAAGGAAGGCACCTGCTCAGGACCTTGTCCGAAAGGCGCGCAAGATGGATCGGCCATGTAATAAGACAACAAGGCCTCTTGCATGCCATAATGGAGGGTATGACCGAGGGGACAAACGCTAGGGGACGCCCACGCCGAGAGTACCTGGAGGACCTGCTGGTGGACGTGCGCTGCTCATCATATGCAGACTTCAAAAGAGCCGCACAAGACAGGGAAGAGTGGAAGAAACGTATGGATGAAATTGCTGCAAACCAATCCCACGATTGAAACCAGAGAGAGAGAGAGAACCAATAAATCCGAGATAAGTACAAATTTGTCAATACTTACTTGAGTCCATTATTTATTTATTTACGCCCTTTTACGGGGCTTTTACATAAGTAAGAAATTTACAAATTACATTATGATTAAATAATATATAAATACTATATATTTCTTTAACAAAGAAATATAATAGGTATTTTGCAACGAAATATATAGTATTTATTGTGCATAACTGAACTGCCTCAGCAACAGTATTTTGTATTTGTTTAAAGATAAATTGAAGATGTCCACTGACTTGGTATAATTATTTCCCTCCATTAGTATTCTGGGCAAAGAGGAATACATATGGTAGTTAGTTCCAGAATTTCTGCACTGAAATAAATCCTGACTTCTGGTATTACGTAGTGGAATCCGGAAGCTTATCAATTCAAGCCATACCGGACTATCAACTAAATTATTTAGAATTTTATACAGAAATACCAAATCAGTGAAAATTCTTCTGTCTGACAATTTGGGCATATTCATATCATTTAAAATAGTGTCGTAGTTGCGCAGTGGCAGGGCGCGCCTCTTCACCAAACAGGGAGAATTCACCCCCGTAGTAGATATACGAGTACTAAATATGTGTGTATGTATATATATATTTTTTTAAAATCTTTTTTATTTTTTTTTCTTTTTTATCTAGTAAATCCATTTTATGTAATATATACTTTTATATGGCTGACAGAGTATTGCACTGACCGCTCTGTTCGGCTGAAATAAACAACTTATTATTATTATTATTAACATAATTGCTGAAATACCCATTTTAAAATTTAGAAAGCGAATTATGAATAGTTAAATAATTCGCTTTACAGAGGGGGGTTGCGGAGTAACTATTTGTGATGGCTCGGAGAAGTACGGGTTCCACTCGTAACGGCGGCATGCTTTGCAGTTTAAAATGAATGGTTGTTTGCTGTGAATAGGCAATATTGCCTCATTCACAATGACAAATAATATGTTCGTGCGATATGAAAAGCCAAGTAGGCTGAAGTCGAGCACCACCCGACCACAACAATTGCGGCTTTTGGTGACAAGCCAAAAAATATTAGGCAACGTATTTTGGACTCGGTAAAAATTAACGGGGAAATAAAACGAGGGAATGAAGAGGGCACATGTTTGATCGTTAAGAATTTCAGACAAATGTAGAGCTAAGCGAACCATTATCTAGAAAATATTATGATATTGTTGGATAAAACAGTTTTAGACAGGAACAAAAGAAACTCTGAAAAATAATATTGTAAAGCATGTGTGTATGAGACGATAAACGGACCAAACACAATACTTTTGAAAAATTAAATATAATCAAGAATAATTTGGTAACCTAGGTTAGGGTTTCAATTTGGGAGGCAGGAATGGGTACCGCCGCCCGGGATCTTTTATTGGATAACCAATACCTCTGCCATAGGTCACCCCAAGTGGTTCGCTACGTTTGGTGATTTAGCAGGGGTGCCCGGGTTCATGGGGTGAGGTTTGTCTAGGTCTTGGAGGCAGATGACCAAGACACACTGAACCTCAGATTCCTACCCACCCCTTAAACCCTTTTTCCTTCCCAGAACTCTCCTCTCCTTCTGTTCCTTAAAAAAACTCTCCACACAGCATCCCCAAAGATGAAAATAATGCCCTGACGGAAATTTTTTTTTTCACTTCTTTTCTTTTTTCAGTAAACTTTTTGAAGTGAAAAATAAAATTCTTTAGCACCGTTGTGATTTGAAACTCGATGAAACGAAAAAGCGACACTAAAAAGAAACAAACACATACATCCAAAGGATTTAGACTGCGAGAGAATGAGATAGACTAATCGGTATCCTCTTTGTGCGGGGATTCGTAGCCTATCGGTCTCCTCCTTGTGCGATGCTTCGTAGTTTCCCTACTCTTTTCTTTTAGTTTTCTGAAGGTTTCACTTCTAAAAAACTGCACAAATTTTTGTTTTTTGAATTCTTTAAAGTTTTTATTAACAAATCTTATGTTTTCTAGTAATTTATTAAATAATTTGTTCTTAGGTAGGTATTTGTAGTTCTGCGGATCCAAAGTTTTTTACATAAACCTTTCGGTGTAGCGTAACACGTTTATTATAATTACTATTAAACCCAGAAGATAGGTGGAATCTTGAGGGCAATCGGCCAACGTGAAAACCCCAAGACCCCACTGAGAAACAGCCTGGGTTCTCATTGCCTCGCAAACTCTGGGCCGCCATCAATAGGATAAGGTGCTCCCATAGCCGTTGTGCTCACATGATGCATAGATGGGGCCTTAAAGAGTCGGCGATGTGTGAATGCGGTGCGGTGCAGACCACCGAACATGTGGTCAACGAATGCCCGCTCCATTTATTCCCCGGCGGGAATGGTGAGGTCCACAGGGCAACGCCTGAGGCCCTAGACTGGCTCGCAGATCTAGATGTTCCCCTCTGACCCCCCACCTTACGAAAGAAGAAGACTATTCAAATCCTTTTATGAGAGTTCTGGCGTATTATATCAGTTAAAACCCTCGTGGAATAGACACCTAAATCTATTTATTTCTATAAAAAAGAAAAACTTGCGAGTGTGCGAGCGTGCGGCGTGGATTTGATTTGTATTCAAATACAGTTTATGATGAAAATACGCCTGGTCTTCAAATCTAGAGGAAGGCCACTGTTTGGTTCTGAAACAGTTTTTAAAAACAAAATCCATATTCCCCAAGTCCTTCCATCAGTCATTTATTCCTTTATTTTCCTCCTCTCCTTTAAGTCCCTACTTAGTTACTTCAAAAGGAAAATAAGAAGATGTTTTCACATCTACGTGGATGACGACCTCCGTAGTCCAGTGGGTAAGACTCTTGACTCACAATCCGGAGGTCGCGGGTTCGAACCCGGCATGCGCAAATAAATTTTATTTGATTAATTTGTGTTATTTCACAATTAATTCATTAAAAATAATATATAGTATATTTGCGGCATGTTCCAGAGTGGAAGATACTATCAGTATCGCCCTGGTGTAAGACCACCATTCAGAATTGAAACGTTGCTTGAAAATGGCTTTAGCCGTGTTTAGTGACCAGATCTGAATAGCCAGGTACTTCTCAACCTTCCTCTTCCCCACCTCCTTCCCCTCCCCGCTACCTTCAGCCTCACAACATACCCCAATTGGGGATGCCATAGTCTCACTGGCTCCAGACGGGAGCAGTTGAGATTCTTGTGCGGTATTCACTGTAAAAAAAAAAAAAAAAAAACTCATTTCCAAATTGAAACAAAAATTTAAAATTAGTTACTCTTGTTATGTTGAAAAATCGAAGTGACATCGCTCACATCTCGCCATTGAACTCTCGCTAATAATCGCTAAATTACTAATCAATATAATCCCAAAGTGTCGGTAATTGTGACCTTGCGTTGTGCCGTTATTGTGGGAAGCTGCCAGCACCAGGATCGATCCTGAAACAGTGGAAGAAGTCATCAAACGTAAGGGACTTATTCCTTCCATCTCCCAAATCCTGTGATTGAGTTTTCATAACGCAATCAATTATTGTCTTGTATCAGCATAATTAGATTTACAGTCCATATCTTTCTTGTGTCGCGGCATCGGTCGTGACAGCCACTGTCTACATTATATTTCGAAAAAAATTGTGTAAAGTCCGGGTTACGCCGAGTAGGTACTTCAGCTATTGTTTATTCACTATCGAATGAAACTTACAAAGCCTTCCCTAATTATAAATAATGCAGTGTTCTAATGTGAGGCAAGCCCGAAATTTCAACACTTAAAGTACCCTGATTTTGGTAAAATCCGAGTCCGTGGGATGCGCTTCTGTAAACCTCTTCTAATCCTTAATAAGCCCTCGCATAAATTCCTAATGGAATGAAGTAGTTGCTACCGGTAACCTATGATGCAATTAGAATAACTAATGAATTAAATAATGTAGAAATTACTCTGTTCCTATAAACGAAACTTTACTTTTAAGTATTAAGATTACTATTTTTGAATGAAGCTATAACTTTAAGCTTTGTGGTTATCCATTATAGAAAAATGAAGCAATTCAACTTTGTTTGAACCACTTATATAATGAGTAAATCCGACCGGTTTCAGAACAAATGATCCTTCTTCAGGGCAAGCGTATACTAATTTGACAGTTTCGAAATATGGATGGGAACAATGTTTTATTATGGTAGGGGTGGAGCCGTTGCTAGTTATTAACGTAGAGTGGGTGGGTAGGTATTAATGTAGAGTGGGTGGGTAGGGGAACAAATCCATGATTGGGCTATAAGACAATATTTTTTGTTTGTTGATAATAGATTCATTATTTTTAAGGGATTTTTTAATTTCCAAGGCTTCTAAATTATCTAAACATTTTCCTTTATGATTAATATGAAGAATATTTATCCCTGTATTTTTTTTTTCAAAACTATGGTTATTTTCAATAACTTAGAAGCCTTGGAAATTAAAAAATCCCTTAAAAATAATGAATCTATTATCAACAAACAAAATATTTGTTCCCCTACCCACCCACTCTACATTAAGATGAAGCCATAGTAAATAATGCAAAATCATATGTTTTTGTTTTGAAAATTTGACCGCTTAGAAGTATTATAGATGCTTCAATTAAATACTGGGTGTAGAACATACCTTGGCCCTTAAAAATATCGGTCATTTTTTTAATAAGTCTTTTAATAAGTCTATAAAAAAATAAAGTATAAGGTCTAAAAAACACACTTTCAAGTCCAAACTCTTCTATTTATAAACCCTTTTTCGGATATGGTTTTATTGTATAATGTTGCAAATTCAGTTTATTTTATAATAATCGCAAAAAAAGTTGATATTTACACCCGATCTTTCAAAAATAAAATAAAATATGCATTTTCGCGTTGTTATTTTACAATACGGCCGCTAGTCGACGAATTCGGTTTTTCAAAGTGAACCCTATGGCGTCCACCGAAGAACTACTGTCCACGCCACAATCGCCATACCTCAGTCACGCCCCGAACGGAGCGAAAGATGGACGCGTGCCTCCACGTCGCTTGATTTCGTGAAATCAATTTAAAATTTCCGTTTTATTACAATAAACAATGCGTAAAAAGGGAGTTAATGTTTTTTTACAGGTTTTTACGAAATCAACCTGTAATTTTTTTTTTCTTAAATACCTTTTCCAACGTTTCCAAAAGCTTTTTCTTAAGTATTTTCAAACTCCTCCCATAAAAGGGCGTGAATTCCGATTTCGATTTTTTTCCTGAACTATTGGATCGCCTTAATATCTAGCAACGGCTCCACCCCTACGAATCCATATTTCGAAACTGTCAAATTAGTATACGCTTGCCTTGAAGAAGGAACGTTTGTTCTGAAACCGGTCAAGTGGTTCAAACAAATTTGAATTGTTTCATTTTTCTATTAAGATTACTAATTAATAGAGATGGACCCACTAGTCGGAAAAGCTGACTATCCGGCTACATTTATAGCTGGCGAATAGTCGGCGATTAGTCGACAGAAGATGCCGACTAGTCGACACATTATGAGCTTCAGGAAGACAGGAAAGAAAGTAAATAAATCGCCAGTACTTACACGTTTTACATATTGAATAAAGTCAGTCTAACAAGAATAAAGTCAGTCAGTCAGTCTAAGAATAAGGTCAGTCTAACAAGAACAGTGCATACTACCAAACTATAATTTGAAATTTAGTCAATGAAATGTTTTAAATTTTTAAACCGGCGTTTTTTTCGTGTAGTCAGCTAGTCGGCCCATCTCTATTAATTGACTTTATCGATTATTTATCACTACTTACTACCATGTTTTTTTAATTTTTTTTTATTATTTATTTAATTTATGTACATAATACATGTTTTATGTTATAAAGGAATATAAAAACAGCCTTTCCTCGCCATAAAGAGGCAAGGCCCTTGTGTTTGGTGAGGGAATTCATCCTCAATAATATGAAATCATGTAAGTAAAAAAAAAAAATATTTCAAAAAATAACAAAAGGATAAGTAAGAAAAACTCAACATTTATCAATAATAGAAATTTCAAGATTTAAAAGAAATAATAATAATAATAATAGATATGAACACTTATAATAGTTTCAGGAAATTTTTCAATTTAAGTTGGAATTTATGATTATTTTCGATAACTTTTAAATCTAACGTCAGGTTCTTGAAATAAGTTATTTCTTTATTTATTTATTGTTCTTATACGCCCGTAGGGGCTTTTACATAGATTATGTATAATAATATTTAAGATATCGAGGATTACACATACATAGAATTTATATCAAACGTTATAAAAGTGAAAAAACTTTTAAGAATATACAAGTAGTTTTTAAAGAAAAAACCACTTGTATATTCTTGCTTAAAACTGTGAAATATTTTAAACAAACTAACTAACTAACTAACTAACCATCACGCCGTTTCCCCGCAGGGGTAGGCAGAGAGGACGGACCGCCAAACAACTCGGTCTTGGCACACACTCTTTGCCTCACTCACATTCATACATCGTCTCATACATACTCTTCTATTATTCTGACTTTTGACATGGCCCGTCTCAAGTATCCGATTTACTTGATCGTGCCATGTCATCCTCGGGCGTCCCCGACTTCTTCTACCATTCACATTTGCATCATATATTCTTTTAACACTACTTTCTTCGTTCATTCGCTCTACGTGCCCAAACCATCTGAGGGTCCCTTTCTTAATTTTTCTCATTATACTTACATCAGCCTTACATTATTTGCGGATATCCACATTTCTAACACGATCATGCATGGTTTTACCACACATACGTCTCAGGGATCTCATTTCAACAGCATTCAGTTTACTTTCATCCTTCCTCTGCCAGTTCCATGCCTCACTGCCATACATCAGGGTAGGTACCAGGACTCCATTGTGGACTGCTAGTTTCGCTTTTATTGAAAGTTTTTTATTAGCTCCAACGGCATTCAGTCCTCCATTAATGGAGTTACCGGCATTTACCCTCCTTTCAATATCTCTATCAGCCTTCCCATCTCTCGTAAACATACTACCCAGATGGTTGTGTATGTGTTGCAAAAGAATGTTATATTTTGTCTAGTATTCCTTGTCGGTACATGGAGTTTAATACTAGAAACGATGGCAGGGCTGTCAATTAGGTACCTAATTATACCTAAATAGAGGGTATTTTGAATGTGCTTGGTACTAAATTTTGGGATTTTAATATTATTCTGATATCTTGCTGATATATTTTTTATTAGGAACAGTATTATATTAGGAACATGTTTTATTACTGGCACTTATCGTGTATTTATTTGTAAACTGCATTATGTATGAGCATAGAAATAATTTAAAAAACATTTTGACATAAATAATGATTCGGTCGCGACTTGCAAGCGCCTGAATCGGTTCGCGACAATCCGCTGTATCGGCAGTCCGTGGCAGTCTATAGAAGTTCACGGAGGAGAAATCATGCAACGCTTAATTAGAAAGTGCATGCTGCAGGTCAGAGTGCGGCCACTTCGTTCCGGGCACTAATTCCGGACGGAAACGGCCAAAAACAGATCTTTCATTAGCCGCGGGGGAGTCGAGACCACAAAACGGTGGAGAAACGAGAATATGGTGCTTCAAGTGATCGGTTATGGAATCAATTAGTATTCTGATTGTGAGTTTATTAATAACTAACTAACTAACTAACTAACTAACTAACTAACTAACTAACTAACTAACTAACCATCACGCCGTTTCCCCGCAGGGGTAGGCAGAGAGGACGGACCGCCAAACAACTCGGTCTTGGCACACACTCTTTGCCTCACTCACATTCATACATCGTCTCATACATTCTCTTCTATTATTCTGACTTTTGACATGATCCGACTCAAGTATCTGATTCACTTGATCGTGCCATGTCTTCCTCGGGCGTCCCCGACTTCTTCTACCATTCACATTCGCGTCGTATATTCTTCTTACACTACTTCCTTCGTTCATTCGCTCTACATGCCCAAACCATCTGAGGGTCCCTTTCTTAATACAATATTAGGAGATATAGGGTGGGGACAGACAATACACAAGTACCGTTTCAGGTAGTTGTTCATGAATAACTTATCAAATATCAAAAGACTCGAAGAGATCATAGTTAACCTACTTCCTTACATTTTTCAGCTCGTATTATAACACCAGGTGTCTCAAAAATTATCGTTTTTTTTTCGAATTTCTTTTAAAATCTTTTTTTTTTGCAAAAGATGAACGCTTCTCTCATTATTTCTCAGCCCTTTTGTGTGTTATACAATGTAAATTATTTAAAATAACCAACAATATGTTTTGAATAAAAAAAATACTTATTATAACTGATCCATAAATATTGGCCGACTCTTTTCATTCAAAGACTAGCAGACCCGGCCACACGTTGCTGTTAACGAAACACAACGCTATTACCCAACCCTTATAAAATCCGACCCTTAAAAAAAGTGTTAAAAGAATATATGATGCAAATGTGAATGGTAGAAGGAGTCGGGGACGCCCGAGGAAGACATGGCACGATCAAGTAAATCAGATACTTGAGACGGGCCATGTCAAAAGTCAGAATAATAGAAGAGTATGTATGAGACAATGTATGAATGTGAACGAGGCAAGGAGTGTGTGCCAAGACCGAGTTGTTTGGCGGTCAGTCCTCTCTGCCTATCCCTGCGGGGAAACGGCGTGATGGTTAGTTAGTTAGTCTTATAAAATCCACACCACCCGCTTGCCAGCTGCCCACTGCCCGCTACCCACTGCCTGAATTGAATATTTGAATTTCTTGGCTTTTCTCTACCATAATAAGCATGTATTATACATATAAACCTTCCTCTTGAATCACTCTATCTATTGGTGAAAACCGCATGAAAATCCGTTGCGTAGTTTAAAGATCTATGCGCACATATATTTTGAGCGACTTCATTTTATACTATGTAATGATGTGCTATTTCTATTTAATTAATGAAACGGTTTTTTGTTCCTCCTGAAAACGTGTCTAAAATGAGATATAATTTTTTTTTATATTCTATAATATCTGTATTCATTTTATAAAAACAGTATATTAGGCACCGGTGCCGAAGGGATTAATGACGTTAATTTCTCAGAGCATCTTACATTGTAATATCGATAGAACAAGGAAAGCATAAGTCTGTCTGATGTCTAAAACTTTTAACTGAACAACTGTCTTTATAATAATCTCCTAATAGAAATGAACCATTCTCAAATAACTAGAAAGCCTCTTCTGTCACTTGTAAAATGCAGAGAAAATCGATATTATTCTGAAATTCTATTATTCTGTAATTTTCTATTATTCTGTATTTCATATACTTAATGTATTTCTGGAGTAGACCGATATATTCCTTAATATTTAAAACCAATACTTACTCTATCGTCTCTGTAAGTAAAGCCTTCTATTTCCAGCTCTGATCACATTTTCCAGTATTGTCAAGTCTTGGGTCGATAATGTTCCTGTAATGTCGGCTGTCTTTATCTAGCTTTTTGTCCTAATGCAATCATAGTAGTTTAAAATATGATAGAGTCTCGATATGGCCAATCTCAACAAATAGATTTGCCCGCTTGTGCCGTGTTATCTTTCCAGGATATCTGCGAATCTTTCTTCCGCAATGGATAAAGAGTTTCCTAACTTTCTAAATCTAAAATACAAATCAAAAGCTATGATATCTTGGTTTTTTTTTCATCGTAGGCAGGGTAGGCGTACTAGAGGGTGGCAGGGAGGGCGATTATCGCGGTCAGAGGGTTGGATAAGCCTGATTGGTCTTGCGGCCAAACTTTGTTTTCGAAATAAGCGAAATAGGAACAATAGCGAAACGAAAAGTGCGAGGTTTACTTTAAAATTTAAGGAATTCAAAATCAATCTTCATCGCCGCAGGATAAATGGAATTCTTGAGAAGCAGATTAGATTACACTATTCCCCTGCATAACAGTAAAAAAATAAGTTAAGAGTTTCTAATCGGTAAAAAATTATTGATGTTTTTAGCATTTTGTTTTCGTTTGACAAATGAATGTCTGATCATGATTAAATTTTTGTGCGTAGACTGCGCCAATCGAAGAATGCGATCATCACGCCTAGATGGAGTCCCCCCTGATGGCCCTATCGAGACGGGAGACGGTGAAATACCCTCCGGAAACGGCTGCTTGCATCCATTTAAGTGTTTCAATTTTTTTCAGTTTTATTTCTAATGCTTATTCGTATTTCTATTTAATTTATGTGTTATTTACTTTTTTACATAATATTATTATTTATCTCTCTATTGTTATTTCAAAATATTAAATGTATTTATTGCATTGCACTACCCCTGCATACATTCTGGAATAAACTATTATTATTATTATAACTTGCGGGTACAATTCACAAAATTCACAAAATTAAACTGACTTGCGGGTATTTAGAAATATTACGACTAAATATCGTCTAAAATAAACAAACGACGAACGACGATTGTTGTCTGTGGCCTAAGATAGGGAAAGGAATTGAAGGAATGCAAAATCTTTGGCTATTTTATTACCTTCAAATCATTGGTAGGTACCAAAATCCGCGCAACTAATAACAAATCAATAAAATGACACAACCACGTATATGGCTCACATCCAAACGCGCCAACGGTAATAAACCGAAAATTAAAACAAAGGATCAGTTGCCGTTAGGAGAAAGATAAACCCAAACGGTCAGTAGTTGATGCCGTACAATTTCCGCAGTTAAATTAAGACTAAGGATAAGTTACAATAATTGAACCGACGCACGGCGGGTAGCTTTGGTTTGAATACTTAATAGGATGTAAATCAGGTTAGGGATTTTCAAGGCTCCTGCGAATTAAGCACTTAATACCTTGCGTATAATTATTGCGAATTAAAAATTAAAAATATATTTTATTCTGTTTTGTTGTCTTCGCTCAGAAGACGCCCGGGGCTTTGACATTGTGAAGATATCAATGTGGGTGGTAGATATTATTATTTCGAGGTTGACCTTTAAAAGGTAGTAAAAATTTTATCTTTATCTTTACGACCTAAAAGACACCCCTCCGGGTTTCTAATGAGCCCCTAAAATTGAGAAGTATTGTCTGTGACAGTAAAATAAACGCTGGAGAACAGTGGGATAAAAACTTGGATGTCAAAGTTTAAATAATCATTCTCAGCAAAATTTTACGTTATAATTTAAGTTTTTTTTTAACATTAACCCCACATTAGAAACATAAATTATCTCAAGGCCTATGTCATCTTTGAAGATATGATGTGGGAGGTCCTTTTGGGGATAGGAAGGAGTAAAGGAGTGGTTCTTGAAGAGATCTATGTTGTAGGCTGGCAAAATCGTTCCACAGCCGAGCTGGTGAACTCAGGAACAAGTTGTAGAAGGGATTCGTTCATGTGACAAATAATGTGAACCGTACACATACGTTGGGCGCGCGTTTGATGTCTTTCCCGGCTATGCACCGTTAACAAGGGGATCGATGAAACTAGTTCCTCGGAGCATCTATCATTTAATACCGGTAGAACAAGGACAACATATACCTCCTACCTGAGGCCTATGCTCAAAAGATTACAATCCGCTTGTTAAAATAAGGAAATCTATCAAACGAAAAGCCCGTTTCTGCAATAGAGTCAAGGATTTTTTCAGGTATTTTCGGACTCAAAACTGAAGTGGGGCGCACGGCGCACTTCAATTTGACAGTATCTGCGGGTCATGTACAGTACGCCCAGCTTCTGAGAGGCTAACTTGGGCTGGCTTCGATGAAGCCCCCTTACCTAAGCTTACCATACCTGGGTACCTAGCACAATATACAGTGTTAATTTCAAGAGACCTCCCAGGTAAGTATGGTCCTGTTTTCATTCATTCTTAGGCAGCATCGCGTTCATTGTTCAAAACATTGTACATATATTTTCGTATTGGTGATCAATGAACCGGTGTATGCAATTTTTAGCCATAAGTTGCTTTTAATTGTTTGTCTAGCTTGTAGTTTTTTAGATTTTAGAAATGTATTATAAGTTTGTGCAGCGCCCTTAAGGTGATTTTTCACAAAAACGGCGCTACATAAATCATCCAAGTATTATTATTATTATGGTAGCAGGTTTTATCGGAAATGTCGGCAACTTGTCAATGATCCCGAGCACGACTGCAGGCGGCTAATGAAAAAATAAAAGTTCACGTCAAATTGTTGTTTGTTCGTTACCAGCCTGCAGTCGTGCTCGGGAGCGATGACAAGTTATCGACATTTTCGATAAAACCTATATCGATCGACCATGCAAGGTACCCTGAGCTTATGGTTACACCAAATATATAACGATGGCAGATATTTTGGGGCTTCCGCTGAAGGAGACTTGTTGATTGTACACAGTAAACCATTTTCCAATTTACAATTAGGAGGATGAAATGCAACTGCTCTGTCTTGTAATACACTCCTTGCTTAATCCACATTGATACTTCGTCCGATACATACACTTATATTATTCTTACTCTTAAGCATAGGGATTCGAACCCGTAAATCTGCCGAATCAAAGTAAATCGCGCAGCCCATTACGCTACGGAGGTCGTTCGTAGATATTAGAGCTGAAATAAAAGTGACCATTTCACTGAGCATTAATGCTGATACAGAAAAGGAGGACTAGCTACGTTAACAAAAAGAGCAAAAAATTTAACAATTTAAAATTTAGTAGGAAATTCGTTTGGTGAAAATTTTCAAAGTTATATTTCCAGGGAAAATCCCCGTTGGAAAACGTCAGCTACAGGAAATGGAATTTTCTCGTCAGTTGTTCAGCGGGCGGAAGTAATAAGTGCGACGGGATACACTATTTAACAATAAACCTAATAACAACAAAAAAACACACTACAACGATATTGTGATGAAATTGTAGCAGCAATTATCAGAGACTTGTTAATCGTAACCCAGTGGGAAAATCTTGTACACTTCGGTAGGCATAAATACGAATGGATCAAAGTCGAGTCTTGCCTCATTATTTTTATGTGACACCACACGAGATCGTCCGTATCTGTACATTGTAAAGGTAACTAACTGTATCGCCACCTTGTTGGGCAGGGTTTTCAGGGGCTGTTGGAAGTGATTTATTAATAACAATAATAATTGGATAATTTGCAGAGCACCAATTTCGCGCTGTACAATTTCGGACTTGAAATTCGACCGAGTTATAAGTTAAGGAGGAAAACAGATGCCGGTACCTCCTTCCATTATACAAGCCGAATAACACAAAAATGATTCGAAGATACGGAGCAAAATCAATTTTTTTTCAATTTAGGGGGTGGGCATGGGTACCGACGTCTCGGGCACCATTTATTGGATAACCAACACCTCTGCCGTAGGTCACCCCAAGTGGTTCGCTACGTTTCAGGTGTGCCCGGGTTCATGGGGCGAGGTTTGCCCGGGTCTTAGGGAGAGAGCATGGCCCTTTGACTTCTCCAGCAGTACTCTCTCGGAACATCGCCTTGCACCGCAGTGAGATGGATTCATAAGTCCGTCACTCCTGGACACCCTGACCTCCAGATTCCTACCCACCCATATCTCCCTTTTCCTTCCCAGAACTTCCTCTCTTTCCTTTCCTAAAAAGACCCTCCACAAAGATGACGCTTAGGGGAATTATTTTCCTCGGGTCCTCCTATGTGGAGTTAATGTAAAAACAAAAAAAAAAACTGTGAACGGGTGTCGTTTGGCGCACTTGGGCGCAATTTGAAACAAAATTATGAAACAAAGGTTATTTTTTATTTATTTTTTTTACATGAAACGACAAAAAAGTGAGTCGGCGATATCGTTTATAGAATGTATTTGGAATATATATCATTTATTTGTTTAATACAATATATGGGTGTTTTTATTTTTTTCGTTATCATAAGTAATTTAAGCAAGAAAAAAGGAAGATGAGCCATTTTTAAAACTTTTTTATGTTTGCATTTAAAATTTATATATTTCAAAAATCTTGTTTATTTCGAATTATAAAATTTTAAAGCGTATTTTATCACCTTTGAAAAAGAGTTTTGTTTTCGGATGCGATCAGAAATATTCCATTTATTTGGATTTTATTGCAAAGCGCAAAATATTTTGACTTTCCATTACTTTATAGATTCTAGAATCTAGAATATTAAATTACAGTTTCCACTAATAATCGGCCGTATTCGCCCTGTGTCTGTCTCATATTTTGTCATCCCATTGCCTCTAAAACTAAACAAATATTTATTAGTCTTGAGATACCGTTTATTTTACTCCACGATTTAAATCCAATATTAAATTTTAACGAGACCTTCAAATCATTATTGTCTGCTGTTGAAATTAAATCAAATTATCTCATTTTGCACAATTTAACCTTGCGCAATATTAACTTATAGAGAAAGTTTTTTGCAAAGTCAATATTTTCAATATAATGAAAGATTCTCCGTGAGAGTTGACGGAGATTGGCGGAACGATTAAAATGACAAAGGCATTATTAAAGTGATAAAGGAGAAAAACGTAGGGGGACAATAACTATCAATGAAGGAGGATAGAGTGACACAAGCAATGAATGAATTAACATATACTTGTTGGAGATTGGATTTACTGGTGGCATTAATGAACCACTAATGAAAAACGAAGGAGGTTGACTTAGTTTGTTTATGCAGATTGATTGCGGTTTAAAAGCCTTCGGAAGGCTTTATAGATGACGCCCACTTCAATCTAATCATCTAGAGCAGGGGTCTCAAAACTTTCCAGCCTTAGGATGATACCGATTACTTCAGCAAGTTCCAAGGGCCAAAACAGTTTTAATTTTCCTGCCATTATCTATAATTTTTAGACTAGTCGCCGAGTACGCGACCTGAGCGAGTACACGCTTGTAAAATTCGCTACTTCAATAACTATTAAGTTGTACTATATTATCACGACTGCGACACTTAACGATATCTGGTGGCTTTTGCGAAAATAGGTAGTGGAAGAATTCTCTATTCATCGCTAACAAATAGCGCTAGTAGACCTTTTTCGCGAATAACCTCGTTGGTTCGAGAAACTTATTTACAGATTAAGTTAGACTAAGTTAACCGATGAGCATCGAAAATCTCTTTTATTAATTGGTACAAATAAAATTAGTCTAAAACTACAACTATTAACGTGGAAAATCATAATTACATAAATCTCATTAGGGAACGTACCCATACTACGTGACACGTTTAGGGGGGGGGGGTCTTCAAAATGTCACGCTCCATACAAATGAGCGGCGGGTTGCTTAGGTTTTTGGTCACCGGGGGGGGGGGGGGGGGTTAAAAATTGCACAAAAAGTTGGTCACGTAGTATGGGTACGTTCCCTTAGTATCAAGAGTTGGGCACTCAAAGCTTCTTTATACTGTTAATGTATTCTTTATAACAAAATAAATTAATACATTTTATATGTAACTAGCAGACCCGGTCACGCGTTGCTGTGGATAACGAAACCTTTATAACTTACAATTAAATCCAATCCACACCGCTCGATTGTCAGCCCGTTGCCCGCTGCAGCTTGGCCAGATATATTATGTATTTCAACCAATTTACACAAAACATTGACAAATTATATAACATACCTAAAAACCTTCCTCATGAATCACTCTATCTAGACAGAAAAGATTTAAGGACAGCGTGAGCGACTTCATTTTATCCTCGGTAAAGATAATGTTTATATGTTATTGTTTATAATGTTAGATGGATATACATTTCAATTATTTGTTAGTTACTATACTTAAGTTCAATTTTCTGCGTTACAGCGTATTTGTCATTAAGCTTTACCAAGTTTTTTCGATTTTATTTACTTGCTAACTATCATTCTGTGTTTTTTATCTAACTTATCACAATAAGCGATTAGCTGTCGCGGGCCTGATTGATGACACTGGTTATTTTAGCTGTTGCAGACCGGATTGATGACACGGGCGGGACAGATTTGGCCCGCGGGCCGTAGTTTGGAGACTCCTGAACTCTGACTCCTGTGAAGGTTACTTTCAGAACAGATATTACGACTTGTACACTGCCTACTTGCTTTTTAATGCGTACTCGTATTTTTATCCTGTTCCAGATGTTTCCGTCATTATATAAGGGGTGTAAATATATTGATAATCCAGGGGAAGATTTATGAAAAACGTGGTATATAAACACGCCGTACCTCGTGGCTGTAATTGACGTGACCGTTACGAGTAGGTACACTTCTTCAACTTGGGAGGCTGGTACCACCGCCCCGAGAACTATTTATTTGATAAATGACACCCCTGATGTGATCCCCAAGTGGTTCGCTACCATTGGAGACTCAACAGGGATGTCCGCGTTCATGAGGGTTTGGGTCTTGGCGGCGGTGGTATTAGATGCTAAATCACACATTTTTTCTCTTTTTCATTTTTTTTTATTTATGATCGTACATGTAAAATATCTCAATTAATCAATATAATAAATGTTACAATCGTTTAAAAAAAAACTAAAACGTTTACACAACAGAACTAATAGATCGTCGGCAATTTTTGAATTTTATGTCTCTCTTAAAATATTCATTTCTCGGTGTATAGACATAAACAAACCAGCCACGAAAGGCCATCAAACCGGACAGCACAAATAAATCAAATCCAAGACCGGGGACAAATAAAACTAAATAAAAAACATCCCCTATTGACAGTCGAAAAACAATGTTTCACTTTGACGAAAATTGCCAATTTTCCGAGAATTTACGATTGCCGGAGAAACGATAATTTATTCACAAATAATAATACAATAATAATATTTTGATAAAGTTTCTCCCCAGACAGGAATCGATTCATCTCCGAAATAAAACAATATTTTAGAAATTGTTTAGGACTTTTGACAAATCCTTGAGGGATTCCGCGGCTCCTGTACGGAACCGGAATGAGCGGATGATTTAGAATATTCTCGGTTGATTAACTTCGCGGGGAAAACAAAGGCCATAATATTATTTGTCGTCTAAATCTTTTGGATAACGGAATCATCATTTTCTTTTTAATTATAAATCTTATTCTGGTATGACCTTGGCCTGGTTAAGGGCGAAATTGCTTTGTCGCGCTAACAGCCGAAATTACGAAAACTTTCTTTTTCTCAAAAAGCTATTGTTTTAATTTGTATACAGATCAAATTTAAAAAATATATATGCATATATACTACAGTACAAGAATGTACTTGTACCTTGTACCAACCCAGCCATTCGAATTTCCAAAAGAATAACGGTCAATTGGTATGGGAAACATTTATCATTTATTTATTTGCAAAAACAGTATTACAACGAATACATTGCAAAAGCGGTAAAGAAAATTACAAAAACACTTTTTAGCATAATAAATGCATTTACATTTGGGAAAAAAATTTACACGAAGGTACACACAGCTGTTGAAGCATAAATAATATTTGTTCATATGAAGCGGATACTTTGTGATGTGACATTATTAATTTAAAATAAAACAATAACTTTGTAAACACCACTTTTATTTTTATACTTTATGCCGACCGGGTTTCGCTACAACCGTAGCTTCATCAGGGCAGTATAATACTCTACTAACATTAGGTTACATTTGTGTTATAATATATATTTTACCAAAAATGGGCTGGGCTGGACTCGTCAAGTGGAGGAGGAAGAGGGAGGCATAGATGGAGAATTGGGAAGGGAACGGACGTGTTCTTTATCAATAGGGAACAATCTTAGTATGGGACTTTTATTTAAATTAAGTTGGTTATTTACTACCTTACTATTAGTGTTTATGGCTTTCCTAAGTTCAAGTGCCTCTAAATTATCCAACCTTATACCGATGTCGTTTTTATGAATAAGTTTGGCGCCAGCGTTTTTGTCAAATTTATGATCGTTTTCAATCAAGTGGTTTGCAAATTCTGAAAATCCAGAGCTGTGTAAACATCGAATACATAAATAATAGTTCACACAAATTCGTTGAAGGATATGTGGCAAATATCCACATTTCCTGCGAGGCAGTTAATTAACCTAGTGAGTCTTCCCAGGGGCATCACCACTGGTTCTACACATCTCCGGGACATAGAATCCTATTTTAGCTAGAATGACTGATATTGATAAAAAAACAATTCACAAGCTTATAAGCCATTAGCAGTAATGCGACATCCCTTCTGAAACTAAGGCTGCAGATATCCAGCATTCTAGAGATAAATGCTTTTGGAAACAGCCATGAGTAAAAACCTATCTTTCTGATACTCTCGAGAATGCTACATACTAAGCTAAATTAAAGCAGCCTTATAACTGCAAGGTTGGCCAACTCTTTTGTATTGTGTATGACCAAACCCAATATTTTTGTGGCTGTTTTAATAACCAACACTTGATCACACAACCAACATCTCTGCCACAGTTACCCAAATGGTTTGCTACGTTTATAGACTTATCAGAGATGCCGGGTTTTTGAGGGTGAGGAATGTCCAGGCGACAAACAAACTCCCAGATTCCTACCTACCCTTCATACCTATTTCGAGCTTGTATTCGTAAAATACTAATAATATTTCTTTATAAAGTTTAACTCATTTTCTTTCAAACTTTTCAACATTGGCATATGAGTCAATCAGTTAGTCACAGGTGTGCTAATTATTGACATGGCTTTGTGATTAAACGCCCACATTACAAGTACAGGATAATTAATGACTAATTAACTTAATATTACCTTACCCTTTGATAGATACCTGACAATAATGAAAGTCAGCTTACTTCCCCACTATTTCGGAGTGCTGACATAAATCAATATAATTTAACAACTGAGATCATAATCTGATGATTCTTATAACCAATTAGCAATTAGGTTTAATCATCAACTAACATTAAAAGATGTAGTAATTTTGAAAACACTGTGCAAACAAATATGAAAAAATTATAACTGGAAAACTGGAAAATAGAAAAGGGCTGGCTTGGGAAAATCTATCATCCTAACACGCTAATTTTGGTTGTCTATGCTGTGCGCCTGTTGAATGAACTAAAATTGGCTTTAAATAGAAGAATAATTTTCAAAATTGGAACTGATTGGTGAAGAATTCAGAAAAGCGATAAAGTACACCTAGGTACCTGTAATAATATTATATTTTTAACAGAAAATTATTATTGTAATTTTAAAAATTGGAACTGATTTATCAAGAATGATGGATATAAATAAAGATAACACACGCTTATAAATATGGAATTAAAAAAAAAAAAAAAACAACAAAAAAACGTTATTCCAAGTTGGTGTATTTTGAAGCTGAAGGGTGTGGGAATTGAAAGTAAATGGTGAAGGGTAAAGTTGAGAAATACAAGCTATTTAGATCTGGTCACTTAACGCGTATAAAGCCATTTTAAGCAACGTTTCGATTCTTGATGGTGGTCTTCACCAGGTGATAATGAGTATCTGTCACTCTTAAATACTACTAGGGTCTGTCAAAAACTAATGCCTCTTATTTTTTCAAATTAAATAAAGATAGTTAAATGAAAAAATTGAATTGGGCGCTATTCCTCAAACCTTCATATACAATCTACTGCAATAGTAACTTATTGCGTCAACAGGTGGCAGCACTGCAGTCGCTTGCAAAATGACCAATACCGATGTTCGTGTTAGTCAGCTTTCTGTGATTGAATTCTTGAATGCAGAAGGTTAAATGCATATTCATATTCATGAAAGACTGAAAAATGTGTACGGTGATGCAACTGCATAAAAATTGTGACCGGAGACGAAACATGGGTTTCATGGAACCTAAATCAATGAGGCAGTCAATGGAATGGCATCACACAGACTCAACGAGAACGAAAACAATCAAAACTGTGCGATCGGTAGGGAAAGTTATGGCGAAAGTGTTTAGGGATGCAGAGGGTGTGATTGGGGTTGATTTTTTGGAGCTGGGATGCACAATAAATTCTGTCCAATACGTCACAACCCTTAAAAAGCTTAAAGCACGGCTTTTGCCCAACAAAAGCTATGGCGAATGGCCTTAGGAAGCAGGACCGCGCTTTTTACCACTCTGGGATACAGGCCCTTGTTAAAAGATGGGAGGCGTCTACTAATATCTACAGGAATTCCAAAAACTGAACAAATCGGACTAATATCTATGAGAACCAAAGTGAGGGCGAATATCTACAGCTCAAACTGCTGACTAATATCTGTGAGAACCAAAGTGAGGACGAATATCTACAGCTCAAACTGCTGACTAATATCTATGAGAACCAAAGTGTGGACGAATATCTACAGCACTGGCAGAGGTTGGATTTGCAATTATGTATAGCATATTAGAATTACGTAATATTGCGTAGGTTAGGTTAGGTTAGGTTTTCCGTACAACCTCTTGCTCAGCTGCCCTCTGTAGATATTAGTCACCACTGCGACCGTCATAGATATTCGTCCGACCTTAGCTCTATAGATATTAGTCCTCACTCTGAAGTTTATAGATATTTGTCCAACATATGAGCTGTAGATATTCGTCCGACATACAGGCTGTAGATATTAGTATCTGGAGTCAAAAGATGGACCAAAACTTTAGAAATTAATTGTCAATAGTGTGGTTTTCGACGAATGTAATGGCATTTTATTTATTTTTTGACGATTAGATAAAGGAGAAAAAAATAGGAGGCATTACTTTTCGACTGGCCCTCGTATAAATAGCACTCGTAAAACAAAATTATTAAAAAAAAACACAAAGTCGCGAGCCACGACAACACCAACAAAACACACAAAAATAACAAAAGTGGCAGTTGTAGCTATAGACAACAAAAGCCGTTCGCTTGTAACAACTAACAACTCTTTCCGATCCGAACCGACCTGGGTTCGTTAGCGGAACTGAAACAATGGCAGGCTTTCACGGTGACTGATAAAGGGAGGAGGGTGTAACGAGTATAGGCTTCATTTCAGATTTCCGGCATTTGCAACAGACAGACAAACAAGCAAACGAACAAACAGCCTGCCAATACTTGCCTAGTTAAATAATATAGCTGGCGATTGGACAGGCAAACTGATTTAAAAATATTTTACATGTGGTGGTGCAGGTCAATCTTTTGTCACAGCATGTTATAATTATATGTGTACTTAAATCCGCTGGAGCGACTGAGGTCAAAATTTGGACCGCTTTAATTTTTCTGCGATTAACAGCTGTCCAAAATTGAACCACATTTTTTTTACTAAAGTTTTTGGACCAAAGTTTACAATTTTATAATATTTTTTTTATAAATCCTACGAACATGTGATAATCGACAAAAGATAGGAGAATTCATTGGCTATGTAGAACTATAATCAGTTTGTATGTCTCCATATTAAAATTCGGAGGTATGATTTTCTTTAATGTGGGCGGAAAATATTCAAAATGATCTCCAAAAAATCACGAGCAAACGGAGGAAAAGTTTTAAATCGCGCTGTCGCTCGAGTGGTTAAGGCTCCGTAGTAAGTATTAAAAAAGAATAAGAAGATGGTTTGAAAGGGAGATATGTAAATTATAATCTTGGATCTCGAAAGCTTTCTGGGCTACTAGTGGCCTACCGCAAGGTAGTCACCATGGCCCGGTTTTGTTCCTCATTTTCATCAATGATATAACCAATTGCTTCAATGATGTCGAGGTATTGATCTTTGCTGATGACATCAAGCTATACAAGAAAATAACAGATATAAATCATTGCCATATACTACAGTCAAATATTAGTAAGTTTAAAGATTGGTGCGTTCAAAATAATTTATTTTTAAATGTAGAAAAGTGTAAAACCTTGACTTTCTTCAGAAATAAAAATCCTGTTTTATTCGAATATTCCATCAATAACACAGCTTTAGACAGAGTCACGGAAATGAGAGATCTTGGAATTATTTTGGATGAAAAACTAAGTTTCGCCAATCATATCCACCAAATTATGAACAAAGGTATGAAAACACTAGGCTTCGTATTAAGAACAACTAAAAACTTTTGTTCCATAGAAGCCATTAAACTATTATATGTATCTCTAGTTAATAATAATGAGCGAATACAAAAAAATTTTCTGCATTTTATAAATTTTAAATTAAGTATCCCACTAGAAGACTTAAAATATGATCTATTACTAAATATTCTAAAAATACATTCACTAGAAGACCGACGTAAAATAAACGACTTAACATTTTTATTCAAAATACTTAACTCTAAATTCGACTGTTGCGAACTCCTACAACTCATAAACTTACGAATACCGACAGTAACCACGCGACAAAATACACTATTCTACTGCAGCATTCACAAGCGGAACTACATTGCCCACTCTCCTATACAACGATTTCACACTGCGGGGAATCAGTACTTAGGTGATGTCGACATATTTAACATCAACTTGGCGAATTTTGTGGAACTTGTAAAAAACTTATTCCAATACTATTTATTCCTAAACATATCTGTATTTTTGTAAACTTATCAAATCGCAGTACCTATATATATTTTTTTGTATTTTTGTGACTTGTGTGCATTTTTTATCTAATTTTATTTTTATTATTTCTTTATCTGTTGAAAAATCATCTGTCATGAATTTATTGTACTACCAACCATGTTTGGCGTTAAATAAATAAATAATAAATAAATAAATAATAAATAAATAAATAAAATAAATAATAAATAATTATATGTTGTACATATAGTTTTTAAGCACTTAATTTTTCACATTATTTAGGTAATAGAACCAAATCCCAAAAGGGTAAGAGATATTGAACTTTAAAGCAGTTTTTATAGGCCTGATACCTTATTCGTTCCTGGGCTTATAAAAAAGACTTGTCAAAAAATACACGATTATTTCAAAGGCCAAGATATGTTCTACTTTCAGTATTTAACATATAGCATCTAATACATTTAAAAACACACATGATTTTGCATTACTTCCTAGCGCTTTGCCTTTACATAATTAAAAAAGTATATTACTATAAAAAGCTGGTAGGATAGCATTTGGGATGTTCTTTCATTCTTCTTCTTCTTCGCGTGCCTTATCAGATCCCCCGACGTTGGCGATCACTCTGGTAAATGTATCTGTACCTCGCGCTGTCCGGAATAGCTCATCCACACTTCTAATACCGGTCAACCGGTAACATCTTATGCTTTTCATTTAACATACTTTATTACATATCAATTTCGTATTACAGACAATTGCAATTTTTGATATTTAATTACATATTAAAAATATTTTCGTTTAACATTAAAGTCTACTGAATAAGGGATGAAAAAGTTGATAATTAATCAGGGAAGGGTATTATAATTAACACTAATGAAAACGAATGATGCGGTGTAAAGCTATACGCGATAGTAATTATTATAAAGGCTTCGATCATCATTTTAAAACAGATCAACGCATCGTAAAATTTGCAATATTTCATACAAAAACCGCATTCATTTGCCGGTCCAATAAATTGTTGAAATTACCAAAAATATCAAATTCGTTAAAAACTTCGCATAACAATTTTATTAAATTAAAATGATGGACCAAAAAATTAATTATTTTGTTTTATTTATCAGTTGAGTATACAAATCGGTATGTTACATTTTAATTGTGTAGCTTTTACGTTTATATCCATCAGAGCTTTTATTCATTTTATCTCTGAGGTCGTTTTATGATCAAATGAATCAATTATTATATTTTTTTTACATTAGCTCCACACTCCGGTCTGATCATGAATTTTACACAACGTGGTGCATCGCTGGGAGTATTTTAGTCTAGAAGCATGAAATGTAGGTATTTTTCAGGTGCAATAAAAAAATATTTTAAGTAGCCATTATTTTACCAAATATTTAATAAACATTAAAGAATACATAAAAATATCAAACGAAAAATTTAAAAAAGTTACGGGGTGTTGAAGTGGGGAGTCTCAAAATTGGTCAACTCTCTTAGTAATGAGAAAAAACAAAACAAATTAATTCTTAATCCAAAGAAATGCTGGTATGGCCCGAAATAAGAAAGAGTAAAACCATTTTTTCGCAACATGGCGGCTGTCTGAAATAAAAAGACATTTTTTATCAGTTTTTTGGACGTTTCCGAAATTTTTAAAAATAGTAATTTTTTAAATTTTATTATAGTTTTAGATAGTGCGATAGAGAAGGTTCACAAAAAATTTCAAGTAAATCGGTTAAGTAGAACTTGAGATATCAAGTTAACCGTCTCGAAAAAAGTAGTTTCGAGAAAAAAGCGTTTGACTTTTTTAGATTCTAGTTAGATTCCGACTAAATTGCGATATTACAATGGCTATAACTTTTAGAATTATTCGAATTTCTAAAAATCCTTTTAAGGAGAGATTTCACTATCGAAGTATGAAAAAAAATCTCGACTAGAATACCCTCTTAAGAGCCAGTAGTTGTATCGGAAGGAAGCCAACAACCAAAGACATTCCTTTGGCGCATAAAACAAAATCATAAAACGCTAAAAGCAACATGAAAATATGCACTTTTTTTTTTACATGAGCTCCACACAGGAGGCCCTGAGGAAAATAATTTCCCTCAGGGCCTATGTCATCTTTGGGGATGCTGTGTGGAGGGTTTTTTTAAGGAAAGGAAGGAGGGGAGAGTTCTGGGAAGGAAAAGGGTTTAAGGGGTGGGTAGGAATCTGGAGTTCAGTATGTCCTGGTCATCCGCCTGCAAGACCTAGGACAAACCTCACCCCATGAACCCGGGCACCCCTGCTAAATCACCAAACGTAGCGAGCCACTTGGGGTGACCTGTGGCAGAGGTGTTGGTTATCCAAAAAAGGTTCCCAGGGCGGCGGTACCCATTCCCGCATCCCAAATTACGTCTGATAGCGTAGAAATCGATAGATTTAGTATTAAATGATAAATGACTTACCACATTGTATGGTGAATGTGTATTTGTTAACCAATGTCAGTTAGATAAAAGGCCCTGCCTTTATTGGAGAGGAATTAAGGACACTTACCTGGAAAAAAGAAAATTATAATAATTAAATTATGTTGCATTTGCGTGGAATGTTTTATTATTGTACTCTCATTATTAGGTCATATTATTAATCGGACAATAAATTAAATTTGACAATTTACCCGTAAAAAAAATGAAGCTATTTGTCCTAGAACGGGAGACCTTCCTAGTTGGACAGTCAAAGTCTCTTTGTACTGTATTCTTTGTAATAAAAACAAACAAACAAATAAATAAAATAAAAAATAAAAAAAGATTTTCATTATAAGTACAAAGCACCTATGAATAAATAATACACGACAAAATAGATGGTCTGTAAGTGTTTTACAAGAGTTTCATTATGTCTTCGGAAGGCGAAATAATTGTCACCCGTTATACTAATAAGTAACATAACTTGCACATAAATAAACTTTTCTATTTGTATTAAATAATATTATTATTAATAAAGCTTCATTAAAAGAATAATCTCTTACTTATCGCTTTCGCTAAAAAAGATTTTGGCCAAAGAAATTTTAGATAGTTTGCAACAAAGCTATACAACGCACTTCCACTGGCCATTAGACGGAACAAAACTTATTTTAAATATAAATCAGACACCAAGTCTTGGGTCAGCAGTCATCAGACATCAGCCAAGACAGATCTAACACAATTTTTTTTATCAAAACCAATTTATAAGTGTGCATTTTCCATGATTGTCTTTTATTTTAAATGTAATATGGTGTTGTTCGAGAAGATTTTAAATTTTCACGACCAAAAGAATTTGTTTATTTTTATTTTTGGAGTGTTATGCCGTGTTGCGCTACCTCCTCCTTAGGCCAACGTTTCGGACAGCGTTACATTGTCCATCATCAGGGCAGATGTAACGAATTGAAAAGGAACACATCTGTAAATAACAAAAACATGGTTTTGTTATTTATATTTTGTCATAAAATACGCCTGCACTCAACATAGAAGTTCCTAGTGAGACAGGCACAGCGCATCACCAATCGTAATAGAATTAATAAAGATGAAAAATAAATTAAAAATTCTACAAAAAAAAAGTAAACGAGGCATTTTTTAAATTTATTTCACTTTTTTTTTTGTTAGTTTTTGGGGTATTGTGCCGTGTTGCGCTACCCCCTTCTTTAGCCAACGTTTCGGACAGCGTTGCAGTGTCCATCATCAGGGCAGATGTGTAATAGTTAGGGGTGATGTTAGTACTTATCTACTTAGGAGCGATACCGTGTCGCCAGCTAATTATTTATTTCACATTTAATTCCCTATTATTTCGGAAGGAATTTCATAATTTCGAGTGCGTTCAGATTATAGAATCTTTCCCATTGCTAATACTATCTAAAACTTAAAAAAAAACGAACTGTTGGTTTACTCAATTCGTCGTCTTCCATCTTCCAAAGGGGAAGGTGTAGAAGTTGTGCATTGTGTCGAAATGGCCTGCCAGGGCAACTCAACAGTTCATTCCCGTGGGCGCACAACAGAGTTCTGTCTGACATTTTGGTCAAAATTAACCATTCGCTGTCTGGAGCCAGTGAGACTATGGCATCCACAATTGGGATATGTTGTGAGGCTGAAGGGAGTAGGGAGGGGAAGGATTTTTTTTACATTAGCCCCACTCAGGGGGCCCTAAGGAAAATAATTTCTTAGGGAATGCTGTGCGGAGGGTTTTTTAAGAAAGGGAAGTATAGGAAGTTCTGTTCAGCGGGTCAGTGTGTTTAGGAGTGTCGGATGTATGAATCCATCCCTTCCATTGGGGTGCAAGGCGATGGGTCGAGAGATTCCGACTGGAGAGGTGAAAAGGTCTCCCTCAACCAGTCTCTCCCGATCCGGCATGCTACGCAGTAGGCGGGAAAATGCATCCGCTGCCAAGACCTACACAAACCTCACCCCATGGAGATGGGGAAGAGGAAGGTGGGAAAGTACCTGGCTATTCAGATCTATTTAATACTGAATGGTGATTATAATAATTACTTACATTATAACATAATCATATAACTGTTTTTTACTCATTAATTATTTTATTTACAGAAGGGTTCTTCGACTGGTCATAGCCGTTATTTTTATTTTTCTTTTACTAACACTATTATCTCTTTTTGATGTTACCTATTTCAGAAGAATTATTCCACGGGCTGCTACTTATATTTATCTTTTGTATAATGTTAATGTAAGTACTTGCATACTGCTTACTAACCCCGTATGCATGGACATTTGAGGGTCTAGAGTCGTTCAAATAAATGTAGCTTCATTCAAAAAAAAAGTAGAGTCTTGACGTGTGCGGTGAAGGAGGAAACCATATGTTTCCTTATAACGCCGTTGGGAAAGTGGTGGGGTCCCCTCCAATGAATGGTGATTTTACACCAGAAAGATACTGAAAGCATTTTCCAAAAAAAATCTTTATTTGTTTTTAAATGACTAAATGGTATAGTGAATAAATAACACAAAATTAATAAAATAAAATTTACTAACAACCGACCCATGATCACATAATAAAATAACTTAAAATTGATGAATTGTTCAATTTCTGTAAAACAACCCGTTCTTATACTTAAATTTATGAAAAAGTAAAAAATTAAGAAGGCGTTGTAAATGAATGGCTGATAGAACCTTGTTGTTCGAAGGGCACGAGTTCGGCTGTTCAGCCAGTCCATAGAAGCCTTCAGCCCCCGAGATCTAATTAGATCGTTAAAAGTTTCCTGCCTTACCGTGGTCGCCTCACTATACTGTAGGACTATCTATTAACTGATGTACTATTCAGCCTAAAGTTTAGCAGAGTGTTGAACGGATTGCAGAAACGAAGGGATAGTCGGTAGAGTGGCGAAGAGTTGTATTATGTAGATTGTTAAGGTTGCCAGTTAAAAAACTCTTGTCGATGGTTAGTTAGTAATAATTATCTTAAGCGTAAAGCGAGAATCTATTGCCTGAAACAATTAACAGTCGTTAAAGTAAGGAATTTCCAAAGGATGACTCTGGGGTTTATTTTTCCTGCATATTTGTATCGTCTTAAACCATCAATTTGGAACTATTTATTGGATAACCAACATCTCTGCCATGGGTCACCACAAGTGGTTTCGCCACGTTTGGTGACTTAGCAGCGGTGCCCGGCTTCATGGGATGAGGTTTGGCAAGGCCCAGGCGGCGGATGACTTGGACAAGCTGAACCCCAGATTCCTACCCATCCCTCATACCTTATTCCTTCCCAGAACTTCCTCTCCTTACTTTCCTTTAAAAAAGACGCTCCGCACAGCATCCCCATACGCCCTGAGGGAAAATATTTTCTTCGAGGCCTCCTGCGAGGGCTAATGTAAAAAAAATGAAATAACCACATTTCGTCGCCTCAGTTCTTATTTGTTCAATAGACCATTTTAGTTTTTGTTCAATCTCCACTTTAAAATTAAAAAGACCTTTACCTTTACGGAAATAGCTTTATCTTAAACACCTACGATAATGTTACATTGAAATAATGAAAGAAATCCTTCTCCTCCTGTAAAATTTTCTAATGGTCTGTTGAGCAAACAAGAACTAAGGCAACGATTTGCAATTTCTGAGTTAGAGTTTTAAATGAGGGCTCCAAATCATAATCTAGCTTTGCCAGAAAGAACTAATCAGAGAAAAACTATGTACGATTGGTCAAGACAGCACTCAAAAGTGAGTTAGTTCACTATATATATATACATATACCTACCTACTAAGGCAATTCAATATGTGGGTAATTTTGTATTAGTGATCGACGAACCGGTGGATGCAAAAGTTGTTAAAAATCTGTTGCTATAAGTTGTTATAATGTTTGGTTCTAGTCTGTAGGTAGAAGAAAGGTTGCAGAAATATATATATAATAATTTTTTGTAGAGCCCTTGAGGTGATTTTTCACGAAAATCATCCAAATCTATATTAATAATGAATCGCCGAAATGTATGTTCCCACATAACTTCTGAACGACTGCACCAAATCGGATAATTCTTTTTTTGTTGTGTTCGTTATTGTCAGGACAAGGTTTGTATAAAACAACTGGTGTGCTCTGGCATTATGAAATTTGTATAAAAATGAATTGCCGAAATGTATTCACGCGCATAACTTACGTACGAATGCACCAAATTGGATAATTCTTTTTTGTTGTGTTCGTTATTGGCTGGTGAGCTCTGGCATTATGAAATTTGTATAAAAAAAATTGCAATAGGCGGTACGCAAGCTGTTTGAAAACTAAACGTACCGGGAATTAATTTATGGAATGCGGGAGGGGGGGAGGGGAACTAGGGAGGGGGGTTTGCGGAATGGGTGAAGGGGGGGGGGAGTGGAGTGGGGAGAGGGAAGGCGGAGGAGGCGGAGTGGAAACGGGGGAAGGGGAAGAGAACGCGGGAGAGGAATGGGGGGAGCGCGGAAGGGGAACCGAACGAATAGGAAAGGACACGCAGGGAGAAACAATTTATTTATTAAATGGCATAGCAACGCATGCCGGGTACTAGCTAGTATAATTATATTAATAAAAGGAAAATAAAATAAAAATGGAGTCCCACAAATTAAATTCGATAACATTAAATAAACGATTTACTAGTCAAAAATATTGAATATTGGAAAGGTTGTCTTCTTCTGCAGAATGGATAATCCAAACTGCATTGTTATAAGTGTGAACTGAACCGCGACGCCTGCGGTGCATTGTTGTCGAACGGTTGACGTTTTGCGCGCGGTCAGGGGACTTGCTAATGATCAGAGTCGATCATGTCGAACAGGACTGTTAATCCTTACCGCAGAGACTGTCGACTTTAAAACTAGGGGAGTTTACAGTCTGGCAGATACTTGTCTAACCCTTATATTTTGTGGGAGATACTAATAATCTTCTTGCACTTGTTGTATGATACCGTGTAAAATGAACAGTGTCCGTGGAGACATTTACGTTGTTTTTTAATAGAAATCTACGGTTTTATTTCAAGATTGATGAAATTTTGCTCTCTTGACTTTCAAAACAAGATGGTAAGCTTTCGAAGATTGTTTTGTTTCAAATTCGTTGAAACATAAATTAGATGAAATATTATTATGCCCAACATTCCATTATTTAATGAAAATATTTCCATTACACGTTTGAACCGTAGACATCCAAATTGATAGACTTGCCAGAACGTAAAATCTGAGTATCATATCGACGAGCTGGGGGCAAACGGTTCCATGACTACTAAGAATCAACAACAAAATAGCCCATAACCCAACTGACGTAACCTATTTAAGCATTCTTTAAATTTTTTTTTTTCGTCACTTTTAACGACTTTTCAAATAGATTTTTACTTTCTTGCATTCATTCTGAGTGGTCCGGCAACCGCGTGAACGTATTTTTTGGCACCAGGAGGGTTCGAGAATGCTTTGAATAAACTACAACAGCAATAGTACGTTGAGCACCGAAGAGCGCACATTCGCACATTGAAACAATCAGGCCCTGCGCAGAAAACTAAAGATCGCTTTGCAGCGCAGTCCATGTGGGACTTTTCTACTCAGGGTCTGAATGTTAGTTTTTAACTGAGCTGTTTACAAATCCGATTGCTAAGCGACGCAAAAATGAGAGATATGTAAATTATAACATATTTGCAAAAGTGTCAAATTAACTAACAAAGTATTCGATTTTGGAAACAAGCCAGAAATTTTGTTTACCCAATTCGGGATTTGAAGTTAAGTTTTTTACGCAGCCATTTATTTTCGCACCATTGTAAAAAGGACTAGTAACATTACAATGCGAGTTGCGTTTATACTGTCAGATTAATTTATTGACAAATACAGAAAGGTTCGACATTGATGCAGTCGGGAAACGCGCCCAATATTCGTACAGGGTTAACCTTTGTTACATAAGGTTCCGTGACTTTTCATCCCCCGACAAAAGATCCCCGATAAAATATCCCACGGACAAAACATCCCCCAACAAAATATAAACTAAAACCTAACCTAATCTAACAAAAAAAATGGGACAAAAATAAGACAAACATCCTGTAAAGACAATAAATTTATTGTTCAAAAATAGTAAAATGGGACAAAAATAATACAGACATCTGTAATGCTAGGTTAGGTTAGATTTTAGTAGATATTTTGTTGAAGGATGTTTTGTCCGTAGGATATTTTGTCGGGGATATTTTGTGGGGGATATTTTATCGCGGGATGAAAACGCGCAGTACCGTTACATAAGAACGGGCCGCTTCTACGACTCGTTCATGAGAACTCATGAACCATGTTCTTCAAAACGACCCTCCAGCATCCCCAAAGATGATATGGGTTCTGAGAGAAATTATTTTCCTCAAGGCCATCTTTGTGATGTTTATGTAAAAAATAACGGTCACGCCTTCTCCCCGCAATTTTTTGTTTGTTCCCCTTTCCGTCTATGAATTTGGATGTCTGTGGTTGTTGGTTGGTACTCGTAACTCAGGCAAGTCATTGTAGCTAGCAATGCCCTATGGATCTCGTATCAACATATTTCACAGCATCATGCCTACCTACGTACGAGTTGTGTACGCTAAGAGGGAAATATTTACCAGTGGGAGTAAAGGCAGATAATAGATTAGCGCTCTGGTCCTGACTTGCGGATTCTGCATAATCTCTGACGCACGTTCATTGTTGAAGAACAGTGATGCACAACCGGCGGCCCACGAGCCTTAATCGAATAAATGTTAAAAATGAATGGTTTGACGCCTAGAAACATTTTTGCCTTTGGCACATTCAATCTACAATTATTAACCTTTTTCATTGCCGGGTTACGACAAAATAATAATGTTTTATGACAACATAGACGTAGTTTTCATAGTTCTTATTTAATACATAATATTATATCGATCGGATTTCAAAATATTTAACGGGTTTTCGTTTTGTTTTACAAAATACACAATTGTATGGCGACAACCCTTGTCAACTTTAATGTTTTGAATCAGTCGCCGTAAATTCGTGTTTTCTTTTTCGTGTTTCAAAATTTCAGATAAATAAAAATCGACAACATTATTTATTGGTTTGACATTGGAGATGAAAATTTTAAAGCATTTTAATGCAAATTTAACCAATTTGGGAGGCAGGTGTAGGTACCGCCGTTGTTGGATAATGAACTATTTATTGCAAAACCTGTCATAGGTCACCCCAAGTTGTTGGCTACGTTTAGTGACTTAGCAGAAGTGCCCAGGTTCACGGGTCTGGTGTCTAGGTCTCGGTGACGAGTGCGTTAATGCCTACTGCTTTGCGGGCCGGACCAGGAGAGACTTGTTGAAAGAGACCTAACCTAGCCTGTTATAACCTCTCCAGCCGGACTCTATCAACCCATCGCCTTGCACAGCAAAGACAGGGAAGGGTTCATACGTCCGCCTCTCCTGAACACATTAACCACCACATTTCTACTTCCCCTCATACCTTTTTTCTTCCCAGAACTTCCTGTCCTTTCTTTCTCTAAAAAGACCCTCCACATAGCATCCGCAAAGATGACAAAGGCCTTGTGGGATATTTTTTACCTCAGGGCTTCCTGTGTGGAGCTATTGAAAAAATAAAAAAATAAAAATGTGGCGCTTTGTCGCTGCGATCTGTGAATGATTATAGTATTAAATGGTTACCGTTCTAGAAAGTACAATTACTTCAAAGGTAACAATGTCAAGGTATATGTAACATTCCTCCCGGAGCCAAGCGAACATATTAAAAATTAATGAAATGGCCCTTCGGCTAAAATGGTTGTGCATCAATGTTACAAAACAATTCCCACAGTTGGATATTGTGGTGTAGGAAGAAGGCTTTCATTATGAAATCGTAATCTAGTTCAATAGGAAAGGAAACTTGCATGTTAACTGTGACGAATGGTGAGGTTAATACACAAACTACGCAGAACTAGACTTGTGAATTGTGTTTGGGGACTCATCTTTTTGATAAGCATCCGACTGTCTAGTTCTAGGTTTGTTGTGACGTTGTCTCCAGAGAGAAATGTTGCAAAAACTGCCAAGAGTTATTGTGCTGTCGCTTTGTTATATTATTATAACTTTAATTGTGTCAAAGGGCGTAACATTAAATGCTCGCCAACTATACAATGTGTAAGAAAATGTAGTGTACATACACAGCAATGGATGTTGGGACATTCGTTTCAAAAGCAATCGAAAAATTGATGACTGGTAACTTTTTAAATGCCTTAGCCTTGAATCAGTAGTTTGAAGCATTTGAGCAGATGAACAGAAAAAGGAGCACAAGGAGAATATATGGACCCACTGTTAATGATATAGGTCGAGGCTTCAGGAAGATGTAACATTAAATAAAACAAAACTGGGTCTTGGTACACACCCCTATATTCATATATCGTATCATACATGCCATTCTGTTTAAAGATTTAAAACAATATTAAAGACAACAATATCACATAAACGTGCAAGAGGTGACATCATTGTTATGTCAAGATGGTTCCATGCCAACTCAGAATCAAGTCAACTTAACACCTCTTCGAAAAATCATTAAAAGCAATGAAAAAAAAAAATTTAAAAATAGCCCATAACCTTCTTCACTGTCCCAACTCATTGCCTAGGTAAGTTGTTGGGGTTGACTCTTCTCGTTCTTTATACCTTCTTCGGTTCTGGGTATCACTTTCATCTAGGCCATTTCTCTGCAATATTTTGGAGCATTGAGTCATCCAGGGTTATAACGTAATATAGGGTAACCTATGTAACCATTTTTTTATAAATTTTAAACGACTTTTCAAAGGAGGTCTTTCATTCTGAGTTGTCCGTTCACCGGTATAACTATATAAGGAAATAGAGCAAAATAGAACTGTCTAAAGGTAATGGGGTCAGCTTTACCATTTTGTGACATGCGTCAAAAAATAGCTGCATAACTGTCTGTAAGTGAAGTTGAAAATGTCAATGGTCAATGTAGCAGTTGAATCGCTTTGTTCATTCGCGCGTTATTCTCGCTTTTGGAGCATAAAAAGCGCACGGCTCCCACGAGTGTACTTTGTCAGAAACGTATTAAGTTAACTCTTTCAACGCAGGTGGATTCTGTACAATGTGTATGGACAACGAACATCCACAAAGAGGTGACAAATTTGAATAACCAAAAAGGATCCTGGAGGGTAAGACTTTTGGAAGAACAACAATGGATAAACAGAGCGGCCAGTGGATGAGTTGGCAACGCGTTTGGTTTCCACCCAATTCTTAAGTTCAATTCCTTGGCTGGCTAAGTCGTACATCATGATATAAGTGACATTTTCTGCTTACCGTAGTGGTAGTAGATTTTCAAATATTGTTAGATGTTAATAACCCGGAAATATTTGTGTATCAAGTGGATGAGATCAAGGAATAAAATCAAGGGAATAGAATCTGCATTCCAAATGAAAGAAGATCAGGAGGATTTCAGATTGCTGGTTGCTGGTTGCCCAATGCACCGTGTGATGGTGATGGTAATCACAGGTAAATGTTGTTTACGTTGAGAGAGCATTTTTAAATATTCAGTGGGCGCGACAAAGAAACAATGCAACTGAAAACAGTGGTTACCTTACCACAATGAAGTCATAACATTCCACGGAACAATGGAAGGAGGGTCCATGCGTTATGAACGCAAGAATAATTTCAACGAAAAGTAAACCATAAGAAGTTTTAATAACGCATAGATAATGCTGCGGATTTCCTAAACAGCACGTAGGACAAAAATCAATTCTATAAAATATAAATAATCGCAAGACTCTAAATATAATGCGTAGAAGACGGATAATTATTCCCCTGTTTGTCGTTTTGCAAAACTACAATTCAGAATCGAAATGTTGCTTGACATGGTTTCAGCCGTGTTTGTTGACCAGATCTGAATAGCTGGTTTCCTTCAAACCTCTCACGTGTTTTCAGTTATAACTTAATTACATTCATTATAACAAACAAATAAAAACAACTCTTATAAAATTGGCGCCCAACGTGGGGCCATTATGAAAAACTGTTTTAAGAGTAGTTTGATTAGTAGCCGAATGGTCAAAAACGCCTCTGCAGGCTAAGCCCTACATCATTGCACAAGCAACGCTTCATAATAAATAAATAAAAACTGTTGGCTTTAAATAAATAATAATAAATAAAATTGGCGCCCAACGTGGGGTTGTTATGAAAAACTGTCAGAGAGTATTTATCAAATGCGCCATTGCTGGCTCAGTCCTCCATCAATGCACAAGGCTCTAATATACTTAAATTAAATATACCTATCTGAGAATATCATTCTTGTATTGCCTATGATATACCTTAATCATACATTACTTACTGGATTAATATTTTCCAAGCTTTACACATCAATCTGTCTCAACGAGGGACGACTCACATTTAGGAAGATAAATATTTTAATCAAATCTTGTACTATTGTACCCGCACATCATAAAATTTTACTTTTATTATTATACTAACTAGGATTAAATAACGACACTACCAATAAAACGAGTTCCCAATAATGTCTTCTGCTGCAAACTCTGTCTAAATTTCTCTAATAAACAATAAACAGTGTTAATCTCAAGTGACCTCCCAGGGGTAACTGACGAGTTCATCGAAAATCAATTCATCGAAAGCAAATTCATCGAAAACGAGTTCATCGAAACCGAGTTCATCGTAAACGAATTCATCGAAAACCAATTCATCGAAAACTAATTAATCGACTTAAAGGTTAGGTTAGGTTAGTCTCCTTGTCCATAGTTTTATTATCAATTTTTTTTATGTATAAATTTATTGTCAACTTTTATTGACCAAATATCTACAAAATATTTTATAGGAACCCCTCCCAGGTAAGTATGGTCCTGTATATTTTGTGCCTGTACAGAATATAAATAAAAACAACATATTATGTACATTTTAACGCCACATCACGTTCATTGATCAAAGACATTGTTCATATAGTTTTGTATTAGTGATCAACGAATTGCTGGAGGCAATCTGTTGGCCATGTTGTTATAATGATTTGTCTAATCTGTAATTAGATTTAATATTGTAGAAATATATTATAAAATAAATTTGTACGGTGCGTTTAGGTGATTTTTCACAAAAACGGCGCTATACAAATCATCTGAATATTATCATTTAATCCTGTAATGATGGAAAAAATATTATTAATGTCAAATAAGACGCGGGTGCTAATTAACCTACCCCTTTGTACTGAAAATATAATACGCCATGACACGAAAATATCCGCATTAACGGCCGATTAAATCTGAATAAACGAAATCAATCAGAACTCATTCATTCTGTGTGGCTAACTGAAATTCACGAACGAAATAATAAAAATACATTTTCCGTCGCGGTCGCTGGTACAGCACAATACATAAAAGGTAATGACGCAAAGCTCGCTGGGCTCAACGTAAAAGTCGAGCCATTTTTAATGTCAACCGAGTCGTTCGTCAGAAATAGTATCTACCTAAATTGACGACCTCCGTGGTGGAGGGATAAGGCTCTCGAGTAGCAATCCGGAGGTCGCGGGTTCAAACGCCAGCATGGGCATAATAATAATAATAATAATAATAATTTAAGTTCACAAATTTCTAATTGATAATAATATTTCATATTCACTATATTTTTTCAAGTTTTATGTAGCTCCTACAATACATCTTGAACTTTCCAATTGGTGTGGACTTTAAAGTTTCTGGTAGTGTGTTATACAACTTCATTCCCTTGTACAGTAGACTGTTCTGCGTATTCGCTTTGTCCTTTTTTGTAGCCTAATTTCCTTGCACGTCCTTGTGTTATATCTGTGAATGTCTATATTGTATAAAATTTTATTTGAGAAGTATTTTGGTAACGTGTTGTTCAATATTTTGTGGATAAATACCATCGTGTTCAAGGTCAGCATCTGTTTCACGGTCAACCAATTTAGTTCCTTTAACATATTAATAATTTTTGAAAATCTGTTTCGTCGAAGAATTATTCTCATTGCCCTGTTTTGGAATAAAATAAAATAAAATATTTTTGTTATTTGAAATTTTATTCATTAAAAATAATATATATTGTAGAATATGTTCTCAGTTTCGCCCTGGTGTACCTAAGGCCGCCATTCAGAATTGAAACATTGCTTGAAATGGCTTTAGTCGTATATGGTGATCAGATCTGAATAGCCATGTATTTCCCCCTCTTTCTCTATCTCATCACCTTCTTCTGCCCACTCCATTCAACCTAACAACGACCTCTTAATTGTCTTTCGAAATGATTTAAAAACTTAGTTGTAGGTACAGTAGGTATATTATGAGGTTTTATGAACTTTGCTACCCGGTTTTGCGCAAGATTTAATACTACTTATATGAATCTAGTTTGACAGGAACAAGGAAACAGGACAGAGTGAGAGGTAGCACAATAAGGGAGAAAACTAAAGTTGCCGATGTAGTTACCCGAATAGACCAACAAAAGTGGAGATGGACAGGACACATGATACGCGATCCACAAGAAAAATGGTGCAAAAATGTCACTGACTGGTATCCCAGAGATGGCAAGAGAAGTAGAGGACGTCAACACATGAGATGGGAAGATGACCTAAAACTCACTGCTGGACATCAATGGAGAAGAGTAGCGCGTGACAGGTCCCAGTGGAAAATGTTAGAGGAGGCCTATGCCAAGAGGCAAACTGAGCTTCGGGATATACTATAACAAATAAGATCATGTCTAATACTTTTTTTTTTTTTTTTACATTAACTCCACACAGGAGGCCCTGAGGAAAATAATTTCCCTCAGGGCCTATGTCATCTGGGATGCTGTGTGGAGGGTCTTTTTGAGGAGAGGAAGGAATGAACATTGGTCTTGAAGAGACCCATGTTGTAGGAAGGAGGAAACACAGAGGCCGGCAAATCATTCCACAGCCGAGCTGTTGAACACAAGAACGAGTCGAAGAAACGACCCGTTTTCGTGTGACAAATGTCAACTGTGTACAAATGTTGGGCACGCGTTTGGCGTGTTTCCCGACTATGCACCGGTGCCGAAGGGATCAATGATGCTAGTTCCTCGGAGCATCTTCCATTGTAATACCGGTAAAACAAGGATAGCATTCCCACTCGACGCCTGTGCTCTAAAGATTGCAATCCGTCTGTTAAGATGGGAGAATCTATCAAACGGACCGCCCGTTTCTGCACAGAGTCGAGGGTATTTTTCAGGTATTTTTTAGGTAATACATACCTAACAGAAGTCCAGAATAAAAAGGCTTATTATTATTATATATGAATCTAGTTACCACTACCCTTAGGTAATGTGTAATGGGGTATTTTCATAAAACAAAACGTTAAACACCAATTGTGTTTATTGAAAGATTTAAAGTTTATTTTCCTGATTCTGAATATTTTCGTTAATAATAATTACTTATTTATAAAACGATTTGTAACACCGATTCCTCGAACAGTTGAATTTGGTTATGACGTGTATAACGCTACCGGCTGCTAAAACAGCTGTCAACGCGTTCCGGAACTGCCCCTTCAAATGTTGATCGGTGTGACGTCACAGACGTCATACGCACGAAAATAAACGAACATGACGTTTGGAAAAAAAAATGGCATTTTTAAATCGTTATAGAAAATGTATTCGTCAACATAAAAAGCCATTATTAACGAGAATAAAAAAATAGTAAAAATATCCTAGGTATTATTAATTTCGGAGAAAACCGATTTAAATCTTCTTCTGGGATGTTTTTTTCCAGTACTTCTATAAAAGAAATTTCTAGTTAAATCAATCTGCTAGACCAGCGATTCCCAAAGTGGGCGATATTGCCCCTCCGGGCGGGGCGGTGGTGTGAACCTGGGGACGTTGGTGAGCTCGAGGGCAAATGGGATGCGGTGAAATGCTATAAGGGTGCGGGTGGAGGGCTGAAAAGGAGGTCAGAGGAATTTAAAAAAAGTTTTCTTCGGGAATTCAAATAAGTTTTGAGAGCATCATTGCAAGAATTTTTATATTAACCATATAATTATACAATAAGAGAATATGTATTATTGATGGGTTAATAATATTTTTGTTATTTTGTTGATATTATTTAAAAAAATAAAAAATTAGAGTGTGTAATTCACACGCGATAGAAGTGAAACTAGAAAGTCGCTAGATGTCGCTTTCATTTGCCTGTTTATTTTAAATCGGTTTGAAGATTGGATATTGATTTACAAAAATAAAAACGTTTTTTTTTTTTGGATTTCGTAGGATTCGAACCTGCGACGCTGGATTTCTCTGGCCGCTGAGATTTGCGACGCACTATACTGCTGCGCTGTGGCTCGGCGAGGCGCGAATTTACGCATTATATTCCGACGACTCGTAAAAAACAAAGCGGCCAATGAGTGCAGACCTTTCGTCGTTTCCGTTTTATATCTCGATATCAACCTTGAGCGCAGTTTGATGCTTCACAGAACCGTACCTTACCGTAGTGCGTTATTTTCATAATTTTCAGTGCACGATGTCATATACAGTCGGGAAAAAGTCAAATGCGCGCCGAACATTATTTTGTACACAGTTGATATTTGTCACATAAGAAAGGGTAGTTTCTACGCCTCAACATCCCTCCCGGCTGTGGAACGATTTGTCGGTCTCTGTGTTTTCTTACTCATACAACATAGGTCTCTTCAAGACCCGTGTTCACTCTTTCCTTTCCACAAAAAGACCCTCCACACGCATCCCCAAAGGATGACACAAGCCTCGTGTGAAATTATTTTCCTCAAGGTCTTGTGTGTGGACTTATATAATGTTAAGGAGGGGAGGGGGCTTTAAATAAAAATATACTTGGAAAGGGGGCGATGGATGACCCAGAAAAGTTTGGGAATCTCTGTGCTAGACATCATTTATTCCTCTTAACGTTCCGCGAACAAATACTTATCGTTCAAGCCATCCAATTAGATTTTTTAGCTGCCAACTTTCAGGCATTTTAACCACCCCTTTTGCCAAGACTAGTCGCCGCTTTCCTCCGACGAAATTATCAATATCCGGAAAATGAGTTTATCGATGGCATGCTTAATTGGGGCGTTGCGCTGGGCGGTTACCTAAATTAATTGCGTTAATGGAGAGGCAGTTTAACCTTTGTTTATAGCTTGGTTTATTACCATCATCGGCCCGTCCGTTGGCTCATTCTGCGGCCGGTAAATCTCAATACTCTACTAATGTACTACCCGCAATGTCGGCGGTTCCGGGAAACACGACGTGCAGCTGTAGTTTGAAGGGAATAGGCGAATAGGGCCGAATATTCGGCAACATGAAGCTCGGTTTCAAGTCAATATTCTAGGATTTGATTGTATCGTAATAATAGATAATGGATAAGTTACTTAGATTATAAATATTGATTTGATTGTGTGATCGTTACATGTCTAAGTTATCGGGAAACCTGGAGTTATATTTGCAATGTGCTTCGTGTTTATGTAAACCTGGCAAAAGGTTCCACGACGACTCAGAATTATGCAATTTCGACACACCTTTGAAAAGTAACGAAAATTTATGATTTGGTTTAAAATAGACCATAACTTAACAGTTGATTTAACGACCCTAGGCCCCCCGAAATGATATTATTTACTATAAAATTATAATTTTTTGTTCCATTGTGATTATTTACCAACATCAAAGGTAAAATCGACTTCAAAAACACCCTTAATAATAAGTTGGTATGAATATCAAGCGAATTTATATACAGTGTCGATTTTTTGAATTTAAAGGCTGGTATAGACAGTATATAATACAGACAAGCAGATTTTTCCTCGATGTATTTGAATGAAAATATGTTCGGCGGTACATCCTCTCTGCACATCCCTTCGCGGTCACTTAGTTATATTTTGTGTAATTATGAATTTAATGTAGTGTAATACCGTATTTTTCCTAAACAGACTGCATATTGTATGTAAGTATTGCCGTGGGGCCAACTGTCGTAACCTATTTAACTAATTTTTATTTTTTTATCTTTTTTAACGACTCTTCAGTAGATGTGTTGAAGTTACATGAATCTGAGTTGTCCAGTCACCATTATTACACCTAAACATTATAGTATAGGTGTAATTTTTCTAGAAGCTATAATTATTGACGATACGATACGAATGTACTACGGTGATGTCTTGTAACACGTACTCTGAGGATGAGAAAGAATTTGGAGTAACCTAACGTTGGTTGGTCACATTAGAAAAGCTATAAACCCTAAGATTTGAGGTAGTGACCTTTTCACTAAAGGGAGTAGGGTCACCCACAGCGAGAATCGAACTCAATACATCTGTCTGCTAACCGAGCGTCTTACCCATAGGGTTAACGGTCACCTCAAACCAATGCAGAGATTGCGCGAGGAAATACTGAGCATGAAATGAACCGTAGACCCCAAAATTAGCCAATTAAGTTGAGGAGAAACACTGACCTAGTAGTTAGTACCTGCACTGGTGCTTTACTAGAACTCTCTCTATATAATTACCCACTCCCTTAGTGAGAATATTGAAACGGGAGGGAAGTACGAGCTTATCAGCTTAAGGGAAGTTACTCAAACGCGCCGAGCGGAATGCAAAATGCGAAAACGGATTCAAAACACGGATTCTGGAACGTCCGCGCGTAAAGCTGGCTCTCTCCGCTACGTCAGCAGCTTTCACGCTTACTTGTCTGCAGATGTTTCGGAAACTTTGGTAATGCGCGTAGATAATAGAAACAAGGGAGATGTGCCATAAACCATAGAAGACTTCTTACCATAGTGTTAATAAATTGGGACTCTTGAATAAAATAACATTCCATTGGATTAATATTATTCGAAGCGTTACTTTACGCGTCTAAAATCTGGCTATCACATCAGTTTTTTAAGCGTTCCTCCCAGAAGGCTATCAAAAAGTATATATTTTGTTTATTTTTAAAACTGATAACACTCGTATATAGTCAATTAGTATCTACATCAGTCCGTGGTGACCATAGACAAATGAATATATAGTAGACCTGCCCTAAGTGATAAAAGCATATTATTTCCCCCTCCCCATATCGGTTCCTTGGAACCGGCTGGGATTGAGTATGGCTTCGCGTGAATCTAAAAAATGTGACGTTATCATTCTTGTGCGAGCCAGCGTCGAGCGCTCATCGGTGCATTTTACGAAATAACACCGCAAAAAACATGGTTTGTGTTTTGAAAATGTGTAAATATACACTATCACTCGAGATACATGGCGTATGCTCGTCGATATTTACTGGGTAAGTAAATTATGAAACATGTGTAAAACTGTCTTAACTAAATACGGCAACAAAATATTGGAGTCTGAAAATAAACGAACTTTACTTTGCCGTATTTAGACTTCGCAAATTTGTTCAATACGCGGCGATCAATTCGCGCTCCCATGTAAAAAGGTCTATTCATTCAAAAGCAGAGTTTACTTTTAAGAATTAAATGGTGATATTATAATGCGAGATGCCTATATACTTTCATATTGAGTTATCGACGAATCACATATCTCCAAAGTCATCTTCCCTACCCCTCACCTTTATGTTCTGGTCTATTAATATTCATATGTCTATGGTGACCAATTCGTCGCCTTAGTTCGTATTCGTCTAATAGACCATTAGAAAATTTTACAGGAAGAGAAGGTTTTCTTTCATTATTATTTTAATGAAACATTATGATAGGTGTTCAAAATGTTGGCTTAATAAGGTGGAAGCGCAATAGGTCTTCTTGTCACTGTCTAAAATTGACAAAAGATACATTCCAAAGTCCAAAATTTTTCTAAAGAATTTCAAAATACATATCTAAAACATAAAATCCAAAATCTGCATCTTCGCGAAAGCCTTTCCGAAAAACGTTTTCATCGTTTCGCATTACCCTAAACGACCGCGGAATTAATCACGTAAAATTTATTCAGCACAGTTTTCAAAAAAATCCTTTGAAAATTGTACACGAATGACATTGCATAAAATTAAAAAGCGAAAGAGGAGATCCAGACGATTATCAACCGGGCCAAAAGTCAATTCGCCCATTTGCATATTCTGAATAATTTGGCATTCAAAGCGGCAACGACTCTGCATTTCGTTGCTGAGAATATTTTGGTTTGTATTCAGACAACGCCCCCTAGCCGCTAGTTAGTTTTGACTAGACTAATGGCAATTTAGAAAATTATTTTCGAGAATCTTAATTTTATACAACCTTCAGTATGAAGCAGAAAGTCTGTTTTTGGACGCAGGAAAAACTGGCGAACGGTGAGCTCTGGCGTCAACAAATTTGAACAGCTTTTTCTGTCTAGATTTCCAGGTCAACGCGACTATCGTTATGTCGTAGCTTGGTTTCCGTCATGGGTTATATAGGTTTGAAATGTAAATAACCTAAATAGATCAAAACTAAAAGAGACGCCAATTCACTGGTTAGGAAGAGAATTTAAACCAATGTTGAAGAGCGGCGTAATTATTTAACGAGATACAGAAATGAGATTGTTGGAAAGAGAACTGAAATGAATAAAATCTATATTTTGAATGTAGCTACAACTTTGTGGTTATCCATTAAAGATAAATTATACAATGTTACTTTGTTTGAACCACTTGTACATTTGTTTAAAGCCGACCGGTTTCGGAACGACCGTTCCTTCTCAGGGCAAACGTATACTGATTTGACAATTACAAAATAGTGGGTGGGAACAATGTATTATTACTAAGGATTGTGGTAGGGGTGGAAGCGTTGCTAGGGATTAATGAAGAGTGGGTGATAATACATTGGTCCCGCCCACTATTCTGTAATTGTCAAATCAGTAAACGTTTGCCCTGAGAAAGGAACGGTCGTTCCGAAACCGGTCGGCTTTAAACAAATATACAAGTGGTTCGAACAAAGTAACATTGTTTCATTTATGAATAAAATCTGATTGAAAAAGAATTTGGTGACGTTCAAAGGAGATATGGCACGATCAAATTAATCACGTCTTTAAGAGGGTTCTGGCAAAAGTCGTTATAACAGAAGAAAAGCAGCATGAATGCGAATTCTATCGAAGTCTATCCTCTCTCCCTACCCCTGCCGAGAAATTAAATTGGTAGGGTTCTAACACGATATCCCTTCATATTAGTGACCAAACTTAAAACGAGGCTATTTTTAAAACGTGAATACCTCTACCAGAGTTTCTACTGCTATCAACTCTCCGGAGCCAGTTGTACAGTATAAGGGGGTGGAGATGTGGGAATAGGAGATGGTAAAGTTAGTTATTTAGCAGGAGTCTAGTAACAAGGCTGTATTATGCCATCGCCCTATTTGAACATCTCAGATTAAAAACATCTGATTAATTAAATAATTAGAATTTTAGCAACGCATTCACAACATGTAAGCGGTTTAGATATTCCTCTACAAACAGTGAATTTAGTGGGTACAGAAGATTTCTCCAACATTACAGAAAGCTCCACCAGCAGAACTGCTTTGCGGGCGGCAATTATTCATATAAAACACAATTTGTGTAAACATTTCTTGCTGTTTCGGATGGGCCCGCTGTTCCCAGCCATTTGCATAAAACGGCCTTTAATTTTAATTCAACGATTATTGCGGCATACATTTAAGAGAAGTACCTCTTGGAATTGCAAAACCCCCACAGAACTGAACTGCCAACTCGTTAAATATTTCGTAGAATTCTTACTTAAATTTTTAAAATTATATTATGTCGCAATTTCTCACACAATTAACAAATTTTCTCATTAAACGCTTTTTTTCATATTTGTCCTTTTCTAAAAAAAGGTAGACAAACGTACCCGGGTTACGAAGGTTACGAATAACCGAATGATACTTCAATTACTTCTACTTTCAATGTTGTAGTAGAAAACAGCTGCTTCTAGAGAAACGAAAATGAAATAGAAATGACCTCGAAAAAGTAAATTCGTTTTAAATATGTTTATACGCTATCATTAAACTTTGCGTGGCACCATAGTGCGCAGAAGAACTTTTACGATTTGTCAGTTAAACAATTGATTAAAAAATCTATATTTTTCAAAAAAGGGGTTGTCTTGATAAATCATTTTTCAATACAGGAAACTCTTCGCGACCTAATCGCCATAATAACCTCTGTACTTGTGTATTCTTCTAATGCTTCGATAAGAGGCAAAATTAAAGGTAGATTGCAGAATTGGCACGAATGCAGTTGAATTATAAAGGTCGTAAGGCGAAAACAATCAAAAGGTAAGAAGTAAAAGATGATCGATTTAATCAGCGATTGCGATCTTTCACCAACTGCAGCGAGAGGTCGGGATCAATGAAATATTATGAAACCGAAATGCAGATCACACCGATGTAGCAAGAAAAGAAATGCATCTTTAAGTAGTGGTAAAGTAAATTGGTAATATGAAGATACGATAGAATAGCGAAAAATAATAAGTAAAACATTGCAATGAAATTATTGAGAAGAGAAACTGGATAAGGTTCCGAATGAAAAATTCTAACGAGAAATGTAAAAGCAGCAGTACACGATGGAATAGCTACCTATTTGAGAGATGAAAACAACATTAAATAATAACCTAATGATTGCGAAAGATGGTAAGGCTGACAGAAAATATTGAAAAAAGGGTAAATCCATTAATGGAGGACTGAACGCAGTTGGCGCAAACAATGAATCATCTAAAGAAGCGAAGCTAGCAGTCCACAATGGAGTGCTGGTCCTATTTTGTTTTATGGCAGTGAGGAATGGAACGGGCTGAGGAAGGATGAATGTAGACTGAATGCTGTAGAAATGAGATTTAAAACCACGTAGAGCCACGTGGGGTAACCGTACGCAGAGTGTAAGTGTTCGCAATGATGTTTCCGAGGTGGTCGTGCCTGTTTCGCGCCCGCACGTTCCTTAATTCAGTAGCGTTTTGGGTCGCATTTCGCACAGGATATGGTACAGTGAATCCTAATTTGAAAATAAAAATTGGTAGGTAAATTACTGTTTTTCGTGCTTTTTCTTAAATTTTGTCATCTGCTATCGACATGTTTGCTTACCGATGTGTGCTATTGTGTAACCAACTGAGTCAGAGCGATGTGGTCTATGATAATTTTTGGTAAAATATTGTTAGTTACACGGGTGCAAAGTGATAATTCTATTAAAGATAACCACTAATCTGATTTGAACACTTCTCTACGGTATGCGAATACTTACCCCGCACGTGGGGTAAGTGTTCGTAATCGACATGCATGTAAACATTTTTATATAACTTTTTGATTTATGAACTACATAAGGTTTTTATGTTTGTTTGAGATGCCTTAATGATCAATCATATCAATAAACAATAAAAATGAGCAAAATACCTAAAGCGTTTTAATACAAACATCCCAATTTACCCCGGTTACCCCACGTGACTCTACGATCGTCTGAGAATTGTGGAGATCCGCGATATAAGCGTAATGAGCAAGATTGGGAAAGGAACATTTAGATGGTTTGGGGATGTTGTGCGATTGAACGAAGAAAGGAGTGTAGGGAGAATATACGACGGTACGAAATGTGAACGGTAGAAGGAGACGGGGACGCCCGAGGAAGATATGACACGATCAAGTGAACCAGATACTTGAGTCGGGCCATGTCAAGAGTCATATTAATAGAAGAGTATATACGAGCAGCTAATTAATAATTTGGGTGAGGTTTCAGTAAAATAAATATTATTATAAAAATTTAAAACCGAGGCAACACTTTTATGTTTGAGAAACCTGTGGAAATTAAGTATAATGAATGCCACTTCTTTTTCTCTCCTTACCGCAGAAGATCGTGAGACATTTTCAAAATGTCTCTAGTCTCCGCTGAATGCGAAGTTGACTAATTATTTATACTAGTTTATGGTAAAAACATTATTCAAAACCTCAAATAAATCACAAACCGTAAGAATGTGCGAGGAATGCTTGGTATAAAAGTGACAAGGGTCGCGAAGGAAAGACTTGTGGTTAAGAAATATAAATCCCATGTTTATTGTTTCATAGAAAACCGTTATTTATAGAAGTGTTAAGCGTTGAGATCCGAAATGACCACATTATTTAACAGTTGGCGTTATCTGTTGTGAACGTGGTTACTAACAATAAATATTAACATGAATAGCAAATAATATAAATATTCTGTTGAAGCCTAACGACTATTCATATCGGAATTTCAAAAATTGCCCATTAATAACCACGGCGTTTGGTCTCAATTGGCAGTATATTACGGTATTATTGCTCAATTTGGCTAATTCACCGCCTTAATTATGCCGGATTGAAAATTATATTTGATATGTTATCATATAAAGTTTTTAAAATTAACCGATAGCGAAGCGAATGCAGAAAGGACGACGTCATTTGGCGAGGAATTTAAAATTGGCTTTTTTTATTGAAAACAGATAATAATTGATTGTGTAAAACCGTGGATTCTGGAATTGAACCCTTGACCTTTGGGGATTGAACACGATCGTTTCCCACTCGGCTGTGAGCGGCTTATTGGGAGGTCGTTTGACCAAATGCATTTAACTATAAACGAAATAAGCAAATTGATTAGGCATATTCTAAACATCTTTTTTATGACTTTGCGGGACTAATTTTCGAATTACATATGCAAGAAAGGCAATGCAATGAAGCCCACTGATTTTTTTAACAAAACTTCGACTTTTTCACGGAGTTATCATATTATGCATGCTTCAATACACTGAAATTAATGAATCGATGAAAAAATTATATCGTATTAAAATTTCTGGCATCAAAATTTTTAGTAGGTATAGCGTCCACATTACCCAGACCTAAGTGGGCTAAGTTATTTATAAAAAATAAAAAAAAAATAAATAAAAAAAGATATGTGAACACAAATAAATGACAATATATTATAAGGAAACTAATATACTGCCTAAAAAATAAATTACAAAACATATTGTATTGAAAAAATTATCCTCACTAAACTAATAACTGCCTAAATTTGTTTTTGGGGTGTTATGCTGTGTTGCGCTACCTCCTTCTTTAGCCAACGTTTCGGACAGCGTTGTAGTGTCCATCATCAGGGCAGATCCGGCAGATGTTTAATATTGTTAGTGTGGAATGTGTGCTTATTTACTGCCAGCTCTACTACACTACGAGCTGGTGTTTACAGTATACTATAGACCGTTTTTTATGTGACTGCCAAACAAGAGTTCCAACTGCTCCCGACTGGAGCCAGCGAGACTATGGCACCCCCAATTCGGGTATGTTGTGAGGCTGAAGGTAGTGGGAAGGGGAATGAGATGGGGACGAGGAAGGTAGGGAAGTACCTGGATATTTAGATCTGGTCACTAAACACGGCCACAGCCATTTCAAGCAACGATCAATTCTGGATAGTGGTCTTACACCAGGACGATACTGAGAGTATCTTCCACTTTGGAACGTGCCGCAAATAGACTATATATTATTTTTAATTAATTAATTGTGAAATTACACAAAATAACCAAATAAAATTACTGATAGTCTCAATCACTTCCGCGTATGCTTATATCTCTATGGCGTATTTTTTAATTTTATTTATTTTAGAGAAAGTTGACAGCAAATCAGAGATTACAAAATAATACAATAATAAGATGTTAATTATGCCAATTATGAACTTTCCACTGATGATAGTTAATAATAAATAATAAAGTGTGACATTGTAAGGGTATTTTCTTAGTTTCATTTTTTAGTTACAAAATATAAAAAGGGGGGGGGGGGGAGAACATAGGAATAGGATTAAGAGGCAAAGGACGGGAACATATATAGGGATTGAACTTTCTAGTTTGAGTCATGTTGCTTGGTGAGTTTTCGTTTTTTGTCACGTAAAGTTGAGTTAAAAATGTCAATGTGGTAATAATTTAAGTTAAATGATTGTGTGGATCTGTAGATAAATGAGTTCTGTTTGGAGTTGGTCTTGCAAAGAGGGAGATTAAAGGCAAGGGACTGCCTGCTGTTGCGATTTGGAACATGGAATGATAGGCGTTGAAGAAGATCAGGACAATCGATTAAGTTATGTGTAATTTTAAATAACATTACCGAATCTGCTATATTTCTTCGACAAGTTAACGTTTTTATTTTGAAGAACTTTGCAGAGTCTTCATTACTAACATGAGATCGAAAAGAGCGGAAATTGAGGTACCTTAAAAATCTATTTTGAACGCTTTCAATTCTATTTTTGTGCACTGCATAGCCTGGGTTCCACACCTGAGATGCGTATTCAAGGATACTACGAACATATGAGAAATACAGTGTTTTGACAGTAGTAAGGTCTTTAAATTGTTTACAGGAGCGGATTAAGAAACCAAGCATAGAAGATGCGTTAGTGACTATATGGTCGATATGTTTATTGAAATTCAATTTACTATCAAGTATAAACCCAAGGTCCTTACTTTCGAATTTGATAGACAACGGTACATGATTAATTGAGTATTCATGGATTAATACGTTTTTATTTCTAGTAAAGCGCACGAAACAGCGCTATACAAATCATCCAAATACATTTATATAAAGAGAGGTCTCAATGGAACTATCAGCGTCAAAACCACATTGATTGATACTGCATTCAAAACTGATCAATAAACTTATAATTCACATAGCTATAAATCTTTAAACAAATAATACTACACCCATACATGAGGTTGTAACTCATGAAAGTAAAAAAAATCCCACATTCCAGTAATTTACAACGCTATCGTCAGAATCAATACGTCCAATAATACTTCAAGCTTTTGCCGCTGCGAGAAAGAACAAAACTGTTGTCATACGTTAAAAATCATCGGCCACGAGTCGACAATTTATTTCCAAAATTGACAAAGTGCCCCCTCGCTGCGGGCCCGCGCTCTCCACTGGTTCTCATACTCGGAAAAAAAATATAACCGAACAAACTATGTAAAGATATTATTAAGAGTTTTTGTAAAGTGCCTTTGGGGTGATATTATTTCTCAAATTACCAGCTTGATCAAAAAGTTGTAGGACCGTCCACCGTGTGACGCTGTCAGTCACACGATTCAAATTCTTCTTTTTTGTTAGGTCATCGACACTTCCCTCTAAATTTCAGCATCATAGCTTAACGTTTGTAAAAGTTACGTTGTACCGAGTACTCTACCTTTGTGCGTGTTTTCGATTTTTTACAAGGCTGAAAATGGCATCAATTTTTAACCACAATAACGCACCGTCGCACAACGCGATCCTTTTCTGTGGGTTTTTGACCAAAAACAACACGAATACTATCCAGCAGCCTTTGAATTCACCTGATGTGCCTCCATGCGACTTTTTCACGTTCAACCGACTTAAAAACTGCTTCGCAGAGCGCGTTACACCACCCGAGAGAATGTTATGAAAAAATCGAAAAACAGTTGTGATGGACATACTGAAAATTGAGTACCAGAGGTATTTCGAAGATTAGATCCAAGCACTGGCGTACATGCCTTGCAGTTGACGGGGAGTACTTTGAAGGGAACCATATCGATATTGATGAATAAAGTTGTATTTTAGATTTTGTGAATAAAGTCCTAAAACTTTTTGATCAAGGTGTTATATGCAATCAAATTTAGCTAAATTTTATAATTACCGTGGTTGATTTTTTGAGAAATGCAGGTTTGTTCTTCCTCCTACTTTAGCAAACGATTTGTAACAAACAAACCCCGTTTATCTATGAAGAAACAGGCATACAGCGGGCTGGTATATTTTAAGCCACCGGTGAACCGCGGAGCAATTGAGATTAACCATAGCTTCCAGATTTTTAGTTCCACGACATCAGGTCGGCGAGGCAGATGGCAGAGCGCGGAAGTTTGACAAGATGACGACATTCCAACGTATTTGTGAGCTGATGTCACCATTATGTATGGATTTAGATTCTGAAATTTGGTTTACCCTTGATTAGAGAGTCAATTTTACCCCAGCGGGATCTCTCGACCCATCGCCTTGCACCGCAAGGGGATGGATTGATATATAGTATATAGTTACGTCCCTCACTCCTGGACACACTGAAACACCCATCATACATTTGCTTTCCCAGAACGTTCTCTCCTTCTTTTCTTTAAAAATACTCTAAATGACACAGGCCCTGAGAAAAATTGTTTTTCTTAGGGCCTACTGTGTGGAGCCAATGTAAAAAAAAAGCTTTGCGAGAATTGTAAAATTATCTACAAAGCAAAGGAAGGTGGCAAAAAATCGCGTGTTCAAGGCACGCAAAATTATAATGATATTCCAGTCGAAATTAGTTTAATAAACTTTACAAAAAAAGATAAATAAAAATCACGTGGAAAGAAATTATAAAGCAATGAAATAAAAACAATTACTTACTTTGTTTATAACCATGATTGAAATTAAAAAGGTTTTTAATTTTTTTAAGTCGTAAAAAACACAATGAAGAAATGTCATAGGACAGCAAAGTGACATCTACATTTTTTACTCAAAATATGCTCAGGAATCGCTGGTACGTGCGGTTACACCTACATGTACATATTTACACTACAGATATGTTTATTATGATGTAAAATAAGTTAGACAAAACAACCAAATTAAGGGATTTTCAGGAAAATAATAACAAATAATAGCACGCATAATATTATATTTAACCCTGGCAGCCAGCAATTTGAAATCACTGAGTGATAATAAAGGGGTGCTTTGGTCAAGTATCGACTGACTAGCGATGAGTTCTCAGAACTTCAATTAGGAAAGGAGATGGGAAAATGAGTGGAAGGGTTGCTTAAATATTAAAGAAGAAACAAAAAGGGTTACGTTAGAAGAATTTCACAACTTCCAACGATATTAGGAGGTCGTCGAAACCTTTGATGCTTAAAGGGATTACGTTAGGTCAGAGGAAACTTTTAAAAGACAAAAAGCCTTTTAATTAAAGCGAATTATAGTCAAAGTTTGCCCAGAACAGACCCTTTTAGAGCCGATTCTCCAAATTTAAGGCAATTACGAGGAAAGTTTGGGGAGCGTTGTAAACCCGCCGTACGACACATGGCAAAGAAACTCAATAAAGTGAAACATTTCGCCAGCAGTGAAAACAATAAATAACAAACGGCTAAAAGGAGAAATAGCTCGTATTTGCCCCGCGGCAGATGTAACTCTACGTCATCGGGGGTTCATTGTAGTACAATACTGGGACTGGAATGGCTGGGGAAGTACAGGAACTACCTGATGGATGCATTCGATAGGGCGTGATCGCGGAAACAACTTGATAGTAATAGAAATAAAAACAGTTAGCCTGATAACCTTATAGAAAACTGCACACGTCATGTTTAAATTAAAACTAGTGTAGAAACTAAGATTTTATTTGTTTTATACCATAGACATCAGAATGAATAGACCTGAAGATACAGGTGAATGGTAAAACCAAACTATGGGGTGCGAAGAGAGGAAAGATACTGTGATTCATTGAAAAATCAATCTGTCAGTATATAGGCATCTCGCATTATAATATCACCATTTAGTTCTTAAAAGCAAAATCTGCTTTGAATGAATAGACCTTTTTACATGGAAGCGCGAATTGCTGCCACGTTAATAACATATTTGCTAAAGCCAAATGCTTGCCCCAAAAACATTCGCCGCAATTCACATAGCAATATTTTGTTGCCGTGTTTAGTTAAGACACTTTTACAAATGTTTCATAATTTACTTACCCCTGTAACCAGCGACGAGGACACTGGAGAACAGCCCACATTCGCTATGTCTATATAATATGTACCTATAATGTAGAGCGCAAGCTGCCGTTTTTGGCGTGATATTTCGTAAAACGTATAGACGTTACTTTCGCGCTGGTCACTACAAGAATGATGACGTCACATATTTTAGATTCTCTCCCCTCCCCATGGAGCGAGCTGGCGCCAAGGCGGAGCTTATAGCCGGTTCCATGGGGGGGGGGGGGAAATATTACGTTTTTATCACTTAGGGCAGGTCCAGATATATTCATATGTCCGTGTTTTATACTGATTTTCAACATGTATTCAATGGTCACACCTGCGCAAGAGATTGCGCACCCGACCACAGGCCCTCAGCCGTCAGACGCCAGAATTTGAGAAATCATTCTGTGTTGACAAGCTGACTGCGAATTGTTCATAGTTTCTTCCTTGTGTTTCAACCTTCTGTTGTAAATATCGCGTGTGTAACATATTATAGAATAAAACTTAGCCGTTTTGATCATAACCAATTTTTCATTTCGAATGCAGTCCTAGTGCCCATCACGCTTTTATTGATAATTCAGACGATGTTTAAACACCAAGTTAAAATGTCACTGTCCTCGTCACTAGTACCTCAAAAAGAGGCATTATTGACACAGGACCTTTTGGACTTAAAAATTATCCTGAGTTCTGTTGTTAAATTTTTATAAATAATCTCCTCCACACTTGGAGTTATGATGAAAGTGTATTATAGGAAAAAATCAATCAATCCACAATAAACGTCCAATGCTATTCAGGGAACAACAGCATGTACCCCAAGGATTTTAACTAGCGATTCCTGAGTTTATTTGGAGTACAAAAGCTGTCCGATAATGTTTTTTTTTTCTATTAAAAAAAAAATCATTCACTGCCACTGATCACACTCATACACGTCGTGGCGGGGTCACGTTTATATTTCTAATTATAAGCAAATTACTTTTTTCGTTTTTAATTGACTTTCTACTTAATTTTCCTGTATTTCTCTTTTTCGAAAATTTTCTTAATTCGAAAAATTACAAAAATTAAAAAAATCACCAGGAAATTGCGAAGCGGAAAACACACAGTTTTTTAAATCTGACAGTTCGTTTAAGACAAAAAAACTAGCATAATCGCAAAATACCTGTTAAGTTGATTTGGTTGCTTTAATCCTTCGGGTACGTGCTATTACACCCAGAACATTAATTACTATTCCAATTTCGTTTTGCAATCCTATTAATAACTCCTTAATAACCAATTTTCGGAGGTATAGTTGTAACATTCGAAACATTTATCATGCACAATGAGGTGTTAAAACAATTTTGATGCTTTACAATGACCGACCTTTAAAAAAGGTTGAAACAACTTGATGGTTGAACACTTGATGAACAACACCACTTGGTGTATAAACAGAAAGGTATTCGGATATGAGCCATCAACAAAAATAATAAATTAATACGGTCGGTAGCAAACCTAAATTCGTATGACTAATATTACAAAAAAAAAGGTAAGAGTATTTCGCATACCACGCAACACGCAAGTTTCCGAATGGGTAACATTCCTCAATATCCGAAAATCTTTAATTTTTAAGATGCTGAAACCGAATAAAATATTTTAAGGCCCGGTAGTAACCATTAAAAGAAAAGAAGAAAGGGAGATATGTTAATACGAATATAGGAGGGAGCGCGCTAATATTTAAAAAAAAAACGACTGTAACTAAGCGAAAATATTCAATAAAACACGGCTCTTTTAAAATAAAGCAAAAAATCTATTGATAAATGATTAAGTTGCATTTAAAGATATACTGTGTTTTTTTTCATAACCTTAACATGTTAAGGGTCCGCTACCCGAATTTCTGCCGATTTCTTGCATATCCCCCTTAAATATTTGAAGTTCTTAAGCTCTTAAAAAAAATGTTATTTTCGAAGCTATACATTCCCCACGCCGAAACGCAAATTATATGAAATTCCCTCGATAGAAAAAAATCGCAAAGTATGCTCCAAAAATTATTAAAAACAAGTCTGTTTCTATTATCTTATAAATTAAACTTGTGAAAAAATTCACAATGTTTCTTTAAATGATACTTAAGATGCTCCCCGTGAGATTTTTGCTTTATTTTAAACGAGTCGTGTTTTATTAAACATTTTCGCAATTTTCGCATCGATTTTGTCGCTGTAAATTTTAGCGCTCTCCTCTAACATTCGTAATTTCGTATCTCTCCATCTTCTTCTTTTCGATCCGGGTTGCGGAGCCTCAAATAACAGAACAAAATGTTTTTAATAATTTTAGATACTTCGCGATTTTTTTTCTATCGAGGGAATTTCATATAATTATCATTTCGACTTTACAAATATACACGTATTATCTTCAAAAATAACAATAGTTTTTCAGGAACTAAAATTTTTTAAGTGTTTAAGGTAAATTTGTAATAAATCGGTAGAAAAGCGAAATGTGGGGGCTTAAGAATGGAATAAAATTACATAGTCGAGGCCTCAATTTTATCGTAATTTCTACAGTTGTTTTAACTTTGTGACGAAAATTACAGAGGTTAATTTTTGCTTGCGTACAATTTTGAGATAATTTAAAGTTCAGCAAATGGAATTCAAAGCTTAAAACGCAAAGAAACGTTAGAATTAGACAGGAAAAGTAATAATATACAATTATTTGTAACATGTCCTGATCTACTTGTGGTACTCGAGGAGACTTGGTAGGTACTTCGACTCAAACCGAGAAGAACAATAAATGCATTTCGTTTTTATTACTGACGTGACACTTGACGAACAATGTTAAACCGTTAAACGATGTTCTTAGAACTGTCACATGCTCTTTTTGATTGCCTAGTTTAACAGCTGTTTCATTGTTATTGGTTCAATTGAACATGATTTTGAAAGTTCGGAGGGAGAGAAACAAAACTGACTAACTAACAACTAACTAACCATCACGCCGTTTCCCCGCAGGGGTAGGCAGAGAGGAAGGACCGCCAAACATCCCGGTCTTGGCACACATTCCTTGCCTCGTTTACATTCATACAACGTCTTATACATTCTCTTCTATTATTCTGACTCTTAACATGGCCTCAAGTATCTGAATCACTTGGTCGTGCCTCATGGACTCAAGTATCTGAATCACTTGGTCGTGCCATGTCTTTCTTGGGCGTCCTCGACTTCTTCTACCATTCACATTTGCATCATATATTCTCCTTACACTCCTTTCCTCGTTCATTCGCTCTACATGCCCAAACCATCGGAGCGTTCCTTTTTTGATCTTACTCATTACGCTAACATCAGCCTTGCATTCTTTGCGGATTTCCACATTTCTCACACGATCATACATGGTTTTACCACACATACGCCTCAGGGATCTCATTTCTACAGCGTTCATCTGTTCTTAAAAAGAGTACTTGCGAAAAAAAAAGTTATGCGAAATAAATTATTTAATAGAAAAATGAAACAATACAACTTTGTATAAACCACTTATATAATGCGTAAATCCTACCGGTTTCGGAACAAACGTTCCAGAAACGTTGAAACAAACGTTTCAACAAACGTTCAGGGAAAGCTTATACTAATTTGACAGTTTCGAAAATTGTATTGTTTCATTTTTCTATAATCAATAACCACAAAGTGATAGCTACATTCAAAAATATAAATTATTTAATATTCATTTATATATTTCGACTTTATTTTTATTAAAGTAAACTTGAAAAATTGTTTTCCAAAGGATATTACACGATTGTTTGTGCTGATTAAATTAAGTTTCACAAATGAATTCGAACTTTTTATGGGTGGTTCAAATTTCCTACGAAACCTACATCTTTCGCTTTAGTATAGTTGGGAGTTTTCTGATGAAAAAAATAAATAATGGAAAAAAGTTAAAACGCGGGGAGAGAAATGATAAAGGGTCAATAAGAAGGGGCGATAAGGGAGGCTGGGGGGATGAAGGAATTCGAAAAAGGACCATTTTAATTAGTAAACTTTTGACTGCTGACAAATGGGTTGGTTGGTAATCGAAGAAACGCTGAGAGATGAAAAAGTAGAAGAGAGAAAAAGCCCAAGTCGAGAAATAATAGTTACCTAAATTAGGTTTAAACGAATTCAGAAAACTTTACTTAAGGCTCCGCAACCGGGCCCGAAAAGAAGAATATAGAGATATACGAAATTATGAATATTAGAAGAGAGCGCTAACATTTACAGCGACAAAATCGATGCGAAAATTGCGAAAATGTTTAATAAAACACGACTCGTTTAAAATATAGCAAAAATCTCGCGGGCATTGTCTTAAACAGCATTTAAAGAAACACTGTGATTTTTTCATACATATAACTTGTAAAATAACTGAAACAAACGTGTTAATAATAATTTTTGGAGCATACTTTGCGATTTTTTTCTATCGAGGGAATTTTATATAATTTGCGTTTCGGTGCGGGCAAAGTCTAGATATTATCTTCAAGAATAACATATATTTTAAGAGCTTTAAAACTTACCGTGTTTAAGGGAAATATGTAATAAATCGGTACAAATCCGGGTTGCGGGCCCTTAAGGGAAATATGTAAGAAATCGGCAAAAATTCGGGTTGCGGGCCCTAAAGAATTTTTATTAAAAAAAAAACTAAAAATTATCAAGATGCTTAGTAAAATGGATTAATTTGGAAGGCGGTATTGGTACTGCTGACCCGGGAACTATTCATTGGATAACCAACACCCCTGCCATAGGTTACCCCAGGTGGTTCACTACATTTGGTGACCTAGCAGGAATTCCGGGGTTCATGGGGTGAGGTTTGCACGGACCTTGGCGGCGAATGCATCTGCCAGCATCCGCGTGGCGGACCATATTGGGAGAGGCTTGGGTTTGGGGAGACCTGTGACCTCTACAGCTGGTCTCTATCGACCCATCGTCTTGCACCGCAGCGGGAGGGATGGACTCATACGTCCGTCACTCCTGGACACTTTGACCCACAGATTCCTAACCACACCTCATATCTTTATTCTTCACGGAACTTCCTTTTCCTTCCCTTACTCGAAAACATCCTCCACATCACACCACACCAGTGTCGAAGGAACCAATAACGCTATCAACTCGTATTTCTTTGAGCGTCGCGTCGGTGGAGAGGGTGGAGAGAGAACAAGTAATCAGTAACAATAAGATAGAGCAATCTATCTAAGACAGTTTCTCTTCAAAAAATTAAATGTTTATTTAGATATTTTAGGGTTCCAGATCAGAGAAGGATATTGTCTAATGCTTACAATACATACACGACATCTTTTTTCAGCCCGATACCAATGAGAGACCAACGTCCACATTTTCCGCTTTACGCGATCGCTATTTTCATATCTTCACTTCAGTTGGCATCACAGCAAACAGCATGGTTCATGTGTTGTTTACAGTGATGACAATTGAAATCGTAGAAATATTAAAAAAATTATTTTATTATTATTATTTAGGTTGTCAGGGAGAAGGTTGAAAATTTTAGGGACTAGGTAGATTAATTGTCTTTGTGCTTTCGTAGTATGTAGTTTGCATCAATTCAAGTCAAGTACATATTATTCTTCTTTTCGTTGTTCAACTTCATTATTTAGAGAAGCACATTTTCGTTGGCAGCAAAACCGAAACCACGCAGACGACATTCTGCCGAAACGTGAAACCGGTCCGACGACATTATATAATTTATGTCCATATAATGGTAGTAATTGAAGCGGGGCGGTCAGCGAGTTGTTAATGATACGGCAATATATTATTAGTCACGGGCCAAATCATTCGCGGGGTCATGAGAGGTTAATTAGAAACTTACTAAATTAGCTTTTATTGCGAAAGTGTTTGGTTTCATAGAGTCCAAAATAATGGACAGAGGCCACCTGGGAAGCGCAGGATTAACACATTGGTACTAGTGCATTTTGCAATCTCAAACTCATTATCACCTGTAAAGGCTTCTAATTTGTCACTAATGGATGGCCCAGATTACACCTAACGGGTGGAAACCAAATCAATTTATGTTATAAAAGAAAATGTACAATGTGCGTGCCGCTAAACTCAGAAACGAGTCCCGGTACGATCAAGGAAGTTATATGGTGTAATAGCCCTCTATCCCCCATGATGACCCGACAATTGATCCCCCGAAATGATAGTTACTATAAAATTATAATTTTTTGTGCATTATTTACCAATTTCAAATGTAAAAGATATTCAATTTAACTTCAAAAATGCCCTTAATAATAAGTTGGTATGAATATCAAAGGAATTTAAACAGTGTGGATGTTTTTGTACTTGTGCGCTGGTACATACGAGATCTTTCCTTTGTGCATTTGAATGAAAATATGTTTTATTTTTTTGTTACTGCGATAAATCCTCTCTGCACATCCCTACGGGGTCACATCGTTATATTTTGTGTAATTATATACAACGTATTTCCCTGAAGCGACTGTACTTTGTATATAAATACGCCGGGGGACGAATTGTCATGAAACTATCCCCCAATCCATGTAAAAGGTTTCCGTTTTTACCTGAAGGACGTGCTTTTGAATATATAAGGGATGGAAGTTTCACCCTCTAGAAATTTGTAGAACAGTCCAGAACATTCTAGAGTATTCGAGAGCATTCTGGAAGGAAATAATCTAGAACGTTCGTATTCCAGGAACATCCCAGATCATTGTGGAACATTCCAAAATACTCTCGAATGTTGTGGAATGTTCTGGACTATTCGAAGCCTTTTTTGTATGGGTTGGGCTACCCATTGGTAGGGGTATACAAAGCAAAGTTCGAACGTCAGTTCAATCTCATATAACTCCCTGAGCGAACCCAGCTAGTTTATAATTTTAAAAAATCTCGTTATTACACTCTTATATTATAAACTAACTTATAAAACTCCTTTGAACAACTTTCCACGATAATGTTACTAACTAGAAACTCGAATTGCGCATTTCATACATTTTTTCAAGTACACCTTTCACGGCTGAATTAATTTAGCTATGATCCATACCTACATCGATTCGGGAAAAATAAATGTTTGCTAAGTAACTTGTTTCTACGGATCTATTAAGGATACGTCCTACTTTAATTATTTACGTTTATAAAATTGTATGAGGAAACCGGGAGGCGTTTTGTGCGTACAAATGTATTCCACAATCTCCTCTCCGGATTTTAACACTAGCGAAAATATTTTTTAATGTAATATAGATATCGACCACTAGCTTGTCGGTACGGTTTGCTTTTTTGATAAACTATTTCTTATCGCTGTTAGGTGGCGGCTCGTGACTTTTGGGTGTACTAGGATGCAAATATTAAAAAATTGGCATTATGGATGTTGGCGTATTCGAAAAAAAATTTTTTTTTTTCAAAAATTTATAATAATAATATTTGGATGATTTATATAGCGCCGTTTTTGTGAAAAATCACCTCAAGGGCGCTGGCTTATGTTTTTTTATGAAGAAATTTCAGGAAATCCGTGCGGTACACGGCCAAACTGAAACTTTCTTAAATTTTGCATACAAAAAAATGATTTAAAAAAAAAAAAATACAAAAATTTTTAGGCTACAGCAACATAAATAATGCCATTTTTTCTAATATCTGCACTCTAGCACACCCAAAAGTCACGAGCCGCCACTGGTTAGGACCCTCCAAAAATATTTAAAATTGACTGGTTTGAAAGCCATCAATAGACTTTCAGTACACAAACTAGAGAATGTTTTTTTTTTAAATAGAGTATATAGGTACACGAATGTCACTTACTATTTTATTCTTATTCGTTGACGGGTTGACGGTCGTTGTTAGATAGCCTGATGAAATGTAATGTACTAACCTGCAAAGAATAGAAAAGCATGAATTAGAAATTTTGCTGGAAATGGTTACAATATGGTTATGCAATAACTACCAGGTGAAAAGGGCCCTTGAGGTGAATGAATTACTAAATAGCGCTGTACATATAACATTGGCTGATCGATTGAGTGACTGAATGATTGAAACATAAAATGTTTTAATTGGTTTAAATATGTACTAGTAGTTCTGCGAACACAAGACCTCGCGTTCGAAAAAATATTGTTCTAATTTTCTTTCATTTAATAAAACAAAAAAAAATTCCTAAGAAATCATAAGATTTGTAAGGAGGGACTCAATATCTACCTCATTAATTATAAACCACATATTTTATGTAACATTTTATGGAAAGAAACGTCACTTTCTCAATGACAATTATTTTTTCAAACTTTTTCGGGCAGGTAGGTGCCATATACATATAATATTGAAAAAATGCTAATAAAAATTATCTCTATTCCACCTTGCTTGAATAATAAAGTGGATGCAGCCGAATTTACAATACGGAAAGGATACAAATAAGGGTACATAAATAAAAGGGTACATAAGTTAAAACAGTACTTCGCTACGCTCAGTCAATTTCTAGTTGAAAAGCAATTTCAGAATTGGAGCGCTTGCGTATTGTGTAATGAAAACTTCAAAAACATTAATATTTTTTAAGTGACTACCGCACAACAGTCCCAAGAGACCGGAGCTAGGGACTATTGCATCCCAAAATGGGGTATAATTTGAGGGTGAAGGGAGTTGAAAGGTTGAGAAATACACAATGGAGTACTTTCACAAACCATGAATACCTTTAAAAATATGTGTAAGATTTAAGGTTTATTTTTCTGATTCCGTTCATTTTACTAAAAATGTGTAATTTGAACATTTTCATTCATAATTACTGATTTGAAAACCGTATATCCCGAAACGCTTCCAACTGGCTACAACCTCATTATGACGTAGAAACCGCCACTGGCTTGTAAGACGGCTGTCACCAACATCTCCCAGTATGCCGTCAACGCCGCCGAATTTACCATAGAAAACAAGCATGTTGTCTTGGCGGCAAAGCGAGCATTATTAAATTATGAACTTATTCGTCATACATCATCATAATTTCTTTCGAGTATAAAAAAACAGAGAAAACGTAATGCGCGTTTTCACCCCGGGACAAAATATCCCCGACAAAATATCCTACGGTTAAAACATCCCCCAACAAAATATCTACTAAAACTTAACCTAACCTCACCTAAAAAAAAAATGGGACAAAAATAATACAGACATCCTGCAAAGACAATAAATTATTGTTCAAATAGTAAAATGGGACAAAAATAATACAAATAATTTATTTGTTCATATGAAGCGGATACTTTGTGATGTGACATTATTTATTTAAAATAAAACAATAACTTTGTTAACACCACTTTTATTTTTATACTTTATGCCGACCGGGTTTCGCTACAACCGTAGCTTCATCAGGGCAGTATAATACTCTAATAACATTAGGTTACATTTGTGTTATATTGTGGTACAATATAACACAAATGTAATCTAATGTTAGTAGAGTATTATACTGCCCTGATGAAGCTACGGTTGTAGCGAAACCCGGTCGGCATAAAGTATAAAAATAAAAGTGGTGTTTACAAAGTTATTGTTTTATTTCAAATAATTTATTATCGTTACAGGATGCCTGTATTATTTTTGTCCCATTTTTTTGTTAGGTTAGGTTTTAGTAGATATTTTGTTGGGGGATGTTTTGTCCGTAGGATATTTTGTCGGGGATATTTTATCGTGTGACGAAAACGCGCGGAACCCGGAGAAAATGCCTTATTCGGAAAGAATCGAACCCACAACCTACATACATCGAAAAGTCAAAGGGGCTTAAGGCTCGATGACACAGGGCGAGTTTACAAGCTACTATCTACTAAGTTTAAAAGCGGGTAAATCGGAGAGTGAGATTGTCATGATGACACACAAAACTGTCCACTCGCTCAGTAGCGTAGGAAACTGAGGTCGCTGCTAGCGCCAGTAACAAGAATAACGACGCCTGCATGAACTAATTCTGTGATTTTCGTTATTTGTTTCGGACATCGTTGGCTAAAGAAGGAGGTAGCGTAACACGGCGTAACACCCCCAAAACAAATAACGTAAAGGCTTTTGGCCGTGAAAATCTTAAAACATATCTAATTCTGTGATGTTAGACAGTCGAAATCAGCTGTTTATTGGCAGCCATCTTGAAAAACATAAATAAACCAATCACGAGTAAGCGTGTAGCGAGTAAAGTTGAAGACCTTTCAACTTATTTCGTAGATTGTCAACAATCTGCTGGTTAGCAAGTAACACGATGACACTGAGCGAGTTTACTAACAGATAGTTAATTTCCCAGATAGTAGCTTGTAAACTCGCTCTGTGTCATCAACGCTTTAACCACTACTCCACAGCGTAAGTTTTATTTTGTATTTTAGATGATCACACAAGCTAAATATGTCGTCGTACAGTATTTTAATTATTTGTCCTCGCGGCATGAGGTCGACTTGGGAATTAACGTGTGAAATTACATCATTGTTCGAAATGCGGAAAGGAAGACGAAGACGTTTAGAAACCCGTTTCTCCGCGGCTCACTGTCCACGTTGTTCACTGCCTAACACTGCGGGGAACATTTTTTTACCGGTAATGACATACCGTGTGACAAGACGCGATAATAATAAAAATACGATTAGACATTTTTAATTGACGGTGACATAAATCAAAGTGCGCATAATTTTATTTTATTTCAATGGTATCGTATTTATTATCGTAAAAGCATATTTTTTAATGGTGTTTAAACTTATTTCAAATCTAAAGGCTTTAAAAATACTCGCACTTGATGGCATGAACATGAACACATCTAATATATTATTATGCAGCAATGAAATTATTGTAAAAAGCTTTCGAAGGGATTTTTCAAAAAAAACGGCGCAATTCAAAATTTCCAACCATATATCGACGGCAGAAAGGCTAATTGACGTAACCAACATTTTTTCGATTTTCACTTTTTTTGCAATTTCACTTGCAAAAAAAGACTACGTCAGTCTGTTCACTAGAGGTTTATATTTATGATGAAAATTATATAAACATCGAGTGTACAGATCGACAATTTTTTTTCATGTGAAATAGAATCGAAAAGTGAAAAAAAGATGTTGGTTACGTCAAATAGCCTTACCGTCGTCGATCTGTAAAATTGTACTCATTTCCTCCCACTTACGATTTGTAAGTTGTAAGTTCCTCCTAAAATGAGTTTTGTTACTCATCAGGATAACCTTAGGAAGAAATAAAAAAACAACAATATTAATGTTATCTAATGATGTAATAATCGATATAATACATAGGTACGAAAATGTCAGATACTTTTGGTGTGATAACTTCTTTAGTACCGTTGTGATTTGAAACTCGATTGAAACGAAAAAGCGACGCTAAAAAGAGACAAACACATACATTTATAGGATTTAGCCTGCGAGAGAACGAGATATAATCTGTCTCCTTTTTGAGCGGTGCTTCGTAGCCTTCCCATTCTTGTCTACTTTAGTTTTATGAAGGTTTCACTTCTACCGCGTGTGAACTGCACACAATTTTGTTTTTTTAATGTGAATACCGCACGAAAGTCCAGACTGCTCTCAACCGCTTGGAACCAATAAAACTAGGGCACCCCCTGGGACATATTGTGAGGCTGAAAGTAGCGAGGAGGGAAAAGAGAGGGGGGAGATAAAGTTGGGGAAGTACCTGGCTATTCAAATCTGGTCACTAAACACGACAAAAGCCATTTAAAGCAACGTTTCAATTTTGTGGTTAACAGTGGTCTTTCTCGTGGTGTGATGAATTTTTTTTGTTGTTTTTAATTGAAAAAATTACATATTATACCTTTTTAACATTAAGGCTCTGCAACCGGGATCGAAAAGAAGAAGATGGAGAGATACGAAATTACGAATGTTAGAGGAGAGCGCTAACATTTACAGCGACAAAATCGATGCGAAAATTGCGAAAATGTTTAATAAAACACGACTCGTTTAAAGTAGAGCAAAAATCTCGCGGGCATTATCTTAAACAGCATTTAAAGAAACACCCACCATTTTTTCATACATATAACTTGTAAAATAACTGAAACAAACGTGTTAATAATAATTTTTGGAGCACACTTTGTGATTTTTTTCTATCGAGGGAATTTTATATAATCTGCGTTTCGGCGCGGGCAAAGTCTAGATATTCTCTTCAAGAATAACATATATTTTTTAAGAGCTTTAAAACTTACCGTGTTTAAGGGAAATATGTAATAAATCGGTAGAAATCCGGGTTGCGGACCCTTAATATACTCAGGAATCGCTGGTGAAAATCCTTCGGTACGTGCTGTTGATCCCTGCATATATTTTTTTGAAGAGATGGGTTTTAAGCTTCGCTCTGAATTCTATGAATGTCATTGTTTTAGAGGCTCCGGGAAGTTGGTACTCTTGTGTGGTATTCACACAAAAGTAGTAGATAAAGTTATAAGATTATTAAGGGCATAATAATACTCCACTCCCACCTCAATTTGTTTATTTTACTGAACTATTCCCAAAAGGGGGGCTTTACGTAATAATATCTTATTATATAAATAATAAATAAATAAGTACACGATGAGATAATGGCCTTTAGGGAGAGTCTCGAATTTACGTTTTGGGCGGTGTTCTCCCTGTGAATTCCTCCCTTACGTACATTATCTCATAAATAATAATAATACATATTACTCGTGAACAACAGGAAAAACATACATAAAAAATACAATAAAATTATCACGCATTCTAATCTGTCTAGAAACCACCTAACCGTACCTTTCTTAATCTTACTCATTACGTTTAAATCAGTCTTGCATTCTTTATTTAGCCTTCGTTAGCATATCAAATTCATTTTAAATCTATAGCATCATAATGAAACGCTGTTTTTTTTTTTAAATTGTTTATGACTAAATAATGAATAAGGTGGTGACTTTTTAAAACGATTGTATTGTTATTACTTCAAGGATGTGGTCAAAATAATATTTCCTAAAAGCTGTTATCCAATTCGATGTGGTTGTCAAGGCAACGGTGATTGTTTATTGAGAGGAACGCACGAAGGAGAACGGAAAAAATTAACAAGAAATAATTACTTGATTTTTTTACATTAGCTCCACACAGGAGGCCCTGGCGAAAATAATTTCCCTCGGGGCCTACGTCATCTTAGGGGATGCTGTGTGGAGGGTCTTTTAAAAAAAAAGATAAAGGTATGAGGGGTGGGTAGGAATCTAAGTTTACTCTATATTTATAATCGAACCATTTACAAATTAAATAAGAATTAATACACCGAACTTAGATATCTTCAATGACAATAATTGTGAATCTTCTCTATAAATAAAAATGAATCCCCGAAATGTATGTACGCGCAAAACTTCCGAACGACTGCACCAAATCGGATAATTCTTTTATTTTTGTGTTTCTTTATTGTTAGGAAAAGGTTTGTATAAAACTACTGGTGAGCTCTGGCATCATGAAATTTGTATAAAAAAATTGCAATAGGTAGCACGCGAGCTGTTTGAAAACTGAATGTAAGGAATGCGGGAGCGGGGAGGGGGGAGGGGGAACTCGGAAGGGGGGTTCACGGGAAAGGATGAGTGGAGTGGGGAGAGGGAAGGTGGAGGAGGCGGACTGGGAACGCGAGAGGGGAAGGGGACGCGGGAGAGGAACGGGAGGCGGAAAGGGAACGGGACAAATGGGAAAGGACACGCAGGTTGAAACAATTTCTTTATTAAATGGCATAGCAACGCACGCTGGGAACCAGCTTGTAGAATAATAAAATACAAAAAAATGCAAACAATAACTTACGAATGAATTGTGTTCACTGGTGACTCAAAAAGTGGGAATTTATGTAGGTGGGTTTATGTGCGTATATATATATATATATATATATAATTGAACAAAAAAACCTACTGAAAAAGAGTTGCTTATTATCGTGCACATTTTGCACGTTTTCTTGTTTGAACAAAACGTTTAAGTTGGTTGTAAATGGCGTAATTTGTGTTTGGTTTCTGTCTGCTGTATGAGTCATACATACATCATGAATAACTAAATTATTCAGATTAATAGAACCGCGGGTAATATGGAAGTATTGGGTTTATCATAATCGGCGATCATCTGATTGTTGATCTAGGATTTAGCCTGCGAGAAAATGACATACTATAATCGGTCTCCTCTTTGTGCGGCGCTTCAGGCTCCCCCTTAATGTCTATATTAGTTTTCTGAAGGTTTCACTTCTATCGCTTGTAAACTGTTTTTTGCAAAGGGTCTCCTGCAATTTCATTCTGAGCCAGTGGGTCGACAGTTTCACCAAACACATAAAAAAAACTTGCTTCAGTCTTGTGGTAACGTAATTCACAACAAAGAACACACGAAAGTGACGTTAAATATGATGTACACGATCGAGTAAAATGACTAAATCTGGAAAATTTTTGTACGCAAGATTTAAAAAAATTGAAAATTTTATGTGAAGCTTTTAAGGCTCTGCAACCGGGCCCGAAATGAAGAAGATGGAGAGATACGAAATTACGAATGTTAGAGGAGAGCGCTAACATCTACAGCGACAAAATCGATGCGAAAATTGCGAAAATGTTTAATAAAACACGACTCGTTTAAAATAGATTAACTTAAACAGCATTTAAAGAAATACTGTGAATTTTTTCATATAACTTGTAAAATAACTGAAACAAACGTGTTAATAATAATTTTTGGAGCATACTTTGCGATTTTTTTCTATCGAAGGAATTTTATATAATTTGCGTTTCGGCGCGGGCAAAGTCTAGATATTATCTTCAAGAATAACATTTATATTTTTAAGAGCTTTAAAACTTACCATGTTTAAGGGAAATATGTAATAAATCGGTACAAATCCGGGTTGCGGGCCCTTAAACAGACAGAATTATTTAAAAACAACCAAAAATATCCGATTCATTTAAATTCAAAACATAACCTTGTTAGCTCATGCATTCGTAAACATACATTTCAGGTGAGTGCATCAAATAAATACCACGAACCACCCATAATAACAGGGAGGCATTCGTTCATGCATCACAAAGTACGGGTTCGAATTCCGGCGAACTCAATTTAATATTAAATACAATATGCATGTTTTAGATTGGATGGCAGTGTTATTTTGAATGACCCAAAATTGAGGATTCAAAATAACGTTGTGAACACAAAATTTAACCAATTTTGGATGAGTGTTTTGAATAATAATATATGCGTTTTACGCGAGACTAGTGCATTTTGTATTTGACGAATATTGATATTGAGGTGAAAAAGCAAAATAATTTCACAATTGTTGTTTTTTTAATGTTTGCTCCACAGAGTGTCCCGAGGAATAAATTCCCTCAGGGCCTTGTCATCATTGGGGATGCTGTGTGGAGGGTATTTTTAGGGACATCGTAAAACCGCATCCCTCCCATTGCGGTGCAAGGCAATGATGGGTCAAGAGAGTCTGACTGGAAAAGTGTGGATTAGACCTCCCTCAATCTCCTTCGATCTCCCGATCCTGTCCGCCATGCAATAGGTGAGCAAACGCTTTTCCATGAACCACGAACCCCATGAACCCGGGCACCCTTGTTAAGTCACCAAACGTAGCCTACCTATACTTGGAGAGACCTACGGCAGGGGAGTTGGCTATCCAATAAAAGGTTTCAGGGGCGCCTCTACCCATTCCCGCCTCTTAAATTGTGATGTTAAAAGAGTAAGTTTTTTGGTCAATAAACAATTTGTTTCACACATTATTATTGGAACGAAAATATGGGTACACTTCTTCCGCATAACTCTACGGCTAGCGATCATGACGTTGCATTTTAAAATCATCAGACCATCGCCCTACTAAGCCGCCGCACTTCTCAGAGGCACAAAAGATAGTTTGTAATTATAATCACGAGTAATTTACTTGCGCATCGTGAGATGGGTGACTTCCGCATTTACACTGCGCGGTTCAGCTTGATAAGAAACGTTATTAATAACGTATACAATGTTTAAATAATATAATATATACAACACTGCTTACCGATAGATGTTGTGTACCAAGTGAATAATATGCTTCTCAAGTAAGTGTACGAGTATAATGCATATTGGATGACCCAACAAAATTGCTTCTTCTGTTTGTATAAGAAACCAAAAATAAAGTTTAATAAAAAAACTTATATTAATAAGGCATGAAGTGATACCGAAAAACGTGCCACAGAAAAGTTACTCCAAAATTGAAAGGAAAAGTTTGTCTTTCAATAGCATTTAATTACACGTTTTTAGTATAAATTAAACTATTTCTTAATTTAAAATAAAACAATAACTTTGTAAACACCACTTTTATTTTTATACTTTATGCCGACCGGGTTTCGCTACAACCGTAGCTTCATCAGGGCAGTATAATACTCTACTAACATTAGGTTACATTTGTGTTATAATATAATTTACCAAAAATGGGCTGGACTCGTCAAGTGGAGGAGGAAGAAGGAGGCATAGATGGAGAATTGGGAAGGGAACGGACGTGTTCTTTATCAATAGGGAACAATCTTAGCATGGGACTTTTATTTAAATTAAGTTGGTTATTTACTACCTTACTATTAGTGTTTATGGCTTTCCTAAGATCAAGTGCCTCTAAATTATCCAACCTTATACCGATGTTGTTTTTATGAATAAGTTTGGCGCCAGCGTTTTTGTCAAATTTATGATCGTTTTCAATCAAGTGGTTTGCAATTCTGAAAATCCAGAGCTGTTTCTAAAAAAAAACTATTTCTTGTTTTCTCGTTCTTATTTATTATGAAGATGAAGAAATCATTATGAAGAAACACTAACACTTCTACATTCAACAAATACGAAGATATGGAAATCAACAAACTTGAAAAGGAAATCATAAAACAATAAAACAATACGCATTCAACATACAAGGATGTGTGGAAATCAACAAACATGAAGATAGGGAAATCATTATGAGGTAGTACAGTAAACAATAACACAGAACATCTTTAGAGCACAGGCGTCGGGTGGGAATGCTATCCTTGTTCTACCGGTATTACAATGGAAGATGCTCCGAGGAACTAGCATCATTGATCCCTTCGGCACCGGTGCATAGTCGGGAAACACGCCAAACGCGTGCCCAACATTTGTACACAGTTGACATTAGTCACATGAGAACGGGTCGTTTCTTCGACTCGTTCTTATGTTCAACAGCTCGGCTGTGGAATGATTTGCCGGCCTCTGTGTTTCCTCCTTCCTACAACATGGGTCTCTTCAAGACCAATGTTCATTCCTTCCTCTCCTCAAAAAGACCCTCCACACAGCATCCCAGATGACATAGGCCCTGAGGGAAATTATTTTCCTCAGGGCCTCCTGTGTGGAGTTAATGTAAAAAAAAAAAAAAAAAAACAATCAACATTCAACAAACATGAATATGAATCGACAAACTCGAAAATGAGGAAATCATTATGAAGCACTAACACAATCTACTTTAACAAATATGAATATGCAGAAATTAACAAATTCGAAGATGAGGAAACCATAATGAAGTAACACTAACGCGGTCTAAATTCAACAAACGTGAAGATGTGGAAATCATTGAAATAACACAGTAAACACTAATACAATCTACCTTCAACAAACATAAATATGAATCGACAAACACAAAGATGAGGAAATCATCATTATGAAGTAACAAAATCTACATTCAACAAATATGAATATGCAGAAATAAACAAACTCTAAGATGAGGAAACCATAATGAAGTAACACTAACACAGTCTAATTTAACAAACATGAATATGTGGAAAACAACAACATAAAGATGAGAAAATCATTACGAAGCAACACAAACACAATCTACATTCAACAAACATGAATATGTGGAAATCAACAAACATGAGGATGAGGAAATTAACAAACATAAAGCTGAGGATATCATGTTGTTAACACCAAAAAACTAATGTATTCCGTTATCATAATGAGAACTTAACATCATAAAATTGAACAGTAACTCTGAAAATGAAATGTTCTGTCTGCACTGGCCCACCCGACACATTATAAAATATCATCATACTTGCCTGGTGTATAAAAAAACTAAATCAGTTTTTAAGTGCCATGGCACAAATGCTTGGCCCGAAAAAACACCTTTGAATAAGCTTATAATTATTACCCTCCTGTTATCTATTTCCAATACATGTTTAAAACCGGACCAAATATAAATGGATCATATAGTCAAAGAGAAACGATAAACAGCAGCCTAAATGGACATTGATAAACAATAAATAATTAACAATTTTACATATTTATTTGTTGTTAAAAGATCACCATTGCCAGGTTAAGAATAACATGACATTATTGTGATTCTATTTTGGGGTATTTTGCCGTGTTGCGCTGCCTCCTTCTTTAGCCAACCTTTCGGACAGCATTAAAGTGTCGATATCAGGGCAGATGTGTAATGGATATTGGTAATTGTGTTTCTATGTAGGTAGATGCGGTACCGTGTAGCCAATTCCAGTCCTTTAATCATTTTAACAAAAAAATATTTTAATTAAAAATTTGTACAGACGTTTCACGAATTCAGACTATCCCGTTTTTTTCACGTACATAATAAAATTTTAACATTCCAAATCAGCGCTTGTTGATCTGTATAAATAAAATTTTAAATTATGTAATGGACAATAAATCCAAAAAATTGTCAAATATGAATATCATTTTTCTCCATTTTTTGTTCCTCTTTCGATCTGCGTCTTCGAAATACTTCCAGGAAAATAAGTGTCCTTTACGACGTGCATTTTAAGAGGATTTTTTTCTGAAAACTTAAAAAATAAAATACTTACAAGCTGTTATTAAAGAAATTTAAAAAAAATTAATAATTCTGAACGATCTCTTCAATGTTATTTTATTAAAAAAATTAAAAATTACAGGTCTACAAAAACACTAGACAAAATTTTTTTTTAAATAAAAACCTTTTCTTTTCGTTCTCCTGAACAATTAACATTTTGTACTTTAGGTACAGCATTTAAAATTTCCGCGATCGATATTTTTTGTAAGACATAATATTGTTCACTGTAGTTCCTTTTATAAGGGTCAATAAATCAAAATGAAAATCGATAACAATATACGAGTATAATTCGAACAGATAGGTATTTAATTGTGAGAAAGCGAATTCATACGTTACGGTAATAGATGGTGCATACGGGCGACACAATTACTATCACTAAAGTGCTTTAACTCTAAACAGAACCGCTACTGTTAGAATCTACTTCAAATAATATGGATTTATTTGTTACATTGATAGCGATCTCGCTAGATGACGCCACAGATCAGATTATAATAAATTGATTTATTTTTATGTGAATATCGCAAAAGTCCTAACTGTCCGGAGATAGTGGGACTATGGCATCCCCGATAGGGGTTTGTTGTGAGGCTATAACGAAGAGGAACGTTGGGAGTTGATTTGATCATTAAAAAAGACAAAAAATTATAATTTAGGCGGGTATGGGTACCGCCACCCCGGGAACCATTTATTTGATAACCAACTCTTCATAGGTCACCCCTAGTAGTTCGCTATGTTTGGTGAATAAGCTGGGGTTCTCGGGTTCATAGGGTGAGTATTGTGCGAGTTTTGGCGGTGGATTCATCTGCCCATCATCTGCGAGGCAGGCAGGATCGGGAGGGATTGATTGAGGGAGACCTTTAGACCGCTTCAGCAGGATTCTCTAGGAACATTACCTTGCAACCCAGTGGGAGGGATGGATTCAAACGTACGTCACTCCTGGAGACACTAATCTCCAGATTCCTACCCACCCCTCACACCTTGACTCTATGCAGAAACGGGCGTTCCGTTTCATAGATTCCCTTATCTTAACAAGCGGGTTGCAATCTTTAGAGCACAGGCGTCAGGTAGTAGGTATGCTGTCATTATTCTAACGGTATTGCAATGTAAATTGCTCCGAGGAACTAGCGTCAATGATCCCTTCGCAACGGTACATAGTGGGGACACACGTCAAAAGCGCGCCCAACGGTACACGGTCAACATTTGTCACATGAGAACGAGTCGCTTCTACGACTCGTTATTGAGTTTAACAGCTCGGCTGTAAAATTAATTGTCAGCCTCTAAGATCCATGTTCACTCCTTCCTCTCCTCAAAAATACCCTCCAAAGCGCCATAGGTGCCGAGGAAAATTATTTTCCTCAGGGCCTCCTGTCTCTTGTGTAGTTTTAATGTAATAAAGTCATTTTAATTTCAATCAATTGAATGTGGCCATGTTCATAGGTACCACAAGCCCCAATCTACAAAATTTTATAACAATCTACGTTGTATAACTATGCAGCCTATGGCACGCCGAAGAAACAAGATCGATTCTTATTCGAGATCATTAGCCTTTTATTATTATTGATGCTGTGTTGGCTTTAATAATAATCTTGTCAAATGTGAGATAAGTTGAGATATGGATTGAAAAATAAACAATAAAACATCCTGTCGTAAAAACTGGTTTGTAAGTTTTTGATACTATGGTATAATGTGGTTCTAAACAAGGTTTGGGTCTATAATCTGGTGGCAAAGAGTGAAGCAATGAAGCGAAAAATTAAGATAAAATAAGTCTGAGATAACAGTTAAGAACAGAAGAAGAGGAGTTTGGTATTATGTCACAACAGAAATGTGTAGTTTTAATAATCAATGAGTGTCGTTGTAAGTTGTAAATAAACTTGATTCCAGAACGCAATATTTAATGTAGAATAGACTGCTGTCAAGACCTATGTATGGAGTATCTTGATGTACGGCTGCGAAACATGGTGCCTAACCGAAAGAGATAAACGGATACTAGAGGCTTTTGAGATGTGGTCCTATAGAAGACTACTAGGAATTTCCTGGAGAGACCACATCACAAATGAGGAGGTTCTCCAAGGAATCGAAGGAGGAAGGTACCTGCTCAGGACCTTGTCCGAAAGGCGCGCAAGATGAATCGGCCATGCAATAAGACAAGAAGGCCTCTTGCATGCCATAATGGAGGGTATGACGGAGGGGACAAACGCTAGGGGACGCCCACGCCGAGAGTACCTGGAGGACCTGCTGGTGGACGTGCGCTGCTTATCATATGCAGACTTCAAAAGAGCCGCACAAGACAGGGAAGAGTGGAAGAAACAAATAGATGAAATTGCTGCAAACCAATCCCAGGATTGAAACCAGAGAGAGAGAGATTGCTGTTGACGCAGGAAAATTTAATAAACTTGTTTTTGTACTTAAACTAAAATACCTACGGGTTATTTTTTCAAAGGGAACAACAATTTAGGATGCCGCTTCAGAAACCATTTATTAGATAACATTTATTAGGTACAAAGAGGTAGGTCTCGATTGATTCGCTATGTTGGGTGACTTAGCAGGGGTGCCTGGGTACGTGTGTCTGTCTAGGTCTTGGTAGTGAATGCGTTTGCCCACGTGCTGCGGGACCTTCTGACCACTCCAGCCGCAATCTCTCGACCCATCGCCTTGCACCACAATGAAAGGAATGTATAAAAATACACTCCACACAGCATCCCCTAAGATGACATAGGTCCTGAGGGAAATTATTTTCCTCATGGCCTCCTGTGTGGAGCTAATGTAAAAAAAAAAACGAAAATGACATAGGCCCGGAGGGATTTTTTCCTAGAGGCCTTCCTGTGTGGAGCTAATGTAAAAAAAGAAACGTGTTTTGTCGGTCAAAACTATCGTGCTGCGCTTCCTTCTTGTTAAGCCAACTTTATAACTGTGACTTTTTATTTGGAGTACTGAACGTCGACATAAGTTTCACTACTAATAAAGAATTAAACAATATTTCCAGAATTTAAGTCTGCCAAAATTTTGAATTCTAAATCTTCGACAGCACAATTAAATTGATTACTGTTTTTGTTGATGAAACAGCTGTCTACAACAAACGTATTATCACCCAGAAACAACATTTACAAACAAAACACACGACGACCCAACAATCGTATAAGTAGTATTAGTGTATAGGTCCAAAGTACCCCACGATACGACTAAATAAAACAGGCAAACCCGAAAATGATACATTTAAAAAGGGTTACTTCGATCAAACAATCACCCGGGTGGTCCGGGGTCCTATTCCCTAATTATTATGGGAAAGGTGAGGTAAGGGAATTCCTGGAGAAGATGTGAGAAAAAGACCTGATAATGTTGTTTTTACTACCGAATAACAATATTAAAATTTCTCAAAGGGTTTTACATTACATTGAATTACCTTTCCTAAACCATTTATTTTTAAATTTGGATTGTTTTACAGAATACTATATTTTTGTGTGATGATTTTAAAGCAATAGATTTTAGAGTGCGGCGTTTATAAAGGCGGGAAGTCACACGAATTGTCACGTGTGAGAATTGTTACATTTTTCATAATTATTAATGTTTTTACATATTTGCCGATGTCATACATAGCCTTGAAATAAATTTAAGTTTTGGTACATACTATCAAGAGTGATAAAATCTAAAATACGAAAAAAAAACTAAACCATAAAAGTGAACAACAATAGCATCGAAACATGCTTAAAAAAGGAGGTAGCGCAACAAGGCATAATACCCCAAAAATTAATCAATGTAAGCATTATCAAAACTTGAAAGCTTTTTAAGGTCATTTCAAAAAATTCCCCCGTTCTAAATTCTCCAGTCTTTCAAAATAAATATCTTCTTCTTCTTGTGCCCTGTCCGTTCAACGGACGTTGGCTATGCGTTTACTGCGGCCCGGAAGAGCTCTACGGTTGACTGGCCAGTGGCCAAACCACTGTCTCAGATTTTTCAGCCCTGAGGTTCTCCTTCCAGGGCCCCGTCTTCCGGCATTTTTTCCCTGCATTATGAGATACAAGATCTCATACTTCTCTGGATGTCTCATCACATGTCCAAAATATGGAAGTTTTCGGATTTTTTTAGTTTAACTAACTTCTTTTTCTTTATTCATCCGAACCATAAAATCTTCATTCGTAACCCTGTCCATCCAGCTTAAATAAATGTCAACTTTGCCAAAAGTAATATCAACAGTAGAGGAGGGTAGCAAATAAAAAATCATGCTATGTCCAGTGTTTTAAATATAATTTCCTCTGCGTGCAAAGTCGTATCTTCCCCAACCATAAACTTTCTAATAAAAGTGTTTATTATAGTTATTATATTTTTTCCACCTGAAAACAACCAACTTTATTTTTGCGAGAGAGACATTTTAAGTGTTAAATCCCTCGCTAGGTGGCGTCGAGACAAATTATGACTACATTTAGATTTTCTCGGAAGATTTTTCAATGTTGATGAGTGTTTCAGGCTGATAACTATTGCTTATAATAATTGTTACCCTTTGTGCTATGCATAAAAATCTTGTCTAAACGTTAGTTTATAAATTAAAAATAATAATTAATATTTGACAAGTTTAAGTATTTCCCCAATAAATGTAGTCATAATTTGTCTCGACGCCACCTAGCGAGGGATTTAACACTTACAATGTCTCTCTCGCAAAAATAAAGTTGGTTGTTTTCAGGTGGAAAAAATATAATAAGCAGTGTAGCAATGGTACGTGCTACGTAAACACAGTTAAAAGAAAACTCTAGAATCATCGGTTGATAGTTTTTTTATGTGCCATTAAAATTTTCACAATGTTATCAACATATGGAGAGTGACAGACTAAAAAAATAAAATAAGAATAGGTACCATTTGTTTCAGCTTGCTGTTCAAAAGAATTGGAATTTGAATTGCTTGAATTTGAATTCTAAAGTAAGTACTTCTCAAGTAAGTACTTCTCACAGCGCAGGTAGTTAAGTTGACTCGCCACATATCGATCGTTTCGGGCGTAATCCAATACGTGACGTAGCAACAATGCGTGGTTGCTACAGGACTCCCTCCCCAGACAACGCAGACATGGCTGCGGTGGAAAGAGGAATAGTCAGATATCGAGGTGATCGGGAAATCGAACCCGCCTTCCAGAACGAGTGGTTGTGTGTGTCCGATCCTTACTGCCATCGAACAACGGAAGGGTTGGTTGTGATGTGGCGGCTGGTGACTCTGATGCGGTTTGCGAGTGTGATGTGAAACTCTCAAGATCTTGAGCAACGTATGCTGGTTTGAGGCGGTCGATGCTCACGGTGATTTCCTTCCCTTTTACCAGTATGGTATATGTTCGTTCGTGCCGACGAACGACTTTATGAGGGCCGCTGTAGGGTTGTTGAAGCGGGCTCTTGACTGTGTCGTCCCTCAGAAAGACGTGAGAAGCTGTGGGAAGATTTTGGAAGACGAAACGATGTCCATAACCATGGCGGGTACCTTCAACAGGTCTCAGCTCGTTGAAATGTTTCCGTAGTTTCTTTAGGAAGCTTCCGGTGTCGTCGTTAACATTAGGTCGTGCTGTACATAGAAATTCGCCGGGTAAGCGGAGCGGCTCGCCGTACACTAGCTCGGCTGAGGTTGTAGCGAGGTCATCTCTCCAAGCTGCTCTGATTCCCATGAGTACGGTGGGAAGTGTTTCCGTCCAACGGTTATTCTGATGGCACTTGATCGCTGCTTTCAGTTGACGATGAAATCGTTCCACCATGCCATTTGCTGCGGGGTGGTATGCAGTTGTATGGATTTGCGTCGTGCCTGCCAGGAAATTCAACTGCCTGAACAACCTCGACTCAAATTGTCTCCCTTGGTCCGTAGTAATGCGGAGTGGAGTGCCGAATCTTGTTATCCAGCCCTCGTAGAAAGCACGCGCCACTGTTTCAGCCTCTTGGTCTGGGATCGGGAATGCCTCTGGCCATCTCGTGAATCTGTCTACGCACGTGAGACAGTATCGGCATCCTTCTGAAGAAGGCATGATGATTATGTCGATGTGGACGTGCTCGAATCTAGCGGAGGGTCTGGGAAAGGCTCCCAGGGGTGCTGACACGTGCCGTGTAATCTTGCTTCGTTGGCATTGAAGGCAATTGCGTGCGAGTTTAATAGTCTCAGCTTTAATGGCCGGCCAGACATAACGTTGAGTTATGAGCTTAACCGTGGCCTTAATTCCAGGGTGAGCCAGCTGATGGACCGCATTGAATGCCGCAGGTCTGAACTTCTTCGTGACGAAGGGTCTGGCTATGGTAGTTGAGACGTCACAGTAGAGATGCGCGTCAGTACCCGGAATATTAATCTTTTTAAGTTGTAGGCTAGAACTTCCTTGCAAGTGTTGTTCCAGTTCAGGGTCGCACATCTGGTCAGCTGCCAGCGCTGCGTAGTCCAGAGGAGTATCTATCGTCTCGACCCTGGAGAGAGCATCCGCGACGATGTTGTCTTTTCCGGAGACGTGTCGGATGTCAGTTGTGAACTGGCTGATATAGTCCAGATGGCGGAATTGCCTTGGTGAGCATTTGTCTGCTTTTTGTTGGAAGGCGAACGTGATTGGCTTATGGTCTGTAAATATGGTGAACGACCTGCCTTCCACCATGTGGCGAAAGTATTTCACAGCGAGATAGATGGCTAGTAGTTCTCTGTCGTATGCGCCATATTTCTTTTCAGCTGCCGAAAACTTCTTCGAAAAGAATGCTAGAGGCTCCCAGTGACCTGCGACGAATTGGTGGAGTGCGGCACCGGCTGTAGTATCAGACGCGTCGCTGACGATAGAGAGTGGGGCGTCGCACTTCGGGTGAACGAGCAGGGTTGCCTGGGCCAAAGCTTCCTTGCACTTGCTGAAAGCTTCTACTGTTTCGGCAGTCCAAGACACGAGTTGTTTGCCTTTTTGGTTCCCTTTTAGGAGGTCATTGAGTGGAGCTTGTGTCCTCGCGGCGTTGGGAATGAATCTTCTGTAAAAATTTATTGTTCCCAGGAAACGGCGGAGATCCTTGATGGAAGCTGGTTGGCTGTAGTTGTTGATGGCCTCCACTCGATCTGGGAGGGGTGAAGTGCCAGCGTCGGACACCAGGTATCCTAGGAATTTGACTTTAGTCAGGCCGAAATGGCATTTGGCGGTGTTGATGACAACACCATATTCCTGCAGGCGCTGGAATAATATCTTGAGGTGGGCTAGGTGCTCTTCCTCTGACGTTGAGGCAATAAGGATGTCGTCTATGTAGGCGTAACAGAAATCTAAGCCTCTGGTAACCTCGTCCATGAAGCGTTGGAAGGTCTGGGCTGCGTTGCGGAGGCCGAAAGGCATCACCGGAAATTCGAAGAGTCCGAATGGCGTAGTGATTGCTGTTTTCGGAATGTCCTCGGGAGCCACAGGGATTTGATTATATGCCCGCACCAGATCAATCGTTGAGAAGATCTTGGTGCCGCTCAGTGCCTGTGCAAAATCTTGGATGTGGCGTACGGGGTATCTGTCCGGAATAGTTCTGGCGTTCAATCTTCTATAATCGCCACATGGTCTCCACTGGTCGTCCTTCTTGGGTACCATGTGCAAGGGAGATGCCCAAGAGCTCTCGGAAGGTCGAGCGATTCCGAGACGGACCATGGCCTCGAACTCCTTCTTGGCGCGTTTTAACTTGTCAGGAGCAAGGCGTCGTGGGTGTTCGACTGTTGGAGGTCCTGGCGTGGTGTTAATATGGTGCAGTGTTGCGTGACGAACTTCCCTCCTGGCGCCGTCAGGGCGAGTGATGTCAGGAAACTGTTGAAGAAGCTTATGATACGGGGACGTTCCTGTGACCGTCTTAATGGAAGCGATCTTGTTGTCGCTTCGTTTTCCCGTGATGGTCAAATTCGTCACCTGGTCCAGCAGCCGTTTATTTCGGACATCCACCAGTAGCTCGTACTTGGCGAGAAAGTCTGCCCCGATGATTGGCCTGGAGACGTCTGCAATGACGAAGCTCCAAGTAAAGTCGCGTCGCAATCCCAGATCCAGGTTGAGCGTTAGGCTGCCATAAGTAGCGATTGTGCTGCCATTTGCTGCTGCCAGTTCGTATGTCGCTTTAGTGGGGCGTCCCTGGACAAGGCGTCGTGGGAAAACGCAGAGATCTGCGCCGGTGTCTATAAGAAATTGGGTACGGGTTACCCTGTCGGTAACAAAAAGGCGACTGACTTGGTTGGGGCTAGTGCTGGTCGCCATCAGTTTGGGCCCCGCGCGTTTTCCTGCTGGAAGTTGCAGGGTTTGGTGCACTTGCTTGCCTTCGTCCCATACTTCCAGTGGTACCAGCATGTTCCCTCGGGCTGACGACCTCTGGACCGACTGCGGGAACGATTGCTCCAACGATGCGGGGTGGCGCTCCTCCCATGCTGGCCAGAGCGTAGTGTCGAAACTTCGCGCCTCAAGGTAGCGAGCTCTTGTTGGAGAGGCTGCATCAACCGCGCCATCTGTGTAACCAATGAATCTTCGGACGATGGAACAGCCACTGAGTTAACTGCCGGTCTACCAGCATAGTCTGCTATGGCGTCGGCCAAGCTGGCCACCTTGTCAAGCGGAGTGTCTTGCTGCGTAGCCAGAACCACCTGCATACTTCTAGGAAGACGACCCATCCATAGGGTTCTCAAAACCTCATCGGGCACAGCGCTGCCGGCGAGGGTGCGCAGGTGTCTCAAGAATTGGGAGGGTTTACGGTCTCCGATTTCTTCATGTTCCAGAAGTCTCCTTATCTTCTGCTCCTGCGTGGAGCTGAGGCGTCTGGTTAGTTCATATTTTAATAGTGCATATGCACCGACCTCAGGGGGCTTCACAATGATGTCCCGGACTTCTTGGGCGTGGGCGGGCTCCAAGGCTCCGAGAATGAAACCAAATTTTGTGGCATCCACGGTCACTCCTGCTGCCTCGAAGCTGCGCTCCACCATAGTGAACCATAATTCTGGGTCAGTAGGGCAAAAAGGCGGAATGCGTACTGCCACTCGGTTGACCTCAGGCGGTGGATTCCTGATGTTGGGTTGCTGGTTACTTGGTTGCTGGCTGTCCTCAGATGTTCCGCTCACAAGAGACATGATGATGATTGGTGCGCGAAATTTATCACCGAAGAGTTTATTTCGTGCGCGACGTGATCGCGGTAGACGTACTTGCACGCGTCGTGCTCACTGTCGGATTCACAAATGTAAACTTCGTGGTCACTAATGTGAACGTCGGTGTCACCAATGTAGCAATGGTACGTGCTACGTAAACACAGTTAAAAGAAAACTCTAGAATCATCGGTTGATAGTTTTTTTATGTGCCATTAAAATTTTCACAATGTTATCAACATATGGAGAGTGACAGACTAAAAAAATAAAATAAGAATAGGTACCGTTTGTTTCAGCTTGCTGTTCAAAAGAATTGGAATTTGAATTGCTTGAATTTGAATTCTAAAGTAAGTACTTCTCAAGTAAGTACTTCTCACAGCGCAGGTAGTTAAGTTGACTCGCCACATATCGATCGTTTCGGGCGTAATCCAATACGTGACGTAGCAAAAATGCGTGGTTGCTACAGCAGTAATTGTTGAATGAAACACTAGTATATATTGAATTATTTGGCGGGTATTTGATAAGCCCCCATAGCTCAGTGGTCAAGAGCAGCTGACCGGCAATCAGAAGGACACGGGTTCAAGTCCCGTTGGCGGCAAGTATCTTTTCTCGGAAGATTTTTCAATGTTGATGAGTGTTTCAGGCTGATAATTATTGCTTATAATAATTGTTACCCTTTGTGCTATGCATAAAAATCTTGTCTAAACGTTAGTTTATAAATTAAAAATAATAATTAATATTTGACAAGTTTAAGTATTTCCCCAATAAATGTAGTCATAATTTGTCTCGACGCCACCTAGCGAGGGATTTAACACTTACAATGTCTCTCTCGCAAAAATAAAGTTGGTTGTTTTCAGGTGGGAAAAATATAATAAGCAGTAATAGTTGAATGAAACACCAGTATATATTGAATTATTTGGCGGGTATTTGATAAGCCCCCATAGCTCAGTGGTCAAGAGCAGCTGACCGGTAATCAGAAGGACACGGGTTCAAGTCCCGTTGGCGGCAAGTATCTTTTCTCGGAAGATTTTTCAATGTTGATGAGTGTTTCAGGCTGATAATTATTGCTTATAATAAAAGTGTTTTTATCGGAAGTGACCTGCCAGGTAAATATGTTTTCTGAATCAGTTTGTAAATAATAAAATTAGATGAGCCTAAGAAATCAAAATGAATTTAAGTGATTTTTCACAAAAACGGCGTTCTACAAATTATCCAATTATTATTTTTAAGATGCATTACTTCCTTGCCAAGCGAATAAAATATATATTTAATATGTTAGGAGCATTTTTAAGGTTTACGTTCACAATACCATAAAATCGAGGTAAGTGCGGTGAGCTACAAAAAAATCCACGGTAAATTCCTTGTACATTATGGGTAAAATGATACATAGTGATGGCACGTGTATTCACCTACGTATTAACCTCACACATAGATTAAAAATAACTTCTAACATCTCCCTACTTCCTACACACTTGTTATTCAGGGAGTCGTTTTCAATCAATCAATTCTCAAGTGATAATCCTCCTATGATTAAACAAAACTATTCGTAGATTGGAATTAACATTTCACAATATTAAAACTTTTTATTTATTGATGAGACATCCATTGCATTTATCATAGATTTAGGCTTAATTTTTTTGGTCTTGTTGCAAGCTATGAAATTAAGTCGAAAATTTAAATAAAAATATGCCACCAACGTGAGCTTAACAGCTTAAAAATAAAATAATTTTTGAAGTGACAACTTCTTTGGCACCGTTGTGATTTGAAACTCGACGAAACGAAAATTAGTAACAATAAAAAGAGACAAACACATACGTCTGTAGGATTTAGCCTGCGAAAGAATGAGATAGTATAATAGGTATCCTCTTTGTGCGGTGCTTCGTACGCTCCCCACTATCGTCTACTGTAGTTTTCTAAAGGTTTCATTTTTACCGCGTGTGAAATGCACACTCTTGTTTTTTTTATGACTTTGTGGCTTTTAAACACTGCTGGTAAAAATACAAAAAATATGTGGTTAAAAAAACGAAATATTTTCGTTATTTGTTTTTGGGGTGTTATGCCGTGTTGCGCTACCTCCTTCTTTAGCCAACGTTTCGGACATCGTTGCAGTGTCCATCATCAGGGCAGATTCGGCAGATTCGGTAGATATTGAAGAAATATTGTTTCATTAAAATAAATTAATACAATATTATAAATCGAAAATCTGGAAACAGAAAAATCACAAAAGATATGGGCACATCTGGGACTCGAACCCAGGACCTTCGGCTTTCCGGGCCGCAACTCTACCAACTGAGAACTACAAACATTATCTTTATTTTCTTAACGCATATTTTATTGGCTGCTATCTTTATGTATGATTGCAAGATTCAAACCCGAACTAAATGCTATCTAGATAGTGTCTTGGATAAATCTTTATCCATTTTAATTTTTATTTAAACGCCCGAATTCTGAGGGGTCAAAAGTAAAGAAAAAATGCAAAACAGAAGTTTAAAAAATACCGTTAATAATTATTGTTTTAATGTTACGACATATGACAAGACTTCTCACTTATTAACCACTGGAGCGACAGCGCAATTTATAACTTTTTTCTCCAATTGCTCTAGATTTTTTTCGTAGAATATTTTCCGCCCACATTCAAAAATTAATACCTCTGAATTTTATTTTATTATATTTACGGAGACACACACTGATTATAGTTCTATATAGCCACTGAATTCATCTATCTTTTGTCGATTATCACATAGTAGGATATAGTCGTAGGATAGTCGTAGGATTTAAAAAATATATATTATAATATCGTAAACTTCTACTTAATTACTTACAAATAATAGAAACTTTGCCAAAATCACCAGAAAAGCAATCCGAGGTATTTTAAATATTTATTTATTTATTTCAACGCCATAAAATGGCTATTACATCCTGTGATACATGATACACAGTGGTACATAGGAGGGTAATTACAATAGTGTACATTAAACAAAGTACATATGTATGATAACAACTAGTATTTAGTTATAGGATACAAATATGTTTATAACAAACAAACAAAAAAGAATATGAGCTCATACAAAATACACATTTTTATGCAGAATAAACATAAGTAAATAAAGGTGAATTCTTAGAAAAATTCTCAACATCAAGTATAATATACCTACTTTACTTTTATTTGTACGTATTGTTGGATTCTAGGAATTGGCTAAAATGGACTAACTTAGTAATGATGTTATTTTTACCTTCAGTTGAAATGACTGAAGTTTAAAATTACTCCAGGTACTGCTAATTAGTTCAGCTTTTCAGGGCTGCCAGTTAGAGAATCAATAATAAATCTTTGGTTTAAAAATAATAATTTTGAAAAAAAAAATTATACATTATTAGCTATCACTTAACTAGTCTGTCTGATAGTTAATATAAATGAAGCAAGCAGTTTGGAATCTATATTAGAGTATGAAATAGACGCCGTGCAGACGAACACTATTATACCTAGCATTAATTATTGTCATTGAGGTATGATATTATAGCCTTCTTATAACTATATTCGGTGCAGTTGAACACATCTACTACTTCTGAGAAAGCATTGCCAACAGCATGCAATCTAGGTATAAGCGAGTATCTAAATGACTCAGTCCTGATATTTTTGTTGCAATTAAAAAGAATTTTGGATCGAATAGTCCTAGTAGGTATGTGGAAGGTAATTAGGTTTAATAAATCATATTGCCAAATGGTGGCAAAAAGCGCTCCAGTGGAAGGTATGAATTTAAACTAAGAATGTCAGAAAAAGAATAAATGCAATTGAATTGAGATAACTGTGGCCATTTAAGTATATGTAATAAAACCATATATGACGAAATTAGGAGATAATAGAATGAGGAGATCTGTAAGGAATGCAAGGTCGGTGCCAGTGTTAAGAATGAGATTTAGAAAAGAGAACCTTGATAGTTTGTGCACGTACGTCGGATGCACGAAGAATGGAGTGCCAGAAGAATTTATTTGACGCGAAGGTAGATTGAAGACATGGCACGATCAAGTAAATGAAGCATTTGATACGGGTCATGCTAAGAGTTATTTATTTTATTTAAACGCCCATAGGGCTTTTACATAGAATGCAGTACATTTTTTTTAATTACAGTGTAAAGAATGGGTTTACAAAATACAATACACAATACAAGTAACATAATATTTGTTAAAAACAAAATATAGGTTAGAAAAAATATAAGGGTTAAAAAAAATTTTTTATTTAGGTTACATAAAATATAAGCGTTAGCAAAATACAGGTAACATAAAATATAAGAAACAAAATATAGACCATAAAATAATAGTAGTTGACATAAAGTAGGTAATGTTTAAAATTGTTGTTTTCATTAGTTTATGGGATAGGTAGAAATAAATAGTTGGCACATATGGCGTTTGAAGTTTGCTAAGTTCAAATTATTGTCAAATACATCCAGATTGTTTAAGTATTTGTTACCAAGACTATGCAAACGTTGTATTGGAGAATCTAAATCATAGTTCGAATGAGATGTACGTATATAAAATGTCAATGTTTGTCTAGTTGTTCGTGTAGGTACATGTAGATTTATTAATTGCAGGAGTTCACAACTGTCGAATTTAGAGTTTAATAATTTTAATACAAAAGTTAGGTCGTTTATTTTTCGTCGGTTTTCTAATGTTGGAATATTTAAAGTATTCATTAACGACGGGTAATTTATGTGCTCTTAAGGGATGTGAAGTTTAAAATTTACAAAACGTAGAAATTTTCTTTGAATTCTTTCAATAGTATGAATATGAATTTTGTAGAAGGGCGACCAGATTATGGAGTTATATTCTATTAGGCTTCTAACATGTATACAGTAGTTTAATGATTTGTAACGATTCAAAGTTTTTAATTTTTCTTAATACAAATCCTAAAGTTTTCATACCCTTATTTGCTGTTTGTTGAATGTGAACCGTGAAGTCTAGTTTCTCATCCATTATTATGCCAAGATCCCGCATTTCCGATACTCTTTCTAAATTTATTTTATTTATTGAATAGTCAAAAAACAGTGATGTTTTTTTTTCTGGAAAAGGTCAAAGTTTTGCATTTTTCTACATTTAAAAGAATAATATAATTTAGATATAGAGTTAGAATAATATAATTTAATCAAAAAAGTGTCAAGGTAGACAGTGCGGTGTTCGTTCCTGTAGTAATTTAAAAATATATTATTACCTCTTTATCGAATTGTACATAAAATAATATGTACAATTATATCGTTTAAAATATTATACTTTTAACATGAGCATACCAATGTTTTGGTAGTCCGAATCGGGAGAGACTGGTTGAGGGAGACCTTTTGAAATCTTCAGCAGGACTCTCTCGGAACATCGCCTGGAACCGCAATGGGAGGGATGGATTCATACGTCCGTCACTCCTGGAGACACTGACCCCACCCACCCCTCATATTTTTTTTCCTTCCCAGAACATTGTCTCCTTTCCTTCCCCAAAAAATCGTACAACAGCATCCACAAAGATGATATAGGGCCTGAAGGGAATAATTTTTCTCAGGGCTTCCTGTGTGCCGTTAATGAAAAAAAGACTTTCAGGCATCGTACATTTTTATTCCTCTTCTGTGACTCTATTTTTCTTATATGCAACAAATTAGCTAAACTTGAATATGGTCCTGCCGATGAGAGCATTAGTATATCTTTTTTGTTATACGAGTATATGTCGTACCCTTCGAGTGCTTTGATTCGATTATGTGAATATCGCACAAGAACCCTAACTGTTCATAACTGTAGGAGTCAGTGGGAATTTGGCATCTCTTTTCAGGTATGGAACCGCTAACCCTGTACAAATCGCAAGTGCGCCCCACGGTTGAATTTGGCAGCCACCTCTGGTCTGGAGCTCCAAAATACCTGAAAAATACCCTCGACTCTGTGCAGAAACGGGCGGTCCGTTTGATAGATTCTCCCATCTTAACAGACGGATTGCAATCTTTAGAGCACAGGCGTCGGGTGGGAATGCTATCCTTGTTCTACCGGTATTACAATGGAAGATGCTCCGAGGAACTAGCATCATTGATCCCTTCGGCACCGGTGCATAGTCGGGAAACACGCCAAACGCGTGCCCAACATTTGTACACAGTTGACATTAGTCACATGAGAACGGGTCGTTTCTTCGACTCGTTCTTATGTTCAACAGCTCGGCTGTGGAATGATTTGCCGGCCTCTGTGATTCCTCCTTCCTACAACATGGGTCTCTTCAAGACCAATGTTCATTCCTTCCTCTCCTCAAAAAGACCCTCCACACAGCATCCCAGATGACATAGGCCCTGAGGGAAATTATTTTCCTCAGGGCCTCCTGTGTGGAGTTAATGTAAAAAAAAAAAAAAAAAAAATGGAAGTAGGAGAGGGGAGGTTGAGGAAGATTGGAAAGAGGAATGTTGAAAAGTACCTGATTACGCAGATCTGGTTACCAAACACGGCTATTGCCCGCCCTCGTGTAAGACCACCATTCAGAATTGAAACGTTGAAAAGCCGTGTTTGGTGACCAGATCTGAATAGCCAGGTACCCTTCCACTTCCCCTCCCCATAACTTCAGCCTCACAACATTCCTCATTGGGGATGGCATAGTCTTTGACTTGGAGCAGTTGGGACTACTGTGCGTTATTCACATAAAAAATGGTGAAACTGAGAGTAGATATCTACCACATTCATTGTAAATTTAAATATTATACATGTGAAGAAGCATTTCGACACTGTCCCACTGTACGGTTTTACTCCTAGAAGTTAACTAACTAACTAACCATCACGCCGTTTCTCCGCGGGGGTAGGCAGAGAGGACGGACCGCCAAACAACTCGGTCTTGGCACACACTCTTTGCCTCACTCACATTCATACATCGTCTCATACATACTCTTCTATTATTCTGACTTTTGACATGGCCCGACTCAAGTATCTGATTTACTTGATCGTGCCATGTCTTCCTCGGGCGTCCCCGACTTCTTCTACCATTCACATTTGTATCATATATTCTTTTAACACTACTTTCTTCGTTCATTCGCTCTACGTGCCCAAACCATCTGAGGGTCCCTTTCTTAATTTTGCTCATTATACTTACATTCTTTGCGGATATCCACATTTCTAACACGATCATACATGGTTTTACCACACATACGTCTCAGATATCTCATTTCAACAGCATTCAGTTTACTTTCATCCTTCCTCTGCCAGTTCCATGCCTCACTGCCATACATCAGGGTAGGTACCAGGACTCCATTGTGGACTGCTAGTTTCGCTTTTATTGAAAGTTTTTTATTAGCTCCAACGGCATTCAGTCCTCCATTAATGGAGTTACCGGCATTTACCCTCCTTTCTATATCTCTATCAGCCTTCCCATCTCTCGTAAACATACTACCCAGATAAACAAACTCATCCACCTGCTCCAAGTATTCATCATTCACTACTATATCGCACACTGTTTTCGTACTCTCTCTTTCAAACACCATGACTTTAGACTTACTTTAGATTTTAAAACAATATTTTCAAAGATACATAATGCAGTTCCAAAGAAAATGTATGAGAAACAGCTGGCAATACTACAAAACACTCTTCTAGATAATTCCATGTTCTCATTATTTAAAATTATATGACAATTCATACCAAGAGCACAAAGTTAGTAAAGCTTAGACATTTAAATTCCACTGAACGTGCGAGCTATTTCAGCTGTAACTACAAAATCATCTATCAAATCTGTGCTTTGCTGGTGTTGACTCAAAGTTATGGTGTTCGTGCTAAGATTAGTGCCAGGAGCGTAGAGGTTATGAGAGAGTTTGATTCTATGCTTGGCCCGATAATATATATTTATTACGAGATCAGTCAGGCCTGGCGAAGCCGAACGATAGGAACGCAAGGGCGTAACGAATATAATAACGGGAAGTGGGTCATTGCATTCACATTGAATCTTTTGCAAGTAATACTTTGATCGTCCTTCCTTGTAATGGTCTCGTACTGGCTTTTGTACGTGCCGTAGAAAATTTTAATCGCACTTTAAAATTAATATAATATTTTGCAAGAATCATTAAGCAAAAAGATTAGAGCAAAATTAGAGCAGACACGCCACTGTTCAATTTTCGAGACGCACAAATCCAGAACCGGTATTGCCGTAATAACACGTAATGGTGTCCACACCAATACAAACACAATCCCACACCGACGTAACCCGACATCAATTCAAGCGTTATACCATACCAATACAAACCGAATCCCATCCCAATACATTATACTCGAACCGCCATCATACCAACGAACAGAACACAATACCAATACAATTGGTCTGAGGTTGGGTCCTTGTATTAATTCTGGTCTGTAGGTGGTGCTAGAATCAGGACTTTCGAAAACACGGCCCGCTAAAAACATATCTTAAACGATGATATTATTTATTGGACCAAAGTTAGTAGTATATATCGATCGTCCAGTTGATTAGTCAGATATCTCCAAATGCTAAGTTTGAGGTACTATGTACCTATGATATCGTCGCATTCATTCGTAGAATGCTTAACCACCAAATGTCAAATTTTACAGGAGGCACAAAAAACCTCGTAGTGAAAAAAAATGAAAGACATGTCATTGTTTTTATTTATGTTCCGAACATATGTATAATATATTTCGAAATTTATTTTCAATTTAAATTTTGTAAGTTAAGGCTTTCTATTTCAAATCGGAGTTAGGAAGTTTGCATAAAAACCGAGAATGGAGATACGTATTTTACAAAGATAGATACGTACTTTTCTGCGAACAGTTTTATGAACAACTAGCTGAAGACTTGGGAGATAGGAATTTTACATTAAAAAAAATAAAACACAACAATACAGAACTGCGACATTTATTTTATGAATTAATTACTCGGTAACATCCTACCTAATTGACTTTTATATATAGTCTCAGTATGTAAGAATAACAGGATAAATATAATAGTACTTAGTACACAAAGCATAACAGCACAATACTACGAATAATTTTGAAGTTAAATAATAAGATCTGAAATGGTAAATAAAATAAAGTACGTGGAGTTAAGAGCTTCAAAAATGGCACCATGGTGTTTACGCAGTTTCCTAATTTGTGTTTATCTAAAAAGATATATATTTTTTTTAAATTTGCGAGTTTTACTAGTCGATGCGGGACTAATTTTAACACCAGATGGCATTAAAAACGTATTTTTGAAAAATTTGGAGTTACGCAGTCTACGAATTAATGCGACGATATGTGACACGAGAGAGATGTGGACAAGACCATTGACTGCGTTTTTAACTCAACCACAGGAAATGGCAAGTAGAAGGATAAGTCCCTACTACCTTTTGATGGGTTCATCCGCTGTTTCTGGACCGATCTTGGTGATGGCTGCACTTCACTTCAATAACAGCTCAACTTGGTCACAATTAACGACACTTTGGGGCAGGCGCGGCCGGTGCCTTAAATTTTTGGTGGTTCACCGATTTCATCAAAAAGGTAATGTATGTAATTTATATAAATGCACTATCTTACTTATTTATAGAGAAGATCAATTCTTCGATCCTTTTGCCGAGCGAAGACTTCAATCACCCAATTTTATTTGCAAGAGACAGATATACTCACCTGACAAATTCGTTATCCGATAAACACATTTATATTAGTTTATGCTTGGAAGATACGACTTTGCAAGCGGGGACACTGCATTAAAAAATTTCAGAAATAATAAATTATTTGCTATTTTACACTATGGTTCATTTCTTTTTATATTATATCTATTAGTATTAGAGGATTAGTGGCAAAGAAGAGAAGGTATTTATTTTGAAAAACCTTCGGATATTAATAAGTATTAAAATAATTAACATAAGCACAAGCAATTTTAATTTGCAGCGTAGGATGCAAACGGTGGCGGGTGTTTACTGACCCAATGAGCATCGATATGAAGTTTGCAATAAGTAAAAAAAAACGCACACAAATAAAGGGTTACTTTCTGCAAAAAAAAAGCAAATAATAAAGTCAATGCCAAGTATGTAAATCCGCAGCACTATCACAAGCTGACCCGTGACCCGTTGACCCGAGGTTGCATTTTACAAGAGAAATATTACGTTTTTACTTAATACTTCTTCTAACCCTATATCGCACGAGCCCTACTTTCGGAATTCTTGGATTCTTCGTTCGGATAACTCCGCTGTCCGTGCGGCGCACTGTCGGGGGTATTTTTCTTGATACGTTTTGTCAAATCCACGGTCCGGAGATGTTTCGTATGGACTGCATATAAAATAATATTTAGCCAAACGGGACGCTTAGGTCTAACACGCAGATTGGTATGTACCTCGGTTTCTCGTTCCTAGCCAGTGTTAACCGCGCGGGTGGAAAGTTTTTGCCGTATTTATCTACAATATTCTTACATTTAGTATGTTATTAGTTGCAATTTTAAAGATTTTTTTTAATACTTTGTTTAATTTTATAATTAAAAACATAAAGTAAGATTACGATGAGCTGTAAATGGTTTTTCAACTTTGTTGGCGGTTCGTTGCACGAGTGCACTAAGGCACCGGCCGCGCCTGCTTTGGGGTTATATTAGTAATTTTGCGATTAATAGCGAGATTTCAATGGCGAGATGTGACCGATTTTCGATTTTTCAACTCATACAAGTAGGTAATTTTAAATTTTGGTGCCAATGTTGTAGATGTGTTCCACGGAGGTATGAAAACATCTTCTTCTTTTCCTAATAAGTAGGGACTTTTTTATATGAATACCGCACAAAAGTTGCAACTGCTCCCGTCTAAAGCCAGTGAGATTATGGCATCCCCAATTGGGGTATGTTGTGGGGCTGAAGGTAGTGGAGACGGAAAGGAGATAGGGAAGAGGAAGGTGGGAAGTACCTGGCTATTCAGATCTAAATGATATACAAGGAAAGGAGAAAGACAAAGGAATAAATGAACAATGAAGGACTTAGGAACATGGGTTTAGTTTTTAAACTGTTTCAGAACTAAACACTATGTATTGTGATTTTTTCTAACTTCTATTTGTTATCATTTCGAAACATGGAAAATATTGCGTTGCGCTACCCATGCATACAGTCTGTACTAAACTAGTATCATTATTACTGTGCTTCATTGAAGAAGAAGATAATACTAACAAATCTAAACGAAGCATGAAAAAGAACAAGACACAGAAAAATAAAAAGACACAAAAATACGCAAAGTTAAAATTATTAGTACCTTTGTAAGTATCTACAAATAAACATTTCTAAAAATTGTTACTTTGAAAAATAAACATTAAAACAAACCAAACTGTATTCATTTTTCCTTTGGATTCGTACGTAATAAATATTAAACAAGGGGGAGGGGGTCGGTCTATTCTTATTTTTTCTAATAAAAGGGGGGGAGGGGGTCGAAAACTAGCAAAATTCGTCTTACGTAATAAATGAATGCCCCCTTACAAATCTTATGATTTCAGGTTTGGATTTATTAAATAATATGAAATCAGAAAAATGCGTATTTGGACGCGAGGGTTACCGTTTACAGAACTACTAGTAATAATTATTTAACGAATAAAGTTCCGACACAAGATCTCATGAGTTCCACAATAGCTAAATCAGTTAACGAAAAACATAAAAAAAACTCTTATAATCTTAGTTTAGTAGCCGCTTTAGGAAATCTTTTAGAAAGAATTTAGGAGAAAGTCTTGGAAGGACTCGCTAAACCTGACCTATCAAGTCGAGTAAGTGATGTATTTATTTTTCTTGTCGCGGCCCTTAAATGATACACATTTTAAAGGTTGGACAGCTCTGCGGCAGATGATAATACCTGTAAGGTATCGGGACCCACGCCCCAAGAATTGAGCATCGTGGTATCAAAGAGAGCATTTTAATACATAAGTTTTTGGAAAATCAATAGAGTACCTACAAAGCACAAGAAAGACTATCAAAAACACCTGAAATAGCAATGCATCTTGATTTTATTAAATAATATTCGAGTAAATAAAACAAAAGCATATTTCAAATTTCTCAGGTTTTTAAACATTTTGCCAAATATTACTTTAATCTTGGGGCGATAATTATATTCATCAAGATAAAAAAATATTTTGCTATTTTTCAAAAATTTTAAAAGCGTGTAAGCAGAAACCTTTACGAATTATTTGTTAGCAAAAATCAAATTTAAGCCTTAAGTCATCCCAAGAATTACGAATTTTCGTTGTTCTAATAATGAAAAGGTTTTTTACAAGTGAAATGAAATTAAAGTTATCTAAAGATGTTGTGCGAAGGGTAATATTAAGGAGAACTTAAGGCATGAAGGGTACCAATTTGAGGGAATGAAGTAGTTCCCAAGTCAAAAACCTAATATAATAACGAGTCGCAATCTTTTCTCTTGTGGGAAAGGTCAACTGTGTACAATTGGTGTGCGCGCGTTTGCCGTATCTCTCTAGGGTAAACTGACACAGAAGGAATCAATTAGGCTCTTTAAGAGCCCTCCCAGTTATTATGAATCTTTCAGAGTCCATCCAGGTAGTTTCTTTGCTCTTTGAAAGCGTGTCAAACAAAAAGCTGTATTGTGATGTACTTTCATCCGCGTAACAATACAGACAGAAGGGCAGTAAGTATAATTAAAACAACGACGGATTTAAAACTGATCCCTGTGGGATACCAGCAAGATTTAAGATTTGCACAGCTAAAAATATTGCACTTCCTCCTGCCTCTTGGGCCAATGTTTGATATCGTACTTCTTGCAGTGTCTGTTCATCAGGGGAATTAGTAAAACATGATGAACAAAATGCTGAAGGGATTACGCAATCAAACCAGAATAAGTACCTAAGTACTCAAGTAATTTAATGATTAAACAAAGCTATATAAAAGTAATCTATTCAAATTATGTAGGAACAGAAACAATGATGGGGGTTAAACTGATCCCTGTGGGACACCAGCATGATTTAAGATTGCGCAAGATATTGCACTTCGTCCTGCTTCTTGGGCCAATGTTTGGCATTGTACTTCTTGTAGTGTCTGTTTATCATCAGAGCAAATTGATTAACAACATGATGCTACACAAAATGCCGAAGAGACAACGGACATCTGATCAGGTGATTTAATCAATAAACGGCGCTATATAAAAGTAACCAATTATCATTATGCAGGTACTTAAATAATGATGGAGGTTAAACTGATCCATGTGGGACGCCGGCATTAATTGATTATAAGAAAAGGGTTAAACCAATACAACCAAACATCTTTATATGGGAAAACGCACTCAAACAAGAAGTATATGAAATATGTGGGTATTGTAGGTAGGTACTGCTCCAAAATTGAAAAACATCGGTGATTGATGTTCCAGAAAAAACGCTGAAAAACAACTTGAGTTTCCCCGAAATGCCGTGAAAGAAAGAAAGAACTGGTATCATTAATTCCTCATCGCATTGTATGGGTCCATCGTTTTTTGATTCGCTTCCGTCACTCTGTCCTTTGTCCATTAATTCATCCATTGTTTCATTATTTCACTGGAGGTAGGTGGCCGTTTTTTTCATTATTATTTGTCCCGCGCTTGGACTGAGACACAACGGGAACGAAACGAAAATAAATTGGTGGAATACGCATCATAATAGCTTTTGTTATTTTGTATGGCTAGTTCAGAACAATATTTTTATCGCGTTAAAAATATAAACCCCTGATATAAATAAAAAAAAACTATAGATGATGTTTAAATTTACACCTGCGAATGCACAGTCTATTTATCCCTTTCAGACCCTGTACTCACTTTTGTGAGGGTAAGTTCCTCATTTAATTTCTGACGGTGCAATGCTTCTATGGGTGTGTGACCGGTCTCGATCGTTTGTGAGCATGGCTAGGTACTTGAAAAATATTTTTTTACGGGGTAAAATATTTATGCGGTGGCAACATTAGGATTATTTTGTTGCACTTTTATGACAGTTCATCAAAGTCTTGTCAGTCTCTCTGTTTTTGCACATATCTTTGCTTTTATTTAACTTCTTCCAATTGTTATTAAAGTTATTGTTGGTAAAGAGTGTAATAAACGATAGTGTTGCGCTATTACAAGTTAAAAGTGTATTTTGTATTGATTAGAGACATTTGAATTTTACAACTCACGTTTGTGAGTTCTGGTTCTCAACCCTGCCAATGTAAGTAATGTATGGAATATCATATTTGTGTTATTTAATTAAAATGCCTTCGTTTTTACTGTGTTTTTATGATTTGTATTTTATTTACAGACCATGGAGAATCTTATAAATGATCCAGATGCCATTGTTGACTTGCTTATGAACGGAAATGAATCAGACATTGAGTTATTTGGCGATGATGATGACGAAGATGAATGGACCCCACAAAATAGAACCGCAAGCAGTTCATCTGATTCTGAGCCAGACGAAGAACCGGATAATCCACCACCTGCACAAAGAAACTACCAGTGGAGGAAAAGATCTTTTGTGAGAAAGACAACAACACCAATATTTCAAGTACCATCTCAAGTAATATCACCAGTCGCATTCTTTGAGAGGTATTTTACGCAGGAGCTTTTTGAGCTGGGAGCGAAACACACTGCACAATATTATTTAAGTAAAACTGAAAACATACTGAAAACTTCTGCTTCTGAAATAAAAAAGTTTTTTGGTATAAATGCCCTAATTGGCTGTATTAAATTTCCGAGGATCAAGCTTTACTGGCATGCTCGATTTCGATTTGATCCGATTGCATCAGTTATGAGTCGTGACAGATTTTTTATGTTCCGCGTGAATTTACACTTCGTTGACACATTTGGTGAAAATGCAGACCATGCTAATAATACTTTTTGGAAAATTGATCCAGTGATAAAAGCAGTGAGAGATAGATGTCTTTCTATTAAGAGAAACTTTGGATGTTACTCAATTGACGAGCAAATGATACCATTTCTAGGAAGATGTGCCGTTCGCCAATTTGTAAGAAACAAACCTCGTCCAACCGGACTGAAAAATTTCGTAATGACTAGTTCCAATGGAACAGTGTTGGATTTCGAGATATACCAAGGTGCAAATACACCATTACCCGATCGAACATTAGGTCTAGGTCCTGCAGTAATTTTGCGACTTATTTCAACTCTGCCAGAAGAAAGCTCTGTCTTCTTCGATCGTTATTTCACAACAATGCCTTTGTTTGATAAACTCAAGGAGAAAAAAAATTATGGCACAGGCACCATTATGCCTAACAGATTTAAAGGCTTCAAGTTTACCCCAGATAAACAAATGAAGAGAGGGGATTTTGAAGAAGTATGCCGATCAGATGATGCTGTTTCTATTGTAAAATGGAAAGACAACAAATCTATTTTAATGGCATCTTCATTTGTAGGTAGTACGCCTAGTACTTACGTTGAAAGATGGGATAAAACTGAAAAAAACACATACCAGTTCAGTGCCCAGCTGTAGTAAAACTATACAATGAAAAAATGGGTAGAGTCGATAGTTGTGATCAAAGTCTGGAATGTTACAGGACTTGGGTCAAGACAAAGAAATGGACACTAAAAGTAATTATTCATATGTTTGACCTAGCTATAGTAAATAGCTGGAATGAGTACAGAAGAGTTTGCAATGAAAATAATTACAGAAAAAAAAGATATAATGGACCTGCTGGATTTTAGGCTGACGATTGGAGAGTATTTGCTTGGAGGACTGCCACCCAAACGAATGTTTGATGCAGATGCTGAAACGAGCACCCAAACAATACAGCCACCTTCAAAAAGATACCAACCAGCTGCAATTCCATTTGAAGACAAGAGGTACGATGGGTATGAGCACTGGCCCATTGTCGAATCTCTCAAAGCTCCAAGGTGTTGCAGACTGGAGGGATGTTCAAAGCGATCTCGCACCAAATGCCTAAAATGTGATGTCTACTTATGCCTATCAAAAGATGTCAACTGTTTCTTAAAGTTTCATCGCAAATAATCAATGATTTTTGATAACTTCCTATGAATATTTTGTTATACCAGTATCTCTTTTTGGAAATGGTTGAGAACCAGTACTCACAATTGTGAGTATAGCTTTTCCAAGGAAAATTGATTAATAAAAAATATAAAAAAAAATTTTTTTTCTTATTTTGTTTCCCATAATCACATTACTACAACGAAAAACTAAAAATTATTTGTAAATTAGGCTCGGGTCTGAAAGGGATATACAAAAATCACAATTATGCTTGCTTCTGTCTGTGTATATATATGAGTACATGAGAGGTCTATGCGTTGCTAAACCTTCATCCGATTGCGCTGAAATTATGGTGATTTGATGTGCGCATGCCCGCGATGGTTTCTATATACAATAGTGAGTTCTGGGATCATGAAATCATGAAAAACTTTGGGGATTTGGTGTGTGTATGCTCACGACGGGGATAGCGGGAGAGGGAAGTGGGGAGAGGGAAGGCGGAGTGGAAACGCGTGAGGGAAAAGGGACACGGGAGAGGAAGGGGAGGCAGAAGGGAAACAGGACGAATGGGAAAGGACACGCAGGGAGAAACAATTTCTTTATTAAGTGGCATAGCAACGCATGCCGGAAACTCACTAATTTCATTATAAAACGAGTGTTTCGCACAAAGTTACGCGATCCAAATAATTATATACAATCATAAAAATACTAATGTCATTATTATTTTAATCTTATATTTGGGGGCATACATGAATTACGTGCGCTCAAAAGGGGGGAGGGTAGAGCAAAATCTCACGTTACTTGAAAAGAATATACGAAGTGGCCCAACTTTATCTCACTAACGGGAGGTGGGAGTTTTATGGTTATAATTAGCTAATCTGTAATTAAATTGTTGCTAATATATGATAATAATATTAATGCGGAAGGATAATGATCGAATCATTTCGGGTAATGATAATTAACTCACAAATTAATCAACCGATTGATCTTTGCTTTACGACGAGAAATGGATTCCATGGATTTGGGTAATAATTATTATTATCTATGCAAGGGATTTGTGGAATTCGTGTGGAATGCGATGATGCTAATTGCCAGGCCAATATTATTACAGAGTCGTTATTGCACGAAGCGAATTCTAAAATATATATATATGGTATTTTTATTACATTGGAACTAATTTCCCACCTCGGAAACTTTATTAATGTTGCCATTATAGTAACTGATGGTTATTATTGGGAGAAATGCATCGACAAAGTATTATTATCTAGTCATGGCGTGTGAACCTTAAAATTAACACCGAAATCAAACATTGGTTTAAGGTTAAACGTCACGTACGTTATAATCTACGCATTCACAGATGGCGGCAATTAAATAATTTTAGGTTTTTAATACTTTTTGCATGTTACGCTTTAAAATATTAAGGTAAATTAATTGTTTGCGCCCGTACATATTTAATCTGAATATAAATAAATAGTTTTGTCCATGAACAAACCCAAATCTTTCAAGAAAGGCTAAAAAATTCAATTTTGTATCGGTGACTCAATCCATTTTTGTATTATAGGCTGTGCAGCTTCAATTATATATCCCATGATCTTAATTCAAAAGCTGCTACTAAGGATTATATTAAAATGTCACCCATCTCACCCATCAGAGCCACTTTTTAAAAAATTCGCAATCCTAGACATTAGACAATTATACGTTAAGACAATTCTCATACACTTAAGGAAAAATGATTTAACACTCAAAACTCAACAAAATATTTACACCCGCTATTCATCACACCAAAAATGCAAAATTCCTCCAACAAAAACAGCTTTCGCCCAACGACAGTTCTCTTACATCGCGCCTAAAATGTTCAACTTACTGACTATTGATATTAAGACATCGAAAACTGATGATCTTTATGCCATTAATATACAGAACTGGTTATTTACTCAGGGAAGGAAATATTATAAAGAATGCCTTACATCTTAAAAACTGTTCTTATTTTTTCATATTTCTCGAGTAAAAAATCTTATCTCTAAATAAATTTTCAACCAAAACTTTATATTACGCTGATGCTTTTTTTCATATTTTTTGACATTGTTCATCCAGATAAGTTTTAAGATTTTCACGGCCAAAAGCATTTTCGTTATTTGTTTTTGGGGTGTTATGCCGTGTTGCGCTACCTCCTTCTTTAGCCAACGTTTTCGGACACATCTACCGGATCTGCCCTGATGATGGACACTGCAACGATGTCCGAAACGTTGGCTAAAGAAGGAGGTAGCGCAAAACGGCATAACACCCCAAAAACAATTAACGAAAATTGTTATCCATTTCATATGCTGCTAATGAATACTTGCTTTTGTTTTTTGGGGTCTAAGACTATTATCATTGTTCATCTGTATAGATGATTTACATATTTATTCTTATTTTTTATTTCTATTGTCCTAAAAATATTATTATTTGTTACTTTTATTTTTATTTGTTATTCTATTTTATTTTTATTTATACAAGATTCACCTAGTTTAACTCCTTTCCTGTATGTGATCATGTACCTAATACTAGTATAATATATATGCTATATGTTTGTACTTTCATCTACATATATATGGATGATTATTAATATTATATACTTAATATCTTATGAATCTCGACTACCATAATACATTTGCATTTGCCTAGCTTGGTAGTCGAAATACCATGTAAAACAATCCTGTAATAAACAAAATGAATAAAGAAAATAAAAAATAAAAAAATTAAAAAATTATTCAGCCTTACCGGTTTCGCGTACGTTTTTACAAGGTTGTACAGCAAGTTTGCATCAAGATGGGGAGTTGTATAATGAAATTACTATGATGTTTACTCTTAGATGGTATTATTTTTAGATTTAAATAAGATATGAGAGGGCTAATCTATTGTTACGAGTATTAGTTATTATTATTATAATAGCAGTCAAAAACCCGCTCCGCTGATTATTGCTGCTAGGCCCTGCGGGCGGCTCTTAGTTAGGCTTCATCCAGTTCGAGTATTGGTGACCATTTTATAAATCCGATAGGAACATCCAGTTCCTCGGATCCACCGTGATCCAGTGACAGCTAGTCACCGAGACAAAGTAAACGTGACAAAGTAAAAAGTAACCGAGACACGGAATGACGCCATAAAATGTAATATATATTGCATATAACCGCCTATAAATCCTAGTACTTATACCTAGGGAATAAACGGAAGTAGCGATATCTTTTGACAGATTCTTGAATTCAAAACCGAATTACAACGGTAAATTTGCTTAAAATTTCACGAACACAGATGCTATTTGTGGCGCGGCGCATAAGGCGTGGCGTCAGACATGCAATGGAAGTCGGGTTCTGGAATTCAACCACGCAGATGCAAGGCTATTAATACTGTTTGATTATGGAAATGCCATCGAACTTTCTCAGAATAGACTAGGTGAAAGACCACTAATCAGTCCCGAAACGTTGACTAAAATGGCACTAGCCGAGTTAAGTGACCAGTTCTGAATAGCTAGGCACTTCCTAAACACCCTGTTCCACATTCTATACTATGTTTGTTAACATATAAGTTGTAAGTCTCTAATTATAAACCACAGTTGTAAGTCATGTAGCAGTATTGTTAAGGGGGCACACATTAATCTGGACCCCCCCCCCCCTCTCTTGGTGAGATAAATTTGGGCCACTTCGTATATTCTTTTCAAGTAATGTGAGATTTTGTTGAAGCCCCCCCCCCCCATCTTTTGAGCTCACGTAATTAATGTATGCCCCCTTAGAACCACATGGTCAAAAAGATCAGTTGTAATCATTAGCTACGAGTTTTGGTTGTACGTAAGTCAGTAATTATAAGTATTATAAGTTAAGTTATACGCTACATTAGTTGTAAGTTAGCAATTGTACGTCCCAGTAGTTTGGCTACTAACTGGCTGTAACTCTTAGGGAACGTACCCATACTACGTGACCAAGTTTTTGCGATTTTTAACCCCCCCCCCCCCCCCCTCCCGGTCACCAAAAACCTAAGCCCGCCGACACTCATTTGTACCAAGCGTGACATTTTGAAGACCCCCCCCCCCCCCTAAACGTGTCACGTAGTATGGGTACGTTCCCTAATAGATGTAAGACAGTAGTTATAAATCTTAGTTGTAATTTATCTACTTATCATGTATTTATGTACCTATTTTACTTAAGCGAAACATCAGCCTACAATAAGAATGGTTTATTTATATGTTTATTATTATATAAATATTATCTACTTAATTGACAAACCACTTAAAGAATTCGTTGTCATACAAAAACATTGTACCTAACTAAACTATATATTAACCAATAACAATTCTTACATTTATACAATTATATACATAAATCGACTACCATAATACGGGCATGTGCCTAGCGTGGTAGTCGAATCACCTGTAAAAACTGTATAAAAATTTATATGATGAATAAAGAAAAAAAAAAAAAAAAAAAAAAAGCCGTTAGTAATAAATATTAGCTGTAAGTTATAAATTGTAAAGCTTCCTTGAGGTGATTTTTACACGAAAACCGCGCTGTAGAAGTAATCCATTAATCATCACGAAGTAAAGCGTTCAAGAGATATTTCAACCCCAGCGAAATCTATGAATCTTTAATAGGGGTAGCATTGCATTGTAATTTTAAAGCGACTTGTTGAATATTATCACTTACCAGGTTGATCCGTTGAAATTCTATGATTACTTAAGAAGCGACGAAGTTACTTGCTTACCTGTAACAAAAGAAATACAAATATTAGTAAAATAATTTTTTAATGTTGTTAGATTTGAAATATAATAATCCTAATGGGCTACGTTACGTAGTAGTCAAAATAGTTGTTTTAGTTGCCAGAAAACTTTGTATATTTAAAACAAAGAAACAATTTTGGCAAACCCCAAAACTGGAGAGCGAGGTGAAAGGAATGAGGGAGGGAAAGGAAATAAGTAAAGAGTCTTGACTATTCAGATCTGGTCACTGAATACAGCCTTTTCAAGTAAAGTTTCGTTTCTAAATGATGATCTCCAACGAGAACTATGACGTGGGTATCTTTTACTCTAAAGAACTGCAATAAAAGTACATTTTCTTTGACCCAGACAGATTTTGAATGCTCTGCATCTGGATCTGAGCCAAGTAGCTTTTCGACAGGGAGATAATTTGATTTTACGAACATCGCTGATCCTAAGAGATCGATGGCAAGCCTTGTTGCGTAAGAACCACTTCTCAGTGAAGCTTTAAGACCGTGGGTAACATATAACAAAACAAAACCATATCCTAGAAATAGAAAAAGTACAAAAAAGGTTTATGCGTTACCTGTATATGAGGGAATATACATACTACCCATTCCTGTATCCATCGTTGTTCTTAACAGGAATGCTCGATCTTAATACCTTAGAAGCCCGCCGAAAAATATTTTTGGGGAAACATTTTTTTAAACTGATCTCCGGTACTGTATTGAATCCACCTACGTTGAAGGAGATTAACCTATATGTCCCTAACGCGTATACTCGTGGGAGATCCCACACACTTTTTTATGCTCCGAAAGCGAGAACTTCTTCCTTTCAGAATGCCCCATTAAATAGAGCAATTCAACTGCTTAACGATTCTGCATTGAGTATTGACATCTTCAATGTTACCTATAGAGAGTTCAGTAACTATCTTTTGACATATGTCTCAACATAGTGAAACTGCCCCTTTGGCCTTTTTTTCTCTTGTATTTTGTAATCTTCCCCGTAATAATTTGGTGTATAACTGTTTTATGGAGAACCTGAAAAAATAAATAAATAAATATGTTTAAAGTGGTTTATTAATCTTAATCTATAAAAATTAATATTTCTTTGTTCGCCCCTAAATCATTCATCCGATTGCGATAAAACTTTGGCGAGTTGTAGTGTGCACGCCCGCGATGCTTTCTGTATATAATGGTGAGCTCTGGCATTATGAAATTATTTCCTATACTTTTCATCTAATTATGATGAATCTTTGGTGTGTTGTTGTTGTTGTAAGCACCCCCGCGAAGGTTTCTTGTTTACGTTAATTTTCATATTATCCCGAAGAAGAAACCATTGGTTTCGAAAATTTTGATTAAATAAGTGTTGATTGCCAGAATTAACAAAGTGATTTGTTTTCAATCAACATGAAACAGATTTCCTTGAATTAAACACAATAACAATAAATAAATATGGCGATATTTTACTTGAGATTAGGTAAAGTTTACCATGTTTCTTCACGTTTCTACTTGAATGTTCCGTTTTGTCACGCAACAAAAATCATATTGTAGTCTTACAGAAGTGATATTAATTCACAACTTAACCCGTTTAATCACCGGAGACCACATTTGTACCAGCTCACAGAAATCGTTTTGTCTCCCTTACTATCACAGTGAGAAATATGATCTAAACGGTATTGGAAAGAGAAAACAACACTCTATATATTCAAATATAAAAAATAACGTGTGTTAAGTGCCAATAAAGTATTTAATTCATTTGTCTAATAAAATAGGTATGTGTGTGTGTGTTTTTTTCCAGTGATTTTAGTTAGAAAAAAAGGTGAGTGTAGCCATTTTTAAAACTTTTTAAAGTTTGCATTCACTTATCTATACATATATATAAAAATCAAAATATGTTAATTCTGGGTTTGTATGTATGCTAAGCGTTGCTAAACCATTCATCCGATTGCGATGAAACTTTGGGGGATTCGATGAGCGCATGCCCGCGGTGGTTTCTATGTACAATAGTGAGCTCTGGCATCATGAAAGTACGCGTTGCTAAACCGTTCATCCGACTACGATGAAGCTATGGTGATTTGATGCAGGGGTGATGGATGGAGAGGGACGGAGGGGGAAGGGTGAGAGAGGGGTTGGGAAGGTGGGGGGGGAGAGAGGGAGGTGGAGGAGGCGATGTGGGAATCCCGCTTACACCATGCGAGCGAAGCCGCAGGAAAAAGCTAGTTTCTAATAATAAAATTTGATAGCGTATTTTATCGCCCTCAAAAAACCAATTTTTAGTTTTTGGATACCTTCACAAACATTCCATTTATTTAGATTTTATTGCAAGGCGGAAATATTTTTACCTTCTGAAAAAATACGCCCGATTATTGAAGGGTTAAATAAACGCGGCGCTTTACCGCCTCTATACTTTGAATAATGAAAAATGAAGTCATAATAGTAAAATATTTGTGGGAATAAGTATGAGAAATTGAGTAGTAATATTCCTCTTTCAGGGTATTTTGCGTAACGAACGTGCAGCGACGCGCGACGCCCATCGCCCATCGCCTACCGCCTACCGCCCAGTTCGAAAAGGCGCTGCGTGGCAAAGTTTTGATTAAAAAACTTAAAATCGCCAAAGCTCTTAGGGCGGTAATTAAACGAAGTAAGTCACCACGACCCGCGCGGTTGGTCGTCACGCCCACAAATAATAAAGGGATGCGATGTCGTATCGCAAAAAGCGCCCTAAAAGTAGGTATAAAAGAATTCTGGGAAATTAATAATAACGGAAATTATTTTTATTTTTTATTACTCATCTTTATTTATTCTATTACAATAGAGAACTCCAGTCCAATTTTTTTATTTTTTTTTAATGAATAAAGACCTTCAAACTTAAATAACTGCATTTTTATTTTTATTTTTATAGTTAGTTTTAATAGTTAAAATAATTGTCAAAGTTTTAATTTTTAAAGACTCCCAGAAACGCACCATATCTATGGTGGTCTTCACCCACCGTTAGTTTTTTACTTTTTAAGTTGTCATTTTGAATCAGTGATGTCATGTCGAGGGAAATTTCCCTAGATCTAGGGGAGAAAAATATTTTTTAGGGATAAGGGAAATCAGGACAAAATCTAGGGAAATTTCGAACTCTGGCAAAAATTTTATTACATATGACAATATTACTGGTATTATTTCCAAAAAATATATATACGTATATATATATATATACGTATATATATTTTTTGGAATTCCTATGAATCTTAATTATTGTTCATGTACTACATGCAATGTTATTTTTAATACCTCAAAATGATATTAGGGAACGTACCCATACTACGTGACACGTTCGGGGGGGGGGGGGGGGTCTTCAAAATACCACGCTTGGTACAAATGAGCGGCGGGTTGCTTATGATTTTTAAAGTGTTTTTTTTTATTTGGAATTCAGTTTCTAATTCAGTGGTGAGTGTATTCGTACTTTTAAATTATTACTTCACGTAGCAAAAAGTGTTTTATTTGGAAAATCACGGTATTATTAGTATATTTACCAAGTTCCGATATCTTTCCAATTAATTATCATATTAATTAACATATAACAGGATTAGTGTTACACAATCGGGTGGCTACGTAGGTAATTGCGTAAATGTGAAATTCTAGGGAAATTTCACTTCGAAATCTAGGGAAATAATTTTTTGGGGCAGAACATCCCTGTTTGAATGAAGAATCCAGAAAACGGTCATGGCTCATGGCGAAATGCTTTGTAATGACTTTTAGGTGTGAGGTGTGTTTTTTATTCAAGATTAACTGCTTTTAATATAGAAAAACATTGGTAAAATGTCCACATTTCACCGCTACTGTTATTGTATTTAATCAAAGTGCAATATAAAAACAATAAATCATCTCTTTCATTGCAAATACATGTGACATCGTGTTTTGTGTCAGGCGTTACTTTGTAGGTACATTGTTTTATGTATAATACATACAGAAACACTGGTATTTATAATACACTGATCATGACGAGTGTGTAACAACTTGTATAAAAAGCCCTATACTAAAAACAATTTGAAAATACATAACCAAATGTCAAAATAGGACTTTAACCTCAAATAGACAAAATTTATTGCAGATTGTCCGCAAATATAGCCCTTTTCGTAAATTGTTGAGGGCCTAAATTATGTTTCAATAAACACAATAACTATTATTTATCTAAATCTCTATAAACAGTATGAAAATAAACCAAAAACACGAAATGTTGAATTGCATAGATACGTGTGCACTTCAAGTCATTTCAAATGTCAATACACACTATCACCAGGTGACAGGTTAGCAGGGACGTCACCGTTAACCATGTCAGTAATGCCAACTTAACGCTGTGTTTTGAGAAGAGGTTTAAAAATGCACTTTTTAATAATTTTTTAAGAACTCTGCGTTTAATATTATGAAATAAAACTTATATATTCAGAATCAGCGTTTCTTGGTCTATATGAACATATTTTTTTAAAGCCATAATATTTTTCACTGGAGTTCCTTATTGGTGATGTGCTGTGCCTGTCTCACTAGGAACTCCAGTGTTGAGAGCAGACGCAGTTTATAACAAAAATACAAATAATAAGACAACATAACAACTTCTTCTTTTTTTTTGTTAGTTGTTTTTGAGATCCGGTAGATGTAGGTAGATGTAGAGAACACATCTACCGGATCTGCCGTATTTGCCCTTATGATGGACACTGCAACGCTGTCCGAAGTGTTGGCTAAAGAAGGAAGTAGCGCAACACGGCATAACACCCCAAAAACAACTAACGAAAATACTTTTTATTTTTCGTTATATCCAAAGATATTGAAATATAAGTAGATGTGCTGCCTGCTGTTTTTACTATGTGGGTCTGCGCTTCCGGGTGTCGCCGATATTGTTTACCAATTAACAAATAAACTAAAAGAACAAATAATTAACGAATAAACCAAACGAACGAACGAACTAAATGAACGAATTCTTTCCTTATTCAAAATATATTGTTAACCAATATTAATGCACATTTTCCACAAATCAACGGAATGAATAAATTCTTTTTTGTATGAAAACTACGCTAATTAGCGCGTAGTCCGGCGACAGTTGCGCGGACACCTTAGCATATCTCTTCTGTATTTGAATATCTTTGGTTATATCTACCGAGTTTTAAATCACAACTGTGCTAAAGTTTCACTTAAAAAAATATATATTCATTTGTCACACTAAATTCCATAATAATAATACATTTTACGGCTTATCTGACGCTAAATTCAAGAAGAGTGGATTTTTATTATTTCAAAACAAAACAATATGCAAATGTTTATTCATGGGACTTCGCCTGACGCCGGCGGTATTTACACCCCGAGGGATGTTGTTATTATTTTTAAAATAAATTAATTTGAAAAACAGCCCCACGGAAGATGGATGTAATGAAATCATGGGAGGTAGGGGATATCAACTAACCCCAGACAGAATTAACCTCATTAGGTAATTAGTGAAATCACCCCAATCTACCCTTCAAATACTAGCTTGCCTCATCTAAAGTAACTTCCCAAAACTTACCTCAAAATTTAACTTGTACTGCTGGGCCTGTTTCCAAATTAAAAATGTTATATTTTCAGGGAGTATTTTTGTATCTTGGGGAAGAATTTTGAATGCGGTGTGATAGGGTCCCTCTTGAGACGAATTTTTTTTTGACAAAGCGTTTTAAAGAAACGCGAGGCAGAATAAAATTAGAACGTGAAATGTTTTAATTTTAAGTGAAGTTTTTTTTAGATGCCGGGTTTATTAAGATAAGGGACTGGTACTAACGAATATTTTTTTATTATATTAGGAGGAGACACAATCGCCGAGAAATTTAAAAAACAGGTATTTTACCAAACTGTTGCCGTCATTATCGCTCTTATTCCTCCGAATGACGGCCGGCGTGGTCGAGGGGAAAGGCTCTTGACTCGCAATCCGACGGTCACGAGATCGAATCGAATAAATTTTATTTGATTAATTTGTGTCATTTCACAATTAAGTCATTTAAAATAATATAAACTATATTTGCGGCACGTTCCATAGTGGACGATACTCTCAGTATCGCCCTGGTGTAAGACCACCATTCAGAATTGAAACGTTGCTTGAAATGGCTTTAGCCGTGTTTGGTGACCAGATGTGAATAGCCAGATACTTTCCACCTTCCTCTTCCTCATTTCCTTTCCGTCCCCATTACCTTCAGCCATAACATGCCCAAATTGGGGATGCCATAGACTCAGTGGCTCCAGACGAGAGCAATTGGCTCTCTTGTGCGCTATTCATGTAAAAAATAAAGAATAATACTGAGCGATAGGAATAATTGCACATCAAGCTGATAATACCTAAATAATTCCGCAATTTTCTCCACCAAAACTGGACCAAATTTTAAGATTTGTTTTATCAATTTCTAATAATGTAGAGTACTTATTCGGAATTTTTTTTTTTTACATTAACTCCACACAGGAGGCCTTGAGGAAAATTATTTCCCTCAGGGCCTATGTCATCTGGGATGCTGTGTGGAGGGTATTTTTGAGGAGAGGAAGGAATGAACATTGGTCTTGAAGAGACCTATGTTGTAGGAAGGAGGAAACACAGAGGCCGGCAAATCATTCCACAGCCGAGCTGTTGAACATAAGAAGACAAATGTCAACCGTGTACAAATGTTGGGCACGCGTTTGGCGTGTTTCCCGACTATGCACCGGTGCCGAAGGGATCAATGATGCTAGTTCCTCGGAGCATCTTCCATTGTAATACCGGTAGAACAAGGATAGCATTCCCACCCGACGCCTGTGCTCTAAAGATTGCAATCCGTCTGTTAAGATGGGAGAATCTATCAAACGGACCGCCCGTTTCTGCACAGAGTCGAGGGTATTTTTCAGGTATTTTGGAGCTCCAGACCAGAGGTGGCTGTCAAATTCAACCGTGGGGCGCAATTGCGATTTGTACAGGGTTAGCAGTTGTGCACTATTAAAGAATCTGCGGGCCCTATACAGTACGCCCAGTTTCTGGGAGGCTAACTTTACTCTGGCTTCGATGGAGCCCCCGTACCTGAGCTGGTCACTTAGGGTTACACCAAGCATATCAATGGAGGGCCTGTTCGGAAGATTGCTTCCGTTGAAAGAGACTAGATATGGCGGATTCTTACTGCAGTTTTGCAAAGCACTTTTTTTCAATTCACCAATTAGGTTCAAATTTTCAAATTCACTGACAAAATAAAGTTTTTTTTTACCTCGTGGGTGTTGAACCCGCAATCTTGGGGTCCAAATTACGGAACTCGGGGACTATATCATCTTTGGGGATGCTGTGTGGAGGGTCTTTTTAGGGAAAGGAAGAGGAAGTTGTGGATGAATCCATTCCTCCCATTGCGGTGCAAGGCAGAAGGTCTCCTTCAACCAGTCAAGAACAAACTTTACCCAATTAACCTGGGTACCCTGCTAAAACCAAACGTAGCGAACCACTTAGGCTGACTCATGGCAGGAGTGTTGGTTATCCAATAAATGGTTCCCGAAGCGGCGGTACCCATTCCCGCCCCCTAAATTGTGTCGGGATATTTTTTGTGACTGAAGGTAGTGCGGAGGGGAAGGAGACGGGAAGAGGATTATTATTATTTATGTTGCAGAATTAAAATAAAACATCTCACTCTCTCAGCTTCATATTAAGTAATTCCACTAGTCCATTCCCCTCATTTCACATTCGTATCATTCCGGGACGCAGAAATTTACATTCCTAATAACATGACAGCGGGATTTGAAAATGCTTCATTTGAAGCAGGAATCCCTTGCAACTATGTTGCATGTGGTGACGATTCACGGAATGTTTGCGGCGAGCTGTGAAATCATTTTAAATATGCATGCGCTCTATACAGTCACACCAACCAAATAGCGACAAAGTTTATTTTGATTTTGTCCAAGATTGTAAATCTTAAGACTTTTTGGTGATAATTTGCGTTAAGGCTCTGCAACCGGGCCCGAAAAGAAGAAGATGGAGAGATACGAAATTACGAATGTTAGAGGAGAGCGCTAACATTTACAGCGACAAAATCGATGCGAAAATTGCGAAAATGTTTAATAAAACACGACTCGTCTAAAATAGAGCAAAAATCTCGCGCGCATTATCTTAAACAGCATTTAAAGAAACACTGTGAATTTTTTCATACTTGTAAAATAACTGAAACAAACGTGTTAATAATAATTTTTGGAGCATACTTTGCGATTTTTTTCTATCGAGGGAATTTTATATAATTTGCGTTTCGGCGGGGGGAAAAGTCGAGATATTATCTTCAAGAATAACATATATTTTTAAAAGCTTTAAAACTTACCGTGTTTAAGGAAAATATGTAATAAATCGGTACAAATCCGGGTTGCGGGCCCTTATTAAGTGATACTTACAAGAAAGAATTCATAATCTGGACTTTCATAGATAGCGCGAGTTTAACTGTTTTAGGAAAAACACTTTTTGAGAGTTAGGCTTTAAAATATTAAAATTAATTCATTTTTTGTGCGCCCCATACACGAAATATGAATTAAAATGTCCATAAACAAACTCAATATCTTAAAAGCAATATGGTACATAATTGAATCACCGATGCAGTATTATATCTACATATACATATAGGTATATATGTAAATGAATCCCTGCTTCCCTTGGTTCAGAACGACTTTACCTATTTCAATCATCTTTCTTTTTAAAATAATAATTTTTAAAATAATGGTTTTCTAATACTTTGTAGAAGGTTCTTACGGAAAAAAAATTAAGAAAATTGGATAATTTCAGAAAACTTAACGACTATTTTAACCTCGCACGTTTGACAGTTCGCGCGTTTGATGAATGTGAATTTAGCAGGCAGCTGTTTTTTATTTTTGTAACAAAAGAATTGTCTATGGATTTTTAAATAGGTACCTACCTATGTTAGGTACGAAATTAGATTGATTGTTCTTATAATATACGAAAATTAATATATAAAAAATTTAAATTTCAATAAAAAAATTGTAATAGGTGGCACGCGAGCTGTTTGAAAACTGAATGTACTGGGACTGAATGTATGGAACGCGGGAGGGAAGTTAGCGGGAGTAGGAGAGGGAAGAGGGTAGGCGGGGAAAATGGAAAGGGAACGCGGCAGGGGAAGGGGATGCGGGAGGGGAACGGGGACGCACGTGAAAGGACATGCAGGGAGAAACAATTTATTTCTTTGAATATGGCATTGCAACGCATGCCGGGAAGTAGCTAGTTTTAAATCAATTAGTGTTTATATTCTTCATTCTGCGCGTCCAACGAACTTTAAATTTTCAAAGGTAGAACTGATTGTGATAACCAAGGGGTAAATGAATCAAAATTATTTAATTTTAATCATAATTCTATATCTGAAAAGCGTTATAGAGACTGGATTTTCCTACAGTTCAAGACTTGGTACATGGTACATGCAAATTGGATGTATAGTTTTTTTATATGTTGTCAAACAGGTTGAAAAACATAGTTTCGAGGAAAATGCTTTCAAAGTTTTGGTGAGAGCATTCTTAAGAGCGTTTAACCAGCCAGCGGACGAAAATCAACATTTCGTCGAAAGTTGTTCTTACGATCGTGCAGGACGGTTACATTGAGAAAGATTAATTATTCTGCGTACCAGCGTTTTAAAATTATAACTTAATTTATACCTACATCCAAAAATGTTGAAAGGCGTGATGATAAAACTATTAAAATAATGTACTTTTTGTAATAATTTTTTTGATTATAAGTATTTATCATTTTCCAATAATGTCTAAATTAAATAAGAATGTTAAAAAAATCTGAAATATATTAGTTTGTAAGTGCGCAAATAAATACACAAACTACATGTAAGTAGGTATATATTTTTTTATGAATTTATTTAAACTAAAATTAAAATTCTAAAACATGCGATACCCAGATAATGTATTGATTTATTTTACTGCGAGATTATATTATTTGAAATGGGTGTGGTATAATACAAAATCTTTTTTGAAAATTTAACAAATCTGCCAACGACCTATGGTATAACCTTATTATACTAAAAATAAACATTTTAGTTATTTGTTTTTGGGGTGTTATTCCGTTTTGCGCTACCTCCTTCTTTAGCCAACGTTTCGGACATCGTTGCAGTGTCCATCATCAGGGCAGATCCGGCAGATCCGGTAGATGTGTAATTTTTAGTCGTGAAGTGTGTGCTTATTTACTTCGAAGCGATACCGTGTCGCCAGCACCACTAACTTTCACCAGTACAAAATAATCGATCTGCCCTGATGATGGACACTGCAACGATGTCCGAAACGTTGGCTAAAGAAGGAGGTAGCGCAACACGGCATAACACCCCAAAAACAAATAACGAAAATGCTTTTGGCCGTGAAAATCTTAAAACTTATCTAAAAATAAACATGTTTTCTCAAAATTTAAAACATGCGAATGCTAGATAAAAGAACAATCTTTCGAAATCCATTTATATTTTTTTGTGGAAAAGAGTCAATATGTCTAAAATCTGATTTAAAATCGACATATATCTGGTTTTCTCTGGTAATACCCTCTTAACAAATGCATCATACAGAAAATAAATTTAAAAAAAAAATATTTTTTTTACAGTGGTCTGGTGCCTTAACAGAATTAGAACATTATTTTCTTTGGGTAAAATAAATACAAAAAAAAAATACAAAGCACGCAAACTCAATACAATTTCCGATGCATCAAACAACTAAATGCATCAATTCACCATGATCCAATCGCTCCAGTTTGTACTAAACTCAAATATGATACGGCGCAAGTCTGTGATTTATCGCCGCGGAGTCAGAGTACGAAATTGAGTGCATGTTATAAATTATGAATATGAATTGTATCAGATTGTTTTATCGGGCGGGTTCGACATCGGAGCGCAAGTTCAATTATTGTCGATCAATCTTGTGGCCGCTCTAACGCAGATGTGATTCCGATTAGACATGGGAATCAAACACTAGGGAAAGGGTTATTATATTAATAATTCTTTCATAGTTTATGAGGTTTTGAAGATAATATAAGCCCGTATTGAGTACAATTTTTTATAAATTAAGCTTTATTATTATTTAACTTTTTTACAACATTTTATTATCAAACAATATTAATAGCCTACGATCTGCGTGTGGTTGAATTCCAGAACCCGACTTCCATTGCGTATCCAATGTCACGCCTTATACAACGCGCCACAAATAACATCTGTGTTCGTGAAATTTCAAGCAAAGCTACCGTTGTAATTCGGATTTTAGTTCAAGAATCTACCAAAAAATGTCGCTACTTCGTAAGCAGCTCGCATATGGAGGTATATTACCTTGGTATAAGTACTAGGATTTATAGGCGGTTATAGGCTATATGCAATATACGAGTATATTGACGACCTCCGTAGTCCAGTGGGTAAGACTCTTGACTCACAATCCGGAGGTCGCGGGTTCGAACCCGGCATGCGCAAATAAATTTTATTTGATTAATTTGTGTTATTTCACAATTAATTCATTAAAAATAATATATAGTATATTTGCGGCATGTTCCAGAGTGGAAGATACTATCAGTATCGCCCTGGTGTAAGACCACCATTCAGAATTGAAACGTTGCTTGAAAATGGCTTTAGCCGTGTTTGGTGACCAGATCTGAATAGCCAGGTACTTCCCAACCTTCCTCTACCCCACCTCTTTCCCCTCCCCACTACCTTCAGCCTCACAACATACCCCAATTGGGGATGCCATAGTCTCACTGGCTCCAGACGAGAGCAGTTGAGATTCTTGTGCGGTATTCACTGTAAAAAAAAATATATATATTACATATTATGGCGTCATTGCGTTTTCGGTTACTTTGTCACGGTTACTTTGTCTCGGTGACTAGCTGTCACTGGATCACAGTGGACCGAGGAACTGGCTATTTTTGGAACCAGTCCCTACTCAAACTGGGCGAAGCCGAACTAAAAGCCGCCCGCAGTTTAATTTTTACTAAATTACGTTATTATTACTAAACCTTTAATTTTATACATACACAGTTTAACTGTAATACCTCCTTCGGATAATGTACGGAGTAATTACTTCGGTCACCTTCGGCAAACCTCGGCAACGAGACCATGTGACCCGAAAAACCCTTAGACAACTATAGTAACGTAGGAACTAAATCATATACCATATATATAATATATATAATATGTTACAAAACAGCTACCAATAAATAACATTTTCGAACAGTTTGGACTCTAATGCGCTACACCAAATCCCTACATAAACTATGGCAGCGGTCGTCACACTTTTCTGGTCAAGGGCCACATAGGACAATTTGAGGTATCACCGCGGGCCGCACACTTATGATTTCGGGGGGGGGGGGGGGGTGTTGTGTTGTACCACTTTGTTTAGCAAGTTAGAAAAAACCAATTTGCAGGTAAAATCATAATATTATATTTTAAAAAAATGTGTAGATCTGTAATGGGATCTTTCAGTTCAATTTTCATCCACTTCCCGAACTGTCGAAATGTGTGAATTTTCGCACACGTGATAAAAATGATTACAATACATAAAGTAACATATATTAACCAATATTAAAGTTTACTTTGCTTTAATAGTACGTGATAAGCGTGTTTTTTGGTCTTTTTAGACCATATTTTTTTTATCTACCTACATCCTCACTGTGCCATCTCTACGCTCTCTAATTTTCTCTGGGTCTTCTACTACTCCCTTGAAAGTCTCAAACGCCTACAAGGGGGCGTTATGGCCCACGTAGAGAACCTATGACGTACTATGTGTTCAAAAATCAGCTGGGCGTTTTAAAATCAAATGCCAATCAATTAAAATCATATGGGTATACGTACACAAAATATTTGAAAAAAACGGAAAATATAAATTGTACATAAAAAATATATATTTAAAAAGAAAACGGCAGATATTTGTGCGGGCCGTCAAAAAACGGATAATATAATTAATTGTACATGAAAAAATATATATTCCAAAAGAAAACGGTAGATATTTGTGTGGGCCGCAAAAAAATGGATAATATTAGTGTACATGAAAAAAAATTTTTTTAAAAGAAAACACCAGATATTTGTGCGGGCCGCACAAATATCCGCCGCGGGCCGCAGTTTGACAACCACGGAACTATGGTGTATAGATTCACTTCAAAACTGCACTGCATTAATTTATAATAGCGAATTTGAACCGAAACTTACTTACTTCAAAGGAATGCCTGCAATGTTTCTATTTTACCAATAGTTTAACAACCTTAAGTTTGGAAACCTTAGTTTGAAATGATTATTTGATGTGCCAATACGCATCGGTCCAACGGACCCAACGATTGGCTCTGAGCTTATTCAAGCTATCATCATCAATGAAAACATTGCAATAGTTAGTGGACTTGTTAGCCCAATGGGATCGGCGCGTATTAACTTTAACTACGGGAATCAATCAATGACCGAGCAATGAGTATTGAGTACACATACAACAGAATTGAACTTACTAACGAGGCACTTGAGGAAGTTATTACGTTCAAGATTTAATTTGCTGGATGTAGATTGGTTTTTAATGGAAGAGAATAAAATGAGTTAAGGTTTTGTTGCTGGTGTAAAGTATCTCTGAATGTCCTCTCCAGAGACATTTGTTATTTATCAGTAGATACTGGGATCAGTATTCTCCAGAACTAATCAATTATTATCAGACTTAAGATTTTAGAGATCACAGAGACTGTTTATTGACGTATCGTAATTTACAAATAGAGTTTAGGAAACTGATGTCCTTACTAATTGAAAGTTAGGTTTTGTCTGGTGGGCTATCGCATTATAATGACTGTGCACACCTGCCTTCGGTTACTTTCGGCACATCTCGTAATTTTGCTCTAGTAAAATTGCCTTCGGTTAATTTCGGCTCATCTCGTAAGGGGCCATTCATTTATTACGTAAGACGAATTTTGCTAATTTCGACCCCCTCCTCCCCCCCCTATTATACGAAAAAATAAGAATAGGCCGACCCCCTCTCTTTTGCTTAATATTAATTACGTAAGAACCTAAAGGAAAAATTAATACACGTTTGGTTTGTTTTAATGTTTATTTTTCAAAGAAACAATTTTTAGAAATTTTTATTTATACTTACAAAGGTACTAATAATAATTTTAACTTTGCGCATTTTTGTGAACTTACGTAAGAACTATCGAGACTCCCTCCCACCCCCTTGTAAGAAAAAATACGACATCGTCGACCCCCCTCCTCCTAAGTCATCTTACGTAATAAATGAATCCAAAAATTATCCAATTATTAATGGCCCCTAATCAGGCCATGTGACTCGAATAACCCATAGACAAAAACAATATTAGAACTAATCATAGATTAAGTAATTATGACACATTAGACGTAGTCTTTATATTTATTTTTATTTTACGCCCAGTTGGGCTTTTCCATAGATTAAAAAAACATTTGTAAAAGAGTATTACATAAAAAATAAGCAGTAGATATATCAATTTTATACTAGCATTAATAGAGCTTGCCTTTTAAAGGCTGCTTCACTCATGCTCGATATCCGAATTAATTCTGTTCGACAGCAAGATTATTGACCAATGACCATTGCCAAGTTAAGTCTTGCAGGCTGGGAAATAGAACAGTCTACGTGTTGGTAGCGGAGATAACCATCGGGAACATAGAAATGAATGCTCTCCATTGTTTTCAAGCCATCCGCGAATCAGTCTGAAGAAATGTGCAGCAATGTGTAAATCCCTTCTAACACATAGATGGTTCATTCAGAGAACACCCAAAAGAAAGTTGGTAGGATAGAGCCACGCATAGTAGCCATCCTCCCTCATGTAGAGAAATTTCTTCTGAACTCTCTCCAACACGAGGGAATACTTTACTTGGTGTGGACTCCAAATTACCGACCCACTTTCAAGACATCCTCATTAAGGAATTGGAGGTTGCCCAACACTTTCCCACTGCGTTCTAAGGAAACAGATGGTTTCCTACTTCATCGTACTCGTCAGGACTCTATTTTTTATTTATAAAGAAGCTACTTTTTTATTTAAAATGACTCTAGACCCCCAATGTCCGGGCATACATTGTTAGCAGGCAGTATGCGAGTGCGTACATGTTGTTAGTTATTTATTTCACAGTATCACGTCTCATCTCCGCCACCTGATGTAGCTGAAATAAAAGTTTGTTAATATGTAGGAAGAAAAGTTAATAGAATAAAAAAAATACATATTATGATGAGATTGTTTGACTTAACCAAAGCAGCTGAACTGCAGTCATCCGGCAGTCCCGCCGAGGATAAGCGAAGCCATCAGTCCAGTCGCAAGCGAGACTTGGTGTCCGCGCCCCTAAGCCGGCTTCCCGGTAGGCCCTCGAAGATTAAGGAATTGAATAAAGTTATGAAAACTCAAGTATCTCTAAAATTCCTTACAGTGCCTAAAACAAAGCCCAGCATTCTCAATGAAGTGCTACAAGCCAACGCAATATGAGCATGAAATGTCAGCTTAATATCAAATCTAATAACTAATGAGCTATCGAAAATCATACAAATAGTTGTTTTTATTACCGCAATGGTAGGATTGCAAGAAACGTTGATTTGACAGGAAAGAGTAAAACAATTTAAATTGAAACCATTGACAAAGCATAAAAAAATAGCTTTGGAAAAATCTCGTTTGTAACAAATTGCAGCAAATGTAAATGGAAACAGTTTTTGCAGTTAATTTGATTTAAAAGCTTCGTATCGTAGGATGGAAGTGACGGTTGCATCACAGAATAAAGAAGAACACAAGAAATGTGATGTGGGCGTGTTTCATGATGAAAGTCTGGCAAAATCGGGTCTTAAATTTCGAACATAAAACTGTGCTTCATTATCATTATGAAATTTGAATGGGACGGAAATCAAAATGTAAGAGAGACAGAGCGCGTGCTAAATGAGCTGGGACCAACAGGTATTTAGTCAGTGACGTTAATCCATTCAAATCTGCATGGAAGGCATTACTAGTTACTAGTTTGTATTTTTCATTCAGTGCGTTGCAAGCTGAAATAGCATTGAGATAGAAAAGCTTGTGCAAATTTAATAACACCAGATTATATTTTTCTACAGTTTTTGATACGACATCGACACACTAACAAAATTTATATTTTAAGTTAAGATTAGGTATTAAATACATTTTTAGATTCACAAAATTTTGGACTGCCTGTTGTTTTTGGTCCTATCAATTTACTAATTTATTATTGTTTAAAAAATGAAAGTTACTGACCTCTAACGTAACATTTCGAAGCTAGTTATTAGTGCAGATTTCCTACCTGCACCGGCCGGTTTAATTTCGAAGCTAGTTGAAGTGATAGTTGATAAAACAGATTTCTGTACATCATAGTCTGACATATGTGTGTCATTGTTTATTTGTTGGTATGAGTTTTTCGGTTATAAATACTATGTTCTGTTGAATAAAACGCTTCTAATCTCTTGAAAACAGCTAGAATCAACTAAGTTATGGTCTGAAGACCTTTTTTAGTGCTTTGTCGGGTCGGGAAAAAGTGTTGTTGTAAAATGTGCTTATAATTTAATAAATCAGTTGGTTAGCCAGTGAAGATTTTTGCGTCTTTATTGAAGATCTTCTACCATGAAAAAAAAAACAAACAATTATTAAAACCTACTCTATTTTAAGAAGGCATTTCTGAATCTTGTAAATTCATCAAATGCGTATTCAGACAAATACAAAATTCCTCAGTAGTTTCGATAGCTGCGTTAAGAAATTTGCTAAAATCCGCAGGACACAAAATAGATTTAAACTACAACGGCTTTGCAGCCGAGACAAAATAATCCGAGTTGCCAAAAATTAATGATTTCAAAAATACACGGCCTCATTTTCCCTCTACGACACAGACGCGGGCGGTGCTCAAAATTAATACGCAGAAGTACAATTTGTAAAATGCGTACAATTCTCCAATTTGGACAAATCCTATTATTCTTCGCCCTGTTAAGTGGAGGAATGGAATGAAAATGGCATAATTGGAGTTTAATCAAAGGGCGAGGGCGGGAATTATATATATTTTAAAGTCAATTCGCTTGTAAGTAGGTAGTTAGTCGGTTAATGGCTGTCTATCCTCGGCGTCACGGACAATTGGTGCAATACAGAGTTAGGGTCCATTTACACTTATTGAGATTTTGGAAATTTCGACGGACTGCAGGGTAGAGTAAATATTTCAGAAAATTACGAAACAATTTCTTCGCCTAATGCCGCGCTCACATCTATTGCATTCTATAAGTCTCTATGGTCAATTTATAGAAAGAAAGTTGAAGTCCAATCAACTCTCGGTTTCTATTCCATAGAAAAACCTGTTATATTTCATAGATTTTACGAAATAGATTAAATAATATATCGGGGTGGTATCCCGGCTTTAGTTCAGTCAATTTTGACAGTTATTTTGCAAATTTAGCGATAATCATCTACTCTAAATCAATATTGAAAATGCGACTTGCTATAAAAAGCATATTAAATTTTTTTTAAAAAACCGAAAAAATATATTTTCAGATTCAACTTATATTATTTCATGAAATTTAAAACAAGTTGAATTATTACATTTCAGCGCTCAAAATTTCAGAAAAATTCATTAACATGGAATTAATATAAAACGTCCATACAATTTAGAAACCTTTAGGCCCAATTTGTACATCGCATACGTGACTGTGATGAGATTTAGTGCATCACCATAGCATATGTGCATCATATGCAAATATGACTGTGATTGTGATGCGGATTAGTGAGGACTACGTCTTCCAAATGTGAGAGAACCCTAATAATGTAAACCCTCAGGCCTCGGGCATTTTTTGTCTGAACGACGAAATCAGGTAATCTGCAAGAAGGTGAGAATATTTCCGCTTTGCAATAAAATCTAAATTAACGGTATATTTCTGAACTTGTCAGAAAACTAAACATCGTCACGTGTCACTTTAATGTAGATCAGAATGGAATGGAATCGTTCAGTTCATTTTTCATCCACTTTCCGAACTACCGAAATATGTGAATTTTCGCACACCTGATAAACACGATTACAATAACTTTGCTTTATTAACAGTGATTTTTTCTTTTTGGACCATATTTTTTTACCTGCCCAGGCCCTTACTGTGCCTTCTCAACGTCCCTTAATTTTATCTGGGTCTTCTACTGCCCCCCCCCCGAAAATCTCAAAGTGCCTCCGTTCACGGAGATACTTACAAGATACTCGATCCTCGTGCGCGTATCATACGCGCCGATCGTAAGTACCCCCCGTACGATTTTGCTGGTGCCCGTTCACGGCGCTACGCGGTGGCTGTCGGATTCCAATCAGTATCACGATACCGACAGTGCTGATGGCACGCGGCGCGCTCGCATCATTTGTGTCCGATACTTATTCGTTTGACGTTTGACAGAAATGGCGTCGGAACATGAAAGTAATGTTAGATTTGTTCTGGAAGTGGAAATATTTACATAACTATACTTTACCAGAATACGTAAGAAACGATTTAGTGGAGAAGGCATGGATTGATGTTGGAAAAAAAGTCATATGAGATCGCATGACAGCGTGTTCACTCCACGGCTGCACGTGAAATATGACCAAGTTCAGTACATTTCGGATACCGCCGTGTACGGAGACTAGCATTAAAAAGTGGTATATCAGCAGGGTACTTGTGGTTTCATCACAATTACGTAGATTGTAAGTATCTCCATGAACGGAGGGCCAAACTCTCACAAGGTAGCGTTATCGCCCATGTTAAGAACCTATGTATTAGAATTTTAGATCATTTTTCGCACCGTGATGGTAAGGGAGACACAACGGTTTCTATGAAACAAAAGCGAACAAATTTGCCAGACGGGTTAACAGTTGATTCGATACGATACGATACGATTGTACCATCCCAGCCAGGAGCACTCCTGTCCCCGTGAGACCGATTAAGATATGACTTATGATTCACTAACAACTGATTATTTATAAATTAACGGGTTAACAGTTGATTCCACAACAAAATGCTTGTTTTTCACGTTCGACGTACCCACCACAAAATTTCATAAATCATTTGTAAGTCTTCATTTAATTCCAACACAAGTTGATCCCTAGATAGGCGTTAAAACTGCTTCCGTAACAGAATAATAATCGCGATTTCTGAAATAGGTCATACCGATAATTCCGTTCAAGACACGGTTCGGATACGACCTCGCTAATTCCCGTGTTAACTTGGGTCACCAATGTAGCACTAAGTAACGTCGCGGAGTGATAATTCAGCCCCGAGCTAAGTAGAATGGGGGGCACGAAAAAATCTCGCATTCAAAATTTTAATGGTAGGTCATTATTGGAGAGAGATTTTAAGGCGCGTTTATGATTCAATCTTGTAGAAGAGATGTAGGTCAAAGGAACCATCATACATGCTTCAGAAATAGGGGAGGAGAAGGAGATGATAAATAATATGGCTGTATCGTTGACATTAACTGTCAGAAAAAGCAATAAGTATGATTTTTATGCGTCTTTTTAGCACGTTGGTCGGTTGATAAAACCAATTTCATTTTTTGTAATGTCTTTATCATAGATGCCTCGTTTATGAGAAGGTGGCACACACCCATACATTAACAGCATTATAAAAAAAACACTCCCCAACTGTTTAACGGTGTTTTTGTTGCACACTGAATAAAGACTGCACATTTTCTTTTACACATTGTTACTAATAAAAAATGTCTTTAATTTGTGGATATAGAGCGATTTTAACTAGTTTGAAAGACAAAATACTGTAAGTACACATGATTATTTATTCATTCAATATGCGTTTAAATTTGTATACCATGGTTTTTTGCACAAAACAAGTACTAATAAAAAATGTCTTTAATTTGTGGAGATAGAGCTGGCAACGTTGTATTTTCGTGAAATGGCGGGTGGCACATCTGCGCAGTAGCGTCAGTTTCCAAGCAAAATTGACTATATGAAATGCTTATATATCTAGATCTAGATACGATACCGTGCTTGCAGATCCAACCTTCTAAGAGCTGGTATTACAGTACAATTTAACGTTTTGTTGCAGCCGTCAATTACCGAATGCCAAGAACTAATGAGCTTAGCCCCGTCTTTAATGAAGTCTGAATTTCAATTGCCTCCGTAATAAGCGTACTCTACGCGTTTTGGGTCTTCCCAGTACTTCAAGAATAATTCCCAAGTAATGGGAGGTTTTTATTAAATACTCGGCAAATTGCCGATAAATCACTTTCTTTATTTTTGCTCTCCTCAAAATCAGCATAATGTCACTGACGCCCTTTTGGCTTAGCACTTACGATATTAAGTAGGTTTTAACAATTAATATAATAAGTCAGCCGAGAGGCCCACATTATCAAATAATGCTATAAAATCATTTAATCAAATATTGCATCAAAAATAATAAAACAATGTACTAGTAAATAATAACTGGACAGACGTCCAAAACTAATCTCTGCTTACCTCAGAGGACAAACGTCATGACGGAGAGAGGTATTAGGTATTCAATGACAAATGGACGCCAGAAAACTATGATCCAAACATAGAATCACATCTCTTTGTAATCAAAATAGATCAGCATACGAAGCGAGCAATTTTGATTAAAAAATTCTTGATCAAAGAATTTTAAACCAATTCTAAACAAGAGATTCAAAAACAAACATCTCGAGATTTAATTTATCTCGTTCATCGCTTAACATCAAATCCTCTCAACTCAAACAAAAGCAACATTTAAAGCTGCTCTGTAAAAAAAAAGATAAAAATACAGCTTAGCAAGTACATAAAACATTTTTACTTATTTATTTACTTAGCTGGCATTCATTTAATTGCTACTAACTATACAAAACAACGTCTGTTAAAATCAATAAATAGCTAGCATTGCCCTCTGCGGAATAAAATAAGTATATGATAAGCTGATTCAGTACTTGGCTAAACCCCCCTATGGAGAGATTCTTTTTTTATTTTTTTTTATTATTAAGTTAAAAGAAACATAGTATTTCGCTTTCTTAACTTAAATACAGAGCATATATATATATAGAATAATATTTTTAATTTTGTTCCAACATTTTGAGTTTAAATAGTTTTTTTTTAAAGGTTTTTATGTTATTTTCCGTTTTTAGGCTATCTGGAAGGAGATTATACAGGGTGTTAAGGGACGTACTTGACTTACTTTAACCAGTGATTCCTGACATTATTTGGAGTAAAAAATGTAAATGAAATTTTGGTCTACGGTGACTTTTTTTGACGATTTTTTTTTTTTTTTTTCAAAAATTTTTTCTTCAAAATCAAACAAAAAAATTTTTCTTCCGCATGTCGTCACTGGTCACTCAGCCGGATGTCCGACGAACCCCTTACCCCGCGTCCAACTGTTCAACAACTACCATTTTTTTATGTTTTTGTAGAAAAAAAAAAAAAAAAAAACATCAAAAATGTCACCGGAGACCCAAAATTTCATTTACATTTTTTACTCCAAATAATGTCAGGAATCACTGGTTAAAGTAAGTCAAGTACGTCCCTTAACACCCTGTATATATGAACTCCCTCGTGACCAATACTTCTCTTGCCACTTTCAGTCTTGACAGTATTTGTATACAATTTATTGTGTTGTCTAGTATAATGTTCGTGTACTTTTGATGTTTTTATAAATGTTGTGTTTGTGTGTATAAGTCCATTTTGTATTTTGTAGATTAAAAGACATATGTTATATTCGTACAATTTTCTTATTTTCAAAAGGTTCATTTCCTGGTATAGTTTTTTTTGTGGGAGTGTCTGGGTTATAGTTGAAGAGTTTTTTAATAACTTTGTTCTGTATTATTTGTAAGTCGTTTAAGTACGTAATGTATGTGTTTCCCCATATTTCTATTAAATAATTTAGGTGGGACTGTATTAAGCTAAAGTATAAGCCTCTCTTTACCTCTGTTGGTAGAAGATGAGCAATTCTACCAAATACACCAATTAATGGGATGATTTTTGTTTTTAGTTTTTTCTGTATGTTTTGTGGATACGGAAAAGATTCCATATGGAATCGGCGAACAAATTTGTGTGATTTTGTATGGCCGTCAATTTCTTTTTCAATGGGTGATGTCAGCTGTCGCCGATTTTAACTAGTTTGAAAGACAAAATACTGTAAGTACACATTTATTCATTTAATGTGCATTTAAATTTGTATACCATGGATTTTTGCACAAAACAGGTTCTTAGTTTGGGCAAACTAAGTGATTAATTCATACATAGATTGAAACGAAAGTTATCAAATGTCAAATCCATGGTTAACAACTAAAAACGTACATTAGATGAATAAATAATCATGTGTACTAACAGTAATTCGTGTTTTAAACTCTCGAAATTACTAAAACGATGATTTCACAATTTGGGAGGCGGAAATGGGTACCGCCGCCCCAGGAACCTTTATTGGATAACCAACACCTCTGCCATAGGCCACCCCAAGTGGTGCGCTAAGTTTGGTGATTTAGCAGGGGTGCCCGGGTTCATGGGGTGAGGTTTGTCTAGGTCTTGGAGGCGGATGACCACGACCATACTGAACCCATACTGACCATACTGAACCCCAGATTCCTACCCACCCCTTAAACCCTTTTCCTTCCCAGAACTCTCCTCTGATTCCTTTCCTTAAAAAAACCTCCACACAGCATCCCCAAAGATGACATAGGCCCTGAGGGAAATTATCAGGGTATGCGACAGCTGACCATAAATAAACCAAACCACTCACCACCTGACATCGGCTGACGTCGCCCATAGAATAAGCAATTGAAAGTCATAGAAAATCACACAAATTTAACAGTCGATTCCGTATGTGAGAACTTTCCCGCATCCACAAAAGAAACGGAATCGCTCCTATATCGGTATTATTTTTATGAACCGATCATCCTATGGTAATACAAGTTTCTAACCCAGAGTATCATGTTGACTTGACAGCTGTATGTTTTTTGTTTACATTAGTGGGAGTTTTGAACATGTTTATAAATACAATCGGATGCTTCAATCCGGAACTAAGAAGTGTGTTAGACTACAATGGGAACAAAACGTGTGGATGAATTTCAGTGTAGCGTCAAAAAGTCAAGTTAAAAAGAAAATAAAAGTAAATAAAATATCGAATACTTATTTTGAACCCGAGTGTTTTTTAATTGAATGAGACCTTATAAATTAAATTAAATCATCTTTAGAAATACGTAGAAGAATACTTAACTTAAAGCTTCGTTAAAGCATTAAGAGCAGTTAATTCGGATTGTCTCATAAAATAGTGCATATACAACTACTAAACTCTCTGAATTCTCAACAGCTTTGTGTAACCCTTCAAAGAAAACGCATAAAATAGCGAAGAAAACGGTCCTAAAACATCAAACAATAGCAGATTCATGAGCGTTACTTCAGAGTGAAGAAATCATACTTTAAAAGCTCTTCGTACAAAATGCATTAGACTCGTAAAGATTGACCCATAAAGCACTTCACTTCAAAGTTCCGTCAAACTTGAATAGTCGTTCGGGCGACGAATAGGCCACTTGCATCACATTTTTTAATTTTTTTTTCCGGTTTAGGCAAATATTCTAAGACATTCCGTAATTTTTTTTTTTAATCGTATTTTTGAAACCCTGGCGATTTTTCGAAAATTTCAATCCGAAAAATCAGACCATTTTTTATAAACCGGAAAGACGGGACATTATTTTATAGGTGCGAAAAAACGATAATTACATAGCCGAAAATCATTTGAAAAAAAGAACCTTTTCCATACGAATGGCACAGGAAAATAACGAGGCACACCAAAAATATTAAATCTCATAAATATTTTTTTCCTTGATCCACCTTATTGATCATAAATCATTATAATGTTCAACGTCTATATTACTGAATCAAATGTAATATACTTGTAAATTATAATAATAATAAGAATATTATAAAATTTTATTTTGATAAAATCAACACCATTACCATTATATCTCTAAAACACATGCAGACAGCATAAATGTACGGGGTTCTCTTCACAACATCCGTCAAAACATCAAATCAAATGATACGTTCGCAGAGAACAAACAATGAATCTAGTGAACGTTAAATGTCAAATTCAAAAATTGGCCTGAAATCAAAGCATATAAAAAAATCGGTGTGGAATTTTATAAAATTAATAGGAACATTTTCATGTAGTGACGTCAAGAGCCCAAATAATGGATTTATTTATTTAAAAATAAAAAAAACTGTACATTTCCAAAAAATTTTACTAACATTTTCGTAATCTTAGTAAAAAAATCTATCCACACGATTTTTTCCAAGTCGTTATGAATTCCATGCAAGTGGCCTATTGCTGATGTGATAAATTTTTAAGTAGTTTTTCAATCTGTCCCCTAACTCAATAAGTTGGGACTTAAAAAAAATAGGTTTCCTTTGTTAGTGAACATTATCTTCCGAGTTTTCTGTTCGAAAATTATTTGTCATAAAATTTAAAATGTAATATCAATATTTTCTACACACATTTTCCCTGTGTTTATTTTGAAAATAAGAAGTTATATTATAATTGCCACAGCGAGATATCGTATGTGATATCATCGTTTTAGTATCTTCTGTCTTTTTCGGTTTCAAACAAGATACGTGACATAAGGAAGAGGATTCGCCCTATATCCGTCGATAACGTCGTAAATTTTATTAAATGTGCTTGAAACCGAATTTGGCGTTCGAGGTGATGTTCTCCAATGGATGAAATCATACCTGTCTGGACGAGTAGCCTCAGTAATTTTCAATAATTCTACTTCACCTGAAACTCCCATAGAATGTGGAGTTCCCCAGGGTTCTGTCTTGGGTCCCATTCTTTTCATTCTCTATACGAATCGCCTCGAGAAACTCATTCAATCAGCTGGCTTTGAATCACAAGGCTATGCAGACGATCGTTTCATTTTCAAGTTTTGTTCCCCGGATGAAAAAGACGTCCTTAAAAACGAGGTGGTTAGTTTTATTAACACAGTCTCAAGTTGGATGTCTGTCAATAAACTCAAACTTAATCCGACCAAGACGGAATTTATTTGGATAGCTTCTCCTGGAAGGCAAGCCCTCATCGACTCTAATCCAATCCATATTCAGGGCACAGATATAATCCCTTCTACAGAAATAAAGTTTCTAGGTTTCACTATAGACAATAGTCTTTCTCTTGAATCACAAATTTCAAAATCTGTAAGTTCAGGCTTTTTCCATCTAAGGCAGATAAAATCAATCAGGCGTTGCCTTCCCTCTGATGGAGCAAAGTCACTCATAAATTCGTTCGTTGTCTCACGTATGGACTATTGTAATAGTGCGTATGCTGGCTTGCCTAAAAAACAATTCAATAGAATCCAGTCCGTTTTTAATGCTGCGGCGAGAATGATTTTTGGTGAATCTAAGTATTGCCGTATAACCCCGCTTCTAAAGGATCTTCATTGGCTTCGATGCCCTGAAAGAATAGAGTTCAAGATCTGCTTAATGACCTTCAAAGCATTGCAAGGAATGGCGCCAGCCTATATATCGGAACTATGTGTCCGACAAAACTTAAGCGATAGGCAGCTTACTCTAAGGTCAGCAGATCAAGATGTTACTAATCGTTTAATCGAGCTTTCTAGGTCAAATCGAGCCGTTTACTATGATCGATCTTTTCGTGTAACTAGCCCGCTCATTTGGAACAAACTTCCCTCAGCTCTTACTAATATCCAGAACTTGGCTGAATTCAAAAGAGCTTTAAAAACAAACTTATTTAAAAAATCATACCTTTCATGAATTTTAACTCCTTTTCAATCTACTATAATAAGCCATGTTCCTCAAGTTTCTGGAAATTGTTTGGTTTCGATTACCTCTTTACTATAGTTTTATGTGCACTCTGAATTTGTATTATTTCTAAATGTTAACTGCCTCCTGTTCTATATAATTTAGTTTAAATGATTCTTGTTGAGTGGCACAGTGATGGTTTATCATTATATATTGTCCTGTGCCAAAACAGCACTCACTATTGTTGTTAATATTGTTCTTTAGGAATTGCTTTGTATATTTTTGTATATTCGTTATTTCACATTATTTAATTAATATTTTAAGGACTCGTAAGGAACACTGTAGGTTAATTTTAAGTTTATTATAATTAAGCGCACTTGAAGTGAAACATCACAAAACTGCGCTATATAAATACTACGTTATTATTATTATTATTAGTAAGAGCTCTCGTTGGGACTAGTGTTGGAAGGTGCCTATTGACATATTGATCATTTTTTTAAGTTTACTAACATTGTAAGTGGTTCATAGTGGTTGGTGATTTAGCAAGGGTGTCTGGATTGGTTCCATGCCAACTCAGAATAAAGTCAACTCAACACCCCTTTGAAAAGTCATTAAAAGCTATGAAAAAAATAATTTAAAATACCCCTTAACCCTAACCTAACCTTTTTAACCATTTTTTATCCTCACTTGTAATGACCTTTCTGAGGAGGTTCTGAGTTGGTTTCATTCTGAGTTGGCCGGTCACCGTTGGGATTCATGGGCTAATATTTGTCTAGGTCTTGGCAGCGAATTCGTTTGACCACCGACCGGATCGGGAAATACTGGTTGAGGGAAACCTATCCCATACCTTTCCTTGCCCCATCGCCTTGCATTGCATTGAGTGAGATGGATTCATTCGAAAGATTGACCCTTATATTCCTATCCACCCCTCAAACCTTTTCCTTCCCAGAACTTCTCTCCTTACTTTCCCTAAAGAGACCCTGTTTCATAACGCTGATGGATTTCATTCGTTTTGTGCTCCGATTATCATACGGGATCGGAGGAACCCAGATTTTGGACTTCCGCACAATAAGGGTGCCTACCTACACGGAAAACAAGTGTCAAGCGCTTTATCGTCAGTCCGTTGCTAACCACCGACCGTATCGTGACATTTCGCACCACGCCGAAGTGTTATTCATCATATCGTCACATAAAGTGTAAATCCTACCGTATTCTTTCGTATACTTTGTGTGAACTCGTGACTCAAACTTTACCGAAGTTCTAACAATCAAATAGAACAATCTCGAACGCTTATGGACATCTATGACTGTCACCAAGCCAGAAGACAACAGACGTGAGTACCACTTAATTGTGATATACCTTTCTTGTTTGGTGGTTGGGCATAACTTATCGAAATCCGTAAGCGTCTTAGCAAGAGTAGCCGCAAGGTTACGCTCACCCCCATGCCCCGTGCATGACCAGACCCTCCACAGAGCATCCCCAAATATGACATATTTCTTTAACAAATACTTTCAGCTTCACAAATTCTACAATAATAATTATGATATTCAGCGATTTTTCACGGGTCTGCGCTAGTGTAAAGAAAAAAAGCAACATCCCAGTGTAAAGATATAATATGTCGCATAAAAATCAGTTCAAACTACAAAAAATATGCTTTTGCGTCATAACCATAAAAAGGCTGCCTTCCGTCGCCGCGTTGTTGATAGCGCGAAAGCCTCCCTCTAGCATTTTATTTATTAAGCGGTAAGCACACGGCTTTTCATCGTAAATACACACAGGAGAGAAAAGAGGCTGTGAAAAGGGCGCTTAAGCAATCTGGTTCATTTGGACTACTATACGTCATGCATTCAAAAGATTACATCGTGCAGCATGCACCTAAGTAACATTACTTTATAATGAAATATGGAAGCTTTTAAGGTTCTGATTTCCACGATTATAGGTAATAGATTTTCATCAAATAATCGTACTGAATTCGTTAATTATTAATTGTTTTTGTGTTTAATTCGTAGAACTCCATATCTTAGAAATTTAATTAAAATTAAATTTGATAATGTTATTATCGAGTTCTGCAAGTTTTTTGGTTAGTGTTTTAGTTACAGCTGTTTCGACTTGTAAGGTCATTTTCAAACTGTGGTGAAGCCACGTACGGACGACTTATTTATAAGATTTTAAATGTCAATTTTTGAAGGTGTCTAAGTTGATTTATTACCGGTTAAACCAATTTGTAGAGACACTAATTGAGAGAGTGCTAATGTACTGAATTCGGTTGTCTGTGCTTTCGTTCTGCGTGAAATCTGGCTTAATGAACTTTTAATTAGTGTCATTTTCAAAACTGTAACCGAGTATGTGGAAAGTTCACACAAGCGATAAAGTAGGTAGCTATCTGTAGTATTTTAAAAACCAAAATTTAAAGTTTTAATACCGCCAAAGAAGAGTCCCAACTGCTCCTAACAGCCTGGAGAAAATGAGATTAGGGCATCAGCAATTGGGATATGTTGTGAGGCTGAATGCAGTGGGGAGGGAAAGGAGATGGGAAAGAGGAAGGTAGGGAAGTATTAGATTCAGATCTGGTCATCAAATACGGCATTTCAAGCAACGTTTCAATTCTGAATGGTGGTCTCACAGTATGGCAACACTGAGAGTATCATCCTCTTTGGAACGTGCCCCAAATATACTATACGGGTGTAACAGGACTTACCCGAGGGATTTTAACCATCGATTCCTGACATTATTTGGAGTACAAAATGTAAGTGAAATGTTGGTCTCCGGTGATGTTGGTGTTTTTTTATTTATTTTTTCCACAAAAACATTAATAAATGGTAGGTGTTGGACAGTTGGAGGCGGGGTGAGGGATTGGTCGGTTATTCGGCTGAGTGACCAATGACAACAAGCGGAAGAATTTTGTTTGAATTTGAAGAAAATTAAAAAAAAAAAAAAATGCCATCAAAAAAGTCACTGGAGACTAAAATTTCATTTACATTTTTTACTCCAAATATGCTCAGGAATCGCTGGTTAAAATCCCTCGGGTACGTCCTGTTACACCCTATTTTGAGTTAATTAATTGTAAAATAACACAAAGTAATCAAATAAAGTTTATTTGAACACGCTGGGATTCGAACCCGCGATTAGAAAACTAGTCGAGAGCCTTACCCCTCGATAACAAAAGCTATAATTTTTACTATCGCGTGATTTTTCACGGGTCTGCATTAGTAATAACTTAAAATGTGGTCATAGGAAAGAAACACTTCCGTAACAGTAACAAATTAATAATCGTATACGTTTGCCCTGAAGAAGGAACGGTCGTTCCAAAACCGGTCGGCTTTACTAAAATATACAAGTGGTTTAAACAAAGTAACATTGTTTCATTTATTTAAATTAACAATCAATTAAAATTAATTAAAAACAATCAAAACATCGACAGATGTTGTGTAGACAGATAGCCGACACAGAATCGAGATCGAGAATGGAATAGATAGATTAGGGTCGAGTGAACAGTCAGCTCAGACGCGGGGCTTCGGCGAGTCAAGTTAGCCTCTCAGAAGCAAGGCGCACTGTACATGACCACCAGATACTTTAATAGTTGACAACTGCTGACCCTGTACAAATCGCAAGTGCGCCCCACAGTTAAAGTTGGCAGCCAACTCAGGTCTGGAGCCCGGAAATACCTGAAAAACCCTTGACTCTGAGCAGGAACGGGCGGTCCGTTTGATAGATTCCCCTGTCTTAGCAAACGGATTGCAATCTTTAGAATACAGGCGTCAGGTATGTACGCTGTCCTTGTACCGATTACAACGGAAGATGCTCCCTTCGGCACAGGTTCATAGTTGGCGTACACCATTGACATTTATCAAATGAGAACGGTCGGTTTGCCGGCCTCTGTATTTCATCATTCCTACAACATGGGTATCTTTAAGACCCATGTTCACTCATTCCTCTCCTCAAAAAGACCATCCACACAGCATCCCCAAAGATGACATAGGTCCTGAGGGAAATTTATGTAAAAAATCTTTATTTTTTACTTAATGAATAATACTTCAAATTGTAATATTAAATTAAATGAACACAACATTAGCGAAACTCAATCACAAATCTGAAAACAGAAAAATCTGGGACTCTTTGGTACGAGTCCCAGATATGACTTAGATTGTGGTCCAGATTAAAATGAAAATTAACAATAGGCAAATGATCATTTTTTTAATTTAATAAAAATGTTGTCACAAAGTGAATTTACGATTATTGAAGAAATAAATAATCATGAATACATTTTAAATAGTGATGTTCCGGATATCCGTAGCCGTATCTGTATCCGAATCCGTATCCGCGGATATCCGACGGAGAAGAAAGATCCGTATCCGTATCAGTTGCTTTTCTCGCGGATCTTTCACGGATCTTTTACCTTATTAATTTTCAATTGATAGGATGAAATGCTATATAGGTGATTAGGTAGAATTAAAAAAACTATTAAATTCCATTCAGAGTATTTTTTTATTTCTCAAAATAAAATATTTTATCGTATTAAGTTACAATACCGTCGTTGCGGCGGGCGTAATTATCGTTTCAAGGTCTCGCGCGCCGACAAAAAATATCCCCGGATCTTGACACCAAATACCCTTATCCGGATCCGTATCCGCGGATATAAATTTTTAACGATCCGGCATATCACTAATTTTAAAACTATCGCAGAAATTACGAGTAGGAAAGCCTCTCAATAAAAAGAGATAGAGGTAGCAGAGTTATTTATGACAGAGATATTAAATTAAACATCTTATTAATTATTTAATGACATAATAAGCGAATAATAAAATAAACAAAACATCAAACATGAATTATATCTTCCATCGCGATCTAAAAGCTCCCATACAAACTCGTTTCAAAATCGCAGTTTTCATCTCTCGTATCAGGATTTTCGTTATTAATTTTTCCCTCTTGCAAGCTGTAATCCTTATTTATCTCCCAGTAGAAGCAGTTTTCCTTCCCCTTAATGTCCCCCTCCCTACCGGAGAGCTCGAGAGCCGGCAAGGCAGTCCCCCTAACTCTTGCAGGAAAATTATAACAAGCACTTAATGTGTTTCAACAAAAAGTTTCCCCACGACCCGCCTTCCAGGGCCGCCACTGATTTAGCGCTAAGAAGAGTAGACTGAGTATAAAAGCCTCGGTTAATCATGGAGAACGATATAAATTGCACTAGATGACCCTCCGATATTAACGAATAATGAAAGAATTTACTCCCTCTCTAAACAAAGAATTTACAAATATATCAGCCATTCTTGATAGTTCTTCCGACATCCATGTTTCTGTAGCACACATCCATCTGATCTATTATACCTTGTCATTATTATACTGTTAGATTAACAACAGTAGGGTTATTCACAAACATAGAATATAAATAATATAATACTAGAGAAGTGCTTTCGATACAAAATTGAATGGAAACAAATGTAGCACAAAAATGACAAGAGAGGTTTACGATGTAATACTATTTTAGTGTAATTGATTTAACCCTTTCCATTTGAAATCAACTTTTGTGTGTCGTAATATTTTGTATGTTAAATTACAGTAGTTCACCACATGCTTATATAACAACACCAGCCAGAAACTAAAATATCGTTATAATTAAATTAAAAATTGCTTTGATATTATATATAAAAACACAATTGACATCATACAAGATCCAAACTGAAAAGCAAATAAAAATTTTATTCGCATAAGTGTTCTGTATGGGTATTCATTGCGTGAAAACTAATTTCGTTAAAAATAATGTAAAATTGAGAATTTCTTCAGACCAAGCCTCTCATGGTTTACACCAAGCTCAGCGTTCCGTCTCGCTTACACTTTATTCGCAAAAGTGTTGTGTATGGGTATTCATTGCATGAAAACTAATTTCGTTAAAAATAATGTAAAATTGAGAATTTCTTCAGACCAAGCCTCTCATGGTTTACACCAAGCTCAGCGTTCCGTCTCGCTTACACTCGCCTGACATCGTAGATCTCTATCCTATTTGAATTTCGAAAACACAGCTTAGCATGGAAATATAGGCCCCGATTGGGCAAATATTTAGATCACGACACACAATCACAAGGCACTTCTTGTGTTATCCTAAAGTAGTGTGTATTATCTTCGGATCTTTGAATTTTATCAATCTTCTTTTGGCCAAATAATGTTTTAGCGATATTAATAATAATTAATATTAATCGTCGCCATTTGCAAATTTTCGTTGCTCGATGGCACTGACTTGATCACGTGACCATGACTCGACTAGAAAACAAACGATCGAATCTAATGAAGTAACTAGACATTTATGTGAAGCAAGATGCGCGGTCATCTACTGGGGTAGAAAGCCCAATCTAGAGTAATCCTTCACAGCGGCGGGAGAACTTTAGAACTATGAGATACTTGGAAAATAAGACAGTGGCGGCTTTATTCTATTTACAGCGGGGTCAATTTGTTGGAAAATGTTAAATTCTCAAATCTTGTCTCGTTCAGAGACATTTTTCACAGACTGTCCTCTCAGACTGTCTCAAAACCCCTCCACCGTTTCGGGCTCTGGAAGGGTTGTTATTTTTCTGAGAAACTCAGAGGACATCTGGCTTAATGACTGTCAACTTTGATCTCGAAATAATTAAATAATCTAGTGGATAAATTAAATAGAAGCTATAGCGCTAGCAAATTGTTTTTTTTTAAGTAGTTATGAAACGATACGTATTTAGATGAAGCTCAACGAAGTAATTCAAAATCAAGTGTTTTTGTTCGAAAATCGCTTAAAAAAAATACTATAAACGGCTTCCGTGGTCGAAGGGCAAGGTTCTCCACTCGGAGGTCGCAGTTTCAAATTCCCGCAAATTTTATTTGATTGATTTTTTTTTCATAATTTATTCATTTAAAAAACATGTAAGGTATGTTTGCGACACGTCCCAGAGTGAAAGAAACTATCAGTACCGCCCTGACATAAGACCACCATTCAGAATTGAAAAGTTGCTTGAAATGGCTTGAGCCGTGTTTGGTGACTAGATCGGAACAGCCAGATACTTCCCTATCTCATTCCCCTCCTCACTTACCCTCAACCTCACAACATACCCCAATTGGGGATGCCATAGTCTCATTGGCTCCAGGCGGGAAGCGGTTGGGACTCTAGTGATGTAAATAAAAATGGTTTAATTAAACACTAACAGCCTTACTAAAAAAAAACCACAGCGCGACCGATTAACTGTGTTATTGCAATAACATAAATAAACCTCGTATACACTAAAACACGTTTTATTACCAATAACGTTTCTTACGTGGTCACGCTGTTAAAACGCATTGAAGATGTGACAACGTTGTACATGGTTTTAATTTACTAGAAAACAATGTCGTTTTAATTTTTCTCCGCAAGGGGCATTATTGGCGCGCCTATGCATTAGTTCTTCGGCCCGCGACAGCCCTTTTACTTAATAATTTCTATTGAAGTGACGAATTAACTCTTCTGTTCACATAATTGATATATTTACCATGTTATTTGTGTTGTTTACGTCAGTTTAATTAAGTTATTGTACAAACGCCGTACTTTCAAAGTTGAACTGTCAGAATATTGTTTTTTATAGGTTACGTAAAAGGTAAAATTTTCATTTTAAGATCTTTATTTTTCTTAATTTCTCTTAATTTTAATCTTAATTTCTTAAAAGTGATAATTTTTTATAATATTAAAATCTAATACATGTGTTCGTAAACGTATCAAAAAAATTAACGTCTTTAGAGATGCAAGAAATCTGTTTTAAATTTCGGTATTATTTCTAAGTTATTTTTTTGGCAATAAAAAAAACTTTGATATTTTTTATTATTTTTTTATTGTATACACGATGAAAAAGTGAGGTGATAGTTTCCTTCCAAATTTATTACATAAAAGGACTGTGTTTTTTAAATTTTGATTTTATTTAAATTTCTCTACATTTTGGTCAAAAATGTTGTGGGAGGAAATTTTTTTCCATTTTATTCCGAGTTTGAATCTTAAAATATGGCAGTTTTTGAAAGCTAAAGTGTATTTCAAATACACAAATCTAAAAGGTAATTTTATCTAGTTTTCATAAATGGTATTCGTTTTTACGACACCTTCAAAAATAAGAAATATATAGAACATTCAAAATACTATGGAAAAAATACAAATATCGTTCGGACATCAATGGTTAAAACAGAGATAAACTACCCTCTCAGGCCGTGGAAACCATGTGTATTTCTTTCAAAGAACAAATTTTTAATTAGTAATGTTTTCACATCCGCGGCCGTTTGTCAATTGAATAAAATTTTCACTGGGTTTTTTAGTAAGGCTGTGAGAGTATATAATAAATCTTGATTTTAAAGAATTAATTAATTTTATTATAATTTTTTTTTTTAATCTATTTATGAACCCAGAAAAAAAAGCATCACGCCCATAGACATATGAATATTAATTAGTAGACCTGCCTTAAGTGATAAAAGCGTTTCCCCCTCCCCATACCGGTTCCTTGGAACCGGCTGGGATTGAGTATGGCTTCGCGTGAATCTAAAAAATGTGACGTCATCATTCTTCTGCGAGCCAGCGTCGAGCGCTCGTCGGTGCATTTTACGAAATAACACCGCAAAAAATATGGTTTGTTTTAAAAACGGCCATGGCAAAAAACATGGTTTGTTTTAAACATGGCCCGACTCGAAGTATCTGATTCAGTTACTTTGTCGTGCCTTGTCTTCCTCGGACGTCTCCGACTTCTTCTACCATTCACATTTGCGTCATATATTCTTCTTACACTTAAAAACGTACATATACTGTTTATTCATACTCTGTATAGACAGAAAATATGCAGGGCCATACTTACCTGGGAGGTCCCTTGCGATTAACACTGTTTATTGTTTATCAAATTTACACACAGTTCACACGCGTAGGACATAATAAGGAACTCCAGTGAAAAATATTACGGCTTTTAAAAAATATGTTCATATAGATCAATAAACGCTGATTCTGAATATATAAGTTTTATTAAATAATATTAAGCGCAGAGTTTTTAAAAAAATATTAAAAAGTCCATTTTCAATCGGGTCCTAGAAACACGCCGTCAAGTTGGTACTATTAAAATGTTTAGTGGTGACGTCACTGCTCATCGTGTCGTGACGTCACCGTAAACTCATTGTATGGGAATGTAGGTATGACACAAGCCATCGTATTAATTTATTTGTTTATTTACATACTGTTTGAAGAGATTTAGTTGTTGTGTTTATTGAAACATTATTTAGGCCTAAATAATTCAGTTTTAAAAATAAAGGTATATCTTATTAGTTTATCTCTATTTTTGAAAATATTCAAAAACTACTGCACAAAAAAAATAGTAATGCTACTCTAGGGAGAATATTTCGAAGACCGAATTTAAAAATGGCGGCAGTTGATCAGCTGATTGCCCGATCTTATAGTAACTTTTCAGGAGTGATCACGTCACACGATTCACTACACATGCGGTGGTTTTCGGGGATCTTGAAAAATTAAAACTTTGACAATTATTTTAACTATTAAAACTAACTCTAAAAAAAAATGCATTTATTTAAGTTAAAAAAAATAATTGGACTGGATTTCTCTATTACGAGCAGAGGTGATAAATAAAATGTGTAGGGAAAATAGGCACGATATAGCGTAGTTTAAATTAAAAATACAATACTATACCGAAGTTATATTACAAATGGTTGATTTTATCTTGTGATCAGTGATTCTTATTTCGCCAATTACGATCACGATTATTTAAGCAAGATCATAATCGAATGAATACATTTTAAGATAGAACAAAATAAAGTACTTAGGTATTTAATGTTACGTAATGTGTTGTGGTCGTTGATAACAGAAAAACACAATTAAATGTGTTGCTTATTTGTATCATTATTACTGCTGAAAAAATGCTTTTAAACAACACTCTTAGATACATTTCCGATACATTATTGATTAGCTAACGAACAACTTCTAAAATGGAGTTAAAGTTGGCTAAGAATCACTGTACTTATGTGATGCAACTCGTTGAATTATAAACACAGGAATTTATAATTGGTTAGCACTTCATCGATGAAATCAAATCACGTAATTTGAAGCCGATAAAAGTGGATATATTGCACACAGTAAATAAGTAATTACGATGCAGAGTAATTGCAATAATGCATCAATTGTGTTTAAGAGTGAAATCATCGTCTATATACAGTTTCCAATGTCCATTGATGCGGTGTTGGCCTTCACACAGTTCAATCACCTTAGTTTGAGAAACACTCCTTTGTCCTGGAGGTTTATTGCAAAGAAGCCTCTTTGGTGATCAGCTTATTTTTATGTATATACCACACAAGACTCCCATTGGCTCCCGTCTGAAGCCAGTGGGACTATTTATTTATTTATTATTAGTTTCAATAGCAAGGTTTGTACATGTATGTATAATGTATAGTATAGGTATAGATTCTTTTTTTTTTCACAGACCTCCTCACTAGGATTTCCTGTTCTGAGAGGGCCTGTAGTTTTTTAAAATATTTGTATTTGCTTATGGATTGTCTTTATATCGTCTTCATGATGTTTGTAATTTTATTATCACTTTGATCTCTCAGCCATGTTTTTACTTTTGTTTTAAATATATTCATTTCCTTTATATTTTTTATTTGATCTGGTAGAGCATTGTATAATTTCATAGCATGGAATTTATTATTTCTCTGTCCAAAAGATGTGTTCAAACTGGGAGTAACCAGGATGTTATTGCTTACTGCCCTGGTTGAGTATTTATGTTGGGCAGTATGGCATCCCCAATTGGGTTATATTGTGAGGGTGAAGGTGGTGGTGGTACATTATTTGCACTTACCCCATTGGATCGTTGAAATCCCCAAAGCTCGTAAAGATTAATGTATGTAAGTAATAATGTTGCTTACCTGTAACAAAAGAAAAAAATTACATTAGTAAAACAATTTACTTTTATCATATAGTTTAGGTAGAGATAATGGAACGCCACACAAATATGCATTGGCACAAGCTTCTGTTGTATCGATTACAATATAAGTCGCTGACAACCCTCCAATCAAAACCTATCATCAGTGCTCAACTCACTATGGGATACCTCAAGGTAGCATATTAGGACCATCTTTGTTCCTTTTATATATCAACGACTTATGTAACTTTAACATTCAGGGAAAAATAGTTAGTTTTGCCGATGACACTGTTTTACTATTTGAAGCTGACACTTGGCAAGCTGTTTACAAAAAAGCTGAAACGGATATAAACATTATAAAAAAGTGGTTAGATACAAATACGCTCACATTGAACACTGAGAAAACTAAATATGTCACATCAAGCATAAATATAACAGGTCAACCTCATGATGACGCCTCTATTAGAATACACACATGTTTAAATTCCGATGAATCTTGTCAGTGTCCCTACATTGAGCGCACTACACAGATGAAGTATCTCGGCCTCACAATTGATCCATATCTCAAATGGAATATTCACACTCAAATAATTGCTAACAAAATAAGAAAAACCATGTACTTTTTCAGAACGATACGAAACTTTCTCGACTTAAAACACTTGAAAATGATTTATTTTGCAGTCTGTCAATCCATTATTGAGTATGGTATCATAGCATGGGGAGGCGGTACTGCATCAGCACTGGACCCAATCATAAAGGCACAGAAAACTATTATAAAATTAATTCTTAGACTACCTCTAATTACAGACTCCAACTTAATCTTCAATATTATGAATGTGTTTGACGTTCGGCAGATATATGCAAAAACAACCCTCACTCATCTATACACAAATATACACAAATACTATGAAAAAAGATTAAACACTCGCTGTACTCGAAACAATTACAAATATTTACTACAAATTCCCATAACTCATACTACTTTTGGTCAACGAAGCTTCAGATACCTTGCAACAAGACTTTACAACATTCTTCCAATTAGTATAAAAAAATGTGATTCACAAAAAAAATTCAAAAAAAACATAAAAATTTGGATAAAAAATAATGATAGAGCATTTACCGGTGCACTCACCCAAATTCGAAATTAATATTGAACCAATGCTGTTATTATTGTACCAATGTTATTGTTATTATTAATGCAACCATTCTATTGTGTGATTTTATTCTAATGTAAGTGTAGGTATGTTCACAGTATAATAAATTGACATAAAATTACTGCCTCAACACAGGCTAGCCTAGTGAGGCAGGTTATGAGAAACCTAAATTTATAATTATAAATCTCTATTCTTTAATTACCTACTGTATATACGTATTTTGTTTTTTGATATTAACTTTCGTACGTATGCAACTTTTAAACTGTACTTTTACTGTACTTATGATGTACTTTTTGTTTTTGTAGTTATAAATCTTCATTTTTTTTTGTTCAATAAAGATATATTATTATTATTATTATTATTATCATCTGACAAATATTACCTGCAGGATATTTGGAAAAATAACTCAAGGAACCATCAGTATATTGAAGTAAACCAGTGCAATGATCAACTCCTATATTGATCTCTAAGTTCTTTAATATCGACTAAGTTAAATAAGCCTGTATGCAATGATCATCTCCATAGTGATCTCTCAGTGTGTTTAATCAAAGTTAAAAGAAGAGAGTGAAACATTGAGTTAAAGCCTTGGGGCGCATTGTTCGAATATATCACGGAAACTTGTGTAGTGACCAACCCAGTGATCTCTCGGTGCCATAAAAACCCAAAAAAAAGAGCTGCGTAGGAATTAAGCAGACACCTACTTGTCCACTGTTCACCAAGCTATTCCAACATATTTTTTGAAGTAAAACTTCTTTACGCACGCTCGACTTGAGGGGTAAGCTGGTGAATGCGTTACGAAACGAGGTGATTGTTACGAAAAATGTCATGCCAACGGTAATCAATGCGAACGGTGATTGATTGCTAGGCGAACGGTCGGGCCTTTACGCACGCTTGACTTGGGGAGTGATAAGGTTAAGGATGGTCACCCCAAGGTCGTAGGTAACCCCAAGGTCGTAGGTCATCCCAAAGTCGTAGGTCACCCCAAGGTCGTAGGTCACCCCAAGGTCGTAGGTCACCCCAAGGTCGTTGGTCACCCGAAGGTCGCAGGTCACCCCAAGGTCGTAGGTTTCCCCAAGGTCGTAGGTCACCCCAAAGTCGTAGATCACCCCAATGTCATACGTCACCCCAAGGTCGTAGGTAACCCCAAGGTCGTTGGTCACCCCAAGGTCGCAGGTCACCCCAAGGTCGTAGGTCACCCCAAGATTGTAGGTCACCCCAAGGTCGTAGGTCACCCCAAGGTCGTAGGTCACCCCATGGTCATATTTCACCCCGATGTCACATGTCACCCCTAACTTAGCAGGGATACCTGGGTTCATTGGGCGAGGTTGGTCTTGTAGTTTTACTTCAGTCGTATGGTCCTAAAGCAAGCTCGTTTTTTTATTATAGTCCATTGTTTCGCAGTCAATGTATGTGCGACCACGTATTCCTACAGCATTAATTGTAAATGTTACAATGTAAAATTCTATTACGAAATTCCGGGACGTAACAAAACCACAAACAACCGACCAGGGATACACGAGACGGTTAGAAGATATCCGGCCAAGACGGGATTGTCTGCAACGCGCAACGTATAAGAGCCAGTCATCAGCGCAAATTTGATTCCGCGGAAAGTTGCGGGAATTTTAGGGTTGAAACTTTTTAAAGTTCCCCAAGTGTTGGGAGGGATGGGCGAGGTGGGTAAACACATTAATTGTTCGAGGGTTAAACGAGGAAAGTTCGGTCAGAAGTTGAGTATTGTTGTTACTTTTGTTCATTAGCATTTTTGCACTGATTATGTACAGTTCTTTAGGAACAATATTATTCGTGGCAGGGCGGTTGTTTTATGTCACTAATTAGAAAATTACGGAAAATTTTGACTGGTCCATTACTTGCCGGTGAACATTAAGAGTTTTTTGAATATACATATTTTATACAGTTAGATTTAGCATAATCAGTTTTGTGTTAGCCATAAAGCTATTACACTCAATTTAGCACTCATTCGTAAATGATATTTAAGTTTTAGTCATGAAAAATGCAACTTTTTAAAGTTAGGTTGCTACTTAGATGAAAATTTTTTTTAATGTAAAATACTCCACAAGAGTCCCAACAGCTTCCCTCTGGAGTGAGACTATGGCATCACCAATTGGGGTACGTTGTGAGACTGAAGGTGGTGGGGAGGGGAAGAGGAAGGTAGGGAAGTACCTGGCTACTCAGATCTCTAGCTTTATTCACCAAACACGACTAAAGTCATTTCAAGCAACGTTCCAATTCTGAATTGTGGTCTTACACCAGGGCGATACTGAGAGTATATTCTTCTCCAGAACGTGGCGCAATATATTTTAAATTATTTTAAATGAATAAATTGTGAAATAAAACAAATGCTCACGCCGGATTTTGACCTTCGGATTGCTAGTCGAGAGCCTCTACCACGGAGGCCATCATTGCATTGATTTATAAAAACTATTATTTAGACAATATTTTGACCATTCAAAAATAAAAATATGTTTGAAATGACATTGCTCGTGTACGGTACGGTAAGAAGATCTGAATAGCCAAGCTTCATTTTCCCACTCCCTTCAACCTCACAACATATCTCTATTGGGGATATCACATTCCAATTGTCTTCGAAAATTTTGGAATAGTTTTCCAATATTCACATTAAAAAAAAAACGAGTGTGCTTTAGACCACACGACTGAAGTAAAACTTCTATAGCTCCATCTATATGATAGGAATAGAGAAATAAAATGTGCGCGCGCACTGCTCTCTCTCTTGCTCCTGCAGTGTGATACAGACAATAGGCCTGCACTGTTTCTTAGATATACGAAACGTAACTGGCTACGAGAGAAAGAAAATTTGTGCTCGCACCTCTCTCTCTTGCCCCTACAGTAATATCTTCACAAACTTAGATCTCCTTCTCAACTACCGTTTGCCTCGCTTGTCGTAATGCTCTCGTCACGCATTCAGCAGCTTACTCCCCAAGAGTGCGTAAAGAAGTTTTACTTAAAAAAACTGTTAAAATTTTAAGCCTAGAAAATTGGCAGCACTCTTAGTTTCCTTAACATTAATTTGTTGGGAGTTCATTAAAATTGTTAAGTCCGCTTTCATCAGAGACTATGACAACTCGTCTTAAGGAAAATTGCCACCGTTGGGTTCCTGACAAATTGCTTTTAGAAGCCTAAAATCTTCACAATTTATCGTGGGCCATTTAATTTAATGAACTTAAAACAGAATTATAAATTAAACGACGCCTAATTATAGTTTTTGGATGGTATAAATCTAAAATTTTATAAAATATCATCTATTAGATGAATACTAGTATAACGCACAAGAGTTTTTACTGCTTAGACCCCGTGGGACTAAGGCAATCCCAATTAATTAAGGCGATCCAATATTCCAGGAAAAAATCGAAATCGGAATTCACGCCCTTTATGGGAGGAGTTTAAAAATACTTGAGAAAAAGCTTTTGGAAAGGTTGTAAAAGGAATTTGAGATTTTTTTTACAGGTTGATTTCGTAAAGACCTGTAAAAAATATTATTTCCTTTTTTACGCATTGTTTATTGTAATAAAACGGAAATTTAAAATTGATTTCACGAAACTAAGCGACGCGAAGTCACACGTCCATTTCCCGCTCCGGCCGGGGCGTGACTGATACGAAAAAGGTGTGCCCACGCCCAGTGCATGGTTCTTGTGCCCATGCCATAAGGGTCATTTCAAGAATCCAAATTCGTAGAGTGCGGGCCGTATTAATTGATGTCAAAAATTACAACGAGAAAATGCATATTTTATTTTATTTTGTGAAGTTCGGGCGTAAATATCAATTTTTTTGCGATTATTATAAAAGAAACTGAATTTTCCATATTATACAATAAAACCATATACGAAAAGGGGTTTATAAGTAGGAGAGTTTGCAGTTGAAAGTGTTTTTTAGAGTCCTAATACTTTATTTTATTCTAGGCTTATTAAAAGACTTATTAAAAAAATAACCGATATTTTTAAGGGTCAAGATATGTACTACACCCAGTATTTAATTGAAGCATCTATAATACTTCTAAGCGATCAAATTTTCAAAACAAAAACATATGTTTTTTTATGATTTTGCATTATTTAGTATGGCTTTATCTAAAAGAGCGTTTTTTCAAAACTCAACCAACGCTTTACTCGTTTCACATATTCCCTATGTTTTATTTTTTTGTGGTTAAACCAAACATCTAAATTTATAACGTTTCTTGTAATTATGTTCCATTTACAATTTTTTTGTCAGTTAGGGCAGTTAGGCGCGAGGTGAGGGGTTGGGCGATTACTTGACTGGGTCACTCAGTGACAGATGGTGACATGTGGAAGAAATTTTGCTTTGCTTCGGTTTGAAGAAAACAATTTGATAAAGAAGTCATCAGAAACCAATTTTTTTTTATGTATGTAATTCCGAGATACCAGGAGACGCAAAGTGATGCTTCGTTCAATGAAAACATTCATCTTGGATTCTTTATCGATGTCATTTCTGATAAGTTGATATATCTTCAAATTAAACCTGTCATTTCAGGTGTTGCATTATGGGTAATTGACTATACGTAGTAACAGTGACAATACCTACCTATGAAGAATTGAGAATTAATTGACTATACGTAGTAACAGTGACAATACCTACCTATGAAGAATTGAGAATTAATTGACTATACGTAGTAACAGTGACAATACCTACCTATGAAGAATTGAGAATTACACGGAGTGGTAAAAGTTTGTTTTTTATTCTAATCTACAGTAGTTTTATTAAGAGTTCGATGAAATTTTGCAAACTTAAGGGAACGTACCCATACTACGTGACACGTTTGGGGGGGGGGTCTTCAAAATACCACACTTGGTACAAATGAGCGGCGGATTGCTTAAGTTTTTGGTCACCGGGGGGAGGGGGGATTAAAAATTGCAAAAAGTTAGTCACGTAGTATGGGTACGTTCCCTAATCTTCAATACAAGAAAAAGGGTGTACACACGATTTAAAAAACACCTCCATCACCTCCTCCCACCCTTTAACCCATTTAATCACAGGAGACCATATTTATCCCGGCTCACATAGGTCACATAGAAATCGTTGTATCTCCCTTGCTATCATAGAGATAAATATGAACTAAACGGTTTAGGAAAGAGAAAACAACATTCTTTACGATACGTTTTAGAATTTCACGGCCAAAAGTATTTTCATTATTTGTTTTTGGGTGTTACATCTACCGGATGATGGGACACTGCAAGGCTTTCCGAAACGTTGGCTAAAGAAGGAGGTAGCGCAACACGGCATAAAACCCCAAAAACAAATAACGAAAAAACATTCTTTACATTCAAATAAAAAGTTAACCACAAAATAATGAAAATGAACACTTTAATGAAACCAAAGTTTCCAACCGCAATTTGAAAAACAATTACGAAACTTTGTGAATTTCTTAAGAATTATTTTTATATGAAACGACAAAAAAATGAGTTGACTATAACGTTTATGATACATTTGCCTATAAAAATATGTAAGTATTTTTTTTTTCGTTATCAGTAATTTTAGTTAAAAGAAACGTTAGGCGAGCCATTTTTAAAACTTTTTATATTTCAAAAATTATACGTTTATTTCAAATTATAAAATTTGTAAGAGTTGTAATTTGTAAATTCATTACCCTTTTTTAAAAGTTTTTAGTTTCGGATGCATTCAGAAATATTCCATTTATTTGGATTTTATTGCAAAGCGGAAATATTTTGACCCTCAAAATATTGTTGAGGCCCGAGGGGTTAAAGCAGAAATTACATTACTGGTAACTTAATCAATGAGCACTCAACGATTCAATTTCAATGCTACTCAAATTAAATTCAGGAATCACTGGTTAAAGTAAGTCAAGTACGTCCTTTAGCGCCCTATATATTATTTATTTCGCCAACGAGGTATTTGTAAGAAAAGCAATTGCTTTCACTAGTTTTTGTAGATTCCGCTCAGCTCAGCAGTTCCCCAGGGCGTTAGGGGTAAACATTACATTTCCTGCGGCGAGATGCTAATAAAAAAACTACTGTCACTAACTTAATAAGGATTGCAAAACAAACACTAAAAGGACTACATAGTATGTTGACGGAATTGCCTCAAAAGCTTACGAAATTGGAAGGAAAACTCATAGAATTAACTTATTTTACAGCAGATAAAATAATCGTTGAACGCTTAAGAAATTACCTACAAACTGAAGGAATTACTTTGGAATTTAACAATTTTGGAAGTTAAAACAAAGTTTATTTGCAATACTTTGGTCAACAATTGTATTGATAATAACTTCCTGGAGTTGTCTACAGTCTTCCAATGACCTTATTAACTTAAAAAGATATTAATGTCATCAGCGAAAAATAAGAATCGGACGAATTTGATGTTTTTGAGAACGTTGCCTCTAAAAAAAATAATAAGGGTCCTAAATTAGATCCCCGTGGTATTTTTTTTTTACAGTGAATACCGCACAAGAATCTCAACTGCTCCCGTCTGGAGCCAGTGAGACTATGGCATCCCCAAATGGGGTATGTTGTGAGGCTGAAGGTAGTGGGGAGAAGAAGGAGGTGGGGAAGAGGAAGGCTGGGAAGTACCTGGCTATTCAGATCTGGTCACCAAACACGGCTAAAGCCATTTTCAAGCAACGTTTCAATTCTGAATGGTGGTCTTACACCAGGGCGATACTGATAGTATCTTCCACTCTGGAACATGCCGCAAATATACTATATATTATTTTAAATGAATTAATTGTGAAATAACACAAATTAATCAAAAAAATTTATTTGCGCATGCCGGGTTCGAACCCGCGACCTCCGGATTGTGAGTCAAGAGTCTTACCCACTGGACTACGGAGGTGTTTGTGGAATATGCGCCGGAGTTTTACACACTGTAGGATACGAATACGTAGTTGTTAAATACTTTCAACAAATTTTACGAAAATCCGATTTCTTTAAGCCTATTTAGAAGCATTAAGTGATCAAAAATAAGATGCTAATACGTACCTCTGTAATAATACAAATAAGGAATAAAAACTGTATTATTGAATAATAAATACAATACCATCAAAAAGCAGTTTAAAAAAAAGAGTAAAATCGTTAGAACCATAATCGTTAGAAGCAAAAATTTTCCGTTCAACGATCAACAAAACAGCATTAACAAAATGCAATCTAAAAAACCAGAAAAACACAGTATGAAAAAGGTTTAAATAATTTTCAAGCAGTGTTTTAAGTCTTAATGCATACCAAACCTCAAGTAAAAAAATCTCTCTCAAGTATAAATTGAATAGACAAAAATTTTCTATTAAATTATGTGTTCCTTTTGACATAGTTCCGCAGTGTTTATAAGTTAAGTGATATTGAGTAAAAAGGTAATTAAATTAATATGGATGCTGTGTTCATATTGTGTGGAATGATGCGAACCTTTTCATACGCTGTAGTCACGTTTTCAAGCCGCAGGTATCCGCTGTAAAGGTAGTACGCCCGCTAGTGAACAAAGCAAGAAGGTGAGAAAAAAACGAGATTACAGTCCGTCCAGGCATCAATGGGCGATTATTTTATTGTTTGCTATATTAGAGAATTGAGATTTAAAATGGTAGAGGATTATAAAATGATAATAGAAATACAAAAAGGCAGAACTAACGTAAAAGAGATGAAAACAAGATAAATAACAAGAGCAAGCAATAAAATTAAAATAAGTTACACAAACACGAAAAGATGTGATGAAAAATTGAACAAGAAAATTCAAAGTAATAAACAAAAAATTTTAACATTCGACGTCAATGGCTTTGTATATAATATCGATCACTTCAAATAATTTTAAACAATGCAAAGCTTCGGGATGGGCGATTAACACTGTCTTACTTATTAGTGAAGTTCTTACATATAATTTGTTGTTATAAGTTGTTACTTAGTCATCAGTTATTGTCAAGTCACTTCAATCTCATCTAGGGTGGTGGACTTTTTTTATTGTAAAACACTTTTTTTACTGAAGAGTCGTTTTATTTACAAACACCTTTGAGTAACAATGAAATCAACACTTTTTTAAACTAATTTTGGCCCGGACCTCGCCTGGGCAGCACAGAATCTGTACTCTAAGTATCGGTTAATGCGAGAGAGAGAAATAATTGAATAGCACCCCTTTTATACTGCTAAAAACTGTAAAAATACCGTCTTTCAGACTATTAAAAATACGATAATAACAAATAACAAACAATGATACTAGACACCTACTGGGGTCACGTGGTCCTTTTTAATTAGTCGGTAACAATAGCTTCCATAAAATTCATCCAGAGGTCTCTAGCATTCATACTCTCTTAATAAGCTAAGAAAAATTAAATCAATGTGATTAACTACAGTATTTATCTCAAAGATGTCACTATTCTTAACAGTTATAATAAATTGATTTTATAAAAACGAAATAAGTGATTTGTTAAATAATTGATTAAAAGCAATTCATAAAAAGTTATTCAACGTAAGTTATTGGAATTGATTAGTCAAAAGTTTGCAGCCTTTATTGCAAGATGCTTCGAGGCGAGTTTTTAGAAAAAACGAGCAACACAAATTAGTCAATTGTTTTGTGTTATTAAATATGTAAATAAAAATAAAAAGACTAAAAAAAATTTTTCCTAAAACGTTTTTTAACATTCTCACAATAACACTCCTATAAATAGCAATAAGGCTTAAATTCCCACTAATAAAAGCCGACTGTTTTGATTTACGCAAGAAATAAACAAACAAAAAGTGCGTTTTATTCTATTTTGCGAAGTTTAGTCACAAATATTAAGATAATTTGGGAACATTTTCTAAAGAACTTAATTTGCCACATTGTACAATCGAACCACAACCGAAAAGGGGTTCGTAAGTAGGACATTTTGAACTTGAAAGCAATTTTTATAGGCCCGCTACTTTATTTTTTTTAATGTATGACTCATTAAAAAAAATGCTCGATTATGGCTAAATGTGCCAATATGTGTCCTACTCGCAGTATTTAATAAAAGCATCTATAATCACAACTTAGTTTCAGAGAAAAATGAAATTTTCTGTTTTTTTTGTTTGTTTTTGTTATGTAATTATGTACATTTTCAGGTATAATAAGAACTAAACATGTCAATTTGTCTGTCCTGGAACGGGAAACTTTCTTAGTTGGACAGGCAAAGCTTCCTAATTGTAATTTGTACTTTCTTTTGTATCTATAATAAATAAATAAATAAATAATATTTCTAAGCGATCAAATTTTCAAACCCCAATACGTGATCTTGCTATACAAATTACTTCGTAGTGCATAAGATGAATAAATAATATTAGGGCTGAGGAAGAGTGCGAGTAGAGTTTGTGTTGGAGAGAAGACATGGAACGATCAAGGCAATCAAATATTAGTCATGTGAAGAATCGAAATGATAGAAGATTAACTAGTAAATGAAGCTAAGAATGTATACCAAGGCAACGTGTCGTGACCTCCTTATCGTATCTGGTTACTCCTACGGGAAAATTGCATGATAGTTAGCAAGTTTAGTTGTTAATGTATAAAGCCAGTCTTGTGGAAATATAATCTAACTTGCTAAACTAAGCTATCTCCTTCTCGCTAACTCCAGCCTAGCAACATTCCTCAAATGGGGATATCATAGCCTCGTTGACTCAGGGCAGTTGGCCTAACTAACTATCACGCATCCCAGCAGGAACAACTAGGTTTTGGCACACACTCCTTGCTTCATTCACACACATATATCATCTTATACATACATTTATTCTGATTCTTGACATGGACTGACTTTACATGTCTTCTTCGGATGTTCCCGACGTTTCCGACGTTCCCATATATTCTCTGGGATAAACTCGCATCAATTATATTCTTACACTCCTTGTTACTTATTCTGCGGAGGTGAGTAGGTTCCTAAATGGGTTTTAAGGTTTTGAGAGTTCAATTTAGTTCACTTAATTAAAAAGTGTGACGTATACCGAAATGGAAGAAAACTGATTTGCATAATACTTTTCTACTCCTACGCTCCAGACACGCCAATGAAAACGATCTTTTTTTTACATTAGCTCCAGCAGTTCAGAGGAAAAAAATTCCCTTAGGGCGTATGTCATCTTTGGAGAAGCTATGTGGGGGGTATTTTTAGAGAAAGGAAGGGGAGGAAGTTCTGGAAAGAAAAAAGGTATGTCTACTAAAAGCCAAATATTTAAAAATCCAATTGTCGAAGACGACATGGCAACAAATATGGAAAAACCATATAAATTCAATAAAAACCACTTAACAGACTACCCCCTCCCTCTCCCCCATACGTTATGTATATAAACTGTAGATTAAGAGTTATCTGTACCAATCTGAAGATGGTTTTTATAGGCTGAAACCGGTTACGGTCAAAATAAATTTTACATGTGTTTTATTATTACGAAAAAAGGTATGAGGATTGGGTAGGTATCTGGGGGTCAATGTGTCCAGGAGTGACAGACATATGAATTCATCCCTCCCACTGCGGTGCAAGGTGATGGGTCGAGAGAGTCCGGCTGGAAAGGCCTAGGTTAGGTCTCCCTCAACCAATCTCTCCCGAACCAACACGCCACGCAGCAGTTGGGCAAACGCATCCGCCGCCTTAGACCTAGACAAACCTCCCCCCATGAATCGGACACCCCTACTTTGATTATAATCATTATTATTATTACACTCGCCTCCCAAATTGATAATCTATTAAAGAAAGAATCAAGACATTGGAAATTTTTTATCAATTTCAACAGAAGTAAGGAAAAATTCAGCTCAGTTCGGGTACAAAAATACTCCTATGATACGCTTGTATCGGTTCATCTCTTCAGTGACTAAATGGTATCGAAAAGAATTCTAAACAATAACTTACTAAAAATAATTCCAATTAAACGCTTCGGCATTCTTTTTTCAACAGAGTCGCCGGGCGCTAAGGCCGCCTGCATTTCGGCTCGCGGGGGCAAAGCAGGTCAACAAACCCGAATCTCAACTCACATACACCAACATACCAGTCTATACACCACTACACACAAACTACACTACAGCGATCTCTATAAAGTCGGCAGTTGTCGGTCGTTACCGAAATATTATTATTAAAACTAAGTGTTTGTTGAGATGTGATTTTTGGTAAATTTTGTGTTTAGATCATTTTTATGATAGCAACTAATTTAAAGCAACGAATAGTGGTTTTATTTTATATCTTCATATTTTGAAGTAGTTTTAAAGCCTCACTTTAACCATAATTTAGATTCTTATTAGCCACTATTTTTACATTCCCTAGAATTACTCTATAAAAGGTAGATAAAAACTACACTTGAAAAACCCGATAGTCATCGCGGTCTCGCAGAACTTTTTCTCTTATTCGATGTGCTTAAAAATTGAAATTTTATCTCATTTTATAACAGTTAAATTGAGATGTAAAAGCTCTGTAGCTCGTGATGTACATGATTGTGGTCCCGAGATAAGACTCTCGACTCACAATTCACAATCCGAAGGTCGCGGGTTGGAACCCGGCGTGCGCAAATAAATTGTATTTGATTAATTTGCGGTAATTCACAATCACTGAATAAAAAACAATATATAGGATGTATACGGCACGTTCCAAGATACTCTTAGTACCGCCCTGATGTAAGAGCACCATTCAGAATTGAAACGTTGCTTGAAATGAATTAGCCGGGTATGGTGACAAGATCTGAATAGCCAGGTACTTCCCCACTTTCCTCTTCCCATCTTCTTCACCTCCCCGCTACCTTCAGCCTCACAACATACCCTAATTGGGGATGCCATAGTCTCACTGGCTCCAGATGGGAGCTGTTGGGGACTCTTGTGCGGCATTCGTACAAAAAAATAAAATAAATGACGATGTGTTGATTCAAGTCGCGTTGACGAAGAAATTCTAAAAAGAAAAAATAAATAACTTTTATATGAAAGTCTTTGAGATTGTTAGAAATTGCAAAGAGTTCGTTATTAAGTGACTAGTTTTAAAACAGTCTTAAGCTTGCCTCACACACGCGTTATACTCTCTCGGTTTGGCGTATTAAGATTAGCATTATGCGCAAGTCAATAGCTAAAATAAGTCTTACATGTAAGTCACTAGTTATTATTACAAAGCTTAGTTGCAAGTCACCTTGATTGTATTATTAATATATTTCACAAAAACGGCGCTAAACAAAACAGCAATTATTATTTATTATTGTTATGGCGTTCGAACACCAGTATTCTGCTTGTCTCCTATACTCTAAAACTCTCATAACACCTTTCAACTAGGTAATTTGGAAAACGTACCACGGTTACCGAGGCGTGTAAAGGGAGAAAACCTCTAACCAAAATAGCTTCACAGATGTCATAAGTGGCAAGGTAGGAAAGCGGTGATAGATAAATAAGGAAGAGTTAGAACCTGGTGAAGGATTTAATGGTAGGAAGCAATTCTCCCGTCATCTTTCACGCGGTTCCCGAGGGTTCCGTTCCGGGGGTTGAATCCACCCTAGCTCCTCTGCAGCCTCAGCGTGGCAATTAATGGACCACTCGACTAAGGGGTGTTTAGCGTAATTGCAAGATGTATATCTTGGGATTGAGAGCTGATCTAGACTTAAGGAGTGGGGTTTTATAAGTGGAGTAGATTAACTGAAAAATACCAAAGATTAGCGATAAGAGTACCCTGAATAAACGCTTTCCTTTATTGGCAATCAAAAACTAATCAGGTTATTTCTAATGATTAGATATGTCAATGATTTGTGTATTTTAGAGACGAGACGATAAAAATCGAGAATTGTTTCCAATAAACCAAATATTAAGTGACCAGATCTGAATATATTAATAAATTTTGCATTAATTTTGGATTAATTTAGTTTTTAATTAAGCTCAGTAAATTGTCGATTAATTTAGTTTTCAATTAGGCTCAATAAATTGTGGGTAAATTTAGTTAAAACTCGATAAATTTTGAATTAATTTAGTTAATTTAATAAGGCTTTATAAATTTTGGATTCATTTAGTTAATTTAATTAGGCTCAATAAATTTTAGATTAATGTAGTTTTTAATTAGGCTCAATAAATTGTGGATTAATTAAATTAGGCGCAATTAAATTGTGGATGCCATAGTACCTTGGCTCCGGAAGATGGGACCCATGTGCATTGTGAGTCACATTAAAATAAAATAGAATATTATTTCAATTAAGAATTTCTGAATACATTGTTTTAACCGTTCAATGCAAAATAAACGTGTTTAAACTTTCATTTTCATTTTGTTATTTTACATATTCAAATTTTTATCATATCTCAAGAAATGCATAAAAGTGGTTTCTATTTGAATTTAAAATGCGTTTATGATATTGGCTTTCCCAGAACGAGATCCCTCTCGTTGCGATTTTATTATATTATTCTAGAATATTATAATATACGATGCAAATAAATAAACAAATAAAAATATTTATATCCAACCCTGCCCGCCCCTAGAGATGACCAAATTTATCAGGCTGTTTCCTTACCAGGGGAGGTCGAAATGTTTTTCCCCCTATAGGTAATTCTACGTTCAGCATTTTTCCTCTACCCTTCTGCGTCATACACAATTCATACGAATGAAATTTTCAATGTTTGATTATTAGCTAAAAATAATTTGCATCGATTATTTCGAAATTAATATAATCAAGAATACACATCCCTACCAAAATGTACGCATAGTTTATAAAGGTGACTGGACAACTCAGAATGAAATCAACTCAACACCTCCTTTGAAAAGTTATTAAAAGATATGAAAAAAATAATTCTAAAATTGGTTAAATAGGTTACGTAAAGCCTCGATGACATTGAGCGAGTTTACAATCTACTATCTGGGAAATTCACTATCTGTTAGTAAACTGACTCAGTATAATCGTATTACTATCTAACTAGCAGACTGTGGACAATCTACGAAAAAAGTTGAAAGGTGGTCAACTTTACTCGTTGCGCGCTACTCGCTCAAGATGGCGGCCTACCAACAGCTGATTTCGTAATTGTCAGAATTAGTTCGCGCCAGAGCCGTTATTCTCGCTACTGGCTAGCGTGTGGCGCTAGCGGCGACTTTAAGTTTTTTACAAAATGTCGACCGAATTGGTTCGCGCTGGAGTCGTGCTACTGTCGCTACTGAGCGAGTAGAAAGTTTTGTGTGGCATTATGACAATCTCACTCGCCGATTCACCCGCTTTTAAACTTACCAGCTAGTAGCTTGTAAACTCGCTCAATGTAATCGTGGCTTTAGGTTAGGATTATGGGATATTTTTCAATTTTTTTTCCATAGCTTTTAATTACTTTTCGAAGAGGTGTTGAGTTGACTTAATTCTGAGTTGGCTTGTAACCGTTATTTTTAACATATCGATCGCCAGTTGGTTAGTGAGCCATTTCCGAAAAAATCGAAATATGATTGAGTACGCAATTATAATCTGTAATACAATACTCAGATTACACGTTAATACCAATTATTCTAATACAGAAAAACTTGTAGCGAATTAAACAAAATGTTGATGTTTTCTGGGTCACTAGTAAGATATATTCAAAATGTCGTACTAAAGCACAAGACCGTTATGCCTCCCATTATTATTTTAGAGCGTATTTAATATTATGTAAAACATGTGTAAATAATATTTGATATATGGTAGCTTTCGAATATTGCTTTTATCATTATCTTAGAATTTAGTATTTGGATATGTCTGACTAATCAACTAGACCATCGATAAACATTACATTCGGATTACAAAAACACATTAAAGGTTCCAAATTTATACAGATCGATTGGAATTGAAGAATACCAATATTTTTATTTCTACCAAAATTGAAGAATACCATTGTTTTTGTGAGTTGAATTATATTTTTATTTTCGGCAATCACGAAACGAATCTAAAATAAACCACAAAAAAACTAATAATAATTGTACCGAACTCGAATCCGTAACGGTTTCAATCACTCGGAAAACAATAGAACTAAAAAACAGTTAAAATATGAATCATGGAGTTTTTCATGTTTGGGGTTTTGTTTATAGCTAAGAAATAAAATAAAATCGGTCGGCATTCCTAATATCAATCTCCGCCCTCTTTTGTCTACTGGCTGAACCGCCGCATTGCCTACTCAGGCCGGCCCTTGTCGAAGGGGTGGAGATGATGAAAGAACGTCAGACCATGTTTAATTTTGGATGAAGGGGAAAGTTTTGTTTAACCTGAAAGCGGGCAATTTTTTTCGTGTTACCGCACGAGTCTCAACTGTCTATGCCTGAAGTCTGTGAGACTATAGAATCCTCAAAAATAGGGGTATGTTGTGAGATTAAAGAGAGAGGAGTAAGAAATTGACTACGTAGATCTGATGTAGACATTTTTGAATGTTGGACTTTCACCAGGACGATACTTACTGAGTTTTTATTTTTTATTTTTTACAGTGAATACCGCAAAAGAATCTCAACTGCTCCCGTCTGGAGCCAGTGAGACTATGGCATCCCCAATTGGGGTATGTTGTGAGGCTGAAGGTAGTGAGGAGGGGAAGGAGGTGGGAAGAGGAAGGTTGGGAAGTACCTGGCTATTCAGATCTGGTCACCAAACACGGCTAAAGCCATTTTCAAGCAACGTTTGAATTCTGAATGGTGGTCTTACACCAGGGCGATACTGATAGTATTTTCCACTCTGGAACATGCCGCAAATATACTATATATTATTTTAAATGAATTAATTGTGAAATAACACAAATTAATCAAATAATAGAGTATCTGCAACTCTGTAACGAGGTGCAAATACACGTAGGTACATAATCTTATATCCTATATAAGTTAAATGTCAAAATTAGAGCAACCTAATTTTAATGTATTAAGTAGTATTTTTATAAATTAAGTAAGTTGTTGAAAAATAAATAATCATATTAAACCTTCAGAAATTTGGTGTATTTTTCAGATGTTCAAAATATTTACGCTTTACAATAAGGTACAAATAAATAAAAATATCCGAAAACTAAAAACAGTTTATGAAAGGTGATAAGCTTTCAAATTTTATAATTCAAAATAAACATACAATTTTTGAAATGTAAAAATTTTGCATGCAAACATAATTTTTTTTTTTTAAATGGCTCATCTTACGGTTTTTGTTACTAAAATTTATGCTAACAAAAAAAAATACGTGCAAATGTTATTAGACAAATGTATTATAAACGCTATTGTTGCCTCACTTTTGTGATGTTCCATGTGAAAAACTTTGCTTTCATAAAGGTGTACATTTTAATTTTTTCGGTGATTATTGTTTTAGATTTGAATATAAAGCGTGGTGTTTTGCCTTTCTAACACCGGTTAATATATACTATGATAACAAGGGAGTTACAGCGATTTAAATGAGACCTATGTGAGCTGGGACAAATTTGGTCTCCTGCGATTAAATGGATTAATAATGTTTTCTATTTGAGAATGTGTGGACGATGTGTGGATGAGTGCAATCCCACACTACCCATATTGTTCCCAGAGGCATATTAAATTTGTGCGCTGTGTCTTCAATAGATATAATAGGTAGCTGTAAATTCTAGAAGTTTTGCAAAATTAATGGGTTAAAAAGCTTAAAAAACAAGCACTCCTAGCCTTCATAGTTGAATTTCACCCTCTACAGCCCTTAACTCCAAATAAGGGATGGTGAATGCCCCTCTCCCCTCCCCTCACCCCACAACAGGAGAAAGGGGGTTGTAATTGATGTTATTGTTCTTCTGGAGGGAAAAGTAATAAAGATGCGTTGCGCTGTTTTGGGGTGTTAGCAGCCCCGGGGCTGTTTACGAAATTCCAGATTTTATTATTTATCATTGAATAAACAAAAATTATGCCAAGGGTTGGTTAGCAAAAATAATACTGACAGTGGTAAGAGATATCGTTGTGATTATTTGGCACTTGAGAATGTAATTTAAACATTGCGAATTGTTGTTACACGAAATATTATTACAAGCTAGAGAATTATTCGAAACCTATAACAAATAACACTGAACGTGCCAAGTTTAAATCAACTTTTGGTCTAAGAAGTTATTTGTACTTTGAATCAAAACTTATATTTTAATCAGATTTGGAGAAAATTGAATAATAGAATATGTACAACGGCGCTTAATTGTTTCAGAGAAGAGGTATTTTATAAGGTTACTAGCAGACCCGGCCACACGTTGCTGTGGCTAACGAAACACAACGCCATTACCCAACCTTTATAAGATCCACACCACTCACTTGCCAGCTGCCCGCTGCCCACTGCCCGCTGCCCGAATATTTGAATTTTATAATAAGCATTTATTATACATATAAACCTTCCTCTTGAATCACTCTATCTATTGGTGCAAACCGCATGAAAATCCGTTGCGTAGTTTAAAAGATCTATGCGCACATACATTTTGAGCGACTTCATTTTATACTATGTAATGAATGATACCTACTTACTCTAGGACATCTATTTTCCAATTTCTTCCGTAGAACGAATTTCAAAAGTGACTATAGTACGGCCCACCAGCCGTTTTAAATCGCACAAAAATATGTTTTCTTTGAATTTCTCGGCTTTTCTCTAATATAATTTACATGTATTATACGTACAAACATTCCTCTTCAATCACTCTATCTATTGGTGAAAACCGTATGAAAATCTGTTGCGTAGTTTAAAAGATCTATGCGCACATACATTTTGAGCGACTTCATTTTATACAATGTAATGAAGTGGCGGATTTAGCTCTTTGACTTTTACAGTATAACTACAGAAAAAAAAATTGTGGGTGGCAGGAATCAAACCCGCAACTCTCGATTCAAATTCCAGACTCCAAGACGTTTCTCACGATGTTTTTTATGTTTGATTTTAAATTCAAAACACATATTACAGACAGAGAAAAAAAACTATCTTAATAGAAATAATGAAGAAAAATAATTATATGCTCAACAACTAAGGGGGCATACATTAATTACGTGAGCTCAAAAGGGGGGGGGGGGTGGTCCAGCAAAATCTCACGTTACTTAAAAAGAATATACGAAGTGGCCCAAATTTATCCCACCAAGAGGGGGGGAGGGGGGGGAGGGGTCTAGATTGAAAGAAAAACTGCTTACGTAATTAATGTATGAATGAACTAATAGACGACATAAAAATAATGACACATTCAATTAACACTATAAAAAGTGTCACCTTATTTAGCACTTCGTTGGGAAACGAACCCGAAATTCGGTTCAAATATCGATTACCACCAACTTTAACACAACATTATTACACAAATGTATGATTATAGTTTAAGGAAAATATACCTGTAACGAAATGTAAATGATAGAAGTAGTCGGGGACGCCCTAAGAAGACATGACACGATTATTTGTATCAAATACTTACTGAGAATAGAAGAGTTTGTACGATTATTAATTGTTTTTATATTTAATTCGTAGAACTCCATGTAACATTAAAAAAATAAATTTAATAATGTTAATTATTAATTTCCGCAAGCAGGTATTTTAGTTCATATTACTGTAACAGCTGTTTCGTCTAGCAATGCCATTTTCAAACTCTTCGCTTCATTCACATTCATACATCGTATCATACATACTCTTCTATTATTCTGACTTTTGACATAGCCCGAATTAAATGTCTGATTCACTTGGTCGTGCCATGTCTAACTCGGGAGTCTACGACTTCTTCTACCATCCATATTTGCGTAACATATATATTCCTTGCACTCCGTTCATTTCTTAATCTTACTTATTACGCTTACGTCAACCTTGCATTCTTTGCGGATCTCTATATTTCTCATACTATCATACATGGTTTTACACACATACGTCTCAGGGATCTCATTTGTATAAAATTATAATTAATTATTATTATTACTCCAAACATTGATGTACATAGGACATGTTTTGGGCATCATGCTTGTTTTGTATTACTTAAATAAAATAAAAATAAACCACAAAGAGAACGTTATTTTTTATCAAAACCTTTTAAAAGGTTAGTGTTTTTTTGTTTGTTTTATAAGCAACTATATCGTATTTAGTGGGTGGGTATTATCAAAAAACAGTATCGTAAACAAAGGGAGGGTTTTCAAAAATTTCACATCCCAAAAACGTGTTGTTTAAACCACACATTTTTTATAAAAATAAAAAAAGCTGCGGTTTTTACGGTTTTAATAAATTCATAGGCACGGGTTTTGGCAATCAGTAATATTTACGCGACCGCGCTGCCTGAAAAACACATTAAGATCCGTAAAACTTAAGTGGAAAATAAAGTGAAAAGGCCCCAAACTGGAAGGCTCTAGTTTGGGGTCTTTTTGTAAGGTGCCCGTTTAAGAAGGGTGGGATTTTTAAAGGGTACTAGGCTTTCGTATTATTTGCAGGTCACTTTTTATCTGTATTTTTGTACAAACACCGCAAGGTGATCGTTGAAAATTTTCTGAAATAAATAATACGATAAATCCCAAGTCGACAGGTTCAAATCCATTCACAAAAAGTCTAGTTTCATAATTCTGCAATCATGATAAGATGCAGCCAATTTTGTCAGCAATATTATTGATAGATCGGGGATATCGGCCCTGAGGAAAATAGTTTCTCACAGGAACTAATGTCATCTTTGGAGAGTCATGCGTGTGGAGGGTGTCTTTTTGAGGAGAGGAAGGAGTGAACATGGGTTTTGAAGAGACCGAGGATCGAGAAGAGAAGAGAGGATCAAAGACAGTATTCCTACCTGACGCCTGTGCTCTAAAGATAGGAAGGAGAAACTATCAAACACACCACCCGTTTCAATACAGTCGAGGGTTTTTCAAGTATTTTCATACTTATAATTTGGTTTTGATAATGATCCAAGACTTAGAGTCTGATTTATATTAAAAATAAGTTCTGTTCTGTCTAATGACTAGTAGAAGTGCATTGTTAGCATTAGCTTTGTTGCAAAGTATCTAAAATTTCTTTGGTTTCAGTGAAAGAAATACGTAAGAGTATTCGGATCTAGTATCTCGAGCAGTTTGGACATTAAGTAAGTTTTTTGTAGTAAGTAGTTTTGTGTTTGAAGAGGTACCTATGCTAGTAAATAGTAACTGCTCTTAAGACGCCGCTACCCGAATTTCTACCGATTTCTTGCAAACCTCCCTTAAACATTTGAAGTTTTAAGCTCTTAAAAAAAATAAATGTTATTTTTGAAGATAATATCTAGAAATTCGTCGCGCCGAAACGCAAATTACATAAAATTCCCTCGATAGAAAAAAATCGCAAAGTATGCTCCAAAAAATATTATAAACACATTTGTTTCAGTTATTTTACAGGTTATACGTATGAAATAATTCACAGTGTTTCTTTAAATGCTGTTTAAGACAACCCCCCGCGAGATTTTTGCTCTATTTTAAATGATTCGTGTTTTATTAAACATTTTCACAATTTTCGCATCGATTTTATCACTTTAAATACTAGCGCTCTCCTCCGTCTTCTTCTTTTTGTGCGCGGTTGCGGGGCCTTGACAGAGTATGTTACCTATCGGGTTCAACATCAGAATAGAAATTGGGATCGAAACTTCAAAAACTTTTTTTTTACTTTTTTTTATTATTAAGTTAAAAGAAACATAGTATTTCGCTTTCTTAACTTAAATACAGAGCATATATATATAGTACAGTAGTAAGAAGTAATATTTTTAATTTTGTTCCAACATTTTGAGTTTAAATAGTTTTTTTTTAAAGGTTTTTATGTTATTTTCCGTTTTTAGGCTATCTGGAAGGAGATTATATATATGAACTCCCTCGTGACCAATACTTCTCTTGCCACTTTCAGTCTTGACCGTATTTGTGTACAATTTATTGTGTTGTCTAGTATAATGTTCGTGTACTTGTGATGTTTTTATAAATGTTGTGTTTGTGTGTATAAGTCCATTTTGTATTTTGTAGATTAAAAGACATACGTTATATTCGTACAAGGTTCTTATTTTCAAAAGGTTCATTTCCTGGTATAGTTTTTTTGTGGGAGTGTCTGGGTTATAGTTGAAGAGTTTTTTAATAACTTTGTTCTGTATTATTTGTAAGTCGTTTAAGTACGTAATGTATGTGTTTCCCCATATTTTTATTAAATAATTTAGGTGGGACTGGATTAAGCTAAAGTATAAGCCCCTCTTTACCTCTGTTGGTAGAAGATGAGCAATTCTACCAAATACACCAATTAATGGGATGATTTTTGTTTTTAGTTTTTCTACGTGTTGTTTAAATGTTAAATGTTTATCAATATATAAGCCCAGGTATTTTTCGCTATCTAGGATATGTAGGTCTCTTTCTTCTATTTGTAATGGTTTATGCGATGGTATTATTCTTTTAGGTGAGCTTAAGATCATGTAACCGGTTTTATTAATATTTATTGTTAATATATTTTGTATTAGCCAATCGTTTAGTACATTAAGATCCGTTTGAGATTGTTCTAATAGACTTTCTAAGTTTTTGCTTCTTTCTAACTTCATGTAACTACCGCTGCAAATTATCTTAAAAATGCTTAAAAGTTTTCCTTTTAAAATCCGGGCCTTAAACATATGAAAAGCAGTGTGAACAAGTCGAGAGGCGGTTGATTTATCGACGTTTTAAGCCATACGGGCGGAGGTACAAAAGAAACGAATAAGGGAGAAATATTAATGCATTTCAAGGGGTGGCCAGTCCCAACCCTTCTCTTCTCCTCCACCAACCCCTCACAACACGCCAAGTCGTCCGGTGGCTATATTCAAATATGCAGTTGAACGGAATCTATGTTAAAGTTATATTGAATTCGGGAAAAATATGGATGGGTCCTAAAAGTAGAAAGGAAACGCGTGAACTTGGCTCAATTTCTTTGACAATCACAAGCACATGATTCCTTCAATTATGAAAAATCAAAAAATCTATGCTAAATGTTGGTTGGTTGATTCACTAGAGCCATTTGCATTATGATAAATTTTAGGTAAAAAAATGTTCAAATGTCATTAATGAGTGCTTTTTGAGACATCTCATTACATGAAGTAAGCCATTATTAGCCACAGAGTAGCGTCTGCGTGGTTGAATTTCAGAACCCAGCTACGAGTGCATGTCGGACGCCACGCCATACGCGCCGCGCCACAAATAACATCTGCGTACGCGGAATTTCACACAAAGCTACTGTTAGAATTCGGTTTCGAATTCAAGAATTCGACACAAGATGTTGCTATTTCCGTCAGCAGGTCGGACGGGGACGTCTCCCCCCCCCCCCCCCCCTAGGTATAATTGCTACGAATTTGAGAATATGTGGTATCTAACCACTCACAGATAAACAAACCATCAAAAAAATATTAACGCCCTTCATCTTGCCCAAGGTAGCCCGAACATCGGGTAAAAAAAATCCATCAGGTGACATTACTACAGTTTGCAAGACAAAGGGGTTAATTTCTCCCTGTAACTTGCCAAAAACCAATTTATAATAAAAATATCTGGTATCTCTACGGATATGAAAATGAAAAGGTTGACCGTAATACATGTTGCAACAAGTGGCTATATATTACATATGACGTCATTGCTCTGTCTCGGTTACTTTGTTACTCGGTTACTTGCTACAGTGGATCCGAGAAACGGGCAGTTTTTTGTTTTGGATCTATAAAATGGTATATCTACAAAATAATAACTGGGCAAAGCCGAACCAAAAGCCGCCCACAGGGCCTAGCAGTAAAACCTGCGGAGCGGGTTTTTAACAGCTAGTACGATACGATACGATACGATTGTACCACCCAAGCCTAGTAATAATAAATATGTGAATAAACTTGTGTACTAGAAGAGGGGGGAAATGGGGTCTTTAGGAACCATTGTTGAAGAAAGGAGGAAACACCAAAGATGGCAAAATGTTACACAGCCTAGCTTTTGGGCACAGGAACAATTTTAAGCACCCCGTAGACGATCAATACAAATAGTCAATAAAGCTTCAATCAAAATTCCAATCATAAATTGTGCCAATAAAAAGTCACAAATTGCGATAGCTTCAATTATCTATTTAAACGATCAATTGATCGCATCGACCAGCATCAAATGGGCGCTTTATAAGCACTGGTTTCGGAGAGATCAATGAAGCTACGTTTTCAGAGCATTTTCTATTTTAAAACCTGTAGCTACAACAAAACAATAAAATCCAGACTGCTGTACACAAACACGAAGATATTAGTGTACAAAACACTTATTAGACCAGTGTTCACGTACGCAGCTGAGACGTGGATACTAACTAAGAGGAATGAGCGAGCACTGGACGTTTTTTGAAAGAAAAATTTTGAGACGCATCTTCGGACCGGTTTTAGAAAATGGATTTCGGCGCAGAAATTACAACAATAATAATAATAATAATTGGATGACTTCTATAGCGCCATTTTCGTGAGAAAATCACCTCAAGGGCGCTTTGAAATTAGCTGTATACTCTGTTTAAGGAGCTAATCGTCACAAAATTTATAACACTGGGAAGACTTCGGTGGCTGGGTTATGTGGAGAGAATGACCGAGCATCAAGCACCAAAGTCCCTGCTGAACTCAAAACCGATATGACGAAGGAGCCTGGGAAGGCCAAGATTAAGATAGAGCGACAACGTCCTCAAAGATATATCTACCTTGGAGATTCTAAACTGGAGAGCGCTGGCACAAAACCGAGATGAGTGGAGGAAGACTCTTAAGGAGGCCAAGACCCACCAGGGGTTGTAGAGCCAAGAGTGATGATGATGATGAATGATGACAACAAAATAGCAATACCAATTGACGCCCATGCTCCAAAGATTGCAATCTGTCTGTGACATAGGAAAATCAAACGTTTGGTTCTTTTGTTTATCTATCTATCTTCTTCTTCTATCTTATACATCTTCTATCTTCTATATAAATAAAAATGAATCGCCGAAATGTTTGTACGCGCGTAACTTCCGAACGACTACACCAAATTGGATAACCATTCAGGACAAGGTGTATATAAAACTAATGGTGAGCTCTGGGAATATGAAATTTGTACAAAAAGATTTCTATAGGTGGCACGCAAGCTGTTTGAAAACTGAATTTACCGGGACAGAATGTATGGAATGCCGGAGGGTGGTGGGGGGAAGGGGGAGGGGGTCGCGGGACGGGGTAAGGGGGGAGTGGGAAGGTGGATGAGGCGGAGTGGGACCGCAAGAGAGGAAGTGGACGCGGGAGAGGATGGGGAGGTGGAAGGGGAACGAGACGAATAGGAAAGGTCACGCAGGGAGAAACAATTTCTTCATAAAATGGCATAGCAACGCATGCTGGGAACCAGCTAGTTATTATTACAACGATGCGGTAATTTTGTGTACCGCATAGACCGGCCAACCTATGTTGGAGTGTTTCAATGGCGCTATGTAGATATTGTGGTAATTTATGTTGACAGTGGAAATACAATGCGTCCGTATTTATTGTACGGCGGCTGTCAGCGATCCAATCGCTGACGAAGGGGATGATTCATGGGACGAATAAGGGAGCTTTTATACTACGAGCGAACAATGAAATAAAGAAGTAAATGTCTGATAAATTTGTTGCCATAATTACCATTGGAATTATTAATTCGGGCTGCCGTGTTAACGGGACACCTGTCAAACCCGAACCAGCATTAATGAGAGTTATACAAATTTAATAACAGATTTAGAACAGGAATGAAGGTAATTATTTCGACAGGTATTGAACACGCAAACTGACAATTAATTTAACTCCTCGTGATATCATAAAGGTCAGAAATTAAATACAAAATAAAAACAAAATTATTCAAATGTATCTACACATTTATGAAACCAAAATCTCCGACCGCATTTAAAAAAAAAAAAACGAGTTTGCTTTAGACCACACGACTGAAGTAAAACTTATTTAGCTCCATCTATATGATAGGAAGAGAGAAAGAAAATGTGCGCGCGCACTGCTCTCTCTTGCTCCTACAATGTGATACAGACAATAGGCCTGCACTGTGTCTTAGATATACGAAACGTAACTGGATATGAGAGAAAGAAAATGTGTGCTCGCACCTCTCTCTCTTGCCCCTAGGGTAATAAACGAAACGTAACACTCTCTCTTTCTATCTTCACTAACTTATATCTCCCTCTCAACTACCGTTCGCCTCGCTTTTCGTAACGCTCTCGTCACGCATTCACCAGCTTACTCCCCAAGTCAAGCGTGCGTAAAGAAGTTTAACTTCAAAAATGAAACTTTGAAATGTTTTTATTAATTACTGGCTGGTACCCGGCATGCAATGCCAAATAAAAATATTTTTTCTTCCTTCATTTCCTTTCCCACGCATCTCCGTTCCCCTCCCGCTAAAGTATATGAAATACACACATTTTCATATGTACAAATTTATAACGACAGAGCTTACCATTATATATAGTAACCTCCACGGGCTTGCGGACAACAAATCACCGTCAATCAAATCATAAAATACGAACAAACAAACAAATATTGATTTTTATATATAAGATTTTTAAACGAAACGACAAAAATTTTAATGACGATAAGGTTCGCAATACTTTGTCTAATAAGAAATGTGCGTAGTTATTATTATTTTTTTTAAGCTTTTATGTAAGCTTACATTAAAAAAATTTATATTTCAAAAATGATAAATTTATTTCGAATTTTTAAATTTGAAAGCTTATTTTATCAACTTTCAAAAACAGTTTTTTGCAATTTATTTTCTTGTAAAACGGAATTATTCTGACCACCTGACATAACATGCCCGAGGCCGGAGGGGTTAAAAGTGTTTTCAATTTTCTAACAAGGCACCCACAGCTTTTAAAAGGCACCTTCACACGTTACATGTGTACAAGTTCCAGACTAGAATTGTGTTTAATTGTAACAGCAATAAGTCCTCAGATACTTGTTAGGATTGCATGACAGCCGTACAACACACGCAGAGATGGTGGGAGTATTTAATTATTGTTCAGAATTTACGTACAAGAAAGCATATAATAAAAGGTCTACAGATCCTTGTTAGTAATGGAAATAGTAAATTGAATTTTATCATTACAGTATTAATAATTATTGTTTTTGCAGTTCTTAAGTTGCTTGTTCAACTGAAATATTTGATTAAAACCTCTCATTTAAAACTAAATTATTATTAACTAGGTGGTTCCGGGCATGCATTGAAATGCCGTATTCAAAGAAACACATTTTTTCTCTATGAATCACCTTTAAATAACATGTGTTCACAATAATGTCCTCTGCGTGCGAACTCTATCTAAATCTCTTTAAATGGACAATATACAGTGTTAATTTCAAGCGACCTCCCAGGTAAGTATGGTCCTGTTTTCATTAAATTTTAGGCAGCATCGCGTTCATTGGTCAAAATATTGTACACATATTTTCGTATCGGTGATCAATGAACCGATGTATGCAATTTTTAGCCATAAGTTGTTTATAATTGTTTGCCTAGCTTGTTTTTAGATTTTAGAAATGGATTATAAGTTTGTACAGCGCCCTTGAGGTGATTTTTCACAAAAACGGCGCTATATAAATCATCCAAATATTATTATTATTATTATTATTCGCGAGCTTCCCTGTTCCCCTCCCGCGTCCCCTTCCTAGATAGCATTATAAATTATAGCCTATATGTTATTCTGATGTATGAACTATATTATTGTAAAGTTTCATTAAAATCCATTCAGTAGTTTTTGCGTGAAAGAGTAACAAACAAACATACATCCATACAAACTTTCGCGTTTACAATATTAGTAAGAAGTAAAAAGATTTGATTTAGCGGCGCTTTGGTTAAAAAGCATCTCAAAGGCGCTTTAAAAATATTACTTCTTCAATCCACTAGTGTCACATATTAAATATATTATAATAATAATAAAATTAATTTTTACTATATTAACTTTTAAATAATTGTTGAAGGTTATACCCATCATTGTAAAATATCGATAGCTAAAAATTTTAAATACCGTAAAGGACAAGAAATCCAAAAATGATTTAGGTAATGTCAATTTTACTGTTTTTTTTTCTCTTTTCGAACTGGGTTGTCGAAATATTTCCAGGAAAATAAGTGTGTCCATTTGAAACTCGATAAAACGAAAAATAGCGACAATACAAAGAACCAAACACATACATCTATAGAATTAAGCCTACGAGAGAATGAGATAGAATAATAGGTCTCCTCTTTGGGAGGTGGTTCGTAGCCTCCCCACTCTTGCCTACTTTAGTTTACTGAAGGATTCACTCCTATCGCGTGTGAATCGCACTTTCTGATTTAAAAAAATATATATTGGGCAAATATACACGTACATTTTTTTTAAATTAAAATAATTACATGTTAAAATAGTTTAAATAAAAATTATGTTTCGCATAAAATATCTACTGTTATATATTATTATCTATTGTTCATTTTATGTATCTATTCATATAAACCACTGTACATAATCATCATCATCACTCTTGGCTCTACAACCCCTGGTGGGTCTTGGCCTCCTCAATAGTCTTCCTCCACTCATCTCAGTTTTGTGCCAGCTCTCTCCAGTTTAGAAGCTCCAAGATGTCTTTGAGGACGTTGTCGCTCTATCTTAAACTTGGTCTTCCCAGGCTCCTTCGCCCTGTCGGTCTTGAGTTCAGCAGGGACTTGGTGCTTGATGCTCGGTCATTCTCTCTACATGACCCAAGTCTTCCCAGTTTTAAAAATTTTTTGACGTTTAGATTCTTAAACAGAGTAATTTTAGTTAGTTTAGTTGCTAATTTATTGTAATAAATATATAATTATTAGTCTCAGAATAAAGTTATATTGCAAGATCATCTCAAAGAATTAACTAATATTAAGGGGATGAAAGTTCCATTGTCTTCAGCCAGTTGGTTTACTATTGTTCAAAGCATGAAAACAATTCCAACTAGAGAAAGGCCGATTAATAAAACATCCACCTATGACATATGCACCCTTATTTCAGTTATGAATGTCCTCACAATGGACAGGGGACCACCCCCTTGTATGTCACCCCTTTGCTCGGTGCATTATTTATTCGTATCGAACCAGAGAGATAAAAAATCAATAGGGTTGGCCTACTCGCTATATTATGGAGTCAATGGACTATTTATTATTTACATACATAAAGTGCGGTAGATACCACACTGTCACAACACGATCGATCGACATTTCGATAAGCTGCATGGACTGGATTCAACATTTTAAAATCAATATTCGTAATTTTCTTGTCATGTTCAATTGTCTTGTTTCTTTTCTCTTGAATTTGGCAGCCACCTCTGGTCTGGAGCTCTAAAATACCTGAAAAATACCCTCGACTCTGTGCAGAAACGGGCGGTCCGTTTAATAGATTCTCCCATCTTAACAGACGGATTGCAATCTTTAGAGCACAGGCGTCGGGTGGGAATGCTATCCTTGTTCTACCGGTATTACAATCGAAGATGCTCCGAGGAACTAGCATCATTGATCCCTTCGGCAGCGGTGCTTAGTCGGGAAACATGCCAAACGCGTGCCCAACATTTGTACACGGTTGACATTTGTCACATGAGAATGGGTCATTTCTTCGACTCGATCCTGTATTCAACAGCTCGGCTGTGGAATGATTTGCCGGCCTCTGTGTTTCCTCCTTCCTATAACATGGGTCTCTTCAAGACCAATGTTCATTCCTTCCTCTCCTCAAAAAGACCGTCTACACAGCATCCCAGATGACATACTGTGTGGAGTTAATATATAAAAAAAAAATATTTTTAATTAATTTCTGTCGTGGGATCAACTGTCGGATCACCCATAGTCTCACTGGCTCCAGAAAGTTGGTAGCATTTGTAAATCTTGTGAGGCAATCAAGTGAAAACATAAAAAGCAACATTTACCGCTTGTAATTTTAAAAATATTGTTTTTCATAACCCCGGAATACAGTTTTGTATATTAATTTAACTGTTAAGGGTTTAACCAGCCAGCGGCCGAAAATCCACATTTCGTCGAAAGATGTTCTTACTTTCGCACTGAACGGTTCCAATGAAAACGATTAATTAATCTCCGTACCAGCTTTTTAAAATTATAACTCAATATCGATTTTTATTTCATTCCAAATTTACTTTAATTTATACCTACATCTAAAAATGCTAAAAGTCGTGATGATAAAACTATTAAAATGATGTACTTTTTGTAATTATTTTTTGATCATATGTATTTTTTTATTTTTTAATAAAGTCTATGCAAAATAAGAACGTAAAAAAATCTGAAATATATTAGTTTGTAAGTGCGCAAATAAATAATTACACAAACGGACCAATTTTCCTCAAGAAAGAAATGTACGGATATATTTTTTATTGATTTTATTTAAATTAAAATTATAATTCTGAAACGTGCATTTACCTGATAATGTATTGATTTATTTTACCGCATGATTATATTATGATTTGAAATGGGTGTGGTAAAATACAAAATCTTTTTTTGAAAATTTAACAAATCTGCCAACGACCTATGGTATGAACCATATTATAATAAAAATAAACATTTTTCTCAAAATTTAAAATATGCGTTTACTAGATAAAAGAACAATCTTTCGAAATCAATTTATAATTTTTTGTGGAAAAGAGTCAATACGTCTAAAATCTGATTTCAAGATGTCATATTTCTGGATTTCTCTGGTTATTTCTGGTTTCGTCTTAACTAATTAAATTAGTAACGTCATAAGATTGCATCACGAAACGTCCCGAGCAAATCTGTCTGTTGGTAGAAAAGTTGTTGTGCAATAATTTTCCACAACAATTTGTAAGGCTCCAGGCGTAAATAAAACTTCCTCCAGTCTTTCAGAGTCTACTTTGTATAAAAATAATATTCCCTTTGCTGCAGCTGAATCAGTGGCGTGCGATGTACTTGAATCGTTGAACTCTAAACGTTTTTAATTGAAAAAAATATAAAAGAAGTATGTTTATGATCTGTTTATAACGAACCAAAACAGTTTAGAGCAACGCTTTGAACAGTTCATATTATGGGAGTTGTTTTAGAGCTTTAGGAATCGGAAAGCGCGATCTCTGAACTTAATAATAACTTTATTATGCTTTGGGTGATTCAACTTCCGATGACACTGAACAAAAACTTTTTAGTTCTTTAACCCCTCCAAAATATTAAGGTGAATTAATTGTTCGCGTCCGTGCATATTCAATATGAACTAGAATAAATAGTTTTGTTCGTAAACAACCCAAATCTTTCTAAAAAGGCTGACAAATCCAATTTCGTATCGGTGATTCAATCCAATTTTGTATTTGTTAGCCGTTCTTGAAAGGTTTAACTTTGTTAATGGACAAAACTATTTATTTGTGTTCATATTAAATATGTTCGGGCGCAAACAATTAATTCACCTTAATATTTTGGAGCATAAGTGCAAAAAGTGTTAAAAACCTAAAATAATTTAATTGGCACCATCTGCGAATGGGTAGATTATAACGTACGTTACGTTTCACGTTTCACCTTAACATCATATTGATAAATGGGCTAAACGGTGTTAGAAAGAGAAATCACCACGCATCACGTTTTATATTAAAATCTTAAAGTTAACCACAGAAGAAATAAAATGTACAAATATATAAAACCAAAGAATCCTAAAACAATTTGAAAAAAAATATTATACTTTGTAATTTTTTTTTTAAATATTTTTTTCGTGAAACGGCAGAAGAGTGAGGTTATGATAACGTTTATAATATACTAGCAGACCCCGGCCACACGTTGCTGTAGCTAACGGAACACAACGCTTTACCCAACCTTTATAAAATCCACACCACCCGCTTGCCAGCTGCCCGCTGCCTGCTGTCTGAATTGAATATTTGAATTTCTCGGCTTTTCTCTACTATAATAATCATGTATTATACATATAAACCTTACTCTTAAATCACTATCTATTGGTGTAAACCGCATGAAAATCCGTTGCGTAGTTTAAAAGATCTATGCGCACATACATTTTGAGCGACTTCATTTTATACTATGTAATGAATGATGACAATGATTCGTGTAATAAAACATGTATGATTTTTTTTATCACTAGTAATTTTAGTTAGAAAAAACAAACGGTGAACCATTTTTTAAAGTTTGCATTCAAAATTATATATTTAAAAAAATTACATGTTTTTTCTAATAATAAAATTTGAAAGCGCATTTCACCACCTATCAAAAACAGTTTTTGAATACGTTCACAAAAATTCCAGTGGACGTAATCCGTTAGCCGTCTATTCTGTAGTTAGAAGAACTAACTAATATTCATACATCGTTTCATACATGCTCTTCTATTAATCCGACTCTTCACAATGCCCGACTCAAGTATCTGATTCACTTGGTCGTGCCATGACTTCCTCGGGCGACCCCGACTTCTTCTACCATTCACATTTGCGTCATATATTCTCCTTACACTCCATTCCTCGTTCATTCGCTCTACATGCCCAAACAATCTGAGCGTCGCTTTCTTAATCACTCATTACGGTTACATCAGCCTTGCATTCTACGCGGATCTCCACATTTCTCACACGATCGTACATGGTTTAACTCACACACGCCTCAGGGATCTCATTTCTACAATATTTTAGTTGGAAGAAAGATTGTAGAAATATGTATATATTTGGGTTGATTTTTATTTTTCATTTATACAAATATTATTATTATTAAGAAAATCGAAACGTACATTTGTTGGCACGTCCCTGGAGTTATAAAGGTACCCGACTGCACGGGAACGTCTCCGCTTAGTTATTATTACATTACGTAGGAGACCGGACGTAAAGAACTGCCCCGCTAACCGCTAAGTGAAACGCTAGAAGATATAGCTAAGGGGTGTTATGTGTACGGGTACTACACCCTGTAGGTACAGTACACTGCGGGGGTAGTTTCTTCAGAGAAATTGGAGGAGCTTCGTGATCTTATTTCAGGAATATAGAAATTCCTGAGCTGGGTATTTTAGACCTACAGGAATTGATTGCATTACAAGTAATAATAAAGTTTTATGACACCAGATAATAATAATAGGTGCACAATTTTACTATCCACGTAAAGGTATTTATTGATGGACGAGGCCGTCAACAAACTAAAGCTTTCGACTAACAATCCGAATCTCACGGGTTCAAATCCCGGCGTGTCCAAATAAATTTTAGTTGATTAACTTGCGTTATTTCACAATGAATTAATTAAAAATGATATATAGTATACTAGCAGACTAGGTCACACGTTGCTGTGGCTAACGAAACACAACGCCATTACCCAACCTTTATAAAATCCGCACCTCCCGCTTGCCAGCTGCCCGCTGCCTGAATTGAATATTTGAATTTCTCGGCTTTTCTCTACTATAATAAGCATGTATTACACATATGAACCTTCCTCTTTAATCACTCTTATCTATTGGTGAAAACCGCATGAAAATCCGTTGCGTAGTTTAAAAGATCTATGCGCACATACATATTGAGCGACTTCATTTTATACTATGTAATAATGATGATATGCGGCACGTTCTAGAGTGGAAGATACTTGCAGTATCGCCGTAGTGTAAGACCACCACTCAGAATTGAAATTTTGCTAGAAATGGCTTTAGCGGTGTTTGGTTACCAGATCTGAATATCCAAGGACTTCCCCACCTTCCTCTTTCCCCTTCTCTTTCCCCTCCCCACTACCTTCAGCCTCACAAGATACCCCAATTGGGGATGCCATAGTCTAACAAGCTCCAGACGGGATCAGTTGGGATTCTTGTGAGGTATTCACATTATAAGGGACATAATAATATAACATAAAGCAGGAGGAGTTGTTTGTGTTCAGCAAAACATAAACTGTGTACCTATATTTTAATATATAATAATACATACAATACATAAATTATTACATTCTGAGCAGATATATTTAAAACATTAAAAGTACAGCAAGGAAAAAACCGAAACCAAACAATTACCGGAGGCTTGAGAAAATGGCCTTTTTAAAAACATGGAAAGAAGTTCACATTTATGAACAGGAAGATTTTAAAAATAATTTCATTTTTAAAGACGATACCGAGAGCTGTGGGAAGTTTATTCCAAATGAAAACAGTTACACAAAAAGAGAGATCAAAGTAAACGACTCGATTTGACCTAGAAAGTTCGATTAGAGGATATAACATTTAGACATGTTTTTTCCACACGCACTTCTAAGGAATTTTTCGTCTACCTAATTAATAACTACTATGATCTAGATGTTGCTAATCGTATCGAACTTTCTAGGTCAAATGGAGCCGTTTACTATGATCGATCTTTTCGTGTAACTGGCCCGCTCATATGGAACAAACTTCCCTCAGCTCTTACTAATATCCAGAACTTGGCTGAATTTAAAAGGGCTTTAAAAAAACTTATTTTAAAAAATCACACCTTTCATGAATTTTAACTTCTTTTCAATATAATCTAGTAAGCCATGTTCCTCAAGTTTCCGATAATTGTTTGGTTTCGATTACCTCCTTACTATACTTTTAAGAGCACTCTGAATTTTTCTTATTTCTAAACTTAAAATGCCTCCTGTTCTACATTATATTTTAGTTTTAGTTTTTAGTTTTAATGATTCCTGTTCGGGCAACCGGGCCCGAAAAGAAGAAGATGGAGAGATACGAAATTACGAATGTTAGAGGAGAGCGCTAACATTTACAGCGACAAAATCAATGCGAAAATTGCGAAAATGTTTAATAAAACACGACTCGTTTAAAATAGAGCAAAAATCTCGCGGGCATTATCTTAAACAGCATTTAAAGAAATACTGTGAATGTTTTCATACATATAACTTGTAAAATAACCGATACAAACGTGTTAATAATAATTTTTGGAGGATACTTTGCGATTTTTTTCTATCGAGGGAATTTTATATAATTTGCGTTTCGGCGCGGGCAAAGTCTAGATATTATCTTAGCGGGCCCTTAAATTGTCATGTGCCAAAACAGTACTTTTGTTGTTAATTTTGTTCTCTTGGCATTGCTTTCTATATATTTACTGTATGTTCTTTGATTCACATTATTTAATCAATTTTCGTAAGGACTCGTAAGGAACACTATAGGATTACGTTTAAGTTTATTAAAATTAAGCGCACTTGAAGTGAAATAACACAAAACTGCGCTATATAAATACTACGTTATTATATTAACAACAAAATAAATTGAAGTCCACCCTGAAATTAATTACCCCAAAGCAAACAAAGCTACAAATTCTTCCAAAAAGGACCTCAATTTAAAACTAACTAACTAACTAACCATCACGCCGTTTCCCCGCAGGGGTAGGCAGAGAGGACGGACCGCCAAACAACTCGGTCTTGCCGAGTTGTTTGGCAGTCAATTTATGGTAATAAAATAAACAATAACCAACCACAATACACACATACGATATAGTTAAACATAATGCAAAACCTTCACAGTAAACAATGGTCATTATCATTACTAAAACAAACACAACATTAACAGATAAACAGTACATTGCCCTTTTCTATTGAGGTTATAATTTATAGTGTATTTTATCTTCTAAGTATGGAGTCATCAATGTTTTATTTACTACTAGCGATTTCACGGCATGCGTTGCAATGCCACTTAATAAATAAATTGTGTCTCCTTTCCCATTCGTCCCCTTACCCTTTCGCCTCCTCTTCCCTCTCCCACTTCCCCCCCCCCCCCGCCATGCCCCCCCCCCGAGATCCCTTCCACCCTACCCCATTAACCTCACCAATCCCATCGCGGGAATGCGCACATCAAATCCCCAAAGTTTCATCGCAACAAAGCTCACTATTGTATACAGAAACCATCGCGGGCATGCGCACATCAAATCCCCAAATGGTTTGTGGTGATGAATGGTTTAGCAACGCACAAGAAACATATACACAAGCAAGCATATTTTGATTTTTATATATTATGTAGATGTGGTTTTCATCAAACGTACTAATTTCGACAGTTTGTGCTGAGCGTTAGTTAGTCCTGCACAAAATCTGCTTCAATGAGCTAAAATTTCCCGTGAAATTTAGTGTCATTTTCAAAATTGGTACTGCTTGTGTTGAGAATATAGACAAGCGATAAAGTAGGTTGTCAATTTATGAGCATGTACACGACGATGCATGAATGCGAATGAGGCAAGGAATGTGTGAAAATACCTATTTGTTTGGCGGTCCGTCCTCTGCCTTTAGTTAGTTAGTTTCAAAATTGGAATTATAAAATCCCGTAATTTTTCACGGTTCTGCGGTATTTCATAATTGTTTTTAGTTTTTTTGATAATTTACATTTCATATATAATTAAATTATGTTGGCCTCACTGAGTTGCTAATACGTGCTGAGGCCCCCTATTTTGCAATACAAATTTCAATAAGATGAAATACAAAATAAATTTTAATAAAATATATAAAGTCGGTAATGAAAAAAATAAAAATAGGCATATGTTATGAGTTGTGTGTGTGTGAATGATGTGTGTTTTATAAAGTTATTGTGTGTTACGTGTATTTGTTTTATTTTATTATGTTATAATTTTTTTTAATACTGTTTTTTTGTTCTTTAATCCAATTTTTAATTTTGTGACTGAATTTTTTTTTTTTTCATATTTTTTTGTATCTAGTGAAAGATTGTTGAAGTGAAAACTTCATTGAAGTGAAAACTTCTTAAGCACCATTGTGATTTGAAACTCGATGAAACGGAAACAAGCGACACTAAAAAGAGACAAACACATACATCTGTAGGATTTAGCCTGCGAGAGAATGAGATAGACTAATTTGTGTGCTCTGTGTGCGGTGCTTCGTAGAATAAAATGTAAAATTATGTTTAAACTTGGTAACAATATTCCATACCTATACCCTACTACTGATAGTCTGCATTCGTCTCATTCTCGCGAAGTTTAGTTTTCTAAAGGTTTCACTTTTACCGCATGTGAACTGCACACATGTAATTCTTATTACATGATATTTATGGTGTCTTTGTCCAATGCTTGTGTTTAATAAACATCAAGCTGTAAGAAATATGCCAAAACTTTTTTAAAATAATAAATAGATTTTTTTTGTACAATAAAACACTTCAATTCAAATGAATAAGAATAAATTAATCATCCCATGAAAAAGAAGACGATTTTTATTTACCACAGTCGCAGTTTTGGCGAATCTTTGAAAGGAAAAAACTTTTATTCAGTCTGATACAAAACTCCATCGCTGTTTCTGCGCAAGCCAATTATATATTTCCTGTTCGCGAATGCATTTTATTTCTTCAATTATAACTACAGACTTCAGCGGAAAGTTAATCAGGAAAAATAAAAAGACAGATGTTTTTATTTTTAATGAGACGGGTATCGTTTGAATCAATTTTTCAATCAATTCAAATATACATTGGTTTCTTCGAATATAAGCCGCAGCAGTTTTCTGCAGTGCGCTGCCTAAGTCTGAAATCCCAGGAATATATTAATTTAGGAGGCGATTTTGGTTACCGCCGCCCCGGGAATCATTTATTGGATAACCAACACCTCTTCCATAGGTAGGATTACCTTCCGTCCGGATTAATCCGGACATGTCCGGATTTTTTGGTTTATATGGAATATGAGTAATAAAGGTTACATAAGTAATATTAAATAAGTCTTTAATTTTTATCCCGCACCACGCAACCGCCCTCCGTGACCCGAGCGACAGTTCCATGCCGTTATGAAGTGGGTATCTGATATTTGCGTTATGTGATCAAAATGTCCGGACTTTTTTGGACTGTCAGGCTTTTTGCCAGGACTTTTCAATTTTCTAAATGGTAACCCTATCCATAGGTCACCCCAAGTGGTTCGCTATGTCTGATTTATATAGGTAATTTAGCAGGGGTGTCCGGGTGCGGTTAGCTTGGATTTTGGTGGAGGATGCGTCCGTCCACCAAATGCGTGGTAGGCCGGATCGGTAGACAACGGTGAAGGGAGAGCTTTTGACCTCTCCAGCAGGACTCTTGGAATTTCGCCCTGCAGTGGGAGAGATAGATTCGTCCGTTACCCCTGGACACACTGACCCCCAGATTCCCACCCACTCCTCACACCCTTTTCCTTCCCAGAACTTTCTTACCCAAAAAGACCCTCGACACAGCATCCCCAAAGATGACATAGGATCTGAGGGGAATTGTTTTCCTCAGGGCCTCCTGTGTGAAGCTAGTGTAAAAAAAGGATTGAAAATGCACAAAAATATTTTCTACGATACCCTGATTTTCGAAACTATTGTTCTCAACTGAGTCATAAGGAGTCAGCCGCGTTTTTCAGGAGTTCGTTACTGGAAAGTTGCAGGAATTCTGCAGAAGTACTATTTTTACAAAAAAACAGCCACCTCTGTGATAGATTGCCCGGTATTACTCGGAAGAATTCAATTAAGAGTGCTCATCAGACAAACCAGACAAAACCACACATTAAACATCCCGCAATGCAACACTAACTCAAGACAGAATACATTCATCCATTTTTAACATTTGAGTGAATTCGACTTATTTAACAGAGCATCCAACGTTTTTAAACCTAAAATCATTAAATAACATTTGCACCTACGTGCTATTCATTACTGAATAGATCTATAATTTTTCCCTCTTTTCATCTTTTCCACTAGCCCATCCCCTCTTGTAACTCTTTTCTCTTTATATTCACTAAATAATTAACGTACATAAGTGAAAACCTGTTATTGACTGAATAATTAACAAATATTTTTTAAATAAATAAAAAGAAAACAGTTTGTTTACGTCACTTTATTATTTCTTCCGTCTACCGGTTTCGGTACCTCCGTACCATCATCAGGAGAGTATTTTATACTCAGTCCTGATGATGGTACGGAGGTACCGAAACCGGTAGAAGGAAGAAATAATAAAGTGACGTAAACAAAGTGTTTTCTTTTTATTTATTTAAAATGTCAAGTCACAATGTGTTTGATTCTTTTGAAAAAAAAAAAAAAATTTTTTTTTTTTTTAATTTTATTGTATTTATTTGTTTATTTCACGAAAAAAAAGGTAGGTACATTTTTTAGTATTATTTCACCTGTCATGCTATGGTAGGGATGTACGTGTGTTATTACAGGTGAAGTTAACGGTTAATATACACATTACAGTTAAGAAGTTAAATTACATTATATTATTACTGTTGGTTTTCCAAATAAAACAAATTTTAACCACGTTTTCTTACCTATTTGCAATATGGTAAAGCATAGTATATTTACACTCATTCCTCGAAACTTTTTTTTATACACACTCTTGTTATATAAGAGTCGCAACTGCTCCCAAGCGATTGAGACTATGGCGTAGCTGAGGCTGAAGTTCGTGGGGAGGTAAAGGAGATGGGGGAGAGGAAGGTGGGAATTTCAAAGTACTTGGCTAACTCCGTACATATTGCGTATTAACGGAGGCAAAACAATTCACCTTAATATTTTGCAGCATAAATTGCAAAGAGGGTTTTTTCCTAAAATAATTAAATTACCGCCATCTACTAACAAACAGACGACCTCCGTAGTCCAGTGGGTATGACTCTTGACTCACAATCCAGAGGTCGCGGGTTCGAACCCGGCATGCGCAAATAAATTTTATTTGATTAATTTGTGTTATTTCACAATTAATTCATTTAAAATAATATATAGTATATTTGCGGCATGTTCCAGAGTGGAAGATACTATCAGTATCGCCCTGGTGTAAGACCACCATTCAGAATTGAAACGTTGCTTAAAAATGGCTTTAGCCGTGTTTGGTGACCAGATCTGAATAGCCAGGTACTTCCCAACCTTCCTCTTCCCCACCTCCTTCCCCTCCCCACTACCTTCAGCCTCACAACATACCCCAATTGGGGATGCCATAGTCTCACTGGCTCCAGACGGGAGCAGTTGAGATTCTTGTGCGGTATTCACTGTAAAAAAAAAAAAAAAAAACAGATAATGAATTATTTTAGTGCCGATGTCAAGTTTGTGAATCGCTTAGGAATGAAGGTCGTTTACGGATGGCTTGAAAACGTTGAAACAATATTTTGATTTCTACATTAGATAGGCCACAATTTCATTAAACTAGAGCACCATCTTAGCCTTAAATTAAGGGACATTTTAGAGTAGGTACTTTCTGGTACCCAAATCAAATTACCAAAAACTGACATAGGCACTTTTAGGAAACATTGAATCAAGTATTTATTTAGTGTAATCTATTTTATAGACTTCAGTCCAGTTGTTCAGCAAAAATTCAAATGTACCATTGTCAACAAATGGAAATTCAGTTCCACTTTGTTTATACGACATTTGATATATCCCCTTTAAACGCCGATTCTAGGTGCTTTTTAGCTTTCTAAAAAATTGAAATAAGCTGACAAGCTAAACAACATGATAGTTGTCTTCTTCTAATGATCACAATTGGTTCAAAATCTGAAACTTTTTTTTTACATTCGCTCACACGGAAGGCCCTGAGGAAAATAATATCAGTCAGAACTCAGGACCTAAGACATCTTAGGGAATGCCCTACGGAGGATCTTTTTAACGAAAGGAAGGAGAGGAAGTTCTAGGAAGGAAAAGATATGAGGGTTATTAAGAATTCAGTGTGTTCAGAATAATAATAATAACGTAATATTTGTACAGTGCAGTTTTGTGTTGTGCGAGTGACGGACGTATGAATCCGTTCAACTGCGGTCCAAGGCGATGGGTAGAGAGAATCAGGCTGGAAAGGTCAAAAGGCCTCCCTCAATCAGTCCTCTCGATTCACCCAGAAGGTGGGCTGACGCATCCACCGCCAATACATAGACAAACCTCACGCCATAAACCTGGGCATTCCTGCTAAGTCAGAAAACGTAGGGAGGTGTTGGTTATCCAATAAATGATTCCCGGGGCGGCAAAACTGACTTAAAAATCAATCAGTATTAACCGGAAACCTTCCAAATATTAAAAAAATAACAGAGTGCAATTCGCACGCGGTAGTAGCGAAACGTTTAGAAAACTAAAGTAGACAAGAGTGGGAAGGCTAAGAAGCTCCGCACAAAGAAGGGACCGAGAGGCTACGAAGCACCACACAAAGAGTACACCGATTATACTATCTCATTCTTTCGCAGGCTAAATCCTTTAGTGTATATGTTTGTCTCTTTTTAGTATCGCTATTTTTCGTTTCATCTAAATTCAAATCACAACGGTGCTAAAGAAGCAATCACTTTAAAAAAAATCGAGTGCAGTTAACACGCGGAAGAAGCGAAACTTTACCAAAACAATCTCAATCAATGAAGAATCAAGGAGCTTTGAAACAGCACAGACCTGGTGCCATTACCGTTTTATATCTCAACCAATAGGAGCCTTGAAAGGAGTTTAATGCTTCGCAGGTGCTATATGCGTCATTTCCGTTTCATCCGAATTCCTAACCACAACGGGCTATAGAAGTTTCATTTTAAAAAGAATTTATGCAAAACAATTGAGCTTTACAAAACACTATTACGATGATATTTCACAAAGATTACGCAATAAAAATTAGCCAAGTATTATTATCATGAAATTGTATAGTTCCAAAATGACGACAGCCTTGAACCGCCCGGAACCAAACCCACAAAAATATATCATGGCAAAATCAAATTATAAAATCCCCGCAAAAATATTTCAAATACTTCAAGTGAGATACGCCGAGCACCAACAATAATTCCTCTAATCGCTAATCTCACCTATTAATCTTAATTGCTAATGAACGGAGATCTGAAAAAAAACTAGCAATTTGTTCCTCTAGCCGTCCCGCAATATTCATAGTAATTATGGTTATGCTTTTACTGTTTCATTACTAAATGAAACAAAGACGAATTAAATACAGAAGTAATTATTATTATTTAATTATTGTGTGATGGGAACAATGAATGATATCCGAAAAGATATTATATTTATTTATTTATTTACGGACTTACGTCCAATTTAAAACAAAGTATCACGAAGTATAGAAATGAACAATGTAAGGATTCGGATGGTACATGAAAGCAAAGACAAACAGTGAAAATAGAAGAAAAATAAGTGTCAAGTCACGTCAAGACCTTGCAAAAATTAGGGTGAATATTACATATCTTCATTTGTTTAAAGAGCGACAGAAATCATTTTAGCTAATACCAAAAAATCAAGGTCTTGACGTGAGTTGACCAGTCTACACATTCTGGACAGTGGTGAGTTATAACCATAGTTAGTCGAGTGCTGATTGAGGAAAAGCAGGTCTTTATTTCTGAGTCTACGAGAAGGTATATTAAATGTGATGAGTTGTAGTAATGTAGGCGAGTCGATTAAACAGTTAATAATTTTGAAGAAACAAATGAGATCAGATTTTTATCCGACGGTCTTCTAAAGGAGAAAGGTTTGGAGTTTGTTCAATTTCAGCATACGAGTAATTGCCTCGCTCTAATCCTAGCCTCCAAGCAATTCCCTTTAGGAACCGATGTTGAACGGATTCAATATGACGAATATGGACAGCATAAAAAGGAGACCATATAATACAAGCATATTCAAGATGGGGGGAACCAAGGAGCAGTAAAGAGTTCTTAGGGTATTTATGTTTTTGAAGTCAGAAGTGGTTCTAGTGATAAAACCAAGTAGTTTGAGAGAAGTAGTTTGATTATATGAACATTAAAGAAGTAGTTTGATTATATGAACATTAAAGGCGGTTTAACCAGCCAGCGGGCGAAAATCCACATTTCGTCGAAAGATGTTCTTACGATCGTACAGGGCGGTTCCAATGAGAAAGATTAATTTTTCTCCGTACCAGCTTTTTAAAATTATAACTCAATATCGATTTTATTTGATTCCAAATTTGCTTTAATTTATACCTACATCAAAAAATGCTGAAAGGCGTGATGATAAAACTATTAAAATTATGTACTTTTTGTAATTATTTTTTGTACATAAGTAGGTTATCATTTTTCAATAATGTCTAAGCAAAATAAGAATGTAAAAAAATCTGAAATATATTAGTTTGTAGGACCAATTTTCGTCAAGATACACATGTACGTATATATTTTATTTAAACTAAAATTAAAATCCTGAAACATGCGTTTACCAGATAATGTATTGATTTATTTTACTGCATGATTATATGATTTTTTTTTTAACATGAATACCGCACAAGAGTCCCAACTGCTCCCGTCTGGAGCCAGTGAGACTATGGGATCCCCAAAATGGGGTATGTTGTGAGGCTGAAGGTAGTGGGGAGGGAAGGAGATAGAGAACAGGAAGGTGGGAAAGTATCTGGCTATTCAGATCTGGCCACCAAACACAGCTAAAGCCATTTCAGGCAACGTTTAAATTCTGAATGGTGGTCTTACACCAGGGCGATACTGAATGTATCTCCCACTCTGGAACGTGCCGCTTAATAGAAATTGAAATGGGTGTTATAGTATAATACAAAATCTTTTTGAAAATTTAACAAATCTGTCAACGACCTAAAGGTATAACCTTACTATACTAAAAATAAACATTTTTTCTCAAAATTTAAAACATGCGTTTCCTAGATAAAAGAACAATCTTTAGAAATCAATTTATAATTTTTTGTGGAAAAGAGTCAATACGTCTAAAATCTGATTTAAAAATGACATATTTCTGATTTTCTCTGGTTAAATATACCCTCTCAAGTATTTATTTTTAGTATTCCACTTTTTTAGTTTCCTTTAGACATTAATAATTGTGAAGTAATTGTATGGTTTGGACCCGACACCGATGAGTGACAATCCTGAAAACGATGTAAGCACATTTAAGAGCTGTGCTACCTACTTCATAAGTAGATACCTTACTAGTGCTTTTTGAACAAGCGCCCTGACTGCTTATGGACTAGTTCTGGAACATTTACTGCCGCTGCCTTTTGGCCATTAACTAGAGTAGAAAGATTGCTCTATCGCTTGTTGACTGAGCCGGCAATATTGCCGTAGACTTGGCAAATACGCTTTTTGGAACCTCGCTGGCTGGTAACCATGGCCACCGCACAATGCCAAGTGTTCTGCGCTGAGGGACAGGGCGGTGGTGAATGTACAGGCAAAAAGGGCAATGGAGATTTGCATGGGAGACTGAAGTTTAACATTAAATTTTACCAAATTAAACATTTGGTTCTGAAACACACTACTATTAAAATAGTAGCTTGAATAAAAGGTTTATTGTTTTGATTAACTGAATTAAAATTATATTCTTTATTATTAAATTAAATATATACTAATTATTAAAATATACTCTGAAGACATGTTAAGAACCTTAAGCTGCCGCTACCCGAATTTCTACCGATTTCTTACATATCCCCCTTAAACATTTGAAGTTTTTAAGCTCTCAAAAAAAATGTTATTTTTGAAGAAAATATCTATACATTCCCCACGCCGAAACGCAAATTATATGAAATTCCCTCGATAGAAAAAAATCGCTAAGTATGCTCCGAAAATTATTATTTTCACGTCTGTTTCTGTAATTTTACAAGTTGTATGTATGAAAAATCTCACAGTGTTTCTTTAAAAGCTGTTTTAGATAGCCCCTAAGAGATTTTTGCTCTATTTTAAACGAGTCGTGTTTTATTAAACATTTTCACAATTTTCGCTTAAATGTAATTTCTTAATATAAGCGCGCTCTCTCTAACATTCGTATTTACATATCTATCCATCTTCTTCTTTTTGAGCGGGTACCAACCTTAATAACTAATAGTTCTGAGTGCAGTTGTAAGACCTCTGAATTGACAGCTCGTAACGCACATGCAAACTCTGGCGGAGTAAAAAGGTATTATCCAACACGGCCACGGGACACGGAAAACACAAACAAAGTTACGGACAGATGAAAGGCGCACAGTCAATAATAATGTTATAAGACTTAAAGAAAAACTTTATGCAACTTTGTGCGATCTCACTTCAAGTGTCTTCGGATCCAGAAGGTCGCGGGTTCGAAAGCGGGGAGGCGCTTATAAATATGACAAAAATTAATATTTTACACAAAATTGTAAAAAATATTTGCAGTAAGTTCGAATTGAGTGAAAACCGCCATTCATAATCTAAACATTACTTGAAGTAGCATTAGCCTAATTTAGTAACCAGATCTGAATAAAGAGGTGCTTGCAACTAATCTTCCATTTTCTCATCTCCTTCCCTTTTCACTTTAATATATTATAACTTCACTTTCTCTCAAAATATCCCAAATTAGGATTGCTGTAGACCCATTCCCTCCGGACAGCAGTTAAGACTTATCTGGTATCTATATTAGAAAACCTCCAATTTTTTTTAATTAAAAATATGTGTTATTTTCTAGCACCATAAAGCACCCTTGAAGCACCCTCATATCTCACAAAAACAGCACACACAAATTAGCTATGTATGTATTAATAGAACAAATCCACGAAAATCTTTCTTCGTTCAGTCGCTCTACATGTCTAATTTTTGAAATAATCAACAGGTATTTTATCTCTGACTGAACTGATTTAAATTTTGAAAATTACGCTTAAACTAAAAGCAAATTTGTGAACAGGATTGCAAGCAGCACCCACAGAAAACCCGAATTTATATGTTTGATTATAAGGCAAATTCTTCAGCCTAGTTTACTGGTTTCTAAGCTTAGCCGTAGGGCTGTTAAATTCTTTACGCGCCACTGTTCCTGGTCCATATTGGAAGCCGGGCACCCTAAATTCGGGGACACTCGCTTCCGACAGGTAAGCCAAAGACATTACACCTAGCCACCTTCCACGTGTCCATACACGCGCGTGCACGTGTGCAGCTATTCTCTGCCGGCGTGTGGGTGTGTTCGTGAGCAAGAGATTGAAGTGCAGCTCGCTATTTGAAGAGTGCAGGTATGCAATAATGTGCAATGGGTCACGTCACATAGTGAAATCGGAGTTGGTTGGTTTCTACTGTGGGATGTTAGGAAGTCTGCTTGGTTGGGTGGACGCAGCTGTTTGAATGAAAGCAAATCTCGAAGCATGTAGGCCTCCGCTCTTAGAGTAACAATAAAATGTTACTCTAAGCCTCCGTCACGTTATTCATCTGTTGGAGCCGGGATGCTGCAAATTCGATTTCTGAGCTAATTGTGAGAGCTTTTTTTTATTTATTGTTATGAAGTTTAATTTATAGAACTCCATTTTGATATTATTGAATATATAAAAACAAAAAAAGCTTTTTTTGTTTTTTTCTTTTCTTTTCTTTATTCATCATATAACTTTTTGACAGTTTTTACAGGTGATTCGACTACCACGCTAGGCACATGCCCGTATTATTGTAGTCGAATTATGAATATATAATTATATAAATGTAAGAATTGTTATTACAAGCAATAATTGTCAGCCTGAAACACATTGTAATTGTGTTACACATTGCTTGTAATAATTGTTACCCTTTGTGCTATGCATAAAAATCTTGTCTAAACGTTAGTTTATAAATTAAAAAATAATAATTAAGAATTGTTATTGGTTAATATGTATATGTATAGATTAGTTAGGTACAATATTTTTTTATAACAACGAATTCTGTAATGGTTTCTCAATTAAGTAGATAATATTTATATAATAAAAAATAAACCATTTTTATTATTCTCATTCATTCATTATTGTAAATAAAATTTAATTAAATTAAATTAACTTAAATAAAATAGGTACATAAATACATATATAAAAAGTAGATAAATAAATTAATGACTCTTCTTGTGCAGATGTTGAAAATAAGTCATCCAAATATAAATATTATTATGATAAATATAAAAAGATTTTTTTTTAAATTTGAATGTAAAAAAAATTATAATAATAAAGCAAATTAACTTAATTTGTTGACTTCAGGCATTCCTTAAAATAGTTCCTCCCCTTTTTAAATAACCAATCCTGTACACTTATGATATAAAGCTTATCAGTTTTCGATTTCCTAGTATCAATACTCAGTGAGTTGAACATTTTGGGGGCAATATAGGAGAACTGTCGCTGTGCGATAGTTGTTTTCGTTGTAGGAATTATGCATTTTAGATGTGACGAGTACCGAGTGTGAATTTTTTTGTGTTTTTTCCAGCTATTAATTAAGTTATTCTAAATAATGATACGTTCTATTTTTTATGATAATGTATATGGACGATCTCTGGGTCTGGTCTCCGAACAGTCTGCCTTCATTATATAATCCTTCAGTATAAATTGAGGAGCTGTATTATGACTTCTTTGTTTTCAAAGGATGCGCGCACAGAGAGAGATTGAGGTGGTTTAGAGGTTATCCTTTTTTTAAAGTAAAACACCTCTTCCTCTCACTCGATAAATGCTGGCGTCCCGCAGGGATCGGTTCTGTCTCCAACTCTGTTTTTGTTGCACATCAACGACCTTTTGTCATGTGCACCAATTCACTGCTACGCGGATGACAGTACAGTTCATGATAGCTTTTTGTTTGACAAGCCCCCAAAGGGCTCACAAACTCCAACAGCTCGTAAGGCTTTGAAGCAAAGAATGGACGGTTACCTCGAGAGTGTTTTCTCTTGGGGTAAAAATAATCTCGTTGAATTTAATGTTTCAAAGACCCAATCTTGTCTGATTACGTCTAAAAGGGATCGCAATGAAAATCTAGTCTCTTTCAACGGAAGCAATCTTCCGAACAGGCCCTCCATTGATTTGCTTGGTGTAACCCTAAGTGACCAGCTCAGGTATGGGGGCTCCATCGAAGCCAGAGTAAAGTTAGCCTCCCAAAAACTGGGCGTACTGTACAGGGCCCGCAGATACTTTAAAAGTACACAACTGCTAACCCTGTACAAATCGCAAGTGCGCCCCACGGTTGAATTTGGCAGCCACCTCTGGTCTGGAGCTCCAAAATACCTGAAAAATACCCTCGACTCTGTGCAGAAACGGGCGGTCCGTTTGATAGATTCTCCCATCTTAACAGACGGATTGCAATCTTTAGAGCACAGGCGTCGGGTGGGAATGCTATCCTTGTTCTACCGGTATTACAATGGAAGATGCTCCGAGGAACTAGCATCATTGATCCCTTCGGCACCGGTGCATAGTCGGGAAACACGCCAAACGCGTGCCCAACATTTGTACACAGTTGACATTAGTCACATGAGAACGGGTCGTTTCTTCGACTCGTTCTTATGTTCAACAGCTCGGCTGTGGAATGATTTGCCGGCCTCTGTGTTTCCTCCTTCCTACAACATGGGTCTCTTCAAGACCAATGTTCATTCCTTCCTCTCCTCAAAGGGACCCTCCACACAGCATCCCATGTGTGGAGTTAATGTAAAAAAAAAAAAAAAACACTTGTGTTCGTACTGGATATTGTTGTAATCGCGTTTATTTATACAGATGAATAGCTATTTACATAGATTCGATTCTAGTTCTGAGCTCTAGGGCTCTAAATTGGAGAATGAATTGCAAAAAATTAAATCAAAGTTATGTATTTAACATGGATAGAAATCTGACAGAACGACCACAGATAAATAAGAACATAAGACAAAGTTTTATAGATATATTCAGAAGAAATGTGACACAGACGTTGAAGTTTGGGTAAAAGAGTCTACACATGGAAGTTAGGAAATAATGATGAAATGTGAAATGCTAATAATAAATTATAAAAATGAAACAATATAACTTTGTATAAAGCACTTATATGATGTGCAAATCCGACCGGTTTCGGAACAAACGTTCCTTCGTCAGGGAAAGCTTATACTAATTTGACAGTTTAGAACAATGTTTTATTGTGGTAGGGGTGGAGCCGTTGTTAGTTAATAATGTAGATTGGGTGGGTAGGTATTAGTGTAGAGTGGGTGGGTAGGGGAACAAATCCATGATTGGGCTATATGACAATATTTTTTGTTTGTTGATAATAGATTCATTATTTTTAAGGGATTTTTTAATTTCCAAAGCTTCCAAGTTATCTAAACGTTTTACTTTATGATTAATATGAAGAATATTTATCCCTGTGTTTTTTTCAAAACTGTGGTTATTTTCAATGATATGGTTAGCGAACTCAGAAAAATTATTATTATTAAGACACCTTAAATGTAGACACCTTGTTTAGTATAAGCTTTCCCTGACGAAGGAACGTTTGTTCCGAAACCGGTCGGATTTGCACATCATATAAGTGGTTTATACAAAGTTATATTGTTTCATTTTTCTATAATGGATAACCACAAAGTAATAGCTACATTCAAAAATATAATAATAAATTAGTTTAAATATTAGACATAGGACAACACAACACTCAACAGTATATATGTATTAAAAGAGTAAAGGGTCCACGGCATAGACATATGAATATTATACTTCATATGTCTATGGTCCACGGCAATTGGGCATGGTTTTTGAGTTAAAATAACACAATTTGGGAGGCGGGAATGGGTACCGCCGCCCCGGGAACCTTTATTGGATAACCAACACCTCTGCCATAGGTCACCCCAAGTGGTTCGCTACGTTTGGTGATTTAGCAGGGGTGCCCGGGTTCATGGGGTGAGGTTGTTCTCGGTCTTGGAGGCGGATGACCAGGACATACTGAACCCCAGATTCCTACTTCCTACCCATCCCTCAAAAGCTTTTCCTTCCCAGAACTCTCCTCTCCTTCCTTTCCTCAAAAAACCCTCCACATAGCATCCCCAAAGATGACATAGGCCCTGAGGGAAATTATTTTCCTCAAGACCTCCTGTGTGGAAAAAGCTCATGTAAAAAAAAACCTTTTCCAAAAGCGGCAATCTCGGAGCATCTGAGCCATCGGGATACCATAATCTATCCGTATTGTATCTCCCACTATAATCTATTTACCGATATATAAACAACCTGTCACCCACGGCAATGTAGCCACGTGGCACACCACCCAACACCCACAAACAGCTTCAACCGTGGGTCAGGGGATAACTCCCTTTTACCCCAATTCGCTTCCCCAATAACCCGAATTCCGGGAATAAATTGGGCGTATTTCATAAGCGAATCAACTAAGTGTGTGAGATTCTTTCGCGGGAGCATTTTCGTGAGAATTATCATGTGTGAGAATTACTGCGCAACCACACTTTAATGCCGACCTAACATTGATACAGAAATCGTCGCAATAGGCAAGTTTAATGTCCGAAAAGCAGAATGCAGTGTGCGCGGGAGGGGAGAAAAGCGGTTCCATCTCCCCGCCCACGCCTTTCTCTGTCGCACGTACTCGTATGTTTTACGCATCGCTTACGGTCAATGTAAAGTCAGTAAAGATAATGAACTTGTATTCATAATGTAAACCCATTCGTAGTAAAGATTAATCGAAATAGTGATTTAGCATTAATCTTCCGTCTTAATAGTATCTATAGGAAAAGTATGGGCAAAACACTTTATTTTTATTTTTTTTTATTTGTTTATTTAGCACAGCAATATACATTTATATACATAATTTATTAAATTTTGACTGCCCAACTAGGAGTATTATCCCGTTTTAGGACAGTCAAATAATTATGGGTATGAACATGTGGATAAAAAGAGGAAATAAAAAGAAGAGAAAGAATATAAAATAAAATAATAAAAACAAAGTTTAAAACATAGTACCTAACTGTTTTTTGTTTAGCATAGCAAAAGAAAAAAAAAGAGATGAGAAAGAATAAAATAAAAATGAAATAACCAATTAAAACATAAAATAGTCGTGGAATGTTTAGATTGTTTAGCATAGTTGTTGAAATGGTAATAATAATAAATAAACATTTATTTACAAGCAAATGATTAAAATATAAGGTGGTAACTGGGGTTTGCATTTCATATTATAGTCCTACGAATACATTTTGCATAGTGAGAACTAGAAAGAGAACAGAAACAATAAAGTAAAATAAAATAAACAATTAATGCTTGATTATTACTGTAGTTTGCTAAGCATAAATATTAAAATAATAATAAAATAATAGGTATATATATACTTATAACTGGTGTTTACATTGCATATTATAAGCATATATACATATTTTGTATAAATATGAATAAAAAAGAGAAGAGATAGAATAAAATAAAATATGCGATTAACATAAGATTGACAGCTGTTTTCTAATTTAAAAGTAATAGGTAGGTACATACAGATAGGTAGATACACATAATAATATAGATTAGAAGAAAAGGGTATCTTTTACTTAGTTCATTTTTGTTGGAATTTTTGTTGTTGTTTTTGGTTTGTGTTTGATTTTATTTTTTATGTAGTAAAAGTTCACTCTCCTTTCTCCCTAATTGTTGAAACCAAGTAGTGGTCAATTTACGAAGAACACCTGTGCTTTCCTTTTTCAAATCAATTCTTAATCACATACTTCGAGAGGAGAAATATCACTTACTCCAATTAATATTAAAAGGTAAGATAGAGGGTCGCTGGTAGGAAATTAATGTCTTGGCTACGAAATGTACGAGAGTGGACCGGTATTAGAAGTGTGGAGAAGCTATTCCGGGAAGAGTAAGATAGATGTACATTTACCAGAGTGATCGCCAACACACGAAGAAGATGGGCAAAATAGACGTTAAGGAATGAGCATTATTAGATGACCGTTTCAACTAGCAAAATATTTTTCATATCAGTTATAGAATTTTAAAAGCTTTTATGAGCAATTAAAATTGACATAGTGCAATAATAATAAATGAATTAACTGGTAAAATGATAAAATTAGACTCACATTGTCATGAACACAGGGTAACCGCATCATTATGTTGATTGATAAATATGGTTGAACTCACCTGAAAAACAGAGAAAAAAAAACATTGTTAGTAAATTATTAATATTCAAAAATATTATTTTTTGGTAGAAAATAGTCACTTTGTGGTTTGACATATTAATGAAATAAATCAATTGCTCTGTTTACAACTACAAATTTTATTAAATTTATTATGATCGAACGGTTTCACTTAAAAGAATCATCGGGGTACAAAATTAAACTAAAAAATAAATACATCGTGTGTGCTTATGTATGTGTGCTTTTGTGTAGGCGTGTGATGTGTGATCTTGCAGATCTTAATAATAATAGACGGGTGGTCGAGGTGAACATTTATTTGCACAATATAAGTCTATAAGCTACGTGCTAGCTAACGGAGCTGTCTGTAGGTAAGGAGAGCGGCAGGAACATTCATCACCTTTTATACTCTAGTTCTGCCGTCTCGCTCTTGCATATTTGAAAACGCAGGCGTGCCACTAAAACCATTCTCACATCATCGAAAGAGACAAAATATAATACAGGAACTGTGAGGCAGCGTGAAATTAAAATCTTTGCACACTTAAAACACTTTCCTAATTTTTTTCTTTCATAAAAAGATTTCTAAAAACCCCCTTATCGCCTTTTCCCACACCTTAAAGCAGAATTTTGATACTTTTTGATGAAAATTTGCACTCTTGTCGTTCAAAACAAGAGGAAAATGACTGTCTACATCTGTAATAATTGTGACAATAGATTTTCTATTTTGTGGGGTACTTTGAAAACTGTTTTCCCCACATTAAATGTTAACGTGTTCTTAATTGTTTAACAATGACGTGACTGCTATTGACTCATTTGAATGTGTTATATTGTTTAGGTCTTGTGTAAACATACTGAGAAGTGGGGAATAAATAATTTTCCTTACTTAATTAAATAGTACTCGTATTTGTTACATCAGGGTCGTTCGTTCTTCAAGTATATTTAATCTAAGACCCTTTCTTTTCTATATGTAAGGGTTTAAGACCCTTTCTTTTCTATATGTAAGGGTTTGGGCTGGTTGTTGTTAAGATGAATATATACGTGAAATCCTATTTAGATACTATTTTGATTAATCTTTACGACGAATTGGCTTACAGTATGAACATAAAAAAATATGCTACAGATAAATCGAAGCTTTTACTATTTTTTCTATGTATTGAAATTACAATAAAATTATTATTTACGTAACAAAAAATTTAAGCGTACAAAAAAAATGTTTTTTCATGACTTAAGTATGAAGTAATACAAGAAACAATTTTTAAAAAATAGCCCTTTATGGCTCAGACTATTTTTGAGGTTTTCCATGTTCTAACTTTTTTTCGTTCTTATAAAATTATGCACAAAATAAATAAAAACCACTTTTTCGCTTACTAGCCTCGTGCAAAAAAACGCTCGATTTTTAAATTTTGCAGGCATGAGATTCGAAATATTTCTAGCGTTTATATTCCTCTTAAGCGGGATTTGATTATTCAATAAGAGATGTTCGGCGAATTTTGAAGAACTATCTTCTAGTCTTCGTCCATGATATTTTACATTGTTGGGAATAACCTTCAAAAGTAAAAAAAAAAAAACGAGTGTGCTTTAGACCACACGACTGAAGTAAAACTTCACTCACTATAAAAGAACATATAACATTGACATTGACGCTGGGGTGACCTACGACCGTGGGGTGACTTACGACCGTGGGGTGACCTACGACCTTGGGGTGACCTACGACCTTTGGGTGACCTACGACCTTGGGGTGACTTACTACCTTGGGTAGACTTACGACCTTGGGGTGACCTACGACCTTGGGGTGACCTACGACCTTGGGGTGACCATCCTTATCCTTATCACTGGTCAAGTCAAGTGTGCGTAAAGGCCCGACCGTTCACCTCGCCATCGATCACCGTTCGCATCGATTACCGTTCGCATCGATTACCGTTCGCATCACACTTTTCGTAACATCACACTTTTCGTAACACATCACCACTTTTTGTAACACACCACGACTTTTCGTAACGCATTCACCAGCTTACCCACCAAGTCGAGCGTGCGTAAAGAAGTTTTACATCAAAAAGAGAGTTGTTCTAATAAAAATTAAAGACGTGATATTATCTAAGAAAGAACTTCTATAAGTTCCGGCAATGTTCTTCCTTTCCACCGCATCCACTTAACGCACGGTGTACCACAGGGATCTGAGCAGGCCTCGGAAACCGTTAGCGGATCGCTTATAATGTGTGGAATAAATTAATAACTCCGGCTAGTTGAAGAGATGGGTATTATTACAGCGGTGACTAAAAGCAATCGTTACGTGAATAGGAGATGAGTTTGATTTACACGATGAAAAGGTAAAAATTGTCAACTAGAAATAATCGCACCCCGGATAAACCTCATTGGTTACGATATCGCCGCTGCGAAATAAGAGAACACAATTTTTATTTGAGTCAATTAGTGAGAGAAATTTAAAGTCCTACTAAGTAAAAGGCACATGAGACATGGCAGGTTAAAGGGTATCTAACAAATACAAGGGTTCGGTGAGGTTTGTCTGGGTCTTGGCGGCGGAAGCGTTTGCCCACCTACTGCATGGCGGGCCATATCGGGAGAGTGTCATGAGAAGTCATTAAAAGTGACGAAAAAATATATTTAAAAAATGGTTATCAGGTTTTATGGGCTTATTACAAATTATTTTTTTTCGTAGCTTTTAATGATTTTTCAATGACGTGTTGAGTTGACTTAATTCTGTGTTGGCATGGAACCTCGGAAGAGAATGGCTGAGGGAGGCCTTTCGACCTCTACAGCCGGACTCTCTCGACCCAACAGTGGGAGGGATGGATTCATACGTCCGTCACTGCTGGACACATTGACCCCAGATTCCTCAGACCTTTTTTATATACCAAAACTTCATCTCCTTTTTTTCCACAAAATAAACCTCCACATAGCACCCACAAAGATGGCAAGGGTCCTATGGTCCTAGGGTTCATGTATGGAATAATGCAAAAAAAAACATGAGTCGCGTCACGTCAAAAGTCGAAGTAAGGCTCAAACGGCTTCGGTGGTCGAGGGGTAAGGCCCTAGACTATCAATCTGGAGGTCGCGGGTTCAGATCCAAATGTTTCGAAAATTATATGTTTAGTTCGAATCATAAAATTTTCATCACTTCAAAAACAGTTTTTAGTTTTTAAAAATATTCCGTTTATTCGGATTTTATTGCAAATCGGAAATATTTTGACCCTCCGACAAAATATGGCTGAGGCCTGAGGGGTGAAACTGTTACTACGAATAAACTATTTTACGTTCATTTTACCCATCTCTACTCTCCGTTGGCAGAAGCGGTTCTCACTTCTGAGAAGTTTGACATTTTTATTGGTCTTTTTGCAAGTATTCAGAAGGATTGCCTGTAAATCACTCGTTCACTTTACGAGCCCTTGCTGCCTGACTCGACGGTTATTTCAAAATGCCACTTCCAGGAATGTTACACGAAGGTTTTGCTAATTTAAACCGTTTTTAAGTGTCGGGCCATACGGTGAGATTATTGGTTTTGCGAATAACTCACTGAAATACGTGCGAAAAATGTTAAAATGTTTTATAGAGAGATCTACATGAATTCCGAGTTAATTCACGTCGCACAGCGAATCTACAGACATTCTGCTTGAAGATTATATTTTTTGAATAATCAAAATTATGACCTTTTTAGGCAAAAATAATCAGATAGTATTAATACGTTAGCGTGATTGGAATTTAAAATCCTGGCTTCGAGTGCATGTCAGACGCCGTGCCGTGCGCACCGCGCCATATAATGGCGTTACTTCCGTTAGCAGGTCGCATGAGAACGTGCCCCCCCCCCCTAGTTATAAGTATGTAGTACGATTTTGTAAAGTTTAGTATCTCACCCGATATTGAAAGATTGACGGTAATACTTAGTCGTATCACGCGGTTTGTCCCGGTGACTAGCTATCACTGGATCACAGTGGATCCGAGGAACGGGCTATTTTTGAACCAGTTCCTATCCGATTTATAAAATGGTCACCAATACTCAAAACTGGGCGAAGCCGAACCAAAAGTCGCACGCAGGGCCTAGCAGCAAAAATCTGCGGAGCGGGTTTATTAACTGCTAGTTTATCATTTTTATCTCATCTTCTTCAGACCTATTCTGGTCGGGAACCTACGCCTAGGCGCCTCCAGGCGTCCCTGCCGTTGTCCATGATGGCCCACTACCACTACTTGCACAGCCTCTGGTAATCAGTATGGACACATCGATAAAGGTTTTATTGATAATGTAAATTGTCATCGTTCCCGAGGACGACTGCAAATCGCCAACGTAAAAACAACGGTTGACGTTATCTCGTAAGAAGGTATATAATATACATAGTAAATTTTATTTCATTGTATGATTTCACAATTAAATGAAATATAGTATATTGGCAGATATTTTTTTATTTATTTCACTACAAGCTTTTATGCATTATAATTGATTTGGCGGTGTTGATGGGTAATCGGAGTATTGTACCAGATAGAGGTACCTTTACATTTTATAACTGCATACTCAACTAAGATTTCGATTTTTGGAGATGTTTGACTAATCAACTGGACGATCGATAAATCTACTGACATTATGAATAAAACCCTTTTCATTGTGCTGGGGGACCAGAAGAAGCTGTCAAATTATTTGAGTTAATTGAACCTTACCCCGAAATTAATTTTTTATTTCATTTTATACAATTATACCAAAACTCCCCATCGCTGAATTAAAACATAAAAGAAATAACATCCAAAACACAATAATCATTATGATTGTGTGCCATTCTTGAGACGGATGATAAATGACTGCAAAAACTATTTCTGACATCACACAGAATAAGCCAAATCCCTCGTAGGTTATCTCGTGGCAGTTTGACCTGCAGAGAGTTGATGTGCGGTTTTTATACTGCACTCAACATTACAACTAACGCTGTACAAATTACAAATAGCGCCCGAAATGCAAGTCATATTATTTCAAAGCAAACTGCGACAGTTGCACCACGCCCCTTCACTTAAAAAGAGCTTTCGTTGGTAGGAGGTAGGAGTTATTGTATGATTTATTCAGAAGCAATTATTATTGTTTTAGAAGTCATGTAAATGTAATGTAACATACGTAAAGCAAGCAGCTGTTATTAGAAAACGTTCACATAATAAATAATATGTAGTGTGAATAGTGATAAAACACAAGGAATTAGAGGGAATCGGCAGGAGTAGAACTGTGTTCTACAGACGCTCACATCGCAAAATTAAACAAATAATTCTCCAGTTCTAGAATGGCCTAAATTCTCCGGATTTTCAATATAAATATCTACTTTTGGCACTAATTTTCTCATCGATGTAATAGTAATGGGGGGTAGCAAACAAAATCATGCAATGTTGAGTGTTTTAAATATGGTGTCACCCGCGTACAGTCATCATCGTATTTCCTCCAAGCATAAACCTTCTAATAAAAGTGTGTTTATCGGAAGTGACCTGCCAGGTAAAGTATATTTTCTGTTTCCGTTTGTGAATAATAAAATCAGATAGAGCATAAGAAATCATAATAAATTGTAGAGATTTTTCAAAAAATACAAAGAAATTAGAAGCAACAAACTCGGTCTTGGTACACATTCCTTGCTTCAATCATTTTTTTTTTAAATACATACGTATACAGATTCATAGTAAAACATTTGATTCTTAAAACTAATAACAATATGTAAATTTCTTTTTAATGAAACTACCCAATTCAAAAGAGAAAACATTTCTCGTGCTTGAATTTTGGAGTGCCGTTGTAAAATGCATAGTTACACAGAGTATGTTATTACAAGTACTTATATTAATAAAATATATATTCATGAAGACAAGTGGACATAATAACTGACAGTATTGTCAGAGTAGGTACATATAATAAAGTTGTAACAATTTGGTGCCTGCAAATAATGCGTATGTACTTTACTTTCAATTTGATATGGTGATGAAATATTTTTAGAGATTATGTTCTAGTTTTTTTTTTGTTGTTATTATTGTGGTGATGAATTTAAAACTTATAATTAGTGTCGGGTTGGTCTATTAGTGTTTTTATTTGGGATTTAAAAACTTTATAATTTTTTTCAGACTTGATTTTATATGGGAGAGCATTGAAAAACTTTATACCTTGATAAGCATAATGGTGTTGGGAAGCACTCGTTTTAAATTTTGGAATTTCTAAATTGCCCTGTGATCGTGGTCGGTTGTTTATGTTTGTGAATGTTGTTGTTGATGGATTGAAATGATCTTTATGAGTTTGCAATAATGAGTTCTTTTTGAAAATTTTATTAAGACTGAGAACCCTAAAAGAGTCAAATAGCTGTGTTGTTGGAAATACAGATGGTTTTCGTAAGATGACTTTCAAAATCAACCTCTGTACCCTTTCTACAGGTAAGAGGTTAGTAATATTCATACATAATCTCATAAAAACCTTCCGTTATTCTGACTCTTAGTATTACCTGACTTAAGGGCCCGCAACCCGAATGTCTACAGATTTCTTGCATATCTTAAGCACGGTTAGTTTTAAAGCTCTTAAAAGTATATATATTATTCTTGATGATAATATCTAGACATTGCCCGCGCCGAAACGCAAATTATTTAAAATTCCCTCGATAGAAAAAAATCGGAATGTATGCTCCAAAAATTATTATAAACATGTTTGTTTCAGTTATTTTACAAGTTATATATATGAAAAAATTCACAGTGTTTCTTTACCTACCCTGACGTATGGCAGTGAGGCATGGAACTGGCAGAGGAAGAATGAAAGTAAACTGAATGCTGTTGAAATGAGATCCCTGAGACGTATGTGTGGTAAAACAATGTATGATCGTGTGAGAAATGTGGATATCCGCAAAGAATGTATCTAAGGCTGATGTAAGCATAAAGAGTAAGATTAAGAAAGGGACCCTCAGATGGTTTGGGCATGTAGAGCGAATGAACGAAAAAATTAGTGTAAGAAGAATATACAACGCGAATGTGAATGGTAGAAGAAGTCGGGGATGCCCAAGGAAGACATGGCACGATCAAGTGAATCAGATACTTGAGTCGGGCCATGTCAAAAGTCAGAATAATAGAAGAGAACGTATGAGACGATGTATGAATGTGAGTGAGGCAAAGAGTGTTTGCCAAGACCGAGTTGGTTGGCGGTCCGTCATCTCTGCCTACCCCTGCGGGAAACGGTGTGATGGTCAGTTAGTTAGTTTCTTTAAATGCTGTTTACGACAATGCCCGCGAGATTTTTGCTCTATTTTAAACGAGTCGTGTTTTATTAAACATTTTCGCAATTTTCGCATAGATTTTGTCGCTGTAAATGTAAGCGCTCTCCTCTAACATTCGTAATTTTGTATATCTCCATCTTCTTCTTTTCGAGCCCGGTTGCAGAGCCTTAAGTATTTAGTTCACTTGATGAGGCGTATCGAATTTCTTCAAACATTCGCATTCACGTCATATATTATTTTCCTTACACTACTCTCTTCGTTCACAAGTTATATGTATATGCCCAAACCATCTAAGCTTCCCTTTCTTATTCTCACTCATTACGCTTACACCAGCCTTGCACTCCTTGGGGATCTCCAAAATGTTGACACGGTCATATATGTACCACCCATATGCCTCAGAGATACCATTTCTACAGCATTCATTCGAATTTCATCCTTCTTCTTAGAGTTTCATGCCACACTGCTATTTAATCATCAGAGTTGGTTTCAGCACTCCATTGTAAACGCTAGCCTCGTCTCTTCGCAAATATATACAGCGCATTTTACCTCTAGTACTGTGTTCGATCGGAACGAAATAGTAATAATATGCTTTCTTTAATTTATTTTATTTCTGTTCGCGAAAACCCACATAAATTTTAAAGTTTGACAGCAGGCCGTTTCCTCTTTGATAAGGTTTTCAATAGTTTCCCTTATTCACTCGGCGAATGCGGAGGAATTACAAAACTAGGACGTAGCAATCTCCTTCCCACCCCCATCACAACAGAAAAAATGCTTTATGTGTGTGTATTTACTGATAAAGTGACCTTTTTTATTACACAAAATTCAAATTGTTTAAAAAAAAGTTTTATTTTCATTAAATTTCTTGTCTAACCCGTTTAATAACAGGAGACCATATTTGTCCCAACGCACATAGGTCTCATATAAAACGCTGTAACTCCCTTACTATCATAGTTAGATATATGTTCTAATCGGTGATACAAAGAAAAAAACACCACGCTTTATATTCCAATCTAAAAAATAGCCACTTTTATGTACACAAAGTTTTGAATCGCAAATTGAAGAAAAATTTGAAACTTCAGGAATTTTTTATGAATTATTTTTACATAGAGCGACAAAAAAGTGAGGTTACAATATGTGTTTGTTGTACATATGTCTAATAAAATATGTTTGTGTTTTTATTATTTTTTTTATTATCAGTAATTTAAGTTGAGCCATTTTGAAAACTTTTTTTATGTTTGTATGCAAAAATTATATAATACAAAAAAAATTTATTTCGAATTCTATAATTTGAAAGCGTATTTCATCACCTTTCTAAAACAGTTTTTGGTTTTTGAATGTGCTCAGAAATATTTCAAATATTTGCATTTTATTGTAAAGCGAAAATATTTTGACCATCTAAAAAAAATGCCAAATTTTTGAAGGGGTAAACGAATAACCCAACCGTTTGGAGACAGCTAGACTATATTCGTTATTTGTTTTTAGGGTGTAATCCCGTGTTGCGCTACCTCCCTCTTGCAGCGTTGCAGTGTCCATCATCAGGGTAGATCCGGCAAATGTGTAATCGTTAGTGGTGAAATGTGTGCTTATTTACTTGAAATCTAGACTATAGCAAACCTGATTCGGGTATGTTGTGAGACTGAAGGTATTTGGGATGGGAATGGGATGAAGTGGTTGGTGGCAATGTACCTAGCTTTTCAATTCTGATCACCAAAGACACCTTAAATCATTTCGAGCAACGTTTCAATTCTGAATGGTGGTCTTTTAAAAAGGCAAGTATGAATCATCAAAAATACTAATTACGATTATGCTTGTGTGCTGCATAACTTTGGTTCGATTAACTCAAATTTGCTAATAATTAAAGTGTCATTTTCAAAAGAATTCAGACAAGCGATAATTGACATGGCGTTTATTGTATTGACATTTATTTATTGTTCGTTTTGAAGATAAAGTGGTAGATCGGCAAGTCTCTCTCGGAATATTGTACCGTAGTGGGAGGTGTGGATTCTTACGCCCGTCTCTCCTGGACACACTGACATCCAGATTCATACCTATCCCTCTTACCCTTTTCCTCTTACCTTTCCCATATCCTTCCTTTCCTTAAAAAAAACTTCCACATAGCATCTCCAATTCCTGTGAGAAATTATTGTCCTCAGGGCCTCCTGTTTGGAGCCAAAATAAAAGCCCTGATGATGGACACTGTATCATTATCCGAAACGTTCGGATAACGAAGGAAGTTGAGCAACAAGGTTTAAAACCGCAAAAATAAATCATGATAAAACTGTCGACCAAACTATTCAAAAGCCTGAAAAAATTGAAAAAAAAACGAGCGTAGTTCACACGCGGTAGAAGCGAAACTTCACCAAAACAATCTCAATCAATAGGAGCCTTGAAAAGTGAGATCATGATCAAAGCGGCAAATGAGCGCAGTTTGACGCTTCGTAGGTACTGTAATGTGTCATTTCCGTTTCATCCGAAATTCAAATCACAACGGTGCTAAACTACTGCTAAAGAAGTTTCACTTTAAAAAATTGTTTAATCTTTTGTATTATATAATTCAGGTTAATAAAAGCTGCGTATGAACAGAGATAACACCAAACAGCATTCGCATCGGAAGAACGGCCTCCGTAATGTTCTACAACCCACTAAAAACACAATTAGGCACCGAATTTATATACAAACGTTATTTAATCTATTTTACAACAATACCAAATACAATACAACGCTGGGTGCCTCTTCATGGTCCCTATCTACCTTTTGCCGGTCGATTTGCTCCTAAACGACTACTGAAGAGGTTTGGCTTGTTGATAATTATTTTCATTATTATTTTTATGGTCTTCTGACGGTCCACGGCCTTATCTCCGGTCCCAACTAGCATTACCCCGTGTTCTTATTGTTCAATCGAGCTGCTAGTATTCCAGCACTTGGTGCTTACGTTAAAGCTGCGTGAGAGGTGGAAATGCGTGGGGAAAGCTTAAAATTAAAATGTATATGTATGGGGGGGGGGGGGTGGAATATCCAGGGGGCAACTATCGGGGGACCAACTCTCGGGTCACCATTTCAAATATGAGATTGTTATAAATGTTTCTTCCAGGTTATTTTACTGTTTAAGCCTTTTCGCAGTTTACACCATAAAGTTAAAAAAAACATAATACTTCAGTCTTCAAAAGCCCGATAAATTTGTGTTAACATTCAATTAATGGAATATCTCAAATTTGGTCTTCGAACATTTCTCTAAAGAGGCATAGTGGTTCCTTTGTATTAAATCTAAATTGCGTGTAGTCATTGATCTGTTATTTTAACTTGAATCAACCCCCAACATTGGAATAACATCACCAATATTAACATTTCAGACATGGGCGATGATTGTTAAATTAGTTATTATAAAACCTGAGTGATATTGTGCCAGTGCTTAACCGGGACCCCATTCCGCCAAGTAAAATTCAATATATCTGTAGTAATTCTTTCTGAAACGAGAAAAAAATCGCTCCGATAATTGATGATCAAAACACGTTTATCGCGTGGGAATCTAATTTATTTTTGTTTTACCAAAAACGTACATACGACTAAAACACGCCCTTCGTGGGTAAATAAGGAAAAGTGGATGACGATCGAATTTCTAGTAAAGGTTCGGATAAATTGCGTAATTGATTATACACTTTTTAAACCAATCCAATTTTATTAAATAGCTACGTATCTGCAATAATAATAATAATATTTGGATGATTTATATAGCGCCGTTTTTGTGAAAAATCACCTCAAGGGCGCTGTACAAACTTACAATACATTTCTAAAATCTAAAAACTACAAGCTAGGCAAACAATTATAAACAACTTATGGCTAAAAATTGCATACATCGGTTCATTGATCACCGATACGAAAATATGTGTACAATATTTTGACCAATGAACGCGATGCTGCCTAAAATTTAATGAAAACAGGACCATACTTACCTGGGAGGTCGCTTGAAATTAACACTGTATATTGTCCATTTAAAGAAATTTAGATAGAGTTCGCACGCAGAGGACATTATTGTGAACACATGTTATTTAATCCTGAAAAATATTTTAATATTAATATGTAATGTATTCTTTGACGAGTGTATTTTGGAAAGTAAAAGCAACATGTAAAGGTGGGTGGTGCAGTAGTACCTATAAGGATTTGATCTTCCTGAATGTGATTCGTCAAGAGACAGATTGATGTGTAAGGAATCGAGTAATTTTAATTCAGTAAGGAAAGTGTGATTAAGACATATCATAGACAATACAAGTATGATACTCTCAAATAGGTATATTTAAATTACGGGTATGAGAGCCCAAAAAGGAAGGTTTTTAGTTTGGACCTAAACAATGCAATGTTTCCATATTGGTCTTTGATTTAGTTCCTAAATTACTTTACTTGCTATGGGCTCTTCGGGTCACATGGTCTAGTTGCCGAGTTGTACCGAAGGTGACCGAAGGTAAACGCGAGGAGCCATTATAGTTCAAAAGCTCTGCAGAGCAAACCTTGCTTTCAGCCAGGAAGGACGTTTGTCCCTAGAAATATTATTACAAATACTACGTATTGACGTTTATTGAAACAGTCACTGTGTTTTAAGAACCTAATCTTTCAATTATGCAATACAGGTCCCAGTACTAATGAATATCTTTGGAAGGGATAGGGAGACGATATGGAGACATTACAAACTGGCGCAGCCGGTACGATACCTTCACCTATTCAGAATTAATAACCGAATTGCCGAAATTTTTGGTCTTGTTGGCTTTGACTGTAATAACATAATAATATTATTCAATAACTTAATTTGAAGGAATATAATAAATATTTACTTAACCACCATAACATTTCACTTAAAGGGTAGGAACAATAAGATAATAATGAATTCCACAATTTATCTTGGCATATTATTCTGACTACTAATTGATTCACGACTCTACTAAAAGATTTGTTCGAATTCCGTGTTTCCTTCTATAACGAGTCTCGTTAAGAACCTAAATACGAGTATAATAATAATAATGGGATAACTTGTAGATCGCCGTTATTGTGAAAATTTATCTCAAGTGCGCTGTACAATTTACTATCATTTCGTAGGCTCTATCTAATTTTATTATTTACAAGTACGTAGACAGAACACACACTCCCATTAGAAAGTTTATGCTTGGAGAAGATACAACTGCAAGACGAGGACACTATATTTAAAATACTGGACATTGCATGATTTTACATTTGCTACCCCCACCACATTTATGAGAAGATTAGTGCCAAAACAACATTTACGAGAAGATGCCAAAAATACAGTTGATATTTATTTTGAAAGACTGGACTATTTAGGATTCTTTAGCACTGGAGATTTTTTATGAAATAACCTTTACAAAAGTTCTTAAAGTTTTTATAAGTTCTTATTTGCTTACATTTTACACAATTAGTTATTTACAATATTGCGGACTGAGAAGGTGAACGTGAAAGGTTTTTGACATGATTTTACATTTGCAAACCCCATCACATTTATGAGAAGATTAGTTCCAATACAACATTTAAGAGAAGATGCCAAAAGTATAGTTGATATTTATTTTGAAAGAATTGAGAATTTAGGACGCTTTTGGAATGGAGAATTTTTATGAAACGACCTTTACAAAAGTTTACAAGTTCTTATTTGTTTACATTTTACACAATTAGTTATTTTGCAGGCTGTGAAGATGAAGGTGATAGGTTTTTGACTATGGATACGACTGTCTGAAAAGGTGAGTTTACCTACTTCAAGATGATTCACTCCTTTCGTTCAATGACGATCTCTACTAGAGATGAAACAGATATCCGGTAACTATCCGGTATCCGGCCTAAATTTACTATCCGGCCGGATACCGGATATTCAAAAACTATGACAATTTCCTATAATAAAATGCAATACTAATATCTTTGTGAGGTAAATATTAATAAAATGGCTTATAATTATGACGGCTTTTATTTAAAGTTGAAAAAGTTACAAAAAAGCCATAAGGCTTTCTGCGATATTCACCTTAATGATAAATACATAAATAGTAAATATCTAAACTAAAAACTTTTAGTAGAAACTTACAAAAACCTCGCAGAGTAGCGAAAACTTCAATTAATAACGAATGATTAACTAATCATAATCACAATTATAGTGAACTAAAAATCGTAAAAAACACAAGAGAGTATTGAAATGATTAAATACTGATATTGAAGCACCATAATATACCTCTTGTTCTTCTTCGTATCAAAGAGAAAATTATAAATTAATACTCAAAATTAACAAGTGGTAAATTACGGTGAATAAAGACTAAAAGTGGTGCTTAACTCGTCACGACATGCAACGAGACAATGGGCCGAATATCCGGCCGCCGGATATCCGGTATCCGGCCAAACAACTATCCGTTTCATCTCTAATCTACACAACATTCCTAAAGACGAAACGAGGCCTTTGAGGGCCTAATATAAAAAAAATATTATATTTTTGAATGTAGCTATATTACTTTGTGGTTATCCATTATAGAAAAATGAAACAATACAACTTTGTAAAAACCACTTATATAATGTGCAAATCTGACCGGTTTCGGAACAAACGTTCCTTCGTCAGGGAAAGCTTATACTAATTTAGTAGTTTATATTTATATTTAGTTACCATAGTTTTGAAAAAAATACAGGGATAAATATTCTTCATATTAATTCATCTTCATAGATAACTTAGAAGCTTTGGAAATTAAAAAATCCCTTAAAAATAATGAATCTATTATCAACAAACAAAAAATATTGTCATATAGCCCAATCATGGATTTGTTCCCCTACCCGCCCACTCTACACTAATACCTACCCACAGAATCTACATTATTAACTAACAACGGCTCCACCCCCTACCATAATAAAACATTGTTCGAAACTGTCAAATTAGTATAAGCTTTCCCTGACGAAGGAACGTTTGTTCCGAAACCGGTCGGATTTGCACATTATATAAGTGGTTTTTACAAAGTTGTATTGTTTCATTTTTCTATAAAAAATATTCTTTCAACGAAGTTACAATTTTATTTACATTAAATCCATTAGCTATCTTTATATCAAGTATTTGAAGTCAGCAATTCAGCTTTCAAATAAGATACAATTTAAAGCCACGAGCGTCTGCTCCCCCTTACTTCGGCAGATTGGGGAGATTGAAAAATCCACTTCAATACGGGGTAGGAATCAAATTACGCATGCTACCTTTCATCCAGTGCGCACCTCCGCCAGTGGCGATAATTCACTGCGTAGATTGGTAGGTTCCCAGCCGGAGTCGGTAAATTAGAGGCTTTGAGATGAAAATTTCTCCCTAACAGAGTTATTGGCAACGGCAGTAGTGGCCTACCTAGCATGGAAGGCCTGCCGAATTTTGGCTTTGTAGGATAACAATTTTAAAGACGGGTAATTTTTTAATAGGTCTGGTGAACTATGGCTTGGTCTACGTTTTTTAAAGATGATTGCATTATGAATAAGTGTTAAACATAGACTTTGCAGGATTAACATTTTTTAAGGTTAGAAATACAAATTTAGTAAGCATTGCTTATGAATAAATAAATTGCCTTTGACAGTAAACTGAATTTTAATATTATTTAAATAGGAAAACTTGTTGAGAAAGATTCACCTGTGGCGTAGAATGTCATAGGGGCGAAGAATATTCTATTGTTATATGAATATGTTATTGTTATAATAATATGTTCTAATACTAATAGTGATGGGGGTAGCAAATTTAAAATCATGCAATGTCCAGTGTTTTAAATATAATGTCCTCTTCTTCAAATCTTCTCCAAACATAAACTTTCTAATTAAAGTGCGTTTAACGGAAGTCACCTGCCAGGTAAGTATGTTCCTGTATCCATTTGTAAATAGTAAAATTAGATAGAACCTAAGAATTTTTAATAAATTATACAGCGCCCTTGAGATGATTTTTCACAAAAACGGCGCTCTACAAATTATCCAATTATTATGAATTATATTACAAATTTTTGCGACGTTTTAATAGTTATTCTGTTATCCGGAGCGGAGACAAATCCAACAAATCAAAGATCATCAAAATCGGTCCAGCCGATCTCGAGTTATAAATAGTGTAACTAACCTGTAAGTGAATGATGAATACTTGGAGCAGGTGGATGAGTTTGTTTATCTGGGTAGTATGTTTACGAGAGATGGGAAGGCTGATAGAGATATTGAAAGGAGGGTAAATGCCGGTAACTCCATTAATGGAGGACTGAATGCCGTTGGAGCTAATAAAAAACTTTCAATAAAAGCGAAACTAGCAGTCCACAATGGAGTCCTGGTACCTACCCTGATGTATGGCAGTGAGGCATGGAACTGGCAGAGGAAGGATGAAAGTAAACTGAATGCTGTTGAAATGAGATCCCTGAGACGTATGTGTGGTAAAACCATGTATGATCGTGTTAGAAATGTGGATATCCGCAAAGAATGTAAGGCTGATGTAAGTATAATGAGCAAAATTAAGAAAGGGACCCTCAGATGGTTTGGGCACGTAGAGCGAATGAACGAAGAAAGTAGTGTTAAAAGAATATATGATGCAAATGTGAATGGTAGAAGAAGTCGGGGACGCCCGAGGAAGACATGGCACGATCAAGTAAATCAGATACTTGAGACGGGCCATGTCAAAAGTCAGAATAATAGAAGAGTATGTATGAGACGATGTATGAATGTGAGTGAGGCAAAGAGTGTGCGCCAAGACCGAGTTGTTTGGCGGTCCGTCCTCTCTGCCTACCCCTGCGGGGAAACGGCGCGATGGTTAATTAGTTAGTTAGTTAGTTATTAAATAAAAGTTACTGTAATACAAATAAAAGAAAAACATTTTAGGAAGATTAACCGAAGAAAAAATAGTAAAGCCCATCTGCACTGATAACGGAAAAAGTAGGATTAAAACAAGGAGACTCACAAAGGTGTAGAAAACAGAACTTAACACCACAAAAAAACGAAGAATTAGATAATAGAATGAGTTCATATTACAATTTGAGTCGTTTTGGCAAATTCGTTAACATCTTTGAACGAATGTAATTTTTTTTCACTAACGTCTTACCATCAACAGCATATATCAGTAGAGTACAGAGTACCTAACAGGCTAACACCGGCAACAGGTCTTGACTTTAAAAATATTTATATTCAATCAAAATTCGACGTTGGGGTTGCGGGCCTCTGTAAGTCACCTTTGAAAGTATAAATTACATTTTAAAGTATTTCATCCACACGTCGCGGCACACACTCGCATTGGAGCTCGCGGTCCTAATAATTCAGAGCATCTGATTATTGAAATGTGGGGAAAAGTCTTATGTAGAGCGTTGGTAGGAAATTGGAGCAAGACACAGCGTGGTGAATCTTAACAAAATGAAATATGGGACAGGAGTGCAGAATATGTAGGGGTGTCAGATAAAATTTGTGATGTAACGATTACGATTAGCTACAGCTAAAGGCAGATTATACAAGAATCTCTAAATTGATCACGACACATGGTGGCTGTTCTGGACCAGCGTAGCATACAAGAGGTAAATAATATATCTAGATCTCATGACATTTTGAAGGTTTCAGCGGTCATTTTAAGCAAGAACTCTAAAAATTGTACCATAGAATATGCTATATCCGCTAAAAACCTTCAATCCAAAATCTAGTTCCCAATAAGCAAAGGATATTCTAGTGAGGAGACTAACGGCCGTTATTTCAACTTTTCGATCGACCTATCTGAGTCTACCATCAGCTAAGCGATGTGTAAGTATTTTAAGGGTAACGCTCGATTCTCGTTGTTCCCAAATATTTTAGCATTGATTATCTTAAGTGACCCCGCCCACTTTGGCCCCGAGCTTGATGTTAAATTATTAATAAAGAGTTAAATATTGTATTTATTATAAACACATATAATTTCTTTTAAATACTTTTATTCATAAAATCGCATATATATTTTAAACAAATGTAAAAAATATATTAAAAATAAAGTGTCAGCTTGACCTTTGCCGCCGGCACGTCGGTACCTCGGGGCGTTAGCGCCACATTGTTGCGACTTTTTATAACTTTGCTTTGCTCAGTCGAACTTAATTCACTTTCCTTAGATTAAGCGATTCTTAAGCGATGCTTGTGTGTTGGAAAGGACGTAGTTGTGCATTTGATAAGTGTCGAGCCTTAGTTTCGGCTTAGCAGTTGATTAGTAGGATTGGGAACAGCGGCCGTTAGAAAATATTCTACATCTCTTTTAAATTTATATTTAAAATATTTCACAAATATTCTTTAAATGTTAAAATTATATCGCAGTAATTGATTTTTTAAACTTGTTCTATATTATTTGCACTTACCCTCTTGGATCGCTGAAATCCCCAAACCTCGCAATGTTACTAACTTCGAATATATAATAAAATATATAAATTTTTTGAAGTATTTGTTGCTTACCTGTAACAAAAGAAATAAATTACATTAGTAAAACAATTTACTTGATAGAAGATATTAAAGTGGAAAGTATTATAATCGTAATAACGGCCCCAATAACTAACTTTCACACCGTTTAGGTAGAGAGAGATCAATGGAACGCCACCCAAATCTGTATTGGCACTAGCTTCCTAGCTTCTATTGTCCCTTATTTTGAGTATTTGAGTTATTTGATCGTGTTATGTCATTTTCTACGCTTTTTTAAATTATTTTTTTTTTTACATATATTTAAAAACATATTGTATTGATTTTCTGCATGAAATGTTACTAAATTACCTCTGGTTTCTGTTTGAATAATCGTAATCGTTGAAGCAAATATCCCTGCATCACGAAGTTTGAATAAATAATGAGCCTATCATGATCTTTCTCGAGATGAGGTGAAGGGTTCCCATGTCATACAAAATCAGATTATATCATCTTACCTCGTCTACTGTCTGTCAACCTGGAATAGCTAAATACTAATTGGCTTGATAAGGCTTAAGTATTTAAGGAGTGCCGAATATGTCTCGAGTATATGAGGAAATATAATATTTGTATAGGAACCCAGGAATAAATTTATTTTCTGAAATAGCTGAAACCTGATGCTTGTATTATGTGACACCTTTTAATATTACGAATTTACGAACTTAGAATACGAATATGTATGTAGTTTCAATGCCCTTCAACAGATGTCGTTAGTATAGGTTGTTATATGTAGTTTTGAGGTTTCTGAACAGATGTCAGTAAAGTAAGTATGTTAGTCGTAAATACCTAATTGTAAGACAGTTGCAAGTCATAATACGAGTAAAGCAGTATTGTGCAAATACCCATTCGGTTAAAAAATAAGTTTAGTTTTAAGAAACTAGTTGTATAATGTCCTATGTAACCCCCAACCCCACCCTCCCTTTACCCCTCCTCCTACCCCTCCACCAACCAGTCGCTGATGGTCTCTCCCTCTTTTATACGCTCTCTCTTTCTATTGTGCTTACCTAATAATCTTAACTCTGTACTTACTGTCATTCAGTTTATATGTTTATTGTCCTGAGGAAGGTTGAGGTCAACCGAAACCGGTCGACAAATATACATCAAAATAAAGTGGTTTTAAACAAAGAACTTGTTTCATTCTGTATATTCAAGCCACAAGCCACTGCTTGTTACGATTATTTTGTACTGGTGAAAGTTAGTGGTGCTGGCGACACGGTATCGCTTCGAAGTAAATAAGCACACACTTCACGACTAAAAATTACACATCTACCGGATCTGCCCTGATGATGGACACTGCAACGATGTCCGAAACGTTGGCTAAAGAAGGAGGTAGCGCAACACGGCATAATACCCCAAAAACAAATAACGAAAATGCTTTTGGCCGTGAAAATCTTAAAACTTATCCCACAAAGCGTTTGCTTTCTTCGATAATATATGTCATTAGTTATCAATCTTAGTTACAAGCCACTTATAGTATATTTAGGTTAACTGTATAAAAGAATTTATAAAGCGCCTTTGAGGTGATTTCCTCACGAAAATGGCGCTACAGAAATCATCCGAACATATTATTATAGTACTTTAGGAAAAGTGTCAACTCCTGCCGTTCTTGTCTAACACCCGAACGGTTACCGAAATATCCGATGATGTCCGATCGATAGCTTGGCACCTTTCGTGACGAGTTCCCTTGCTTCAAAATTACCCAAAGCATCGATTAGAATGGACGTTTGGTCAGTTAAATATTAATTTTATTGTAAACCATAAGATAACGTAAATAAACAAGATTTTTAATCTCGACGAACCACAAGCCTCATTAAAGATTCCCAAACATACATCAAGTAATCCGTAACACGTGGACAGAAGAAATTACATTACTGTATGTATATCGTGATCAAACATTTGGACGACGTTATGAGACGGTATAAGGAAGGTATTTGTTAAGTGGAGACATGGAATAAATTAGAAATACGGATAGATCATACTACTAGTGTTACGTTTTACATAATTAGTCGAAAAAACGACCTTTCATCATGCTATTAACAACTGTGGACTGTGCGGGGAGTGCCAATGCTAATAGTTCCTTGCTAGACTCCATTAAACAATCTGTACAAAAGACTCAACATACATAGATATTATCTGTGGTGCATTAGAGGTGTGGCAAGGTGTTCAATTTGGCAGGCGGGTACCATTGGCCCCGGAAACCATTTATTGGATAACCAACCTTCCACAGGTCATCCCAAGTGGATCTCTACGTTTAGTGACTTAGCATGGGTGATGTTTACCTAGGTCTTGGCGGCCAATTCGTTTGCCCACTTTCTACGTGGCGGGCCGGATCGGTAGAGATTAGACCTCTTCAGCAGGATTCTCGTGACTCATCGCCTTGCAACACAGTGGGATGGATGGATTCATACGTCCGTCACTGCTAGACACATTGACTTCCAGATTGCTAACATCACCTATGAAACATTTTTCCTGACTAGATTTCTTATCCTTCTTTTCGCTAAAAAGACCCTCCACACTCCAGCATTCCTAAAGATGAGTAAGGCTCTGGGATTATTTTTCCTCAGGGCCTCCTGTGTGGAGCTAATGAAAAAAATGAACGTGTTTAACAACAAATAGGCGGTACATTAGACGAAGTACCCTTATTTAAGCCTTAATCAAAAACTTTAAAACTTTAAAGTACTATTTACAGTAAAACCCTGAAGCAGTTTCAATTTTAAATTTAAGGTTTTATCCTTCTTTCATAATACAAAGTAAGCTGATTTGCTGGTAGTAAAAAGCAGGCCCGCATAACTTCCTACAGAAATATTATTTGGCAACGAAAAGTGCATTGTGCATATTGCATAAAACTGTGAAAGCACTTTATACTGAGTAAGCTGCGAACGGCTGGAACTCCGGCCAATGTTCTACATTCCAGATTATAGAAGCTAATACAAAAATACGGAGACGCTGATGGAATTTGAACGAGGTTTGTTAGCGAATCAACAAGGAAGAGGTAAGATTTCTCTGTTGGTGAAAATGAAATTTTGATGCTAAAGCTATCAAACACCACTGACTAAATTAACTAACCATCACGCAATTTCACCCAAAGGGGTAGGCAGAGAGGACGAAACGCCAAACAACTTGATCACACATACTCTTCTATTATTCTGATTTTTGTCATGGCCCGACTCAAGTATCTGATTCACTTTACGCGCCATGTCTTCCTCGGGCATCCCCGATTTCTTCTACCATTCACATTTGCATCATATATTCTCTTTACACTCCTTTCTAAAGCATCTAAGCGTCCCTTTCTTGATCTTAAATAATACGCTTACATCAGCCTTGCTTTCTTTTTGAATCTCCACATTTCTCACACGATCATACATGTTTTTTTTTTTTTAATTTTAGTTTTAATAATTTTTGGGAAACATACATATTTCATTAACGCAAATACTTATTACATGGTTGCATGAACCAGCGAAGTTTCTGCAAAAATTCATAGTATTATATAAAAAAAAAACATAGATTAAAACAATACAAAATGGTAGAAAAGAAGAAAAAAATATATAAAAAAGAAATGAAAAAATATAGATTAAAGTAAGTAGGATAGATGAAATGAAATTAAACTGTGAATCTATATAAAAATAATACATTTTCACATCATAAGATAATGTTCAAGGATAAACATGATTAGCAATTTACCAGCGCCCTCGAGATGATTTTTCACAAAACAGCGCTGTATAATTAATCCAAATATTACTATTAATTATAAAAAGAGAAAAACAACATAATGAGAATGATAAAATAATAAATAGCAGGGATGGAGGGTTCGTTTGATTGATTTGTTTTAATTTTTTCTATTATGTATAATGTATACGCCCCAGGGATCTCATTTCTACAGCATTCAGTCTACTTTCATCCTTCCTCTGCCAGTTCCATGCCTCACTGCCATACATCAGGGTAACTATCAGCACTCCATTGTGGACTTGTAGCTTCGCTTCTTTGGAGTCTTTTGTTAGCGACAACGGCGTTCAGTTCTCCATTAATGGAGTTACCTGCATTTATCCTTCTTTCAATATCTCCATCAGCCTTCCCATCTCTTATAAACATACTTCCCAAATACATAAACTCATCCACCTGCACCAAGTATTCATCAAACTCTGATAACTGCTTCAAACTGAGTAAAGCACGGGGAACAATTATTAACAAATTAATACCTGATATTGTGTCTTTGATTACTAGCGATTCGAGAGTGTTAACTTTCAGTATTGAAGCAACGTTAAATGGGTCAAGTTATTATTTACGATCGAAATCTCGTGTGTTCTTACATAATAACTCCAGCAAACATTAACTATAAATATTTTTTTAATTTAATGTAAATCAGCAAGTATTTTAGTTTTTTTTAAATTACTGCGAAAGCTGTTTCGGTGTTCGAGACCATTTTCAAACTGTGGTTAGGTCACATTGAGACTACTAATTAATGTGATTCTATTTATCTATGCCCAATTTCAGCTTTAAATTATTTATTACCGGTTAAACCGATTTACTGAGAAAATAATTGTGTCAATAGATTCCCTATTCAGTGAAGATTCTGAAAACTGTTTAAATATTAAATTTGCCTGAATAATAACATTATTAAATTTGATTTACATAAATAAATATAAAAACAATTAATAATTATCGACAATGCTATAAATTCGTGGTCTTTTTAGCATTGGGAGATTGACATGGACATTGGAATTGAGAATTCGTGGTCTTTTTAGCATACTGCCATAAGCAAGCAAACATTTTTTTATTTTTTTTTTTATTGAAACATATAACAAGGTTACAATTTTACAATATGATAAAAACATCAATATTTCAATTACTCTCCTAATAAAGCAGCTGCTTGTGTTTAGGAAAGGACAACAAAAAAAAATTACATTTGTTTAAATTAAAACAAAAAATATTAGTAATTTAACAAAAAATATTAGTGATTTTATGAGAAACTACAGATAAAAGTAATAAAAATATAGGTTAGTTAATAAATGATTCAAAGTATTGATAAGGCAAAAACATATTTCTAAATAATAAGTAAAGTTATGAGGTGGTACTAGAGTATTTTAATTTTTTTTTTTTAATATTTTTCGTAGCTTTCTTCCTTCTTTCTTTCTTTATATCGATATTTTCATAACTACATAATTTGATCCTTATCTTAAGAATTATGGGTCCAAGGAGTGAGTTCTTTCCGGGTCTTGGTGACGTCTCAAGCAGAACTCTTTTAGAACATCGCCTTGAACCGTAGTGGGAGGAATTCATACGCCCATCACACCTGGATCCACAGACCCCAGATTCCTACCCACCTCTCATAGTGGACGATACTCTTAGTATTGCCCTGGTGTAAGACCACCATACTGAACTGAAACGTTGCTTGAAATGGCGTTAGTGACCAGATCTGAATAGCCAGGTACTTTCCCACCTTTCTATTCCCACTCTCCTTCCCCTCCCCACCATCTCCAGCCTCACAACATACCCCAATTATGGATGCCATAGTCTCACTGGCTCCAGATGGGAGCAACTGAGACTCTTGTGAGGTATTACTATAAAAAAAAATTTATAAAAAAAATACCTTATCCTTCCCAGAACTTCCTTTCATTAAAAGATCCTCCATACAACATCTTCAAAGATGACATAGTCCTTGAGAGAAAATCGGGGATTATTGTGTGGAGCTATTGTAAAAACAAAAACAAAAAATCCTTCCAAATTGGTTCAAAATTTTACCCCTAACAATAACACTTATATAAAAGCCATTTGGGTTATTTATTGTATCATAATATCAACGAGCTACGAGTATATATCAAATTTTGAAATAATACTTTAAAAATCCGAGAGCAAAAACCCCATTAATGAAATAAGTAAATCTAATATAAAGTACAACAGTGAGCAGAGCCGATTTCGTTCGGGGGGAAGCGGGTTAGGTCGGCGCAGCGGGTAAAGCGAAGCGTTAAAGTTATTCTTCCTTTTCTTCTTCTCTTCTGTTTCTCAGTCCATATTTATTTTGCCCGGCGACATAATTACCGCGGGACGGTCGCGCAGAAGAAATCCCATTTCGAGGATTAAGTATCGGCGCCGAGCAACCGTGCTAAAAGACTGACAAGGAAAATACTAGAAAGGCCTATTCGCCATTGTTAAAAAATATACATTTAAGTGTATACTTGTATTTATTCAAAAATAAATTAACAGTCTTAAATCAAACATAAAATAAGAAATGAAACAGAATTAAGCAGACAAATAAGCTATTAAAAATCCGAGAAAAACAGCAAAAATCATAAAAGGTATCCATGTCTTGAAAAATGCTCCCACGCTTGTGTATTTAAGCCGAATAAAGACATAGAATGCCATCTTAACCATATTCCAGGATGAACTATTGTCATAGTGCATTATGTTCAAAGCTCGTGCCACGTGCGAGTGGCAGTTGTTAGTTACCAGGCTATATGGGTTCTCTTTTTGTATATTTCCGAGGCTTCTGTCACTCCAGCATCCCAAGCTGATTCTCCGTTGACCACCTTCTCGGGCGAAAGTGTCCAGTAGCGGGTGGGGTTGCCAAAAGCCATGTGATCCTCGGTGACGCAGTATGGACTTGCAAAGTCTCTGATGATTCCCGAGGAGGTGGCTATGCCCATATGCCCGAGGAAGGGGACTAACCAATCAGAGAATGCAGCTCTCCACACAATGTCCAATAGCGTTGACGTAAGATAGACATAAGAAGTCCTGGGCCTGTATGACAGTTCACGACATGAAAGTGAGCGATGATCAGATCAACAACACAGTCATGTATGGGAAGTAAAACCGGATGTTTAACCTCAAAAGGTAACTCCGATTTAGAAAGCCGCCCCCCAATACGTAACAGATTATCTCCATCAAGAAATAGAAATAAACTCTGAAGCCTTTTGGAATGAAATTTGCCTTTCTGGAGAGCAGCAATATCTCCTGCAAAATGAATACTCTGCACCGCACGAATCACAGCCTTTTCAGCAGTCATAAGATTATTGACCGTTCCAGAGGAAAGTGATATCTTTTTTATGAATCGGAGGACATACACAACAATCCTTCGTAGTTTATCCCAAGTGGATATACGCTGAGCCAGTTCACTCAGGACCGATTTTTCACCCTGAAATGTTGCAGTGAGCACATTAGCTTTGTGTTCAGGCATTTCACCAGTATTGGTAGGGTGAAACGGTTTTAATGGCCATTCCAAAGGTGGGCTGCGAATCCATGATGGGCCGTTCCACCATAAATCATGTGAAATGAGTTGGGAAGGAAGCATGCCACGAGAAAGGTAGTCGCTCGGGTTTTCACTACCAGCAACGTGGTAAAAGTTCTCTGGAGACAAATATTCTTGGCACTGAGCCACGCGATTACTAACAAACAATTGTATGTATAATTTGTATAATTCAACAAAGAACATATCTAATTTTGAGTCAAGAAATAACGAAGTGTTTATGGCTCAGTCAGAGATGATTGATCAAATGCGAAGTCATTTTGAAAATATTATAGATAGCATCAATGATCGTCAGTTAACTTTAAATCCATCAGAATTTAAACCAGATTTCCAAGCTTGAAATGCATTTGAGGATCTTTTTTTGAAGGTCAAACGAACTAGATCGATTATGAAAACTTCTGTAAGAGAATCACTTACGTCACAAAATAATTCGCGGGAGCCGTGTATGATCAATCTTCCTCCAATAGATCTTCCAACCTTCGATGGTAAAAATGAAAGCTGGCCGAAATTTTTTGAGTCATTTAAAGCCAATATCCATAATAATAGACAGCTAACTGACTCGCAGCGTGTGCAGTACTTAGTCGGAAAACTCACACACGGGACGTTGAACGTAACCGCAGGCATTGTGCCTACGGGTGATACATATCAGATCATTTGGGAGAGTTTAGTTAAAAAATTTCAAGATAAACGTGCACTAGGAACACACTATTTAAATAATATTCTCGATGCGAAAAACTGCACGAATACATAGACCCCCCCTCCCCCCCTAAATCGTCTTACGTAATAAATGAATGGCCCAAACGAGTAAAACCTCAAGCTGTAATATTTAATCATTGATGACACTTACAGAAAAGTCAATAAATTTCGCACAATAAAATAGAACTGGATGTATTTATCCAAAGCGCTTGTAAAATTGCATACACATAAATAAAGATAGTTATTAAGTATTTAAAAATATAAAACAAACAATACGATTCCTTCTCTTCTTTATGACGGCTAAGTACATTTTTATTTTATTTATTTCCGACCATTATATAATCTGACAGTAAAAGTTATGCAAATTTCATGACGCAAAACTCACGGAGTGTTCAGTGAGATAAACAAAGAAATATCTAACTCTTAGTCAAGATTGATTTAAAATTTAAACTGTCATTATTTTAATTAGAATAATGCAAATGAGACCACTAAAATCAACCATAAAATATTGGCCACACGCTGTTACTATAAAACCCGTCCGCTGCAGTCATTATGTAATCATTAATTTTAATTGTCTAAGCGTCCCAAAATCACAGCAGTGGGCCCAAATTTCAATTCACGCTTACTATTTATAGGTGGGCCCCTCTAAATCATCGATTGCATTGGTTTTCTACAGTGTTCGGTTTGACCCGAGTTTTGAGGAAAATTTCTTCAATATATTACGGTAATTAAAAAAAATGTTGAAATTTACAGCGTGACGGTTTTTGTGAGAAAAAAAACGCACATGAGAAAACGTACAAATTTGAGAAAAAGCATGAAGACAAAGAAAAAAATTCTAAAGTTCCTCGATATATTTCGTTATTTTATGGTGGTCACCGGAGAATTATTGTTGAATGCGTATTTGGAAGCGGAAATTGCCTGTTGGATTGTGTAGTAAGAAATTTTAATACGGATTAATTAATTCATTTATATCTATTCTGTTTACAGTTACCATCGCCTTGCACCGAGGTGGGTGGGATGGATTCATATGTCCTTCACTCCTGGGTACCTAGCTTGGTCGATCGATATAGGTTTTATCGAAAATGTCGGTAACTTGTCATCGCTCCCGAGCACGACTGCAGGCCGCTAACGAACAAACAACAGTTCACAACGACTAAGGATTAGCGGCCTGCAGTCGTGCTCGGGAGCGGTGACAAGTTACCGACATTTTCGATAAAACCTATATCGATCAACCATGCTAGGTACCCTGGACAGACTGACAGTCAGATTACTATCCACCCCTCACACCGGTTTCTTTCGCAGAACTTCCTCTCCTTCCTTTCCGTAAAGAGAGGCCAAAAAATGACAAAAGTTCTGAGGGGAACTGTTTTCCTCAGTTCAACAGTTTGTTAAGGTCGAAATAGCTGACTCGCAACTAGCGTTGCCAAAAGCAAAAAATCATGGTTTAATAACAATACATTTGAGATATTTATTTTGTTTCATTTACTTTTTATTTTAGTTTACATGAGGAAAAAAAATACCTCATGTCCTATGTCATCTCCGGGGATGCTGTGTTTAGGTTGTTTGTTTATTTTTAGGGAAAGGAATGGAGGGAAGTTATAGGAACGAAAAGGGTATTATTAGTGGAAGTTATGGGAACGAAAAGGGTATTAGTGGAAGTTATGGGAACGAAAAGGGTATTAGTGGGAAGTTATGGAAACTAAAAGGGTATTAGTGGAAAGTTATGGGAACGAAAAGGGTATTAGTGGGAAGTTATGGAAACTAAAAGGGTATTAATGGAAAGTTATGGGAACGAAAAGGGTATTAGTGGGAAGTTATGGAAACTAAAAGGGTATTAGTGGAAAGTTATGGGAACGAAAAGGGTATTAGTGGGAAGTTATGGAAACTAAAAGGGTATTAGTGGAAAGTTATGGGAACGAAAAGGGTATTAGTGGGAAGTTATGGAAACTAAAAGGGTATTAGTGGAAAGTTATGGGAACGAAAAGGGTATTAGTGGGAAGTTATGGAAACTAAAAGGGTATTAGTGGAAAGTTATAGGAACGAAAAGGGTATTAGTGGGAAGTTATGGGAACGAAAAGGATATTAGTGGAAATTTATCTGGGGGACAATGTGTCTTGGAGTAAATCCAACCCTCTCGATGAGTCGAGGCCTGGGTCGAGGGAGTCTGGCTGGAGAGGTCTAGGATAGATCTCCCTCCAACAGTCTCCCCCGATCTGTCCCGCCACGCAAACAGTGAGCAAACGCATTCGCCGCCAGAACCTAGACAAACCTCACCCCATGAACTCGGGCATCGTTGCTAAGAAGTCAACAAATGAAGCGAGCCACTGGAGGTGACCTGTGCAAGGGGTTTTGCTTAGCCAACTAATGGTTCCCGGGGCGGCGGTACGCATACTCGCCTCTCAAATTGAAAATACTATTCGTCATTGATTAATATTTTCCTGATGGTTTAAGGCTGGGTAATATTGTCCTGACCCTGCTAGGTACCCGGAAACCAGTAAAATGATTTAAAACAGAATTATGTGTTTACATTGTATTTATTTACATTACATATTATAGGTATGTTTTATTGTACGTTAAATACGTATCTTAAGCGGGTTAATTAATTGCCTGGAGGCAATTTCAACCAACCAACCCATTGGATAAAAACTAATTACAAAATCCATAAATACAGCCTGCAAAAGAGGCTTTTCATCTGACGTAACATTCTTGGAAATGAAAAGCAATTTCGGTTCTCAAAATGGGAGCAAATACACTGAAGAAAAAATACAATTATTGAATATAATTACGTTCGTCTTCAAATAAACTCGATGTTCACAAACTACGAGTGTTTTAACGACAGCGAAACGGTTCTCTTAGAAGTTTTTTCTAGAATCAAAATGATATCTACGACAGACTCTAATGACGAAAAACAAGTTTGAAACTTTTATTATCTGAAGTGACAATTTGCCCGTTTTTTCATTACTCTTTGAGACAACTTCCGTCTGGGATTTACGCTCATAATCACGCTGAGAAGATATAAAATAGGTTAATATAAAATTTAAAAATAACAAACTGATATTACAAATTGTGAAACAAATCACGATCAAAATCATCAGATTTTGATCGTAGGGGTGGGTTTCCTAGGTCGCAGCACTTTAATGGTTGAAGGCGTGAGACGGATGCTACAAAATGTCTGAAACGCTGTCTGAAGATAGAGAAAAAAGCTCAAATGTAACCACTATAGTCAAAAACATTATCTACGTTTATGGCAATCAAAAAAAAGGGGAATTTTAAGTGTATTGAAGTGAAAACTTCTCTAGCACCGTTGTGACTTGAAACTCGATGACACGAAAAAAAAGCTACACTAAAAAGAGACAAAAACATATATCTATAGGATTTAGTCTGCGAGAGAATGAGATAGTAAAATCGGTCTCCTCTTTGTTCGGTGCTTCGTAGCCTATCGATCTCCTCTTTGTGCGGTGATTCGTAGCCTTCCCACGCTTGTCTACTTTAGTTTTCTAAAGGTTTCACTTCTACCGCGTGTATTGCACACTCTGATTTTTTTTAAACCTTTGAGATGGTATTCGATTAAAAAAACATTTGAAAATTATCAAGAATTACATCAGGCATTATTTTGTACCATTATTTTTGTTACATCCTAAAACAGTGGAAATCTTTATTACGTTGGGCGACGTTATAAGGCGGGACAAGGATGGGGCTGTAGGATTTATTAATTTTTCATGTGAATGCCGCACAAGAGTCCCAACGGTTCCTAACCGTCTGAAGCCAGTGAGATTATAACATCCCCAATTGGGGTATGTTGTAAGCCTGAAAGTAGTAGGGAGGGGTAAGAGATGGGAAAGAGGAAGGTAGAAAAAGTATCTAGCTATTCATTTCCTTTTCAAGCAACGTTTTAATTATGAATAATATTCTATCACCAGGACGATAATGAGAGTACATATCTTCCACTCTTATTTGAGGCTCCGCAACCGGGCTCGAAAAGAAGAAGATGGAGAGATACGAAATTACAAATTTTAGAGGAGAGCGCTAACATTTACAGCGACAAAATCGATGTGAAAATGTTTAATAAAACACGACTAGTTTAAAATAGAGGAAAATCTGGCGGGCATTGTCTTAAACAGCATTTATAGAAACTCTGAATTTTTTCATACATATAACTAGTAAAATGACTGTAACAAACGTGTTAATAATAAAATTTTTGGAGCATACTTTGCGATTTTTTTCTATCGAGAGAATTTTATATAATTTGCGTTTCGGCGCGACGAATGTCTAGATATTATCTTCAAAAATAACATATATTTTTTTAAGAGCTCTAAAACTTCAAATGTTTAAGGGAAATTCGGGTTGCGGGCCTTTAAAATAAATTAATTGATTTGAAGCTGCGACATCCGGATTAATAGTCAGGAACCTTACCCCTCTAACACAGAGGAATGGATTTGTTAATGCAAGTATTGAAGTGGCCCGGATTAGAAGAGCTAGGGAAGATGATTGCGGTAGCGTATTCCACATGCGTGCCGATTTACATAAGAACGAGTCTCAAAAGCGTTTGGTTTTGGTGTTTACACCCTCCTAAAGCCTTATTCAATATTCAGCCTACTTCATCCTCTCCCTTAAAATGACCCTGCCAACGCACAGAATCCCCAGAGAGGACATACACGAAGGGAGGCAACGAAAAAGGGTGAGAGCACGTTCCTATTTAAATCCAGATTGAAAAAAACAGTGGCCAGCAGAAGGGTGATACTGGAACTACCTATAACAAAGGGCCTATATAAAATAAAAATTTAACCATAACAGCAGCTGAATGAGATTTTGATTGTGTAGAGTGGATTGATACATTTGTGTAAAGACTGACTAGCGAAGGACCTTGATTTTGTGTTACTATCACTGCCTGAAATGGTAAAAAACACATGTTGCATAGAAAGGAAAGGACTCACCAAAAGGATGAAAGAACTTGTAGGCTGGCAACGCACTCGTCTGCTTTCTCTCCCATCCAACAGGCACAAAACAGCAATAGGCGTAAATTTCGTTATTTTGATAGTACACAGCGGAGTTATTTTAATAGCGGTTTACCGATAGCGGAGCACAATGGCTATATGTTGCGGCGGAAGTTTATTACAGACTGGGTAAGAATTGACAGATAGGCAATAGGGATAGTAGGAAAAAAAATTGCAACAATATTAATACCAATCCCAAGCAGTGACAGTATGTATGCGTGCTGTGTAGGTATGTGTATGTGTAGGTATGTGTATGGGCGTAACCAGCAGCAATGTGTATGCCAAGTGTCAAAAGAGTCGGAATAACAGAAAAAGTGTATTTTTTGCTCGGTTATATCAGTTGATTTTAAGCTAGGCTTGGGTATGTCGAGGTTAACGCGGCTTCGAACGTAATCCGTATATATGTAGGTCGCAAGCCTAGATATCAAAATATTGAAATATAAGAGATGTGCTATACGCAGATTTTACTGGGTGGGACTGTGCTTCCTGGTGCCGATATTGTTAACCAATTAACGAATAAACTAAACGAACGTTAAACTAAATTAAAGTATTTTTTCCGCAATCAAACTATATTGTTAACCAATACTACTGCACACCTTCAAAAAAATTAACTAAACGAACATTTTTTTTCCGTATACAAACTATTCCTATTAGGCAGTAATCTGCCGACAGACGGGCGGGCATCATAGCATCACAGCATATCTCTATTGTATTTCAATATCTTTGCTAGATACGAGGAATTGCTTGGAGGTTAGGACTTGAAAGAGGCGAGTACTCGTATGATGAAATTGAACAAACTTTAAACATTTCTTCTTTAGAAAAACGGAGAAAGGACTCTGATCTAATTTGCAAGTTCAAAATTTGTTACAACTTATCCAGCTCAACATCCGTTCCCGTAGACTCCGAAATAATGAATTGCTGTTCCTCAATCAACATTCTACTAATTACGGATATCATTCTCCTTTATCCAGAATGTCGAGACTTGTCAAAGCAAACCAAAGCATTGAATTTTTTGGTGTAAGCCTAAATGACTTTCGCAGTCGATACGCAATGTGTAATTTTAAAGCCTTTTAAATCCATCTTCAAGCTACTTTATTATTTTTTTTTACATTAACTCAACACAGGAGGCCCTGAGGAAAATGATTTCCCTCAGGGCCATGTGATCTGAGATGCTGTGTGGAGGGTCTTTTTGAGGAGAGGAAGGAATGAACATTGGTCTTGAAGAGACCCATGTTGTAGGAAGGAGGAAACACAGAGGCCGGCAAATCATTCCACAGCCGAGCTGTTGAATACAAGAACGAGTCGGAGAAACGACCTGTTCTCATGTGACAAATGTCAACCGTGTACAAATGTTAGGCACGCGTTTGGCGTGTTTCCCGACTATGCACCGGTGCCGAAGGGATCAATGATGCTAGTTCCTCGGAGCATCTTCCATTGTAATACCGGTAGAACAAGGATAGCATTCCCACCCGACGCCAGTGCTCTAAAGATTGCAATCCGTCTGTGAAGATGGGAGAATCTATCAAACGGATCGCCCGTTTCTGCCCAGAGTCGAGGGTATTTTTCAGGTATTTTGGAGCTCCAGACCAGAGGTGGCTGCCAAATTCAACCGTGGGGCGCACTTGTGATTTGTACAGGGTTAGCAGTTGTGTACTATTAAAGTATCTGCGGGCCCTGTACAGTACGCCCAGCTTTTGGGAGGCTAATTTTACTCTGGCTTCGATGGAGCCCGCATACCTGAGCGATCACTTAGGGTTACACCAGTTACTTATAGTTATCTTCTATAATATGTACTTTTATATTATATATATTTTATCAATGCTCTTCTTCTATACATAAGTACTCTCCTTTCATTTTTATCTCTTTTTTTATTCGTGTTATCGTTATATTGTTAATGCACTATTTGTCCGTAAATAAATAAATAAATAAATATCATATATCACCTGTTTCTTTTTTCTATGCAAAACGAAACTACTGTCTACGTGAGTGCTATATCTATGCTCTCTGCTGTCATTGGGATATAAATATAATAAATATGCAGCGTAATTTTGTGTACCATACCAGGCAAAGTATTTTTTCCGCAATCAAACTATATTGTTAACCAATACTACTGCACACCTTCAAAAAAATTAACTAAATGAACATTTTTTTTCCGTATACAAACTATTCCTATTAGGCAGTAATCTGCCGACAGACGGGCGGACATCATAGCATCACAGCATATCTCTATTGTATTTCAATATCTTTGCTAGATACGAGGTATTGCTTGGAGGTGAGGACTTGAAAGAGGCGAGTACTCGTATGATGAAATTGAACAAACTTTAAACATTTCTTCTTTAGAAAAACGGAGAAAGGACTCTGATCTAATTTGCAAGTTCAAAATTTGTTACAACTTATCCAGCTCAACATCCGTTCCCGTAGACTCCGAAATAATGAATTGCTGTTCCTCAATCAACATTCTACTAATTAGGGATATCATTCTCCTTTATCCAGAATGTCGAGACTTGTCAAAGCAAACCAAAGCATTGAATTTTTTGGTGTAAGCCTAAATGACTTTCGGCAGTCGATAGACACGCAATGTGTAATTTTAAAGTCTTTTAAATCCATCTTCAAGCTACTTTTTTATTTTTTTTAACATTAACTCCACACAGGAGGCCCTGAGGAAAATGATTTCCCTCAGGGCCATATGATCTGGGATGCTGTGTGGAGGGTCTTTTTGAGGAGAGGAAGGAATGAACATTGGTCTTGAAGAGACCCATGTTGTAGGAAGGAGGAAACACAGAGGCCGGCAAATCATTCCACAGCCGAGCTGTTGAACACAAGAACGAGTCGAAGAAACGACCTGTTCTCATGTGACAAATGTCAACCGTGTACAAATGTTAGGCACGCGTTTGGCGTGTTTCCCGACTATGCACCGGTGCCGAAGGGATCAATGATGCTAGTTCCTCGGAGCATCTTCCATTGTAATACCGGTAGAACAAGGATAGCATTCCCACCCGACGCCTGTGCTCTAAAGATTGCAATCCGTCTGTTAAGATGGGAGAATCTATCAAACGGATCGCCCGTTTCTGCACAGAGTCGAGGGTATTTTTCAGGTATTTTGGAGCTCCAGACCAGAGGTGGCTGCCAAATTCAACCGTGGTGCGCACTTGTGATTTATACAGGGTTAGCAATTGTGTACTATTAAAGTATCTGCGTGCCCTGTACAGTACGCCCAGTTTCTGGGAGGCTAAATTTACTCTGGCTTCGATGGAGCCCCCATACCTGAGCTGGTCACTTAGGGTTACACCAGTTACTTGTAGTTATCTTCTATACTCTCCTTTAATTTTTATCTCTTTTTTTATTCGTGTTATTGTTATATTGTTAATGCACTATTTGTCCGTAAATAAATAAATAAATAAATATCATATATCACCTGTATTACACGGATTGTTTATGATTTTAATAGAGGAGCGCGTTTCTTTTTTCTATTCAAAACGAAACTACTGTCTACGTGAGTGCTATATCTATGCTCTCTGCTGTCATTGGGATATAAATATAATAAATATGCAGCGTAATTTTGTGTACCATACCAGGCTTATGACTGGTAGAATTATACTGCAGGGTGCTTTGTCCAGAGAGCGCGGGGGAGTACAAATGTTATTATTGTAAAATTAATTATGCCGCAACTTGCCCGGCTCTCCCTCGTCTATATTGGAAAAGTTCTGCTTTGAAAATTTCGAGAGCTACTTCAGAGATGTCAGTTTATGTTCTGTAGGGACTTGCCAATTTTTACAACAAAAGAAAATACAATGTTATTTTAGCCAACCCCATAATTACTTTATTAAAATTGCCCCAACTTGCTGTTACAAGATTATTTCTTTATGGAGAAGTGCACAGCGAATAATATTTCGTTTAATCGTTGTTTATTTTTTGGTAACTAAGCCGTGTTGCGCCACCTCCTTCGTTATCGTGTAATCACACATTTACCCTGTAACGGACACTGTAATACTGTCCGAATCGTTGACTGAAAAAGGCGGTAGCGCAACACGGCATAGTAATGCAAAAATAAATTACGATAAAACTTTTGAAAGTGAAAATCTATATTAATCTAATCCTCTATATAACGTTTGTTTATAAAGATTTGTTTAAAATTTTAAAAATCTTTTTTCTAACTAAAATTACTGAAAACTAAAAAATACATAAAAACAAACAAATGTTTTATTGGACAAATGTATTATAAACATTGTCGTCTCCTCATTTTTTTGTCATTTCATGTAAAAATAATTAATTAAAAAATTGACAAAGTATCATTTTTTTTTCAAATTGACGTCGGAAACTTTGGTTTTTAAAAAAGGCAAATTATTTTGTGGTTAACTTTTAAAATGGACTATAAAGCGTAGTATTTTCGTAGCGTAGTAGAAAGTAAGAGCGACATAACGATTGCCCAACATTTGTACACGGTTGACATGTGTCACATGAGAACGGGTCGTTTCTTCGACTCGTTCTTGTGTTCAACAGCTCGGCTGTGGAATGATTTGCCGGCCTCTGTGTTTCCTCCTTCCTACAACATGGGTCTCTTCAAGACCAATGTTCATTCCTTCCTCTCCTCAAAAAGACCCTCCACACAGCATCCCAGATTAATCATCCTAGAAAATAATTTCCCTCCTCCTGTGTGGAGTTCATGTAAAAAAATATATTTCTACGAGATCTTTATGGGCTTTTTTTAATATTTCTATTTTTGAGAGTGATATTTCATGGTGGAATTCCATTATAATATATTATAATAAAACGAATATAAAACTTTATTCCACTTAATTTTATTGGACCGTAACCGGTTTCAGCTCGTCAAAGCCATCTTCAGACTGGTACAAATATTTCCTAGTCTACGGTTTATATACACAACATATTGGGGAGGGGGAGGGGGGTGGTCTACAAGGATTTTAATCAATTACAATAATTATATTTGTTGCTAAGTCATTTTAGACTATCGAATTTCTAGGTTATTCCAGTAAGCTAATTACATTGGGTTTGCAGCTCACTTCAATGATGATTAGGGAAAAACCTTACAAGTAATATGAGTTACTAATGACCATAATGACAATATAACTAATGACCATAATGACAATATAACAATATGACTAATGACAATATAATTAGGTCATTAGTAACTCATATTACTTGTAAGGTTTTTCCCTAATCATCATTGAAGTGAGCTGCAAACCCAATGTAATTAGCTTACTGGAATAACCTAGAAATTCGATAGTCTAAAATGACTTAGCAACAAATATAATTATTGTAATTGATTAAAATCCTTGTAGACCACCCCCCTCCCCCTCCCCAATATGTTGTGTATATAAACCGTAGACTAGGAAATATTTGTACCAGTCTGAAGATGGCTTTGACGAGCTGAAACCGGTTACGGTCCAATAAAATTAAGTGGAATAAAGTTTTATATTCGTTTTATTATAATATATCTTTATGGGCATTTCCCGAAAACGAACAAACTAGTCTGAGGGTTTAAAACAGTTTTCCAATCTCTTGGTAACCTCTACCGTAAGTCAGTCTAATCGTATCTAATAAAAATATACGAAATAAAATTGCGAGCTTCGGTAATATTGAAAAATCCGTAAAGATACTTGTGAGGCTATTCATACCGACAAAAATCAACGTCTATTTCATTTTGCTAATCAAATTTTTGAAGTCATTCAGGAACGGCTTAAATTTTCAATAACATCGCGAACCTACCCAACCGTTACAAAATAACTTGAAGCCAATATCCAATCAGGGGGAGTTTGTAAAGAAAGTGAATTCCTCCAAGAGCCACTGATAGAATAAGGGTGTATTGGGTGCTGCCGCTTTTGCCCACACGCCCATGCCTTTAATTTAGTTGATAAAAGCTTGGAATCATCGGTGATGATTGGGTGATTTAAAAGTTAATAAAATACATAGAAATTAACCCATTTAATCACAGCAGACCATATTTGTCCCAACTCATATAAAATAACAATTGTTTATTTATCCCAGCTCATCTAGGAAAATAAAATCGAAACTTAAATGGAATATGAACATATATGTAAAAGTGTACCTCTATCTGGAACAATACTCAGATGACTCAGATGACCACCAAATCAATGTATAAGTTAACCCGTCCAACACAGGAGACCATATTTGACCCAGCTTACATAGGTCTCATAGAAATCGTTGTGTCTCCCTTACTATCATAGTGAGAATTACGATCTAAACGGTACTGGAAAGAGAAAACAGCTCGCTATATATTCTAATCTCAAAGTTAACCACAAAATAATTGAAATACACACTTTTATGATACCAAAGTTTCCGACCGCAATTTGAAAAAAAATTATGAAACTTCGTGAATTTTTTAAGAATTATTTTTACATTAAACGACAAAAAAGTGAGGTGAGTATAACGTTTATAATTATTTATTTTTCTAAAAAAATAAGTGTGTATTCGGGGACGCCCGAGGAAGACATGGCACGACCAAGTGAATCAGATACTTGAGTCGGGCCATGTGAAGAGTCGGAATAATAGAAGAGCATGTATGAGACGATGTATGAATGTGAACGAGGCAAGGAGTGTGTGCCAAGATCGAGTTGTTTGGCGGTCCGTCCTCTCTGCCTACCTCTGCGGGGAAACGGCGTGATGGTTAGTTAGTTAGTATTCTTATTTTTTTTCCGAGGCGGCAAAAGTTCTCCCTCAACCAGCCCCAGGTGGGCAAAAGTATCCGCCGCCAAGATCCAGACAAACCTCACCCCATGGAGCCGGGCACCACAGAAAGTCACCAAATGTAGCGAACACTTGGGGTGACCTATGACCTAACACGCGTACCCGACTCCCCAATTGTTTAATATCATTAATATTTTCGTTATTTGTTTTTGGGGTGTTACGCCGTGTTTCCTTGCCTCCTTCTTTAGCCAACGTTTCGGACAGCGTTACAGTGTCCATCATCAAGGCAGATGTGTGAACGCCGTCCGAAACGTTGGCTAAAGAAGGAGGTAGCTCAACACGGCATAACACCCCAAAAACAAATATCGAAATGCTTTTGGCCGTGAAAATCTAAAAACCTATCATTATTGATATTATTAAAATAATCAAAATTATAAGTAAACCAAACAAAGTTTTTTTCCTTTATATCATTATGGTTAATGCAAAAAATACAATATTATTTTAAAACACGCTTTTCTTGAAGATAAAAACAAATTAATATTTCTTTGCAATATTGAACCAATATTCCTGGCTCTTCATTAAATGTGGAATTATAAAATTTCGGGTTTATTTTTGTGTTCCCGCTTTCGGGTAAACATTCCCGTTATTAATTCGCGAGCGCCGCTCGTAAACTCTCAATTTAGCGAGAAATCTTGTGCTTACAAGTCATTAGAGTTTAATAATCGTGAGGTATGGAATAACAGGATGGGGGGAACACGGGAAGCATTGTCTAGGCGCAATTACACTGAATTATAGTCGAATAACAGTCAAATATATCAGAATAACAACAGTCGGATATCACGGCATAATAAATATTTAATATTTTATCACGACATTATTGTAAACACAGTACCAAACAAGGTAGCATTGGGAGACCTGCCATGATTAAACGAGAGTTTTAACCCTTCAAATATCGGGATTATTTTATCAGAAGGACAAATTTTTCCGCTTCACAATAAAATGCGAATAAACGGAATACTTCTAAACGCATCCGAAAACTAAAAACTGTTTTTGAAAGGCGATAAAATACGCTTTCAAATTTAACCAATGAGACTATGGAATACGAAGGTGGGAAAGTGCCTGGCAATTCAGATATGGTCACCAAAACACGGCCAAATCCATTTTAGCAACGTTTCAATTCTGAATGGTGGTCTTACACCGATGCGATAGTGAGAGTATCTTCCATACTTATTTATATAGGTATATAAAAGGCAATGTGCATATAAGTGTGCCGTATTGACTATATTACATTTTAAAGTTTGTTCTTATTAAGTAGTACCGTGAGTGTTTAGAGAGGTTTTTAATGGTAGAATATTTTATTATTATTATATTACACATCATTTGATTACATCTCGAATATATGTTAAATTTAATGAAAGTGCATGTTAATTCTCTACAACTTTGTATAATCCTACAACCTCTGACCGATCGAAACCAAATTTTGAATTCCTCGAACTTTGAACGGACCATGAACAAAAGAAAAGCACCCCTTTGATATCCGATGAACAGAGTTTAGGTCCAAACTCAAAACCTACCTTTTTGGACTCTCATACCCTTAATTTAAATATTTAAATATACCTGTCTGAGAGTATCATACTTGCATTGCCTATGATATGTCTTAATCACATTTGGGAAGATCAAATCCTTATAGGTATTACTGCACCACCCACCATTAAATGTTGCTTTTGCTTTCCAAAATACACTCATCAAAGAATACATTACATATTAATATTAAAATATTTTTCAGGATTAAATAACATATGTTCACAATTAAGTCCTCTGCGTGCGCTAAATTTTTTTAAATGGACAATATACAGTGTTAATTTCAAGCGACCTCGCAGGTAAGTATAGTCCTGTTATCATTAATTTTTAGGCAGCATCGCGTTCAGTGGTAAAAATATTGTACATATATTTTCGTATTGGTGATCGATGAACCGGTGTATGCAATTTTTAGCCATAAATTGTTTGTCTAGCTTGTAAATTTTTTAGATTTTAGAAATTTATTGTATGTTTGTACAGCGCTCTTGAGGTGATTTTTCACAAAAACGGCCCTATATAAAACATCCAAGTATTATTATTATTATCCCAACCCCACCCCTTAGGAAATTTGTACTCTATTGAATGCCATTCACTGAATATTTTTTATTGATGTACGCCACAACATTTATTAATTAATTATTAAGAAAAACCGGTAGCAAATCTAGAATAACTTTCACTACCTGAAGAGCTGGTGTTCTTCACGTCAAGATTTTTTTTTTTTTTTTTTTTTTTTTTTTTTTTTTTTTTTTTTTTTTTTATTTCATACAATTTTTGAAAATACACTTTTATGTTTTTTTTCTTGATTACCATACTAGGCTAATGCCTGTGTTAAGGTAATCATACATGATATAAGTTATACAGTGTATGAACTAGAACAAAATATAGGTTTGAAATAGAAATTATAAGATATTAGAAACAAGAGAAAGAAAAAAGACGAAATTATCGACCTTATACCTTTTTTATGTGAGTACCGCACAAGACTTCCAATTTCTCCCAATTTTCTGGAGCCAGTGAGACTATGGCATCCCCAATTGGGGTAAGTAGTGAGAAGGGGGAAAGAGATGGGTAAGACGAAGGTAGGGAAGTATTTGGCTATTCAGATCTGGTCACCAAAAAAGGCTAATAAGGTCGTTCACCAGGGCGATACTGAAAGAATCTATTAGGAACGTGCTGCAAATTTACGAAGTCTGAAGAGATTAACTATTGCACCATTTCGCTCCCAAGTACATTTCTTCGAGGCAAAATCGGGGAACCGGCTAAAGGACGCGGACTTCGAGCATCGTCTGCGGTTGGGCCGATAGCTATACGCATTCTCATTGGGACTGCCCGGTGGTCTATGGGATACTTTCTCTGGCTTTTATTAATATATTTTATTTATTTCCGCTACTATAGTAATTACTTACATTATAACATAATCATATAACTGTTTTTCCCTCATTACTTATTTTATTTACAGAAGGGTTCTTCGACTGGTCATAGCCGTTATTTTTATTTTTCTTTTTCTTTTACTAACACTATTATCTCTTTTTGATGTTACCTATTTCAGAAGAATTATTCTACGGGCTGCTACTTCTATTTATCTTTTGTATAATGTAAATGTAAGTAATTGCATACTGCTTACTAACCCCGTATGCATGGATATTGGAGGGTCTAGAGTCGTTCAAATAAATGTAGCTTCGTTCAAAAAAAGTAGAGTCTTGACGTGTGCGGTGAAGGAGGAAACCATATGTTTCCTTATAACGCCGTTGGGAAAGTGGTGGGTCCCCTCCAATGCACCATTTCATTTGACGGCCTCCGTGGTCGAAAAGTAAAGTTCTCGACTATCAATACGAACGTCGCGGGTTAGAATCCCAGCGTGGGCAAGTAAAGTTTATTCAATTGATTTGTGTTACAGCACAATTTATTCATTAAAAATAATATATAGCATATTTGCGGCACGTTCCAGAATGAAAGATATACTCAGTATCGCTCTGGTGGTAAGATCACCATTCAGAATTGAAACGTTACTTGAAATGGCTTTTGTCATGTTTGGTGACCAGTTTTAAATATTTCTCTTTAAACCTTTTCCCCTCTCCACTACATTCAGCCCCACGACATACGCCAATTGGGGATGCCGTAATCTCACTGGCTCCAGACGGAAGCAGTTGGAACTTCCAAACAACTCTGTCTTTTTTTGTTGTTTGTTTTTGGGGTATTATACCGTGTTACGCTACCTCCTCCTTTAGCCAACGTTTCGGACAGCGTTACAGTGTCCATCATCAGGGCAGATGTGTAAATGTTAGTGGTGAAATGTGTGCTTAAGTACTTCGAAGCAATACCGTGTTGCCAGCTTCACTCCACTGCGAGCTGGAATTACAGTATACTTGAAGACGGTTTTCTGCATTTAGCTTTGGTGTAGACGTCAATTATTACTATTGAGCTTAGCTCCGTCGTCTCTATTAATGTTAATAGGATTTTTATGAATTTCAATTGCCTCTGTAATTAGGCGTGCTCTATAAGTTTTGGGTCTTCCCAGGACTTCAGGAACAAATCCAAAGTAATGGCCGGTTTCAATTAAATGCTCGGCGATTGCCGATTTGTCAGGGTGGCCAAGTTTACACGCTCGAAAGTGTTCCGATATCCTTTTGGAGATCGTCCGTTCTGTCTGGCCCACATAGACCTTATCATATCCGGAACAGCTGAGTTTATATACTCCATCTGTTTCCAGAGGAAACTAAGTCTTTGCAGACATCAGTAACTCTGTCTTTGCACAAGCTCCTTATTCATAAATCTTTTCTGTTACACTTAATAAACCTTAAATAAAATATATAATTCTTACTCGGTAATAAGAAATTATCTGTTTAAAAGTACTTTCTTTTGGATAATGTATGAGTACCCATTTATTATTCTGTTACATTTTCTGTCATCGAATTAATTTAAAAAAAAAATAATATCGTAAAATTAATTCGGTAGGTATTTAAAAAGAGGCCATCTTTTGCCATGTCTGTAAACAAAAGTTGAATTTAATAATTCTTTGAATAACTGCCGAATTATGCAAATTCCACCCGGAAAGCAGAAGTAATAAAGGCTAAACGAAAACAGAGAGCGAAAAGCGGTCCAAAGAAAATGGGGAAAGGCGAAAATCAATCTAATTATTTTAGCGGTTAGTCTAAATATTGGTTTTAATTATACCAACTCTAGGGTTGTTAGGTAAACATTTAGTAATTTTATAAAAGTTTTCGTTTCCAATTGTCTTCGGAGCTTTTGGGGGATGAGGGTTGTTGGGAGATCTGGAGGGGTGTTTTATCATGGATGAATTTTAATTCAAGGGTTGAAGTTGTTTCGTATAGTGAGGATGATTATAAATGTGTTGCTTTTTTGTTTAGTGAATAGCGCTTTGGAAAGTTGAAAGCTGTGTTGTCAGTTTTGTAATCACTTGAAAATGCTTGAAAAATCTAAATCTTCTATTTCGGGCGGACACCGGGCGGCGTATTTGCAAAACCTATACCGATTCAGTCGCTTTACATTTTCAATATCAAAATTTAAATAATTAGAAATAAAATTATTAATTTCTAATATACACATTGGAAAGATTATTTTATCTAGATTTTATAACAATTCTTGTTTTTGCAATGTGATAAAAAAGAACTAATCTAGAGGTATCTCGATCTATAATGTTTTTAAATATTAGTTTAACTGCTAAAAACTAAGATAAGACGCCATATTGTTGTTTTTTTAATTGCTCGATAATCTTTTTTCTATTGCTCAATTTTCTTTCAATTGCTCGATAAGATAAAAGAGCTGAACTAGGGCGAAGCATGTAGTAGTAGCTATTAGGGTAGTTATAAACCAAAGTAACAGTTGAAAGATGACGTGTCACATTTATAAATCGTTGAAATCAACGAAAACCAAGCAGTTTATTATCAGAGTCGTCTTACCAGAACGCGTAACATACAAGTCCAATACGGCTGATGGCAACAATAATAATAAAAAGGAAAGCGATCGACAAACGAGGCCCGATAAAAGCAGTTCCAATTAATATTTAAACCGGGTTGAGGAGACAGAGGGGAGGGCCGGATTTTCAACCGTAGTCTAATAAATAAGTTGACTTTATTAATTAAGTTAATCAATGAGGAAAGTTTGACGTTCGGGGCGGAGAGAGTTTGAAATTTGAGTTTGGAAACAAAACGTGTTACGTAAAATCAAATGACATAATTCAAACAAGATTACCTACTACTGCGGTAAAAATGTAACAAAATAAACAATGTTTTTATATTTTTTAAATAAATAAAAAAGTTTTATTTTTTGCGACAATGATGTTGGTGTGCAGTTTTAACTATACTTAACGTAGTTAGTTGATACATCGATTTCCCAATTAGGGTATGTTGTGAGGTTAAAGGGATTGGTGAGAGGAAGGACATAGGTTAGATGAAGGTTGGTAAGTAGCTATTCTACTATTTAGATCTGGTCACCAAACACGGCTAAAGCCATTTCAAGCAACACTTCAATTAATAGTGCAACGGAATAGTGTTTTATATGGGCGATAGTAAAGGTTCAGAATAATAATTGTACACAGTCGAGAATAAAAACACATTGAAATAATATTTTGACGTGTACAAAAACACAAAAAAAAATTATAAATTATCAATTTTGTGGAACAAAAATACATATACATTTGCATACAGAATTCGGAATGAATTAACCAATTTATAAGGCAGTAGTCTAGTTAAAATATAAAGCAGACTTTGTCAAGACTGAATTACTACCAACAGGTTGTAACCTACTTTCCTTGAATACTTTACATTTTTTAAATTTAAAAAGATGTTAATTTTACGATAATCACTATTCAGATGCCTAGTTGAAAAAGTGGTTATGTGAAATTGCCTCGATGGAAAAAAAATCGCAAAGCATGTTCTAAAAATTATTAAAAAAACATCTGATTCTTTTTCATTTCTTTTTTCTTCAAATCCTAACAAAAAAAATATGACTGTAACTATACAAAACCCACTGATTTTTCATGTTTTATGCAGGACAAAAACATTAAAAACGTCACCGGAGACCAAAATTTCATTTACATTTTTTACTTCAAATAATGTTAGGAGAATTACAGGTAAGTAAATTATCTATTTTTCGTCATGCCGTATGTACGAAAAAAATCAGTGTATATTTATTATATTAAAATAGATATTTGCTCTATTTTAAACAAGTTGTGTTTTATGAAATACTATCAGACCCGGCCACACTTTGCTGTGGCTAACGAAACACAACGCCATTACCCAACCTTTATAAAATCCACACCACCCGCTGCCAGCCGCCAGCCGCCCGCTGCCTGAATTGAATATATGAATTTTTCGGCTTTTCTCTACTATAATAAGCATGTATTATACATACAAACCTTCCACTTGAATTACTCTATCTATTGGTGAAAACCGCATGAAAATCCGTTGCGTAGTTTAAAATATCTATGCGCACATACATTTTGAGCGACTTCATTTTATACTTTGTAATAATTTTTACAGCGATTACGCCAATTAATTATAATCGCTTTTTAATATTAGCGGACTCCCTCTAACATTCGTTTAGTTCCCTGTTCCCTTTCAAACCATATTCAGTAATCCACTTCTTTTTCAACGCTTATAACGGAGTCTGAAACTAGTGTCATGAACCAATCTAGTGTATTTCTACATCGATGGCATCATCTATTTACAAACACAAAACTTATCTTTCGTCCATTAGGTATTGTGTTCAGATATGTTTATGTCAAATATTAGCAAAGTTTAGGGTGAGTTTCATCCGTATCACGCATGCTCACACATGTACATAATACACACACAGGACAGATCATTTCAAAGGACTCAGGACATCATTAAAGTAGTTGAATCATCTAGAACTGGTGCCACCATTTAATGCTGGAATAATTATCAGCAATGAAATAGATAAGGTGTTATAACAATGGGTGGAAAGGATTTTGCAAAGTGTGTTTTGATGTTTGAAATTAAATAATGTTGACGTATTTATACGAATAAAGTTTTAAAGCGTACATGCTTTTGATATATTTTTAGGAATCATTGAATATTATTTTCAAAGTGTAGAAGTGTTCTACACTTTTACAACAAACATACCCGTAAAAGGTTGCTTTATTGAAAAACTCTTTGTTTATATATACATTTCGATTATTATAAGCAATAATTATCAGCCTGAAACACTCATCCACATTGAAAAATCTTCCGAGAAAAAATACATGACGCCAACGGGACATGAACCCGTGCCCTTCTGATTGCCGGTCAGCTGCTCTCCCAATTGAGCTATGGCGGCTTATCTTATACCCGCCAAATGATTCAATATATACTAGTGTTTCATTCAACAATTACTACTTATTATATTTTTTTCCCACCTGAAAACAACCAACTTTATTTTTGCGAGAGAGACACTGTTAGTGTTAAATCCCTCGCTAGGTGGCGTCGAGACAAATCATGTCTTCATTTATTGGGGAAATACTTAAACTTGTCAAATATTAATTATTATTTTTAATTGTTAAACTAACGTTTAAGACAAGATTTTTATGCATAGCACAAAGGGTGACAATTATTACAAGCAATAATTATCAGCCTGAAACACTCATCCACATTGAAAAATCTTCCGAGAAAAAATACATGACGCCAACGGGACGTTATATTATCATGTATTTTTTCTCGGAAGATTTTTCAATGTGGATGAGTGTTTCAGGCTGATAATCATTGCTTATAATAATTGTTACCCTTTGTGCTACGCATAAAAATCTTGTCTTAAACGTTAGTTTAACAATTAAAAATAATAATATACATTTCGAATGAGCATTTTATAAGATACTTTTTTTGGTTCCTTATACCGAGACCGAACTTTCGGTTTCGGTTTCGGCCGACATCCAGCCGAAACTGAATTTGGGAGGTTTCGTTCTGCGATCGGACATGTTCGGTGCACTGAACTGTGAGCCACAAAGTGTCATTTTGCTGGGTCCGTGCTCATAATCGTGTCAGGACTTAATTCACTTGTTTGTGTTCGCTCCGCGAACTTTGCGGTAGTTTGGTTTATTTGTTTATACTTAACATTATTTCGAAATAGGTAAGTTTTATTTCACTATTGAAATGATTTAGTTCATGATAGGCCCTGAGGAAAATAATTTCACTGTGGGCCTATGCCTATATCATCTTGCTGCTGTGTGGAGGGTTTTTTTAGAGAAGGGGAGGAGATGAGAGTTCTGGGAAGGAAAAGGGGTGGGTAGGAATCTTGGATTCAGTGTGTCCTGGACATCCACCTTCAAGACCTAGACAAACCTCATCCCATGAACCCGGGCACACCTGCTAAATCACCAAACGTAGCGAACCACTTGGCGTGACATTTGGCAGAGGTGTTGGTTATCCAATAAAGTTTCCTGGGGCGGCGGTACCCATTCCCGCCTCCCAAATTATTTTTCTCTTAAGATGAAAGAGTATTTTGTTTACTACCTTTTATTTTGTTATTTTTTAATAATATTTAAATAGGTTTTTTTTAATATTATTTACGAAGCGATTTACGATTACGATTTCAAAAAGCATAAATAATTTATTTGAAATATGGAGTGATAATTACGTTGTGTTTATTTTTAGTTCAAATATCATAGACTGAATGATTAACCTATTACGATTTTAAAATGAAGACTGATTGATTAAGATTGACTCTTTTTTTTCCACGAAAACATGACCTTATATGGATGTTTCGGTTTCGGCCGAACCTGAGACAGAAGCCGAAACTCAGTTTCGGTTTCTGTTTCCGCCGTAAAAACTAATTTCGATCGGACACTAGTTCCTTGACAACTCAGAATCAACTCAACTCAATACTTATTTGAAAAGTCATTAAAAGCTATGAAAAAATAATTTTAATTTTTTTTTGTATAAAGTAAACTCGTTTCATCACTTTTAAAGACTTTAAGGAGGTGTTAAGTTGAATTTATTCTTAAATAATAATAATATTTGGATGACTTGTATAGCGCCGTTTTTGTGAAAACCTCAAGGGCGCTGTACAAACTTATAATACATGTCTACAATCTTAATTCTAACTACAAACTAGAGAAACCATTATAACAACTAACGGAAAAATTGCACCCACCGATTAATCGATCACCGGATACGAAACTATATGTACAATGATTTGACAAATTAACGCGATGCTGCGTACAAATGTACTGTACAGGTAGAAAATATACAGGACCACACTTACCTGGGAGGTCACTAGAAATTAACACTGTTATTGTTTATTTAGAGAAATTTAGGTACACTTCGCACGCAGAGGACATAATTCGGAACTGTAATATGTAATATTATGTTGCTCAATGAGCGCATTTTGAATTTAGTTGTCCGATCACCCTTTTTTGTACAGTTTCCATATTTGGGAGGCGGGTATGGCTACCGCCGCACCAGGAACCATTTATTAGATTACCAACACCTCTGCCATATGTCATCCCAGGTGATTCGTAATGTTTGGTGACTTAACGGGAATACCAGGGTTCGTGGGGTGAGATTTGTCCGGATCTTGGCGGGGGATGCGTATGTCCAAATATACGATATTATGTTAATAAATCTAGTTAGGTGGTAAATAACGCTTTTTCGAAAATGGAAAAAGCGCGGACCCTTGAAAAATCACAAAATCTGACATTTCTCTTTCAAGATTAACCCTAAGAATTTAAAAATGAAATACAGAATACAAATAATTTTATGGTAAGAAAATATTATATCATAAGAAAGAACTTTATCGCTTTTCTGAATTCTTGACATATCAGTTCCAATTTCTATAAAAACAAATGCTTGCCGCATTTCTACGGATTATTTACATATTTTCCTAGAATTTAAGATTTAAAGCTTTCTTGAAGATAATATCTATACATTCCGTATACATTATATAAAATTCCCTCGATATAAAAAAATTGCAAAGTATGCTCCGAAAATTATTATAAACACGTTTTTTTCAGTTATTTTACAAGTTATATGTACGAAAATTCACAGTGCTTCTTTAAATGCTATTTTAGACATGCCCCATGAGATTTTTGCTCTATTTTAAACGAGTCGTGATTTATTAAATAATTTCACAATTTTCGCTTAAATATAATCGTTTTTAATGTAAGCGCGCTCTGTCTAACATTCGTATTTATATATCTCTCCATCTTGTTTTTGAGCGGGTATACCGCGCCTTAAATTTAAAACTAAAAAATTAAATTTAAATTTATCTAGTTCCTATCTCTGTAATATAAGACAAAAAAAGTTAATAATTATTGACTTTTTATTTATCATTTGGGCATGATGTGAACATTTGTTATTGGGTTGTAACCTAATTATTATAATTTATTGTTTTATTTAATGCATGTAATGTTATTAACTTATAAATGTTCCTAATAAAGTAAAATAAAACAAATCCGAGGTTATTAAAGCAGATTTACATTCACCCACAACCAAAAGCAGTATGTTTGATAATAAACAAGGCTTGTCATAATGGATCATTCACAATTAAGTCAATTAATTAAGAAAACTTTTGAATTATAATAACAATTTGCCAACCGGGGGCGCAGACCGTCCAAGAGATAACTGCGAAATTCTTAATTTGATAAGTTCGTACCTATCTCTGACAGCCGGTACTGATCTCTCTCGCCCTGTACAGAACTGGCAACAAAGTGGCAACAAACTGACAAACAACTGGCAAGAAAATGGCAAGAACTTCAGAGTGGGTCCATCAATCCCAACAGTACGTGAGTTGTTCACTTGCTCAGTTAGTATTCAAGCTATCCGAAACCAATGCTACAATATGATTTAACTTGTGAGATTTCTAAGATCTCTGGAATTACTAAGATGCCACCAGGATATGACATGAATCATCGTATATTTCTGTCACAAAACACTCGCAATTTAATCCGAAGAAATTAAATTACGTATGTTATTTGGACGTTGATATGAGAATACGGAAACTTTAAAAATGGGTTGGAAAAATACTCAACTAAACTGACTAAAGCCAGTGGAACTACGGCTTTCCCAATTGGGGTGCGGTGTGAGACTGGAGGGAGTGGGTGGGTATGTGAATTTGTATACAGTTTCAATTTCTCTCAACAGATGTCATTAGTAAAGGTAGTTATGTGTAGTTTTAATGTGTCTCAAGAGAGGTAGGTAAGGTTGCTCTACACGAGAGTCTTACACCGGGACTAATATACTAACGGTTACGAATATATCCGATTATATCCAATCGACAGTTGGGCACCTTCTGTGACCATTTCCCTGCCGTAAATCAACACAGAGCATCCAGTAGGATGGACGTCAAGTCCAGTTAAATATACATTGCAAATAATCACGACTCGTAAATTAGCGAATCGGAGTATCATTTACAGATGTGCCACACGTTGCAATAAAAGATGTGGCTCTGTGTATTTCGGGAATGTATACATGGGAATATATGGCGAGCGATATGCTGAAATAGGCCAAGCTACATCTTTTATAGCTGTGTGTGGCACCGCCCTGAAACTCATGATCATCCGAGTTGTATTGTTTAACACAGAAAACAACAGTACACCACAGAGAATAAGACGGGGAAGAGGAAGGTTGTGAAGTGTACTTAACTATCAAGTTCTGGTTACTAAATACGACTTAAGCCATCTCAAGTCTCAAGCAATGTAGAGTTTCTGAATAGTGTAATAATATACTGATCTTCAGTTGAACTCGAACTATGTATACGCTATATAAAAGTATCTGTCATGAATATACCATTGTCAAAGCAATTCTAAGTATAAAAAACATTTCTTAATAGATAACCAAAGTAAATTGTGAAGTATTTTTAAGTCTGTAAAACCTACTTTGTGTGAAATGTCACAAAATTACTACGAGCAAAAGTAAAGCATTATTTTTATATTTTTCTGTTTAATTTACAACGGCGAAATCCAGTCCCTTAAAATATCAAATAACGGTTTAAAAGTGGGATAATCTTCCTGAACAAAAATGGTTGGATATTTTGCAGCTTATTTTCAATTCAATGGAGTATTTTCAGCAGGTTTATTAAAATCTCCTCAGTTGAAGCAAGAATAAAATAATACTAAAAAAAGATTTTACAAAATTGCGAAAAATAATAATAATAATAAGAACAAGAGTTCCGCCATGCCGGAAGCAAGGACACCCATTAGAATTTTCAACGCGCAAAATTATCCCCGATTTATGTTGGCAATTTAACATCTCGGCGGATGCCGGAAGACTTCTAGGAGAATGAGACAATACAAGGTCGGCTCCTTCCCGGAACTAAATAATAATTGCCGAAACATAATTTATAATGCGCAGGAAAGTTTGTCATCTTTCTAAGATTGTGCCATACTAACTTTCAGATTTCAGATAGAAATGAATAACAGAAATTGTACCCGTATTTCATTTTGTATTACTTGTCCGATAACAAAACATTAATATTATTTGTTTGTACAGTTTAACGTCCACGACAGATGCCTAAAATGTATTTCTTTATTGGTTTTCATTACGACAGCTCTGAAGCCATTCATTACGACATTTTTTACTTGGAAAATACTCGTACCGTCTTGTATTGAGAATTGGAAAAGTTGCTTGAAATGGTTTTGGTCGTATTTAGTGACCAGATCTGAATAGCCGAATATGAATTTGCTTTTTCTATGTACAACGTACATTAAATGAATAAATAATCATGCGCACTTGCAGGAATTCGTGTTTAAATCGATCTAAACTAAAATATGTAACAGTAAATATGTAAAAATCACACAAATCCGACAGGAAATAACGTCCAATAACGATCCCAAAAAATACGAAATCATTAGACTGGTACTTCTCACCTTACTCTTCCCCATCTATTTTCCCTCCCTATAACTTACTTCACAACAGTTGGCAAAAAAATAAATAAAACAAAAAATCATTTATTTGATATCAGTGTGAAGTTTTTTATAATATTCACTACTAGCTGAAGTCCCCGGCGACGCTCGGGCTTTACACAGAGTTTTCGAAATCAAATGTTGACAGTAACCATCCTCTTGTTTTGAAGGTCACATGTGCAAAATTTCATCAACCTCGGCATTAAACTGTAGATTTGCATACAAATCAAATCTATACCAACCGCTTGCATTCTCCTTTATATATTATATATTTCAACCAATTTAAACAAAACCTTGACAAATTATATACATAAACCTTCCTCATGAATCATTCTATTTACTGGTGAAAACCGCATGAAAATCTGTTCAGTCGTTTTTGTGTTTATCGCGAACAGATTTTATAATATGTAGAGATGACAATTCTCGTGAATTTTGTCGTCTTACGATATTTACCAAGAATTAATTCAAAATGTACGTAAATCATTTTCATGTTAATAATGATATTAATTTAAAAAAAATAATATTCTTTAGAAAAACGCGCAATTTTCTGCTTCATAGTTAATTTTATGAGCATAATATGTTGGAAAGTCGAAGAAATTTGGCAGACGTACTATTCTTACAAAAAATAGCTACCTCTATGATAGATTGCCCGGAATTACTAGAAAGAATTCAACTAAGAGTGCCCATCAGACAAACCCGACAAAACCACGCATTAAACATTCCTCAATGCAACACTAACTCTAAACAAAATACATTCATTCATCGCGCTTCACGCACCTTTAACATTTCATACAGTGAATTCGACTTATTTAACACAGTACCTAACGTTTTCAAAACTAAAATGAATAAATAACATTCACACATACATACCGTTATTTACACATAAAGGATCCATCCTTTTCCACTCCCTTCCACCATCCCATCCACATAACATAATTTAACTATTTTTCTCGATTTTTCTTTATAAAATTATTTCTATAAAAGTTACAAAGTTTGTTATTTTCATTTATTTTAAAACTGGAACTTTAGAACAATCTACCAACGCTTGAGTTTCCCCAGTTCTTGGAACATGATTTCTCTCTCCCTTAAATGACCCTCCACACAGCATTCCTTGGATTTGGATATAACAGGAGACAAACACCATGATCATAATATTGCTGTGTAAGTGTGCAGCAAAAATTATAATACATTTTGTTATTCTTCATCTCAATTCTTGGCTTGGTTCCAGTACTAGACATGCACTTAACTCCTCTCAAAACAACTCTTATTGCAATCAGTAACTAAAATAATTTATTAACACAGTTTAATTATCCATCCAGTTTCGAAACTTTTTAAAGTTCGCGATAAACTCAAAAACTACTGAACGCATTTTCATGCGGTTTTCATCAATATATTGTGAAAACCGCGAAGTGATTCATGAGGTTTAGGTATATAATTTGTCAAGGTTTTGTGTAAAATGGTTGAAATATATAATTAAAGGAGAATGTCTGTATGTGGTGGACGAGCGGACTGGCAAGCGGGCGGTGTGGATTTGACGTGTATGCAAATTAACAGATGGCGATGTGAGTTAAAGGTTGGGTAACCATCCAGCAGATGGCGTTGTGTTTCATTGGCCACAACAACGCGATACCGGGACAGCTAGAATATTTTATTATAAATTAAAGTCCTCCGACGCGTCTGTCTGTTCGCGATAAACTCAAAAACTACAGAACGGATTTTCATGCGGTTTTATATATATTTATATATAATTTGTCTAAGTTTTGAATAAATTGTTTTAAATATATAGTACAGAAATGAGAATGTCTGTATGTGATGGACGAGCGGGTGGGCAAGCGGGCAGTGTGGATTTGATTTGTATGAAAAGGAAGGTCACTGTCAACATTTGATTTCGAAAACTCTGTGTAAAACCCGGGCATCGCTGGGGACTTCAGCTAGTAATTTAATAATACCCTTTGTGCTATGCATAAAAATCTTGTCTAAACGTTAGTTTATAAATTAAAAAAATAATAATTAATATTTAACAAGTTTAAGTATTTCCCCAATAAATGCAGACATAATTTGTCTCGACGCCACCTAGCGAGGGATTTAACACTAACAATGTCTTTCTCGCAAAAATAAAGTTGGTTGTTTTCAGGTGGAAAAAATATAACAAGCAGTAATTGTTGAATGAAACACTAGTATATATTGAATTATTTGGCGGGTATTTGATAAGCCCCCATAGCTCAGTGGTCAGAGCATTCGACCGGCAATCGGAAGGACACGGGTTCAAGTCCCGTTGGCGGCAAGTATCTTTTCTCGGAAGATTTTTCAATGTAAATGAGTGTTTCAGGCTGACAATTATTGCTTGTAATAATTAATAATACAGTTTAATTATCCATCCAACAAATACTTCATAACAACACCGCAATATTCAAGATTCAAAATTCAAATCGCAGTTTGGAAACTTTTCAAAATAAATAATAATTGGCAGCGGATCAATCTGCCCGGTTTCGATTTCCCGATTAATCTCGAAAGATCGAATTATGCCGAAATAATTATTAAAATTTATTCATAGTGGAAGGAACGATTCTAGACCAATATTCATTTCTCACGATTTAAGACGGTCTTGGAGATAATAAAGTCGAGACTACGATCCAACGAAGAAAGACATTTTAATTTAAAGTTGTTTACTGAAGCATTGCAATATCTGATTTTCTATTTAACCTCCGTCTCCGAAGGACAGATCTTACCGGGGCGCGTATTTTCAATCCCTACCGCGATTCAGTCGCGCTACGGACTGAAACGCGGTAGGGATTGTAATGCATAAATCACCTTACAAACACTTCCGCGTTTCAGTCGCGCTACCGACTGAAACGCGGTAGGGATTGTAATGCATAAATCACCTTACAAACACTTCCGCGTTTCAGTCGCGCTACCGACTGAAATGCGGTAGGGATTGTAATGCATAAATCACCTTACAAACACTACCTCGTTTCAGTCGCCTTACGCGCTTCGTTGCTCTATCTGTTTTTGTGAGAGTGACGACCGTAATTATAGAAGGGTTAGCAGAGAAGATGGACCGCGTTTTTTTATACTTCAAAAAAAAATTAAGTAAAAAAAAACGCGGTCCATCCTCTATGCTTACCCTTCTATAATTACGGTCGTCACCCTCAGTTAAAAAAAAGTTTTTTTTTTTTTACTTAAATAAATTTTCAATGTTAAAAAAAATTTGTAAGTTAAAAAAAACGCAGTCCATCCTCTCTGCTAACCCCTCCATAATTACGGTCGTCACAGAAAGAGATAGAGCAACGAAGCGCGTAAGACGACTGAAACGAGGTAGTGTTTGTAAGTGATTTATGCATTACAATCCCTACCGCGTTTCAGTCCGTAGCGTGACTGAAACGCGGTAGGGATTGTAAATACGCGACCGGGGCGTCGATATATTATAAAAGTATTTTTTATCTATGTTTGATTTGTTCATCGCTATTCTTCTCAAATTCGAATATTTATACTTGATTTCATGGAAGAAAAATAACCCTTAAAATTGTTAAAGTATCATTACAAATGGGTGGGATTTTTTCATTAAAAATTGTTAATTTTTTTTCATTAAAAATTGTTAATTTTTTTATTTATTTTATAATCAGCTTAAAAATTGAAGTGACCGCTTTCCTACTAATTCCCACCAGAAATTGAATATGTTTTCTAAATACTTAATTTTTTATACAAATTTCATAATGCCAGAGCTCAACAGTAGTTTTATACAAAATAACGAACAAAAAAAATTATCCAATTTGGTGCAGTCGTTCGGAAGTTATGCGCGTACGAACATTTCGGCGAATCATTTTTAGAGATTGATATTAGCTACGACACGACGCCAACAAAGCAATCTTTTTAGGGTGAATAGCCTAATTAAAAAAAAAAAAACCTCGTTTCCAAGGTAACAATTTGTTTGCTTTTCTTCCGACGTTTGCAATAACTCGATTTTGTTAGGGACAGAAAACGTGTGATAAATAATTTCATAACGCCAGAGCTTACCTTTATACACAGCCTATGTTACTCGCAAATGATGTAGCTTTCTATTAGTGCAAAAAAATTTAAAGTCCATTCAGTATTTCTTACGTGAAAGAGTAACAAACATACATCCATACAAAGTTTCGCCTCTATAATATTAATAGGATGTTAGAGTTTATTTCTAACACAAACTCATCTCGAAGATGATTTTATCTGGTTTTTAAAATGGTATTTTTTTACGTCAACTTCAAAAATAAGATATCATAGAAATATCACATACCTATCCTAATACAAACTAGTAAGTGTAAGTGTGGTAACCAAGTAACCACCGGCTGCTCGGCCTTTTTATACAAAATCTAATTTTGGATTTGAGGCCAAATACCCAATCGAGATGAAAAATTATATTTTTAATCACAAGGTAAAGCACATATGTAGTAAGGATATGTGCTACTTTATTGATATACGTTTTGAATTATAAAATATAGGCCATCAAAAAATATAATTTGTCATGATTTTCGAGGCAACTTTTCTAATTATTTGTGAGTTATTAAAAATAAATAATTTTACTACTGTATTTACTAAAGTAAGATGAAATATAATATTACAACAATATTAAAGAAAGCATTTTGATGCCCGTAAATTCAAATTATAAACGACATATACAAACGTTAGAATACACATTTAAATTTCGACCCAAAAAACGCCTTCTTTGCTTTATTGAATACTAGCAGACCCGGCCACACGTTACTGTGGCTAACGAAACACAACGCCATTACCCAACCTTTATAAAATCCACACCACCCGCTTGCCAGCTGCCCGCTGCCTGAATTAAATATTTGAATTTCTCGGCTTTTCTCTACTATAATAAGCATGTATTATACATATAAACCTTCATCTCGAATCACTCTATGTATTGGTGAAAACCGCATGAAAATCCGTTGTGTAGTTTAAAAGATCTATGCGCACATACATTTTGAGCGACCACACTTTATTCTATGTAATGATGATTAAACAATGCTTTATTTCTTTATATTTAAATTATAACTTTAACTATAAATTTAACCAATAAATAGACTAGGCAGAATTTATTTCATTACTCCATCTCCAACATTTATAAAATAACTCTCTTTAAAAGATTTACCGCCCTTCCAATCACCCTTCTGTTTTAATTCTATTCATAATATGTATTTTACCTGAAATATCCTTGTAACTACTATATTCATTTATATACCTGTACGCCTATCTCGACACAGGTATACTCTAGTGAGACAGGCATACAAATAAAACCGTTGTAAATATATTTTATTATAGATAAATAAATAAATAAATAAAAAAGGTAGGGCAGAGATTATTTATTTAACAATTGCCATTAACTAACAAGAAATTGTCAAAGCTGCCTCTGAAATCGTGAAAAAAAAATCAATGGCCCATAATTTAAAATATAAATAAATAAAGTAGCATATATTCGTACTAGATATTGGCTACACCTCTTATTGCCTCAAATCCAAAAATAATTTTTGTATGAAAAAGACCGCGCAGCCTTTCCTCTTAGAGTTGACTTAAAAGTTCACAGGCAGAATTTCATTCCTTCCCACAACAGTACAGAAAGTAATTATTAGTGTAGGTACAATTATTACACTCACCTGTAACTTGTAATAAAAATTACACATTTCTTCTCACCTCTGTATGGGCGTTTACTTGTAAAGTGCAATCTATGCGTCCAGTTAAGGATTGGATTCGCTCTATTCGTTGCATTCGCCCAGTTATATTAATGTTGTTTTGTTCCGACAAATTCTAGATGTACATGTTAATAACACGATGCACTTTGTTTATGGTCTCTTAGGGCAAAACTACGTTGAAATTTGTGACAGGTTTCCCAATGGTAATTATTACTTGAAGGCGTCTTGTCTTCACTTTGAATGCGATGTTGTAATGTAATGTGTACTTATTTTATTACCTACGTCATTTGTAATAAATAGCTAATATTGTAGTAATTGCAGGGTAAGGTACCAGAAACATCATGAAATAAAGTGGTCGGAAGATTTTTAGTACTGACGTAAGAATCGCCTCTTTTTATGTTTTCTGCGCTCCGGGTAGAATAATCATAATTGTCTGGATTTAATCCCTCAGGCCTCGACCATATTCTGTTAGAAGGTCAGAAAAGTTGCAATGGTTTGCTGTGAAATCAAAATAAATAGAATATTTCTGAAAGTATCCGAAAACTAAAAACTGTTTTCTAAAGGTGAAGAAATAAGCTTTTAAATTTTATAATTAATAATATTATAATAAATGCTTTCTTATTAAATTATTATATATAAACGTAATTATTGAAACAAACATAAAAGGTTTTATAAATGACTCACCTTACGTTTTTTCTTACTAAAATTACCGATAAAAAAATATATACATATAATAGTTCCAAATTTTTTTTTTCAAATTGCGGTCGGAAGCTTTGGCTTCTTGAAGTGTTCATTTTAATTATTCTGTAGTTAACTTTTAGATTGGAATATAAAGCGTGGTATTTTTTGTTTCTAATACCGTTTAGATCAGTGGTTCTTAATTTGGATTCGATCGAACCCCAGGGGTTCGGTGAGCCAGTCTCAGGTGTTCGGTGGAAGGCAAGACACTCACCGAAAAAAAAATTACAAAACATTGTCACTATCCCATCCCGCCCCACCATTGTCACTATCCTATCCCCCCCCCCCCCCGTTATGGTAAATGTTTAGAACCACTGGTTTAGATCATATTTCTCATTACGATATTAAGGGACACACAAAGATTTCTATAAGACCTATATGAATTGTTCCCAAAAGCGATCAAATTAGCCTGAAGTGTTAAGCATATGCCTTCTTCAACTGGTAGACACTTCGTTGATTATACTCGTGGGCGTACAAAAAACGTTTGAAATATTTATTGTTGGAAATCACCAATATAAAATAGAAAAAGCTCGATAAATCCCACAATTACAATGTTCTGCGATTTTTCACGTATTTACGCTAGTAATCATAAAAAAATTTAAAAAAACATACTACTTTGGTTCGACAAAAAGTTGTCGTTAGCATGCGACACTGCCACGTAGCGTTGAACCAGTAGGAGGTCGGTTTGTTACGCCTTTAGCTATAATAAAGCAAGCTTGTCGTGAATCATATCTCCCCCTCCCTGTCTCCTTTGGAGGAGCGGATGAAAAACAACTTTGCGGGTAGGTGGGAGCTAAATATGTTTTTATTATTTTACTCCTGGACTGATATTAAGATAGGTGAAAAAAGCACAAGAATGAGAAGAAGAGATCAACAGAAGTCTGGGAATGCGGAAAACAAACATGTTTTTAAGTAAATCTCGTTCGTTTTAACTTTCAAAATACGTCCTTTATTCATCGCATAATAATATTAACTAGCTGTTAAAAACCCGCTTCGCAGGTTTTTAGTGCTAGGCCCTGCGGGCGGCTTTTGGTTCGGCTTAGCCCATTATGTTGGTGACCATTTTATAGATCCAATGCGAACTGATTGCAAAAAACAGTACGTTCCTCGGATGCACTGTAGCTAGTCACCGGAACAAAGTAACCGAGACAGAGCTATGACGTCATATGTAATATATGGCCACTTGATACAACATGTTTTATGGTCAATCTTTTGATATCCGAAGAGATACCACATAATCACAAATTCGTCCCCGTCCGACCTGCTGACGGAAGTAGCGACATCTTGTGTCGAATTCTTGAATTCGAAAACGAATTATAACAGTAGCTTTGTGTGAAATTCCACGTACACAGATGTTATTTGTGGCACGGCGCGCATGGCGTGGCGTCCGTCATGCACTCGTAGCTGGGTTAACCACGCAGATGCTATGGTATTAATAACGTTGGAATTGTACCCTGATGATGCCTGAGCAACGCGAAACCGGTCCAATTGTTTTATTTTTGTTAAAAAAAATCATTGATGCCATTTGATGCAACGTACAAAATCATTTACGGCGGTTTTAGGACAACCAAAATCATTGACATCTTCTGTCAAACCGTCATATTTAAAATTTTAGAATTAACAATATTATCTTCAACTATTTTTTTTACCATGTACATATATTACATTAATAATAATAATAGATATTATTGTTTTCAAAAATCTGTTTCTGAAAAAATAAGAAAATATACAGATTTAGGAAATGAGATTAAAAGAATTTGGCATTGTCAGACTATAAAAATATTACAATTAATTATTTCGGCTACTGGCATTATAACTAGCTCTCTCATTCAAAATTAAGGCATATTAGATTTGTCTAAGAATTTATATATAAAAATGCAAAAATCAATCATTTTAAATACATGCAGGATTACAAAAGACTTTTTAAATATTTATATTGAGGGATCAATAGGATTTATAGGTCCAATTAGGAGTTCCTCCTAGCCGAACCCTCCGATATGAAAATATCTGGAATCGGTGAATTATTTTCCCATTTGGTCTCTGGTAGGTTGACATGTTGTTCTTGTATTGTTTTGGATTTATTATACTTATACTATAATGCAATTGCATAGCGTGAATTGACTAGCTGATCATTTGTGGAAAAATGTGTGAAAGGGTTTAGTTTTTACTGAGGGGAAGATTTATCCCGGACATAAAATCTGAAGCCTTAAATTGGATAATTTGTAGAGCGCCGTTTTTGTGAAAAATCACCTCAAGGGCGCTTTACAATTCATTATGATTTCTTAGGCTCTATCCATAGACATCCAAATGGATAGACAAGCAGTTACAGGTGAGGGGTCAAACCAAAATATGGAGGGCGAAGAGGGGAAAGATGACTGTGATTCGTTATACAATCAATCGACAGTAAATAGGCATCTCGCATTACAATATCACCATTTAGTTCTTAAAAGCAAAATCTGCTTTGAATGAATAGACCTTTTTACATGGGAGCGCGAATTGCTTGCCACGATAGTAACATATTTGCTAAGGCCAAATGCTCGCCCCAAAAAGACTCGCCCCAATACACATAGCAATATTTTGTTGCCGTGTTTAGTTAAAACACTATTACAAATGTTTCATAATTTACTTACCCCTGTAACCAGCGACGAGCACACTGGAGAACCGCCCACATTCGCTATGTGCACATTGATATGTAGATATATTGTATAGCATACGCTACCGTTTTGGCGTTGTATTTCGTTAAATGTATGGATGTTACCTTCTAGCTGTTCACGGCAATAATGATGACGTCACACATTTTAGATTCAAGCGAGGCTCTATCCCCTCCCCATGGAGCGAGCCGGTTCCAAGGAGGAGCTCCAGCCGACGCCATGTGGAGGGGGAAATAATACGTTTTTATCACTTAGGGCAGGTCCATGTATATTCATATGTCCGTGGCTCTATCTAATTCTAGATGGGAATAAATAACCTTCAAAAGCCATAAAAAATAGATTTTTCTTATAAAAAATTGAATGTTTAAAAGTGTAATCGCGTGTAACAAACACTACGCTAGTCTCTGTTTTGTTGTTCTGTGGACTGTGGGCGGGACGGAAGAGGAGAGACGTAAGAGGAAGGAAGCTAAGGAAGAGGAAAGAAAAGAGGACGGAAGGAAGTTAGGGGAAGTACACGATAATCCCAGGGCAGTAAAACACATCCTTCGGGGCCATCACTTTTACGAGATGTTTACGGAAAACGGGGTGGAGCAGGGGGAATTGCGGCGAAGGCATCTAAAGAATATGGAAATATTATTTTTTTCGTTATTTTTTTGGACATTTTGATATATTGCCTTTTTAATTTATTTTTATGAGACAATCAACATCGCGAGGATGAATGTGTTGAAACAAAATCAAATCTTCAAGAATAGAAAAAGTTTTGTAAGAACACATGTTTTTTTATATTAGCTCCACACAGAAGACCCAGAAGAAAATAATTCCCCTCAGGACCTATGTCATCTTTGTGGATACTGTGTGGTGATTTTTTTTACGGAAAAGGAAGGAGAAGAAGTTCTGGGAAGAAAAAAGTATTAGGGTAAGAATCTGGGAGTTAGCGTGTCCAGGAGTGACGGACGTATGAATCTATTCCCCCCACTGCGATACAAGGCGACGTTCCGAGAGAATCCTGCTGGAGAGTTCAAAAGATCTATCTCAAACAGTTTCTCCCGATACGGCCTGCCACACAGTCGGTGGACAAATGCATCCTTCGCTAAGATACAGACACACCTCACCAAATTTAGTTAACGACTTGGGGTGACCTATGGCAAAATTGTTAAGTTATCCAATGAATCATTCCGGGGGCGGCGGTACCCATACCCACCTCCTAATTGAAAAAGTAGGAAGATGTACCTACCTACATAAGTGTTATTTTTTATTTTGTACGAAGACAATAGTTTTTTTTTAGCATTTACCAATTGCGCTGCTGTATCCTTCACCATTTGTTCAAATTTTCAGTGAAGTTGTTGATTAGCCGTAATTCATAATATAATATGGTAGACTATAAGGGAGAGTGTGCTGAAGTAGACATTTTCATCGATAATATGAACGAAATCAGAAAAAAAAATTCCTCTATCGCTAAAAAAACATTTAATACTTTTGTGCTAATTACATTTTTTTTTTTAAAGAAAGACAAACATTCCCGGATTACGAATAACCCAACAATGTTTGAAAATCTCCTACTACCACCACAGAAAGCCGAAAATGTTGCTTGTGTTGTGATGGAGGATTTAGCCAGCCGAGCAATCGAACACGCGACGCTCGGGTGGGACCCAAGCGCTATGCCCACTCAACCACTGACCAGTCACATACATGCATTACTTATATCTCTCTTTGTAATATTTTCGTTTATGTGAGTTTTTTTTAAATAATTTTGGATTTACATGCAGATATAATGCAACCTTTGTCGGAGTAGATTTATGTAACTTTTAGATATCTAATACAATCATTTCCGATTTAACCTGTTTGTATAAAATCATAAATTCAATGTTTGATACCCCTGATTTATTATGTGTAATTTCTTTTCATACTCCAGGCAGGTCAGTCACAAGACAGTACCTACCATATTATTGTAGCAATTCTAAGTCAACAAGTCAATATTATACTCCTATGCGACGGATTCAACAGCTTGGAAACAAATACTCCGATGTTGTTGATATATTTAGTACACCAATTTTATTATATAAGCATACCTTATTGAAGTTTTTTTCATCAAATAGGGGAATATTTTGCTAAAGCTATTAAAATTGACTAACACATTGACAGTATTTTGTTGGCTGAAAGAATAAAAACTATTTCGGATTTTTTTGTATTTTGTACCTACATACTGTGTGGTTCAAATTCAATACCTAATATTTTTACTTTGTATTTATTTTTGTGCAAGTGTTTTAAACAGTAGTTTCCTGCACTATTTACTAGTATAATTTCGTTAATATTGTTATATATATGTATGTAAAAGCCTAAAGAGGCGTAAATAAATAAATAAATATATAACTGGGTTTTTACAACGTCTGTAAAAATCAGTATAAATAATTAAAAAGTCATGGTATTTTTTAAATGGCGTGCAATTGTAGTGGAGTGTACGGTTAACGTGCAATGTTAAAACACGTAGTATCTTGATCAGACTATTATTGTTGTTTGGAGTGTCCCATATCCAAAACTGTGTAGCCATCTTAATGAATAACCACCGCTTGAAGTTTCGCGGAATATTCGCAAAACACATTTTCCTCGGCAAATTAAACCGTTAATGAACACGACCAATAACGCGCCTGCAATTACAAAAACGTCGTCACATTTGTTAGTACAATTATTGCTTCCGTTCCCGTAGGACGATCTTAATTTTTAACTGCTTTCTTTCCGCTCGAGAGCGAGCAACGTTCATAAGGGATAATGCGAATTCCCCCGTGCTGTAATTCGCCTAGCTCTACTCTACTCTCTACTCTCTACTTCTCCGAGCACAGAGGAAATGCGGGCAATAATTATACGGTGGGTAAGTCGGTTATAAGAAGTTTATTTGTTCACGCTGATAGCGGAGGTTTTCTTGAATAAAGTTTTAAAAAGTTTATTTATTTTTTATAGAGGGAAATTTAATTTGCATCTTGTATGTAGGTTTTAAGCGATGTAGTAATAAAAGCTTTTATAGTGATTAGAGTGTAAAGAGTCATACAGATGTGTATGGACGTGTTGAAGCATTTGTGTTCTCTATAAAATCCAAGAATGTAAGAGGAGCGCGCTAATATTCAAAGCGATAAAATCGATGCGAAAATTGTAAAAATGTTTAATAAAACACGACTCGTTTAAAATAGAGCAAAAATCTCGTGGAAGGTATCTTAAGTATCATTTAAAGAAACATTGTGAATTTTTTCACAACTATAACTTGTAAAATAACTGAAACAAACGTGTTTATAATAATTTTCGGAGCATACTTTGCGATTTTTTTCTATCGAGCGAATTTTATTTAATTTGCGTTTCGGCGTGGAAAGCGTCTAGATATTATCTTCAAAAATAACATTTATTTTATTTAAGGGAGGTATGTAAGAAATCGGTAGAAATGCGGGTAGCCGCAGCTTAACAAATAAATCGTCGGGGTGGGGGTTGGCGAACGAGCAGAGAGAGTTTTGACAGCTTGGCAGCAAACGCCCTGTTTGTGCGCTGCCGTCGTGACACAGCGTATAAATAGGGCGAAACAGCCCGAATCAAGTCAGTCTATCAGAACAAACCTTCCACCAACTCGCATCTTTTGTTCACTGACCATCGCCCTACCCTGTACCACAGAATACCTATCACTCTACGGACCATACCCGGCTACGTCATAAGGGAGCCACTAGACAGCTCGGTCCAGCTCTACACCGCCAATCCAGACTACGTTCTCCTCCACATGTGGTGAACGAAACAACATCTGGCGCCTCCGTAGATTGGGACCTCCAACCTATTCTACAGTTTTTGTATGCCTCACCTCGTCTGGCACAGTGCAGTTTTAAACGTATTTTCAATGCCCGGAGGAAGTGGCATAATTACACAAATTAGTTAATTTTTAATAAAAAAATATTTAATAAAATATCTACCTACTTACTACAATTTTGTTTGTAGTTATGACTTACGTGAAATTTAAGAACACTGGGTGATTTCGAAAAAAATTGCAAAGTATGCTCCGAAAATTATAAACAACACAATTCGTATAAGGTATGATAAATTCAAAGAGTTTCTTTAAATGCTGCTTCAGACATTTTTTGCTCTTTTTCAAATAGGTCATTCATTCTTTATTACATATTTTCGCTCATGCCTATCAGTTATATTTTATTTTTAATTTAAGTGCGTTCCCTGTATTATCATAATATTTCCCTTTCAAACCATCTTCTTCTTCTTTTTAAACGCTTACTATGGAGGATTAATAAAAAAAATTAACATTATACCTACTAGACAACATAATAAATTGTACACAAATACTGTCAAGACTGAAAGTGGCACGAGAAGCATTGGCCACGAGGGCGTACACATGTATAATCTCCTCCCAGATAACCTAAACTGAAGAAGAATATAAATATCTTTAAAAAAACTATTTAAACTTAAATTGTTAGAACAAAATTAAAAATATACTTATAAAATCGATTTCAATTTATACAACAAACTGATTATGTATCGTAATCCGTTGTTTATAAGTTGTGTAAAATTTAAAGCACATTTATTAGTAAAGCTGGTTATGTTCATTTCATAATTAAACACGTTTTAATGGCGCAGAAAATCCTGTAGGAAGGTGGACGGAACGTTAGGACGAGGTGAATGGCAGGGGTCGGAAACCGTTGGTTCATAGTTAATAGTTGGTTAATTAGCCCCGATATAGAGAGGGTCATTTAGAAAATTCAAATTCGTAAACCACTTAAAGCGAAACCCATTTTAAAGTTAACATACAGCTCCTAATTGCTCAACGACGTGATTCCGAGTACGTAGTTTAATAATTAAAATAATTTGAGACAGAACAGAAGGGGGGAACAGAGGGGGATAGTGGCAGATGGGGGGGATCGGGCACGTGGGTGAGACTGCACTAAATAGTTGGGACACCGGGGCCGAAAAGTTACCAAATACAAGCCACTATCCATCCACACCGCTGCAGAGGGATCGACAACCATCAAACCGGACGACAAGATCACATTTTAAATGTATTTTAAAATTTACTAATTGTATTTTTTACGGTATACATATATTTTTTACATGTTATACATAAAGAAAAATAAAAAAAGCCTTTCCTCACTATAAAGAGACACAAGACTCTTGTGTTTGGTAGGGGAATTCTATCACAATTATATAAAACCTTGTAAGTAATCAAGTACTAACAAAAAGATAAGTAAAAAAAAAAAAAACCCCAGCATTTCATCATTATCACTCCTTGGCTCTACAACCCCTGCCTAGCGAATCCGTATTTTTTGTGAGATCGTTATCGGATAACGCACGTTATCTCCCGTCAGATTTGTGTGATTTTTATGGCTGTTATTTGCTTTTTCTATGTAGGTACAACGTACATTAAATGAATAAATAATCATGCGTAGTTGCAGGAATTCGTGTTTAAATCTATCTAAACTAAAATATGTGACAGTAAACTTGTAAAAAACCACACAAATCTGACAAGAAATAACATCCGTTATCCAATATATATCCAAAATACGGAATCGCTAGGCTGGTGGGTCTTGGCCTCCTCAAGAGTCTTCCTTCACTCATCTCGGTTTAGTGCCAGCTCTCTCCAGTTTAGTAGCTCCAAGGTAGATATATCTTTCAGGACGTTGTCGCTCAATTTTAATCTTTGTCTTCACAGACTCCTTCGCCTTATCGGTCTTGAGTTCAGCTGGTACTTTGGTGCTTGATGCTCGGTCATTCTCTCTTCACGACCACCGAAGTCTTCCCAGTTTATTAAATTTTGTGACGTTTACATCCTTAAACGTAGTATATAGCTCATTGTTGTAACGTCTGCGCCAAAATCCATTTTCTAAAACCGGTCCGAAGATACGCCTCAAAATTTTCCTTTCATGATTTAGCAAGATTTATCAATAACAAATTTAAAGATTAAAAAAAAACAACAGAAACAGACTCTTAAAGTTAGTTTTAGGTAATTTATCAATTTAAACTGAAATTCATGAATATTTTTGATAATTTTTAGAATTTGTTGTTTAATTTGTAAAATTCCAATTTAATTGAATATTTTTTTTATTACATTTAATAATAAATAATTGGCGTTACTGAATAAGTTTTCAATTACGGTGCTTTTAGATGGCTTAGAAACATTTTAAATGCTTTAATTAAATACTGCGAGTAGAACACATTTTGGACTTTGAAATAAAAGATAATTGTTTGATAATCCTTTTGTATAAACCCAAAAAAAATAAAGTATCAGGCCTGAAAAACTGCTTGAAAGTTCAAATTCTCATACTTTTCTTTTTCTTTTCGGTTATGCGTCTTTGCGCCCTTGAGGTGATTTTTCACAAAAACGGCGCTATACAAATCATCCAAATATTATTATTATTTTGGTCTTATTCAATAACGTCACAAATTAAGTTCTTTACAAAATCATCGGAAAACATTTTAATATTTGTTACTGAACTTCCCAAAATAAAATAAATCACACTTTTTGACGATATTTTTTTTCTTGCAAAAATCAAAATAGGCTGCTGGTGTCAAGCGGGAATTTAAACCTTATAGCCATCTACACAAAGAGTGTTATTGTTGGTAGCTCGTTTCAAAATTAAATTTAAAATTCCTCAATACGTAAAATCAACGATTCTGCACTCCTGCAAACTAAAAGTACCCGTGTAACTATCCTAAACTGGCCCACTTTCCATCGCTAGTTTGTTTCCGTGAAAACTGCCCGCGCTGATTTTCAGCAGAAACTAAAAGTTGGCCGATGATTGATGACCGCAGCGAGTGAGGGCCGGAGAGTGCCATTATTTTCTAATACATTAGGCTGGAGACCAGCGAAGTGGATGGACCTATGGATGTATGGAACTGTATGGATCTGTATAGAACTATGTGGGTCTGTGTGGATATGTACGGGGTTGCCGAGTGGTTTCTGGTCCATACCGTGTTAGCTTCGGATCCATTACCCAATATACTCGGTGTTTGGTTAGAACTTTGTTGAACTACCTTTAACTTCATTAGGGTTATTTGTGTTCTGATTTTTAACATGGTGCTAACAATTTTTAGGTGTTGTTTTTTGAAGTGAAAACTTCTTTAGCACCGTTATGATTTAAACTAGATGAAATGAAAAATAACGACACTAAAAAGAGACAAACACATATACATCTTACTGGATTTAGCCTGCGAGAGAATGAGTTAGTATAATCGGTCTCCTCTTTGTGCGGTGCTTCGTAGCCTATCGGTCTCCTGTTTGTGCAGTGCTTCGAAGCCTCCCCACTCTTGTCTACTTTAGTTATCCGAAGGTTTCACTTCTACCGCGTGTGAACTTTTTCAAAAATGTTTTACATGCGAGGTTCACATTATTTCGCCTAAGCCTAACTAAGGTTAAAAAAGGAAAGAAAAAAATCCTCATCTATATTTTTATCCCTAGATCTAAATTATTTCACAATTTAAGAATCTTATCACTGCAGCAAAGATTGGCGACCTAGCAACAATTAACAATTTGGAAATTCATTAACGAGTCTGTGGGTAATTAATGTAATGTCGTAGGTCAATAAAAAGATTTAAAATTTACGCAAGAAACTGTTCGTTTATATGTAAAAACGTAAAGTCTTCATGCATGCTTTATTACTTATTTATTGATTAACGCCCTTTTTCGGAGCTTTTACATACGAATGGTAAGAAATATACAATATTTATTGATAACTTAACTGCTTCAGTCATGATATTTTATATTTCTTTAAAGACAAAATTTAGGATCTCCAGTATCTCCACTGACTTGGTATAATTGTTTCCCCCCATTAGTATTCTGGGCAAAGATTAGAAATATTGTTTTTATCGAGAAAGATAATACAATTGAACATGTTGATCGAATTTGAATAATTATATCTTGTTAGCTGATATCCCTGGCGTTGCCCGGGCTTTACAGAGTTTTTCGAAATCTAATGTAGAACGTAGAAAATCTAATGTAGAAACCTTCCTCTTGTTTTGAAGATCAAGTGTGCAGATTTTCATCAGTATCAGAATAAAACTACAGATTTGTATGCAAATCAAATCCACGCCCCCCGCAGATATTCTTCTTTATGAAAAATACATTTTTACATTTCATCTGAAAGGTTTTTCAGTGCGAATATTTTAATTATAGGTAACTAAAATAAAACCATTTTTCTATACGAAGTCGAAAAAGTCAGTTTGAAACATGCTTTATGCACGCAATTCACCCGTGTGAGTACTTGACTTTTGTTTTCGACTCAATATTCGCTGCGATACCTACAACATAACTAACTAACCATAACCAACACCATTCTCCGCAGGGGTTGGCACCGAATACCTCGATCTTGGCACACACTCCTTGCCTCGTTCACATTCATACATCGTCTCATACATGCTCTTCTATTATTCTGACTCTTGACATGGCCCGACTCAAGTATCTGATTGGTGGTGCCGTGTCTTCTTCGGGCGTCCCCGACTTCTTCTACCATTCACATTTGCGTCATATAATCTCCTTACACTTCATTCCTCGTTCATTCGCTCTACATGCCCAAACCATCTGAGCGTCCCTTTCTTAATCTTACCACTTACTGCAACATAAGATTATTTGTATTCTGTATCAAGCTATCTGAGGGAATTTTTTTACCCCTTTTTAATCCCCGATTCCCGTGAGACAGGCCGCAAACCGCCACTGAGAAAAACAGAAGAGTATGAATGTTAACATTTCGGGTTATCAAAAAAATCAATAATATGAAAAAAAAACCTAACCCTAATTTATTTATCTTTTCATACCAGCCCTCCTAATCACATGAACATATCCAATTAAGTCTGAAAAACGCACATTCTCCGCTTTCTTCGCTGTTAAGTAATTTATTAACCTCCATTTCTATCTCTAATGTGATAGTAATTGGATTTTAACGGATGAATGGACCGGTAATTTTTTCGGGAGATGTAATTAGGGAATTTTCGCTGATGATTAAGTTCTATTTTTGTTACATATTTTATACAACGTACAAAATTAATTTTAATTTTCACGAAAATAATTATCGAAATTAAAATTTAAATTTAAATATATTGTATAAACTAAGGCAGAGAATGCTAAAATGTTATGTGTGGTCGGTCTTGCTCTATGGATGTGAAACATGGACCTTGAAAGTAAATACCATGAACAGGTTAGAGGCTTTTGAAATGTGGCTTCACCGGAGAATGCTCAAGGTCACACGGACCGACATGATCACCAACAGAGAAATTCTCAGGCGGGCTAGAGCAGATAGAGAACTGCTTACATTGATAAAAATCAGGAAAATTTCATATCTGGGTCATATACTTCGAGGGGAGAAGTATCACTTGCTCCATTTAATATTGAAAGGAAGATAGAGGGTCGCCGAGGGCCTGGTAGGAGACAAATGTCTTGGCTGCGTAATATACGAGAGTGAACCGGCATTAGAAGTGTGGAGAAGCTATTCCGGGCAGCGCAAGACAGAGAGACATTCTCAAGAGTGATCGCCGACGTCGGGGGGACCTGATACGGCACACAAAGAAGATATTATATATAAAATATAAAGAATTGGCTGTCGTTTAATGCCATTTCAACTGAAATCAATAATTGTTTTTGGAAATTTTATGTGATATAAGAATTTAAAAGGCATCTGCGGGGGTATTTTTTTGAGTTAAATTGATGTTTCCAGCCAGAGCTAAAGAATACATCATTTTTGGCTTGTGGCTACCTCTTAAGTTAACTTTAACTTGTAAACTATGCCAACTTGTATTTTGGATCTTAAAGTATTCTAGAATAATGAAAATCAGTTTAATGGAACTGGTTCCACAAATAGCCAGTTCCTCGGATCCAATGTGATCCAGTGACAGCTAGTCACCGAGACAAAGTAACCGCGACAAAGTAACAGACACGCAATGATGCCATATGCAATATATATTGCATATAGCCGACTATAAATCCTAGTACTTATACCTAAGGAATAAACGTCCATATACGAGCTGCTGACGGAAGTAGCGATCCTTGGCAGATTCTTGAATTAAAAACCGAATTACAACGGTAGCTATGCTTGAAATTTCACGAACACAGATGTTATTTGTGGCGCGGCGCATAAGGCGTGGCGTCGGACATGCAATGGAAGTCGGGTTCTGGAATTCAACCACGCAGATGCAAGCGTATTAATACTGTTTGATGATGATAATCTTCGATACAAGTATATCTAGACAAGGCATGTAGGTCTTAAAAATGACACCAGAACCAAACATATTGATTCAAAAAAACATTTATCAAAAAGATAGTGCATTATCTCATAGTCAAAATATAGCAAGAAGCATTGCCTTTTACCTTTTGTTGGTCTACGTATGTGGAGTTAATTTGTTTTCCAGCAAGTTGGCGGCAAAGGAATCACTAGCTTTGTAAAGATTGTTTTTAAAACACAAAATTGAGACAGTTAGAAATATTCTAAGTAGGTACTAGCTGGTTCCCGGGATGCGTTGCTATGCCATTTAATAAATAAGTTGTTTCTCCCTGCGTGTCCTTTCCCATTCGTCACCTCCACCTTCCCTCTCCCCACTCCACTCCCCCCCTTCCCCCGTCCCGCGAACGCCCTCCCATATTCCCCTCCCCCCTCCCAGGTTCCCCTCCTTCTCCCTGGTTCCCCTCCCCCATATCTCCCTCCCTCCCGCTTTCCACAGCAATAGCCTTTTCCTCGCTTGCCACCAATAACAATTTTTTTATACAAATTTCATAATGCCAGAGCTCACCGGAAGTTTTATAAAAACCTTGTCCTGACAATAACGAACACAAAAAAAAATAATTATCCAATTAGATGCAGTCGTTCGAAAGTTATGCGCTTAGCAACACATTCAGCGATTCATTTTTATATTATAGATGGGTTACCGCGGACTTCATTATTAACAATAAGTTATACGAATACTTAAAAAAATATTTATGTAACATACAGATAAAAATAACATTTGATTAAAAATGTTAAATTTCTTTCTGGCAAAACAAATACGTCACGCAAGAGATCGGCCTCAGTGGTCGAGGGGTAAGGCTAATGACTCGAAATCCGAAGGTCGCGTGATCGAAAGCCGACATGCGCAAATAAATTTTATTTGATGAATTTGTCTTATTTCACAATAATGAATTGATTTAAAAAATATATTGTATATTTGCGTCACGTTCCAGAGTGGAAGATACTCTCAGTATCGCCGTAGTGTAATACCACCTTTCAGAATTGAAACAGTTGCTTGAAATGGTTTTAGACGTGTTTGGTGGCCAGATCTGAGTAGCCAGGTATTTCCCCACCTTCCTCTGCCCCATCTCCTTCCCCTTCCCACTCATTTCAGCCTCACAACTATAGCGTCTCACAGTGGCTCCAGACAGAAGCAGCTGGGACTATTGTGAGGTATTCACATAAAAAAATATTACAAAAAAAGAGATGAATCTACTTTTGGATTGAAATTATATATAGGAGGGCTAATCTAAAGTTATTATATCGATGGATATAAAGGCGATTCCAGACTCACGGCGAGAAGTCTCGGCGAGAACTTCTCGCCGAGAATTCTCGCGAGAACAAGCACTTATCCACACTCTCATTTTTCTCACTCCTGATCTGTTTCGCATCCGGTATGGACGACATTACAGACGATATTCAAAATGCAACATTATTCAATATTTTCAATCTGAACCGGTGTTATGGGATGCAAAACATCAAATTACAAAGACAAAAGTTTGAACCACGATGCGTGGAACAGACTTGAAGAAATAATGGAGATGCAAGTACCTGAACTCAAAAAGAAAAAAGTTTCCCGTTTTGCTAGTTAACGGAAATATAGAAAAATGGTGAATGATTCCTCTAAATCGGGGCTGGTGAAAATGAAATTTATAAACCTATATGGTTTGCATATGATGCTCTGGATTCCTTTCTAAATCAAGGGCTAACTACAACGTTCAACGTTACAACGTTCACAAAATTTTAATTTTAATATGCCATGGCGCACAGAGCCAAACCTGCTGCATTTTGAATATCGTCTGTAATGTCGTCCATACCGGATGGGAAACAGATCACGAGTGAGAAAAATGAGAGTGTGGATAAGTGCTTGTTCTCGCCGTGAGTCTGGAATCGCCTTTTGAAGCGGCCAAATTTACCGACAGTGATCCGAGAAGAGGCGAGCCCGAGAAAGAGAATGCGAGAAACACCTCACATTCTCGCTTCTCGGGTGTTCTCGGGGCTTCTTGCCGTGAGTCTGGATGGGCTATAATAATAGCCGCTATCATGAATATCTGGGGAGTATTGAACAACAAAAAGATAATAATAATATTAATCCGAGGTTTTACTTGAACCCAAATGAATACATTTTGAATAATGATTACATCAAAACGCGTCGTCTTTGTGAGTAATTCATTCATGTTTTCGAAAATACAATTAATGATAATAATAAAGTGAAAAGAATATTATTAATTTCCTGCGTATTAGGTGGAATGGAATTAAATGGTGCACTGACATGCTTTGATGAAACAATATAATAATAATATTAAGCTAATCATTAGCATTGAAATAGATAGAGAACATAGACATCCAAATGAATAGACAAGCAGTTACAGGTGAGGGGTCAAACCAAACTATGGAGGGCGAAGAGGGGAAAGATGACTGTGATTCGTTATACAATCAATCTGACAGTAAATAGGCATCTCGCATTACAATATCACCATTTAGTTCTTAAAAGCAAAATCTGCTTTGAATGAATAGACCTTTTTACATGGGAGCGCGAATTGCTTGCCACGATAATAACATATTTGCTAAGGCCAAATGCTCGCCCCAAAAAGACTCGCCCCAATACACATAGCAATATCTTGTTGCCGTGTTTAGTTAAAACACTATTACAAATGTTTCATAATTTACTTACCCCTGTAACCAGCGACGAGCACACTGGAGAACCGCCCACATTCGCTATGTGCACATTGATATGTAGATATATTGTATAGAATACGCTACCGTTTTGGCGTTGTATTTCGTTAAATGTATGGATGTTACCTTCTAGCTGTTCACGGCAAGAATGATGACGTCACACATTTTAGATTCAAGCGAGGCTCTATCCCCTCCCCATGGAGCGAGCCGGTTCCAAGGCGGAGCTCCAGCCGGCGCCATGTGGAGGGGGAAATAATACGTTTTTATCACTTAGGGCAGGTCCATGTATATTCATATGTCCGTGATAGAGAACCTTTTCAATATGAAAATAGTTTCATATTAGGGTTAGTTGCACCATTTATAACTCAAGAACGGCTGGTCGGATTTTTATAATCTTTGATTTGTTGGATTTGTCTCTGCCCCGAATAGCAGATAGCCATTAAAACATCGGAAAAATTGGCGAAAAAAAAGTTATAAATAAAATTCTTTTCCTCGTACATTTTGTATGGAACGAATTCTCATTTTTTGAAAGAGCTGCAAAGTATAATATTGAGTATTGAGTGAATTCCAAAAATTCACAAACGTCAAATTTCAATGCGCCGATTGTTTTTCTTTAGTTCTTAAACATATAATGCTGCCCCTCTTCCTTACACACTAAATGTGAACAGTCGAAAATGGAACAAACGGTGAACACAGCGGTGTCTGCACCGCTCCTAAGGAAAAATATAATAATTATAATGATGTCACCAGTTTTAAGTCAGAATCTTATGTCTTAGTCATAAAGTCACTAGCCTATAAGTCTTAGATGTAAGTCAGTAGTTATAATTGTAAATCTTCGTTATAAGCCAATAATATTAATTCTTTTATATATTTATTTGTACAGCGCTCTTGAGGTGATGTTCCACGAAAACGGCGCTATATAAATTAGCCAATTATTATTATTATTAATGAATCCCTCTCACACGTAAAAAGAAAATGAAACGCAATTCCGTAAGTAAGTGGAAAAGTAAGAAAATCAAAAAAATATACACAACGCCATCTTTGATACTAACAAAAATAAAACACGGACGGTTGCGCATCGATAATCTTTCGAAATAAATTTATATTTTTTGGTAGAAAAAAATTGATACGTCTAGAATCTAATTAAAAAATTACGTATTTCCGGTTGTGTCTTATTCTCCACGACAACTCAACAAAGTGGCATTTCAACAACACTTTGAAAAGACATAAAAAGAGATGAGAAAAGATAGGCAATAATCGAACCTGACGTAACCTATTTAGCAAAAGTTTTTTTTCACGACTTTTAATAACTTTTCAAAGGAGTGATTAAGTGTCACTTTGTTGAGTTATCCGGTCACCAAAGTTACGCTATCTTATCCGTGACAGCCATTAAGGCTAATAAATGTCAAAATATTTTTTTCAGTTTGATATTTCTTTGATCAAAATTAAAAGTAAATTTGCTTTACATATTTGATAAATCCATCTATCTATAAAAAATATATATAAGATAATCTGTGGGTGGGCAGCTCTGTTTTTTATTCAAATCTACAGTTCATCTACACTCCCGACCTTCAAAACAAGATGAAAGCCTTGTCTGTACGAGATCCACCAACCACTATTCCCAAATTACTGTCTACGTCTGATTTCGAAAAACTCTGCGTAAAGCCCGGGCAACTCCGGTGTCTTCAGCTAGTAATAAATAAATAAGACTCACTTTTGGTTTAATACTGCAAATGGCTTCAGAACGGCTTAATATGGTTGGTTGAACTCACCTGAAAAAAAGAGAAAAATATTGTTAATAATTTGTAATAAAATTGACAGAGCTGTAAAAAACAAGAATTTTGAAGTTTGAAAATTTCCTTTGTTTTTCATATTTATTTTTGGAGTGTTATGCCGTGTTGCGCTACCTCCTTTAGCCTAAAGGCTTTTTGCCTAAAGGCCCTTGGCTAAGGAAAGAGGTACCGCAACAAGGCATAAAACCCCAAAAATAAATAACGAAAATACTTTTGGCCGTGTAAATGTTTCTGTAAATTGAAAAATAACAAGTTTCAACGGTTTATTTATAGTTAAAACTAGTTTCTTTGGGTGGTATTTTTAAGTTTTATATAGAATAGTTTAGAAGAGTCGATAGCGTTATTGCGACTTTATATAGGGCATTTGAAAGCTAAAACAGCTGTCACAAATAAAACATCACACGAAAACTGTTAAATCACACTAGAATCACGCGTTTTACAGTTTTTTCTCTCTTCAAAACGTATTATAAGGACCCGAACCTGAATGTTCAAACAAAACTATCTTTGGCATACGTTGCAGAAGGGATCAAAAAGGATTCAAATAGAAAAGCGGCTAAAGAATTCTGCTTCCCTAGTGTTTGTATTCACCCTTCGAACTAAAATCCGTCGGTTCTTCGCACGATTGTATGGCCCTATGTCTAACGGTGTGAGATCAAAGGGGTAGAAAAAAGAAATCTAGAATTCTTACTGTATTTGCCCACAACCTGAAAAAATAGATTCCCAACAAAGTGAACTAGAATAAATAATAAATATGTAGAGATCGTGTTTTTATGAATATTTTTGTTTTGCGAGTCCCAGCTGTTCGGGCCAGTCGGACTGTGGCATTCTCAATTAGGGTATGTTGTGAGTCTGAGGATCAGTGGCTGAGTTGGCATCGCGTTTGGGTTTATTTCCTCGTCTTGCTAAGTTCTCGTCCTACGTGGTAGTAGGAGATTTTCAAACATTGGCAGGTTATTCGTAACACTCGTCTTTCATTTAAAAACAAAATTAAAGAAGTGGGGAAGGGTAGGAGATGGGTTGAAGAAGGTTGGGAAGTATCTGAATATTCAAATCTGATCATCAAACATGGTTAACGCCATTTAAAGCAAAGTTTCGTAAATAGAAACAAACGGTTTTGTTGGGTTGACCTTATGCCCGAATTACGCTCGAATTTTACTACTTGTAAAATTTATCGAACACCTGCTGAAGTCCCTGGTGTTTCCCGAGCTGTACACAGAGTATTTGAAAATTAGACGTAGACAGTGGAGACCTTCATCTTGTTTTGAAGGTCAAGTGTACAAAATTTCATCAACCTCGGGTTGAAATTGAAGATTTGTATAAATATCAAATTCACGCCTCCCGCACGCGCCTTAGACCTTCAACTTTATATAAATAGATTTTTTTTATCATTGAAGAAGAAGATAATAATAATAATCTAAACGAAAATATGAAAGAGAAGCAGACACAGAAATTGATAATGGTCGCAACTGGGACTCGAACCCAGAACCTCTCGTCTCTCCGGGACGTGCGTTTACCAATTCCGCCATTGCGCCCTACTATCAAACCGTCATGATAGTCAATCTCATATTTCAAATTTCAGAATTAACAATATATTATCTTCAACTAATTTATTTGTTCTCTTTGTCTTGTTCTCTTTCATATTTTCGTTTAGATTATTATTATTATTATCTCCTTCTTCAATGACATTGAAGGGAATAACCTTCAAAAGTTATAAAAAGAGAGTTTTTCTTACGCTCGTAAAATTGGAGATTTTTTTAATATCGAAAATCTGACTTTAACAGAAGATGTTCTCTTTAATTACGTGTATTGTTTATTTCTTTTTTCTCTTTCTCTGTACTATAATACTTAATATTTTTATATTTTATTTTGTTTATAATTATTTGTTATTTCACTAGTATCATCTCCACCTAGTAATAACTAAACCTTTATTTAAACATGCTGTGATCTTTTTTAATACGAGTGTTAACCCCTCCGAATTTTCGAGAATATTAGCTTTTGGTGTCTTAAACGAAATGACATTTTACGAAAACTTTTACTTATAACCGCTTCACAATTAAAGCTCTATAAATGAAACATTTCTGAACGTAGCCGAATAGTAAAAACTGTTTTAGAAAGGTTACAAAATAGGCTTTCAAATTATTAATTACAAATAAATATTAGCATTTGTAAATATTAAAATTTAGAACGCAAACATTAAAAATGACTCACGCGATGTTTTTATGTGACAACGGTACTAAAATCACAGATTATGCAAACAACAATACTTATTCTATTGTATATATGTGTAATAAACACTTTTGTCACCTCACTTTTTTTATCATTTCATATAAAAATATTTAATAAAAATTTAAAATGTGGAGCGCGGTGGAGCTGCCGGTAGCAAATTTGCGCGGGTAAGGGAACGTACCCATACTACGTGACACGTTTAGGGGGGGGGGTCTTCAAAATGTCACGCTCCATACAAATGAGCGGCGGGTTGCTTAGGTTTTTGGTCACCGGGGGGGAGGGGGGTTAAAAATTGCAAAAAGTTGGTCACGTAGTACGGGTACGTTCCCTAAATATTTTTGTCAACTACACGATTGACAGCTGATTCCTGTTATGTATTTCCATAGACAACTTGATAGAAATGTGCAGCTTGATCTACTATCGACCTTTGACTTTTTGTTTTAGGGATGTAACTAAAACAATAACGGAGTTATAACGATTTCTATGGAAACACACGCGCTGACGTATAAACACGCTTATTGTACTTAACTGCTGTCCTATTTTTAACGCTTATATCTGCTTACGTTGCGGAGGGTTAATATCTATGCACATCCCAAAGGCAAAACAAAACATTTTTAACACTATTTAACAATAAATAAATTAATTTAAAATTTTAAAATTAAAAAAAAAAAAAAAAAAATTATCAATTCCACGGACGTGAGTAGAAAGGTCTTACGTAAACTGGCGACAGTGGTTTTCTTTCAAGTCGGAATAGATCACACTTCTAGGGATCAGCTCAGAAGCTATATATAATATTTTCTAAATTAACACATATTGTGATCCGCACGTAAAAAAAGATGAACCCTAAACTGAAAGAAAAATATGGGTTTCGGGTGCTATAAACATAAACCACAATATTTTTACCAAAAGCTTAAAAAATACTTTCCGAATGCGGCATAATAAAAACGAATGCGAGAACCATAACAGCAATACCTCAAACCTCCGTTCATAAAGCAAGCAAAATATTTCCAACGAAAAGAAATATCATATAAACAAGTTGGATACGACCGGCATCCCGCGCAGATAGGGATTGCAATTCAGACTATCTGGATTTATAAAAAAATACCGATTTTTAGTTCGGATTTTGAAATATCAAAATTCGGATTTTGAAATATGAAATCGTATTTGAATACTTAAAAAAATATATTAGCAATGCAATTTCCTATGAAATTGACGACTTGATATGAAGACATTTCTGAGAAATATATAACACAAATTGTAATAATAAGGTTGTTGTCCAATAATCAAATTTTCACATATTCCTTAAATTCAGGTTTAGTAAATAGTGGGTTAATTTTATAACCACTAAAATATTAAGCATAATAAAGAAAAAGAACGCAATTAGAATAAATGATAAAACAACATAATGTACTTTTAAATGGTGCCGAGTATTAAATAGTAAATTATCACGGTTTGCTTATTGATTTGAATCATCCTGAAAAGAGAAAATTTTTAAATTTATAAAAGATTTGTTTTTGATGATTTTTCCAAGATTTAAAAGCTATCATTAGTAAGACTTTGAAAATTATCCTAAAAATAGAGTCATCGGAATTGTCAAGATTTATTTTCATTTTATTTAAAACAAATCTTGAGAATAATTTCCTATTTCTCTATAAATTTTTATAACATTGATAATTTTTACATAATATTTCATACAATCTCCTAATAAATCAGATAATTGTACTTAGGGGGCATACATTAATTAAGTGAGCAGTTTTTCTTTCAATCTAGACCCCCCCCCCAGGTAAATCAGGGCCACTTCGTATATTTTTTCCAAGTAACGTGAGATTTTGCTGGACGGCCCTCTCTTTTGATCTCACGTAATTAATGTATGCCCCCTTAGGAAAAGACAACTATTTGTAAAGTTACAAAAAAAATATAGGGCATGTGGATTTCTAATTGAAAATTACATTTTACATGGCAATACAAAGACAACATATTCATAGGAAGAGATATGGTATATAAGTTGTACATAATACATTGCTGTATAGATAATGAGATAACAATGCTAATTTGAACCTCTTATTCGACCTCGGACCACGCCGAAAGTATTTGAAAGTTGAAAAAATATTCAAGAGATAAATAAAAAAATCCGGATTTCGAGTTACAGGAAAACCGAAAATCCAGATTTCCCAAATCCGCTCCGGATTAGCCATCTCTACCCGCAGATCATAAGCCGCCCATAAATAAATCGCAGAGAAGAAAACCCGCTCAGGCCATATATCACGGATATAAATGTTTTTGGACATATCGAGGACCTTAGAGTCGCGTGGCCTATATCCCACATCCTCCGGCTATAATAAGTAGGACGTCTTTCGCAGAAATCCGAGGAACATAAAACCTATTACGGTTTGTCTGGCGCACATGTAACCCTTTCAATCTAGAGCGAACAAACAATCTAACAAACAAGGCATTTGTTTTCTTACAGGATTTGGAGGCTGGATATGCCATATCGAAACACTGGATTCCTAGCCCCGGGAAACACATGAGTAAGATATACAATATTCCTTGTTTGACGGCAGCGCAGTATCCTCAGTGAATTTCAACAAGGTTGTCATTAGGTGTTTGGCAATGTCTCCATGATAGTTAACTTCCACATAGACGAATCAGTATTTCTTCATTCACTCTATATTTACTAAAGCTTGTTGCTTTCCATTCACAACAGGTGCATATTGTGGAATTTTCCTGTCAATGAAAAGCCTCACATTTATATGAATATTGAGAAATCGCCTGGCTCGCTTGGAGTTTAAACCACCTATCTCTAATTTAGGGGTGTTTTCTCCAATTCTCTTCAATTCCTTGCATTTTTGGGATTAACCCACTTTTCAAATGAGTCGACTCATTACTTAGGATGGTGATACCCACTCCAACTTCCTTGGCGGAAAAGGCTTCTCCAGTCCCACGTACCAGACGCCAGTTATATTTGGTCACTCCAGCGCATCGACGACCTTCCATTCTGCTTTGAATGACAAGAGGTTCTCCAAGTAAAAATCTTCAGTTTGGCGAGTAACGCGCTCAAATTATGTTAGAATGCGTTGTAGGCAGATAGCCAAAAGCCTGTTGTGGATGTATGAGGCCAAAAGCCTGTTGTGAGGTATCATGTGCATTTTCTCCAGCACCACATTTCGGAGGCGTTTATTCGCTTCCTTTGAGGGTTCTAACGGCCGTTGTTCCCAACTTTTCGATGGATTAATCTGAGCCTCCGATCAGCTAAGTGATTTGTTTAGTAACACCCGAGTCCCGTTGTGGTCGGAGAGTTGTGTTGGGAAGAGCGCATTTGAGGAGTGTTGAGTTGAAATGTTGGCTCAACAGTTGATCAGAAGGATTGGAAACAACGGCCATAAGTGTCCGTGATTCCAAAGTACGTTTCAATTTCTGCAATTTAGAAGCAATGGCCTAGATTGCTGACGTAATGAAGTTTAAAAAAAATCCTATACTGCTGACATAACGAAACCATTGAAACTACTCTATACATTATTTCAATATAGTGTGATACGCTGAAAGCCCTACAGCCAGTTCAGATCGTGCAACTTTGTTTTATAATATACTTCAGCTAAAATCGATGGTAAGAATCGCCACATTATGAACCTACGTCATACAGTAAGTTGCTTGATACAGCTTGATTCAGTTTGAGATCAGAACTGCTTCCCGGGAAGGACTCCGGGGACGAAGGTGTTGAGCTTTACTTGAGCCCCGGACAATACGGAACAGGGACGATGAAATTATACCAACTATGAAGGAGGAATGTAGAGGATTAGTTATACAATATGTTAAGTTGGTGGAAGAAAACCAAGAACCAAGCAATCTTGTTTAAAACTATGGTTAAACCGCTTTGGGAATAGCACAGCTAATACAGAGGAATTTGAATGGGAAGACAAATAACTAATAGTTTTTGTAACTGGATTGTTCTCAGTTGAGAAGATAATATGCAATCATTATGATATTTTTTTCCTTTTATAAATTACAATAAATTTTATACAATAATTAATTACACAATATGTGTATTTGATTTACCCCCATAAATAAGAAGGGCTTGTGTGTATGGGGGGTGTTACTATATTGGTTTAATTTTTTCATTTTTTTTATTCAGTTTAAATTTTCGGTATAATTTTTAAGCTGAGTTTTAATTTTTTTATGTCACCGTTCATGTTTCTGATTTTTTCAGGTAGATTTTAACTCAAAAAAATTAAACTCCGAGATATTTATGATTTAACTGTCCTATTGTTTTTTTACATTTAATGATATGATTATGATAACAAAAAGAATCGGTAGCATCTAGAAATTGAACCCAAAACCTCAGCCTTGTTTTCTGTGCTCCTATGTTATTATGATTCTTACATAAAATATGCAGTCGGTTTAGGGAGAATACGGTACCCCTACTTACAAAAAATATAACTAAATGTCCCCGAAGGCGTACGCAGAGAGGATATACCGCCGAATAACAAAAGTATAAAACATATTTTCATTCAAATGCATAGGTTTGTTGAAAAAATATCGATATTTTTAATTCAAAATATCGATATTTTTAGCCGATATATTTTGATCCGATATATCGATACAAAATATCAAATACCGAAAATTGTATCAAAAACGATATTTTTTTAAATTTATGTATTTAAAGTCACTAGAATCCAAAACAGTATAGGAACGAACGGAAAAAAGTAACTGTATTGGGTCATGACCTCTGGCGGTTGAAATTTTAACTATTAATAAATACTTACTTTAACTTTAACTATTAATAATTGCTTACAAATCTATTGTCTTTGCATTAGTATTTGTGATCACCAATACTATCTCATGTCTCATGTGTGTGGGTACATACATAAAAATGTATGCTATTTTTCGGCATTTTTTTCTAAGCCACTCCTATGTGTTGGTTCCCAATTGTCTATGATTATTGACTATACCTTGTTCCAAACACGAAGTCCTTTTTGACAGATTAATACGCCAATAGAATGTTACTGAGACGCATACAAACTTTGTATGCATCTCAGTTTACATATAAGTTTTTAGTTTTTGATATTTTTGTAATTATTACGTAATAAAAATGAATAGTGATAAAAAATACCTTAATTTTTAATGAGATTTTTGTACATTAAAAAAAGCAAATTGTGTACAAAAATTACTATTGATATTATTGAGCTGAATACACTATTATTTTAAAAACGCAAAATCTCTTGAAAATTTGAACGGTATATCGATATTTTTTCCTCAATATATCGACATCGATATTGACATTTTAATAAATATCGATCCATCGATATTTTTTTTCACTTTCGACATCCCTACAAATGCATAAAGAATAAAACTACTCAACTCTAATACTGAATATACACCAGTAATTCCCAAAGTGGTCCAGGCGGAACCCCCAAGAGTCCACGGGAGACTCGACGGGGGTCTACGTTACCACGTTAAAAAAATGGGGGTTCACAAGTTTTAAGTGGGGGTCAACGAAAATTTATCTGGTTTCGAAAGTGAAGAACCAAATTGTTGTCTTGGCTTTGCCTGCCAAAGTAGGCACTACTCAAAAAAATTAAGGGAGCAAAAAATAATCTAATTTTTCGGTGTTTTTTGGAAGGCTGTAATTTCGGTGAAATGGTCTATTGAAACTTAAAAAAAGAATTGAAACTTAAAGAAGAAATTTATCAGATTCTTGGCAATTTTTTTAGGAGCTACGGTTCTCACGCAATCCTAACAGGTATTATTCATATTATTTTAATAAATAGAACACAAAAAATACACTTTTTTATATTTATACCACTCCGAATTGAGGGTTGGAACTCAGCCGCGATGCAAATTTTCATCGTTAGATCTAATCTTCATATTTTTTAACGAGTTTTGGGAATATGGTAGAAACGTAGCAGCAGGGGGTCCATTAAAACCAGTAAAATTTTGAAAGGGGTCTACGAGCAAAAAAAGTTTGGGAACCTCTGATATACACGGACAAAAATCGGTACTTTAAATAAATTCGTTTGATATTCATACCAAATTATTATTGAAGTCGATTTACGTTTGAAATTGATAAATAACGCAAAAAAAAATGTTATAATTATTATAATTTCGGGGAGCCAACTTTCAAGTGTCGCGTCACCATTATTATATGCAAAAACTCAATATAAATAAATAAACGTATAATATGACAAGATGTTATTGTCATTTTGAATGTTAAATTATGTTTTTATAAGTTCTGCTAGTTAATTAATTTACGCGTGACAGCTGTTTCGCTCTTTGAACTAAGCACTACCAAACTGAAGCAAGTTTACAGTAGACTGATTTACATGATTCCATTACTGGGACACCTGTGTTAGTAAAGGTACTTTTAGTAATGCTAATGTAATTGTGGCTTTCCTGAAATTTAATACGTGTCTTGAAATCTAATCTAGTAAAATACGTACGTATTACAAATTACATTCTCAAACATACTCGTTGGTGTATTAACAGTGAAAACATGTCATTTAATAAGATAATCGAACGCCGAAACGGCTGTAATGAGAAACAGTAATAATTTAGCAAAATTTAAAAATTAATAAATTAAAATGAAGAATAAATCATTAAGCAACGGGCACACTTGCTCATTTGAAGCTAAAGAGCATGCTACCTAGTAGCGTGTGTGTCAGTGACGTTGCTAGTAATGAGCATTCCCACAAATCAACAGTCATTTGATTAATGAGCATGCTCATTGGATTATCGGGTGGAAGGGGAAGCCTCTAAGCATGTGTGAACAGGCTAGCTTATGAGCATACTCATTTCAATCTGATCTCAGTTCGCGCCTGCGCATACTTTGCAAAAATGTCAAAATAGCCCGCTGGGGAGACGAAAAAACCTCATTTTTCGTGATTTATTATGGGAATCGCGCATTGACCTAGTATGAATCACGAATATATTTGGAACATAAGGTCACTAAAAAACCCACAATAGATTTCCAAATTCCCCAAAAGCTGCTTTACCTCCAAAATGAAACCAAATTCTATTGAAATTAGAATTTATTTTTTAATATCTAGTCATTTTCGGATTTATTGACATCTTGGACCCAAATCAAACGTCTTATTTTTTTACGTCAGAAGATTCTTAAATAATTGCATTGCAGTAATATTATTTTGTTTAGTTCTGAGCGAATGAAACAGACTCTATTTGACATTTATTTGACACGAGCATGCTCATTAACTAGCATGTGTATTCAAACGTTGGCTTTGAGCACGCTCATTCACGAGAAAGCTCAAACCAAGCCTGCTCATTATTGAGCAAATGTGTGCAGTCGACTATTTTTGACATGGGCGTACTCATTAATGAGCATGCTCATAAGCCGGCTTGTGTGAGCAAGTATGTCAGTACCTTAATCTATACTGACTTACAAGAAAATTGTACTTAAGAGTTTTAAACTCCTAGGCACCAGACAGATCAAATAAATTGATTTTCTGTTCAAGAAAGAATTTGGATATGTGTTTGAACTTGGTAAGACCCAATTTAGAGAAAAATTTAGCTCATCTTGAGCAAACATAAAACAATAACAGTTGGATGTTAGCGTTAGAGATGTAAAGGATCTCTGCTTCTGTTTTTGCAAAAGCAGAAGTTCTGCATACTTTTCACTTCCGCTTCTGACTAACTAACTAACTAATAACCATCACGCCGTTTCCCCGCAGGGGTTGGTAGAGAGGACGGACCGCCAAACAACTCGATCTTGGCACACACTCCTTGCCTCGTCCACATTCATAAATAGCCTCATACATGCTCTTCTATTACTCCGACTCTTGACATGGCCCGACTCAAGTATCGATTCACTTGGTCTTCCTCGGGCGTCCCCGACTTCTACCGCTTTTACAAAAATATAATACTTGAATATAAGAATAACGGACCTATCTAGGATGAGTTCTTTCGCAATAGTGGCAATGGTCTTGGGGTAAATGGAACCCGTCAGCGCTTTGCATGATTTGTTTTGTTTTTCGGATTAATAATTAAGTATCATTCCTAAATGTATGTCTTTTCGTGCGTGAATATGGTTCACGGTGTCTAATTAAAACACATACAACTAATTCATCTAACGAAAGTGTATAAAGACTTTCTATTATACAGTCCAGGCGTGGTCTAGGGGTAAGGTTCTTGACTCGCAATCCGAAGGTTGCGGGATCGCATCCCGGCGTAGGCATTGATTAATTTGTGTCATTTCACAAATAATTCATGTAAAATAATATATAGTAGATATATTTGCGGCACGTTTCAGGGTGGAAGATACTCTTAGTATCGCGCTGGTTTAAGATCACCTTCCAGAATTGAAACGTTGCTTCAAATGGCTATTTGGTGACTAGATCTGAATAGCCAGGTACTTCCCCACCTTCCTCTCCCCCACTTCCTTCCCCACCCCACTACCTTCAGCTTCACAACATACCCAAATCCCAACTGGGGATGCCATAGTCTCACTGGCTCCAGACGGGAGCAGCTGAGACTCTTGTGAGGTATTAACATAAGAAAAAAAGGACCCTTTAAATTTTTAATACTAATTACACATCCGCTTCCGCACCCGCATCCGCAAAAGAATATCCGCATGTGGTTCTGTTACATTTCTACTTAACGCTGCAGATTTAAAGAAGAATTTGGTAAGAAATTTTGAAGCATTTGAATCAGTGATATTCCTTTAATTCCCAGGAATGGGATTTCTAATTTCAGCGATACGCAGGTAGTTTTGGTCATGGCATTAGATCCTCTTCGGCTGTATCGTCCGAGAATTAAACCGAAAATACTTTTGTAACTGAATACAACATTGAATAATTTATGACGCCGGCTTTTGGCTTCTGGCCCGTAATGCCGTATCGTAAATTAGAGCCGGATAAATGCGAAATGCGAAAGGAGAAGAGGTGGCGGGCGAAATGACGAAACAGAGGAAAGGCCAACTGGAAAACGAAGAAAGTGTAATCAAAGGAGAAGAATTGTTGATGATTAATGGATTGCAGTATCTATAATTTTGTGAGGAACCCTAATATTACTATAATTCGAATAAAAATGACTTGGTAATGTACTCGGTATCGCCCTGGTGAAGGACTACCGGAAACCTTTCATATGTAAAAAAAAAAAAAAAACAAAGACAATGTTACTTGAATTTCTCTGAAACAACTCGTTCCAAGACTCTAACATACAAACAAACAAACCCAAACACTATAAAGAAATTGGTTTTCTGTTGAAGGAAGAATTTCGATATTTTTATTTGTGTTGGATTTTGAATCGGTTTCGGCAGAAGTAAGGGGAAATTGAGTTTATTTTGGTCGCCACCATAACCACCAACAACACATTTATTTGGAAGTGTATTGTTTCTGGGGAGGAAAAAGATATCAGAGGAGGTTAGAAATCTGGGGATCAGTGTGTCCAGGAAAGACAGACGTAGGAATCTATTCCTCCCACTGCAGTGCAAGGCGATGTTCCCAGAGAGTCTTGTTGGACAGGTCAAAAGATCGACCAGTCTCTCCCGATCCGACGCAAGATCCTGTCAAATCTCACCCCATGAACCCACACATGCTATGTCACCAAACGTGCTGAACCAATTGGGGTGACCTATGGCAGGGGTGTTGGTATAAGTTTATCAGTTGTACATAGGGTTCCCAGATCAAAAAGTCAAAATCCCCGAGAAAATTCCTGACATTCGATAAAAATTCCGGACTTTCTTGTAAATATAATATGAATGTCTTGTGAAACGTTACTGTGCGTTATGAGGGGGGGGGGGGGGATTCGAACAACGCGTTACGTAACATGTTTTTCTTTATTTATATAAAAAAGACTAGAGAATTTATTTATATAAAAAAGACAAACATTCCCGGGTTACGAATAACCCAACAATGTTTTTAAAATCTCCTACTACCACCACAGAAAGCCGAAAATGTTGCTTGATTGAACACGCGACGCCCGGATGGGATCCAAGCGCTATGCCCACTCAACCACTGACCAGTTCTTGTTTTATTTATCACCGAAAACGCGATTAACAAATAAAAGGTATTTAAGCGACTTTCCAGTACTAGGGGGGGGGGGTGGTAAGGAAAAACGTTACGGCGCGTTACATGGGGGGGAGGGGGGGGGTCAAAAATCTTCAAAAATTGCGTTACGTAATACTTGAACGCTCCCTTATGCATCGTGGCATGTCAAAACCCGCGTCGGGGGGGGGGGAGGGGGGGAACCCAATGATCAAAAGAAAGGAACAGGCTTTCTGTTAGAGTCTCTCAAGTCGATTATCTTAACACAGTATAATTTAAAAAATATGACTAAAAAATATGACTTTAAAAAATATGACTTGCGAAATGTTCTACAAAACTATTATTAAAGATTCGGAAGTGTTGAACAATATTTATGGGAGCATTAAATATCAGAAGTGATGTTTTTACTTTGATTTGTAAATAATTTGGTTTATTTCATTTTTTTATATCAATCTCCACTTAATTGTAGAAATTCCAGACTGTTTAGAATTCCCCCCGCATTCCGGACAAAGTCCTATATTATTATTTAAATTCCGGGCGTATGGCAACCCTAGTTGTAGATCACTCTAGGAATTACTGCTTCAATGCCTAGAAATACTCTCCATAGTACCCACTCTGTTTTGCACTATTTTAATTGTTTTATAATTATATATAAACCTAGTTTGAAAACTATTAACCAACCGAGCTTCCGAGATTTCTATTCTAACCATGCCGCTGCACCGTGGATGCCTGAACATTGTTGCAAATTTACAAAACCAATTTCGTTGCGGTTATATTAAAAAAACGGACGGTAAACGATTGAACCGTCAATATGCAGTTCAACCTTAATAAGGTTTGTAACTTTGCAAACAAATTTATACGTACACCGTTCGAAAGTTTAAAAAGTTCGCTTCATTGTTGAATTGAATTTAACTTATTTTGTAGAATAAGGTTGTCTCCTGCAACGCAATTTCGTGTTATTCATACAAATGAAAATGTCGTATTAATTAGAGCATTCTGGGGAGAGAAGAATCGTTGAATTTTTGGAAAATACCAAATAGTACCGGAGATAAAAGCCATAAAACGTTGATATTAATTTTGCGGCCGGGCGAAAAACATTTGATATCTCGGTAAATTTGTCGCAGTACTGCAGCAATGCAATTCGGATTTATTAATTGCACTGCAAAAACGTAACGAGTCAACAATGCAAAGATTTTTACCTGTGTTTACTTTGAAAGTTCATAACTTGGTAAATTTTTTCAGATATCGAAAAATAATTTTGCTGTCGTAAATTTATTTATTTATTTATTATGCCGCACATTGTCTTAGGCAAGATTAATCTCTTAGGTCTCGAGTATTTTCTGTCAGTAGGGCTGAGTATTTCCGCTTCGCAAATAAAATTCAAATAAATGGAATTTTTCCCAAAAACTAAAAACTATGATTTAAAGGTGATTTAATAAACATTTAATTTTTTTTAAATTAAAATTTTGAATGCGAATAGATATTTTTTTAAATTAAAATTTAAATTGGCACACAGAGATGTTTTATTAGACTTCTTGTGTATTTTCGACATTAAAGTCATCTAAATTATTTGTCGTTTGGTTAAAAATAATTAATAAAAATTCACAAAGTTTCATTAACTTTGTTCAAATTGCGGTTGGAAACTTTGGTTACATAAAGGTGTACATTTTAATAATTAATTTGTGGTTAATTTTTGGATTTGAATATATACGTGGTGTTTTGGGTTTTGATCACCAAAAGATCATATTTCTTACCACGATAGTAAGGGAGACACAACGATTTCTATGAGTTGATCCGAAAAGCGAACGAATTACACTGAGGGGTTAAAGGTTTTTTTACAGCATTGCCAGATTATGAATAATCTGACGATATTTGAAATCCTTAATCACCATCATAGTAGTGGAATGTGTTACTTGTGCATTGATGCAGGATTTAGCTAGCAGGTGATGGGAATCCGTGACGCCTATGAATATACAGCTTGAACCATATGACAATCGTTAGATATAAGTGAATACTGCTGTTGAGTGCCCCGTTGCAACTTAAATTTTTATTACATGCTGCGATTATGAGAAATATGACGAGAATAAATATGCGCTTTAAAAAAGTAAGTAATTTATACTTTCTTTAGGCAAAAGTATTATTATTAATTGTTTTCGTGTTTAATTCGTAGTAATACACATTTTTTATTTTATTTTCTGAATGTTATTAGTTTTTATTTTTGTGACAGCTGTTTCGGCTTACAAGGCCATTTTCAAACTGTGGTTAAACCACTTTCAGACGGCTTATTTATACGATTATAAATTTCGATATTTTGAAGGTGTTTAAATTGATTTATTACCGGTTAAACCAATTTGCTGAGAAAATAATTGAGAAAGTGCACACTCATGTGGGGTATTTCGTAATCTGTTTTCCGGTATTATTCAATAGTAACCCTAAAATGCGAATAATTTGAGAATAACAACTTTAAGTACAGACGTTTCAACTTGCAGTAAAGTCAGCTCATCAAACAGGTGGTTTTGTACCCCTATAATACTGGTCGCAGACTGCATGGCAGTAAGGGGAGGGGTTGGGAGGGTAGTCAGGGGTAGGTAGTAGGTAGGTCGGGGGTGGAAGCATAAAGTCGTATCAGAAAGAATGATGACGATTTAAGATCCTTTCGGGATTTATGTCCGGACTTATCTCCCGCCTGGTGGGGTATAATAAAACAACACGGCACTTGTGAAACGCGCGCGAAGGATCATCGCACAATGGCGAGAGGAAATGATAATAATACCGCTCTGTAATAAATGCGGTTCTGTGGATCAGTCACACAAAAGTGCGGACACCTCTTTAGAAAGCGTGGTTCTATGGATCGGTCACATAAAAATACAACTCTAAAGGAAAATAATACAGATCTATGGATAAGTAGCACAGCTTAGGACATATTAAAAATAAATCTATTCTTTATTTTACAAAGAAGATCTCCGTATCAGAAAGATAGTTGCCTAGATCCCTAAGGTCATGAGTTCATAAACCCGTCTAGGGCCAATAAAAATGGCTTTGTTCACTTTCTGTAGATGTAGAAGATATGAAGAGGATGAAGAGACTCCAAATCCACTTATGGTGCCAATGTCCTGCCCTGGTGGGAACTAGGCTCAGATACCTGGGGAGACACACTGTAAAACCAGAAGACTTAGCCACATATCCAGTGACAACTCTGGTGAACTTTATTGGAGGGACTGGGTTATTGTTAAAAGATTGAGGTAAAATGGGAGATAGAACAATGGGCATATGGCCTGAGTGCTCACGGGAACTAGTCGTAAACCGTCTCCGCAAAGAAAAAAAAACAAAGAAAAATAAATAACTAAATCAACATTATTATTATTTTCTTAACGCATATTTTTATTGGCTGCTATCTTTATGTACGATTGAAAGATTCTTCCAGAATCAAATACTCTCAGGATAGTGTCTTGGATAAAAGTCAAAATAAATATGTACATGGGTATAGTATGTAAAGTGTTCAAAGCATAGGTTATTACAACCTTTATACAGTATCTTCTTCTTCATTGTGTGCCGTATCAGGTCCCCCCGACGTTGGCGATCACTCTTGAGAATGTCTCTCTGTCTTGCGCTGCCCGGAATAGCTCCTCCACACTTCTAATGCCGGTCCACTCTCGTTTATTACGCAGCCATGACATTTGTCTCCTACCAGGCCGTCGGCGACTCTCTATCTTGCCTTTCAATATTAAATGGAGCAAGTGATACTCCTCCCCTCGAAGTATATGACCCAGATATGAAATTTTCCTGATTTTTATTAATGTAAGCAGTTCTCTATCTGCTCTAGCCCGCCTGAGAATTTCTGTGTTGGTGATCACGTCGGTCCATGGGACCTTGAGCATTCTCCGGTGAAGCCACAACTTAGGACATATTAAAAATTATACAGTATAACTACGCATAGCTGTTCGGCCTCGAGGGAAGGGTGCGTGGTTTTACTTTGCAACGGGGTTCAGATATGGGAAAAACCTTCAAAAATACTAATCATATCATTTTATTACAGATAAATTATATTTTTTTGAAAAAGAATAAAGTGTGGCGTAGAAACAATATCATTAAAACAAAGCATTTTAAAATATTGGTCCCGAGACGTAAAGTATAAAAGTCGTCACTCCCGCGACGTTTCGAACCATAAAATGTCGCCATCATTCCGAGTGGCAGTTTGTCCGTTGTAAAGGTATAAAGGCAGACATCTCCAGAGGAGTAATAAAGGCCTCAACGCTTTACACCCAATGCCGACGAGAATAACCATGCAAATGAAATCCGACAAATTACTTTGGTGTACAACGTCCTAGATGAGCCACCAGCTTATAATAAATAACATATTATGTAGTTTTGTTATCAGCAGGCATATCTAAACCTATTCTTCTACCGGCTGCGCTAATATTATTTAGTGTGGCTAGGCAGGTATCTTGGTTCCAGAACAGTTTTTCAATTATGACACTATGTGCTTCGCTTGATATAATTTATTGAAATGATTCACCAATTTAAGGAATACCATTATTGCAGACTAATGTCTAACTCGGTTGACATTCTGGTATAGACGCGCTATTACATATAGAGAAATCTGCTGAATAGATATGGAGTACCACGAGGAAGCGTACTAGGTACCTTTCTATTAAATATTTACATTAAAAAAAAACATCTGCAGTATGAAAATACTTGGAGGAATAGTTAGTTATGCGGACGAAACAGATTTACTCTTTAACCACTCAGGTATTTTGCCATTGTGCAAGTTTTTTGTCTTAAACGAACTGTTAGATTCGCGATTAAAGCTGTATAAATGAAATATTTTTTAACATAGCTGAACATTAAAACCTTTTTTTGAAAGTTTATGAAATGAGCTTTCAAATTATTTTATTACAAATAAATATTAACATTTGTAAATATTAAAATTTAGAACGCAAACATAAAAAAAATGTAAAAATGACTCACGTGATGTTTTTTTATGTGAAAACGGTACTAAAATCACGGATTATGTAAAAAAAACTTATTCTATCGTATAAATGTGTAATAAACAATTTTGTCACCTCATTTTTTTACCATTTCATACAATATTTAATAAAAAAAATAATGTCTAACGGCGCTTAGGCGATTAGGCGGGTGAAAACTTTTCTATAAAATAAGTCCTTTTTTATTTATTTCTATGGACAACTTTCAATACCGACGTGATGCTTGATTTAATATGGATCTTCTACTTTACGTTTTAGGGTTGTCACTAGAATAATAACGGAGTTATAACGATTTCTGTGGGAAAACACGCGTTAGTTTGAAAAAAGCATATTGTACTTGACTGCTATTGTTATCTTGTCATGTAAATAAGGTTAGGGGTCGGAGTGGTTAAAACTAAAGACTGGAATAATGTGTATATAATAAAGCGGAATTAAGAATCACGGTAGTGAAAACATGATGAGACACAAGCATACTTACACTAAACATATCGAAAACTAAATTAACAACGTACCGTATGAAATAGCGCGGGACAGCCAAATACCTACTACTCAAATCTTAATACCATGATCAAATTTAAAATACTGCATGGTTTTGTTTTTCATTTTTTGAGAGTACAAACCAAACATTCTTGGGTGACGATAAACGTGACAATATTAGAATTTTTCGTACTACCATCGTAATATCCGCGTTAAAGAGAAACTGCACTCAGAATGCTAGGGTGGGAATCCGACGCTTGTGTCTACTCCGCTATTAACCGTTTAGAATCAACCCTCAAACTTGGGGCCCAAACTAAAAGTAACAACATCACTTTTCTTACCTCACAGGTCCAATCTTGTAAACTTTCTCCCGTTGGTCGACACCCTTTCGGCCAAATTTTAAATTTGTGTCGGATGTCGTCATCTGCGAATGAAATTATTACTTTTGTTCCGGCGAAGAAAGGCCTTAAGATTTATTGCATGATTTTAACATTTTAATTTGTCAATCCAATTTGTGTCAAGTTCGAAATTAAACTCCGTGATAAATTTTTAATTAATTGGAATAATTATTCGGATTATTTTGAAGTGTGAGACTGATTAAAAAGATTATATCTAGGCATGAAACGGATCGAATCCAAAAGAGAAACACACGAAGAGAAAGACTTTGACTCGAGTCTGGACAATGTGGGTTCGATTTCAGTCGTTGGGTATTGTCAGTCAAAGTTTTCAGATACTATTTTGCCCTTACGAATGACCAGTATTCGGAATCGAAACATTGCTTGAAATGGATAGTCCAGTTTAGTTACCAGATCTGAATTACAAGTTTAGAGGGCTTAATAAGTCAGGTACCTACGCCTCATACATCATTACATGTCTGGAAATGTTGTAGATAGTTTAAAAACAAGCTTATGGGTCCAAGTGGTTAAAATGTTAAGATTTATAACTAGGTTGTCTAGAAATTTCAACAAAATACACACGTGGTTTAAATTTTACACAATTGAGAAACAACCATTTACTCAGTGTATTAAACTGTTATGTTTTGCCTATGTTAGAAGTAAACTTGAGTATAATTCACCTGTCTGGAACCCACATTACAATATTCATGGACAAGCTAATGAAAGAACCTTAGTAGTATTATAAACGCGAAAGTTGGTATGGATGTGTTCGTTACTCTTTCACGAAAAAACTACCGAATGGATTTTAATGAAACTTTACAATAATATAACTCATACGTCAGAATAACATATAGGCTATAATTTATTAAGCTAGCTAGGAAGGGGACGTGGGAGAGAAACGGGGACGCACGAGAAAGGTGATTCAGGAAGAAACAATGTATTTATTTGAATATGGCATTGCTACCGCATGCCGGGAACCAGCTAGTCATTACATAGTATAAAATGAAGTCGCTCAAAATGTATGTGCGCGTTAATCTTTTAAACTACGCAACGGATTTTCATACGGTTTTCACCAATAGATAAGAGTGATTGAAGAGGAATGTTTATATGTATAATACATGCAAATTATATTAGAGAAAAGCCGAGAAATTCAAAGAAAACATATTTTTGCGCGATTTAAAACGGCTGGCGGGCCGTACTATAGTCACTTTTGAAATTCGTTCTACGGAAGAAATTGGAAAATTGATGTCCTAGAGTAAGTAGGTATTTGATATTCCCTTTTCAAATATCCAGTGTTGCATTGCAAGAATTGTATAATTAGTGGCGATCGCTCGAATTCTAGCAATACCGGACTATTAACTAAATCATTTAGAATTTTATATACAAATACCAAGTCAGTGAAAATTCTTCTATCTGACAATTTGAGCATATTCATATAATTTAAAATAGTGTTGTAGTTCAACATAATTGCTGGAATACCCATTTTAAAATTTAGAAAACGTAAGAATTTGTTTTGTATTCTTTCAACAGCTTGTAAATGTATACTATAATGTGGATTCCAGACGGGAGAATTGTACTCAAGTTGACTTCTAACACAGGCAAAATATAACAGTTATTATTTCATGCTTATTATTAATTCATGATTCTTTACAATAGTGTTGTAGTTCAACATAATTGCTGGAATATCCAATTTAAAATTTAGAAAACGTAAGAATTTGTTTTGTATTCTTTTAAAAGCTTGTATATGTATACTATGATGAGGATTCCAGAGGGTAGAATTGTACTCAAGTTGACTTCTAAGATAGGCAAAATATAACAGTTATTATTTCACGATTATTATTAATTCTTGATTCTTTACTCCATTCAGATCTATTTTCTAAATAAATTCAGTGTGAAAATATAGAAAATGAGGAACATCCATTGCACAGAACAAGAAGAATACCTTCTATACCCATTATAACCTACAATGGTTACAAAGCCATATCGTGTTCCGTGTAAGATTGATACAGGGAAAGATATAAAGGGATAATACATCTGAAAAGAGGTAATCACCCGCCCATCCCGAAGGAAGGGATTGGAAATTGTTCCCAGTATTCGTAAGGATTCGCACCCTGATACACGATTTTTACGTAGATATTTTCTCGTATCGGAAATTTCCGATTCGCGTCCTTTTTGCGACTCCCGAATTTCTCTCTATTGATATTGTGTCACGGCACATCCGATCCTTAGCCCTTTCAGACCCGATACAACTAAAAACATTTATTTATTTTTTATACAACTTTACACAGGAGGCCTGGGGAAATGAATTTCCCTCCTTCGGGGATGAGGTGTAGATGATATTTTTGAGGAGAGGAAGGAGCGAACTTGAGCATTGGAATAAATTGGAATAAATGGAAGAAATTCATGTTCACAGGCAAGTTGTTGAATTAAATAACCCTTTTTACATGAAATCCACACAGGAGACCCTGAAGAAAATAATTTCCCTCGGGGCCTACGTTATTTTAGGGGATGGTACGAAAGGTCAACAGGCCTCTCTCAACCAGATACGCAGCAGGTGGGCAGACGCATCCACCGACAAGACCTGGACAAATCTCACCCCATAAATCTGGGCAACCCTGCTAAGTCACTAAACGTAGCGAACCACTTGGGGTGACCTATGGCAGAGGTGTTGGTTATCCAATAAATGGTTCCCGGGGCGGCGGTATCCATGCCCGCCTCCCAAATTGAAAAATTATGGTGTTGATTGTTCATTAATGGTGTTAAGACATTATCGTGATTTATTTTGGGGTATTATGCCGTTTGCGCTACCTCCTTCTCTATCCTACATTTCGGACAGCATTACAGTCTCCATCATCAGGGCGGATGTGGAATCAATTACACTTCATTTTGCTTTTCTTAGGCATTACGGACTGCAATGCCCTGAAATTAGGTGACCAAAACATAATAGCAAATTAATTATGCAACATATTTTGTTGGAATTTATTTAAAAATAATAAATATAAAAATATTCACAATAAATGAGTCTGGCATTAAACAGGGCCCTGAATAAAATGACTTAAAAAAAATAAAGACTGAAACAAAACCTTTGAAACATTTCATGAAAATTATTTTTCTTTTTCAAGACTGGACTTAGGGTCTCAGAGGGTTAGGCCGGAATGGGTGAACTAGCAAAGGACCAATTGATTGGATGCGTGCCCCGGGCGCCTCCGGGTGTCGGGTATAGTGCGACTTTTTTGGGTGTCGAACGCGGAATATATTATTTACGCACGTGGGATTTGATTTGATATCCGTGACATTATATTATATCAATGAAAAGGGTGATAGGATCATGCGCTAATGATGAGTGGGTACAAAATAGCAGTCTGTCCTACAGTTCTTGTACACTTATATTTACTAGAAATCGTATAACGCATTTTTAGTCTCTCTAGTCTTCGTGAAGTGGTGGGATTTTTTTTTAACTTTAATTAGGAGGCCCTGAGGAAAATCATTTCCCTCAGGGCCTATGCCAACTGGGATGCTGTGTGGAGGGTCTTTTTGAGGAGAGGAAGGAATGAACATTGGTCTTGAAGAGACCCATGTTGCAAGAAGGAGGAAACACAGAGGCTGGCAAATCATTCCACAGCCGAGCTGTTGAACACAAGAACGAGTCGAAGAAACGACCCGTTCTCATGTGACAAATGTCAACCGTGTACAAATGTTGGGCGCGCGTTTGGCGTGTTTCCCCTTTATGCATCGGTGCCGAGGGGATCAATGACGCTAGTTACTCGGAGCCGCTTCCATTGTAATACCAGTAGAACAAGGATAGCATTCCCACCCGACCGACGCCTGTGCTCTAAATATTGCAATCCGTCTGTTAAGATGGGAGAATCTATCAAACGGACCGCCCCTTTCTGCACAGAGTCGAGGGTATTTTTCAGGTATTTTGGAGCTCCAGACCAGAGGTGGCTGCTAAATTCAACCGATTAATGCTAAATCACTATTTTCTATCAATCTCCACTATGAATCGGTTTGCATTGTAAATACCAACAAAATCAACTCGTAAAAAACGGTTCCATGTCAACTCAGAATTAAACGAACTCAGAACCACCTCAGAAAGGTCATTAAAAGCTATGAAAAAATAATTTTAAAATAGCCGGTAACCCTAACCTAATTTAACCTATTTAACCAATTTAAAAAAAAAATAACATCATTCTTAATGACCTTTCTGAGGTGCTTCTGAGTTGGTTTCATTCTGAGTTGGCCGGTCACCTAAAAAACAAAGCAGCCAAAATATCTGAATAAAACCCTCGACTCTGTGCAGAAACGGGTGGTCCGTTTGACAGATTCTCCAATTTTAACAAACGGGTTGCAATCTTTAGAGCACAGGCGTCGTTTCGGAATGCTGTCATTGTTCTACCGGTATTTCAATGGAAGACGCTTCGAGTAAATAGCGTCATTGATCCCCTCGGCACCGGTGCATAAAGGGGAAACACGTCAAACGCGCACCCGACATATGTACACGGTTTGCAATTATCACATGAGAACGGGTCGCTTCTACTACTAGTTCATGAGTTCAAAAGCTCGGCAGTTCGGCTCGGAACGATTTGCCGGCCTCTGTGTTTCCTCCTTCCTACAACATGGGTCTCTTCAAGACCAATGTTCATTCTTTGCTCTCCTTAAAAAGACCGTCCACACAGCATCTCATATGATATGAGGGATATGAAATTATTTTCCTCAGGGCCTCCTGTGAGAGTTAACGTATTTTTTTACTGTCTCTCTCTCTGGTTTCAATCATGGGATTGGTTTGCAGTAAATTTCCTCTATTCTTCTCTTCCATTCTTCCCTGTCTTGTGCGGCTCTTTTGAAGTCGATAGTGTAATACACCTATTTTCAACATACTTGCGCCATCTCTTGGGTCGGTTAAAAGCCATTTTTCAAAGAAAAAAGAGTGTAAATACATGTATTTTTTAAATGTCCTACCTTCACTAAATAAAAATTCCCAAGCAAATCAATTCAATGGAAGTAAACTCTTCCCACACAACTTAAAAACATATTTTTCAATTTAAACTTTGAAAAACTTCTAAATTATCTAAGTACGTACACAAAAATTCGGTTCTTCTTATCACAATTCGGATATCACGTATTCTAGGCGAGTCTTTTCACTGACTAGTCTCACGCCCTCTGCTTTCTTGCTTCAGAACCCTCGCGCCGAGGGTTGCTGCAGGGTCGCGTCGGGAGATATTATCGACTATCGTGCCAAGGGGAAGATAAGAAAGCGCCCACCCTAAGGACGTGTTCATTCACTAATAAGTCAAAGGTTTTATTAATAAATTGGGAAAAACATACACGTAGGAGAGTCAGCTGTTATATATATATTATAGCAAGAGATCCAATACAGAAAATATGTATGAAGAAAAAAATGTTTACGTTTATTATTATTAAAATATATAACAGGATTAAATAACATGTGAACTTTAATTTTTCAAGATCCCCCGAAAACCACCGTATGTGTAGTGAATCGTGTGACGTCATCACTCCTGAAAAGTTACTATACAACCTGATCAACTGCCGCCATTTTGAAATTCGGTGTTCGAAGTATTCACCCTAGAGTAGCATTACTATTTTTTTGTGCAGTAGTTTTTCAATATTTTCAATAATAGTGATAAACTAATAAGAGAAACCTTTATTATTGAAACTGAATTATTTAGGCCTAAATAATCTTTCAATAAATACAACAACTAAATCTCTATAAACAGTGTGTATATATTCATATTCATATATTCATACCTACATTCCCATACAATGACACGATGAGCAATGCGGTCACCAGTAAACATTTTAATTATACCAACTTGACGGCGGGTTTCTAGGACCCGATTAAAAATGGACTTAATATTTTTTTTAATACTCTGCGCTTAATATTATTTAATAAAACTTATATATTCAGAATCAGCGTTTATTGATCTATATGAACACATTTTTTTAAAGCCGTAATATTTTTCACTGGAGTTCCTTATTATGTCCAACGCGTGTGAACTGTGTGTAAATTTGATAAACAATGAACAGTGTTAATCACAAGGACCTCCCAGGTATAAGTATGGTCCTGTATATTTTATGTCTATACAGAATATGAATAAACAGTATATGTACATTTTTAAGTATAAGGAGAATATACGACGCAAATGTGAATGGTAGAAGAAGTCGGGGACGTCCGAGGAAAATATGGCACGACCAAGTGAATCAGATACTTGAGTCAAGCCGTGTCAAAAATCCGAATAATAAAAGAGAATGTATCAGAGGATGTATGAATGTGAAAGAGGCATGGAGTGTGTACCAATACCGAGTTGTTTAGCGGTCCGTCCTCTCTGCCTGCCCCTGTGGAGAAATGGCGTGATGGTTAGTCAGTTAGTTTTAGTTAGTTGTAGTATATTTCCGGCACGTTCCAGAGTGGAAGATACTCTCAGAATGGCTCTGGAGTTAGATCACGACTGAGCCGGAGCCGTGTTTGGTGACCAGATCTGAAAAGCCAGGAACTTTCCCACCTTCCTCTCCCTTATCTCCTTCTCCTAACCACTACCTTCAGCTTACCGGCAGCTAGGACTCTGTGAAGGTATTCCAAAAAATAATTTAAAAAAAAACCACAAAATATATCCAATAATCAATTATTATCATTGAAAGAGTGTAATTTGGTATTCAAATCACGAAAGTCTTTTAGCATCAGAAAAGTATGCATAGAAAAAGTTTGATTGAGACTTGTCTTAAAAATATATTTAGGCAAGAAATAAATCATATTTATCATACATTGGCTTCAGCAATGATTGATTGCGATATTATTATTTCAACTGAAGGAGAAGTACACAGTATGTTCGGCAAAGTTTAGCACAAGTTTCAGAAGACTTAACTGCGTAACACCTGCTATTTATGGGCGTTTATTACTAAGACTTGACAACTTTAAACTGTTTATTGATGTAAACTTGTAAAGTATTAGATTTATATGAAAAAAACAGCATGGAAGGGATAAAAAGATTTTAATTATTGTAAAATAAATTTGAGGTTTTAATTTAGTTCAGGGAACTCTTAGTCATACTTAGTAGTGAAATAAAAATAAAGACAAATATTCCCAAGTTACGAATAACCTGACAATATTTTAAAATCTCCTACTATCATAACAGTAAACGAAAAATGTTGCTTGTGTTGTGATGGAGGACTTAGAAAGCGGAGGAATAGAACAAGCGAAGCCTGAGTGGGACCCAAACGCAATGCCAACTCATCCACTGACCGGTCAAGTGATAATCCAGCGGAAGATGAGAAACCGACTTGTGATTCCCGATTGTCCGGAGCACTTGAAACTATGGAATCCCAACAGGAATGTGTTGAGGGGCTGAAGAGGTGGGGAGGGGAAGGGGTTGAGAAAAAGGAAGGTTGGGAAGTACCCATCATGGCTAACGCCAATTCAAGCAACGTTTCTATTCTGAATGGTGAAATTTCACCAGGGCGGCACTGATACTCTGGATTACCTTGATCTTAGACAACCTCTAAAGTTTAACTCACCGACCATTCTTCTCAAGTTAGTTCCCGATTTTCACGATGGACAAAACTCCTCCACTCCTGGCAGTTCTGCTCTGAGTGGAGAGCTGCGGACACCGACGTACCAGACGCCAGGGATACATGATCACTCCAGCGTATTGGAATGACCTTCCTCTGCATCTTCTGCCAAATACTTTGCCAGAGACCTTGAGTTTACACAAGTTGGACTCCTCAGTTTAACGAGCAACATGTCCAAAGAATTTTAAAATACATTGTAGGCAGACAGTTGAAAGCCTATTGGGGATGCCTAGCTCTTCCAGAATGGATGCATTTGTGCGTCTCTAGCTTTCCATGGAATCCACAGCAATTTTGTCACTTACCCAATCAAATATAAGAGAATTGTTTTGACAATTTTAAACTCGATCAAGAGGTGAATTTGAAAATATTTCCAATTCCATTAAATTAAAATCAATGCCGTACGAGTTATTATTAGCTTTGTGGATTCATTCAATTGTTCGCAGGATGGTTCCATTGTGTATGGATCAGAGACGGATTCGTTATACTACGTTATTATTTCAGATGTCGGAAGGTGATAGAGCGTCAGGAAATTATAACGGAAATATTCCCGAGCGTTTTGTTTGTCCGTTATTTCCGCATATTCGCCGCCGTTGTTCGCTGGCCGATCTGTTTAATCGAATCTGAAATATCGGGACAGGTAATCTCTACGGCCGTTGTTATTAATATAGTCGGGATGAGGCATTGTTTCGAACTTTCTTCTCGAATAGTGTTGGGCACGATCGAAATATTTTGATAATCGAAAAGGGTTTCGAGCTGAAAGCACGTATTTTAAAATATTTCTAGGCGTTTTGTTTGTCTGCTATCTCCACCGATCTTTATAATCGAATTTAAAATATATTTAGGTAAACTCTACGGCTGTTGTTATTAATAAAGTTGGGATGGGGTATTGTTTTGAACATTCTTCTATAACTAATGATGGGAACGATCGCAATGTTTTAATAAACGAACGAAGTTTTGAATAAATTCATCGGATCTTGCCGTTGTTATTCATAGCTTTGGGGGGAGGGAATGAGTACCGCCGCCCCGGGAAGCGTATTTCCAAAACCTATACCGGTTCAGTTACATTTTCAATATCAAAATTTAAATATTTAGAAATAAAATTATAAATTTCACACACTTATTTATTATTATATACAAAATATTTAGAAATAAAATTATAAATTTCACACACTTATTTATTATTATATACACACTGGAAAGATTATTTTATCTAGATTTTAGAACCATTTTTGTTTTTGCAAAGTGATAATTGGTTAATTGGTCACCCCAAGTGGTTCGCTATGTGGTATGGTGAGTTAGCAGGAGTACCCGGGTTCATGGGGTGAGGTTTGACATTTACATTCCTGCCCATCCCTCATACCTTTTCCCTCCCAGAACTTCTTATCCACCCTTTCCTTAAAAAGACTCCCCACACAGCATCCCCAAAGATGACGTAGGCTCTGAGAAAATATTTTCCTCAGTACCTCCTCGATCAATCGATCCGATACAGCAGTATGTTTGCAACAAACTGCTTTAAAAAGTAACATAAACCGCTTACTGTGGTGGTAGGAGGACATTTTCAAACATTGATGGGTTATTCGTAACCCGGAAATGTTTGTCTTTCTTTTTAAAAAAATCTGTACACTAAATTGAAAATAAATTTATTTTAAAATAAAAATATTATAAAAGATTTTCTTATATACATTGTGTTGAATGATAGGTAAATGTATGGATTTGAAGAGATTTTATAAAACAATAATAGATTCTTATTTACGGATGTCGCAGGCTCTTCACATTTGTGTGATAAACCACCAAAAATAAAATGACACAAGTAAATGATTCCAATTTGTGTAGTAGAAAAAACAACAATCTAGTTCAGAAAAAAAATACTAAATTTATGGATTATGTTCTGTCTCAGTTAGGTACTTGTCATCCATCATACATTTGTCATTAAAACATAAATTGACCAAAAAAAATAATCGACTAGTAATAAATTCACACATAATTCATAAAATATCGAAATATTGTTACTGAATGACTTTTAATCGATTATTTCGAAATCGGAATTTGGATTATGCTCATCACTAGTCCGAAAGTAAGCATTGTTTGAACCCTCTCCCCTGACAATGGACCAGAAAATCCAGAAACAGGTTATAATAATGAATTGAATTATTATTTTAACCGTAAGTGCTTTTTCTCATTATTTGTAGGTTAACAATTAAATATTTACTATTCAAACTGAGGATTTCCAAGAATAAACAAAAAAAAACTAATAAGCAAGACTTCTTCTTTGTGTGCCATATCAGGTACCCCCGACGTTGGCGATCACTCTAAGCAAGACTATCAAAATAATTTATTTATTTATTTACGCCCTTGGGGCTTTTACATCAATCATGAAACATAATTATAATAGAAATAGAAACAAAAAAATACCAAATAATTTTATATTGTTGTTTTCTCCCCATTAATAGAAGGGAAGCAGAATTTTAGAAATTTCTGATATAAATTATGGTAAGGTATAAATGAAAATTATCAACGGAACCGAATTTATTTCCAAGCCTGGATTGGGGAGTTAATGAAATAGTTTGTTTTCGATGAATAAACAAAGAACAGCTCTGGAAGCCTCGTGTCACAATTTGGTACTCGGAATGTTATTAGTTTTATTAAATCCGGTGCGTCAATTGAGTCACTAACTAATTTGAATATAAGTACTAGAACGCTCTTGATTCTTCCACAAGATAAATCAGTTAAATTAAGTACTTTCATTATGTTATCATAATTAATTTGTTAAATGGGAGACTTTGAAATTAATGAACCTTAAAAATTGATGTTGAACTCTCTCAATTTTTAATTGATGTGCTTTGTATGGGGACGAAATAGTGGAATTGTATTCTAAATTACTTCTTACTTAGGCAGTGGAGAGAATTTAAAATTAATAAAGTGACGTAATATTTTTTGCTGTTCTTAAAATAAATCAAATATTTAATATCCTTATTTCATGTGGAATAATGAACCTAGTACTGTTAATTTCAATGAAAACTAAGATATTTTTTTATCAACGCACGTATCTTTAAATGTGAATTTGACCTTTTGAAACTACTCGCAAAACATCATAGAATGTTTATCATATTTTTGTATATTCATTTGACATTTGAATTTATTGATAGAGGAATAACTATGGGAATTTTAATCGACTACGTAGAATACCACATACATATGATATTATTTGGATGCCTACACATTTCTAGCAAAAGCAATATCATGGTGATATTAGGTAAACAATATTATTTTTATTGGTATAAAAATATACGTAAAAACAGTTTGACAGATTTATCAGAAATGACAAACAGAACCATTTATTATTATACTCGTATTACTTTTACGCAGAATACCATAAACGAAACATCATATGAATAATGTAGAACAGCTGTTTTTTAATGTGTATACCGCACGCAACAGTTTTTACCGCTCCCAACTGTCCGGAGCCAGTTGTCCTATGGCATCACCAAATGGAGTATGTTGTAAGGTTAAAAGGAGGGGCAAGGAAGAAGACGAGAAAGAGGATTAAGCCAGGTAGATACTCTCAACATCGCCCTGGTGTGAAAGACCACCAATCAGAATTGAAAAGTTGCTTGAATAGGCTTTAGGAGATAACTATGAAGAACTAATACACATTTTTAATAATGAACTAAATGACGTACAAGATGGCTAAAAATAAATAAGCTTAAATTAAATACAAAAAAAAATACAAAATGTATGGTGATTGGATACAAGAAGACATCCAGTGAAAGCAAAATTAAAATTGATGGTGAAATTATTGAAAATGTTACTGAAATGAAATACTTAGGAGTTATATTAGATTCCGAACTAAACTTCAATAGACATGCTGAATACACCCAAAAGAAAATTGGCAAAAAGATATCTTTTTTGGAAGAATTCGGCCAAAAATTTCTAGAAAAACTGCAATCACCATTTACAATTCAATTATTGATCCACACTTCAACTACTGCTCGAGTAGTTACATTTTTTTAAATCTTCAAATACTTTTCCTATGTAACGAAAGAGAACAAAATAAGTTACAAATTCTCCAAAACAGGGCAATGAGAATAATACTTCGACGAAATAGATTTTCAAAAATAATTAAAATGTTAAATAAACTAAATTGGCTAACCGTGAAACAGATGCTGACCTTGAACACGATGGTATTTATCCACAAAATATTGAACAACGTGTCACCGAAATACTTCTCAAATAAAATTGTATACAACAAGGACATTCACAGATATAACACAAGGACGAGCAAGGAAATTAGGCTACAAAAAAAGGACAAAGCGAATACAAGTGAATGAAGTTATATAATACACTACCAGAAACTTTAAAGTCCACACCAATTGGAAAGTTCAAGATGTATTGTAGGAGCTACATAAAACTTGAAAAAATATAGTGAATATGAAATTTTATAATTAATTTGAAATTTGTTAACTTAAATGTACAAATTACTAAAATAAATATTACTATTATTATTATAGCCGTGTTTGGTGACCAAAGACAATTTGGGAGGCGGGTATGGTTACCGCCGCCCCAGATCCATTTATTGGATAACCAACACTTCTGTCATAGGTCAACCCAAGTGGTTCGCTACGTTTCGTGACTTAGCAGGGGTGCCCGGGTTCACGGGGTGAGGTTTATCCAAGTCTTGGCGCCGGATGCGTCTGCCCACCTGCTACGTGGCAGGTCAGATAGAGAGAGACTGGTTGACACACTGACCCCTATATTCCTACCCACCCTTCATACCTTCTTCCTTCCCAGAATTTCCTATCTTTCCCTTTCTTAAAAAGACCCTACACATAGTATCGCCTATGTTATCTAGGTCCATGTCACTTTATAAATGTTTCAAACGATAAATAAACCATCTTCTAAGCTGCGCTAGGCTCGATATTCCAATCAAGCCGAGCTAAAAACCAACCAATATACTGGTCCCATATAACGTACAGTTTTTTTTACACATTTCTCGTGCCTTTTCCAAAGTGCCACCAGAAAGGTAAAACTAAAATGGCAGTCGTAAACGGCAGGAGGTAAGTAAAAGCTCCTCACGTAATTCCGACACACCGGGTCTAACAGCGGTCGCGGGTTCAGGGCTGGCGATAAATAAGCGACAAAAAGGTGTAACACGGCTACCATCCAGTGGCGTATCTCACCCGGATACTGGGGGACCACTTCTCACCCGCGTCCCCCTGCCCCTGGGTATTCAGTGTTCACCTCTGTGACCTTAGTGCTACATTCTGAGGTGCGCCTATCTGCCCGCTAAATAACAAGAGATTTAAGATTTTTGAAGAGCGAGCTTCCCTGTTTTTTATGTGACAAAATTTGTAAGTAAATTTATAAGTGATGTATTAATTTTTTTAATAACAAATTATCTTCTATTAAACCACCAGATTTTTTTTACATTAGCTCCACACAGGATGCTCTGAAGAAAAATCTTTGGAGATGCTGTGTGGAGGCTTTTTTCAAGAACTGAAGGAGAGGAATTTCTCGAAAGTAAATTGGTATAAAGGGTAGGTAGGAATCCGGAGGTCAATGTGTCTAGGAGTGACGGTCATTTGAATTCATCCCTCCCACGGCGATGCAGGGCGATGGGTCGAGAGAGTCCTGCTGGAGAGCCCAAATGATCTTCCTCAACCTGTCTATCTCGTTCCGGCCCGCCACGCACCAGGTAGGTAAACGCATCCGGCGCCAAGACCTACACAAACCTCACCCCCGCGAATCCGGGCACCCTTGCTAAGTCATACTGCCCTGGAGAAACTTCAGTGGTAGAGAAAAACCGGTCGGCATTAAGTATAGAAAAATTACAAGTGGTGTTTACTGAGTTATAGATTTTTGAAGTGAAACTTCTTCAGCCCCGCTGTGATATGAAATTCGTATGAAACAGAAATGACGCATTACTGTACCTACGAAGCGTCAAACTGCGCTCATTGGCCGCTTAGCCGCTTTGATTATGATATTACTTTTCAAGGCTCCCAGTGGTTGAGTTATGAAACGGAAATGACGCATTTCAGTACCTACGAAGCGTCAAACTGCGCTCATTGGTCGCTTTTATTGTGATATCATTTTCAAGGCTCCTTTTGGTTGAAATTATTTTCGTGAATATAATAATAACAATAACGTAGTATTTATATAGCGCAGTTTTGTGATGTTTCACTTCAAGTGCGCTTAATTATAATAAACTTAAAATTAACCTACAGTGTTCCTTACGAGTCCTTAAAAAATTAATTAAATAATGTGAAATAACGAATATACAAAAATATACAAAGCAATTCCTAAAGAACAATATTAACAACAATAGTGAGTGCTGTTTTGGCACAGGACAATATATAATGATAAACCATCACGGTGCCATTCAACAAGAAGTTGAAGTTTCGCTTCTACCGCGTGTGAATTGCACTTAAATATTTGTTGGCGTAACGACTGATAAAAATCATTTAGACTTACTACAAAAAACAGTTGTAAATCTCAATGTCCTTAAAAACTTCGCAGATCCCAATTGATGAAACCCGTATAATAAATTTCCGTTCAAAAAGTCGTCAATAAACTACGACAAACGATAATGTGTTCGTAAAAAGGAAAATATGTTGGGTTAACCGTTAACTTCGTCAATTCATCGAAGAGGTCGTAGAGGGTTAAAAAATGGCACCTAGCACCTTAAAAATAAGTGCTATATCTAACGGATGAAAAATAACACCGACCAGTAGCACTTACGGTCCAGGAGATAAAGCTGTTCACCTTATTTGGAGGTAGGTGATACCTCCAGTCGTTTGTCATATCGATGGTGATTTATTGTGTTATGGTTTGTAAAAGAATGGCGCCGCGCCGTAGCTCAAGGGGGTTTGTTGTTTGGGATAAAAGGCTTTGATTCATCGTATTACCGTTAAGGTTGTGGCGATTTTTTTAAGGCTTTTCTTCAGTGTTTTTGTTTTTTCGGATGAAGTGGGATATTTTTAAATCCAGAACTGTTTGAAAAAGAATGATCTCTTCGTATATCAACAAATGGTTGACCATAACGAGATTTTAAAATGGATGCTGGAATTATAGATGTACGAGTACCTATATAACAAAAAAAAATTAGAAATAAAATTGAATAAATTACAGTGAGTTGTATTGTGAGTATGTGACAACGCGCTTCCCTACTAAAACAATTTCTACACAAACACACATTAATTAACCATTGGCGAAAACAGTTAACAGCCACTTTGCCGAACAGACGTGTTGTCATTTAAATTCCTTGAGAAATTTTAAACGGTAGTCAGAAGCATTATTGAAAACAATTCCTCTCTCTGGCCACATTTACACTGCATACATCTTTCAATTTGTTAGGCAGTTGTAGTATCGTCACCTCGGGAAACATTTATTTGATAACCAACACCTCTGCCATAGGTAACCCTAAGTGGTTCGCTACTATTGGTGACTTAGCAGGAATTCTCGGGTTCATGGGGGTGAGGTTGGTCTAAGTTTTGGCAGCGGATGCGTCTGCCCATCTTCTGCGTGGCAGGCCGGTTCTAGAAACTCGTTGTGGGAAGTCTTTTGACCTCTACAGCGGCCTTGCACTGCAGTTGAAGGGAAGGATTCATGCGTTACTCCTGGACATATTGCTCCAGATTCCTACCCACCCCTCATACCTTTTTCCTTCCCAGAACGTCCACCCCTTCCTATCCTTAAAAAGATCCTCCACACAGCATCCCCTAAGACGACATAAGCCCTGGGGGGAATTACTTTCGGGCCTCCTGCGTGGAGCTAATGTAAAAAAAAGATGTATTCCTATATAAGCATGCCAATAGAAGAGAGAAATGGGTACCTATTATGGAAAGGACCAACGAGTGTTGTAGGGGGATTTGTGGTATTCCTAATATTTGAGTATGCCATACAGAAAGTGTCTAAGGAAAGGAGGGAGTGAAGAAGGTGTGTCGTTAAAGGAAGATGCAAAGTCATTCCAAAACTGAGCTATTCTAACTCCACAATTATCAACCATAAACAAAATTATCCTCGGCTGTGAGCTGGTGTCTAAGCTGTCCAATGACGTATTTCTTCATTGCAAAACCGTCACCAACCAAAGTAAAAAGTTCTGAACCTACCACATAAGAATCGCTTCCAACTGATAAATGTTTCCGACGTTGTCCCATTTGCCGATGTATTTAGCCATAATTCAATAAAATCCATTTGTGACCAAAACAGGGGGATAAATAAAGTGAGACTTTTAGTGCCTCCGCGGAAAACATAACTTCGAGGAGGTCACATTTAGCCCCCCTGTAACGAAATTCCAAAAAAAAATCTCAACACTAAAATATATCTACAACCTTTCTGTTGCAGTCGCAGATATGTTTAGCGACTGCGGATCAATATGTGGACTGTAATCAATAATTTTAAATACGTTTCAAGTTAACACAACTATGTGAGTTAGAAAAGATTGGGATATTATAAAAGACTGACTTAACCTTTGTCTTTTGATACTCTTGTTAAAAAGAATCGATCCTGTGGCCTTGAGGGATATTCGTTGTATTTAATGCACAATTACACATAAGAGATTCGAACTTATACACACCGAGGGAGTACCAGATGGCACTGCAAAGTTGTCTTAAACGAGTCGATGATATAAAATTCACTGAGAAACCACCACAGGAGTTGATCATTGCGCGGGCTCCTTTCCTTTAATAGGCTGATTGTATCATAATATATTGTTGTAAATGCCACACACTGTCAGATAGGTTCAGGTACATGTATAATAGGTTGGGTGGGGGAAAGGAGATGTATAATGTATATAGTTGCGTAAACAACAACTGTTATGTAGAGACATGTAAATAGTCAGAATACGGGACTTAATTTAAAAATGTAAAAAACTGTAAATAAATAATAAAGGAATTTTATTAATAAAAAATAAAAAAAATGTATAACCAACGCCTCTGTCATTGGGGTCGTCCATTAATCACGTGAGGCTCGAAAGGGGTGGGGGGAGGGGGGGGGGGGGTTCGGATAAAATCACGAAATATCACAAGGGGGGGGGGGGGGGTATAATGAGATATCACGTGTATTTATTTTTCGCGATAGTATTCTGAAAATTTCAAAATACTTTGTACTAAAAAAAATACACGTGATTTGGGGGGGGGGGGTTAGTCTAAAACCTCACCACATATCACCAGGGGGGGGGGGTTAAAAAGTCGCTAAAAAAACATCACGTGATTAATGGACGACCCCATTGGTCACCCCAAGTGGTTCGCTATGTTTGGTGACTTAGCAGGGGTGCCCGAGTTCATGGGGTGAGGTTTGACCTAATGTGAAGCAAGGAGCTTGTACCCTGATAGCGGTCAAGACAGTGTGTGGCGGTACACCCTCCCTGCCTCATCTAGTTTACCTCACTTAGGTTAGGTTAGGTTATTAGGTTAGGTTAGGTTAGACTTGCAGAACCAACACGGGCGGAGAAATGGATATCAGAAGAACAAGGCATACTAGAGAACAGACTTGGCGGCGCGTAGGTATCAAGTGATCAAGTCAGTGCCATCGAGAAATGTTAGTTTGAAAACAGCGGCGAATTTTGTTGTGATACTCGCTGATACTGCTAATTTGTGTGTTGTTATAACGCAAGCGTATTAATAAACAAATGGTTTTTAAAACGAGCAAATTAAAAAATAAATCAAAATGATGCAAATATACATACCAAAAGCTGCGTTTAAACTCGCAAAGACCATCTTCTACGTTTTATTGTTAGATAATGATGCTTACCTGAAACAAAAGAAAAAATACATAATTAGATAAATTGAAATAATCTAATTTCTATATTAATAAACACTGTGAAAACAGAAAGACAATTTATTTATTTATTGTGTTCTAACTTCTTAGTAGACTAACCCTTATATGTTAGCTGCACTGAAAAGGGCACATATTGAACCTAAAGCTGATTCCAGACTCACGGCGAGAAGTCTCGGCGAGACTTCTCACGAGAACAAGCACTTATCCACACTCTCATTTTTCTCACTCGTGATCTGTTTCCCATCCGGTATGGACGACATTACAGACGATATTCAAAATGCATCAGGTTTGGCTCTGTGCGCCATGGCATATTATAATTTTGTGAACGTTGTAACTAAAAATAATTCCGGTAACTAGCAAAAAGGGAATATTTTTTCTTTTTGAGTTCAGGTACTTGCATCTCCATTAAGTCTGTTCCACGCATCGTGGTTCAAATTTTTGTCTTTATAATTCCGATGTTTTGCATCCCATAACACCGGTTCAGATTGAAAATCATCATCATCATTACATAGTATAAAATGAAATCGCTCAAAATGTATGTGCGCATAGATCTTTTAAACTACGCAACGGATTTTCATGCGGTATTCACCAAAAGGTAGAGTGATTCAAGAGGAAGGTTTATATGTATAATACATGCTCATTTTAGTAGAGAAAAGCCGAGAAATTCAAATATTCAATTCAGGCAGTGGGCAGCGGGCAGCGGGCAGCTGGCAAGCGGGTGGTGTGGATTTTATAAAGGTTGGGTAATGGCGTTGTGTTTCGTTAGCCACAGCAATGTGTGGCCGTGTCTGCTAGTATCCTATAAATTGCAACTCTTGTTGATTGTTCCACATTTTAAAGTAAACAAAATTTTCGATACAAAAACAAAAATATAACGCACGTCTACTCTAAACCGATCACTAAACAACACTGAGACAAAACGTGAGTGTAGTAGCCTTCTCGCTTCTCGCCCGAGAAATCCTTTGAAGCGGCCAAATTTACCGACAGCGATCCGAGAAGAGGCGAGCCGAGAAAGAGAATGCGAGAAACTCATCACATTCACGCTTCTCGGGTGTTCTCGGGGCTTCTCGCCGTGAGTCTGGAGGGGCTATATCGCTGGCTTAGAACAATTGAATAATGGTGTCCTACAAAAAGTTTCACAAAATTTGTAATCAATTTTAAATAAATTGCCATCGTGTCTCTCATAACAGAATCCACGAATAGGATTCAAGTAGGTATTTACACGCATCTGTGATATAAATGCGATTAGCGACTAACCCAAGAAATAAATTCGCTTTACGCCAATCCAATATATTCCTGAGATTTATTTCCACGAAATGTATGCGCAGATTAGCGGAACACGCAAGACAAATAATAATGGGAAATATATTTGTAACATCGATTTAAAAAGAGCAGGATTGGATATCGCGAGATAAATAGAACCAATTAATAGGTGACCGAACAACGCAGAATCGTACAACTTCAACGTCTTTGAAAGACATTAAAATCGAAGAATAAAATATATTAAAAAATGGTGTAACAGGTTACGTTATATAGGCGATTTATCATTTTTTTCATAACTTTTAACTTTTGAAACTTTTCAAAAGGCTTTTCAAATTGCATGATTCTGAGCTGTCATGGAATCGGCATTGGGATATTGGGATATGTTGTGAGGCTTAAAGGAGTGAGAGGGGAGAGATGGGGCAGATGGCCGGCGTGGTCTAGCGGCAAGGCTCTTGTCTCGCAATCCGAAGGTCGCTAGATCGAATCCCGGGGTGGGCAAATAAATTTTATTTGAATAATTGCGATATTTCACAATTAATTCATTTAAAATAATGTATAGTGTATTTGCGGCACGATCCTGAGTGGAAGATACTCGCCCTGGTGTAAGACCACCATTCATAATTGAAACGTTGCTTGAAAAGGCTTTAGCCGTGTTTGGTGACCAGATCTGAATAGCCAGATACTTCCACACCTACCTCTTTCTCACGTCATTCCCCTCCCCACTACCTTCAGCCTCACAACATTATATAAAGCAGTGGCTTTCTGACGGGCAGGCGGGCGAATTAAAAATATATATTTTTAATCCTGATATTCATAACATTTTGCACGCTTGACCTTCAAAACAAAAGGAAGACCACTTTCTGCATCTTATTTCAAAACACTCTGTGGGACTTCAGTAAGATATCAATGAATTATCGTATTGATGGAGGCTCGCCTAGTGAATTGCATGTCAGAGGCCAGTAATCATATTCGGGAGATAAATCTCTTTGGGCTGTGGGATTTGCAGATCCGGCGATAGCAATCGAGATTACAAGTGACAACTGTTTCCGTAATGCCGAAAAGATACATACATATATGGGAATGAAAGAATTTACGAGAAAATCCGAACATCTAAAAGACTTAATTCGATTTCGGTTAAAAAAAATCAGGATAGTCTATGGAACCAAATACACTTTTCCACATAAGTACCTAGCCGATGATTACACATTTAACTCCTCAGGCTGATTTGTTCGATGTTGTTTTCGGAACAACTCGTATATGTAGGTCTCTTAGAAATCGTTGTGTCTCTCTTACTTAAAACATGGTTAGAAATGTAATCTAAACGGTATTAGAAACACCTCGCTTTGTATTCAAAAATTAACCGCAAAATAATTAAAATTTATACTTTTATATTTTTGAATATAGCTATTACTTTGTGGTTATCCATACCTACTTATCTCATTCACTGTAAATCCGAATATATTATATGTTACCAGATTACTTCGGTAAATCCGAATATAATATATGCTACCGTGTTATCTTTTCTATTTTTCGTTATGTAATTATGTAAATTTATTAAGGAATAATATGAACCAAACCTGTCAATTTGTCTGTCCTGGAACGGGAAACTTTCCTAGTTGGACAGGCAAAGCTTCCTAATATGTAATTTGTACTTTCTTTTGTATCTATAATAATAAATAAATAGTAATAATAAATAAATAAAAGATCTGTAATCCTAAAGCACATATTTCACCAAAATCCTCGATTACATATGCCCTGATGATCGACACTGTAACCCTGTCCGAAATGTTAGCTAAAGAAGAAACTAGCGCAGCACGGCCTAATACCCCAAAACAAATCACGATAATAATTTTGGGCGTGTAAATCTCAAATTATGCGTATTAAGATGTGTGGATATAAATAAATAAAATTTACCCTTTCTCTTATTTATGTATATAGCAAGTTTTGATAGAACCAAAAATATTAAAGACACGAAATCAAAAAAGAACAAGAGGAATAACTTTGGTATTAAAAAAAACTAACCGTTAAAGAAACTAATCACATCTAAAGCTATTCCGGGCAGTAACAAATTCATTCAATTTCTCATACCGTTGCGTCCACCATAATGATTTCGAGCGTAAAATTTATATCACAGCTAAAATGTAACGATTTTTTTTCAAATTTAATGTGCAGACATTACTTAGTAATTAAGTCCGGGCTACAAGAACCGGTTCGGTGCCATAGACCCCTGAGACGAGACCTTCAAACTGGTATAAAAACATCTCCCGATAGTTATACATACATAATATTAGGAACACCGTTATAATTCCGTTTGAAATAAGACTGATTTAAGACTGCACAAAATCAGAGTGAAATCCAAAATATGTACACCTGTCTAGAAAATGGTGACCCCGACCCCCCCCCCCAAAATTATAATGATTATCTATACAGGGTGTTAAGGGACGTACTTGACTTACTTTAACCAGTGATTCCTGACATTATTTGGAGTTAAAAATGTAAATGAAATTTTGGTCTCCGGTGACTTTTTTTTTTTTCAAAAACTTTTTCTTCAAAATCAAACAACAAAAAAAATTCTTCCGCATGTCGTCACTGGTCACTCAGCCGGGTGTCCGACGAACCCCTTACCCCGCCTCCAACTGCTCAACAACTACAATTTTTTTATGTTTTTGTAGAAAAAAAAAAAACATCAAAAATGTCACCGGAGACCAAAATTTCATTTACATTTTTTACTCCAAATAACGTCAGGAATCACTGGTTAAAGTAAGTCAAGTACGTCCCTTAACACCCTGTATACAAAACTATACTGAATAAAACTAAAACTCTGAACAAACCCATATGCTAGAAATAGAAAAAGTACAGGTTTATGCTTTACCTGCATATGAGGGAATTACCCATTCTTGTAACCATCGTTGTTCTTAACAGGAATGCTCGATCTTAATACCTTAGAAGCCCGCCGAAAAATATTTTTGGGGAAACTAAGCTGATCTCTGATCTCTGTACTGTACTGAATCCACCTATGTTGAAGGAGATTAACCTATATGTCCCTAACGCATATACTTGTGGGACATCCCAGGCACTTTTTTACGCTCCGAAAGCGAGTTCCTTTCAGAATGCGCCATTAAACAGAGCAATTTAATTTGCAGGATTGCCCGACAGTGATTTAGCAGGGGTGCCAAGGTTCATGGGGTGAGGTTTGTCTAGGTCTTGGAGGCGGATGACCAGGACATACTGAACCCCAGATTCCTACGCACCCCTTAAATCCTAACTCTCCTCTCCTTCCTTTCCTTAAAAAAAAACCTTCCACACAGCATCCCCAAAGATGACATAGGCCCTGAGGGAAATTATTTTCCTCGGGGCCTCCTGTGTGGAGCTCATGTAAAAAAAAAAAAAATCCACTGCTTAACGATTCTGCATTGAGTATCGACATTTTCAATGTTACCTATAGAGAGTTCAGTAACTATCTATTATTGACTTACGTCACAACAAAGTGAGACTGCCCCCATGGACTTTTTTATCTTCTTTTAAATTTTGTAATATTTTCCGTAATAATTTGGTGAATAACTGTTTTATGGAGAACCTGAAAAAATAAATAAATATAAAAATTAAAATATGCTGGCTTCTGTCTATGTGGGTATATATGTGAGTTTATGAGTAGGTACATGAAACGTCTATGTATTGCTATATTAAGTATAGGAAATGTTTGAAACTGTTTAATTATTACAACGAAATGGCAATACTTTATTTATTTATTTATTTATTTATTTATTTATTTATTTATTTATTTATTTATTATAGATACAAAAGTACAAATTTCAATTAGGAAGCTTTGCCTGTCCAACTAGGAAAGTTTCCCGTTCCAGGATAGGCAAATTGACATGTTTAGTTCATATTATACCTTAAATGTACATAAATTACATAACAAAAAACAAAACCAAAAAAAAAATAAAAAACAGAAAAATTCATTTTTTTCTGAAGCTAAGGTGTGTAATAAAGAAAATGTATATAAAATATATAAATATAAGTACACATACATTTTTTTGTGACAAAGTAGAAAAGGTAATCTGGTAGCATATATTATAATCGGATTTACCGAATTAACCTGGTAACATGTATAATACATTCAGATTTACAAGATGGAAGAATTACAAGAACAAGATGGAGGAATTACAAAAGATTTACAACATAAAGAAATGAATTTATGTTAAGCTATGTGTTTAGGAGTTTGAACTTTTAATACATAGTACACTTATAGGAGAAACTATATTAAAATTTACAATAATAGATATAATAATGAACGTAATAATCTAAATGATTTTAGTTTTTTAGCGATGTAACTACTTACAATGATTTTTGTAACTACAAATTATTTTCACTGATTTAAAACATGTTTTAAGAATAGTATTATATTATTAGTACGACAGTATGAATATACACTCTCTTGAACTACTCCTGCTAAAATATAAAAACAATAAAAACATAAAAACAATAACTATAAACGTAGATGGAAATATAAACGATGAATAATAATAAAATAGTACCAAATTTGGTGCTACTTTGGTGAAATTGGTGCATTACTTCGTACGCCATACATGTTGTGTTATGTAGGTATTATTTATTTATCATAAATCATTACCATTGTAAGGTACCAAGTTTCACACAGAGTTAGCGACGTGCATGTCAACGCTTTACAGCGGTGATATACCTACACCAACACGGAGCAGACAGGCTTCAGGGGCGCATAACCATCAATCCCATGTATAAAAAACATCAGAAAGGATGTCGAAACATTGAACTCAATGAAGTGTGGTAGGAATTTTGGTCTAGTGATCAGGAAAGTTGAGTGATTTTGTTACATCCGAAAACATACATTACATAATATAACATACATTACATACATCCGATAACATACATTACATACATCCGAAAAGTTTTTTAATCATTACAAAAACTCTTGCAAAACTGTCAAAAACGACACAATTTGAGAATGACAGTTATTTGTACAGCGCCCTTGAGGTGATTTTCCACGAAAACGGCGCTATATAAATTAGCCAATTATTATTATTATTTATTATTATTTGGCAAAACAATGTTCAATAAAAATTCGATTTTCGAAACTCTTTAAATTAATGAATTTATTTGAAGTACTAGTCTCATACATTGATTCGAATCAAGAATTATAGATATGTTAAATAGGTACGTATGTTAGGTATCAAATTTGGTTGATCGATTTTCGAATAAACTCTGAAAGTAAATGAATTTTTACCAACAGTTTTTTTTCGGTGTGCGTACGCATAACAAAATTTAATTTTTATTTATAAATCTTATAATATTCGGGAACGCGTGATGGGAAGTGACATGGGAAGGGAAGGGGAGGCGGTAGGGGGAACGGGACGAATGGGAAAAGACACGCAGGGAGAAACAATTTCTTTATCCGTAGCATTGCAATGCTAGTAAAATTATAATTTTTTAAATCTTGATATGTAGCTAACACTTTGTGGAAATACATAATTATAATAAACACAATTAAATAACTTTGTTTCAATTCCACTTTATTATAATTTTTTTATGCATTGTTTGCCAATTTCAAACGTAAAATTCATTTCAAAAACACAAAAGGTGGAATGGATATCAAACGAATTTATTTACGGTGTTGATTTTTTGTACTTGAACGCTGGTATATACAGTATATAGACAAGTAGTTTCATCCTTGATGAATTTGAATGAATATATTTATTTTATTTATAACATTACATTTGATACATTTGTATGGCAAAAATAACATAATAATAACAAAAGTATAATATGAGTTTATTTATTGTTCTGTTATACGTGGTGGAATTATATTGTATTAAAATTGAAATTAAAACACTTTTTAACTTGTTTCCACTTATTTATTTCACCAGTACCGGTTTCATCCTATTATGGACATCTTCGGGCTGGTAATTGACATTCTTTTGTTACAGAATTTACCATTCTCCCTTATCCAGAATGTCGAGACTTGTCAACGCAAGTCAAAGCATTGATTTTTTGGTGTAAAACTAAATGACTTTCGGCAGTCGATACGCAATATTTAAATGCTTCTTCATGCTTTGACTTGTAGTGTCTCTATATGTACTTTTTATATTTTATATTGTCATTGCTATTAATTTTTATATGCTCTCCCTTCACTGTCATCTCTGTTTTTTTATTCGTGTTATTATTATGTTTTTAGTGGACTGTTGTCCGTAAATTAATAAATAAATAAATATAATTCCTCTCTCTGGCCACATTTACACTGCCTACATTTTTCAATCTGTTAGGCGGGTGTGGGTATCGCCGCCAATTATTGGATAACCAACACCCCTATCAAAGGTCGCCCCAAGTCGTTCGCTACAATTAGTGACTTAGCAGGGATGCCCGGGGTGAGGTTTGATCGCATCTTGGCGGCAGATGCATCTTCAGCGTGGATTCATGCGTCCGTTACTCCTGGATATATTGATAACACCTGAAAACAAACATAAAACGTATTTTCATTTTAATTTATTTGACCGCAACCGGTTTCAGCTCGCTAAAGCCATCTTCAGACTGGTACAAATTATTCTTAGCCTACGGTTTATATACATAACGTATATGATATACCCTACCTATAATTTGTAATTTGTACAGTCTGACACTGGCTTTAACAAGCTGAAACCGGTTACGGTAAAATAAATTATAGTTGAAAAAAGTTTTATATTTTTTTATTATAATATATCAGATTCAAACAGTCTAAATTCGTCTTTACTTTGCCAGTTCCATGCCTCACCAACATCAAAGCAAAAGAAAACTTTTTTCAGAAATAAATAAATCTTGTGTATTTAGAAATACAAATCGTTTTTGATTGAGAAAAAAAAAGATTTACATACATTATTATTATTTAAAAGGTTCCACTGAGTGCTTACACGCCGGAAAGGGCGCTTACACTGATGGTCATAAAATTGGAGGCAGCGTGATAAATAACGCTTAATAGTGCTTAAGTGCGTACTTATTCCGCGAACTAAGCATTGACCAAGGTCTGATACTCGAATAAAAGTCCGAAAATTCCACCTCAGTTGTGAATTTCTTTCGCATTCACCAACCGCACTATCAAAATGATCGCGCAATTTCACGCAATCCTCGCAAAGAAGTTTCAGTATTCTCGACAAAATACAAAAAAGCGTAAGGACTAAAGAATAGAGACGCGATGAAAGCAACGGTTGGAAGGAGCGAACGGTGAAAGAATTATAGAAAATGTGATTTACTTCAAAGCGGTAAAATTTGAGGGATATGAGAGGGTGTTTGTTTTTATATGGGTTGTTCAACAGAGCAACGATTTCCTTCGCCTTTTTGTATCAATCGGATTACCTTACAGTACCAACGGGAGTGGTCTAGTAGAGGTCACTTAAAATCCGGCATTACCAAGTTTGTAAACTAACAAACTATCTCACAATGCACCTTTTTTTCGAATTTAGGCATGAAATTGAATGCAATACAATTTTATAAATCAATAATTCTCGTAATTTACAGTGCATTAGGGCCCTGCATTTTTGGTCCTTCGAGCAGGATTGACAAACTACTACCCATTGACAAACTACTACCCATTGACAAACTACTTAAAAGTAGTTTATTGGGACTTTTCTTCTTTGTAATATCTTATTTTTATTTTGATTTCCTGTAATATTTTATAACTTTTTTTCTTCTAATAAAAAAAAAAAAAAAAAAAAGGATTCGTTGAAAGGAAAGGTCAATAACAACTATGGGAAACAATAATCTTATTTACTAGGTATCTCAAATTGAACAAATGATAATTGTTAACAAACTAAAAGTTTCAATAATACATTTCTACACTACTTGCTTCAACCACATTCATACATCGTATCGTACACACTCTTATGTTAATCCTAGACCTGGCTTGAGTCAGGTACTTGTACTTCCTAACGTCTTCCTGGAGATTCCGATGTCTTCTATCGACATCAGCTCTTGTTCCATCCTCTTGCTCACCGCACATTCTCAACACACTCCTCCAGTCTTTAGTTCTACATGTTCAATCTAGCTAAGCAAAAATCCCTTTCACACCGTAATATAGTACGTTAGCATCGACCTTGCATACAATCTTCACAAATCCGATAAAATCATCGCTGTAGAGCGGCACAACAATTACGTCATCGAAGGATTTGCCCAGATACATCAATTCCGTTTGGGAATACAAAAAAAGGTTGGAGTAATTTGACAAAGAGCGCGGAGAGCCGTTGCCCGTTTGATGTCAACCGCTTTTTGTGGGACACTTTTATCCGAACGATAGGCGACTCGCAAACTGAATAAAACGCCAGAGGACGAGGGATGTTCGCAGAAAAGAGAGAAACAATCAAAGTGGAGAATATTTTATAATATATACTTTTGGCTGTAGGAGGGTACTTGAGTCCAGAACTACAAGGGTACAAAGGAAGTCTTTTTTGAGTCAAGAGACCTTTCAATCGTTGCCACTTCCATGTGGAATTTAATAAACAAAAATTTAACGGGTTCGCAAAAAAGAATTGTTTCTTAAGCCCGCCCAGATGTTTTACAGAAATCCACCTGACACAAGGTCATCAAATGGTCAATCAATCATTTTGTTGATTAAAAGGTCCCTTTAAATGCCGATTCTATGTCTGTTTCAGCTTTTGAACAAATTGCGATCAGCAGAAGAGGACAACTATTATGTGGTTAAGCCTGTTAGCTTTTTTACAGCAGAAAGCTGAAATGCACCGATAATAATCGGCGTTTAAATGGGAACATTCAAATGTCAAAAAAAAAACAAAATGGCGCTAAATGGCCTAAATGACAATGTTACATTTGAATTTCTGCGAAAGAATTTGGTCTTAATGTCCAAGCATTTTTTTAATGTACCGCATAAGGATCTCAACTCTCCGGAGCCAGTAGGACTACGGCATCCCTAATTGGGGTAGGTAGAAGGGAGTGGCGTCAGGAAGGAGAGGCAGAGGTAGGAAATTAAGCACGGCTATTCGCTTCTAGTCACCAAAAACCGCTAAAGCCATTTTCAGTAACACACCTACACCAGAACGGCACTGTGAATAACTACCACTGTACAACAGATTTTTGTTTCCATAATAATTATTCAGACTATTCTGACTGAAGCGAAATTTTCCATTGTCAACAAATCGCGCATCGGTACCTTCATTTCAAGAATGCATGCATAATTTATTGCAAAGAGTTTACGAGTAGTCTAGCCTAAAGTGTAAAACAGGCATTATAATACCGACCCTTAACGTAAGCCAGAGTCGAGTGCACGACCCTTCAGAATTTTTGAACGTGCAGCAAGCGCGATGCAACGAATAAAGCACGTGCTCTCTTCAAGGACTGGCGTGAAACTTAGATCTTGAAAGAACAAGTCAAACAAAGTATATACGTTGAAGTAAACTTCCCCCCCCCCTTCCCTCCCTTCCTTCCTCCCCTAAGGCTCAGTCCATTTTTTGTAACCCACAGAAAACTCATTAGTTGAAACACATGCATATATCTTAGTAGAGTATTATACAGTCCTCAAGAAATACGGTAGTGGGGAAACATGGACGGTAATAGGAAATTAATACACGGCATAATACTCCAAAAACAAATAACGAAAATACTTTTGGCCGTGAAAATTGAAAAACGTAAGATGTATACATATTTTTGAATGGACAAACACTCATTTTTACTAAATCTTGTGCCATGTGCACGATATACTTTTTCTTTATATGTTGAATCCGACAATAGGTTTTGACACACAAATTTAAACCACAATATCACTCGAAAATTTAACATATTAACCGACTCATATAACATTTTTATGCCTCTTCTTTGTGTATAAATACTTATGCTTACCAAAAACTTAGTCATAGAGTTTTGAATTGTTTGAATATAACTTATATTTGTCTTGCACGAGTTTCCCCGAGACGTTATTTCGTAACTGATAGTAGATTTAGCTAGTGATAAATAGAATCTAAACGAAATATGGAAAATCTTAAATCTTTGACTAGGGTATTATTTATTATACTCTATTCAAAGATTCAACTTTTCCAATGCTGAAATAAATACACGTTACCAATTAAAGATGCAATTGCAACAAGCTAATAACCGGTAAATCTCAATGTTTCGCAAGCAGAAGGCAGAATGCTCAAGAATCCGTGTTGTGATGCCTTCTTTGATTCCTCCTTCCGTACCAAAGAACAGGCCCAAGGATTCCGTACACGTTTCCATGAATACATTAACCACTAAATTAGTTGAGGAAATAATGCGCTTCCAATTAGGTTTTCAATCATCCCGGACCCTTCTTCGGATCTGCATAGAATAGACTCATGGCTCATGGCTGGAATTTCTACTGTCCACCGAAAGTAGACGGGTTCAAATATACAAAGAATTCAAGAATTTTAAAAAAATCACTAAATATAACATTAAAAAAAGTGTAGGTATTGTTTAAAAAGCAATATGCTTGAAAACTAATTACCATTGCCCTGTGTAGAGTAAAAACTCAAAGGCATTGGGTTCGGAGCTTGACTAAAACCTACTGTCATTTATGATATTTACTTACTATATGATCAAGCAGTTTTCTCTCTTCTCTCAGTTGGAAATGAAGAGTGTTATTGTGAGATATTTGTAAATACGCTGATGTTTGTTATGTTTTTAGTTTATTAAACTCGTTGTTCCTTTTTAAATTGAAAGCCTTCTTCTTTCTAATTCGCAAGTAGTGCCCTCAAAACCTGAGAACTGGGATTCAGCCGATCTCCAGCTAGGTAAAAATAAAAAGAGCAAAAAACATCGTGTAAACATATTACTGTAAAATAAACTCAGAATTCTTATCTAACGGAGTGTGTTTTTAATTAAATAAATACTCACTCGTTTGAGTACAAATACAGAGTTGGTAGGAAAAGAGTATTGAACGCCATACTACTCTGTGTTGGAAGATACTACTTGCTTCAATCAATTCACATTAGGGAACGTACCCATACTACGTGACACGTTTAGGGGGGGGGGGGGGTCTTCAAAATGTCACGCTCCATACAAATGAGCGGCGGGTTGCTTAGGTTTTTGGTCACCGGGGGGGGGGGGGTTAAAAATTGCAAAAAGTTGGTCACGTAGTATGGGTACGTTCCCTTACACAATTTCAGACACACTCTTTTGATATTAATGACGAAAGAAGTATTTCCGGGGGCATCCCCGATTTCTTCTTTCACTACTTACGCGTTGTGTACTCTCTTAACACTCCTACTATGCCCTGAATATGATATAATAGTCCAGTCAAATAAGGATGTTTGGTCGGAATAATTGGTGGTAATCTGAATTTTCGTACTATTTTACAAAATTCAAAAAATATCAGCGAAGCAATTCGAGATATTAAAGATAAAAGGTCTCCAAAATTGGTTTTTCGCAAACAATTCTCCCGCTATGCGTCGTACGTCGATGAAGGCTATTATCAAGTTGTAGTAAACATTATTGTCTACAAGATTGGAGAAATGCATTTTTGTCCACAATTTAAACTTTTTTCGTGATATAGCGCGGAGAGGATGCTACATTGAATTATTTGCGGGATAACACTGCATACACTGTGATCAAAAAGGATTTTATCATTTTACGTTTTATAATGATTGATGAAAACACAAAATGAATATAGGTTACTTCAAATGGTTTGTCGGCAGGAAAAAACCAAAATATACACATTTAACATCTTAACCCTTCAAAAATTTGGCATTTTTTTCGGATGGTCAAAATATTTTCGCTTTACAATAAAATGCAAATTTTGGAATATAATTTCTGAACACATTCAAAAACCATAAACTGTTTTAGAAAGGTGATGAAACACGCTTTCAAATTATAGAATTGGAATTTTTTTTTTTTTTTATAAAATTTTTGCATACAAACATAAAAAAGTTTTCAAAATGACTCACCTTATGTTTTTTCTAACTAAAGTTACTGATAATAAAAAAAAATAAAAACACACACATATTTTATTAGACAAATGTATAACAAACACATATTGTAACCTCACTTTTTTGTCGCTCTATGAAAAAAAAATTATAAAAAATTCCCGAAGTTTCAAATTCTTTTTTCAATTAGCCATTCAAAACTTTGTGTACATAAAAGTGTATATTATACTTTTTTGGTGGCTATTTTTTAGATTGGAATATAAAGCATGATGTTTTTCCTTTCTAACACCGATTAGAACATATTTCTAACTATGATAGTAAGGGAGTTACGGCGTTTTATATGAGACCTATGTGCGTTGGGACAAATATGGTCTCCTGTGATTAAACGGGTTAATAAAAAAACGACAGCACACCATAAAAAATAATTTATAAGATCGTTCACAAAATCTAAAAAAAAATATAAAATTACCAACAAAAAGTCCCTTCTCAAAAATCAAGACTTTTAATTTTCAGAAATCTACATTAAGGGCAACATTTTTTCAAATCACGACGCAACTTGTTGAATATAAGAGGCACGCTATATTCAAGGGTTCGTAGGCTTAACGGATTTGCTACTAATCCTGAGTTGCTCGTTAATGATTTTGTTTAATATTCTGTACGTTGAAGTTGAGAAAAATTTTCAAATTGAATAAGAGAGACTTTCCTTATCTTAAACGTTTTCATTAAAAGGGACTTCAAGTAATATAATGTCGAAAAATATTGAAATTTTAATTGTTCTTTCTTCCTTGGTTGCGTTGTTTTGTGGTCTCAGAACAGATATCTATCGAAGAAAGCAAACACTTTGTGGCTTGACATTAGACGTGGGCAAAATTGAATGACCGAATTAAATGAATAAATTCAATCTTGTGACACACTCAATCTAATTCTCAATTTCAAAAGGAATTGATTCTTCATTCCTTATCTTTGGCCTTGCATCCTACGATTTTTAATGACACCATACATTTTTAATTTCCGTTTATTTTACTGTTAAATTATTTCAATGAATAATGTGTTCTGTAAACGATTTAAATATGATATTGTTTCATAGGTATTTAAATATTATTAAACGGGCCGCGCGCCGCGAAGTGGTCGACGGACGGTATTGTGAACGACTCGCCTATTACGATTGTATTCCGCTACCGCCGTGCCGCCATTCTAAAAACACCCGAACATCATCAAAGTCCATGTCCCAAAATGGCCAAAACGCGGCCGCGATTCATCCGGGTTGCCCGAGCATCTCTTTCACGCAATGAATTAATCATTCATCCTAATCAATAGTCCTGAGATTGTCATAAGTCATAAGGTCCCCGCCGTCCCAGGTCCGTGTTTAATGTCCGCGTCCCAGGTATCTAGTCTGTCGAAATCGAGATTGTCCGATTCCGACAGACAGAGGAATTAAAACAAAAGTCTTTTTCACTTCTGACGTCATGGTCTTTTGTAAATCTCAGACCTCAGAATCTCAGACCACGTCAATGTCATGATATGTCCCAAACGCATCCCAGTCCTAGGTCCGCAGCTCGCGAGTAAATCAAGTCACTGCTAGGTAAGACACAAAACATTAGTCAAAAGTTACAAATTCATTCCGCAATGCCAGCCCTTAATCCGTCCGCGCGGTTCATTTATTCCCCCGCGCGCCAAGCCGTCAATTTCATTACATAGTTAGTCGAAAACTTTCGACTTTGAATCTGAACATCAGCAGTGAGAAGCTAAAATGATGCTTATCTGTTTTTTGGTACGTACGGAAGATATTGTACCTACCTACTTTTAGACGTAGATCTTGGGTCGATATAATATGTAAATTTGCAGATATTATAAGGCCAATTAGCTGTGGTTAGCTGTCATAAAATACTCATCTTAATGTTAAATGTATGTTTATATTAGATCACGTGAAATGGAACAAAATTATAAGTTTAATAAATAAAATAAAATCAATAAAATTTTAAGGGTGAAACGAAAACTTGTATAATTTTAAGATATAATTGCTAACAATAAATACATTTTACATACGAAAAATTACGACACTAAAAAAAGACAAACAATATAGGATTTAAATGTTCGGTCCCCTCTTTGTGTGGTGTTTCGTAGCCTATTGGTCTCCTCTTTGTGCGGTGCTTCGTAGCCTCCCCACTCATTGTGATTTGAAAACCGATGAAACGAAAAAGTGACACTAAAAAGAGTCAAACACATTAATCTATAGGTTTTAGCGAGATAATCAGATAGAATAATCGGTCTCCTCTTTGTGCGATGCTTGGTAGCCTATCAGTCTCCTCTTTCGCGGTACTCCGGGTACTCTGTGGCCTCCCGGTCTCGTGTGCGGTGTTAGCCTCCCCATTCATTTAATTTTCAATTATTATTATTATTATTATTTTTTTTTTTTTTCTTTTTTTTTTTTTTTTGGGATTTAATTGAATTAAAGGAATGAATTAAAGGAATCAATTCAAAAGGCCATGGGAATCAGACTGAATCGATTCACTCCTGGGAATCATTCTGCCCACGTCTACTTGACATTATACAAAGGAAAATAGTTATTTGTTTAAAACCACTTTATTTTATTTATACACGTTTATTAATAGAAACAAAAAAGTCCAAGTAATACCTAAAAATAGAATAGGAATTACGCCTTAATAATTTAGAAGCTTTAGAAATATTAAAAGTGAATAAAAATAGTTACGAAATCTTTAACAAACCGAATTACTTGACAATCCGACTTTAAAGTTGTTCCTCTACTCCCTATGTAACCCCAACTCTTAACTACTGTTTTTTACTGAAGGTATATTGCCATCATCAATCAATCATCATCATCAAATAGTATTAATAGCCTAGCGACTGTATGGTTGAAATTTGAGAATCCGACTAAGAATATAACTCCAAAGCCGCGCCTTACGCAAAACCGTTTTCATACGTTGAGTTTGTATACAAATCTACTTTTGTAATAGAACCGAATTAAAGCAATGTCAAAAGATGGCTTCACTTACGTTAACAGCTAACGCGAGGAGCAATGCGTGGCAGGCGTATGTACCATTGGATTTGTAATTCCTGAATCTCTTCGTATGTAGAGAGATTCATGATAATATGATAAATATTGTAACTGGCAGTTGTGAGTAATAATACCACGCGTCTATATATTATACGGCCAGCGTTTTAGCATTTTAACCAGCGATTCCAGAGCATATTTGGAGTAAAAAATGTACATGTCATTTTGCTGTACGATAAAATTTTTCTTCTATTAAAAACATTAAAAATAATTTTCCATCACACGTCGCCACTGACTAGTTAGGAAAGCGGCGCGTTTATAGCCTAGCGGTCATTTGATACGCGTTGCATCTCGTTAAAACAGCATGTTAATACACGAAACAGCGCGCGTATCGCTCAAACTAATTGCGAAGGGGATATATCCCATAGCAATGGGAACAGTAGCGACATGTGATTGAAACATATTTTTTTGTTTTTAATAAATAAAAAAATGTCATCGGACAGCAAAATGACGTGTACATTTTTATTCGAAATATGCTCAGGAATCGCTGGGTAACATCCCTCGGGTACGTCCTGTTACACCCTATATATGACGCGGTTACTTTGTCCCGGTGACTAGCTGTCACTGGATCCCAGTGGATCCGAGGAACCGACTATTTTTGGATCCAGTTCCTATCGGATTTATAAACTGATCAACACTCAAACTGGGCGAAGCCGGGCCAAAAGCCGCCTTTATAATTGTTGTATTAGTCAGAATCCTCAACAGCGGCCATCACTCATCGTCCGGCAGTAGCATCTCCCACGTGCGGGTCTGACGGAGCCAACCACGCCAATTTGCCTAATTCCGGCATCCAATATCGGTGGCCCGCTGCTTACTTAGCCGGTATTCATCAAGATTATGCTAATGTGACATCGATCACGGTTGCCTACTATATCCCGCACTAAACTGGCGCAGCCTGCCCCATCCGAAGGGAGTTGAACTACCATTATCTAGGCGCTGAACTGGGACTGTATTGGGGATATTTGAATCAGGGGGTATTGAACGTCGAATGGTATCCAGTCAGCTGTGTCAATAAATGATTGCCGATGACTGTATCGATAGATTTAGCTGGTAGTCCTTATCACGGACATAGAGCGATACAATTAGAGGTGCTATTGCGTACTAATATTGCGTAAAAAATTCTTCCGCATGTTGTCATTGGTCACGCAGCCGAATAACCGCCCAACCTCTTATCCCGCCCCAACTGTCGAAGACTATTACTGTTTTTTCATGTTTTTGTTTATTTACCAAAATTTCATTTACATTTTTTACTCCAAATAATGTCAGGCATCACTGGTTAAAGTAAGTCAAGTACGTCCCTTAACACCCTGTATATTTATTCATACTTTTTTTTTAAATTTAAATCTATTTGAATTCAACTTTTGTTTGTTTTAATAAAGTGGAATCTTGGAAGTGGAAATTAACCCACTTCCCGAAATCCCATCGAGCTGAAACTCAACAGATAGTCTAGTTCTCGATGACATTGCATTCTATCAAGTTTTGGTGGCAATTACGCACACACAGGAAACTCCACTAAAGGAGGACTGAACGTAGTTGGCACCAGCATAAAATAGCATTCCTCAATGGAGTTCTGGCACCCCTACCCGTATGTAAAGCAGTGAGGCATACAACTGAGGCAGGAATGAAGGAAAAAATCATATTGAAAGCTGTACAAAAGAGATTCCTGAGCCGTATGTGTGTTAAACCATGTATTACCGTGTGAGAAACGTGGAGATTCGCAAAGAATGCAAGTATGTTGTAAGCGTAATAGGTGAGATTAAGAAAAGGGATGTTTATATGGTTTGGGCGTTAAGAGTGAATGGATGAATAAAGAAATTCAAGGAGAATACATGACGCAAATATTAAAAGTAGAAGTATTGGACATGGCACGATCAAGTTAACCAAATACTTGATTCGGGCCTTATCAAGAGTCAGAATAACAGAAGGGTATATTTATTTATTTAAGTTTTTATTCCAGCAGGACTGGGAGGGTAGTGCTATCCCAGTCTGCCATATTACATAAAAAACTATAAAAGAAAAGAAAAAAATGTTTACATATTAGGTAGGTACCTAATTAAAACAAAATTAAAGTTAAATTCATCACATAAATAACAAAAAATAAGCATAACATTAAAATAAATAATAATTAAACAGAATTAAATATAAAAAGATATTTTAGGATTGTCCCAACGGGGAGGTCGCCTCATCATCTGCATCCATCGCTCATTTAGTGGTAAATGAGACAGTGTATGAATATGAATAAAGCAAGGAGTGTGTGCAAAACTGAGTTGTTAGGCGGTCCGCCGTCTCTGTCTACCCTTGCTGGAAAACGACGCAATGGTTAAATAGTCAGTTTACATAGTCGTCATCGTGGTAGTCCATATGTGTGTCTTTTACAAGAGGCATTTTAACATCAGCCTGGCTTTAGTACTCAACACCCTTAGAACAAATACCACTAGAATTGAAACCGAAACATCAGGATCAAAAACCAAGTGTCACATCCATAACGGCACCATACAATTTTCTATTGTGTACAATAAGCTAATGTTATGAGTTATGACACAAGTATTGTTTAATACACCGTGTCCGGAAACTCGAGGTACAAGCGGGAAACTGATGAACCAATGTCACAATAAATCTAAAAATGAAATTTTTAAAAAATTCGGCAACTAAGGGGTTAACAATTTTTTGGAGTCGGGTCGAAGCTTCGACGCATTTTAAAATACATTAAATAGCTGATACTAACCCCCAGCGGCAGGTTCCAATTCAGACTCGATAACTTTTTTTTTAATACACTTTTACTACTTTTTTTTACATAACTCCACGCAGGAAGGAGGCCCTGAGGAAAAATTCCCTCAGGGCATTAGTCATCTTTGGGGATGCTGTGTGGAGGGTCTTTTTGGGGTAAGGAAGGAGAGGAAGTTCTAGAAAACAAAAAGGTATGAGAGCTGGATATCTGGGGGGGGGTCAATGTGTTCAGAACAAACTCGATCACCAAAGTAACGGACATTACTTCTGAACATATTCATAACGAATTCATCCCTCCCACTGCGGTGCAAGCCTATTTTAGGTCGAGTCTGGCTGGAGAGGTCTGGTTAGGTCTCCCTCAACTAGTCTCTCCCGATCCGGCCCGCCACGCAATAGGTGGGCAAACTCATTCTCACTCGAGCTGAACTAAGGCAGGGGTGTTGTTTATCCAATGAAAGATTCCCGGGGAGGCGGTACCCTTACCCGCCTAACAAAAAAAAGAAAGCTCAAAAAATCAAAAAAATATGACACCACAAAATCGACTCCAAATGTCCAGATTATAATGGACCAGATTCCCGCATGTATTATGAATGAGTTTCCGAACACTGTGTATAACGGGAAACAAGTATGACAACGTAAGATTATTATTTTCCGGCAAAACGTTCTGGAGGCTGTATTATTTTCCCGGTCACCCGACCGTAAATTAATTAATTACCCGCTTGGAATATTGATTCCGATCCTCGTTACTGTTTAACCTCATCGGCGCGGAATATACGCCGTTCCCGCGGGGGGACCGTCGTTAAGGCGTTTTATTTTATAGTTTCAAATTTCATAGTCCCTCGAGGGACACGTCTAGCTTTCGATATGTTCTACCTTGTACCATATTTCGATATGTTCTACCTTGTACCATAGGGTCGCAAAACAACAGTAAAAATATCAACGCTTCATAAATCATAAATTCGCAATTTATCGTTTCATATTTTTAAAGATTATGGTCTTTTTGTGTAGCGTTTTCCCATAGTTCAACGATTTTGGGTCTCCTTATTGATCTAAAAGTAGGATACGAAGCACAGCACAAAGAGGAGGCCGATTATACTATATCATTCTCTCGCAGGCTAAATCCTGTAGATGCATGTGTTTGTCTCATTTTAGTGTCGCTATTTTCCGTTTCATCGGTGCTAAAGTTTTCTCCTAAAAAAAAATACAGAGTGTGCAATTCACACGTGGGAGAAGTGAAACCTTCAGAAAACTAAAGTAGACAAAAGCGAGGAAGCTGCGAAGTACCGCATAAACAGGTGACTATTATACTATCACATTCTCTGGCAGACTAAATCCTATAGATGCCTGTGTTTGTCTCAATTTAGTGCCGCTATTTTTCGTTTCATCAAGTTTCAAATCACAACGCTGCTAAATAAGTTTCACTTCAAAAATGCCACCAATAGTGAATTTGTCTTCATTCGGTCTCCATTTAAGAAAAATTTTGTTGGTGTATAGGTTAGCCATGTAGTTTCCACATCCTACAATAGATGTCGTTAGTATAGTTAGTTTTACGTAGTTTTGTAGTATCTCAACAGATGTAAGTTAAATATTATTTTAGAAGAGTATCATCTATCGTCGCTCGTGTCTAATGTACGAACGGTTATGAAAACAGCTGGAGTCGTATGGCAGACCGGCAGACGCCATCAGTGTCGCGGGCCCGCAGCGGCAGAATAACTTTGAGCCTCCTTTAGTAAGGACGTCAGGTCCAGTTAAAAATTCATGGCAAACTTGCCGGTAAAACTAAGTAAATAGCTTGTAATCTCCACGAGCGTTGATATTATTTGGAAGTTTCTCAACACATTTAACAGTACATAATTTAAGAAAAATCCAATTTTATAATGAAATTAACCGTGAAAAATTAAGGAATAGTCAGAATTCTCTAAAAATCAGTCAAAACTTTGTAAACCTATTCATATTTGTATACCTATCTTTCCAAATGTTAAAATAAAAAATCTTGTACTGTGAATCATAGATTCTCAATCTTTTTTTCCCCATCGCCCACTTCAAGATTTTTTTTTTTATTTCTAGCAGCCTCCAACTCGTGAATTGAATCCGAAACAGCAATTGTCGTCACGATTATATTTACCACACCGGGAGGGCGGCGGGCGTAACGGGATACCACGACAGGGTTACATTTGCCACAACGGAGGGGGCGTAACGGGATACCACGACGGAGGGGGAGTAATGGGATACCACGATGAGTTTACATTTGCCACAACGGAGGGGGCGTAACGGGATAGGGAAAATTAGCAGTCGCTGTCAATGGGATGGGTTTCTCAGGGTCTCTGAAAGTCAGAAATGTCCCCGAGGGGGCGTTATCGCCCACGTTGAGAACCTATGCTGTAAATGGATGATTAGTCTGGTAATGCGCGTTTTCATCGCGCGACAAAATATCTAACGGACAAAACATCCTCCAAATAAATATCTACTAAAACCCAACTTAACTTTACAGGATGTCTGCACCTATTATTTTTGTCCCATTTTACAATTTTTGAACAACAATTTATTGTCTTTATAGCGTGTCTGTATTATTTTTTTCCCATATTTTTGTTAGGTTAGGTTAGGTTTTAGTAGATATTTTGTTGGGGGATGTTTTGTGGAGATATTTTCAAGTCGCGGAAAAAGATTAGTCTACCATACAATAAATAATAAAAATTAATAAGCATTCGGTATTGAAAGGGTCACTGTTGTAAAAAAATAATACTTAAACCACTGTTAAAAATTGTCACGCAGTAAAATGTCTCCCAGATAAAGGTGGCAAAAGACGATTCATCTATCCAAATTTCCATAGACCGATGTTATTCCACAATATCGATGTTTTGGGACCCAATTTCCAACCCTGTGTCTAGTTCGGCGTATTTTCCCGATTTTATTGCCGTGTCGCAAGTTTTAATATTGCTAAAGGTGGAAGAGCAAAGGAGCTATTCGCAAATAGAATGTGAAACTGGGAGACTAGGCAATCTTGTTCGAGCACATTGTATCCAGCTCTATATTCAAGTATTGTCAGCAATTTTACGGGCGTGTTTTAAATTCGCTTTGAATTTAAAAGAGAGTGTTATTTGAAAGGAATTTGTTTCCAAAGTGTCACATATGAACAGTTATACGACTGAATCACGGTGAATAGAAAATGCGAAATTGAAGACAGAAGGATGCCAGTTCAATAGGTGTTATTACCGGAAAGGCCCTGTAAGAATCATTGAATTGATTCATTTTGATTATCATCTGGTAGCATGTTAAGGGCTTCGTTATATATGAGGGCTGTCCGTAAAATAAGATCTCCAAGGTGCAGCTGAAGAACGATTTTTCGCGCAATCTGGCAACACTGGCGTGTAGCCTGGTTCCCCCATGCCAAATCCCCACCACGCTGCACTCTCTGCGACGCTCAGTCTCGGCATGACAGCCGTTCGCGATGGAGCTTTCACTCGCTGCACCCGCCAGGTGTGAATTACTCAATTTGGGAGGTGGGAATGGGTACCGCCGCCCCGGGAACCTTTATTGGATAACTAACACTTCTGCCATAGGTCACCCCAAGTGGTTCGCTACATTTGGTGATTTAGCAGGGGTGCCCGGGTTCATCGGGTGAGGTTTGTCTAGGTCTTGGAGGCGGATGACCAGGACATACTGAACCCCAGATTCCTACCCACCCCTTAAACCCCTTTCCTTCCCAGAACTCTCCTCTCCTTCCTTTACTTAAAAAAACCCTCAAAGATGACATAGGCCCTGAGGGAAATTATTTTCCTCAGGGCCTCCTGTGTGGAGCTCATGTAAAAAAAAAAAAATGTAATTTGTTTTTTGTATCAACTCAACAGTCACCTAACTCTTAAAAGTAGTTACCATAAGAGCGAGAGATGACGGCACGTGCTGCCGCGTAATCCTCGTTAAGATATGTCAGTCGCCGGAAAATTTGCGAATCGAATGTCATCGCGTACAAAAATCAAACGGAACGCCAATTAGGCTTATATGTAAGTAGTTTGAATAACTAATAAATGGTGACACTTCAACCACCATATATTTACTTTATCTTTTAAGCCTCATCACATGATGTCACCTATATCGAGCTGATCATGGAATTGAGACTATTCCTTAATTTTTCACGGTTCTGTGCTAATTCATTACAAAATTTGAGCCTTCTTAAATTACGCAGTGTCTATTAATTCCAGTGATTAAGACTACTTGAAATGTTTACGTTATTTATTGTTGGGGTGTTAAGCCGTGTTTACCTCCTCATTTAGGCTAAAGGAGGAGGGAGCAAATAACACAAAGCAACACAAATAACACCACAAAAATAAATAACGTAAATACTTTAGGCCGTGAAAATCTAAAATCATATCTACTAGAAATGTGTTCGGAAACATCCAAATAAGATCGAGGTTCGTTGAGATTATAACTTTATTTACAATTATTATAAGCAATAATTATCAGTCTGAAACAATCATCTAAATTGAAAAAATCTTCCAAGAAAAGATACACGCCGCCAACGAGACTTGATAGTGTTTCAGGCTGATAATATAATTAGTGCTTATAATAATTGTTATCCTTGGTCCTATGCATGAAAATCTTGTCTTAAACGTTAGTTTATCAATTAAAAATAGTCATAACTTTATTTACGTTTATCGCAATATTTACAAATAATTTTTAACTTAAACTGGCGTCCTCTCTGGAGGAGACTCTTAGGTTGTAACATGATTTCTACTTGACACTAGTAAAGTGCAAGCTACCTAGGACTCACGCCAGCATGTTGAACAGTAGACAAGATCAATGATAAATAATAGTCAGGATTGACAAAGAACATTTATTAATATGCAATTAATAATTCAAACATGGTAGAGCAATGACATTTAAAATCAGGGCGTGACAGGAGCGTACACCTGTTATAGGTAAAATAGGTCATGGTTGCAATAAGAAAATTAGTAAATGCCGTCAAAGCTATGAAGAATCTAAATTAAAAACAGGGCGCCAGCCAGGGAAAGCATCCTGGCAAAATTTATTAACAGTGAACCCATAAAACTAAATTAATCGTATATCATTTTGTCTCACACGTGAACGAAGTCCCAAATTCCACCAAAACACACGGCGCCGTCACGAGCTCCTCCCTTCCAGCCGGCCTCCACCAAACTGAAGCTTGCGGTTAAAACTTTTACTAGCATTCAGTGTTGCCAACCCGAATTTTGAAAAAGACGTAGGTCAGACTAGAAAATTACGTAGAAACTGTATAATTTGGATTATGAAAAGTTCGTAGATCTACGTACTTTTTTTTTTAGTGAAATGAAGAAGTTAGGGTAGGTGTAACAGGATAAAACGAGTATTTTGTTTTACAATTTATTTAAAGAGATACCCCTGGTATTGTAAACGTTCATAGCCTGCGGTAACCGTTTTCCATGCTCTTTTGCTACATTTGTCATAGGGTTTTTAGAAAATACGGTAAAAATTGCGAGGCGCAAATGACGCCGTTATATTTATGTAAGAACATTAACTTTAAATTCAGTAAATTTAAATGATTTATCTCCTCAAGGCACATAAGAATCTAGTAAATAAAAAAAATGCCTCATTTGTAAAAAATTAATCAATTTTCAAAATCTTCGGGCAAATTAAATTTGTACATATAGTTGAACATTAAGTTTAAATTCAATAAATTTAAATGATTTGATGACCTCTTCAAGGCACATAAGAATCTAGTTAATAAAAAAATTTAAAAAATTGCCACATTTGTGGTAAGTAATTAAAAAAAAAACTCATTTTTCAGAATCTTCAGGCAAATTAAAATATTTAATATGTTCCTACAAAGGATCGCTGCTTGTTTTCAAACCACTTTTCATAAAAAGTAAGCCTCTTAGCGTGTCAGTAGAGAGTCTGTTTCAGGTGTTAGTTTTCATCAAATTTATCGCGGAAAACAGGCGCTCGACTTTGCACTTCTACGTGGCAATGTTTAAGTTTTGTGCAAATTGGGCCAATAAGGGATACATGTGAGACGTATCGCCTTTTCGTATTTTTAAATCGTGACGCCAAAACCCATTGATTTGCTGATCCTGTTGAAATGGAAGAATTGTATTTCCGTCTGCGCGACTTCTTATGTGGCGCGGACTCTAGCATAAAATGGAACGTTTGTTGCTAAATATTCTGCTTCAGCCTAATGAGTTATGTTATTTTGCAAATTTGTACAATTTGAAAGAAAATACGTAGATTCTGGGCCTAAGTTCGTAGATGTGCAGGAAAGACCTAAAATACGTAGATCTACGCAAAAAGACGTAGAGTTGGCAACGCTGCTAGCATTACCAGATGCTAACGGCGTACCAACATCAGGAAACATAAGGGACATTTTAAGAAGCAGCTAGTAGCTACTTGCTACAAGGTGACTAAAAATGTAGGAAACCGACTGCTTTAAAAAAAAAAGCTACGGATACAATTTTATTGTCAAACAAGTCTGTGATAACCGAAAAAAGAGTGGTTCATTCAGGTATAAAAAACCAAATTTCAAAGTTCAAATTTAAATGTGGCTACAGGAGCGGTGAAGCATGCATTTTAGTAATAATGTGAATTTCTCCCAATTACTTCATGGATATCCACTTCGATGGATAATATTATTAATAATTCACCTCCAGATTTGTTAATTAAGCTGCAGACTTACCCCATGTGACGCTTCACCCCACGGCTGCAGCAGTAATTGTTACTTTATGTTGTTTCCTAACTGCCGCCGTCAGCTTTATTTCTAGAATTTCTTCACTCCGAGCAGGTCGTAAAGTTACCCAGCGCGGCTCAAAGTGTCCCCAAGTTTTTCACTCACAAAGTGGCCGGCTTATTGGAGATGACACAAGAATGGTAATGCGGAGAACTTTCAAGGAACGGAGGGAGATTAGGATGCTAGGGATGGTCCAGGCGTGCAGGGAACAAATAAATCTCCATTAATTAGAGACTGGAGCTGCTGTGATGACGTGCAGACGTCAAGAAAAAGTGCAATTAGATGCAGTTAAGTGAAATAAATGAGCAAAGCTAAGGTGGAATAACTTTTACTACAATAATTTGTATCGGGGTGAAATGAAGGTGAACGAAAAGGAATCTACGTTGTTACTTTTCCTGTATCTTATCTTCAAACTTTAAACTTTAATTCCCAGAAAACTTATGTTATCTCTAGACAGCAAATATTTACATGTTAACGATTATGATATACAAGCCTATCGATCTGATGACGAATCCGGGTATGTAAATGTAAATTTAGGTCCCATTGTCAGCACAGACAAGAAAGGTAACTTAACGACCAAACATTAGATTTTAGAAATTTAATTAAAATTAAATTTGATAATGTTATTATGGAGTTTGTGCAAGTATTTTAAAATGTATTTTAGTTACAGCTGTTTCAACTTGTAAGGTCATTATTTTCAAACTGTGATGAAGCCACTTACTAACGACTTATTTATAATATTAAGTCAATTTTTGAAGGTGTCTAAATTGATTTATTACCGGTTAATCCAATTTGCAAAGACATTAATTGAGAGAGTGATTATGTGGGATTCGGAATCTTTCCCTTTGGTTTCCCTTGCACTAAGTGTAAGGGTTTTCTTAATTGATTTAGAATGACGTTATTAATATGATTCATAAACAATCATTAGGCAACATTTTTTAGTTATTTTCGACGACAGCTTTGTTAAGAAATATATTTCGCAAATTAATGCAATTGCCTTTTTGTACAACGGCTTTTTTAAATTTAAGAATTAATTAATTTTTATTTTAGGTACTTAATGAGTAAAATAAGAATTATAATGTTTAATTAAATGAAGACAACAGTAACTGTTGCCAGCAGAAGGTCCTTGGTTCGATTCCCAGATGTGCCAATATCTTTTTCTGTCTCCAGATTTTCGATGGATTTCGCTAATATTGTCTGCATTTAATTAAGGATTAACAATCATATACATTGCGGAATTAAATGGTGGTGAGTTATTGTAACTCCGTAGTAATGACGACCTCCGTAGTCCAGTGGGTAAGACTCTTGACTCACAATCCGGAGGTCGCGGGTTCGAACCCGGCATGCGCAAATAAAATTTTATTTGATTAATTTGTGTTATTTCACAATTAATTCATTTAAAATAATATAAAGTATATTTGCGGCATGTTCCAGAGTGGAAGATACTATCAGTATCGCCCTGGTGTAAGACCACCATTCAGAATTGAAACGTTGCTTGAAAATGGCTTTAGCCGTGTATAGTGACCAGATCTGAATAGCCAGGTACTTCCCAACCTTCCGCTTCCTCACCTCTTTCCCCTCCCCACTACCTTCAGCCTCACAACATACCCCAATTGGGGTTGCCATAGTCTCACCGGCTCCCCAGACGGGAGCAGTTGAGATTCTTGTGCGATATTCTCTGTAAAAAAAAAAAACTCAGGTTCAATGAACTCGGATATGTCAGATTAAAAGTAAACATTTCGGTTGTGTATCTCTGTGCAACTTCGGTACAATGGCCTGTAGCACTGGGATTTATTTTTATTTTCAAAGTTTGAACCGACTGTGGGAACTATTCAGAGAAGCGATACAGTGGGTACTACAATTATTTTATTAATTAATAATTCTATATTAATTTGAAATATGTATTTCTTATGTCAAAATTTTTGACAGATGTGTAATTTTTCAAGTTTCGAAAGGTAAATTTCTGATCATCACATAATTTTTTTATAAATATTTTCAGCTTAACAAATCCTACATTTATACTATCCCGTGATTTTTTAAGGATTTTAGCACTTACCGAAAGCTGCTTTTCACGGGCATTGATTCGTTCTGAACGTTAATTGTTAATTTAAGCCAGAATCGGTCGCTTACCAGAAACAAGAGAAATTTTACATTAGATAAAGAAATAAAACAAACTGTAAAAAGAATATATGATGCAAATGTGAATGGTAGAAGAAGTCGGGGACGCCCGAGGAAGACATGGCACTATCAAGTGAATCAGATACTTGAGACGGGCCATGTCAAAAGTCAGAATAATAGAAGAGTATGTATGAGACGATGTATGAATGTGAGTGAGGCAAAGAGTGTGTGCCAAGACCGAGTTGTTTGGCGGTCCGTCCTCTCTGCCTACCCCTGCGGGGAAACGGCGTGATGGTTAGTTAGTTAGTTAGTTATAGTAACAATATTATTCTGAATTGCAGTATCAAAATTAGTCATTATTATCAATCGTACAACCTACATAATATCCAAAGTCAAGTGTGGTGACCTCTACATTTTCCTGTGAATCTAAGGCTAACGCAAGTAGTTCAAATATTACAATTCATACAAGATACCATCTATTGTTTATGTGTTTAATTCGAAGAATTCCATTTAATTTTTGATTTTTAATTTATTGTAAATCCAATTTAACAATGTTATTATTATGTTCTGCAAGTATCTTAGTATTTATTATTGTGACAGCTGTTTCGGCGTTCAAGGTCATTTACAAACTATGGTTAGGCCACGTTGAGATGACTTATTTATGTGACTCTATTTACCTCAGCCAAATTTCAATTTTATGGTGCCTAAAATGATTTATTACCGGTTAAACCGATTCACAGAAAACTGTTTTTCCCACGTTAAATTTTATTGTTTTCTTAATTATTTAATAATGACGTGATTGCTATTGACTTATTTAAATATGTTATAATAATAATAATAATAACGTAGTATTTATATAGCGCAGTTTTGTGATGTTTCACTTCAAGTGCGCTTAATTATAATAAACTTAAAATTAACCTACAGTGTTCCTTACGAGTCCTTAAAAAATTAATTAATTAAATAATGTGAAATAACGAATATACAAAAATATACAAAGCAATTCCTAAAGAACAATATTAACAACAATAGTGAGTGCTGTTTTGGCACAGGACAATATATAATGATAAACCATCACGGTGCCATTCAACAAGAATCATTTAAACTAAATTGTATAGAACAGGAGGCAGTTAACATTTAGAAATAATACAAATTCAGAGTGCACATAAAACTATAGTAAAGAGGTAATCGAAACCAAACAATTACCAGAAACTTGAGGAACATGGCTTATTATAGTAGATTGAAAAGGAGTTAAAATTCATAAAAGGTATGATTTTTTAAATAAGTTTGTTTTTAAAGCTCTTTTGAATTCAGCCAAGTTCTGGATATTAGTAAGAGCTGAGGGAAGTTTGTTCCAAATGAGCGGGCCAGTTACACGAAAAGATCGATCATAGTAAACGGCTCGATTTGACCTAGAAAGTTCGATTAAACGATTAGTAACATCTCGATCTGCTGACCTTAGAGTAAGCTGCCTATCGCTTAAGTTTTGTCGGACACATAGTTCCGATATATAGGCTGGCGCCATTCCATGCAATGCTTTGAAGGTCATTAAGCAGATCTTGAACTCTATTCTTTCAGGGCATCGAAGCCAATGAAGATCCTTTAGAAGCGGGGTTATACGGCAATACTTAGATTCACCAAAAATCATTTATGTTGCATATAATACTTAGATTCACCAAAAATCGTTATGTTGCTTAAGTCTTGCGAACATACTGAGAAGAGAGCAAAAATAATTTTCCTTGCCTTATTATTGAAGATCTTTCGTTCGTTTATTGATTTCCAATTGTTCAAGTAAATTTAATCTAAATCCCTTTCTTAATAAAATACTTAATGAGTTTAGGCTCGTTGTTGTCAAGCGAAATGTGATTATTCACATCTGATTGGCCAAGTATTTTAGTCGATTGAAGAGTAAAAACTAAACGCGTCCGAACACCGTAATTTTAGTAGATCGGGCGAGTAAGTACCCCCCCCCCCCCATGCGTCCCTGCGCACTGACAGGCGCGAACCGACCATTTTAGCAGTGTTCATTAATTTGTGAACGCGCGGAAATGTCGTGGTGATAGAGCAAAGATGCTACCCTAAATTTTTTTATTCATGCCGTTATTAATCTCTTTTCGTGTCCATAGTTTATTTATTTTCATCTTACTAATTTTTTCTTCCACCTCTTCTAAAATAAACATTAAAATAAGGATGAAAATAAGCTTAATTAGCGTATTTACTTGGCTTTGTAGCAATCCGTCATCTTGCAACGGGTGGCGGGCACAAAATGTACTTTACTTGAAAGTAATGCCAACGGTTTTCGGCGAGTCAAGTAGCGAGAGTCCTACTTGACTCACTACTTGATCAATGTGAACGTACGTTTGAGATGTCTTACGAGTTTTGAAGAAGTGCGTTTTATTCTTTGACACGTTTATAACATTTTTTGTAAAATCCAAATATTGCCACAAATCAAATTAATGTCATCAACGAAATATTTTTTCTACACAAACTGCATAAATTATCGACATAATTACGCCTACGTACAAAATACCTCATGTTTCATAATAATATCATTATTATGAAACAAGTTTTAGGCCCGACCGTTCTGTAGACACTTTGCTGGTAATTTACAATGAGGATAGTACGCCCACACTATTAAATCGAAAACCACCTATGCCCTCTAAACTTGAGAATTTAAGGCCGACCTTGGGTGTTTCTTGTTTGTTGTTTATGGGTCCCTTCGAACCCTTTCCACCATGAAACCAGCCATTGAGGAGTGTTTTTACAGATAGAAATATCTAATACAAACAGTTTTTATTTTTAAATCTTATTTTCTATGTAGGTTTTTACGAAATGACTAAATCAGATTTTCAAAAATCTTTCTATTTATCACACTTTATGGGTGATAAATAGAAAATTATATATTTTCACAAAGCCAAACTTCTGATGCTACAAGCTAAGCTAAAGGCTGATGTAGGCATAATGAGTAAGATTAAGAAAGGGACCTTTAGCAACATGGGTTATGTTCAGATATTTTATCCAGAGGGTTTGACAGTTTACAGGCCTTGCCACGTCTGTAAACTGGGTGCGTACTGCGTGTGTTGTAAAGGTTTTCAATAATAACTCAAATAAGTCAAATATAATTTACATTGAAACTTTGTGTACAATACTTGATGGCCAGAGAGCGATACCCGGTGATACCAGTGTATAAAATCGGGTTTGAATTATATTTTTATGTTCAAATTATAAGATAACTTTGTATTAACTACTTAAGGGGTTAATACAAAGTTATCTATTAATTTCAATTTAAAATGTTACCACAAAATAATTTTGCACTATTAGAAGAAGTGATTATATTTTTATGGTTTTTCGTTGCTTGATTACACATGGCTTGGGCATGTAGAGCGAATGAACGAAGAATGTAGCGTAAGAAGAATATATGACGCAAATGTGAACGGTAGAAGAAGTCGGGGAAGCCCGACGATCAAGTGAATCAGATACCTGAGTCGGGCCATGTCAAGAGTCAGAATAATACAAGAGTTTGTATGAGACGATTTATGAATGTGAATGAGGCAAAGAGTGTGTGCCAAGAACGAATAGTTTGGCTATCCGTCCTCTCTGCCCACCCCTGCAGTAACTTTTCATTAAACGCGAAGTAAAAAAACCTATACTGGGTGTTAAGGGACGTACTTGACTTACTTTAACCAGTGATTTCTGACATTATTTGGAGTAAAAAATGTAAATAAAATTTTGGTCTAATTTAAAATCTAATAAAAATTTAATTTTCATTTTTTACTCCAAGTAATGTCAGGAATCACTGGTTTAAAGTAAGTCAAGTACGTACCTTAACACCCTGTATATGTTAATTGTCGAGGATCTTAAACGATCGATAATGAAGGTAGTTAATAACAGGAAAACAAAAATAATGCAGAATAAAAAAGGTTAACTAACTAACCATCACGCCGTTTCCCCGCAGGGGTAGGCAGAGAGGACGGACCGCCAAACAACTCGGTCTTGGCACACACTCTTTGCCTCACTCACATTCATACATCGTCTCATACATACTCTTCTATTATTCTGACTTTTGACATGGCCCGTCTCAAGTATCTGATTTACTTGATCGTGTCATGTCTTCCTCGGGCGTCCCCGACTTCTTCTACCATTCACATTTGCATCATATATTCTTTTAACACTACTTTCTTCGTTCATTCGCTCTACGTGCCCAAACCATCTGAGGGTCCCTTTCTTAATTTTGCTCATTATATAAGTATAATGATACATCAGCCTTACATTCTTTGCGGATATCCACATTTCTAACACGATCATACATGGTTTTACCACACATACGTCTCAGGGATCTCATTTCAACAGCATTCAGTTTACTTTCATCCTTCCTCTGCCAGTTCCATGCCTCACTGCCATACATCAGGGTAGGTACCAGGACTCCATTGTGGACTGCTAGTTTCGCTTTTATTGAAAGTTTTTTATTAGCTCCAACGGCATTCAGTCCTCCATTAATGGAGTTACCGGCATTTACCCTCCTTTCAATATCTCTATCAGCCTTCCCATCTCTCCATAAAAAAGGTTAATCAATCCAATATTTAAAAACGTAATTTTTTTGCAGCATTTTTATCCATTGAAACATTTCAAGATCCCAAACTATTCAGATAAAAATATGTAAACGTGAAAACATATTTCCTCAAAGCAAAAACCAGAAAAACAAAAATATCCTCCAAAGCGAAAAATAAAACCGAAATCAAAGAAGTAAAATGGACTAAAAGAAAGAAGAAAAACTCACTACCAACAAGAAGATATCTCGAATTCATATTATTGTCATGAAAGCAAGATCTCCATATTATCCTTCCATCGTTTGGCTAAACCGCCATGTGATTTCACTAACAGAGAGTTGGGCAGGAGAAAGATGGGGGGAAGAGGAGTGGAAATGATACTTATTTTTTCCCATTTGTTCAATGCGGCAAAAGTTCGGCGGTAGTTTTCTCAAACGGGCAGTATGGAATCTTGTATGTTCAGAGATGTGAATATGTTCAGAACGCAGTAAACAAATTTAAACGAGAATGAATCTTAGGAAGAACGACTCGAATACTTTATTTTTACTACTCTGGAAAAAAAGAAAACCATTTGCTGACTTAATATATTATATTTACATAAAATTATTTATCTATATCTCTACATATTATAAATTAAAGTCCTCCGCCGCGTCTGTCTGTCTCTTTGCGATAAACTAAAACCCTACTGAACGGATTTTCATGCGGTTTTCACCAATAGATAGAGTGATTCGTGATGAAGGTTTAGGTATATAATTTGTCAAGGTTTTGTGTAAATTGGTTGAAGTATATAATTAATGGAGAATGACTGTATGTGGTGGACTAGCGAGCTGGCAAGCGGTCGGCGTGGATTTAATTTGTATGCAAATTAACAGATGGCGGTGTGAGTTAAAAAGTTGGTTAACCGTCCAGTAGAAGGCGTTGTGTTTCGTTAGCCACAGCAACGCATGTCCGGGTCAGCTAGTATCATAAAAAAAATGTCCAGGCTGCCTTTGTTTTTTATAAAAATCTACAGTTTCGTTTCGAGATTTATGAAATTTATGAGATTTTGAAAAATCAGCCCCACCTTATATTATTACACGTAAAAGCGAAATATCGGTACTGCTTGATGAAATTTTGCACACTTGATGTTCAAAATAAAAGGAAAATTGCAGACTGATTTCGAAAAATTCTGCGAAAAGCCCGGGCAACGCGGGAACTTCAAGCAGTTCATTATAAGCTTGAAACAAGTCATTTTCTGAGCAATATTCACATTATTATTAAGTTCGTAAGAGCGTTTAACCAGCCAGCGGACGAAAATTCACATTTCGTCGAAAGTTGTTCTTACGATCGTGCAGGGCGGTTACAATGAGAAAGATTAATTATTCTCCGTACCAGCTTTTTTAAATTATACTTCAATATCGAATTTATTTCAATCCAAATTAGCTTTAATTTATACCTTCATCCAAAAATGCTGAAAGGCGTGATGATAAAACTATTAAAATAATGTACTTTTTGTAATTATTTTTTGATTATAAGTATTTATCATTTTTCATTAATGTCTAAATTTAATAAGAATGTTAAAGAAATCTGAAATATATTAGTTTGTAAGTGCGCAAATAAATACACAAATGGACCAATTTTCGTCAAGATACACATGTACGTACATGTTTTTTAATGATTTTATTGAAACTAAAATTAAAATTCTAAAACATGCGTTTGCTAGATAATGTATTGATTTATTTTACTGCATGATTATATTATTTAAAATGGGTGTGATATAATACAAAATCTTTTTTGAAAATTTAACAAATCTGCCAACGACCTGTGGAATAACCTTATTGTACTAAAAATGAAAAAATTTTCTCAAAATTTATTACATGCGAATGCTAGATAAAAGAACAATCTTTCGAAATCCATTTATAATTTTTTGCGGAAAAGAGTCAATACGTCTAAAATCTGATTTGAAAATGACATATTTCTGGTTTTCATGTAAAATGTGTTTTCATATAAGTAGTTTTTATGTAAAATGAGCCATTTTTAAAAATTTCATAACTTTGCGTTCAATATGACGTTTACATTTGTAAAATTTTATGTTTATTTTGTACTTAATCAATCACCTTTCAAAAACAGTTTTCAGTTACAATCAGAAATATTCCATTATTTAGATTTTATTGCAATGCGGAAATATTTTGACCGTACGACAAAAGAGGCCCGAGACCTGAGGGATTAAATTCATTGCTAATACTGAACGAACTTTCGAAAGCAAATTTTATAAAAAAAATAATATTTAACACTCTGTAAATGTTAATGACCCAAAATAATCAATAAAAATGTTATAGGTATTAATAATCGTCAATATATTAATCTGTCAAATGTTCCTAGTGATATAATATTTTTTTATTATTTATTGAATAAAATATTGTGTCTGGAATATTCACATCTCTGTTTGGCCCAGAATGGGTACAATATAAAAGAGAGAAGGGAGAGTTGTCGGTTTTCCGATGCATCTTAAAACTTCTCGTCTACTGTTTGCAGTTTGTGCCATTTACATGGGAGCTCGCTGTACAGGCGAGCTGAATAATAAAACTAACGTTGAAGGGACGTTAAGTTGTTGTTATAACAAGACAGCTTGGGGAGGAATTCAATTATAATGAGAGAATAGTGGATAATAAAATTAAATTATTACACAATTCGTCACTTCATTTGGATATGGTTCTAACTAGAGATGCCACGAATAGTGATTTTGCCGAATACCGAATATTCGGCTAGGCTCTCGGCCGAAGCGACGAATATTCGGCGGCCGAATATTCGGTAACACTTAGTACATTTTTCGGGTGACAGGTTCCGACCTGCATCATTTAAGTGCGTGCGGTAACCACGCCCTCTGCGTATTTGTTTCATTTGTGAGCAGGGTTGCCAGGTCTTTTCCAAATAAATATCGAACATCGAGCAAAAAAAAATTCGAGGTGAAATTTCCCTAGATTTCGGTGGCACCTTGGCAAATCAAAACCCGAGTCGGGGGGGGGGGGGGGGGGAGTTGTTGGACTTTGAAACAATATAAGCAGTTAAATTATTCGAACAATCAAATTTACGCAAGTGCAAGTACTTAGCCACCTGATATGTGTAACACTAATCCTCGAAATGGAAACGCTCGAAAACAGTGAGCGCGTGCACGAAGCGGCAACATCGCACAAACTAAGTAAGGATGATACGCAACATCGATTGCCGATTGCGTCAAATCTGACAGTTGAATCGTTTATTAGGGAGAAAAAATGATCAGAAAAAAATACCGAAACGCTCATACGTCGGTATTTTTGTCATACCGAACACGGTGCTAAAATACCGAACACCTGGCAACCCTGTTTGTGAGTGGGGCGTGCCACAACACGTATTATTTGTTGATTGTGACATCAAATTGTGTAACTTATATTGTGTATATCTTAAAAAATACATTGAAACTTGTAAGTACTGTGTATATTTTAAAAATACATGAAAACTTTTCGCCTAGATCGGATAACAGACCCTTACAAGTAATGGTCAGAAAACGCAAAACAGTATACAAGCCTAGCAGAATTTGCTAACATTCATTTATCATCTCCCGGGAGCAGTGTAGCAGTATAGTGAGCGGCTTTTTACGGAAGCAGATATAATTTATTATGAAAAGCGCAATCGTTTGCTATCAACAAATGCTGGAAAAATGTTTTCATTCATCATCATAACTTAACACTGATAGATTTTAAGTATTAAATATGCTGATTTTTTGTTAAAATTTTTATCAAAATTTTGTGAGTAATATTGGGCGTTTTTTTTCATGATTTGGTATTCGGTATTAGGCCGAATGGTTTGTAATATTCGGCCGAATACCCAATAGTTAAAAAAAAGTAGCCGAATAGGCCAAATACCGAATAGCAGCCGAATATTCGTGGCATCTCTAATTCTAACTTCACGTCACCTTGTTCTGAGAAATGTGGTGTCAAATTTGGCAAAGACGATTTCTAATAATCGATCTTTTCGTGTAGCTGGCCCGCTCATTTGGAACAAACTTCCCTCAGCTCTTACTAATATCCAGAACTTGGCTGAATTCAAAAGAGCTTTAAAAACAAACTTATTTAAAAAATCATACCTTTCATGAATTTTAACTCCTTTTCAATATACTTTAATAAGCCATGTTCCTCAAGTTTCTGGTAATTGTTTGGTTTCGATTACCTCCTTACTATAGTTTTATGTGCACTCTGAATTTGTATTATTTCTAAATGTTAACTGCCTCCTGTTCTATATAATTTAGTTTAAATGATTCTTGTTGAATGGCACCGTGATGGTTTATCATTATATATTGTCCTGTGCCAAAACAGCACTCACTATTGTTGTTAATATTGTTCTTTAGGAATTGCTTTGTATATTTTTGTATATTCTTTATTTCACATTATTTAATTAATTTTTTAAGGACTCGTAAGGAACACTGTAGGTTAATTTTAAGTTTATTATAATTAAGCGCACTTGAAGTGAAACATCACAAAACTGCGCTATATAAATACTACGTTATTATTATTATTAATAAACTACTTACTAATTTCCGATTTTGAGGTTGAAACTTGTGTAAAATATTTAAATTGAACATATTTTAAAGGGAAATATTTAAATAGGACGTAAATTTATATTTAATTTATTTTCTGTATTTTCTGTCTCCAGATTTTCGATTGAGTTTCGCTAATATTGTCTTCATTTAATTAAATAAATTTACCCTTTTAGAACATACCTAAACATGCAAAAAGAACCCTGTGCAACCAGCTAGAGCATAATAATTCTATATCCGAAAAACAGCACGAAATGTCAAAATTAGAGGAAAGGATCATTTACGGTGTTTAAAAGGAAAGGGTTTCTCTGAGCTTGCAAATCACCTAATCTCAACAGATCACACTTTTAATAAAATTTCAGGAATTCGCATGTTACATAAAAATAGTATAGGTATTAAACTAGATAATTTAGAAGCTTTAGAAATTAGGAAATCATTAAATACAAATATCTCAGAATTCCTACTTAATAACCAAATTAATTCATCAAATCAAAAAGCCTCTGCCATAGGTCACCCCAAGCGGTTCGCTACGTTTGGTGATTTAGCAGGGGTGGCCGGGTTCATGGGGTGAGGTTTGTCTGGGTCCTGGAGGCGGATGACTGGGATACACTGAACCCCAGATTCCTACCCACCCCTTAAACCCTTTTCCTTCCGAACTATCCTCTCCTTCCTTTCCCTAAAAAAACCCCTCCACATAACATTCCCAAAGATGGCATAGGCCCTGAGGGAAATTATTTTCCTCAGTGCCTCCTGTGTGGAGCTCATGTAAAAAAAAAAATCACCCTATAGCTTTAACTTGTTTTCTACAATTCATCCCAGCCCATGATATTATATATGTGTTATATTGTTATTCTAAGGTCCTTCATTATTAATATTATCATATATCTAATTATTGTCCTTTATATTAAAATGTAAAATACATCAAAATTTTTAATATCTCATTGAATTGTGATAACTGTTGGTTGTTCATTTACTTGTGATTATGTGTACTGTTGTCTCCCTCCCACTAATTGATTATCCATTGTACCTCTTTCAAATACTTTGTCTCTGTCTAATTATGTTCTTATGGCATATTCTTTCTCCCTTTATCGCTCAACTTATATATAACCGATAACTCTGACTTAGCATTTAGTTATTATTATATCCTGATGAAGCTTGGTCGAAGCAAAACCGGTCGATGTATAAAATAATAAATATTCGTGGTTAAATACGAAGTGTTTGTTTTATTTTTATAGCATAATAATTCATTGCAAGGTTCTAATTACACATCCCTAATACAATTCCAAGCTAGGACAACGTCATATTTAAATGTTTTCCATTAAAATATGATAATCTAAAATAGTTAATTATTATTAATAACAAATAATAATAATAATAATATTGAAATTAATTAATATTTGGCAAGTTTAAGTATTTCCCCAATAAATGAAGACATAATTTGTCTCGACGCCACCTAGCGAGGGATTTAACACTAACAGTGTCTCTCTCGCAAAAACTAAAGTTGGATGTTTTCAGGTGGAAAAAATATAATAAGCAATAATTGTTGATGATAATTATTGCTTATAATAGTTGTTACTCTTTGTGCTATGCATAAAAATCTTGTCTTAAACGTTAGTTTAAAAATTAATGATAATTATTGCTTATAATAATTGTTACCCTAAAATAGTTGTTAAATAGATTACGAAAATTCGTCTTTGGAAACATAGAAACCTTAGAAAATGGAACCCTATCCAAATGAAGTGACGAATCACAATGCGTCTCGTATTTAAGATCAACAGTCAGATACAAACAAAATAGAGAGTGTAAGTGGTGTTAGAACCTTGTAAAATGAATTATTATTGAAAATGCTTGATGTTAGAACTTTGTCATACATGTATCAACGAAAATACAAAACAGATGGTTCTGAAAATTATTTTAGGTATAGAAATGAATACAAGAAATGCGTTGGTATTCAAAGGTCATTTTTGAAAAAAAAATGACAGTTAGAACCCTATCCGAATGAGGTGACGAATTGTATGTGAATAATCTACACACACATAATTGTATGCACGATGTTTACACTTTTCGAACAGTCATTCATATATAGTAATATTAGTTTTATCTTAAGAGCGTTTAACCAGCCAGCGGACGAAAATCCACATTTCGTCGAAAGTTGTTCTTCCGATCGTGCAGGACGGTTACAATGAGAAAGATTAATTATTCTCCGTACCAGCTTTTTTAAATTATAACTCAATATCGAATTTATTTCAATCCAAATTAGCTTTAATTTATACCTTCATCCAAAAATGCTTTAAGGCGTGATGATAAAACTATTAAAATAGTGTACTTTTTGTTGTTATTTTTTGATTATAAGTATTTATAATTTTTCAATGTCTAAATTTAATAAGAATGTTAAAAAAATCTGAAATATATTAGTTTGTAAGTGCGCAAATAAATACACAAATGGACCAATTTTCGTCAAGAAACACATGTACGTACATATTTTTTAATTATTTTATTGAAACTAAAATTAAAATTCTAATACATAACTTTGCTAGATAATGTATTGATTTATTTTACTGCATGATTACATTATTTGAAATGGGTGTGGTATAATACAAAAACTTTTTTGAAAATTTAACAAATCTGCCAACGACCTATGGAATAACCTTATTATACTAAAAATTTAAAAAAATTCTAAAAATTTATTACATACGAATGCTAGATAAAAGAACAATCTTTCGAAATCCATTTATAATTTTTTGTGGAAAAGAGTCAATACGTCTAAAAACTTTTTTGAAAATGACGTATTTCAGGCTTTCTCTGGTAATGCCCTCTTAAGTGCTTATATAGCATAATTGCTGTGCAACAAATTCTAGAAATTGATGTTTTTACTGTTATTAGAATAACACCGTGATAAAGTTTTGATGAACTCTATAAACTCGATGATGACCTGATAAGAAACGAGCTCACCAATAATTGAACAAATACGCCGAAAAATCAATAAAGATAAAGTAAAAGCGACTAAGCAAATAAACAAATAGAATTAATAATGATAACCGTCAAAGTGTGAGAGACATCAACATCGATGGTATCATGAGTCATAATACTCCACCATTGGAACAACACCGGTCTCTTCAAGACCCAGATTCATATAAAAAAAATCCTCCTTACATAATATTATGTTGATATTAAAACGACCAAGATATGTTATGCTGTTGATAACACAGGTGCAATCCCCCCATAGTTAAAAAATAATGTCCTAGCGAAAATATAATGTCCTCCACGTGCAAAGTCGTATCTTCCCCAAGCATAAACTTTCTAATAAAGTATGTTATATGGAGCTTAAGAAATCATAATAAATTGTACAGCGCCCTTGAGCTGATTTTTCACAAAAACGGCGCAATATAATTTATCCATTTGTGCGTATGTCTCTTTTTAGTGTCGTTATTTTTCGTTTCATCGAGTTTCAAATCACAATGGTACTAACGAAGTTTTCATTAAAAAAACGGAGAAAAATGACATACCTATGCAACAAATTTTTGGATTTATTGTCCTTTTCAAATTCAAATTGCATTTCAAATTTCCGCTATCGAATGGTATCAAGGCGATCACAATTAAATTTATATAACTGTCTGTGACCGAATTAATAAAAATTGTTTAAATTACACGCCATTTAAAAACCATAATATAATTAAAAAATGGAGAAAGTAATTCGCGCACTGAAAGCAGAAACCCTAAAATTGCAATACGCATGTGTATAGAAATAGCGACAAATCACAATATATAGACAACTTAATGCATACATTTAAAAAAAACATCACAATGTATCCCTTAGGGAAAGTTTTACAATGATGACAGCGTTTTCATTGTGTTTTATTCACCCCGCTCTACAGAAGAAGGGTGGATTAACAATTTAATTACGGATTAAAAAACCGTGCCTGAATCCCAAATTCAGAGCAGACCATCGGCAGAGGTCTCGAATTGAGAAAGACGACCTCAAAAGTTTTAAGGTTTTAGTTTTCTGGCGACTGGAGGTAGAACCTTCAACGCTCTCATATTATAATTCTACGAATTTAAACGATGGAAGCGCTCGAATTAAATATTGGGTCGGCTAGTGAATTTTGTGCAAATTACGCATAATTAAATTTAAGGTATTCGTTAAATTAACTTGTAAAAACGTGAGAAATTACAATTTGAAAGCTAGGTTAAAAAGGTATAGCTAAAATGGACAAATGTGTGCGATTAATTATTGCTGAAATATTGTTAAAGAAAAGTATTTTTTTTAGGAGTGTGGAAAGATGAATCTTAAAAATAATATGAAAGTTGTTTATTTTTTTTAGCTAAGGGAACGTACCCATACTACGTGACACGTTTAGGGGGGGGTCTTCAAAATACCACGCTTGGTAGAAATGAGTCACGAAGTGCTGGGGGGGGGGGTTAAAAATTGCAAAAAGTTGGTCACGTAGTATGGGTATGTTCCCTCACTGCTCCACCGTCTGGAGTCAGTGAAACTATGGCATCTCCAATTGGATTATGTTGTGAGGCTGAAGTTAGTAGGGGAGTGGAAAGAGATGAGCGAGAGGAAGGTGGGTAAGTAACTGGCTTTTCATATCTGAATCCGGCTATATCATTGAATATGGTTAAAATCATTTCAAGCAACTTTTATTTCCCCAGTACTTAGTATTTCAAAAAATATAACGCACTTAAATGAGTCATAGCAATAACGTCATTATAAAATAATTAAGAAATCCCCAACACCTAGTGCGGGGGAAACAGACTCTCTCAATTGGTGTCCAGCAAATTGGTTTAACCGGTAATAAATCAATTTAGACACCTTCAAAAATTGACATTTAAAATCGTTTAAATAGGTCGTCTCAAAGTGGACTAACCACAGTTTGAAAATGATCTTGTAAACCGAAACAGCTGAAACAAAAAACATACTAAAATACTTGCAGAACATGATAATAATATTAACAAATTTAATTTTAATTAAATTTAAAAGAAAAACTGATTTCTACGAATTAAACACAAAAACAATTAATGGATTCACTCACACGTTTGTCATTCTTGGACGCAATGACCCCCCGAAGCGTACCCACCCCGTTTAACTTTTTCCTTTCCAGAACGTCTTCTCCTTCCCTTTCTTAAAAAAACCCTCCACACAACATTCCACAAATGACCTAGTTCTTGAGGGATATTATTTTCCACTGGGCCTCCGACGTGGAGATGTAAGAAAGATATAAGATGTTTCATACGAAACCCAGATTATACAGTTCGATTCCGATACACTTCTGTGTATCGGGTCCCCCCGACGTTGGCGATCACTCTGGTAAATATATCTCTACCTTGGGCTGCCCGGAATAGCTCTTCCACACTTCTAATACCGGTCCACACTCGTACATTTCGCAGTTAATACGCTCAGCATGAGTAAATTTTTAAGGAACTCTCTGCATTTCAAGCGAATTATGTAACTCTAACGAAAACTAACCACCTAAATCCACACCGTACAAAAAAAACATTAAAAATGTTCCATTCTCCATCAGTTTGAAAAAAAACCTATCAGAGACACGACACTACCTTGTAAACTTGCACCCCATCCAACAAACCCGGTCCACCGGGGGCAGATGTAAATGGTGTTATCGCATCTGCCGATAGGGGGAGGCTTCGGGGGGGAAGAGGACGGGAAACTACTATCCGAGCAGTTTACAGCTTGGCGATTCTGCAGCGAAAACGGTATTTCACGGGGAGCACGAAGTATGTTTTCTGTCTTCTCAGTGATGGTAAACTTTTAGGGATTGCGTTTTGAAATGCAGGTATTTTTCGCAGAATGGTCGAAAGAATGTTTTCAAAATGAAGTTAATATTACCAAACTGACAATTTGATAATGCCTTAAGCAGGAGAAAACGGCTGTCACGCGAATCAATAATTAATTATACGGCAGAACTTGTTTAAATAAACTGTTTATTATAAAATGAGATTTGAACCTTAGTCTAGATCTAGAACAATATTATTATGCTTTTTTAAAATTAGTTCTACACAGGGGGGCCCTGATGAAAATATTTTCAATTTTATTTTCACTTCATCTTAGGGGATGCTGAGTGGAGGGTCATTTTAAGAAGAGGAAGGGGAGGAAGTTCTGGGAATGACAAAGGTATAATAATAATTGTTGCATGATTTCTATAGCGCCATTTTCGTGAGAAAATCACCTCAAGGGCGCTTTACAATTCATTTACACATTTAATCTATACATGTATATTACAAATGGCTTATTACTAAGATTGGTAACTAATGTAATGACTTACAACTAAAACCTATATGACTAGTGACTTAAAACTATACTTATTTTTATAATCGAGTACAAAACTACTCTAATCGTATTATTAATTACGTATTATTATATATCTTAAAAATAATTATTTATGAGTTTATACATATTTACATTTACAAACCCATATTTACATTAACAAATTGATATTGTTGTGATTACTGCCCGTGCTGTCAGTGTGAGTTTTGAAAAATATTTAAAAACAATCTAAGTAAATTACGGACTGTGTTATGACAAACTACTGAAGAAATGAAGTTATTTTTCAGGATATGACAATTTGAAAATATGAGTTTTTAGCTTTGCTCTGAACTCAGATTTGCTGTCGATATTTCGCAAATATGGAGGGAGTTTGTTCCAAGCTATTGGGCCTGCCACTGCAAAAGCCCGGTCTCCGAAATTTCTGTTGGGATTGGGCGTAGGTACTGAGAGTCTACCTATGGCTGTTGAAGATGCTGATTGAAGGGTTGCTTGCCTGGTATTGACATCGTTTTGAATGCACAGTTCCGACAGGTAGGGCGGCGCCATGTCGTGTGTTGCTTTAAAAACCATCCAGCAGAGTTTGAATTGGATTCTCTCAGGACACTTAAGCCAATGAAGATTACGCAGATGTTGGGAAATGTGAGAATATTTGGAAAAGCCGGTTATCAGTCTTGCTGCAGCATTGAAAACTGACTGAAGTCTGTCAGTGTAAATTTTATGGAGATTTGCATATATGCCATTGCAATAGTCCAGTCGCGATACAACATAAGAGTTTACCAGCATCTTTGTGGCCTTAGTCGGAATATTTCTTCTTATGGATTTGATTTGGCGCAGGTGAAAAAAACCTGCACTTACTGTTTTATTAATTTGGGATTTAAGAGAAAGATCTTGGTCTAGATTTATACCCAGGAGTTTAACACCATTTTTAGGGATAATGTTACAGCCAGAAGTAATAAAAGGAGATTTATCTAATATTGACTGACGCTTTTTTGTTGCTGTCTAAAGAAATTCTGTTTTGGTTGGATTTAGTTTTAATTTGTTCGAGGACATCCAGTCTGTTATGGCAGTGATGCATTTAATAGTGATATCTTTTAATTTATCTATCTCGTTCGGTGCACAGTAGAAATAGATTTGCTGATCGTCAGCGTAGCAATGAGAAAGAAGTCCGAATGATTCTATTATTTTGGCAACATCGTTGATGAACAAAATGAAAAGTAGGGGTCCCAGCACTGAACCCCGGGGGACTCCAGAAGTGAGGGTTACAAAGGGAGAGTTTTTACCACCAGCTAGTACAGATTGTGTTCGGCCACAAAGATAGGATTTTATCCATTGAATAGTTTCACCACCCAGTCCAAAAGTTTTTTCCAGTCTTAAATCAGTCAGTATGAGGGGTGAGTAGGAATATGGGGGTCAGTGTGTCCAGTAGTGACGGACACATGAATCCATCCCTTCGACTGCGATGCAAGGCGATGGGTCGAGAGGGTCCAGCTGGAGAATTCGAAAGGTCTTCTACCAGTAGAACCAGTCTCTCCCGATTCGGATAGCCACGCAGTTGGTAGGCAGACGCATCCGGCGCCAAGATCCGGACTATCACCCCATGAACCCGGGCACCACTGCAAAGTCACGAAACCACTTGGTTTGACCCACAGCGAACCACTTGGGTTGACCTATGGCAAAGGTGTTGGTTATTTCAGCGCCCTTGAGGTGATTTTTCACGAAAACGCCGCTTTATAAATCAGCCAAATATTATTATTATCCATAAAATTGTTCTCGGGGCGGCAGTACCCATACCCTCCCAAATTGTAGCACTGGTACAGACATAAGAAATAAGCGGTGGATTTCTTGGCACAAGTGTAAAGAGACACGATCGCTCCGCGATATGTGGGGGATCTAGTGACCCCTCTTCGATTGATACGTGATTTTTTACCTTGGGGTACGTAAAGGTTAATATTAACAGAATGGGTGATAAAACAGCGAAAAAAAATGTATGGACGCCTGTATAATATCATAATAGAAATTATTTAAAAGTAAAACTTTCCACCACACCATACTTTGCCCACCTCTGAAACGGTTCGAACCAGTTCGAAAAAGTTGGTGCGCGGATTTGAGAATGTTTACGAGGGATTTCTCCGATTTTATTACCTAGTCAGTTTCTATGCCCGCTTTACCTTAAAACTTTTTTAGGTAGATAATAAATTGTTTTCGCTTCATTAGGTCCCCATTGTCGAGGTAACCTTGTATCGTTTAAAAGTTTTAAGAGTTGATTTTATTATTATTTACTATGTATTTATGTTTATGGCGAGACGTGTGTGAGGAAGGTGTCTGGAGTCAAGGCCTTGCGAGAATGTATGAGGTGAGAATTTACCTCTGTAAAGCATTGGGATTGCATATACAAGGTCGGACTTATAAAGACTGTAAAAGAGGTCTCATATGAGTCATATTTGATTAGAAAACTTAAATTTAATTAAATGAAGACAATATTAACGAAACTCGATCGAAAATCTGAAAACAGAAAAATCAGAAAAAGATATTGGCACCTCTGGGACTCAAATCCAGGACTATATTTTTTTGTTTCCAGATTTTCGATTGAGTTTCACTAATATAGTTTTCATTGTTTTCAGGTGGAAAAAATATAATAAGCAGTAATTGTTGAATGAAACACTAGTATATATTGAATCATTTGGCGGGTATAAGATAAGCCGCCATAGCTCAATTGGGAGAGCAGCTGACCGGAAATCAGAAGGGCACGGGTTCAAGTCCCGTTGGCGTCATGTATCTTTTCTCGGAAGATTTTTCAATGTGGATGAGTGTTTCAGGCTGATAATTATTGCTTATAAAAATTGTTACCCTTTGTGCTATGCATAAAAATCTTGTCTTAAACGTTAGTTTAACAATTCAAAATAATAATTAAAATAAGTTTATTTATATCTTCAAAGTAAAAGCACCCATTGACAAACTACTAAAAAGTAGTTTACTGGGACTTTTCTTTTTTCTGTAAAATATTTATATTTTTTTCCTGTCATATTGTATTTATTACCTTGTCTTTATAATAAATAAATAAAAAATAAAAAAATGTAATTAAATAATACAATTTGAGGTTTTACTCATAAAGAAATAAAGAAAATTCATTTTTTCCCTCCAAATTCGCGAATTACACGCATTATACCTAATATCTATAATCCGGCTAGAAAGAAATGAATTGCTTGTGACCTTATATAATTTTGGGGGCGGATATGGGTACCACCGTCCCGGGAACAATGTGTTGGATAGCTAACACCTCTGCCATAGGTCATCCCAAGAGGTTCGCTACGTTTGGTGACTTAGCAGGGGGGGGGGTTCACAGGGTGAGATTTATCCGGATGCGTCTGTCCACCAGCTGCATTGCACGCTAAATCGGGAGAGAGTTGTTGAGACTTTTCGACATATCCAGTCGGACTATCTCGATTCATCGCCTTGTACCTCAGTGGGAGAAATGGATACATACGAGTACGTCGGTCATGTAGTGCTAATGTAAAAAAATGGGTTCACGGCGAGTTCATCGAAAACGAGTTTCGAAAACGCGTTCATCGAAAACCAATTCATCGAAAACCAATTCATCGAATGATCAATTTAGCGAATCGCCAATTCATCGAAAAAAAAATTGTAGATACATATTTGAGAGAAATGCCGAGCGGACCGGAAAGTTGGCCAATAAAAGTTACAATAAATTTGTATATAAAAAACTTTGGACAAGGAGACTAACCTAACCTAACCTAACCTAACCAAACCTTTTTTTCGATGAATTGACGAATCGATGAATTGGCGAATCGATGAATTGATCATTCGATGAATTGGTTTTCGATGAATTGGTTTCCGATGAACTCGGTTTCGATGAAGTCGTTTTCGACGAATTTGCTATCGATGAATTGATTTTCGGTGAACTCGTCGGTTACCAAAAGAATGTATCCTTACAGAATGTAATGTGAATGATGTGGAAGATATGGAACGACAAATAACCACTAATATGCGAGTTGGAATGCTCTCGAGACGGTTCTACCACTTTAGCGACGAGTCAGGAAAAGGTCGATGTTTAAGACATATTGCACTACCCTGTACACTTACGAGCTGTGGACCCAGTACCCAGCAGCGCAATGGGACAAGCTGAGGGTGTCCTACAGCAGTGAAAACTCCTGCAACTTCCAAGGTTTTGAAGTACCTCCAAGATGTCCAAAGGGAGGTTGCATTTATTCCCCGCTTTACTTCGCCGCCGACTAGGCAGTTTCTGGGGCTGGACATGGAAATCAATGGTAACCGACGAGTTCATCGAAAATCAATTCATCGAAAGCAAATTCATCGAAAACGAGTTCATCGAAAATCAATTCATCGAATGATCAATTCATCGAATCGCCAATTCATCGAAAAACATTTTTTTGTAGATATTAGAGCTGTCAAAATTAAATACCCAAAAAGGTCTGTTTAACTGAGTTAAATGTGTTTAGCAACTGTCAGTTTCGTAGTGACAATGTAAAATTTATAGGTTATCTCTTCGATTTCCGATTGTCTGATACTGCAAAAAATGGATATCTAAGGAACGGTGACCAGACAACTCATAATGAAACGAACTCATAAACAACTCAGAAAGGTCATTAAGAGTGATGATAAAAAAATATTTAAAAATTGGTTAAATAGGTTAAGTTAGGTTAGGTTAGATAAGGTTAGGTTAGGTTAGGTTAGGTTAGGATAGGTTAGTTTAGGTTGACTAATGCTTTTTTAACTTCTCGGTCCGCTCGGCAATTCTCTCAAATATCAACAAAATATATTTTTTCGATGAATTGGCGATTCGATGAATTGGTTTTCGATGAACTCGTTTTCGATGAATTTGCTTTCGATGAATTTGCTTTCGATGAATTAATTTTCGCGAATTGCGAATTGAATGCAAAGAAGAATTCGGGGACGCCCGAGGAAGACGTGGCGCGATCAAGTGAATCAGATACTTGAGCCGGGCTATGTCAAAAGTCAAAATAATAGAAGAGCATATATGAGACGATTTATAAATGTGATTGAGGAAAGGAGTGTGTGCCAAAACCGAGTTGTTTGGCGATCCGTCCTCACTGCCTACCCCTGCGGAGAAACGGCGCGTTGGTTAGTTAGTTAGTTTTACTGAGAATTTGCTGAAAAGTGGGCGCCAGCTCATCGCATGGATCAAGACTAGTGTTTTATGTATCGATGGAATTTATCGGATAGTGTTGCTGTTGAGTGAAGTGTCTATCAAACTCAACAAAGACTTGTTGAGATTGAAACTTTTGTAAAGGCAGAAAATACAATACCAAATAGTTTTTTATATTGCAATATTAAACACAGGACAAAGGAGAGACGAAAAAGTGAAACTAACAACAACTCTGTTGTCATTTCAATTATCTGAAAATAATTGGGTTTTCTAACTAAAATGTTACCTGAAGGACTGTCGAAAAACGTGGAAATCGGAAAATAATGAAATTGCAAAAAATATCCGGAAAAATAAGATAACTCGGTAAATCTGTTACGTAATTTTGCTTCGTATAAAAAGCAGTGTAATTTAGGGTAAATTTTTTTTTTTTAAATATATATTGATTTTCATTGCGATATTTTTGGCTGCAAACAGACGTCGTGAGCTTTCTTAAATACATCTAGGTACTTGAATTTCGATTTTGTTTGTTTGAATGAATTGGAACCTTGGAAGTGGAAATTAACCCGCTTCCCGACATCCTATCGACCGGAAACTCGACAGATAGACTCCTTGTTGATGACAATGTGTTTGCGTGTCTGGCAATCACGCACTCATAAGCGGACATGTACGCATTTCTCTGAAAATCAGTGATATTACAGTAGTTAATATACGCAATAAATGACAGGGATTCGACTCGGTTCGTAGAGTTGTTGACTCCAGTTCTTGGGTAGAAAGGTTTAGTCCTCAGTCAAACCAAAAGAAAAAGTTTTACGGGTTAATTTTTACTACCAATATAGATGATAGGCTAATTACTAAGGGCGACCCTCAAAAATAAATTCGTAATTCGAAAACGAGTAGATAAGAAGGTAAATAAAAAATATTATATTATTAATTTAATTAGTTTCTACGTAGTAGTTGGCTGCGGAATATACGAAAGTGGACCAGCATTAGAAGTGTGGGGGAGCTATTCCGGGCAGCGCAAGACAGAGACATTTTCAAGAGTGATCGTCGCGCGTCGGGGGACCTGATACGGCACACAAAGAAGTAGTGAAAAAGTGCGGACTTAAGGTACCACATTTGTCTAGTGCACCAAGAAAACATCATAAAAAAAAAAACTAAAAATAATTAGACAGTTACCATGAGTTAGCACTGAAATTAGGTTTTCAACTAGCATTATTTTTATAATACGCTTTAAGGTTTTTAAATTAAATTACGAGCAGTTAAAATGATAAAAAGGTACATCTTAATTCATATTATCCTGCGGAATTAATTACTCGAGTTCCGGAAAGAATAAAGAAGTACCAACGACTTCCTACGGACACTACATATAATTCTCTATCACAACGTGCCAGTTCCCCTTGGTTACGCAAGTTGAGAATCTGAGAATCCGGTTTAAGGATAAGGAATTGTCCTTAACATCAAAATGAACGACGTTTTCATAAATAAGGGGCGATTCCCTTTCAACTGAATTGTCCTTAACTTTAAAATGATTGACATTTTCGTTAACTTGGGACGATTGCGGTTCCACTTAAGGATAAAGAATTTCCTTAAACTTAAAAATAACGATTTAACCGTTAACTGCAATACCAGGAGGCTGATTTATCCTTAGCTAAGGAATATACCTATTCCTCTCATTTTATCTTATTACATTTTACACAAACACATACATTTTACACAAACTAGAGCGAGTGAGAGATCACACTTGCACATTCATTGTAACACATTTCTTCAGACTGATTCGTGGAGGGTTCGAAAACTCGGCTATCATGGAGAGCATTAGTTTCTATGTTCCCGATGGTTATCTCCGTCATCGACAGCATAGACTGTTTTATCTCCCGGCTTGCAGAACTAACTTGCCAATGGTTATGCCAGTCGGGAGAGCAATCTCGCTGTTGAACAGAATTAATTCGGATATCGACATATTTAGCGTCAGTGAAGCTGCCTTTAAAAGGCAAGCTCAATTAATACTTATATAGTTTTTTTTTTCTTTTTTAAAGAATAAATAAATTGAATTGAATTGAATTGAATCTCACTCGCTCTAGTTAATGCCAGTCAAAATGAGGGGGATAGGTATATTCCTTAACTAAGAATGAAGAACGGGAATCCAACGTCCTTCTCTCTCGGATGGCAGCGAAAAAGTCGTTAATTTTAAGGTTAATAACAATACCTCATCCTCAAGTATAACCCGAATCACCCTTCTAGACAAATGCGAAAGTCAACAATTTGTTACGATTGTGGTCTGTGTATGATTACAATAGACAAAACTGTTTTTAGAAAACTAAGGGCGATTTAGGTTCTACTTCAGGATAAGACGTCGTCCTAAATCTTAAAATGAACGACTTTATCGTTAACTGCGGTGACAAGAGGCGGATTTCCTTTCTTTGTCCTTAGCTAAGGAATATAAGAAAACGATATAAGAAAATTTGTGTACAATACATAATAATTTATCAAACACATTAATTACGGTTGTCGGTGCATAGGTGCATGCGTTAAGTGATACGTAACGAAGGAGCAAGCTCATCAACAACGGGGTTTCTTCTGGCGTTTTAACTTATTTTTTTAACTGAAGGAGAGCTGTTTGTGTGTGCGGCACTTGGAAATAAAAGTAATGCGGTCGGTTCCGGAAACAGCGAAAAGCGACAGACGATGATGACGATCTCTCGAAGATTCGTGGCGATTCTAAAAAACAATTGAATTTATTTATTTCAAATAGGCGTATCGACACAGTAAGTAAATGTCGATCTACTGATTGTGAAAAGATGTGTAAGTTGAATTAGGATGCATTTAAATAACTTTTGTAAAGGCGTTTTTATCAGAAAAGGTTGGAATTACGGAAGTTAGTAAGTAAGAAGTACGATGTTATTACGACTGACACTCGAGACAGCATAACGGTTATTTTCAAACCGCTCTGTCATTTAGAAGAACGGTCCAAAGCGCATGCGTCACAGTGTGGCAAGTAAATGAAAATTGTCAGTTATTAAAATCAAATTACGAGTAGTTCCTACAGGTGTATCAATTTAATAAATAACATTAAGAGAAGAACAAAGAATCGTCCTTGCAGAACTACTGCTCCAGAACCATGATACCTATCTCACACAATAACATTGGCGCAGCCGATAGGACTTGAACCAATGCTAATAATAGATTAATTACAACGTTCAAAGAAGCAACCGTCACAATGTAAATAAAACAGAAATATTCAGTTGATCCATCGAGACTGATGAAGAAAGCATGGTCACTCCGTAAAGCAAAATAATAATTGAAATGGTAATCATGTTATGGTAATGTCCTCATTGTAATTGCCTTCATTACTCTACCCTGATCTAATTTACTGTGCCCACGAGTGGTCCGAGTTGTTGCTCAGTTGAAATTAGGGTTACCAACTCGGCTGAGAAAGCGCACGCAGAGTCTCGCTATTAGTAAAGAGGAATTGCAACGGGAGAAATAATTACTACGAGTATATTTTCCTAGTGGATTAAAGATTTCTGCATTGGGAGCAAGACGTCCAATTTTTTTTCTTAATAATAAGATTACATCGGTAATAAGTCATAATGCACACTTATTTAGGAGATCAAGTTCAAGTTCTGCTCTTCTTTCTGAAAATTACTTACTGACAACAAAGTTATTTATTTCAAAACAAGCCATAGATATCATCGTAAATAGACATAAAAATATAATTAAACGTGCAACACAGCTGAATTGGTCATTTTGTTATATTTTTTGTGGTAAACTTTTAAATGTAAATACAAAACGCGAAGTTCTCTCTTTCTAACACCGCTAAAATCACTCATGTCCTGGCACACACTCCTTTCAATCAATCACTATTTTCGATTAATCTTTATGTACTACGAAAGGTTTACAACATGAATATCAAAAACAAGCTTTGGACAAATTGAGCTTTTCCTATCGTATCGCTGGAGTAGAATGAAAATAAAATTGTTAGTTACTTCATAAAAAATAAAAGCGTAAACAAGTAAAAAAATATATTTTTTCATTACAAATTTAAGAAAGCCTATAAGAGAGCATTTAAAAAAAATACAATTTTATGACAAGATTATATGTGACAGTTTCCCTTGATTAACTTTTTTCTTTCATATAAAATTATGAAAAAAATTAATAAAAATCACTTTTGCGCTAAAATAGAGTCCGTTAGCGTAGCGATTTTTCTGCTATTTACCTAAATTCGTGATGATGTTAGATACATTAAGAATATTCTGTCTCGACACAGGTATGTCCTAGTGAGACAGGCATCGAAAAATTGCATGTAAATAAACTTTATAAAGATAAATAAAAATACATGTTTATATACATTTTTGGAGTGTGTTCCTCTGGCAACCCTAGCTGGTCGTACCGGCAGGACGCTCCAAGGAATGTTTCAGAAAACGGACACACGGGGCATTGTGTTCTTATTAATCTAATTAGCAATATATCAGCCGCTCGTGCATCAAGATCACTGAGGTGGGTGTTACCACTTCTGGCCCGAACCACTTCCACAAACCTCTCCTCTCTCCGACCGACATCCAACCACCGCCGATTCTACCAGCTAAAGACTAAAGGCGGGCAATTCAAATAGAAACAGGATATATAATCACATTCCGAATTTAGTTTCTTTCATTCCCGTAAAAAAACTATTGCATCTACCTGCATTAAGTTTGCTAGGCGAGAATGTTCCCTCCTTGTAAATCTGTTATATTAGGTACATTTTATTAACAGGGCGGCGTTTTGTACATTCAAACGTATTACCCAATTTCCTCTCTAGATTTTTACATATGTGCAAATATTATTTAAGGCTCTGCATCCGGGCCCGAAAAGAAGAAGATGGAGAGATACGAAATTACGAATGTTACAGGAGACCGCTAACATTTACAGCTACAAAATCGATGCGAAAATTGCGAAAATGTTTAATAAAACACGACTCGTTTAAAATAGAGCAAAAATCTCGCGGGCATTATCTTAAACAGCATTTAAAGAAACACTGTGAATTTTTTCATACATATAACTTGTAAAATAACTGAAACAAACGTGTTAATAATAATTTTTGGAGCATACTTTGCGATTTTTTTCTATCGAGGGAATTTTATATAATTTGCGTTTCGGCGCGGGCAAAGTCTAGATATTATCTTCAAAAATAACATATATTTTTTAAGAGCTTTAAAACTTACTGTGTTTAAGGGAAATATGAAATAAATCGGTGCAAATCCGGGTTGCGGGCCCTTAATGTAATATAGTTATCGACCAGCGTGTCGATACATTTTGCTTTTTTTGGACAAGTTGCTTCTTATAAAAGTTAGAACCCTCAAAAAATCATTAAAATTGTTTAGTACACATACTAAACTAGACAAAATTTAAATGCAAAATGTACAGATATAGAACATTTTCTTCTAATACAGTTGTTAAAAAAAAACCTTAAAAATCGGTCCAGAAAAATTGGGAAATCAAAACCTCGATTTTGACGATTTTATTTAGGCATTATCAGCCTGAGGTGCAGTTGTCCATTTCACTCATATTCGGGGAGAGTGGAGGTAAGACTGTCTTTTTTTCAATTATTTCTGGCTTTCAGCTTTCAAGGGTGTTCTAGGCCATCATTTAAAATTACAGAGAAAGGAAAGGTGAATTTATATATTAATTTTATCTAAATGTGCAAATTTCAGAATTATATGGATGATTGGAGTAGAGTTCAGACTTAGAAGAGATGAGATGTTGTCAATACCAGACAAGCAACCCTTCGATCAGCATCTTCAACAGCCATAGGTAGACTCTCAGTACCTACGCGCAATCCCAACACCGATTTCGGAGACCGGGCTTTTGCAGTGGCAGGCCCAACAGCTTGGAACAAACTCCCTCCATATTTGCGAAATATCGACAGTAAATTCAGAGTTCAGAGCAAAGCTAAAAACTCATCTTTTCAAATTGTCATATCCAGAAAAATAACCTCATTTCTTCAGTAGTTTGTCATTACACAGTCCATAATTTACTTAGATTGTTTTTAAATATTTTTCATAACTCACACTGACAGCACGAGCAGTAATCATAACAATAACAGTTTGTAAATGTAAATATGTATAATACTCATAAATAATTATTTTTAAGACATATAATAATACGTAATTGATAGTACGATTAGAGTAGTTTTGTACTCGATTATAAAAATAAGTATAGTTTTAGTCACTAGTCATATAGGTCTTAGTTGTAAGTCATTACATTAGTTACCAATCTTAGTAATAAGCCACTTGTAATATACACGTATAGATTAAATGTGTAAATGAATTGTAAAGCGCCCTTGAGGTGATTTTCTCACGAAAATGGCGCTATAGAAATCATCCAACAATTATTATTATTGTTGTTGAATGGAGGGGAGGCAATTTTGGATAACGCTTGATAGAAGAGAGGATATTTATTTAGAGAGGGACAACCAAAAAATATGTGATCTAAAGTTCCCACATCTAGCTTCTTATTTAAAAAAACAAATAACTTAGTTTACATAACTTAATTTTTAAATGCGTATACGCAATCTACAATGTTAACTTCTATAATATACTTAACAATGAATAAATACACTTCTCCCATACGTACCCCCCTCCCCGTTCCTCTACCATACCTTACCAAAAGGTGATCTATATTTAATAATTAACTTTAGTACTTATACATTTGCAGCTGAAGAAGTACACATTGTTCACGAAGCATATAGATTGCAGATGCGTATAAAAATAAAGGTCACACTCACTTATTCCCTAAAATTTAAATATTTTGCAACAAAGCTATGCAATGCACTTTCACTGACCATTAGACAGAACACAACTTATTTTCAATATAAATCAGACCAAGAACATCAGCCAAGACTGATCTAACGTAAAAGATCTCATCAAAACCTATTTATAAGTATGTTTTTCCAATAGTATATTGCTGATTAGCTTTTATTTTAAACGTTACATTCTATTTTTGTTATAAACTGCGCCTAAGGAGTTCCTAGTGAGACAGGCACAGCACATCTCCAATTGCAATAGAATATAAAGATGAGTAATAAAAAAAAAATTAAAAAGCTATTTTCCGAGCTTTGTACAGCATTCCACAGGTTATATGATCCATAAAAAATGGGTTTGAATATGAAATAGGTATACAAGTATGTGTTATCATTATTATTGTACCCTGTGCGTCAAGCCCAAGATTGGCATAAAATAATCACAACTTCACGCTTTCCAAGAGTTAGTACTTTGTTGCCATTCTCCTTGCCCTTAAAAACATACTTAACTTAAAGTTAAGCGTAGCTACTTTGATAAAAAGCATCGTAAATCTGCTAAGTCCGGAGAGATTCATTCTTCACTGTCAAGTCTGGTGATGCTGAAAAATTGACCATGAAAGTCTGTATTCATTTCAAGACGTCTTTCAAGACTTGCAAGGATCAACGTCCTAAAAATGCATTTTGCTTTCCAGACGCAAAAAGGCCGGATTCTCCGGAGTTAGAGATAATTTATTATTATTAACTTTGGAGAAATGTTTTTGCAACAGGTAGAATAAAATAATCAGGCTATAGAATAACTAATAGTGTCGACCGCAGTCAATAATACGAGTAATAATAACAAAGAGGGCGCTTTACAAATTTAAAAAAAAAACATGTAATATTATAGCTGCTAATTACAATAAATGCATTATTATAAACAATTAAAATCAGCCCGTGTCACCAGTTTATATTTTTATACAAATAAAAGCTGTGTAGGAGGCTATTTATTTTTATTTCAAAATAACAGGTGAACCACTGAAATGGGACGATTTAAAAAAAAGGAAAACATTCAATAAATAAATCTTTTGTAAAATTTATTGATGAAAACATAATCTGTTGGTCTTCATTTTGTTACCACATTCTCGCAGTCTCGTTGCAGAGCTGCCCATAATATTGCGCAGGATTTCTAGCGGTATTGCGGCCCATTCACGTCGAATCATTTATTTTAACACTTTTGTTTTTAGGTACCCCAAAGGAAAATAAGTCGACCGGGGAAAGCCTGTCTTAGTAAAACCATTGGCGTTCACGCTGTATGGCAATGTTGCACCACCGTGTTGGAAAATCTTGTACGTCTCGATGCGCCAAATTGTTTTGTCCAACATATTATTGATAACTGCTGGTATTTGAAATGTACCGCGAGATATCAGGCAGCGGCAAGTAGTGACATCTAACGTCGTAAATTTACTTGTAAAGTAAAGTAAATTTACGCCTATCAAAATGTTTCTGTCATTTGACTGTCCTAGAACGGGAGACCTTCCTAGTTGGACAGTGAAAGCTTCTTTGTACCGATGTATTCTTTATAACAAAAACAAACATAAATAAATAAAAAAATGGAGCTTTCGTTTCCACCCACGATGATCGGCTGGGTCAATTTATTAAATGTCCCTATATCAAGTCTTCTGTCTCTTTACGCGTCATACAATAAACGAGATGGCACTAAGCCGCCTAGTAAAAATCGTTTCGGATTCTGAAGACAGTTTGGGTCATTGCCGTGAGTGAGAAAGCATGATGAATATTATGCATCTGAAAAGGAATGGTTTGATAAACCTAGGTTGATTTTGCATATTGCACGCTTTTCGCATGCAATAGTTTACTACAGTAAATGTAATTTGACTCTTAAACTTGTGAGATACTCGTACCTACAAATTAATATTTTCGTATTTAATTGATATCGTGTAATAATATATTTTTTAAATGACCTTCCACTTCTGGACCCCTAGAGCCACCTCTGGTAACTACTAACTTCCCGCTCTTTATATTCACAACGTTGACGGCGAAGGCCCGCCTCGCCTCCATTTTTTCTGCTGTGACATTCCCAAATCATCCCGTTTCATTGGCTCACCTGTTATAATATCACATCACAAATCGTTGGCTTCATGAACACATTTCATAGTTTTCGCAAGAGGTATAAATAAGATAATAATCTAAAAACAGAATAACAGTTTTGACCGCGGTTATTATCAATTATTATTCTACCTGAAACCGCAGATTGGTCATAGAGCTGAATTCACAATAACGATAATTCATTAAATGGGTTCTACGGCGGTGTCGGTTGACGATGCCGCGATGGGTTGATCAAATTATGTCGGTTCTTCGGAATTGTTCGATTGCAAAACCGCAATTATCTTAACGCTTTGTTTTTTAATCCGATATCTCAGGTAATAAAATAATTCGGACTGGAGCCGGGGGTCTATTGCACTCGCTTTACAATGCATTCTATTGGATAACAGAGATGGAATGATATTTAATACTAGTGATGCAACGGAAGTGTCTTAACGGAAGCAGAAGCGGAAACAGATGTCGAAAGTAAATCTTAGCGGAAGCGGAAATGTTATGATACTATGAAGAAAAAGCACAATTTAATTTTTTAAGATTTGTTTAATTAAATTTGTATTTTGTACTTTTAGTACTCGAAATTAAAAAAGGGTAAATTATATTTAATAAAAAGTAATTTGGCTGCTTTTACACCTTTGGGTCTGTTTCGGTGTTCTTCATACATTTAACCAACTCCACTAAATAATTGCTCACTGGCTACACTGCTGGGGGGAGCTGATAAGTATTGGCGAACTATTGGCAACAGATGGGGGTGTTTGTGCGCATTTACTTTCCACCACATAAGGGGATCCTCATGGAGTAGTAGTCTCTTCTCTTTCTTGTACTCCCGAAGGTGTGACTATCTATAAAAATAAATTGTCACCATCGTCAGTTATAGAAGAGTTCTCCTCCTGGTCTTCATTTACACTTAACATCGATGCCAATATTTGTAATGATGATGATGAAGACGATTTTGAAGTAGAAGGCTTCACTTCGATATCTTCAATCGCAAATTATTATTTGTTTAGAGTTCTGTTATAAAGTTTGCGGAACCAGAAACGGAAGCGAAAGTGAAAAAACTTGCGGAACTTCTGCAGAAGCGGAAGCAGAGCTCTGTTGCAACACTATTTAATACCTGGTTAGACCATACACCAAACTTTATCTAAAGGCGGTTTTTTCGAGTGTCGAGTATCTACTCATATGTTGAATATACTCGGGGGTATCTTCAAAAGGCGAAACGGCTATCTTGCGTTATAATTAAACATGCACTGCAGAAATTACAGTTATCGTTACCTACATCATATTATACAATGTATAGGTACTGTTTTAAACATGACACCGTACACCATATTATACAGAGGGGTAGAAGAATGAGAGGGAGAAGAGAAGGGTGGGAGTTCAGGCTGCAATTGGCAATTGAAATATTGTTTTTTTTTTTATTATTATTTCTGGCTTTCACCTTTCAAGGGTGTTCTAGGCCATCATTTAAAATGAAAGAGAAGGGAAAGGTGAATTTATATACTAATTTTATTTAAATGAGCAAATTTAAGAATTATATGGAAGATTGGAGTAGAGTTCAGACTTAGAAGAGATGAGAAGTTGAATGGAGGGGAGGCAATTTTAGATAACGCTTGATAGAAGAGAGGATATATATTTAGAGAGGGACAACCAAAAAACATGTGATCTAAAGTTCCTACATCTAGACCACAGAACGTACAATCTGGGGAGTCCAGGATATGAATTTTTAAAATTCAAATATTATTAATAAACGTAACTAAAATCTTAAATTATGTTTTAAATTAGCTTAATAGAGATGACAAAAGGCCACACAACTGTCTCGGAATACTCTCCATTCGCATTCATACCTACTGTTGACGCAACTATACATATTTATTTTTAAAAGAAAGACAAACATTCCCGAGTTACGAATAACCTGACGTTATTTGAAAATCTCCTGCTACCACCACAGTAAGCGGAAAATGTTTCTTGTGTCGTGATGGAGGACTTAGCCAGCCGAGGAATCAAACACGCGACGCCAGGATGGGATCCAAATGCGATGCCAACTCAGCCACTGACCGGAATTATCTTCCCTCTACCTATCCTATCTGACAATATGTGGCTAATTTACGTATCTACATGGGAGATTTGGAACAATTGATCAAGGAACAATCAGTCAAAATAAAAAAAAAACCGGAAGAGTGAACATTGAGTTAATGCCTTTATTGGAATTGTTATGTGCGTGTGTATAATATCGATTCATATTTTTTTTTTAAATCTGAAAACCTTAAAAGTTTAATTAAAAATCATTGATTACACTCCATTGATTGGCAGTCAATCTGCGACTACTATTTTTATTTTTATTTGTTAGCGTTATAAACAGTCATAACAAGTTCATGTATAACAGTGTTAGAGATAGTCATATCATTGACCAATAAAATAAGGACATAAAAATTTGAGACCGTAATAAAAAGAAAAACAAACAAAATAATATATGTATGTAATATAAACAGTTCTGAAAAAGTGCATCTACTCACTTAAATCTACAAAAATGTATTTTCAAGGGTAATATATACTATTAATTGTTTTTGTGTTTAATTCGTAGAACTCCATTTTAATTTTTAGAAATTTAATTAAAATTAAATTTGATAATGTTATTATCGAGTTCTGCAAGTTTTTTGGTTAGTGTTTTAGTTACAGCTGTTTCGACTTGTAAGGTCATTTTCAAACTGTGGTGAAGCCACGTACGGACGACTTATTTATAAGATTTTAAATGTCAATTTTTGAAGGTGTCTAAGTTGATTTATTACCGGTTAAACCAATTTGTAGAGACACTAATTGAGAGAGTGCTAATGTGGGATTCGGAGTATTTCCCTTTGGTTTGCCTTGCACTAAGTGTAAGGGTTTTCTTAATTGATTTAGAATGACGTTATTGCTATGACTCATTTAAGTGCATTATATTTTTTTTTTTTAGGTTTGGTAAACATACTAAGTAGTGGGGAATAAATAATTTTCCTTACTTTATTAATTAGCGTTATGTTGGGGTCATTCGTTCGTTTATTGATTTCTAATTGTTATTTAATGCAAACTGCTGAAATCAAAAAAGAAAATGTAATGAAAATGAAAAAAAAATGAAAATGAAATATGAAAAAGAAAGATAAGGAATTAATGAAACATTAAGTTTTCCGTTGAATATTACTTTTTACGAATTTTATGAAGTTAGCAAGGTTCGTGTTAAACATGTCAATGTCTGTGCATAATCTATTGAAAGTGCTACAGCTTCTTCTTATAAACACATTTTGAAGATAATTAGCATTAATAATAATAATATTTGGATGATTTATATAGCGCCGTTTTTGTGAAAAATCACCTCAAGGGCGCTGTACAAACTTATAATACATTTCTAAAATCTAAAAACTACAAGCTAGGCAAACAATTATAAACAACTTATGGCTAAAAATTGCATACATCGGTTCATTGATCACCGATACGAAAATGTGTGTACAACATTTTGACCAATGAACGCGATGCTGCCTAAAATTTAATGAAAACAGAACCATACTTACCTGGGAGGTCGCTTGAAATTAACACTGTATATTGTCCATTTAAAGAAATTTAGATAGAGTTCGCACGCAGAGGACATTATTGTGAACACATGTTATTTAATCTTGAAAAATATTTTAATATTAATATGTAATGTATTCTTTGACGAGTGTATTTTGGAAAGTAAAAGCAACATGTAAAGGTGGGTGGTGCAGTAGTACCTATAAGGATTTGATCTTTCTAAATGTGATTCGTCAAGAGACAGATTGATGTGTAAGGAATCGAGTAATTTTAATTCAGTAAGGAAAGTGTGATTAAGACATATCATAGACAATACAAGTATGATACTCTCAAATAGGTATATTTAAATTACGGGTATGAGAGCCCAAAAAGGAAGGTTTTTAGTTTGGACCTAAACTCTGTTGGGCTTGTTATGCATCTTAATTCCGGAGGGAGTCTATTCCAAGCCTTAGGCCCAGATACTCCGAAAGCACGATCTCCAAACATAGTATTTGGCTTTCGTTTAGGTTCTATTAGTCTGCCTTTAGCAGATGAAGTTGCTGATCTAAGGGTTAATTGTCTCGGACCGGTATTTTCCGGGACGCATAATTCGGAGATGTAAGGTGGGGCCATTTCGTAGATTGATTTAAAAACCATCCAGCACAATTTGTACTGGATTCTCTCAGGGCACTTGAGCCAGTGAAGGTTACGAAGGTGTTCTGAAATATGCGAATATTTAGAAACCCCAGTTATGAGCCTTGCCGCTGCATTAAACACGGATTGAAGCTTGTCAATTTGATATTTGGGAAGACTAGCGTAGATGCCGTTACAGTAATCGAGCCGCGAGACTACGTAAGAGTTAATTAATAGTTTTGTCGCCTCTGTAGGAAGGTTTCTTCGAACTGACTTGAGTTGTCTTAGGTGAAAAAAACCGGTGCTTACTGTCCTATTTATTTGACTTTTTAACGAAAAGTCTGAATCTAAATTAACGCCAAGAAGTTTGACTGTTGTCTTTGGAATAATATCGTTGCCGGAAATGGAAATAGGTGTATTGTCTATGAAATGTTGGCGTTTGTTTGTGGCCGCCCATAGAAACTCAGTCTTAGATGGATTCAGCTTCAGCTTGTTTGAAGACATCCAACGAGTTATTGCTTCTAGGCATTCAGCTATGCGGATTTTGAGACTGTTGATTTCGTTTGGAGAGCAGTAAAAATAAACTTGCTGATCGTCAGCGTAGCAGTGGGACAGGAGACCAAATGACTCGATTATTTTGGCGACATCATTTGTAAAAAGGATGAAAAGAAGTGGGCCTAAAACGGATCCTTGGGGTACCCCTGAAGAAAGTGTTGCGAAGTTAGAGAGCTTATTTCCAACCTTAACGGCTTGTAAGCGATAGGATAGATATGACACCAGCCAATTTTTAATATCGGAACTCAAACCAAATGTTTCCTCTAATCTCTTAAATGAGAAAGTCATGATCAATGGTGTCAAACGCTGCACTCATGTCTAAGAGTGCGATAAGTGCTAACTTACCTGACTCTATGGCCAAAGTTATATCTGACAGCATACGAAGTATGTTGTGTTGAGTGAAACCTTCTATATGCGGATTGACGATTAGTGAATAATTTATTTGAATTCAAATGACTGGTTATTTGTGCAGCAGCAATTTTCTCCAGGATTTTTGATAGGAAAGGTAAATTTGAAACGGGTCGATAATTACCTAAGTTATCGGGGTCAAGTTGTGATTTTTTTTTTTTGCATTGCTCTTAGGAATATAAAATATGTCTGGAGATCGAGTGACTCTTATTGGACATCTGAAATTGATATTTTGTAATAGGTAAGGGCTATCAATAAAATTGTGGATTATCTTATAAAGCATTACTAGGTCTCTGATATCTCTGCGTTGATCAAGGGTTTTGAGGTTCTCTCTTTCTCTGGTTTCAATCGTGGGATTGGTTTGCAGCAATTTCATCTATACGTTTTTTCCACTCTTCCCTGTCTTGTGCGGCTCTTTTGAAGTCTGCATATGATGAGCAGCGCACGTCCACCAGCAGGTCCTCCAGGTACTCTCGGCGTGGGCGTCCCCTAGCGTTTGTCCCCTCGGTCATACCCTCCATTATGGCATGCAATAGGCCTTCTTGTCTTACTACATGGCCGATCCATCTTGCGCGCCTTTCGGACAAGGTCCTGAGCAGGTGCCTTCCTCCTTCGATTCTTTGGAGAACCTCCTCATTTGTGATGTGGTCTCTCCAGGAAATTCCTAATAGTCTTCTATAGAACCACATCTCAAAAGCCTCTAGTCTCCGTTTATCTCTTTCGGATAGGCACTATTTTGAGGTTCATAGAGACATTATTTACATAATTTCGCATGCGAAACGAAACATATTTCAAAAACTTTTTCTGGACTCTTTCTATATTTGATTTATATGTAGAACATTGAGGGTTCCATACTGTTGAAACATACTCTAGGTGGCTCCTGACGTATGATATGTAGAGAATCTTAAATGGTTGTGGACACCTAAATACACTCTTCTGTCACGGTGACAGAAATTACAATGATTAACCGATTAAAAATTCATGACGCCAGAGCTCACCGTTTGATGTTTTTTTTTAGTAAAACATGCAAAGCGATATCATTCCTTTACGGATAAAAAAACACATTAAAAAACATCACGTTTTGACAATAATTTTCTAAATCAGAGGGAAGTTAATATAAAATCCATTTAAATAAAGCAGCTCACTTCTAAATGGCAACTGGTAGCAGAGATTTTGAATAATGCACGCGGAAGAACAGTAGGAGGGAAGATTTATTACGTCATAAAACCACACTCGTTATGGTCTTTTACCTGCTTCGAATGCTTTGGGTACTTCTCCTTTCTTTCATGTTTGGCAATGGATGGAATCTATGCACAAGGAACTAAACATTATGCAAGATGTAATATAATAATAAACGAAGTCTAATTACCCGTAAAGAATAACTGGAAATACTGATGGAAAAAAGTAAAACCTAAAATTGTAATTTCGAGTGAAACTCACATCACGGAAGAAATAGATAAAATTGCTAGGCTAGCTTTCTTCATACAAAACCTTGCAATGCGTTTTTTGTAGCAGACACACTGAGGGAATAATTATATCAATAGGAGAAAGGATTACATTCTTCTTCTTCTTTCGTATGGTGGGGGGTCAGAGGGGGACATCTAGATCTGCGAGCCAGTCTAGGGCCTCAGGAGTTGCCCTGTGGACCTCATCAATCCCGCCGGGGAATGAATGGAGCGGGCATTCGTTGACCACATGTTCGGTGGTCTGCACCGCACCGCATTCACACGTCGCCGACTCTTTAAGGCCCCATCTATGCATCATGTGAGCACAACGGCTATGGGAGCACCTTATCCTATAGATGGCAGTCCAGAGTTTGCGAGGCAATGAGAACCCAGGCTGTCTCTCAGTGGGGTCTTGCACGAGATGGGCGTTTTTGACGTTGGCTGATTGCCACTCAAGCTTCCACCTATCTTCTGGGGTGAGAGGTGTTCGAAGGAGTCTTTCTCCTTCCGTCCAGAAGGGTTTTCGAGACTTTAAGCGGCATGCCGGGTGAGAAACGACATCATCGTGCAAGGGTATTTCGCTTTTTTGCAGCGCCTTCTTGTATTCCCTCAGTGAGGGAAAGGATTACATTTGAAGTAGTCACTGTGGTGAACGTGTGTCTTGCGATATGAAAGTGACATGCGTGTATGAGTGAGACAGTATGAGTAACGTATAAAAGGTGGTGATTGTTGTCCGTTCGTCCTCTTTATCTTAAGACTATAAGGGAAATAATACACAATTCAAGGGTTTATCGATTAATCAAAAAGTAATGGCAAGAGATTAATGGGTACCAGGGACAGTACATAAACAATTAGGAAAAAAACTTTATTTAATTGAGGTTAATTTAAATGGTAAACTTATGTATTGGAAAAAGCATTTTGATCAGTTGGCAAAACTATGTGTAGCTTGGGATAATGACCCTAATAATTCTATCGCCGAAATTTGAAAACAATTTATGAAACTTTAAAATTTCTTTATTAATTATTTTTACATGCAATGACAAAAAAGTGAGACGATGAAAACGATTATAATTCTTTTGCCTAATAAAATATGTGCGTGTTTCTGTTTTTTTTTTTGGTTATCAGTAATATTAGTTCGAAAAAAGCAAGGTGAGCCATCCTTAAAACTTTTTATTAGTGTCCGACCGAAACAGGAATTTCCGCCGAAACCGAATCTTCGGTACCTGTCTCAGTTTCGGCCGAAACCGAAACTTTTTTAGATATGTTAAAAATCTATTGTTTACTGAAATTTGGCTTATTTTTTACACGTATACAGACAGTTAATGTTAAAAATCTATTGTTTACTGAAATTTGGCTTATTTTTTACACGTATACAGACAGTTAACACGTATTTAATGAAATAAAAAAAAAAATAAAAAATAAAAACAAAAAAAACAAAACAAAACAAAAATTAATAAATGTGAAAAATTATTACTGCTATAAAACAAACAAAAATTATAAAAATTAACAAAACATATTATCTAATTCTCGAAAAAAAAAATTGTCAATAATCAACACTTACATTATAAAGGAAGGACCTCATTAATGGAGTATTTTAATTGCGTTTATAATCACAACATTTTTATTACACGTGTTAACAGAAATAATAAAAAAATTAAAAAAAAAACAATAATTGAAGTACATATGTGAAAAAAAAATTTTTTTTTTTGATATTACTGTTATAAAACAAACAAAAATTATAAAAATTAACAAACGTGTTAACTACTTCTTGGAACTAACTAAATTTTGCCAATAATCAACACCCGAAGTCAGCCGAACGACGCGCGATAATTCACGAACGCAGAGTTTCAGTGCGGCCGAAGGTTCGGCAGCTTTTCTGCCGAAACTAGATTTTTGGCCGAAACGAACCTTCGGTCGGCCACTACTTTTTATGTTTGCATTAAAAATTTTTATATTTTAAAAATTACGTGTTTATTTCTAACTAGCAGACCCGGACACACGTTGCTGTGGCTAACGAAACACAACGCCATTACCCAACCTTTATAAAATCCACACCACCCGCTTGCCAGCTGCCCGCTGCCTGAATTGAATATTTGAATTTCTCGGCTTTTCTCGCATGAATTATACATATAAATACTTCCTCTTGAATCACTCTATCTATTGGTGAAAACCGCATGAAAATCCGTTGCGTAGTTTAAAAGATCTATGCGCTCATATATTTTGAGCGACTTCATTTTATACTATGTAACGATAATAAAATGTAAAAGCTCATTTTATCACCTTTAAAAAATAGTTTTTAATTTTCGGATACAAGTATTTGATTCAATTTCATAATGTTATTTGAAACGGTCTGAAGAGGCCTACGTTCAAAGCTGGACGCCAGTGTTCGTAGAGAAAAGAAATCACTACAATTGAATTCAACCGTGACTTAACAGGATAAAAAAAGTTATATTATTGCCTTCAGAATTATACGGAGAGTTAGGCAACATGCTTTTCTCAGAAATATGGGTATCTTCAATAATAATTACCGATTTGTCAGACCTATTCGTTGGATTTAGAATCTAAAGACAAAGAAATTGTCTATTTCCTGTCGACGACTAGATTATCTATAATTTCACGTTGATACAGTCATTGCATTACTCATAAATATTTAGATTTCTAATAATTTGGAAGAGTGATTGAATCTTTGTTGTAAAATTGGGGTATGAGCTAAAAGATAATAAATTTTTTAAAGAAAAAACAACTTTTCTATATTAGTGATAATGACGAACATAATATTATTATAATAAAGTGCGAACAGGTTTCGACTTGTGCCTCATTCAGGCATAAACTGTAAATTTTTCTAAATATTGTAAATTAAAGTCGTCCGACGCGTCTGTCTGTCTGTCTGTTCGCGATAAACTCAAAAACTACTGAACGGATTTTTATGCGGTATTTACCAATAGATAGAGTGATTCATGAGGAAGGTTTTGGTATATAATTTTTCAAGGTTTTGTGTAAATTGGTTGAAATAAATAATAAAGGGAGAATGTCTGTACGTGGTGAAAGAGCGGACTGGCAAGCGGGCAGTGTGGATTTGATTTGTACGCAAATTAGCAGATGGCGGTAGTTATAAGGGATTGGTAACCATCCAGTAGATGGCGTTGTGTTTCGTTAGCCACAGCAACGCGTGGCCGGGTCAGCTAGTATAATCTGAACTATAATAATAATAATAATAATAATAATTTTAAGTACATTTAAGGTTACAAATTTCTAATTGATTATAATATTTCATATTCACTATATTTTTTCAAGTTTTATGTAGCTCCTACAATACATCTTGAACTTTCCAATTGGTGTGGACTTTAAAGTTTCTGGTAGTGTGTTATATAACTTCATTCCCTTGTACAGTAGACTGTTCTGCGTATTCGCTTTGTCCTTTTTTTGTAGCCTAATTTCCTTGCACGCAGTGGCGGCTCGTGACTTTTTGTGTGCTAGGGTGCTAATATTTAAAAAAAAATGGAGTCATGGATGTTGTCGTATGCGAAAATTATTATTATTTTTTTTTTTTCAAAAATCGGTGTTTCGTATGAAGATTTTTCAGGAAATCGGTGCGGCACACCGCCAAACTGAAACTTTCTGAAATTTTTCATACAAAAAACTGATTTTCAAAAAAAAAAAAATTTTTTTTTCGGCTACAACAATTTCATAATGCCATTTTTTTAAATTTCAGCACTCTAGCACACCCAAAAGTCACGAGCCGCCACTGCAGTTGCACGTCCTTGTGGTATATCTGTGAATGTCTTTATTGTATACAATTTTATTTGAGAAGTATTTTGGTAACGTGTTGTTCAATATTTTGTGGATAAATACCATCGTGTTCAAGGTCAGCATCTGTTTCACGGTCAACCAATTTACTTCCTTTAACATTTTAATTATTTTTGAAAATCTGTTTCGTCGAACTGAAAGGAAAGGTTCTGACGAAACCCGTTGACAATCATAAAGTATAGTAAGTTACACGTAATGTTCGGAGCTTCACTTTCCGCCCACGATGTGATTTTTCAGAAAAAACGACACTATATAAAATATTCAAGTAATAACAATAAAGCGAAGTTTAATGCTAAATCACTGTTTCCGATTAATCTTTACTACGAACCGGTTTACATTATAAATACGAAAAATTATGCATTAGATAAATTGAAGATTTTCCTACTGTTTCCCTCGAGGAGAAAATTAAAATAAAATTGTTAATTACTTTACAAAAAATATAAGCGTAAACTACTTAAATTGTTAATTGTTTTTGTGTTTAATTCGTAGAACTCCATTTTAATTTTTAGAAATTTAATTAAAATTAAATTTGATAATGTTATTATCGAGTTCTGCAAGTTTTTTGGTTAGTGTTTTAGTTACAGCTGTTTCGACTTGTAAGGTCATTTATTCCCCACTACTTAGTATGTTTACCAAACCTAAAAAATATAATGCGTCATAAATGAGTCATGGCAATAACGTCATTCTAAATCAATTGAGAAAACCCTTACACTTAGTGCAAGGCAAACCAAAGGGAAATACTCCGAATCACACATTAGCACTCTCAATTAGTGTCTCTACAAATTGGTTTAACCGGTAATAAATCAACTTAAACACCTTCAAAAATTGACATTTAAAATCTTTTATAAATAAGTCGTCCGTACGTGGCTTCACCACAGTTTGAAAATGACCTTACAAGTCGAAACAGCTGTAACTAAAACACTAACCAAAAAACTTGCAGATCTAGATAATAACATTATCAAATTTAATTTTAATTAAATTTATACTTAAATTGTATTTTTTCATTAGAAATGTATCAACGCGTATAATAAACAACTTTTTAAAAATAGTCATATGAGACAGATTCCCTTTATTAACTTTTTTCTTTCTTATAAAATTATTCACAAATAAATTTAAAAAAAAAAAAACACTTTCACGCTTAAAGTCGGGATTTCGAGACTCCGTTTGCCAAGCGATTTTTACGCCTAATACCCTATATTCGTGGTGATATAAGGCACACAAAGAATACACACAAAGTTACTAATTTCCATAATTTTATAATAACTATGTAAGTTACACATGAATTTAACAATTGATTGACTACTTACCAAAAGCTGCCGTTCAAACCAACCGTCATTGTTATAAATATTTCTGACAAAATTCCTTACCTGGAACAAAAGAAAAAAATTATTAGATTTGGTTAAATAACATGTAAGTAAATGAAAACTGAATATTTTATGAACCAGTTTCGGTTGAACATTTTTTTTTGTTTTACATATTTTGTAAAATTTCATTTCTAGCGCATTTTCGAGAACTATAAAATACCTTTATAGGTCCTAGGAAGTTATATTTGTATTATTAAAAAATATATAATTAAATTATTATAAAAATTTAATTATATATTTTTTAATAATACAAATATAACTTCCTAGGACCTATAAAGGTATTAGGTTCTATTAATTTATTATGTTCTAGGAAGTTATATTTGTATTATTAAAAAATATATAATTAAATTATTATAAAAATACGTGAGATGAACATTTATTATTATTATGAATTTACACAAAAGCATATTTGTCCTAACTTTACAGCAAGAATTGAAAGTCTGTTCCGTTCTTTGCTAAAATTTGAATAATTATTCAAAGTTTACAGCAAAGCTGCCAAAGGTGCATTTTACGTTATATTTCTCAAATACCAAAGCTTTTAGGTTGTCAAACACGTCACGTGTTCACATATATGATGATATTACAGCTTCATCCATTTTTGGTGATCATTTTATTAACATCTGTTTTTAAGTCTAGCCTCTCAAGTTTTCATGACTTTTATTTTTCAATTTAGTTTTTACTTTTATACGGCTAGACGCTCGCACTGGTAAATGAAAATCGAGAAGGGCATTTTACTTTCTTGAACTACGAGTTAATAATAAAAATGATTCTTGTAGTGCTATTTGAGTGAAAAATCACTTCAAGGACGCATTTTTTAATTTATAATAGAGTCCCAGCTTCTCCCGCCTGGAGCCAGTGAGAGTACGGCATCCCCAATTGGGGTATGTTGTGAGGTAGTGGGGAGGGAAGGAGATGGGGAAGAGGAACCTGGCTTTTCAGATCTGGTCATGAAACACGAAAAAAGCCATTTCAAGCAACGTTTCAATTCTGAATGGTGGTCGTACTCCAGGGCGATACTGAGAGTATCTTCCACTCTGGAACGTGCCGCAAATACACTATAATATATTATTATTAATTAATTAATTGTGTAATAACACAAATTAATCAAATAATATTTATTTGCCGGGTTCGATCCGGCAATCTTTGGATTGCGAGTCCAAGAGCCTCACCCCTCAACCACGCCAGTTGTCGAAAGGTCATCTTCAGACTGGTAGAATTGTATCATAAACTACGATTGAGGGAGAGGAGCAGAGGGGAAGTTAACGGGGGGGGGGGGGGGTGTTTTATTTTATTTTTCGAAGCTTAGGCACAAATATTCAAATGTTTTACGATAATTTTCCAAAGACCGTAATTTTAATAATTATACAATAAAACCATAACCGAAAAGGGCTTCGTAAGTAGTTGATTTTTAAAGGAGTTTTTATTTTGTAATGTTCCTTGTAAATGGATTAATCAAAAAAATATTCGAATATTTCAAATGAAAATAAATGTATGTGTTCTAATCGCAGCAATTAATGAAAGCATCAAACACATTAAAAATATAATTTATTGATTTATTTATTGTTTTGGAACATTTACAGAGTATTAACAGAAAAAAGTCATTGGATTAGCATTGTAAAAAGCGTACATGTTAATAGTCCACTTGAAAATGTTCACAGAATGCACAGTTTAATAGTTGTTAACAGAAATTAGGAATAAAAAGAGATAACAAAAATAGTGATGATACAATATAGAGATGACAAAGATAAAAAAAGATCGATATACGATGTAAAAAACCAGAAAAACAAAAAAAGTAAAGTACAAATAGAGTGAAAAACAGCCATTCACATTCAAGTTCAAGATAAGTATTTTCAATTCTCAATTACATGTTAGGTTAGTCTATTGTTAATTTGCTTTTAAAAGTAAGCGAGACTATTTGCATAGATGTCTATATGGTTACATTCAATGGAATTATACAGTCGACACATCCGAGACAGTGGATTGAAGTATGCAATATTGTTTTTAAATAATTCAAGATGAAATATATTCTGATTCCTTAAATTACGTCTATTGGGGACCTTAATAAGAATATTGCTCAGACAGTGAGTTGTTTCAAGCTTATCATGAATGATTTTGTATAGACTCATTAAGTCAGCAACTTTTCTTCCTTTTTCCAGAGTTGTAAACTTAAAATATTGGAGTCGTTCCTCGTAAGATTGGAGTAAGGCATTGAGTCCAAGTTTAAATGATAACAATCTCAGAAAATTTTTTTGCACAGATTCAATAGTTTTTGAATATTTTAAGTAGTGTGGGTTCCAGATAACACTACCATTTTCCAATTTGCTTCTGACTAATGAGTTGTATAGGGTTATAATGGATTGGGGTTTTTTAAATGGTTTCGATATTCTATGTATAAACCCCATCATTTTCAAAATAAAAATAAATATCAACTATACTTTTGCCACTAATCTTTTCATAAATGTAATACAAATAGTGATGGGGGTAGCAAATGTAAAATCGTTCAATGTGCAGTGTTTTAAATATTATGTCCTCCGCGTGCAAAGCCGTATCTTCTCCTAGCATAAACTTTCCAATTAAAGTGTGTTTATCGTAAGTGACCTGCCAGGTAAGTATGTTTCTGTATCCATTTGTAAATAGTAAAATTAGATAGAACCTAAAAATAACGGCGCTGTATAAATAATCCAATTATTATTATTATTATATTTCTAAACGATCTAATTTTCAAATCAAAATCACATGACTTTGCATTGTTTAATAGTGCGTCACCTTAAAGCGTGGAAGAATTCCCCTGCATAAATAATCATTATACTCACATTTCTCAGTACCAACCAAATGTTAAAAAATGTAAATCACAGTAGTCCCCCTGTTATCCATAATGCACGAGGTGGATTACCAAATCCTTACCCGGTAACCCGGTACCCAACCCACTACTGCACTTTATGTCATCCTGTTGAACTAAGTTGCACCCGACATGTGGCCACCAGATGCGTCAGTCTCAAGGGTGGGCCCTTATGCCGCTACACTGTGCTGTGCTGTCGTCAATTAAAAAATCAGGAAACGCATGAACTGCAGTGTGTGAAGTACAGTAGAATCACGGGTTGAGGGATTCGGATTAACCGGGAAGTATAAATATTGCAAATGTGCAGTTCACACGCGGTAGAAGTGAAACATTGAGAAAACCAAAGTAGATAAGAGTGGGGAGGGTGCGAAGCACCGCACAAAGAGTAGACCGATTATACTATCTCAATCTTTCGCAGACTAAATCCTATACATTTACGTATTTTTCTCTTTTTTTTTTATTACGAAAACCCGTAAAAAACGTAAAGAAAGGAAGAGTTCGGTTTATCCGGGAAGCTAGCTTGATCGAAACGGTTAATAATTACAAAATATATTTATTTATGTGTTTAAAATGAAAAACGTAATCCCTTTATTTCTGAAGACCGATTAGAATGTAGGCCTGGGCGGATTTTGAAGTGTCACGCGATCAAATCAGTGCCATTTTGACAGTTTGAAAATGGCGGCGATTGTTGTTGATACTCGTTGTAACTGCTGATTTATGTGATGTTTTTACCGCAAGCGTGTTAAATAAACAGAGTGATTAATTGGACTATTCCACGTGTATTCAATGAGGCTAATACAATAAAAATAGTTTTTCTCCAAAAATGACGAAGTTACGAGCTATCAAAGCGAACATTGGTAAACTCGTGACATCACACGCAGTACAATTCATAATTCGAATGGCAGAACTGCGAGGCCCCCTGCTGCAAGGCCCTGCTGGAGGCTTTTACTTCGGCTTCGCCCAGTTTGAGTGTAGGTAAACATTTTATAAATCCGATTAGAACTGGTTCCAAAAAGTCATTTCCTCGAATTCACTGTGAACTATGTATGTCACTGAGTGATAGCTAGTGACAGAGTTAAAGTAACCGTGACAGGCAATGCCGCCATATGTAATTTCTCCATATCCGGAAAGATACTTAAATTCTATATATCCGTAGTACTTATACCTAGGGAAGAAACGTACATAAGCGAGCTGCTGACGGAAGTAGCGACATCTTTAAATTCTGTTTGATAATATTTTGATCATTTGTATAGCGCCGTTTCAGTGAAAAATCAACTCAAGGACGCTGTACAAATTCAAGATATATTTCTACAATCCTAGAACTAACTATAGACTAGACAAACTATTATAACAAAGTATTGCTAACAGATTACATCCACCGGTTCGTCGATCACTAATACAATACAATATGGTTACTATATGAATTCTAATAAAAGGAGCTATATAATGAAAATGTGTTTTTTTCATTTAATACAAAACTATATGTACAATGCATCTGACCAATCAACGTGATGCTACGTCAAATGTAGAAAATATACACAAACATTGATATCACACGCATTTCGGCCGGTCACATCAACACATCAACACATTTTACAAGTTTTTAAAAAATCTACAAGTTCTCTCTTCAGCGCGCTCTAATTAATAATAATATACATTTGCAAATAACACGAAATATCGTTATTGTAGAAGACAAAATCATTCTTTTTTTAGCGGTTTTAGCGAAGATTTTTGTCTGTCCCGGTAATCGAGTATCTAATGTATTATCTTCCTTTAAGTTGCATTCTCCGTGAAAGTGTTATGTGGGATGCGGTCTGGTTGTATAAACTCCCCCCCCCCCCCCCCCCCCCGCCCGCTACTGCGACTTCCACGTGCCCAGAATAGACAAGCAAACAAACTCCCTCTCTCACTCCTGGAATGGTTTTCGTGCGGTTTACTTGACGGTCACTGGATAGATAAACCGAAGAAGTGAATAAAAAAAAAATGCATTTTCATATGAAAGACGTGGCACAATCAAGTGAATCAGATACTTTAGTCTGGCCATGTCAAAAGTCAGAATAATAGAAGAGTATGAATGAGACGATGCATAAATGTGAGTAAGGCAAGGAGTGTGTTCCAAAACCGAGTTGTTTGGCGGTCCGTCCTCTCTGCTCTGGAAACGGCGTGATACTTAGTTAGTTATTCCATTTTCATAAGACATTTTGAATACTAGGATCCAGACAGGTTAATGAAATTCATTATCTGTCCAAGAAATAAATTCGATACCACAAAAAGTATAATCTATTTCATCAGAATTAATGAAAGTTTAATGAGCTTAATCCGAGCAATACTGAAAGAATAGTATATGACATGAATGATAGAAGAAGTCGAGGGCGTCCGAGGAAGACATAGCATGATCAAGTGAACGAAACACTTCGCAAATGTCAATATTCAGGATAACAGAAGTGTATTTATGAGACAGTGTATGAATTTTTACACTAGATTCACACAGGAGACCCTGAGAAGAAAATCCCTAATAGCCTATGTAATTTTTGGGGACGCTGTGATAGGTAGATGACCAAGGCGATGGGTCGAGAGAGTACGGCTGGAGAGGTCAAGGTTGGGTCTCCTTCAACCAGGCTCTCCCGATACAACCCGAAACGCAGTAGGTGGAAAACGCATCCGCAGCCGAGACCTAGACCTCATCCCATTTAACCGTTTAAGTTACCAAAACCCTAGCAAACCACTTGTGAATGCGAATAAAGCAAGGAGTGTGTGCCAAGATCGTTAGGGGGCATACATTAATTACGTGAGCAGTTTTTCTTCCAATCTAGACCCCTCCCCCCCCTAGGTGAGATAAATTTGGGCCACTTCGTAAATTTTTTTTCAAGTACGAGATTTTGCTAGACCCCTCCCCCCCTTTTGAGCTCACGAATGTATGTCCCCTTAGCGATTGTTTAGCGGTCCCTCCTCTCTGCCTACCCCTGCGAGGAAACGGCGAGTTGGTAAAGACTGATAAGAACTATCGAATCCTAGGCCTCACACAGGCTAAAGTAAATCGTTGGGCATAAATTATAATAATAACTCCTTAACAAATCAACTGACTTTTATGTAGACAAACACTTACATTTGACGATTGTTTAGTCCTAGTTAAAATCTGTTTTTCGGAATCGCACGGCTTCCAGTATTGGTACCTACATGGAGGGGTGACCCTCTGTACTACCGACACCTGTAGGATAACTCTATAACCTCTACAATCTATCTACATAAGAACCATCTATGTCTCGAAGCCAAAATGTTTATTTATTAAAGAAAGAAATTCGATATTTTTCATTTTGTGATCAATTTAAGAGAAGAGACAGGCCCACAACACACTACTATATGTTTTTATCTTCAGTGGTTTTACTTAACGTCTGAGTTGCAAGTGAATAATGCATTATTTACTTTTGTTTTGACGTGGTTCCTGCTACCCTGTAAGTGGCTTTAAATCCGAAATGTCTTCTTGACGTACTAATTTATGGGTGTTGAATAAGATACCGAAAGGGGCGCTTAAAGTTCATTAATTGCTTTATGTGTGTAAAGCGCGTTTTGAATGAGTGACTCACTGATTTATTAATGTACTCATTAGATCATTAGTATTGTTTTCATTAGGTTATATGTTGGATAGTAAATCAATTAGAAACAAAAATAATGTTGGTGGGTGATGAAAGCATTATGAATAAGGTTAAGAGGGGCGCTTATGTGGCACTCACTGCGGATGGAAGAGTAGGGGTATTTTAAGAATATATGACGGAGAATAATATTGAGGAGTGTGATAAAACCGAGATATGAACCGTTCCATCCACATTAATGTTTGTTAGATTCTTCGATCTTAACAAATGTATTCCAATCATTTAGAGCACAGGCGTCAGGTGGGAATGCTGTCCTTGTTCTACCGGAATTCTAATGGAAGATGCTCCGGGGAACTAGCCGGATATCTTGGGCACCTGTGACATTTATCTCTACGACTCGCTCTTGAGTTCAACCAATCGGTTACGGAACGATTTGCGTGTCTCTGTGTTTCCTCTCTCCTACAACAGGTGTCTCTTCAAGACCCCCGTTCACTTCTTCATCTTCTTAATAAGAACTTCCGTACAGCATTTCCAAAGATGACATTGGCCAGGAATATAAAAATTAAATATAGAAAGGGTTAAGAATATTAAATATCTGGGTGTAATATTAGACGATAAATTAAAATTCGACAAACACTTCGATTACATATCTAAGAAAATTGCTAAAAAAGTTGGCTTCTTAAAAAGGATTAGGAATAACTTGGATCTCAAGACAATGCACCTTGTATATAATTCTATTGTAACTCCTCATTTAAATTATTGTTCTAGTGTTCTATTCTTATGTAACGAGACCCAAAATAATAAACTACAGGTTATACAAAATAGGGGAATGAGGATGATTCTGAAATGTAATATCTTTACTAGAGTTAAAACTATGTTACAAAACTTAAATATGATGACAACTAAACAACATATAATATATAATACGTTAACAATGATGTACAAGCTTAAAAATAACATGCTCCCTAAATATCTGCAAACTAATATTATGTACCATGAAAATATTCACAATTATCCTACGAGGAGTTGCCGAGACTTCAGGCTTCCCAAAACTAAACTGACGTGTACACAGAACAGCGTGTTTTATAAAGGTCAAAAACTTTATAATAACCTTCCAAATTCCATAAAGGAAGCCTCAAGTCATGGCACTTTTCGTAAAACATGTGCTACATACATTAAGAAAAATTTATGAATTGTATTTATTTGTATTAACTGTATGTCTTAAACCCTATTGTTTGTATTTCTAACTGGAGTAACTGTATTTCTTTTTTAAAACTGTATTCTTTCCGTTATAATTTTATGACTATATCTATTTTATTATGTATTTTATATGTTTTTTTTTAATACTAGATGTATGAAAAAATTTGCTTACATCTAAATAAAGTTACAAAAACAAACAAGGGGATTTTTTTTATTATGAACCTGAATGGTCACCAGAAATAACTTGATTTGTTCACAAACCATATCAATGCTAAGGCAAAAATTCTCAGGTCTTACTACCATTTTTATAGTTGGAAAATGAGCTTTTTTAAATTAATACCGCACAAGAGTCCCAACAGCTCCCAACCGCCTGGAGGCAGTGAGACTATGGAAACCCCAATTGGGGTATGTTGTGAGGTTGAAGGTAGGGGAGAGGGGAAGATGAGGAAGAGTAAGGTGAAAAGGCACATGGCAATTCAGATCTGGCCACCAAACACGCCAAAAGCCATTTTAAGCAACGTTTAATTTTGAATGGTGGTCTTACACCAAGGCGATACTGAGAGTATCTTCTACTCTGAAACACGTCGCAAATATACCTTATATTATTTTATGAAATTGTGAAATAATACAAATTAATCTAATGAGATTGATTTGCCCATGCCAGGATTTGAACTTCGAGAGCCTTATATCTCGATCACGGAGGCCGTCATGACTTTTTTTTTTATTGTACGACAGACAGGTGAGTCCAATTACGGTACAATTTTAATTTTCTTATAACTAACAATACATGCATATAGTTTTTTTAAAACATGGTACGGTGGTATCAAACACATCTATATCCGCTGGTAGGGCATTAAGCAATGCCATACCTCTTGTCATGTATACCTCTTGTGCAATGATGGAAGACTAAGCCGGTAGATGATTGGGTGGTTCGCACCGACCACTTTGGATCATTCAGCAATTAACCACAATATAATTAAAATAAACAAAACCAGAATTGTCACATGGACACACATTTTGGTTTGATAATCAAACAGAATGCAACAGTATAATTAGTACTTTTAAACACCCATTCCATGGATATAACAAACCGGCCATGCAATTTACCTGCAGTAATTGATTACCTGGGAATTCGGTGGCCGTGTTATGATAATTACGGTTATATTGTGTAGACAACACGTGGGGTGCAGGCGTGCGATCCCAACTCGATGTGTTCGCTAATTGTTTGGTGTTGTATCGTTAGACGTGATGCGGTTGCCAATCCCGATGCATAATAAATTTCTATTTAAATTATTCTGTAAACACCCCACGTTACTGGGCGCCAGTGAAATTAATACCTCTTGAACAATTAACGTCTTTTACGTTGTTCTGAAAGAGAGAGTACGAAAACAGTGTGCAACATAGTATTTAATGATGAAAACTTGGAGCAGGTGGATGAGTTTGTGTATTTTGGTAGTTAGTATGTTTACTAGAGATTGGAAGGCTGACAGAGAAATTGAAAGAAGGGTAAATGCAGGTAACTCCATTAATGGACGACTGAATGCCATTGGCGCTAATAAAAAAAGCGAAGCTATAAGTCCAGAATAGAGTGCTGGTACCTATGCTGATGTATGGCAGTGAGGCATGGAACTGGCAGAAGAAGGATGAAAGTAGACTGAATGCTGTAGAAATGAGATCTCGAGGCGTATGTGTGGTAAAACCATGTACGATCGTGTGAGAAACGTGGAGATCCGTAAAGAATGCAAGGCTGATGTAAGCGTAATGAGTAAGATTAAGAAAGGGACGCTCAGATGGTTTGGGCATATAGAGCAAAGAAATAAGGAAAGGACTGTATGGTAAAAGAAGTTGGGGATGCCCGAGGAAGACATGACACGACGAAGTGAATCAGATACTTGAGTCGGGCCATGTCAAGAGTCAGAATGATAGTAGAGCATGCATGAAACGACGTATGAATGTGAACGAGGCAAGACCGAGTTGATTGGCGGTCCGTCATCTCTGGTTAGTTAGTTAGTTACATCGTTCTATCTAAAGGGATTAATCTGTCGAGAGCTACGTTGCAAATTCTCTCTCTTTAACTATTTCTGCGGTGAATAAGAAAGAGGGACAGGTTAAAACAGAGCTTTCAGGGGTATGCTTTTAGTAGCGTATTTGAATGTTTGTAGAATCCTTTGGTAATACAAAATTATAAAGCCTCGTTCAGATTTTAGAGTCAAGTGACAGTCTTCTTCTTTTTAATGAACTTATATTCCTCTCAAGCAGTTGTGTCGGACGACACAACTGCTTGAGAGGAATAAACAATCCAAAAATGTATATATTCTTAGTGTGCCTTATATCACCACAAATTTAGTTAATATAAGGATAAAAATCGCTAGGCAAACGAAGCCTGGGAACGGTCGATTTCAGCGCTAACTAAAGTGGTTTTGATTTATTTTGTGTATAATTTTGTAAGAAAGAAAAAATTAATCAAGGGAAACTGTCACAGATAATCTTAGCCATAAAATTGCAATTTTTTGGAGTTATTTCTTATACGCGTTCATTTCTAATGAAAAATATATCATTAGTATTATTATTTTATAAACTAATGTTTAAGACAAGATTTGTATGCATAGCACAAAGGGTAACAATTATTATAAGTAATAATTGTCAGCCTGAAACACTCATTTACATTGAAAAATCTTCCGAGAAAAGATACTTGACGCCAACGGGACTTGAACCCGTGTCCTTCTGATTGCCGGTCGGATGCTAAACACCAGTATATATTGAATTATTTGGCGGGTATTAGATAAGCCGCCATAGCTCAGTGATCAGAGCATCCGACCGGCAATCAGAAGGACACGGGTTCAAGTCCCGTTGGCGGCAAGTATCTTTTCTCGGAAGATTTTTCAATGTAAATGAGTGTTTCAGGATGACAATTATTGCTTATAATATTATTAGTAGTTTACGTTTATATTTTTTATAAAGTAATTAACAATTTCATATCGATTCTACTCAAGCGAAATGATAAGAAAGGCTTCTATTTATCTAAAGCATATTTATTAAAAAAATAATCTAAAATAGTGATTCAGCATTAAACTTCGCCATTGCATTGTTGTCTACCCCAAACGAGATGCACTGCAAAAATATCCCATAGAAGGGGGTAGTTTTTCATGTAAATAGTGACGTGATCAAGTATGCAAATTTTAATCAAACTCGAAATAAAACCTAAGATTAATATAAAACACAAAACAACCCACAGATTCTCTTATTTATGTATGGTTGGGTTTTGCATTCCCAACTACAATTTCTTCATTGACATGGTTAGCAAAATTCCATTCAACTTTTCACAATTTTAACATATTTATAAAAATGATTTTTTCTTTGATTGTCCCTTATGCATTCCTAAATCAATCATCCGATTCCGATGAAGTGATTTAATGTAAGCATACCCGTGATGGTTTCTATATATAATAGTGAGCTCTGGCGTTACGAAATTATTTTCAACACTTTCATCCGATTGCGATGAAAGTTTGCCGAGTTGTGTTGTGAGTTCTAGTGTTACGAAATTTGTAGAAGCGGGAGAGGAAGAGGAACGAGGACGAATTGGAAAGGACACGCAGGGAGTAACAATATATTTAAGTGGCATTGCAACACCTGCCGGGATCTCGCTAGTGATCAATAAATTCCACAAACTTCTCACTGACGTCACTTCCCCGCAAGTAGAAAAAAAGGAAAATAATTCCTATTCCCCACAAGATATATTATCTAATATAAAATTTTCCAACTAATAATTCGCAATTCTTTTTCTTGGATATTTTTGAGTCCCCTCTGGAAGTGGTTCTCAAACCAAACTTTATCTTATTCCATGGTGAACTTGTAGGAGTGTGTGCTAATACAGAGTCGTTTGTAAATCCTCTCTGCCTACCCCTGCGGCAGTCTTGTGAAGATTATCTACGTTTAGAGGGATTGTGTACTATGAGTTCGGGAATCTCCAATAAAGCTCGAGGAGCGTCGAGATTACAGGTTACTTTATTTACGTTTACGATGAATATTTAACTGGATCAAACGTCCGTTCTATTAAAAGTTCTGAGTCCAAACCAAACTTTATCTTATTCCATTGTGAACTTGTAGGAGTGTGTGCTAATACAGAGTCGTTTGTAAATCCTCTCTGCCTACCCCTGCGGAAGTCTTGTGATAATTATCTACATTTAGAGGGATTGTGTGCTATGAGTTCGGGAATCTCCAATAAAGCTCGAGGAGCGTCGAGATTACAGGTTACTTTATTTACATTTACGATGAATATGTAACTGGATCAAACGTCCGTTCTATTAAAAGTTCTGAGTCCAAACCAAACTTTATCTTATTCCATTGTGAACTTGTAGGAGTGTGTGCTAATACAGAGTCGTTTGTAAATCCTCTCTGCCTACCCCTGCGGCAGTCTTGTGATGATTATCTACGTTTAGAGGGATTGTGTGCTATGAGTTCGGGAATCTCCAATAAAGCTCGAGGAGCGTCGAGATAACAGGTTACTTTATTTATGAATATTTAACTGGATCAAACGTCAGTTCTATTAAAAGTTCTGAGTAATTCTGAAGACACCGAAGGTGCCCAGCTGTCGATCATCGGCTATTTCCATAACCAATGCGCAAAAGACACGAACGGCGACAGTCGCCACTCTACTAAGGTACTACTTAACTGACAACTGTTGAGACATCTCAAAACTACATATAACTGGAATCTCCAATAAAGCTCGAGGTATGTCAAGTTTACAAGTTACTTTATTAACGTTAACGTTTGGTTTACAATTAATATTTAACTGGATAAAACGTTCGTTCTATAAGAAGCTCTGAGTAATTTTGAAGATTGTGCACTCGACACTGAAGATCCAATTATCGAAAGCTTTCCATACATTGTGCGTTAGACACAAACGGCGACAGTCGCCACTCTACTAAGTACTACTGCAGAGTGGCGACTGTTGAGTCATCTCTGAGACATCTGTTGAGACATCTCAAAACTGCATACGACATTTGTTGAAGGATATTGAAACTAAATAACTAATTTGTAATACAAAATTTCATTTGATCTGTTAAGGCAAATACTATGGCACAAAATTATAATTCGGCATATATTTACCCCGCAGCATAAAGAGAAATTAGAACATAAATATAGCACTAGATTCACGCGCAACGACGGGTTAATAATTCCGAAATTAGTACGGACAGAGAACGTTTGAATACATCAAACGGAAGATATTTAATTTATACAGCAACTATAAAGCAATGTAATTCTATGAATAAGGTTAAATATATGGTGAAAAATTTGCTATCGGAAAAAAATATTTATATTGATATGTATGAAAAAATGTTGAATCTGTAGATATAAGACGTAAATTTTAAATTTTAAAAATGTATATGAAACTAAAATATAAGCACCTGTTGACAAGAGCAGGACTTGTTTTTTGATTATGTATTATAAAATAAAAAAAATAATAAAAATAAAAAATCTTAATTGTAAGCGTTTTTAAAGGTCATTTCATGAACATTCTCCAACCCTGAAGGGTCCTAAATTCTCCAGTCTTTCAAAATAAATATCAACTCTACTTTTGTCACTAATCTTTTAATAAATGTAATACTAATAATGATGGGTGCAGCAAATGTAAAATCGTGCAATGTCCAAGTGTTTTAAAGAATGTCCTCAGCGTGCAAAGCCGTATCTTCTCCTACCATAAACTTTCTAATTAAAGTGTGTTTATCGGAAGTGACCTGCCAGGTAAGCAGTTTCTGTATCTATTTGTAAATAGTAAAATTAGATAGAAACTAAGAATTCTTAATAAATTGTTCAGCGCCCTTGAGGTGATTTTTCACAAAAACGGCGCTACACAATTTATCCAATTATTATTATTATTATTATACTATACACCACAAAGTTAATAAAGATAATAATTATATGTATACTTGGTTCAAAAATAACAAAATCCTCACAAAAAAGAACTCTGATCATACTTCAAAAATAATAAACGTAAAACATGTCAACGACTTACAGCTCATAATCTAATTGGTTACATTATTTTTAACTGTCTACTGTATAGGTAACTCCATCTATTACAAATGGACTCACTACTAAACATTGATTTTGAACCACCCTATCATGAAGAACATATATTCAAAAATTCTCAAGATTTCAAAGTATTCCACACAAATAACTCTTTAAATATAATATCCCAAAATATTAGAAGCATTCGCAAGAACTTAGACAGTTTTACAATTCTTTTACAAGACCTCGACTCCCGCTTTGATATAATAATTTTAAGTGAATGCTGGACAGATGACTCTTACACCGATATCTACTTACCTGGATATTCGACATTCCATACTACTACTAAACTCAACCAAAATGATGGGATAGTTATCTTCGTAACAGACTCGCTGAATCCCTCTATCTCTGAAATAAATTTAACGGAAGCAAATTGCATAAAAATATCACTTGGATCTGATTTATCTGTATTTGCGATTTATAGACCTCCTTGCTTTAAAAATCTTACACCTTTCCTTAATTCTCTACAAAAACTTCTGAATGATAACACAAATACCCAACAACTCATCTTAGCGGGTGATCTGAACATAAACATTTTGAATTGCAATCCTCAAACTAACGAATATCTAAGTCTTTTAAGTCATTATGGCCTTAAATCAACTATTAATTCTACCACAAGAATAAGCCTTGAGTCCAAGTCTTGCATTGATCACATTTTTGCTAAAACCAAGAAAATAACCATCTCATCCATTATTCACACAACGGTCACCGATCACTACACTACTTCACTCGGCATTAGATCGAACTTCAAAAATAAAACGAAAATGCCTACAAACACCACACAACACGTCATAGACTTCAAATCACTTAGGGCAGAAATTAGTCATGAATCCTGGACTTCAACACTAAAAGAAAAAGACCCGAACAAAGCTCTAAATGCTTTCCTAATAACTTTGGAAAAGTACACTAACAAGCACACTACAATAAAAACACATAAAAACAAAGCTCACAAAACATTGCAAATTAAACCATGGATCACTGCAGGGCTAGTAAAGAGTATTCACAAACGAAACGCAATGCACATGAGAGTACATAAAAACCCACATGACGTTAAACTTAATCACGACTACTTATTATATAGAAATCTATGTAACAAATTAATTAAGCAGGCCAAATACAAATTTTATAGGAACGCAATTGAAAATGCCAGAACGGATCCAAAAAAAACTTGGAAAGTCATTAATGAAGCAGCATATTTAAAACCCAAGAAGAATAATAATATCAACAAACTGTCAATTAATGGAGAAATCCTTGAAACTAAGAACGAACCATTTAAACTAGCTAATTATATTAATTCTCATTTTTCCAACGTAGGCCTAAATCTAGCAAGCAAAATCCTCAACAATCACCACACTGCTAAAAAACTTTCATCTAAACACAGCCCTACCAAGCAACCATTACACTCTTTTAATATATATAAACTCAATAAAACAGAAATTTCCGACTTTATTTTATCTCTCAAACCACATTGCGCTCCGGGCCCGGACAAAATCTCAAACCAAATTCTGATTAATCTGCGAGAATTTATTGTTATACCTCTTCTACACATATTCAATCAAAGCTTTAGCCAAGGGATTTTCCCGGATAAACTAAAAATTGCCATTATAACTCCAATTCACAAGTCAGGGGACAAATCTCTCATATCTAACTACAGACCTATCTCACTATTAAATTCTTTATCGAAAGTTTTGGAAAAAGCAATGAAAAAAAGGCTAATATCCTACCTCGATAAACACAACTTACTCTCAGATTGTCAATTCGGTTTTCGAGCTAAAATGAGCACAGAACAGGCTATATCCGAATTAACTGATTACATTGTCAAAAATACAGATGTAGGATCCAAAGTCATCGGAGTTTTTCTAGATCTGGCTAAGGCTTTTGATACTATCTCTCATGACATTCTGTACGAAAAACTCAAAAATAATGGTATCAACGGTCCGCCGCTCGAATGGTTTATTAGCTATACTAAAAATAGGAAACAAATAGTTGAACTTAATAAATGCTACAGTGATCCGGAAGAAATCAAGTATGGCGTACCTCAAGGTAGTGTACTTGGTCCCCTTCTATTTCTCATTTACATAAATGAACTTACCGATATTAAAATGGCATCTATCGACTACAAGGTAATCAGTTACGCAGATGACACGGTAATTCTATTCAAAGCACCGAGTTGGGAAAAGGCCTTCAAAAGTGCGGAAACTGGTATGATAGAAATAAAAAATTGGCTGGACGAAAATCTTCTTACCTTAAACATCTCCAAAACAAAATACTTAACATTCAGCAAAACCACTACCGGGCAACCAAAAATCACTCCGCCTTTATACCTACACCCTGATATTACCTCAAATCCCTCAAACCACAACTGCGAAAAAATAGAACATACTGATAATATCAAGTATCTAGGCTTAACAGTGGATTGTAAATTTAACTGGGAACTTCATATTAACTTACTAACTAAAAAAATCCGTAAACTAACATTTATATTCAAAACTATTAGAAACATTATGCCACTAAAACAATTAAAAAATGTTTACTACGCTCTTTGTCAAAGCCTCCTAACTTATGGAATTTCTGCTTGGGGGGGAGCTGCCGACAAGTACATTAAACCGCTTAACACAATCCATAAAACTTTAATTAGGATCATGTTCAAAAAACCTTATCTTCACCCGACGGAAAACATACTTATTACTAATAACATACTAGATATCAGGAAGCTGTTCATTAAAAAGATCATACAAATAAACTGCGTAAATTCCTCTCCATGCCACATAACTCACCCGAAAAACACAAGAGCTAAATCGTGTAACCTACTTCTAGTGCCTAAAACTAAATCAACTTTTGCCCAAAAACACGAATCTTACCTCGCACCTCACATTTTCAACACCTTCCTAAAAGAAACCACCTACAGTACCACAAAAAACAACCTAAACTGGTTATTCAAACATTTCAATACATGGTTACTACACAAAAAAAGGGCAAGCATCACCAAGTTACTAGTAATCTCATCTTAGTCTTTAATCCTCACTCTTTATTTACTTATATGTGTTGGTTACTTATAGACATTTTATCTTAATTATTAATACTGCTTTTGTATTACGAATGCTTTTATTATTAATACTGCTTTTGTTTTGCGAAAGTTTATATTATTATTACCTCATATGTATATTATTTTGTTGAAATCTTAAAGTTCTAGATTTAGACGCTAGCATTACTATGTGTACTTGATGAATTTTTGGTTTTATGGAAATTTGTCAATTCCTTGATAACTGTATTTCAACTCCCAATAATTCTTATTTGATTATATGTATTTAGGTTTTAATATGTATCTATGAGTTTGATTATGTACACGTATGCGAATACCTGTGTGTAAGTATGTGCGCATATGCGTGTATGTGTGTATGAACATAATTGTGTATATGCATGTATATATATGTAAATGTATATGTGTCTAAGTCTATGTATATATATATATATGTACCCGCCTCGGAACAGACTTAGTCTAGTGAGGCGGGCTACTAACTTGTGTGTATATGATTATTTTTACAATAAACGACCGGGTTGCCGGCATTAAAAAAAAAAAAAAAAAAAAGTATAAACAAATCAGTGTCTCCTGAACAACAAATCAGGAGTATTGCTGGCTGGTTGGTACACTCGTACCGTAAAATTAAAGTTTCGTGTCTTACCACAGTTTGGGAAGCACTCCCCTACGGTATCGAATAGTTCTGTTGTGATATTATATTATATCCTGCAACATTCATCCAACTCCGGATTGCGGCTTTCAAACTTTGGACATTTATTTGGTACGTGTTTCTCCTTCTTATTCGTATCTCATTATTTGGTATCGATAGCTTTCTTCCAACTTCCTCATTTAATAGACAATTCGATGCGTTCATAAATAATAATATTTTCTTGGAGAGCCATTTTTAAAACTTTTATGTTTCTAAAATTATATATTTACTAGCTGACCTGACAGACTTGTTCTGTCTTAGCTATGAATATTGAATTCGAACTGGAATAAATAATACTAAAAAAATATTATTTCAAAACATATTGTTTATTTTCGTTATTTGTTTTTGGGGTGTAATGCCGTGTTGCGCTACCTCCTTCTTTAGCCAACGTTTCGGACATCGTTGCAGTGTCCATCATCAGGGCAGATCCGGTAGACACCTACCGGACAAACGGACGTTTGATAGATTCTTCGTTTCTGCACAGAGTCGAGAGTATTTTGGAGCTCCAGACCAGAGGTGGCTGCCAAATTCAACCGTGGGGCGCACTTGTGATTTTTACAGGGTTAACAGTTGTGCAGTATTAAAGTATCTGCGGGCCCGTACAGTACGCCCAGTTTCTGAGAGGCTAACTTTACTCTGGCTTCGATGGAGCCCCCATATCTTAGCTGGTCACTTAGGGTTACACCAAGCATATCAATGGAGGGCCTGTTCGGAAGATTACTTCCGTTGAAGGAGACTAGATTTTCATTTCGATCCCTTTTAGACGGAATCAGACAAGATTGTAATGCTTTTTGATACAATTGTTTCTCCCTGTGTGTTCTTTCCCATTCGTCCCGTTCCCCTTCCGCCTCCCCTTCCTCTCCCGCGTCCCCTTCCCCACCCGAGTTCCCCTCCCGCATTTCATACATTCAGTCCCGGTACATTCAGTTTTGAAATAGCTCGCATGCAACATATTACAATTTTTTAATATTAATTTCATAATGCCAGAGCTCACCAGTTTATATATAAACCTTCGCGGGCGTGTTTACAACAACTCACGAAAGTTTCATCGCAATCGAACGAACGGTTAGCAATTCATAATTTCATGATGCCAGAACTCACTATTGTATATAAAAACCATCGCGGGCATGCACACATCAAATCCCCAAAGTTCGAATGAAATAGGTAAAGTCCTTCTAAAGTTATGGCGTGACCAAAGGAAACCGGGATTCATTTTCATATATGTATACAGGGTGTTAAGGGACGTACTTGACTTACTTTAACCAGTGATTCCTGACATTATTTGGAGTAAAAAATGTAAATGAAATTTTGGTCTCCGATGACTTTTTTTGACGACTTTTTTCAAAAAATTTTTCTTCAAAATCAAACAAAAAAAAATTTCTTCCGCATGTCGTCACTGGTCACTTAGCCGAGTGTCCGACGAACCCCTTACCCCGCCTCCAACTGTTCAACAACTACCATTTTTTAATGCTTTTGTAGAAAAAAAAAAAAAAAAAAAAAAAACATCAAAAATGTCACCGGAGACCAAAATTTCATTTACATTTTTTACTCCAAATAATGTCAGGAATCACTGGTTAAAGTAAGTCAAGTACGTCCCTTAACACCCTGTATAGATGTCGAATTACAAAATTTGAAAGCGTATTTCAAAAACAATTTTTAGTTTTCGAAAACGTTCAGAAATATTCGATTTATTTTGATGTTTTTGCAAAGCGGAAATATTTTGACCTTCTGACAAAAAATGCTGGAAATCTGAGGGGTTAAAAGAATTTTAAAAATGCTGACCAAAAAATGCAAATTCATTGAAACCAACTTGTTTTTCACGGTTTTTTTTTTTAGGATTTCGTACATTAAATTTAATTTGATTCATATTCCATTAAACTCCACGAGTCATCTCCAATAAAATATTCTGAAAGACAACGCAGCCGAGTTTAACAGTAATGTAATTTATCATTTCAAATGATATAACTTTCATAAAACCGAATGTGTTGACGAATTCATTCGCTCCCAGTGGAATGCACTTGATTAATAATATATTTTTTACATTAGCTACATACTATAGGATCTACGTCGGTCTACTATTAGGGCCAACGTCGTCTTTAGGGATTCTGTGTTGAGAGTGCTTTTAGGAAAGGAAAGAGAGGAAGTCCTGGGAAGGAAAAGTGTACGAAAGGTGGGTAGGAATCTGTGTCCAGGAGTGACGAACGAATAAATCCATCCCTCCCACTGCGGTGCAAGGCGGTGTTCCGAAAGAGCACCGCTGGAGAGGTCAGAAGGTCTTCCTCAATCATGCACTCAGCCAGTCAGTCACGCCCGATCCGGCCTGCCCGCAGTTGGTGGAACCGGCTAAGGGGCGCGGAAGCTGAGTGTGGTTCACGACTAGACCGAACGTCATGCGCATTCTTGCTGGGACTGCCAATCGATTGGAGAGGACTCCCAACCGTTTGCCATGCCCTTATTACTTATCTACGGTGTCTTCCTCCGAAACAGGTGCTTGTAGGATACGCTGGATACAATCACCCAGCGCTTGCCACCTCGTGGACTTTCACCAACCTGTCCCACCGTCTTGTCTATATTTTGTCGTACTAACACATATTGTATCTGTATTTCCTGCTAAGCACTTGCATACTGCTTATTAACAACGTATGCAGGGACATTGGAGGTTTAGTTTCGTTTTCAAATGTAGAGTCGTTTTTACCAAAAAAATTAGAGTCCTTGCAAGAGCCTTGAAGGGGTAACCATCTGTTACCTATACCAGGACGGGTAAGTGGTGGGTCCTCCAATGCCCGCAGTTGGTTGACAGTTGAGAGCCTTGAAGGAGTAACCATCAGTTACTTATACCAGGGCGGGTAAGAGGTGGATTACCTCCACTGCCCGCAGTAGGTGGACAAACGCATCTGTATGTGGACAGTACCTAGTCAAGTCTCACAAGACTCTCATATTACATATATGTGGGCCTGACCTGTTTCACCATATCAGTACTATCGCTAAATAACGAAAAAAAATTATTTACGTTAATTTTTGTTTCTTTTATATATTCAACAATATTATTATTTAATTTAAAAAAACACTTTATTTATAAACAAGTTCTGCTATGTAATTATTACTAAGCGTGGCATCTGTTTTGCCATCTAAAGGCGTTATCAAACTGTGGTTATACAACTTAAAGACGACACATTTATACCATATCTAGATTGGTATTAGTGATTAAAAAATGTATTGCTTTTATTCATATTACCTACGCCCTTATTAATTTCCGAGTAAAATGACGGAAAATATTATTGGTTATTACCGTTTTAAAGTTTCCCCAATTACTGAATTGTTTAAATTTGACTGAAGGTCATCAGTCTAGTGTCTAGTCTATTCCAAAATTGATAACAATAAAAAATGTATTCATGTTCGGTTAGCAGAGCAGCATTTTAATTTTATGCGATTTATGACTTATATCTTCGATTGAATCACAGATATCGTAATAATTTGACAACAATTGTGTCGCTTCACTGTTTTTAAAAGTTTGAATAGTAACAAATAGGCATTGAAAAACCCGATACATTCTATGGCGTCAGAAAACACACATGGATGGATCTAAATGCAGCGCGTGTTGTTTCAAATCTGTGATGACTTCCAGTTTATTTATGGAAACGGAAATGTAACACTCCGAAACTGAACCCTAACATTGAACATAAAAACCAACACAGCATAGAATATTGTAAACAATTTCGTTTTAAAGAAAAATTGGAAACTCTTGGAACCATTTCGGAGCGATCTTACGGTTACTAGATGGATCCATACCATGTTTGTTTATTGATTGGTTGAGAAATTTTTAACTATTTTTGGATTGCTTTAGAGATTACGAGATGTGCGTTCAGTATTGATTTGTACAAATGTTTACGAGAACTGAAACTTCTCGGCATAAAGAAAATAGAAACACATGGGAATGACGTAGGCGCAGTACAATGATAACACGACCAGAACCAAGAATAAGAAATGATAGATGGTTAAATAAAGATAGATTTACCAGAAAAAAAGTAAATTAATGAAAAAAGGTTAAAACCTTTATCCCAGAGATCGGAGAGCCCATACTATCTAAACACTATTATAAAAAAAATACTAATTTCGGTTGACGATGCGTCCTGCGTACTCTGGTTTACGTTAAGGGAACGTACCCATACTACGTGACCTGTTCAGGGGGGGGGGGGGGGTCATCAAAATACCACGCTTGGTCCCAACGGGGGGGGGGGGGGGCTTAGGTTTTTATCACGTAGTCAATCTAGAAATCTCGTGTTTTTTTTCGAGCTACGAGGGGAGGTTTTTAAGTTCGTGGAATGGGAAGGTAAGTGATTAATGTGGGTACCGCTGAATTAGGTACTAATTGAACAACTCATTTTTAGGATAGACACCGGGTTTTATCGTAATTAGGTCATTAATCTTTGAGCTATCGTCGACCAAACACTTCAATCGGGAAGAAATTGTGAAATGTGGAGAAAATTGAGTTCCGCGCTGTTATAAAGTTCAAGTTAATTTAAAGATCGGAAAAATGTATTAGGGTAGTAGGTGACGTATCCGAATGGATTGATGCTGGGAACGTGTTTGTTGAAGATGATTGAGATGAAAAATGTTTACAGAAATAACAAGACTTTCGTTTCCATAAATTACGTTCCGGTTTCAATATTTTTTGACATAAGTTTTATCTTGATAATATTTTTTCCACTTGTAATGCATGCACTCTTGCTGTCACGCAGCAAGCACCGTATTAATAAAGACAAATATAAGCCAAATAAAGCATTTTTTATTTTTTGTTAGCAAAAATGATTCGAAACCATATTTATGAAATACTACGTGAAAACTAGGGGGGGGGTGTCTTGGAATATACTACACGTGGTCACCGGGGGGGGGGGGGGGGGGTAAAAAATTGCAAAAAGTGTGTCACGTAGTATGGGTACGTTCCCTAAGGTCCCGCAACCCGGATTTGTACCGATTTATTACATATTTCCCTTAAACACGGTAAGTTTTAAAGTTCTTAAAAAAATATATTTTTCTTGAAGATAATATCTAGACTTTGCCCGCGCCGAAACGCAAATTATATAAAATTCTCTCGATAGAAAAAAATCGCAAAGCATGCTCCAAAAATTATTATTAACACGTTTGTTTCAGTTATTTTTTAAGTTATATGCATGAAAAAATTCACAGTTTTTCTTTAAATGCTGTTTAAGATAATGCCCTCGAGATTTTTGCTCTATTTTAAACGAGTCGTGTTTTATTAAACATTTTCGCAATTTTTGCATCGATTTTGTCGCTGTAAATGTTAGCGCTCTCCTCTAACATTCGTAATTTCGTATCTCTCCATGTTCTTCTTTTCGGGCCCGGTTGCAGAGCCTTAACTCAAGTTTGCCTTTAAGAGTCATTTTTAAAATCGGAACTTATGGTGTGAAGAAGTCAGACAAGCGATAAAGTATCTACCTTGTACATAATTTTACACAATTAAAACTGATTTGCCAAGAATTCAGAATATCCTAATATTTTTTCACGCTTCTCTGTTAGTTATATAAAATGTGTGTCACTCGGAAGATGTGAACCTCACTAAACAGCCGCTGTGCATGAATGCATGAATGGGGTCTAAAGGATTCTGAATTGTGTGAATTTGAACATATTCAAACAACTAAAATCATATCCAACTTACTATGTTATTAGTTAATAAGTGATTTATTTTTGTTTTTTACGCCGTGTTGCGTTAACTCCTTTATCACGTGATTACACATCTTCCCTGACGATAGACACTGTAAAGCTATCTGAAACGTTGGCTAAAGAAGGAGGTAGCGCAACGAAAAATAAATATAAAAAATATTTTAAATTACATAATTTCAGCGGTCGAGACACGCCCCATTTATGCTATTGACAAAGAAATTGCAATGATGATATATGTATAACTCAAGCCTGAAGTAAAAGCACTGATCAGATCAACATATACAGATTGCAGGTTTTTGTAAAATTAACGAAAAGCTTATCCTTGTGAGTGTGTTTTTTTTTAATTAGGTACTAAAATTTTCCATCTGCGTCTATGATGACTATGATAGATCGGCTGTTCAACATATAACAATAACCATTAGCAACGTTAAATTAACTCTGTCCTTGCCTCTAATGCCCGACTTACATAAAATCATTACTCAGTACGCTAAGTGCGTGTTTTAGGAGATCAGGCCAAGATTAGAGACGTTAGAGGTCCATTTATACTTTCTAAGCGTTTTACGTTGAGAGATGTGCCCAATACCTTATCTTTTATTAATGCCCAATGGAAGCTGTAAACACGGCCTTGCAATTAGAAATATTAGTCTATCAGCATGACTTAATAAATGTCTTAAGTTTGGTGGAGTAAAATACGAAAATACGTTCATTTTATGGGTTAGAGCAGTGATTCCTAACAATTTTTATATTTCCTCAACATAAAAATCTCTTTAAAATTTGTTCTTAAATCTGAAGGAGTAAAATCTATTTCCGAACGGTCCACTCTGACTTTTTAACTCCTCTCAACTGTCCGGAGGCAGGGGTCAATGGGATCCGCAATAAATTGGAGTGTATGATGAGGCTGAAGGGGGTAAAATTGGAAGGAGATGGGGAAGAGCGATGTTCTCCAAACAAGGCGGAAGCCATTTCAAACAAATGTTCAATTCTGAATGATGGTCTTTTACAAAGGCGATACAGGTTTCTACCACTAAACTAAAGTAGATTAAAAAAATGTTAATATTTATTAACGCTTTCGGGGCTTTTACATTACATATGAATAGTAAGAAATATACAGTATTTATTGTACATAACTGAAATGCCTCAGTAACAATAGTTTATATTTGTTTATACATAAATTGAAGATGTCCACTGACTTTGTATAATTGTTTCCCTCCATTAGTATTCTGGACAAAGAGGAATACTAATACAAATGGTAATTAGTCCTAGAATTTCTGCACTGAAATAAATCCTGACTTCTATTATAATGCAGTGGAATTCGGAAGCTTATCAATTCAAGCAATACCGGACTATCAACTAAATCATTTGGAATTTTATATAGAAAACCAAGTCATAAAATCCTAAAAAATTCCAGTAAGATAGCTTTCAATTCACGGCTAATATATTGCCACGTATACCAAACTTTCCTAATTTCCAAGTGAGAATTTAATGACAAACTGTATAAAAGGCTTTACTAAAATCAGTATAGACAGAGTATACTTGTTTTTTTCTTTAAAAGCATTTGTTATAAAATTTTCATGAATAATTAAGTTGGAAAGAGTACTTCTACCTGGCAAAAATCCAAACTGGTATTACGGGCTAAAGGAGGAGGTAGCACAACACGGCATAACACCCCAAAAACAAATAACAGAAATGCTTTTGGCCGTGAAAATCTTAAAACATATCTGGTATTACAGGTTTTATTTGTGTAAAAAGTTTGTTAAGTATTAGGCTTTAAAAGAGTTTCGGTATGGTGGATTGAATGCATATTTGTCAAGTATATTCTTGCAGATGTTTTGAAAATTATAAATTAAAATAATACCAGTCCAGTAACCTAATATATATTTAAATGCAAAAGAAAAACGACAAAGATATTGTTTGTAATTTAAATGACAGCTTCCAAGATGAAATATTTAGAAAACGAAACGCTGACAGAATTAAAACCAGTAAAGTTCCACCCTCTCTTTTCTGCGTTGAGCTCGGATTAAAATTTAAGGAATCCCGGGTTCCTTAGAGGTGTAATTATAAAAACGAGGGATTAAAGAGAACAAGGCTAATTAAGGTGTCGCCCCCGGCTTTCTTAGTGGGAGGTTCGTCTTCCTTGTAAAAATGGTCAGCGAAAATGAAAATACACGTTTTCCAGCTAAGTTTATTATAACAAAGTTCAAACGATGAAAAAAGACTATCCACGTACCAGAATTCTCAGTCTAGAGACACATCAAGACAATTAGTTGAGTCGCCATCCAAGCAAATCCAATGAACTAACCAGAAAGGATAAACTTTGAAAAATAAGTTAAGGAATACTACAAGGTCGAGAGCTGGTCCCTGTTGTGAGGTGCATTATATATTAACATCATTTGATACGAAATCCCATTAGTCTCAAAAGACACGTCGAGGTTATTTATTTGATTCCCTAACCAACCAAATTCGACTAATTAAACAAAAAAAGATAGAATTGTAAAAAGGTTCAGGTATACCACAGGGTGTGGAGTACACGTTGTGTTGTGCATTGAAATAAAATAATTTGATCCAAAGTGCCGTTGAGAGGACGAGTTTAAAAAGCTGCATTGCGTTAATAATGTTTTTTTAAAACAGATAATTTTTGTACGCGTAATTAAGGTACATAATTATATTATCGGGAATACCACAAGGATGATGGTTGGGTCCTATTTGTGCGGCGGTCTGTAAAGGAAGCTGGGAGATATAATTCTCTGTATTTATTAATTCCTTATCTTCTGCCCCATTTGAAGAATCGCCCCCCGACTTCGAGAGTCGACTACAAAGTACAAAGGAGGCTCTGAAACAGGTCTGAGATGAACATTGTACCTGTCTGCCTTCTGGGAGGGGAAAAGATTAAATATTTGTACCGCGGAAGTTTCTTTGCCGAAGTAACTTAAATATTCCCCGACGGTTTCGTTTTAATGGACCAAAACATATAAGTTAAATTTAGCAGAAAGATCGCGCGTTTTCGCATTGTGATAAGAGACAACCTCGCTCCTAAGCGTTTCGGTGATGTCACCGGAATATAAAAATAAAAGAAAAGTTTCGTGCGCTACGGCAAAAGTAACGAAATAAAATGGTTTCAATAATTTTTTCTGCTCTTTTAAAATTTCTACGAAGCGGCGAACCTCTAAAAATGGGTTTGGAACAGCTGTAAACGGAAATTAAAATAATTTAAAAATATTATATAGATACCTTACAAACTCAGTTTTCAATTCAACAAGCAATATGGCGTCTTGTAGTATTTTTCAAATGCGGAATGATTGATTGACGGCCGGCGTGGTCTAGGAGCAAGGCTTTTGACTAGCAATCCGAAGGTCGCGGGATCGAATCCCGGCGTGGGCAAATAAATGTTAATTTGATTATTTTTTTTATTTCACAATTAATTAATTAAACATAATATGAAGCATATTTGCGACACGTTCCAGAGTGGAAGATACTCTCAGTATTGCCCTGGTGTAAGTAAGACCACAATTCAGAATTGAAACTTGGCTTGAAATGGCTTCAGCCATGTTTGGTGACCAGATCTGAATAGCCAGGTACTTTACCACCTTCCTCTTCCCCATATCCTCCCCCCCCCACCCCCCACTATCTTCAGCCTCACAGCATACCTTAATTGGGGATGCCATAATCCCAATGGCTCCAGAAGGGAGCAGTCGGGTATTTATCTTATTTGTATAAACATTACAATATTATTCTTTGTATAAACATTATGACATGTATTTGGTTAGCAGGAAAAAATGGGGTTTACCCATAAGCTACACCTTTTGTATTTTTTATTTGTACAATAAATATTTTTTGATTTGATTTGTGCGGTAGTCATGTAAAAAAACAAAAAAATCATATATTCACTCCCTGTACTGCGCTATCGGAGAAACCCAATAAATTTTAACTAACTAACTAATCATCACGCCGTTTCCCCGCAGGGGTAGGCAGAGAGGACGGACCGCCAAACAACTCGGTCTTGGCACACACTCTTTGCCTCACTCACATTCATACATCGTCTCATACATTCTCTTCTATTATTCTGACTTTTGACATGACCCGACTCAAGTATCTGATTCACTTGATCGTGCCACGTCTTCCTCGGGCGTCCCTGACTTCTTCTACCATTCACATTCGCGTCGTATATTCTTCTTACACTAATTCCTTCGTTCATTCGCTCTACATGCCCAAACCACCTGAGAGTCCCTTTCTTAATCTTACTCATTATGCTTACATCAACCTTACATTCTTTGCGGATATCCACATTTCTCACACGATCATACATTGTTTTTTTAAATTTTAATAAAATTAAATCAAACTTCATTATTGTTAGTTTCCATATAAATAACTTTATTGTGTCGAAAAATCACCGTCTTTAACGTTATTGCAACCGACTAACAAACTAAATTAAACGTTCTAGTCTTGGAATTAAAATTAAGTTTTTGGTTATTTAGTTTGATGAACATCAATCAACAATAGTTTAAAGACTTCTGTAGTTACAGGGTTCAGGCAATTGACAACTACAACTATAATTTGTTCAAAAGATTAATGGAAGATCTTTGTTCAGAAGTTGTGGACAGCAGAGAATGTAATTGATTCAGAGATGATTGACATTAAGGAATAAATCTAAACGGAGAGCGGAGTGTTAAGGCAAGATTTAATTGACCACTTAACAGCTGTATCTGGTCCCAAGGGGTGAGTGCTATTGAACATTGGTTACAGAGCTGAGAGATTATAATATTCAGTCTTGGGGCAATGAATAAGGCATTTAACGTAATTTTAGAAATTGGTTATCTTATACTAAAAAGCGGAAAATCTGGCTTTATGAAATTTCAAAAGCTTTTCCGACTTAAGCATTCGATTGATTCGCAAATTCTAAAGAAGCTAAATATAAAACTCTCTTAATTTTCTGTATTTTTATTTATTTATGAAAATAAATCACAATATTTCCATCAGCCTGAAGACAGTGGTAATACGCAATAATTGTGGAATGTTGTGATGTTTGTAGGAATTGGGTGTAGGAACTCTATTTTTTCCCATTGTTTCAAACAACGTTTCGATTCTGAATGATGGTCTTGCACCAGGACGATACTGATAGAATTTACTACTTCGAGTGAGAATTTCTAGGTCAACCCAACTATTTCATGCTCGCAACGGATTTTACATACCGAGCTACGGAGATTTGAAACGTCTACTTAACTCAAAGAATCAAATTTAAAAAAATATATTCCAGTATTCATTATAAAAATTATTATCAATCATCGATGTTCAACTGCATTATACGATCAAAATTAGAATACGCTTCTGCTGTTTGGGCCCCATACCAGCAAAAATACATAGATTTATTGGAACAAATCGAAAAAAAATTCTAAGGAATCTTTATATGGGATACATACATATGCATGGTGAATACCAGCGATTTATGCATCAACTGGATTTGTTACCTGAAACGCGCTACGAAAGTCTCCAATCTAGAAGGAATGGGACCCTAACAGTAACAGCTTTTAAATTATAAACTATTACATTGACAGCCCATACTTCTTAGATTGTTCGTACCGAACAACTACTGCCAGGGTCGTCACCACGACTTGCTCTGTATCCCACACGGCAGAACAGACGTTCTGGCTCAGCACAGCATGACAAGAGGCATGGTGTTACTAAAGGATATCTCTAGGTCCCTTGACATTTTCAACATTCTCATTTCTCATTCAAATTTTAGGCGAGAACTCTAAAATATGTATTATTGTATTATTTTTTCGTTTAAAGTTATGTATATCTTATGTGTATTGTAATCATCATCATCACTCTTGGCTCTACAACCCCTGGTGGGTCTTGGCCTCCTCAAGAGTCTTCCTCCACTCATCACGGTTTTGTGCCAGCTCTCTCCAGTTTACAATCTCCAAGTTGGATATATCTTTGAGGACGTTGTCGCTTCATCTTAAACTTGGGTCTTCCCAGGCTCCTTCGCCCTGTCGGTCTTGAGTTCAGCAGGGACTTTGGTGCTTGATGCTCGGTCATTCTCTCTACATGACCCAGCCACCAAAGTCTTCCCAGTTTTATAAATTTTAGATCTTTAAACAGAGTATATAACTCATAGTTATAACGTTGCGCCAAAATCCATTTTCTGAAACAGGTCCGAAGATACGCCTCAAAATTTTCCTTTCAAAAACATCCAGTGCTCGCTGATTCCTCTTAGTTAGTACCCAAGGCTCGGCTGCGTATGTGAGTACTGGTCGAATAAGTGTTTTGTACACTAATATCTTGGTGTTTCTGGACAGCATTGTATGTGTATTGTAGTAGGATTATATTAATCTGTAATGCACAAAAAATAAATACATCGAAATGCTGACGCGTATAAAAATAATAAAAATCAGCAAATCTTCAGAGTGAACTGAGAAATATGAATGCTCTCGGCTTGAAGGACGTTTCTAGAATGTTTACAAATTAAATTTTCTTCAAAAGTGTGCACAATTATATATTATTTAATAACTAAAAATGATATATCGTTAGCGTGGAATAATTACGTCAAACAATGGAAGGAATATCATTACTGCTATATTATTAAGCAAAGAAGAAAACAGTAAAAGGCAAAATAAAATAAGCTTAAAGTTAAGTCCAAACAAAGTGATTTACAGAACATAATAATAATACTATACAGATAATACAAACATATGAAAATGAATAAAACAAATGCGTGGAGCGACTCCAGTGATATTGAATGTACAAGAGAACTTCACGAGGACAAACGACTAAAATCATGACTATTGTTGAACAAAGCCCTTGAGGTGATTTTTCACAAAATGGAGCTATACAAGTCATTCAAATATTATTATTATAAAGTTCTGTAGTTTTGAAACACTTAATGTAAAGTCCATACAGAAGCAAGAAATCGTATTAAAATAAACAAATAGCTAATAAAACAGGGAGTACCACAAGGCTGCATACTAGGGCCTTCATTATTTCAACTTTATAACGAAATAGGCTGTATTTTAGAACCCTAATGAACGCTTAATAGACATATATTACCAGGAAACGTATGCATTAAAATATGTAAACGTACGCATTAAAATATGCTCCAACAAAGTGGAAATGCGTGAATACTTAAGAAGTTGTGAACGTTATTAAATCTATTATTTTTTTATAATTTTTCGTCTTCAAAGATAACAGCAGGACAGAAAAACGATTTTATCATTTTTTTTGCAGGTAATCTTTGCATGTTGTCTGACCAACTAAACCAGCCAACAGTAGAATCATTTTAAAGAGATTATTGGCTGTGTAGTGGTGTATTGTATCGTTGAACTACTGCGGGATAAGAGAGGACTGCTGGTGGGTTTTCCAAACAATATATTTCCAACCACTATCGGAGAGCACAAATACATTCAATAGTGCGCTCTTTAAAATGATTTTCCTGTACCTGGACAAATATTTTAACATAGGCATTTGTTAAAGCAAACAGTCCTTTGCTAAATTACTGCTTGATTCAAAAATAGGGAGCGATTTTGTATTTGATACTTAGGTCCGATCAGGGATTTTGTAACGAATTAGCGTAAAATAAAATATATTTCTTAATACGCACTAACGAGAAAATAAGGCCGAAATATTAAATATTAAACAATATCATCTGTTCGCTAACTAACAAACTATCAAATTTCTCGATGCCGGAATTTCAAATTCGATATTCTTATTGTTACATCACACAAATACCGGAATCATATTACACAAAAAATATAGAATTATCAACAGTGCTAATAATGTCGCCAAAATTGATACATGGTGTTTATGGTAAAATTGAAAACCAGCCTTTTGTATACTTTATCAATGGTTCCATTCGCAGTAAAACGGAACGACAAACAATAGAGAGGGGTATAATGGACTTTATAAAGGGGGTTGGGGTATTTTTCCACGAAACGAGATCACACGAGCGGGGGATGGGAAGAAATTATAGTTTGACAGTTAGAACACATTAAAACGTCGGAAAGTCGGGTTCATGAGAACTAATTCGTTTAGAAACAGGAACATGATGTTATTAAGTATCATAATGGTTTGAAATTAACGAACGAAGTACAAAATTATTGTCAAATTAAATCAAAACGTCAAACTGAATTTTGGAAAGTCATTATATTAAGTGTCATAATTTATAATTAATGTTATTTGAATTAGTTTAGTCACGTTTTAATATTTAATACGTATCTCTCTAAACAAGGAGAAACGCACTAATGAAGGTGTCTGGGAAAACGGTTTGAGGTTTAATATCAACTAAAATTTAATATAATTTAGTATTTAATAACATGATCATTGTTCACAAACCTTAGTTCAAAAGGCAAACTGCTGGTTGTTTTGGTCGAGTAGTCCCAACTATTAGCAGAGCCAGTTGGACCATGGCATCCCTAATACGTTGTGAGGCTGAAAGGAACGGGAAGGACCTGGCTAGGAAAGTATTCATATTATTAAGGTCAGAAGACATGGCTTTAACATTTTTAAGCTACGTTTCGATTCGTACACCTGTCTTTCACCAGAGCGATACTTTCTGAGAGATATATACTAGAGATGCCACGAATATTCGGCTACTATTCGGTATTCGGACGAATATTGCGAACTATTCGGCCGAATAGCAAATCATGAAAAAAAACACATAATAAATAACAAATTAGTCACAATTTTTTTTTATTTTAACAAAAAATCAGAACATTTAACACTTAAAACCTATCAGTGGTAAGTTTTGTCGAAAACAATTTTTTTTTTAAATTTGTTGATAGCAAACGATTGCTCTTTTCCTCATAAATTATACCTCCTTCCGAAAACAGCCGCTCACTATACCCGTGTACTTCTACCGGGAGATGATAAATAAATGTTAGCCAATTCTGCTGGGCTTGATACTGTTTTGAGTTTGCTGATCACCACTTACTTGTAAGGGTCTGCTGTTCGATCTAGGCGAAAAGTTTTCATGTAAAAATCAATTTCATTTACGAAATGTAATTGATTTTTATTAATTCATGAAAACGATGTTTAATTCATGAGTTCAATGCATTTGGATTCATGAAAAAGATTTTTAACTCATGAGTTCATTTTAATTCAAGAAAACGATTTTGTTATTTTAAATTTATGAAAACTGTTTGCGAAATGTACTAAGTGTCACCGAATATTCGGCCGAGAGCCTAGCCGAATATTCGGTATTCGGCAAAATCACTATTCGTGGCATCTCTAATATAACTTACATTATTCAATCAATGAGAACCTGAATAAAGATAGAACCCTCAACAGCTGAATTTCAAATTATATATTATAACAAAATCGAGAAACCATACTTCATTTTTAATCTTCCACAGTAGTTAATTTTGTTCAATGCCGTATTTTATGTTTTTCTTCGTTTAAAATCCCATTTTACACAATTTTTCATAGTAAATTAACACTTTATACTAATAATTATTTTTTTGTAATAAAGAAAGAAACTTTGACGGGTTACGAATAACCTGACAATGATTTAAAAATGTCCTACTACCATCACAGAAAGATGAAAATTTTACTCGTGTCGTTATGAGGACTTAGCCAATTGAACTCACGACGCCTGAGTGGGACCCAGATTCGATTCTGACTCAGCCACTGACCGGTCATTTTAAAAATTAAATTTTTAAATTCATGGACACATTTAAAAAACTATTCAAATACAAACACACAGCCTATATGCCTTTGTGTGATGTATTTTTTAACACTTTTTTAATATTACCGTGTATTTCATAGCTGCTTCTACATGTATCAATTTTTTTTTTAAATATATAAATATACTTATAAATTCTTTATAATTGAAGTTCACGGTGTGGTTTCATTTTAATTTAATGAAAATAAATAACTTGACGAAGAACCATTGGTTTTGTTTGAAACATGTTATTTATTTTGATTAAGTCGTGGTGTTTAGATAAAACTAAAAAGTTAAATAGCTAAATAATTAAATAGTTAAACTGTCAAAAGAAGCGAAGTTGAACAGTCCATAATAGAGTGCAAGTATCTACCCTGATGTATGGCAGTGAGGCATGGAACCGGCAGAGGACGATGAAAGTAGACTGTTGAAATGAGATGATGGGGAGTATGTGTGATAAAACCATGTATGATCGTGTGAGAAATGTGGAGATCTGCAAATAATGCAAGGCTGATGCAAGCGTAAAAAGATTAAGAAAGGGACCCTCAGATGGGCATGAAGAGCAAATGAACGAAGAAAGGAGTGTAAGAAGAATATGTGAAGCAAATGTGAATGGTAGTAGTCAGCGACGCCCGAGGAAAACATGGCACGAACAAGTCAATCAGATACTTGAGTCAGAATAATAGAAGAGTATGGATGAGTCGGTGTATGAATGTGAATGAGTTGTTTGTCCGTACTCTCTGCCTAACGGCGTGATGGTCAGTTAGTGGTTACAAATTTATTTGTTTTTATTAAATAATAACTAATTATTACCCAAGACACTTGATTGCATTTTCTTCAATAACATCCATTTCCATAGAATAAAATACTCGTTAAAATTCGTTCGCAACATCCAATATTTCTCGACACCACCCTTCACCGTTCAAAAAGACGTCTCAAATTTTTAATAAAGATTCCGCTGCGTATTTCCGAGCAGCAGCATCTCGTCAAGGACAAGGACAACAGAATATAAAAGTGCACTATACGACAAGATCCGAAGAAGCAGTAATGAATACCTTGAAGCGCTCTAATTAAAATCTTCGTACAATGCTCGCTGCTCAGCGTACAGTTAGAACTCGGGTGGAAGTGTGGAAGAGGTGTCGGTTGAGAGGGGAGAGGTTAGAATAGAAGCAATGAGATGAGCTAATTAGAACAGTGGGATAATGAGATAATTATGCATACTAAGTAGGCCACTCTACGGCCTTCAGTTCCTTACAACTATTGCGGCTGTAATTCTAGATGAAGTAGAACAGTGAATGCGTGTGGCTTAAGTTCCCTTCGTATCATACATAATATAATAAAAATGAAAAAGTTCTGTAAAATTCTATTTAAAACCACTTTATTACAATTTTTATTTATTTATTATTATTTTTATTTTTTAGAAACTATACATTTATTTTTATTACATTTTTATGTCAAACATGTTAGGTTTATATATATATAAAATAGAAAATATATTCGTAGTCCTCCTCACTAGGAGATCCTGTGCTGAGGGGGACTATGCTTTGGATAAGTTTTCAGCGACTTCTATGGTTTAATTTCATTGTTCGGATAAGGTTTTTCAGAAACTTCTATGACGATGTTTTAAATATACTAGTAAGTTCATTTTCTGATAGTTCCTTCAGCCAACATTTAATGTCCTTAATGTAGCTATTTTTTGTTTTAATTAGTTTGATACTAAGTGGGAGTTTGTTACATAACTTTACTGCTAAAAATTCAGAACTGCTTTGTCCAAATAAAGAGTTGCACTTTGGTATATTAAGCATGTCTGTTTGTTTGGCTCTGGTTTTATGAGCATGTGAGGTGTCTGCCTCAGAATCATTTTTGTGGTGATGTACTAGAATGTTTTTGGCATAGATTTTCTGTATGCTCGGAACAGCAAACTGTTTAAAAATTTCTGTTGTTGACGTCCTTATGGGGACCTTTAGTATGGTCTTTATGATGCAATTCCGAATTACCTTAAGTTGTTTTATGTGATTAGATGTTACTGAGCCTCATCCTATTACTCCATATTCCAATCGAGAGTGGCATAAAGCATAATATACTCTCTTTAAATCCCTCATTGACAAGATGTTTCGTAATTTCTTGAAGAAGTAGATGAGTTTTGTTAGCTTTTTTGAGATAAGATCAATGTGTGATTTCCACTATAGTTTTTCATCAATTTCAATCCCCAGATATTTAATACTTTTTGTTTGGGTTATAGAGGGAATATACATTAAATAAAGTGGTTTAAAAAAAAACTTTCTCATTTGTATAATGTAAGCCACCAAGTATTGAAGAGACAAGACGAACCAAGCAGACGCTAGAAGACCCAAGAAGAGACGATATGATCCCAGAAGAGACGAGAAGAAGCAAGAAGAAGGAAGACATAAAGAAAAGGAAAAAAATATTATAACGCTCAATCCATTCCTTTATACCTGCCCATCTTAAATTCCAATATTGGCTTATTAGGTTGCCATGTACACCGGTCAATTAAACCCCAACCTCCTTCTCATTCTCAGAGCACATGTTCTATGTCCTAACAAATCAGTGCCCCCTCGGTGTACCGGTTTCACCGGGACAGGAGTGCTCCTGGCTGGGGGATCGTATCGTAATCGTATGAATAATGTAAGCCACCACGTGTTTGCTTTCTTCTGTAATTTTATATCAGTCAATACAACTGAAAAAGCAAAATTGTATAAATAAAGTGGTTTTAAACAAATAACTTTTTCATTTCTATAATTTCAAGCCACGAAGTGTTTTCTTTCTTCGATAATATTATAATACTAGCAGACCCGACCACACGTTTATGTGGCTAATGAAATACAAAGCCACGCCATTACCCAACCTTTATAACCAACGTCATCTGTTAAATTAAATCCACGTCGCACGCTTGCCAGCACGCTGCTCGCTGCCCGCTTGCCAGCCCGCTCCTTTTATTTATATTTTCAACCAATTTACACAAAACCTTGACAAATTATATACATAAAAACCTTCCTCGTGAATCACTATAACTATTGGTAAAAACCGCATGAAAATCCGTTGCGCAGTTTAAAAGATCTAAGCGCACAGACAGCGGGAGCGACTTCACTTTATACTATGTAAAGATTAAGATGATTTGTATAAACTCTTCAAACTTAACTTCCATATTATGTGCATAATACCTATACATATACCTATATCTATTTTATTTAATCTATTTTTGGACATTTTCAAAAATGTTCTTAATTTTATTTATTTGTATTGGGTTTTACAGATAAAAAGAATACATAGACAAATTTACAAAAATGGAATACAAAATATCTATATAAAAATACAAAATTTGTTAAAAGCTCCCTCAAATGACAAATAACACAAAGAGAGGCAAGATACACGAGTGATACATGATATGTATAATTAGCTCAACATATTTTTTAGTAATAGCAGAACATTTTGTGTGTGGTCTTTCGCAGAGATACAGTGGCAAGCGATTAGTCATCCTTTTTCCTTCTTTACTATTTTCTTTCCTACGCACACTCTCACCCAATTCCAGCAAGCACCATTTCATCTCGTTACGTTTTTATTATTTACAATCCATTACAAGTACATCTGAAGCAATAATTCGTAAGCAGTTTTTGTATGCAATAGCCCCACTGGTTTATGGGTTTACACAAAATAATATCTAATAGAATTCAAGAGCGGCGTTCTTATCATTAATTTACGTTATAGCCAACATATTTTCAAAAAAGTACAGTAACTAAAACCGGTTTATTTTTAAGTTAAAGTTTATAATTGTTGATACAACACTAAAGTAAGTATAAATAAACTATTTATTGTTTTTGTGTTTAATTCGTAGAACTCCATTTTAATTTTTAGAAATTTAATTATACATACATCGGACAAACAGGTAGGGCATTCTCAACTAGATTCAAAGAACATATAAGATGTTATAAAAATAAAAACACCTCTTCAAAATTCGCCGAACATCTCTTCGTGAATAATCACGTTCCACTTAAAAATAACCAGCCAAAACCATTACATATAGAACGAAAGGGTCTTAGATTAAATTTGCTTGAACAATTAGAAATCAATAAACGAACGAATGACCCCAACATAACGCTTATTAATAAAGTAAGGAAAATTATTTATTCCCCACTACTTAGTATGTTTACCAAACCTAAAAAATATAATGCACTTAAATGAGTCATAGCAATAACGTCATTCTAAATCAATTAAGAAAACCCTTACAATTAGTGCAAGGCAAACCAAAGGGAAATACTCCGAATCCCACATTAGCACTCTCTCAATTAGTGTCTCTACAAATTCGTTTAACCGGTAATAAATCAACTTAGACACCTTCAAAAATTGACATTTAAATTTTTATAAATAAGTCATCCGTACGTGGCTTCACCAGTTTGAAAATGACCTTACAAGTCGAAACAGCTGTAACTAAAACACTAACCAAAAAACTTGCAGAACTCGATAATAACATTATCAAATTTAATTTCAATTGAATTTCTAAAAAATAAATAAACTACTTCCATGAGAAAATAAGCGACAATACAAAAGAATCCCAGTGTCTATTTTTGAACAAATTATATTTCAGAATGGTTACAATGCTTTTAGAGCAAATCATAAAACAACGTGTAACGTGTAACAGAACAGGAATTCGGATGAACTTAAATTATAATAAAGGTATCTAATTTTTTTAAATCTCCAAATCCATTCTGAGGGCGTGTCGTAAATAAAACATTTTCCACAAAATATAATTATTATTTCGATTCGATTCGTCCTACACGAAAGATCGTATCATCTCCCCGGCGTCGCGCGAATGTGGTTCCTGCTGCCAGGGTAATTAAGGCACATTGTTGCGTGAAAACAGGAATTAGACATACGATACGGCGTGCACTTACGACGCCCATAGTGGCCATTGTGTTACATAGAAGCGAAGATCCCATAATCAGACACGAATAATCATAATACTAGGTCCCCACCGGAGCAAAAACCACAAAAAACCTTCAAATTACAAAAGAACACGAGCAAAAAAAAACAAAAACGCTACATTATGCCGGCAAAGTACCAGGATGTTATGATAATACCCTTTTGATTAAGTGCTTAAAAGCTCGTGAAGTAAAACAGACCATCTGGAACCCGTAGTTCGAGTAGTCATTACGTCCAGAAATAACAAGAACACAGAGGAAGCACTAACAAAATAAAAGGTAAAATCCTCAAAACGGATCTTTTAAACATTTGGTTTGATGTTTTGTATTAAATATTACTTTGTCTCTTTTTATAAGAGGATACGAAGCAGTTGGGAGGTTTGGGAGGAATTCTTGCAGCCGGTCGGCGGGCAGTCATTACGCGGAGCCGGTTTTTAATCCTCCCGGTACAAAATACAAAACGAGCAGACATTTTGTATTACAATATGCCTCTTGATGGATTCCGAGTAATCGAGGCAATGATGAAGCGTTGTCTCATAACATGCAACTAAGGTATAACTAAAAAGAAGCAAGGTATTTTTAGCTTCGATCAGCCAAAAACCACCGTTATTTAAAAGCTTAAACTAAGATAAAAAGCTTCAAGATGTATGGATTTAGCTGCATCGTTCGAGTTACTGCAGGACTTCGGGAGAGCTTTTAAATCAAAATCTTTCAATTAACAATCTTTACATAGTATAAAATGAAGTCGCTGCCGCTGTCTGTGTACTTAGATATTTTAAACTACGCAACGGATTTTCATGCGGTTTTCACCAATACATAGAATGATTCATGAGGAAGGTTTTTAGGTATATAATTAATCAAGGTTTTGTGTAAATTGGTTGAAATATAAATAAAGGGAGCTGGCAAGCGGGCGGTGTGGATTTGATCAGATGGCGTTGGTTATAAAGGTTGGGTAAAGCGTGGCGTTGTGTTTCGTTAGCCACAGCAATGTGTGGCCGTCTCATCCACCTGCTTCAAGTATCGATATTAACGAAATATTTTTTTATTTTTTAGATTATATATAGATATGATAGCTGATTTAGAACACCCCTCAGCCCACCTGAATAACGTTGTGCATAAAAACGTTATTCAGGTACGTTCCTGGTTAAACATAATTGTGTGGGTAGGGGAGCCCTTTACAATTAAAAGGTTATACATACATTTTCCGAAAGATAAGGGACATGATGAAGAAAACCGTCAGTTTTTGTTGTATAAAATTTTTTTGAATAATTCATCAGATTTTGAAGTTATCTTTCAAGCTCTGTGTAAGTTCTATTCAAGTTCTGTTATTATATCATTATAGGCCATTGCTTCATAAAACTGAAATAATCACAGAACATGAATAGAACTTTTAAATAAACTTCAAAATTTGATTCATTCAAATATTTTGAAATAACCTGTCCTGAGAAAGTTTGTCACGAAGTTTGTTGGTTTGTTTATCTTCAAAATTAGAAAATGCTTTAATTTTAAACTCGTGTTTAGGTCATACGGTTGATTTAGAAAGTTTTTGAAGCATCAAGAACTTCATAGCAATTTAATCAAAAAATTTACAGAACAAATCGTAATTGCAATACTTGCATTATCTCTCACTACGTGCGTTAAAAAATAACAGTAATTTGTTACGTGAACGATAAATATTATCAGAAGAAACTCTCGACACCTAGGAGGAATAATTCTCATGGTATCTGACCACCAAAATCAGACACCTATTAGTTTCTTCATCCAGTTATTATTATTGCTGTTTATTACACTGTCTTCGGTGGATCGGAACGGACGCCGCATTTCTGACACCAATACCTGAGAAAACAAACACAAAAGGCAAATAAAAAACCATTGGACCGAAGCAAGAGTTGGTAGGTACTACGATGCTTCTGATTTTCCCTGGCTACTATTTGTTAAGATTCCTTTTTACGCCTTCAAAGTACCAAGTTTACGTGTTCAGTAACAGTTTTTGTTGGTGTCTTACAATATCGAGGCGGTTTGGTGTGAAATGACTTCCTTTCGAACAACACGAAACTAAGTTTCAAATTCATAAAATAATACCAAAACACTAAAATGGACTGAATTCTGGAATGACTGGCAAAACAGTAGCGATTGCAAAATATCCAGTCTAGAAAGGGGATTTGATGTGTTGAATTTGACAATTACGTGTCGAATCGACTCGCATGTTTGCGAGAACGCTTTGAGAATAGTGTTATGCGATTGGCAAAGGAGTTTACTTTGATAACTTCAGGAAACTATGTACGTAATATGAATCGCTTCATAACGATTGGATGGTTCTTAAATAAATTTATATCCGTTCTCTAGTTGTTCTGCTATTGGAGAAAAGTGTTATGAGATTTACACATTAGTTTACTCTGATAACTTTTGGACACCATTGCGAATGGTCTTATTATGAATAGGTAACTCGCATTATAACTCTCACAGTCATGTATAGTAAACATAAACTAGCAGTTAAAAACCAACTCCGCAGGTTTTTGCTGTTTTTAGGCCCCGCGGGCGGCTTTTACTTCGGTTTCGCCCAGTTTGAGTGTAGGTAACCATTTTATAAATCCGATTAGAACTGGTCCCAAAAAGTGCCAGTTCCTCGGATCCACTGCGATCCAGTGAAAGCTAGTCACCGAGTTAAAGTAACCGTGACAGGCAATGACGCCCTATGTAATCTCTCCATATCCGGAAAGATAATTAAAGGGAAGAAACGTCCACACGCGAGCTGCTGACGGAAGTAGCGACATCTTGTGTCGAATTCTTGAATTAGAAACCGAATTATAACAGTAGCTTTTTGTGTGAAATTCCACGTACACAGATGTTAATTGTGGCGCGGCGCGTATGGCGTGGGATCAGACATGCACTGGTAGCTGAGTTCTGAAATTTAGCCATGCAGACGCAAGCCTATTAATACTGTTCGATGTCTATGAAAAGGATGACTCTGTTTTCTACAATTTCAGAATATCTTGACAAGAGTTTACGGGACACGTTGCAAATGATTTGACAACCATCACGCCGTTTTACCGCAGGGGTGGGCAAGAATTAAAGATTTCTTTAAAAATTGATAATTTGTTAACTAGTCAACTTTCTTTCTATTAAAACCAAACTGTACCACAATTATACAGTATAATTAGCAGGTTCTCAATAAAGATTATGCAAAATAAAGATCGGTATTTGCGGGCAAATGGTACAAACTAGATAAATTATATCCTTAACTGCCTCCAAAATAATATCTCCAGACTCTGCTAGGCTTTGCGTCCGAGGCATGTCACCCCTGAAAACTACCCCGTCTCACCACCCACCCCTGCCAACTCAACCCCTAGCAAACCGCTCATTACTTCCGGAGACGGCCGTCCCTAATGTTATTATTACTGCCCATTGTTTATAACGTAATATCTTGATAAACAACGGTTAAAATTAACGGAACTTCTGTTAAGATACAACAAGAACATTTTAAGATTATACACTCACTAATAAAGAGAGAGATATTATTTTTATGTGATAACGCGCAGTCCCAAATGCCTGAAGGCAGTGTGAGAATAACACGATTAAAGTGGGGAATATTTGAAGGTTGGAGAAAGACGGGAGGGAAATAGATAGTGTCATACTATTCAAACGTGGTTACCGAACATAGATAAAGCTATTCGAGCAATATTGTAAATCCAAAATCTATTTCATAAGAAAGATCGCATAAGCCACCGTGAAACGAGTGCAAATATAACATGTATTCATTGTTTTTTGTGTATAATTCGATTTAATTTATATATTTTTTAATTTAATTCAAATTTAATAATGTTATTATTAAATTATGCAAGTATTTTAGATTTTTATTATTGTGACACAAAATAGAGAATCAATTTATTATAGTCATAATTATTTTCTCAAATTTCTGTTTAAACAGTAATAAATCATTTTATTTTAATTTAAAATAAAACAATAACTTTGTAAACACCATTTTTATTTAATATACTTTACGCTGACTGGGTTTCGCTACAACCGTAGCTTCTTCAGGGCTGTATAAAATACTCTGCTCTGTACATCACAAAGTATCTGCTTCATATGAACCACCATTTTATTTTAATTTAAAAATTGAAATTAGGCTGGGGTTAATGAAATCATACAAACAAGTCGTCTCAAAGTGGTCTACCAACAATATGAAAATAGCCTTGCAAGCCAAAACAGCCATCAGAATAAAAAAAAACTAAAATACCCGCAGAACAATAATAAATAATAACATTATTAAATTTGATTTATAACATTTTTGGCAAACATTTCACATTTAGGTAAATTTATCTCATCGTCTTTCCCATATCATTTTACATGCAACCTCTAACTTCATAGGCCCCAGAGCGGTAAATTAATAACTAAATATATACATACAGACAATTTTTGTCAATTTATTACAGATAATTTCTTACAGACAATTTTTGATCAAAAATTGCATAAATCCCAGGGGGTTGCGGGATTTCAAATCCGATTAGTAAGGAAAAGTTGGTTCACTTCGTGCAGAGAGTCACTTCCACCAATTTGATCTTCAGTGGTTTCAATAGTGTTGATGCATATTTTATTGAAATTCGACTAGTACAGTCCTGAACGATGCATTCTGTACTGGATTCGGACAGTTCATTGCATTCACTTGAATCTGACAAGTCGCTTCATGAATTCATAATTTCTGCCTATCATTGTCTCTGTATCGTCATCATTCGTGATGCATCGTTTCGGCAATACATTCATTGTTGATATTTTCCTTAAATTCTCAGAACTGCATTACAATTGAATGCACTGAGCACTGACCTCACTTTTACAACAGCTATCAAATAACACAAAGCTAAAAGAATTCACTAAACGTTTGACTGTCAAAATGCATAGTTTCATTGGATAAAAAGTAATGATACGACTTTTAGCGGTGCAATCACCAAAATTTTAAGTAATTAATTGAATTAATCGGGCCTCGGACATATATATATATGTAGAACAATTTTCTCGGTTTACCCGCGTAACGTAGTCCTTAAAAGGACTTTTTAACTCCTGACGTTTCGTACAGATCACACTGTCCATCTTCAGAGGCCGTATGTCTTGAGTTTTTGTCTCAAACTGATAGCTTTCGCATGTCTGTTCGGTCCAAAAGCTAAAACTTAAGTTTCCTCTTCCTCATCTCCTTCCCCTGGGGATGCCATAGTCTCACTGGCTCCAGACGGGAGCAGCTGAAACTCTTGTGAGGTATTTATATTTAAAAAAAAATTATGTCTAACTATGAAAGTAAGGTAGGCACAAGATTTCTATGAGACCTATATGAGTTGTTCCGAAAAGCGAACCATTTAGCCTAATACTACAACACACTTCCTATTACTTCACCTTTATGACAAAAATCTCGTGCGAAACCAGATATTATATACATTAAAAATCTGTCTTTCCGACATTGATCGAATTGTACTTCCGCGCTTATACAAGGTAGGTACCTATAATACTTCCTAATCGTGGATCACGACGCTGCGTGTCGCTTTGGTCTGGGAAAATAAATTGACCTCAATTTCAGTGCAATCTCGATGACATTTTTGAAGTTGAGAATTTCACCGTTAACGGATCATTCGGTATTTAATTAATTAAATCAAATCAAAAGTTAAGCCAGAATTAAATTCGCTAATCCATTTAAAACGCTTTTACAAAATTGGATGAAATACTTCAATTATAGTGACGGCATTAAAAACCGCAGATATTTTTTAAAACTAATCTGTTTATCGTAAAAAGTCAAAACTTTGTCTTGAGATAAGTAGGTATATTATAACTTTACGTGAAAGATTAACACTGAGAAATTTTGTGCCAAAAAATATGAATTTCATGAATGAAAGATACTCTTAGTATCGCCCTGGTATGATACCTCCGTTCAGAATTGAAACATTGCTTGAAATGGTTTTTACCTGTATTTGGTGACCAGATATGGGTATATATTCCACTAACCGTCGCACTTTTACTAGGCTAATTTATTGGAAATTGTACTACATTTCAACTTAATTACAACAAGATACAACTAATTACGTTTGGATTGATGGTAAAAGATGCATTAAAATTCCATTTTTATTAAGTCAAAGTTCAAAATTTCCCGTATAAAACGATATAATTAGTCGCAATTTTAATTTATTTTTGTAATGGTTGCCATTTGCGTGAGTTTCATTTGAATCTAAATACGCATGCATTACCAGTTACTAAGAACATAATAACCTATTTTATGAATGAAAATAATTGTTTCTTGGAGTAATTGTTAAAATGGTGACCGGACATTAATGAAAAGTGATGAAAAAAAATATAAAAAAATGGTTAAAAAGGTTTAGGTTTAGGGCAATTTTTCAATGTACATTTTTGTCATAGTTATAAATTACTTTTCAAAGAGGTGTTGAGTTGAGTTGATTCTGAGTTGTCATGGAACCGTTAAAATAAGGTGATTTACATAATCTGTGCATAAAAGTGCGGCGGTTAGTGTAATAATTACCCCGATCTGATTAGCTAGGTATTTCCCCACCTTTCTCTTCCTAATCTCCTTCCCCTCCCCACTACCTTCCGCCTCACAACATGCCCCTTTGGGAATGCTATAGTCTCGCTGGATCCAGACGGTTGGGAGCAGATAGGACTCTTATGCGACGTTCACAATAAAATTTTCCTAAATGGCCTGCAAATGTAAGACAGTAATTTCATGACGCCAGAACTCCCCATTTGATGGTTTTTGGTGAGAGAGTAATAGTGTGCTTTGTAACAGTGAAGATACACTTAGTTAATTACAAGAGAGTGACGGTAGATATCATGTAAATGTGGTAGAGGGATTAGTAAGCGAACGAAAGGAAATTCAACGGGTTTTGCCGTGAACACATATAAAATAGGACTACAGGTTGGATTTATTTGATTGTAAATTAGTTTAATTATTTCACTATTAATATTTACGACTTTCTGAAACTCTAGGGCTGCTCAACAATTTAGTAAAACCCCTATTCCATTGTTATAATGTAGGCCCAGGTAAAACCCGCTTAAATTTCCCTTTTTTCTACCTGCGTGAAACAAAATTCGAGTTTCTCATAACGATCCATACTAGTTTTAAAGGCAGGTATCGCCCAAGTTTTAAAACTAATTTATATAAATCTTTATTCTAATTAAACAATTGAAAAGTGTTGAACAAATAAATGGTGAAAGATATGGCGAAAGATCGCGAGTTGAAAACGGTCGTTTCGGCTTAGAAACACCTGGCAGGAGAATAGCAAAAATTTCATGATCCCAGAGCTCACCGATCGCGAGAGAAACAGATTTTCTGCTTTCTAGGTAACTAACTAACTAGCCATCACGCCGTATTTCCGAAAGGGTAGGCAGAGAGGACGGACCGCCAAACTCCTTGACCCGTTCACATTCATACATCGTCTCATACACGCTCTTCTATTATTCTGACTCTTGACATGATTCACTTGGTTGTGCCATGTCTTCCTCGGGTGTCCCCGACTTCTTTCGCCATTCATCTGCCAAACCATCTGAGCGTCCCTTTTTTAATCTCACTCAAGTAAGATAAGTCAAATTTGAAATTTGAAATAGTGTTTACTTATCTACAAATCAAAAGCTCATAGGAATCGATCAGCAACATAATTTTCCGTTAAAGATATTATATCGTCTTCTGCTGAAAATTGTACAGATTTCAAAAGAGGTGGGAAAACTTTGAGCTTACTTTAGGCACACGGACACGCCCGCAAAACACTTGTAACTATTTATCTAAGCTGTGATGAAAATAATATCAGTTTAAAGAAAGGAGTGTTTTTATAAAAAAAAATTAATTAATCTATTTTATCATGGGAGAGACTGTGTAGAGGGTATTTTTGGGGAAATGAAGGGTAAGGAAGTTCTGTATAGAAGTATAAGGGGTTGGTAAGTATCTGGGGGTCAGTGTGTCCAGGATTGACGGATGTATGAATCCATTCCTCCAACTGTCATGCAAAGCGATAGGCCGAGAGTCTGACTAGAGGTCAAAATGACTACCTCAACCAGTCTGCCATGCAGTAGGTGGGCAAACGCATCCGCCGTCAGACCTAGACTACCCGGGCACCACTGCTAACAAAATAGGGCAAATGTGGTCAAGAAGCGATCATGGATGTATGTATGACGCGAATGTGATTGATAAAAGTCGGGGACGCCCAAGAAAGACATGAATCAATCAAGTGAATCAAAAACTTAGTCGGGTCTCGTCAAAGAGTAAAAATAATGAACGCGTGAGACTATGTATGAATGCGAATGAAGAAAGAAGTTGAGAGCAACTCTCCTCTTTGCTTAAGGGCCCGCAACCCGAATTTCTACCGATTTCTTACATATCTCACTTAAACACGTTAAGTATAGTCCGTTATAGGTCTCCCCAAGTGGTTCGCTACGTTTGGTGATTTAGCAGGGGTGCCCGGGTTCATGGAGTGAGGTTTGTCTAGGTTTTGGAGGCGAATGACCAGGATAAACTGAACCCCAGATTCCGACCCACCCTTTAAACCCTTTTCCTTCCCAGAACTCTCCTCCCCTTCCTTTCCCTAAAAAAAAACCTTCTTCACAGCATCCCCGAAGATGACATAGGGCCTGAGGGAAATTATTTTCCTCAGGGCCTCCTGTGTGGAGCTCATGTAAAAAAAAAAGTTTTAAAGCTATTAAAAAAATATATGTTATTCTTAAAGATAATTGAAGACATTGATTTTAAATTAGACTTTACCCGTGCCGAAACGCAAATTATATAAAATTCCCTCGATAGAAAAAAATCGCAAAGTATGCTCCAAAAATTATTATAAATACGTTTGTTTCAGTTATTTAACAAGTTATATGTATGAAAAAATTCACAGTGTTTTTTAATTGCTGTTTAAGACAATGCCCGCGAGATTTTTGCTCTATTTTAAACGAGTCGTGTTTTATTAAACATTTTCGCATCGATTTTGTCGCTGTAAATGTTAGCGCTCTCCTCTAACATTCGTATCTCTCCATCTTCTTTTTTTCGAGCCCGGTTGCGGAGCCTTAACGCTACGGAAACGGCGCGGGATGATGGTTATTTATTTTGCTAAAATAATGTCGGTTCAAAACGTTTATGTTCATCTGGTGAAATCACAGTACAGGGGGGTATAACTCCGAACTTTTTCGTGTCGATCACGTGGTGTGTGACGTATGATTTATGACCATATCATTTTATTGGTCCAAATTTCCATAGAAAAACTGTTTAGAACTGAGTAGTATTTCTAGTAGGTAGTAGGATTCTATGGTATTATATGTCAAAATAGCACATTGTCCCGAACAACATCGAAGTAAATATTTTGGAAAAATGCTTCCTAAATTTCGTTGCAGTGTTGAAGGCTGTGAGGATAGTGTTTCAGTTCGACACAGAGTACCAAGTTGCAAAACTAATGAGAGTCGTTATCGGGAATGGGCGTGGAGAATCGGCAGATCAGACTTCATTGCTTACCCGATTTTGGGAAGTTGTGGGTATGTATGTGGTTCCCATTTCGCTAAGAAATGCAAAAATTCCAATGGCACGTTAAAAAAAGACGCTTTGCCGACCCTTAATCTTCCTGGAATCGGAAAACATCGGGGTTTACCCAAAGAAAAGGTAAACGTACGTAGGAGACTACATGTTCTACCTAGAGTGTTGTCCAGCACGAATCGTGCTGTCCAAGACCACAACTACAGTTTAAAATGTATAAAAGGTGGAGAGATAGATGTTGATTCACCGAGTCTTTATTATTATAAAGATATTCAATACATTTATTATTTCTTCAAACACAGTAATTCCATTATTATTAAGATATTTAAAATGACAGGCGTATCCGAGACGCGCGATCGTTCTTCCTTTATTTTCTCTTTTATACTCTGCACTGGTAGGATATAGTTCATTGGATGAGGCTGGGTAATATAATGAATTTATTTATTTCAGAACCAAACGTGTTCCCCCCTGGGCCGAGCACCGAGTCTTTTGCTGCCAAAAAAGTATTGGAAGATTATGGAGGTATACATCTTTATTTATATTTCATTAGGAAATAATATTCTATGTTTTGTTTGCGAACTTTGGTTAATGTGATGAATATATTTATTTCAGAACCAAACGTGCTCCCCCCTGAACCGAGCACCATGTCTCTTGCTGCCAAAAAAGTAGTGGAAGATTATGGAGGTATACATCTGTATTTATATTTCATTAAAGGAAATAATATTCTATGTTTTGTTTGCTAACTTTGGTTAATGTGATGAATATATTTATTTCAGAACCAAACGTGTTCCCCCCTGAACCGAGCACCATGCCTCTTGCTGCCAAAAAAGTAGTGGAAGATTATGGAGGTATACATCTGTATTTATATTTCATTAGGAAATAATATTCTATGTTTTGTTTGCGAACTTTGGTTAATGTAATGAATATATTTATTTCAGAACCAAACGTGTTCCCCCCTGAACCGAGCACCATGCCTCTAGCTGTCAAAAAAGTAGTGGAAGATTATGGAGGTATACATCTGTATTTATATTTCATTAAAGGAAATAATATTCTATGTTTTGTTTGCGAACTTTGGTTAATGTGATGAATATATTTATTTCAGAACTAAACATGTTCCCCCCTGGACCCAGCAGCAATTCAGCTTCACGTAAAAATAAAGGTTCTCGAAGTAAGCATATTTATAGCTTTTTATTTGATCAGCGTTGTTCGGTACCTTTGGTTTTGAATAATGTAATCATTGGCCTGAAATATTGTGTTTTCTAGATATTCAGAGTCGCTCAATCTCTTCTTTTACTGGGCCAATCGCTACGCTATCTCCAAGAAAGAAGAAAATGCGGTTGGAGATGATGGTGATAAGGCGACAACTTAGATATGCACAAAAGAAAAATAGTACACTCAAGAAACGCCTCGCTATTGAAACGCGCTTTAGGAAGGGTACCTGCTTGGAAGATGCTCTTTCAATTCTAAATCCGGTGCTCCGTAAATTCGTTCTCTCGCAAGCAAAAATTAGCCCGCGTTTAAAAAAAGGTCGAAGATACACACGCGCGGATAAGTCTTTGGCACTTGCTGTCTATAAGGAAGGGCCAAAATGTTATCGATTACTCTCAAAAATGTTTGCTTTACCATCACCTCTAACTTTAAAAAAAGAATTGTCCTTAATATCTCTTAAACCGGGAATTAACCAACATTTATTTAACTTTTTGAAAAAGAAAGCAGATTCTATGGATGACATAAACAAATTCTGCATTTTAATGTTTGATGAGATGAGTATTTTTCCACACATAAATTTCAACGTACATAGTGGAATCATTGAAGGGTTAGAGGATAAAGGTGATGCAAGAAGAAAAAAATTTGCTGATCATGCTCTAGTTTTAATGATTAAAGGCCTGACCGTTCCTTATAAGCAGCCAGTTTTTTTTTTCGTTTTCAGAAAGTGGAACTAATTATTTTGACTTGAAAGAAATTCTTCTAACTGTTTTAGGCAAATTGTTCGATTGTGGTTTCAAGCCCGTTGCAACTGTGTATGACCAAGGCACCGTTAACAGTAGGGTGGTGAAAGCCTTGCTTGAAGACACTCGAACAAGTTGCCTAAGGGATAAAACAGAATATAGGGGTGGACCTACTTTCAGAAGCACAACGTAATCTAGAATTGGAATACATGTCGCTGTCAAACGTTACCTGTCATTCTGTTACAATTTAAAATCTTCTATCATCAGTTTGTCAGTGCGTGAGAACTTTATTTACTGTTTTAATATGCCAAGGAAAAGACGAGCTGACATAGATCGTCGAAGTCAATCAAATGGGCGACGAGCTACGAGTACCTCACGTGAAAACCGCACTGATGATCTCTTCGCGATGAACTCAAAGACGGTGGTGGTTACAAAGGTTGGATTTTACAAAGTGTTTTATTAGCCACAGCAACGCGTGGCCGGGTCAGCTAGTAAATAAATAAATAAAATACTTAAACATGTAATTATGAATGTTTCTGTTATAAACAGAGAAATGTCGTAATTCAATTCTATTGTAGGAAAGCACAATCATATTTTAGTTCTATATTCTTGTATTTCCTGTTTTTGAAGTGAAAACTTATTTAGCACCGTTGTGATTTGAAACTCAATAAAATGAAAAATAGCGACACTGAAAAGAGACGAACACATAATACTATAAGATTTAGCCTGTGAGAGAATGAGATAGAATGAAAACTTACCGCATTGGCCGCTTTGATTATGAGCTCACTTTTCATGGCTCCTGTTGATTGAGATAGTTTATCGTTATGTGTGCCACCCACCTGTGCCAAAACAGAACGGTTATTGTTAATTTTGTTCTCTTGGCATTGATTTGTGTATACTGTATATTCTTTGTTTCTTATTATTTTATCAATATTTTGTAAGGACTCGTAAGGAACACTATAGAATTACTTTTAAGTTCATTATATTTAAGCGCACTTGAAGTGAAATAACACAATACTGCGCTATACAAATATTATGTTATTATTATTTGTGCGGTGCTTCGTAGCCTCCCCACTCTTGTCTACTCTAGTTTTCTGAAGGTTTCACTTGTACCGTGTGTGAATTGCACACTCTGTTATTACATTATCTTCAGACCTCTGCAGCCATACTCTGTCGACCCATCCCCTTCACAGATAGACTCATACATCCATCACTCTTGAACATATTGACTCCCAGATTCCTAACTACCGCTCTGTACATTTTTCCTACCCAAACTTCCTCCTTTTCCTTCCCCTAAAAAGACTCCACACTGCATCCCTAATGATGACAGGCCCTGAGAGATTTTTTCCTCAAGGCCTCCCGTGTGGGCTAATAAAAAAAATCTATCCTAAATTCCTTTTTTATTATTGTTCATATTTTTATATTAAAGATTAAAAACCTTCCCTTTCCAGGTGAATTACTAAGATATTGTAATCAGTTCTCTCTAAATGAGGTTGCGCATGATTGTATTTCCGTTTTTTTGTATTTGTATTTTATTTTAATAAAGTGGTACATGCAATTATGAGTTTTTCATTTTATTTTTAAAATAATTTTTAGGCTGATAAGTTGGGTAGGGATTTATATTGTTTATGGAAGTTTTTTTTTTTTTACTTTTCTATATTCTTGTCGATGGTATGTGACGTCAGAGTAATAAAATTTTCATTTTGACAGTTAAAATAGTGTTGAAATGGTATATTTATGTGTTGAAACCAGTTGGGAACAAAAAGCCGGAAGATATCGATCTAGGTATTAGTTCATTTATGTCACAGTACCTCACTAATTCGTTGCCTGTCGAAATGTCACTGCTCGGTGCGTCGCACACAAGGTACAGTATATAAGTTTAATATATAACATTGTATAGACTGTACAGCGTACAATGAGCAACAATGATTCCCATTCCCATTGTAGGAAGTCTGTAATTATTATTCCAAAGGTAGAGGTGATACGCGTGAGCAAAAGGTGACCCTCGAGGCTACGAAAAGTGGTATTGTTGCGAAACCAATCAGCAAACAACCGAGCAACAAACCAAGCCACCTACCTATCTACCAACCGCGCCTTAGACATTTGTCAGGAATGCGAAGATCGAGAAGAATAGATTTGTTACTATTATTATTGTAGAAAATGCATGGCGAACATTGCATTATCACTTAATGAAAATATTGTAGGAATAAAGGTTTGCAAAGAACTGAACATGAGTCATATTCAAAATATAAGTTAAACATCGGATTATAATATGAGAATGTTTATCTTTCTTTATCTGCAATCTTCCCTATTGCCTTCCATTGATGTAATTGGTGTAAATCTAAGTGACCAGCTAAGTAGCAAGTCAAATTAGCCTCTCAGTATCTACGCGTTCTATACAAGGCCCGCAAATCTATATAAATAAAAATTAACCGCCGAAATGTATGTACGCGCATAACTTCCGAGCGACTACACCAAGTTGGATAATTATTTTTTCTGTGTTATAAAACTACTGTTGAGCTCTGGCATTATGAAATTTGTATAACAAAATTAATTTAAGTGGCACGCGAGCTGTTTGAAAACTGAATGTATGGAATGCGGGAGGGGGGAGGGTAACTCGGGTAGGGGGTTCTCGGGAGGAGGGGAGGGGAACCGAGGGGGAGTGGAGTGGATAGAGGGAAGGTGGAGGAGGCGGAGTGGGAACGCGAGAGGGTATGGGGACGCGGAAGAAGAAGGGGATGCGAATGGGAAAGGACACGCACGGAGATAAAATTTCTTTATTTATTGGCATAGCAACGCATTCCGGGAACCAGCTAGTACTTTAATAAAAACAAAACTGCTAATCCTGTACAAATCGCAAGTGCGCCCCACTGCTGAATTTGGCCGAAGCCCCGAAATACCTGAAAAAACCATGACTCTGTGAAGAAACGGGCGGTGCGTTTGGTAGATTCCCCTATTTTGATAAGGAGATTGCAATCTTTAGAGCACAGGCGTCCTGTGAATTACAATGGAAGACGCTCTGAGGAATTAGCGTCATTGATCCATTCTTCACCGGTGCATAGACTGCATAGTAGGGAAAGACGCCAAATGCGCGCCCAACATATTAACACGGTTGAAATTAGTCACATGAGAAAAGGTCGCTTCTACGACTCGTTCTTGATTAGCTCGGATGTGAAACTATTTGCCAGCCTCTGTATTTCCTCCCTCCTATAACATGTTCACTCCTTCCTCTCCTCAAAAATACCCTTAACACGGAATCTTCAAAGATGGAACATCGGAAATAACATGAGAAATAACATGAGAATGTTTGTCTTTCTTTATCTGCATGACTGAAAATCTTGCGATATGGTGGACACAATAGACACAATCAATGAAAAAATAATAAAAGATTTTTACCTCCATCTTCCGGTATGTTGAGCAGCTTCTTGGCTCCAGGGCTGGGTCCTCTGCTGTTGGCGTAAGCCCTCTGCAAGGTCTCGCTGATGGGCTTCCCGAACGAGGAACAAGGGCTGGCGCAGACCAGCGCAAGCAGCAGCCACGAGGTCACTCGGAGATGCCCGGACACCGTCTTCGAAGACAGGCGGGACTTGTTCACGCGACGCGGAGAACTCGGAAAACTGCCTCTTTCGCAGCACTCAGACTGAATTTCTTTAAAATAGCTAAGCCACACTTCTGAGCAGCTCGAAAGCAACGGCAAAGATGGGAGAGGCATATAAGATCTGGCAACATTTGCAAGCAGGCCTAAGTGCAGAATGATATTGAAAATCATTGTAACAAGTGCGTTTTTCAAACTTGTTTCTACACTCCCTCGACTGTCGTCGTATTTGAAATCGTTGCCATCAGAAGACATTATGTCTTTCACTGATGCAGTCATTCTAATGCTGTTGATTTCTCCGTTGTATTTCGGAGGACTGTAGCTACCACCCTCTTTATTGGGCAGTGTTTTGGTTGATCCTCGTAAGGAATCCAGGATTCTTTGATCCTGTTCGTCTGCTCTTCTCTTTCTGCTGCAGGAGGGCTTTCTATTTGCGTCTCCGGAAGCCAGACGCCCGCTGGCATCTGCTTCGTTCATCGACATTGCGGTAACGTGTTCAAAACACCATAGTTAGAGCCGTGATGGATCAAGGATCAACACGGCAGTTCACCACTTCCTAACAGATGTTAAACAATCAAAAACTAAAATCATATGCAACGCTCTATCTAAAACTGTTTATTGATGGAGCAAACAAACGCGCGACTGTCTGTTTGCACCGACACGGTTTATTTACCGAACCACAACAGTCCATTGAAATCTTTTCGTGCTTCAATGTCAAAGTACTACGCTCAAAATAACTGTCGTTTTGGGCTGAATCCGGGGTTTATTTCACCAATGGCTTTTTACTAGAAAAAGACCGCAGCCAAACGTCTAGTTATCTCACACGGTAAATTAAATGAATTAAAAAAACCTCGAATAGTTTAAGTTACGGTATTGATTAAGTACAATTAATAGGAATATTTAAATTACGTGACGGATTAGGTTAATTGTTTGAGGTTAGGTTAGCGCGAAAACTAAAAAAAGGCGGTAATAAGAAACGTTAAATAACAAATGACAGGGAATTTAATTTAAAGTGCATGAACGTTCTCTGGTGTTAATCCGTCGGAAGTTTACGTTTACCGGAATCCGTCTGCAGGGACAGATTATCTGAAACAAAGATACATAAAGCAGATTAGATATGAAATACAAATATTGACAGCAAACTAAAACAGATTAAACATAATAAGAGATACATTTAAATATGCAGGTTGTCAAATAACCTCTCCAAAGGAAGATGGTAGGAGAGATTATTTGAGATCAAAATGACCGAATACGTAGTGGTTAAATTCTTTATGCGTTCTATGTTATAGGTACAAATTTTAAACATTTTTTTAAATACCTACGCATAATGCCACTCAAAAAACATGAAAAATACAGAATGTAATTTAACCCCTTAGGCCTCGCTTTAAACTTTAAATACAAACAAATGGAATATTTCTTAACGTATACGAAAGATAATAATTAATTATGAAAGGTGATGAAATGCGTTTTAAAATTTGATAATTCTAAATAAGCATAATAACGAAAAAAAATAAAAACACATATTTTATTACGCAAATGTAATATAGACGTTATTGTCACCTCACTTTTTTGTCGTTCCATGCAAAAATAATTCATAAAAAAAAACCAAAGTTTTTATATTTTTTGCTTTTAATGAGTTTCAACCTGAAACTTTGGTTTCATAAATGTGTACATTTTACTTCTTTTGTGGTTAATTTATGGATTTGAATATAGAGCGTGGTGTTGTCTCTTTTTTCTTACACCATTAAGATTGTAATTCTCACTTGGATAGTAAGCGAGACACAACGATTTCTATGAGACCTATATGATATGTTTCGAAAAGCAAACAAATTAGCCTTACGGGTTAAGAAACAATTATATCAGCCTGAAGATGGCCTTAACACCCTGAAACCGGTTATGGACTATTTTAATTATGTTATTATAATGGAAATTCATCACGAATGGTCAGTTTTAAAAATAGAAAATTAAAATCTTTAATATTTTATGAATTATTAGTTATTACAAACAAATAGATTCTGAAAGGAAAGCTAACGTGCATGTATTTTATTCATAAGATAAGTGTATATCTGATCGCTTTTACAGGCAATAAAGCTCACCCAAATGTTCACTCCTTCCCTTGATCCGAGGTTTCCTTCATTCCTAAATAGGCTCTAAGGCTCTAGTCTAGAGCTTAATCTCGTCTTATCTTAACGGACGGATAGCAAATCTTAAGGATAAAGACATTTGAAGGTGGATATGGAGAACTAGTGTCATTGATCCCTTCGGCGCCAGAAAACACGACAAGCGCGTGTCCAACATTTGTATACGACTGATACCCGACACCCGCATGAAAACGGGTCGTTTTATTCTCAACAGTCCGGCTGAGGAATAATTTACCGACTTCTGTGTTTAGATTTAGGCTCCGTAGAGCGTTCGAAAAGAAGAAGATGACTTGAAATGGAGATATGTAACAATGAATGATACAGGGAGCGCGCTAAGTTAAAATATTTAATAAATCTTGACTTTTATGTAAATATCGCACAAGAGTCCCGAATGCCCTCTTCTGGAACCAGTGAGAATATGGTGTCTCCAAATGGGGTACGTTGTGAGGCTGAAGACAGTAGAGATGGGAAAGTGCCTTGCTAATCAGTTCTGACCACCAAGCACGGCTAAAGCCATTTCAAGCAACGTTTCAATTCTGAAAGGAAGTTTTACACCAGGGCGATACTGAAAGTATCTTCCTCTCTGGAATGTGTCGCAAATACAGGCACTTTATATTGTTTTTAATTAATTACGACATAATTCAAATTTATTTGCGCACAACGGGATTTAAACTCGCGACATTCGGATTGCTAGTTGATAATTATCCCTCGACCACGGAGGCCGTCATAAATTAGAACAAAAATCTGTCTCAAGTAGCATTTAAAGAAACATAGTGAATTTATTCATACCTATAAGGGAACGTACCCATACTACGTGATCCGTTCAGGGGGAGGGGGTCTTCAAAATACCACGCTTGGTCACAATGAGCAGCGGGGGGCTTAGGTTTGTAGTCATCGGGGGAGGGGTTAAAAGTTGCAAAAAGTGGGTCACGTAGTATGGGTACGTTCGCTAACATGTTAAATTATTTTTTATTGAGGGAATTCGTAATTACTTTTTCAACTCGCCCAATGTATAGACATAATCTTTAAAATAACGCATAAGGAATGCGTGGTCTTAAGTCTCAGGTTCGCCAAATCACAGTAATCCTTTTAGTAACCAAATACCCTTCCTCCACAAGGATGACTTAGGCACTGATGGGAAACCTCGCAGAGTTCTGTTTGAATTTCTATTTTTGCCGGTAAATAAATCAACTCAACCTCAATCCCCTGGTGTACCTACCAATTGAACCGGGATTGGAGTACTCCTTACCTATTAAAAAACAGTGATAAAATCGTATAGTGCAGTACAAAAAACACATTTGCGCAGTTTTACAAAGAGCTATATGAATTCACCGGCAATTCAATATTCCATTAAACCTACAATAGAATTAAATTATCCTTTCTGAATGGTCAAACGAACAAAATAAAACTTCAAACACCAATATCAACCGATCCCATTAATTTTACGTTTAAAATCAAATTTTCCGCTCGTCCACAGACAGGTCAACAATCGAAAATAATTACTGGGAATGACATTAGGGGAGGACAAACTGCAAACCGCCCGTGGCCGGTGAGATTTAATTAAAAAAAATAAATAAACACATTTTATAAACAATGTCGCTAATGAAACGACAAACAAAAAACCCAATAGCATGCCAAATGGTCAATAGAGAACGCAGTGAATTTGATTGCTCAATAAACATCTATATTATTAAGTGACGATTTTATCAATGCAAATTCGTTTTAACAATGTATTGAAAGCTTTTAAATTTTAGAATTTATCCTTTTGTATTGGAATGTATGCACAGTACTGTGCGAATTAATGTGAACACGTGATAATTAGCACAATTACACTTGTTCTTGGAGTTGTACGTAGCATATTGTAATAGCGGCCATTTTGTGTTTGTGTTCTATCATTCAGTGAGTTACGAGACACATCAAGCTACAGATGCGTTAAATTTTGTAATTTTTTAGAATTACAGTGTTTTTGCAGAGGTAAACTTAACTAAAGCTTTTTTTTTCTTATTTTTAAAGATGGATATTTCTCTTTGAAAACTCACAAAGATTGTTAATATTTCAAAGACAAAACATTACATACGTTGAATAGCCAGGTAACTTTCCGGATCCTAATCCAATTGAAAATCGGTGGGCTATAGTTAAAGCAAGAGAAGCACAACAAAAACAAAGCTGATGGAGGCAGTAATTTAGAGACACGCAAATATCAGAAAATCGTAAAAAAAAATGTTAATTCTATGCCAAACCGTGTACAAGAAGTTATAAAAGTTAATGTACGACACACTTCGTATTAAAAAAAAAATAATTGTAATAGTTTATGTATTTTTTTCTTCAATAAAGAATATATATTATTTTTACTAATTCTACACTTGTGTTCACATTAATTCGCACAGTACTGTATATTATGAAATTTTGAATTTTGTAAAATAACTTTTTAAAAAATATAGAAAGATAAAGATTCCCGGTTTACGAATAACCTGGCTATATTTGAAAATCTCCTACTATCACCACTGTAAGCAGAAAATGTTGCTGATGTTGTGATGGAGGATTTAACCAGCCGAGGAATGGAAGTTATGACGCCTGATGGGACCCAAACACGATGTCAACTAAACCACTGATCGGTCTTTTTACTAACTAGATTTACTAACGGTGTTCAGTCGAAGGGTAAATTTCTGATCGTCTCTCTAATTTAATTCACAAATCCTACAATAGAGACCTCCAGTCCAATTTTTTTTAATGAATAATGAATGACCTTCTGACTTAAATAACTGCATTTTTATTTTTATTTTTAGAGTTAGTTTTAATAGTTAAAATAATTGTCAAAGTTTTAATTTTTCAAGATCCCCCTAAGACCACCGTATGTACGGTGAATCGTGTGACGTCATCACTTCTGAAAAATTACTATAGGATTGGGCAATCAGCTGATCAAGTGCCGCCATTTTGAATAGCGTCATTCGAAGCATTCTCCCTAGAAGTAGCATTACTATTTTTTTGTGCAGTAGTTTTTCAATATTTTAAATAATAGAGATAAACTAATAGAGATACCTCTATTTTTGACACTGAATTATTTAGGCTTAAATATTGTTTCAATAAACACAACAACTAAATCTCTATAAACAGTATGAAATAACGAATAACATGAAATGTTGTTAATACTGATGGCTTATGTCATACCTACATCATCAAAGATTTCAATACAATGACTGGTGACGCGTGACGTCAGCACTTACCATTCAGTAATACCAACTTTACAGTGTGTTTTGACGAGAGGTTTAAAAATGCACTTTTTAATATTTTTTTAATATTTTGAAATAAAAGTTATATATTCAGAATCAGCGTTTATTGGTATATATGTACATATTTTTTTAAAGCCATAATATTTTTCACTGGAGTTCCTTATTATAATAACCTGTGATTTTGCATCCTAGAAGACCTAGACATCCACAATATATTTATCAACTATTTGCCTACACCGTTTCTGTGAGAATGGTTTTGTTGGTACTCCTGCCTTTTAAATATGCAAGAGCGAGATGGCAGAAACAGTGTATAAAATGTGATGGATGTTCCAGCTCGCTCTCCTTAATCACAGTCAGCTCCGATAGTTAGCACGTGGCTTACAACGCAGACTTTATATTGTGCAAATAAATGTTCATCTCGTTCACGCGCGTTTTTTTAAGATCTGCAAGATCTCTCATATTACGCCTACACCTAAAGTCTAAATAACAGTTTCTTAAGATACTATGGACACATTGCTCGCCAAACTGAGGTTACAACTTGGAGATACTCATAGTCACTGGAAAAGTGGAAGGCATAAAAAACAGAGGAAAGTCACCAGCGCTGGAGTGATCAAGAATAACTGACGTCTGGTACATCCGTGTCCGCAGCTCTCCAAGCAACGCAGGACCGGGAAGAGTGGATAAGCCCTGTCTAACATGGAAATTGGAGTATGGGCCACCATCCTCAGCAATAAGAAACCGATTAGAGAAGAACTGATTTTTCCCGTGTATTTATTAATTTCTTTAGTGTGACAGCAATTTATTAGACCTTTATTATCACTACGCCATTAATCAAAAAGTTTTAAGATAGTTAAATAATGAATCAGATAAAAAAAAATATGGGCACATTCCTAATCGTTTGCATAATAGTCCCAAATAAACGGATTAGTGCTATCTTGATATAATAGCGACATGGTTGTTTGGAAAATGTTTCGGAATGACTAAAGTTAAGGATAAGGACTTAATTATGTGATTTTCTGTTTTGAAATGAGATAAGTTCCCTGATGGGAGAACTCGAGTCCCAGTCCAAAATGAATAACTTTTCAAGAGAGCAAAAACAAAGTTAAACAAATGATTCGTAAAGTCAAGTTGCCAGCTAAATAGAATAATAAATATAAGGCGTACTTATTCATCTGAAAAGTTAGTTTTATAACATGTTTTCGAAATCGAATTAAAAGTTACTACAATTATTATACGTATGAGCACATCCCGTTAAGGATGGCTTAAAATTCACATAGGTATTCCTAACAACTTTTTTAATTGAATAAAACAAAGCGAGCGACAGTCTCGGTCTCACCAACGTGACTGGGCGCAATTTGAGGGCTGTCAAAGTGCCCAATTATGTCCTAATTTCTCTAATAAAAAATAAACACTGTTAATCTCAAGTAACCCCTCAGGTAAGTATGGTCCTATACTGATGATTTTAGATTTTTACGGCCAAAAGCATTTTACTATTTAGTTATGTCGTGTTGAGCTATCGTTTAGCTAACGTTTCGGACAGCGTTAGTGTCCATCATCGGGGCAGATGTGAGATGGGCACATTAGCAGGGGTGCCCGGGTTCATGGGGTGAGGTTTGTCTTGATCTTGGTGGCGGAAGCATCTGCCCACCAACAGTGTGGCAGACAGGATCGGGAGAGACTGATTGTGGGAGACATTTTGACCTCTCCAGCAGGACTCACTGGGAACACTGCCTTGCACCTCAGGGGTAGGAATAGATTCATACAGATTCATCCAGATCTCGTCCACAGTCATAATTGAGTCCAAGAATTCTTCGCCATCGACGTCGTAGCACTCAACGAATTCGCGCGCTGCTTCAACCCGTTTGTGATCTTCGGTGAGTATTTTGGGACCCACCTTGTGGTCTCCCAAATGTTCTGTCAAAATCTTGTCAATAGTGGTCTTACTGACATCAGAGATCATATCACAGAGCTCCCGAACCATCACCCGTCGATCTGCAATCATTGTTTTTTCCACTTTGGCAATTTTTTCGTCTGAAACCGATGGCAGTCTGGCACGCTTTTAAATTCTCTGCACCATTTGCACATGTTTTCACACTCGTACACTGTTTTCCGTACATTTAAAGTAGCTGAGAATGAGTTTCTACCGGGATTTCTTTCTTTGCACATAAACACTATTTATAGAGCGTAATTCACACCTGGCGGGTGCGGCGAGCGAAAGCTCCATCGCAAACGGCTGCCACGCCGAGACTAAGTGTCGCAGAGAGTGCAGCGTGGTGGGGTTTTGGCGTAGGGGAATCAGGCTACACGCCAGTATTGCCGGGTCTCGCGTAAAATTGTTACGCGATCGCAGTACCTTGGAGACCTTATTTTACGGACAGAAAAATCGTACTAATGACAATAATTACATCTCACGTAATATACGAATATACCTGACTAAATCTGTCAATACGATGTGAAATATGGGTCGGTCTATGTTGTAAATTGTGAACGGACGAGGGAGCAATATTATTTCTGATTGTGTACACGGGGACGGCCTGCGATTCGTGTGATTTATCATTTGTTTGTTTGGGGATATTTAATCATTATTGGGATATCGTTTCGCTTATCATGTCAGTGTATATTACAGGCAAGGTCGCTAAAGGTTGTTTTGCTAAAGGGAAGGCAGCATACAGAGTTTCGCATTTCATTTGTTTAGAAACACAATAATTATTATATTGATAAATACGACAGAAGAATTGGGAATATAGAGAAACGCCGATTATTCAAGACTGGATTAACCGTGGTCCTCTGTGAAGGCCGAGATGAGTTCTGCGAGATGTTCTGCTTTGCAATTATTATTACGCGTGACAGCTGTTTCGCCCTAAGATGGCATTACCAAACTGTTGTTAAACCACTTACAGACGATACATTTATAATCATTTCTAGATAGGTACTTATAATGAAAAAAAATTACTGCTTTTATTTTTATTACCTAAACATAATTAAAGTAAAATGACGGAGAAGATAACAATAATAATCTAAACGAAAATATGAACGAGAACAAGACACAGAAAAATAGAAAAAGATAATAGTCGTTACGACTCGAACCCAGAACCTCTCATCTAACCGGGACGTGCGCGTTTACCAATTCCGCCATCGCCATCTTCTGTCAAACCGTCATATTAGTCAACCCATATTTAAAATTTTAGTATTAACAATATTAACTTCAACAATTTTTTTTTTCTTTAGATGAGAGGTTCTGGGTCTGAGTCCCAGTTGCAACCATTATCCTTTTCTATTTGTGTGTGTCCTATTCTTTTTCATATTTTCATTTAGATTAGTATTATTGTTATCTTCTTCTTTAATGATATATTGTATTGATGGGAATAACCTTCAAAAGTTATAAAAAGAGATTTTTTCTTAAAAAAAATGAATATATTCATGGTTATTATTCTTTTAAAGTTTCCCCAATTATTGCATTGTATAAATTTGACTGACGTTCGTTAGTCTAGTCATTATGAGAGTTATTCCAAAATAATGACTCTTGGGTTTATTTTCAAGCATAATTAAGTATTTTAAATTGGCTTTCCTAGACCGTTTGTCACCCGGTAACCACGTTAGAATTTAAAAAAATAAAAATTATATGCGATTTTAACCATTATGTATAAAGAAACTGTATTTAAGACAAGGTCACAATCGCATGCGCCAATATCTCTCTTGGTGGCTTCAAAGATTTAATTCATGTGGCAACACTACACTGTTTGTGTTTGAATTATCTGTGACTTGCAAACGCTGTCAAAACCGAAAAGTCGGCGTTTCGGCATTTTTGTTCCTTTTTCAAATGCATATAAAGGTATTTATTTATTAGCAATCACATTTGAAATGTGTTTTTTCACGTAGGATGTCTATTCAGGTTTTTGTAGAAATAACATCATCAGTTCATTATAGTATTTACGCGGATATTTAAGCAAAAGTCGGGAAGGTAATTTTCGCGCGGTTTTTTTTAAATAGGCGTGGCTTTTGAAGGCCTTCAATGGGTTAAACATATCTAAGAGTGGCGAGCGAATTATATTTTTTATTCATTTTATTTATAACCGTGTTATATTCTTAGTGTAAGATTAATACCAACCCATTTATGTTGTGTCGTTGCACAGCATCAACACATTTGGCAGACTGCTCGGCAGTATTCACATTTCGACCTCCCTTCGTCGGGTGTTTCGTATTTTAGCATATTACGAACCTGGTGGCAGGTCGGCCCCAGATGGGTTGTGCTCCCCAACGGCTCGGGTGGCTTTTTCAAATTTGAATTTTGAAATTGAATCTCGCCGCGGCGAACACAGTAGCGTCGCTACTTAATATAGGAAAGTTACACGGGTCCGAAGTTGGAAGCCAGCGAAACAGAATGGACTAGATCGGTCTCATATGGCAAGATCAGATACCTGTGACGGAAGAAGTCGGTAGAGAACGAATAATGACGAGTTTGAACGACAATTGTTTCGAGGCGAAGAACGCGACAAATTAGTTTTATTATTTTTTTACGTATGATAAACACTAGGAAATCAGATATGTTTTAAGATTTTTACGGCCAAAAGTATTTTAGTTGTTTGTTTTTAGGGTATTATTCTAAAGAAGGAGATAGCGCAACACGGCGTAACACCCCAAAAACAAATAACAAAACTAGGAAATCACTTTCCTAGTGAGTGATTTCCTCCACAATTTGTGGAGAACTTTCTAATATACTCATACAAAGGAAGGGAGTGGAAAAGGGCGTAAGATGCTCTCGATGGCCTCCGTGGTAGAGGGGTAAGGCTCTTAAAGATCGAATCCTCGCGTCGGAGTCTTCCATCCTAGTTACTCCTTCGGGAAAAGAGTGTAATGACGAAGGACAATGGTACAATGGTAACAAACGTAAACTTGTCGACAGGAAACGACAAAAGGTATTTTACTCAACTGTTGCTGTCACTGTCACTCTTACTCACCCTAATATTGGAGCGACAGGGACAACTACACCTCAGGCTGATAAAACCTAAATAAAATCATAAAAAACAAGGTTTTGTATTCCTCATTTTTCTCCTCCAAAAGTAGACTGATTTTAAAGATTTTTTTACAAACTGAATTAGAAGAAAATACTCAGTCTGTACGGTTTGCTTTTTAAAAAAATACATCGTCTAGTTTAAAACTATCTATTTTGAAACGTCTGTTGATGGCCTTCAAACCAGGCAATTTCAACGATTTTTAGAAGGTTTTTAACTCCTATCAGAAGTAAATTATGAAATAAACGCAAAACATATCGATACCCTATTATCTATTCTACTATCTATTCCGTTTATCCGTTTCTAGTATCTATTCTATTCCGTTCCGCGGCAATGACGCCACTGCTTATCACGGTTATTTTGTACCGGTGAAAGTTAATGGAGCTGGCGGCACGGTATCACTTCGAAGTAAATAAGCACACACTTCACCACTAAAAATTACACATCTACCGGATCTGCCCTGATGATGGACACTGCAACGAAGTCCGAAACGATGGCTAAAGAAGGAGGTAGCGCAACACGGCATAACACCCCAATAACAAATAACGAAAACGATACGCTAGTGGTCGATATCTATATTAAATTTAAAAAATATATATGCAGTAGTGCCAAAATCTAGAGAGAAAATTGGGGACTATGTTTGTATGGACAAAACGAAGCCCGGTTTACTCTTAAAATTAAAAAATATATATTAAACAGTGCTATGCAATCATTTTTCTGTTAATGTAATATACATTTGAACAAAGGACAACCCACTGAAGAAAAGATAAGACTATTGCAATAAACCACATCAAACAAGGGTAGGAAGGCGGTTTTACGCTTCGGAAGGAATTATTAAGAACAGCGTCATTAAAAACGGATTAACAGAATAGGCGATAAAACACTTTAAATCAGTCAATGGGCCGTATTCATAAAAAAAAGGTTACGCTTATACTTGCAGAATAAATCGCATTCATAATATTCCGAGTAAAACCTTATACTTATAGAGTATGAGCATATCCCTCACAAAAAGTATTTGGTTATTCATAAACGTTACCTTTTACTCTAAATAAAAAGGATATCCTTCAATAATTTCGAGTGTGATCAGTAGTAGACTCAGTCATGTAGTGATCAGTTGTAGCGATGGCATATGTTGTGGAACTGAGAGAGATTAAATGCTACAAGCAGCGTTTATGAACACCTGTTCTTGATTACAAAGAATTATACCGGTTTGAAGAGGAAAATGTGCAATGGCTTGCCAACAGATTTTTGGGTATAAATAATGCTGAAACTCGAGGAGGTGCGTTATCATCCGTCCTAAAAATGCAGATATGTTTACGCTATCTCAGTGACCCTGGGTATCAGAAAGGCATTGGTCAAGAACTGGGTGTAAGTCAAGCTACAGTATCTCGTCCAACATGCCAACAACCTTTTACTTATTCTTGGAGGATATTCTTGCAAGTATAAGGTAATACGAAAAAAAAGGAAATGCTTATACTCCTACCTTTTTCTTCAACTCAAAACCTTATACTTCTACCTTATACTTACAAGGATATCCTTTAGTTTTATGAATACGGCCCAATGTCCCCATGGGTAAACGGATAAAACAGAACAGTGACAACACAGAAAATGTTAAAGTAATAAGTTAGGATGTTAGAATGTTTGCTGTCTGTTTGCAATTTTCCTTTACATTTCTTCAATGTTGGAATCTTCATTTATTGGGCACATCTAGGGAATTCTAAACCATCGGCGAATTTTGGGTCTCTTGGCGCAAAGGTGCAAAACGGAATCATGCAGATTTTTATTGGACGCGACATGATTCCGATGCGATTTGATATCCAGCGATTGCCTCCTTGGAAAAGTTATGCACAAATAATTCCGTATTGCAAAAATCGTATTTCGGAATAATTTCACACCTCTGAAAATCCCTGATATGAACGTGGCACACTGGCAAAGCAAATGTGATTTTAAAATGAAAACGCATTCGGGGAATTTTAATTTTAACGTGTTTTACTTTTTGACGAATAATACGAAAAATATTACGAATCGAAGCTGTGCGAAAAAAAAACCAAAGGTTGAATAAATTTAAATATTTATTAACATATTTATTGAAAATCATGGCTGTGGAAAATATGAGACATGTGGAATAAACTGTCAAGACGAAAATGGAGATTTAAAGTTTTCCACAGGGTTAAAGGTGTTATTTTATTTTTCATGTTCTCCAAGGGTTATACACCAAATATCGTGGTGAAGATTACAAATTAAAAAGACACGGGGCAGTTTTACTATTATTTACTATTAGGCAGTTTTATTATATAGGGGCGATTAATTTCAATAATTTATTTAAGATATCCATGCGTTTTCGTAAATCCGATAATTTTTGCTTCCATGTCCTTAAAAAGTAATATTATGTAAAAACTTCCTTCTTCTTCTGGCGCTGTGGATGATTCTGGCGAAAGTATAACATGTATAAGATGTGTAGAAGTATTTTTATATGTTAGTTGTAAATCTCTAACTTTAAGTCATGATTGTAAACATGTACGTCATTAAGTTCAGTTTAGGTTAGCGTTTATATGTCTTAGTCATAAGCCACTAGCTATAAGTCTTAGATGTAAGTCACTAGTAATAATTGTAAATCTTAGTTGTAAGCCAGTAATTTTATTATTTTATGTATTTACTTGTACAGCGCCCTTGAGGTGATTTTTCGCGAAAACGGCGCTATATAAATTAGCCAAATATTATTATTATTATTATTATGTAGCATGCGTCATAAGATAGCTGCCGAACTGTCTGTAAGTGACATTGAAAATGTCAGAATGCAGAATCGTTATGCAGTTGAGTCTCCCTGTTGATTGGCGCTCACTGATAGGCAAAAGTTCTCGCTTCTCTCCCGTGTGTATACTTGTTTGGAACATATAAGTTAACCTTATCAACATATGCGGATTGAGAAGGTACCAAAGAGTAACAAAAAAATGTTTACCTAAAAATAAAATTTACCTATGGCAGGCTCTGAATTTAGGGATTTAACATTATTATTTATTAACGGTCGGTCCTTGGACATCTATTGTTCGGAGTATTATATATTGTTAAGAGTGATTCGGCCACTAAAGAAATGGGAGTAAAACAAAACACACAACTTTATTAGAAAATATTAAGACGTCTTTTCTGTATTCTTGAAAACTAACACCCTATGACTATTTTTCACTACCTATCCGAAAGGCGGCGACGAAACTCGATAACTAATAAACTACAAACACGTGAACTGCGTTAAAAAAGCGTGCACACACTTACATTAACGGGAGATAAGTATTATTTATTTACTAATCATAATTCCCCATAAATTTTATGTGAATTTAATCGTAATCGCTAATCTATATCGTATTTTTATTTGCCCTACTTAATAAAATAATAATAATTTTATAAACGCGACCATAATAACTAATAACGCTTTTATAACAAGTGAGATACGATAACTATCAAAGTGAAATAATTTGTCGAATTCCTAGTACAATCTAGAATATATTTAAAAAAATTACCTCTAAATATTTGTTGGCATGTTAACGAGGCAATTTTACGTAGTATAAATTTTCATTCGGGAAAACTAAATGGAAAAAAAAAACTTTGCGAGAATACGACGTTATTTCCCTAAACCGTAAAAATGAAATCATTTTTTCCCGTACTTATTACAGCGAAATTCTCATTCCATTTATAATTTTATATTCATCGAATTTTTTTAGCGAGCCTTGGAAACTGGCGCAGTTTTAATTATTTATTTGTCTTAGTTATCTTTCTTAAATTATTTAATATTCGGGCACCATGGTAGAGCGAAAGAATTATTATAAAATATATTTTTACGTCGTTCTAAAGTGGAAGATGCTATCAGAATCGTCCAGGAAAAGACCAGAATTCAGAATCAAAACGTTGATCGAAATAGCTTCACCTATGTTTATTGACTAGATCTGAATAGTCATCTCAAACCATCAAGCAAACATCTTGTCCTTCTCTTACTCGCTACAGACAGGGGATGCTATCGACCGCCTAGCTCCGGATAATTGTCACGAATTGCTTCAGTAGATAGATATATACGCGTAGAAAATAAGTAGGAAAAGTTAATGCGTTTGTTTTACGTATTACTTTTTTCATAAAAAGAAAGACAAAATAATAAATATTACAAAAATAAATATAAACTCTCCTTTTGCCATTAATCTTATAATAAATGTAATACAAATAGTAAAATAAAATAAAATAGTACAATTGTGCAGTATTTTAATATTGTCTAATAAAACTGTGTTTATATGAAGTGACCTGCCAAAGTATATAACAATATGTTTTCTGTATCTATTTGTACAAATTACATAGAGCCTAGCAAGTCTTTTATCATTAGAACCACTTCTGACTTCAAAAACATAAATACCCTAAGAACTCTTTACTGCTCCTTGGTTCGCCCCCATCTTGAATATGCTTGTATTATATGGTCTCCTTTTTATGCTGTCCATATTCGTCATATTGAATCCGTTCAACATCGGTTCCTAAAGGGAATTGCTTGGAGGCTAGGATTAGAGCGAGGCAATTACTCGTATGCTGAAATTGAACAAACTCTAAACCTTTCTCCTTTAGAAGACCGTCGGATAAAATCTGATCTCATTTGTTTCTTCAAAATTATTAACTGTTTAATCGACTCGCCTACATTACTACAACTCATCACATTTAATATATCTTCTCGTAGACTCAGAAATAAAGACCTGCTTTTCCTCAATCAGCACTCGACTAACTATGGTTATAACTCACCACTGTCCAGAATGTGTAGACTGGTCAACTCACGTCAAGACCTTGATTTTTTTGGTATTAGCTTAAATGATTTCTGTCGCTCTTTAAACAAATGAAGATATGTAATATTCATCCTAATTTTTGCAAGGTCTTGACGTGACTTGACACTTATTTTTTCTTCTATTTTCACTGTTTGTCTTTGCTTTCATGTACCATCCGAATCCTTACATTGTTCATTTCTATACTTCGTGATACTTTGTTTTAAATTGGACGTAAGTCCGTAAATAAATAAATAAATAAATAAGTCATATTTGTAGAGCGCCCTTGAGACGATTTTTCACAAATAGGCGCTATACAAATTATCCAATTATTATTATTCTCGGGTTATGATTAACCAGACAATATTTGAAATGGTCCTAATAACATCATTATCATAAAGGGAAATATTGTGTGTGGAATAATAGATGACTTAACTAACAATCACACTGTTTCCAGCAGGGGTGGGTAGAGAGGACGGACCGCCAAACAACTCGGTCTTGGCACACACTCCTTGCCTTGTTTACATTCATACATCGTCTCATACATGCTCTTTTATCATTCTGATTCTTGATATGGCCCGACTCAAATGTCTGATTCACGTGATCGTGCCATGTCTTTCTTGGACGTCCTCGACTTCTTCTACCATTCACATTTGCGTCGTATGTTCTCCTTACACTCATTTCCTCGTTCATTCGCTCTACATCCCAAACCATCGGAGCGTCCATTTCTTAATCTTATAATGGATGACTTAAACCTACGATTATGAAATTGTCATCTACAAAAAAAGAACGAGTGTGCTTTAGACCACACGACTGAAGTAAAACTTCACTAACTTATAAAAGAACATATGACATTGGAGTGATATTGACATTGAAAAAAACGAGTGAAAAAAAAACCGTTTGTCGATCTGATCACCGTTCGCATCATACTCATCACACTTTTCGTAACGCATTCACCAGCTTACCCCCCAAGTTGAGCGAGCGTAAAGAAGTATTACTTCAAAAACATAACATAATTTATTGAAAACATGAAGTTTTATAACGTGTGGCACATTCTGACTTTTCGTAACAGAGACGAGACAAATTAAAAATAAGGTTCTATTTATTTGAACCATGTGTTATACGTTAAAATAACAAAGAAAAGCTTTTTGTCTACGTGCCGGCTACACGGGCGTGAATTTACCCCCGTATAATATATTCACATCTTGAGAATTACAAGACTAAATCGAGTTCTCGTGTCATTTAGTTTAAGGGTGCATACTAATAGTCTCGTTTTGCATACTGCAGGGTGTGTGTGCACAAGATGCTTTTGTGATAGGGGCTAATGTAAGCTTTGAGAAAAACTTTACTAGTGGTCCCCAAGGAAGAAGTAATTATTGTATTTATATCGATGGTGGGCACACAAGAAAAATGGAATTCTACAAATTAAATTTGAGAACAAGAGAAAGTAGACTGAATGCTGTAGAAATGAGATCTGATTCGTGTGCGTGGTAAAACCACGAACGAAGAGGAATGTGGAAATTGATTTATAATTAAATTAAAATGGAAAAAAAATAATATTGAAAACTTCTTTTTTTAAAGAAGGACAAACATTCCTGGGTACGAAAATTTCCTATTACCACCACAGTAAGCGGAAAATATTGCTGGTGTCGTGATGGCGGGCTTAGCCAGCCGATGAATCGAACACGCGACGCCCGGGTGGGACCCAAACACGATACGCACTCAGCCCATGACCGGTCAACGTCAAGAAGTACAGTAGATTGAATGCTGTAGAAATGAGATCCCCGAGGCGTGAGCGTGGTAAAACCATTTATGCTGAGAAATGTGAAGATTCGCAAAGAAGCCAAGGATGATATAAGCGTAATCAGTAGGACGAAGACGCTTAAATAGTTGGGGCATGTAGAGCGAATGAACGAAGAAAGAAGTGTAATGAAAATATAACATATTATGACACGGATGCGAATGGTAGAAGTCGGGAACCCACGAGGCACGATCAAGTGAACTACAGTCGGGCCATATCAAGAGTTATAAAGCAGAAGGGAGATAAAAGAAAAATACTTATTTTGCTTTCTTTACTTAAGTACTCACAAAAAATTTCTTAATATTATTTTCTACTAACAAAGTATCGCATTATTCTTATACGAGTATAAGTACATTTTAAGATTTTGCCCATTAATCTGAAGATTGAACTGTTTTTAATTTTTAAATACGTTTATTCTATTTTCTGTTTTCAGGCTATCGGGAAGGAGATTGTATACAGGGTGTAACAGCACGTATCCGAAGAATTTTAACTATAGATTCCTGAGCATTTTTGGAGTAAAAAAAAAGATACCATTTTGCTGTCCGATGATATTTTTTTTACTAATTAAAACAAAAGACATTTTTAATCACACGTCGCCAAAACTCCTATACGTCGCAACGGGATCACTGATCAATCCGTTAGTCAGCTTATTTAGTCATTTTCGGAATGCAAAGCTCCATCTGAACATTCTCAACCATCGGTCGTATTTTATTTCACTACGCGTCAAATTGCAAGGCGTAGATGGGTATCCAATTTCAATATCATCGACCCCATCGCACAAAAACTGCTCAATATCAAATACCACCGCATCAAAAAGGCGTGACAATTACACACATACTTTATGTATATTGCTTTAATTGAGTCACCCCTTTTTTCTCAGTGTTGTGGTTAACTTCCCCCCTATGTCAAATAAAGTCGTCGATTAGGGTAAAATACACAATGAAGGGACACGCGTCATGTCGATCAGCCATGTTTAACAATGTTAACACTTTCAGGTTTCACATTTTTTATTTTTTCAATACTAGAAATTGTTGCTACTCGGTCAAACAAAAAAAAAACAACTTTGAAATTGGCTAATAGCCGGCTCAAGAGGTGGCGCAATTGGTATGAACATTAAAAATAGATGTAAAAAAAGCTTTGTTTTTATGGGTTGCTTTTTGATTCGCTCTAGATAGGGAGGATTTGTTTTAAACTCATGTGTTTTGAAATGACGACCAGACAACCCAAAACCATGCAACTTCAACAATTTTGAAGTCATAAAATGTGATGAAAAAAAAAATTGTTAAGGCGCCGTATCCCCGCTCAAAAAGAAGAAGATGGAGAGATATGTAATTACTACGAATATTGGAGCGATAAAATATTTAAAACGATAAAATTTAAGCGAAAATGTGAAAATGTTTAATCACACACGACTCGTTTAAAATTAAGCAAAAATCTCGTGGGGGTTGTCTAAAACAGCATTCAAAGAAACTTAATTTGGGATTTTATTCACATGATTTGCGTTTCGGTGTGGGAAATACAGGGTGTTAAGGGACGTACTTGACTTACTTTAACCAGTGATTCCTGACATTATTTGGAGTAAAAAATGTAATTGAAATTTTGGTCTCCGGTGACTTTTTTTGACGACTTTTTTTTTTTTTTTTTTTAATTTTTTCTTCAAAATCAAACAAAAAAAAATCTTCCGCATGTCGTCACTGGTCACTCAGCCGGGTGTCCGACGAACCCCTTACCCCGCCTCCAACTCTTGAACAACTACGATTTTTTAATGTTTTTGTAGAAAGAAAAAAAAAAAAAAACATCAAAAATGTACTTCCCTTAACACCCTGTATATAGATATTATCTTCAAAAATAACATATATATTTTTACGAGCTTGAAAACTTCAAATGTTTAAGGGGGATATGTAAGAAATCGGTAGAAATTCGGGTAGCGGCGGCTTAAATAGGTCACGTTAAGGGCTATTTAAACTATATTTTTTTCATATCTTTTAATTACTTTTCCAAGGGGTGTTGAAATTGCATAATTCTGAGTTGTCATGGAACCTTTTGAAATATACATAAGGTACGAAAGGGTTTACCACGTATGGATGGTAGGTACTAGGTACCTACTCGTTGGCCAAAGGGATTGTTTCAGGTAGGGAATTGTGACTTGTATGGCTTGCAATTCCCCAGACATGCGGCTGGCAATCCCCACAAGTGTAGCGGTGCCCGGTTCGTATCCAGTTTCAGGCATTCTGCGGCGATCCACAGGGTGGTTGCCCGAATAACCCCCGTATAAAGGGAAGGATCAATTCGCAAATTGGATTGGCTCGCGAGTGACGTGAGAAATTTTATGCGAACCATTTATTGGATAGCCAACACCCCTGTCTTAGGTTACCCCAAGAGGTTCTTTACGTTTGATGACTTCACAGGGGTGCCCAGATTCGTGGGGTGAGGTTTGTCTAGGTCTTCTCTAGATCGAATCGGCAGACAGGTCGAGGGGGGCCTTTTGACCTCTCCAGCCGGATTCTCACGACCCATCGTCTTGCACCGCAGTGGAAGGGACAAATTTATTCACTCCTGAACACATTGACCTCTAGATTACCACTCATCCCTCATACCTTTTTCCTCCCCATAACTTCGTTTCCTTTCTTTCCCTAAAAAGACCCTCCCACACATGACACAGACCCTGGGGTGAATGTTTTCTTCAGGGGCTCCTGTGTGGAGGCTAAGCTTTCTTTGGAGATGGTCTGTGGAGGGTCTTTTGAGAGAGGAAAAAGTGAACATGGATCTTCAATAGACCGATCTTGTAGGAAGGAGGAAACACAAATTGAGGCCGGCAAATCGTCCCACAGCCGAGTTGACCTATGACAAAATCGGTGTACAAATGTTCGACCCTGGTGAAAGATAGCCTTTATGAAATGGCTTTAGCCTTGTTTGGTGACTAGATCTGAATGTCCAGGAACAACGTAACCTTCCTTTTACCCATCTCCTGCCATTCCCCAATCCCTCGCTTACAAGATACCTTTTTTTTTTTAATTTTATTTATTTACATTTAAACCCGCTAAACTACTTATGTAGTTTGTCAGCAAAAAAAAAAAATTAAAGATGGTCGTAGTCCCACTGGCTTCGGGCAGTTGGTATTCTTGTGCGGTATTCACAATATTCACCAAAAGTAAAATAGCAGATTTTATATTAGAAATCCTAGGATTCAACCGTTATGATTTGAAACTCTATGAAACGAAAAATTGCGACACTAAAAAGAGACAGATTTAGCCTGCAAGAAAATGAGATAGTATAATCGGTCTTCTGTTTGTGCTATGCTTGTGCGGTTCTTCATAGCGTCCCCACTCTTGTCTACTTAAGTTTTATGAAGTTTACCGCGTGTGAATTGCGCACTCTGTTTTTTTTATTATAGTTTTAGAATCTTAAGATTAATTTTTTAGTTTGTGGTTGTTCCCCAAGCAAATGGAGAAGTAACTTAATTCACAGCCACACCTGCATATTAAACTAATAATGGAAACAAATTGGCGGATTGCCTACAAATTGTGGCATTGTTTTCCCTTGTTCGGGTGAGCGTGAAGCGATCGCAAGCTAGATAAACGTGTTGAATTGCCCGCGCTCTACAGAAGCCAGGGTTCAAAATACACAGGGGCGTGACTAGCGAACAGACAGCCAGGGTAACCGCATCGGGACCCGGAAACAGCAACACATTTACGCCCTACACTCATTTCTGGTTGTCGGTAGTCGGTACTAACCCAACCTGAATGCAACTGTTATTAACACCCCATATAGGTGATCGTTATGCAGGGACAGTCAAGGGTCAGGAATCACAATAAAAAAATCCTCGATAGGACGTCACTTTATTTAGATAGCATTCTAACTACTCTTCACCTTGTTCTGAGATATGAGGTGTCAAAGTTTGCAAAGACGATTTCTCGTAATCTATTTACCAGATTTCTGATTTTGAGGTTGAATCTTGTGTGAAGTAGTTTAACGTACTTTAAAGGAAAACATTTAAACAGGACAGATACTTACCGATTTAGAACATAACTAAATATGCAGATAGAACTATATTAATAACTTAGAAATTGTTAAATAGATTAAGATTTTAATAAATCGTCTTTGCAATCTTTGATGCTTCAGAACATGGTGAGGCGAAGTTAGAATCCTATTAAACTAAAGAGACGAACAACAGTACCTACTAGTACTGTATTAAAATATAACTAGCCGTTGGAAACAATAGTTATATTATTTCAACGTCCAACGCTGTTGAAAATAATTAGCGCCAACAGTTGAAATATAATACCTACATGCGAATATTATTTAACGCAGTCAACGATTCAACTGCCTAATAAATAAAAAGGGTTTAGAGTTTGTACTTCGTGAACAACATTACTCGATATTTTAAATGGTCTTTTGGTTATGTACGTACCTACTGCACGTTTTTTTTTTATTTTCCCATCCAATACGGCCGATACTCAGCGCCATGGAACAAACAAATTTATCAACGACAAGCAAAAAAATAACCTATTGATAATTTTCAATGTTTTGTACCTATTGTTTTCAACGGTGTTGGAATGATTAAGGTCAAAAGGGTCAAGAGATCACACTTCGTGAACGATATTATACCCAATTACACAAGGTCTTTTGGTAATGTACATACCTACTGCACTGCTTTTTATTTTCCCGTCCAATACGGCCGATACGTAGCGCCAAGCAACAAGCGAATTTATCAGTGACAAGCAAAATATATCTTCAACAGGATAATATTTTCAACACCGAAACCAACGTCTTCCAACAGTTTCAACTTTCAACGTTATTATAGGATTATTATTACGTGTGTATCGCGTGGGGCATAGAGATAATAATAATTAATAATACATCAATGATTCGGGGAACCACCCGTTAAAAGGGATTCCTTAATACGATTTTGATATATTTTTTGTTAGTATCGTGTATTATAGTTGCGTCAACGTCGACGTTATTTTCAACAGTTGAAAATTGCCAACGATAACGACGTTGGCGTTGGATAGAATTATCGTCAACGCCCAGTACTAGTACCTACGCCTCGTAAAAATGATCAACTCTCAGATACAAACAAAATGGCGATTGAAAAAGCTTCAAGAAACTTGTAAAATAAATAAAAGCTTTAAAAACTTCATATCAAATATTGAACATACAAATATCCACAGAAATACAACACAATTTTTTGTATTTCTTCGGCATTAACTATGTAACAATTTCTAGACATTTTTGTTTTGAAAAGTTTTAATTTTCCATGTACATTTGTTACTTTAATTTTAATTTTTGCGACCGTTTTAAGTTTGCTCGTTAATGATACAGACGTATCGAAACCGGTCGCAAAAATTAAAATTAAAGTACATGGAAAATTAAAACTTTTCAAAACAAAAATACAACACAGATAAAAAATATTTTGGTTAAAGAAATGAGCTAAAGAAATGGTTTAACATTCAAATGTCATTTTTGAAAAAAGTGTCAGTTAGAACCTTGTCCACCTAAGGTGACGGGAAGTTAAACAATAGGCACCTTTAAAATAGGCCAAGATAAACACTTCAAATAGTTAGGTTAAATATTTATAACGACGGCCGGCGTAGTGCAGCGGTAAGGCGCTTGACTAGCATTCCGAAGGTCGCGGGATCGAATCCCGGAGTGGCAAATAAATTTTATTAGATTAATTTGTGTATTTCACAATTTATTCATTTAAAATAATATATAGTATATTTGCGGCACGTTCCAGAGTGGAAGATACTCTCAGTATCGCCCTGGTGTAAGACCACCATTCATGCTTGAAATGGCTTCTGCCGTGTTTGGTGACCAGATCTGAATAGCCAGGTACTTCCCCACCTTCCTCTTCCCTGTCTCCTTCCCCTCCCCATTCCCCACTACCTTCAGCCTCACGACATACCACAATTGGGGATGCCATAGTCCCACTGGCTCCAGACGGGAGCAGTTGGGACTCTTGTGCGGTATTCATGTAAAAAAAAAGGTTACTTTTGTCGTTATTGTTGAAAAGCTGGCCTATGTTGAAAAATCCCTTTGAAGAAATAAATCGACAGAAAATTTTTGTGGAAGTCTCAGCGTATTCAAAGTAATGCACTTTACTTGCAATGTGAAATATAGACTAGCGATAATTCACTAGCAGAATTTTAAACACAGTTATTACGCACAAATTTAATAATTGTAATAATTGGACACTACAAATTTGTAAGACATTAGAAATTAAAAATGCATCCTAAATGATAAATATAATTAGTTCGTGTTTGCCCTGGGGCGGTCAAATTCTCATCACGCCACTGCATCGCAATACAACATCAAAAAATGTTAAGAATCCCCCGTTTTGTAGCCGACAAGGATGGCTTGCTATAAATAACAAATAAAAGGGTACATTATTATTATCCTTTTGACTTAAAGCGCAATCAGCGAGTCCGTAACGCTTGCTCGACGTATTGTGGCATTTCTCATTGTGAAAAACTGTTTGAACTGCTGAGCGTTTTTCCTCGAAATCTTCTTGTTTATAATGCCCATTGCCTTTGTTGCTTCCGACCCAATGGATTATTTATGTCGGAAAATAATTTGCTTTTTTAATAAGTACCTATGTTATACTCGCTTTAATGCCAGCTCCATTGAAACGTTATAGCTTTAAAGGTTTGTTTTTTGAAACGAGCGCTTCTTTAATAATCGGTACAAAAAAGAAGATGGAGAGATATGTAAATACGAATATTAGAGAGAGAGCGCTAATATTAAAACGATAACATTTAAGAGAAAATTGTGAAAATGTTTAATAAAACACGACTCGTTTAAAATAGAGCAAAAATTTCATGGGGATTATCTAAAGTAGAATTAAAAGAAACTCTGTGAATTTTTTCATGCATATAACTTGTAAAATAACTGAAAAAAACGTGTTTATAATAATTTTCGGAGAATATTTTGCGATTTGTTTCTATCGAGGGAATTTCATATAATTGCCGTCTCGGCATAGGGAATGTACAGATATTTTTCTCAAGAATAACATATGTTTTTTAAGAGCTTTAAAGCTTACAGTATTTAAGGAAATTATGTAATAAATCGGTAGAAATGTGGGAAGCCAAATTTTTGGACGGTTTGCAAGCTTCAGAATATAAAATGCTTGGTTTGTTTTACCGGTGTTTCAACGTAATTTTTTGTTAATCAGGCACCGCTAAGAAACACGCAAAACGCGTGCCTAGCATACGTACACGACTGACAAATGCACGACAAGACGTAGTTTTTACAACCCGTTATTATGGCTGTGTTTTCAGAATTTTGTGTTTCCTCCCTCTTTTAATGTGGACACCACCAAAGCTCAGCCTTTATCTTCAATTCAACACTTAACTTCATGTGTGGAATATTTTTAACAAAATCGACTCAAAATGACTCAGTCAGGATTGGGCGTGCGACAGTCAAATTACGAAACCAGCACTGTCGCTAAGTAAACTTCACCGTTTAAAATAGTTCAATCACTAAGTGTATTTAAAATGCTTGCGGTAAATGTACACAAATCGGCAGTAACAACGAGTATCAACATCAATCAGGTAATAAAAATAATAAAATAAAATGATGCCGTCTCCGCCTTGATTTTTAACTAATAATAATAAATTAATAAAAACAATTTATTTTCTAATTTCATCAGAGATTAATCAAATGAACTTTCTCTTATATTGAAAACCATTTTACACCAGTCTGCAAAAAAAATCACCTTTCTAATTAAACAAAAAATATATTATAAATAATTCCGTTGATTTGTATGTATAAATTGAAACAGGATATCATGATTAAAAAATCATAAAGTAGCATCATTTTATATTATATTACTATTATTACATTTAGGAACCAAAGAAAAAGTTCTACGCGAATGATTTATGTATTTTTAGTATAATCATTTGGCAGTGTAATTAAAATGAGTTATTCGAGTTCTTTTTTCGTGTGAATCCGAGAGATTGTGAATTATTCGAACGTTTAAATGTTCTAATGTGAGTGTGTTTTTCGCGATAAATCAAATCCCTTATTAGCTTGTGTTTGTATGATGGATGCCGACTCTCAAAGGCCAAAAGGGAATAATATGTACCAGATTTAACAAATTTTGTATGAGATAAAAAACTCTATACCATAAGACATTTAAATCATTAAATATTACGAGGTATTTTTGTTGTTTATCGTTTTTTACTTTAACGTAAAACACATTATTCCAATTTTTGTTTAAAGGTCTGGATCTTAATTTGGGAGGCGGATACGGGTACCGCCGCCGTGGTAACCATTTATTGGATAACCAACACCTTTGTCATAGGTCACACCAAGTTTATTGGTACGCTACGTTTGGTGTCTTGTCAGGGGTGCCCGGGTTCATGGGGTGAGGTTTGTCTAGGTTTTGGCGATGGACGTGTTTGCCCACCTACTGCATGGTGGGCCGGATCAGGAGAGGCGGAATCATATGTCGAATCGGAGTGATGGATTCATACGTCCGTCACTCCTGGACACACCGGCCCACCCCTCAAACCCTTTTCTACCCCTTCTAGAATTTCCATTCAAACCTTTCCTAAAAAGACCTTCCACACAGCATCCCCAAAGATGACATAGGCCCTGAGGGCAATTATTTTTCTCAAGGCCTACTGTGTTTACCTAATGAAAAAATCATTAGTTGTGACCAAAATTGAGCAGTTCACACGCGGTAGAAGTGAAAGTTTCAGAAAACTAAAGACAAGAGTGGGGAGGCTACGAAACACCGCACAAAGAGACGACCGATTATTCTATCTCATTCTCTCGCCGACTCAATTACATAGATGTATGTGTTTATCTCTTTTTGGTGTCGCTTTTTCGTTTCATCGAGTTTCAAATCCCAACGGTGCTTAAGAAGTTAGAAGTTTTCACTTAAATAAAAGATATTCAAAATTTTGTCAGTTAGTTTAGGGTTGATAAAACAGCAGGGTACCGATGTATATGAATGGTAATTATGTAATTATGAAAGGAGTGCGTCTTCAGACAGAGGAAAGAGGAATATGACGTCGCATGTACGAATGTGAACGAGGTAAGGAGTGTGTGCCAAGATCGAGTTGTTTGGCGGTCCGTCCTCTCTGCCTACCCCAGCGGAAAACAGCGTGATGGTTAGTTAGTTAGTTAGCCTAAGCATGTTACAAAAAGGAGCTTTCACGAATTATTATGATTTTTTTAAATATAAGAATTGCCACAAACTCGTAGATACTAATATTAAAAAAATATGCATACATTCAGAAAATAAAGAGTATCTACCCTTGGAGTGGTTGGCATAATTCGTCTTTAGAGTCAGAAGTATTAAAACCAGCATCCGTCAGCATGACAATAGTTATCCGATATGTCTTATCTGACAGCTTCATCTGCCGGCAATAAATCTTTCGGATGGAGAAGCACGTTATAATGCTGCAAAATGCGGTATCCGGAGATTCTACTCTACCGGCAACCATATCCGGACATCGTAATACCGGTGCTAAATGATGCTCACATCATGGCTAGGCTTGTTGAAAAAATATCGATATTTCGATATTATTAATTCAAAATATCGATATTTTTAGCCGATACATTTTGATCCGATATATCGATACAAAATATCCAATATTGAAAATTGTATCAAAAACGATATTTTTTTAAATTTTTGTATTTAAAGTCACTAGAATCCAAAACCGTATAGGAACGAACGGAAAAAAGTAACTGTATTGGGTCATGACATCTGGCGGTTGAAATTTTAACTATTAATAGCTTACAAACCTATTGTCTTTGCATTAGTATTTGTGATCACCAATACTATCTCATGTGTGTAGGTACATACATAGAAATGTATGCAATTTTTCGCCATTTTTTTCTAAGCCACTCCTATGTGTTGGTTCCCAATTGTCTATGATTATTGACTATACCTTGTTCCAAACACGAAGTCCTTTTTGACAGATTAATACGCCAATAGAATGTTACTGAGACGCATACAAACTTTGTATGCATCTCAGTTTACATATAAGTTAGAAGACAGCTTTTAAGTTTTTGATATTTTTGTAATTATTACGTAATAAAAATGAAGTAATAAAAATGAAGTGATAAAAATATCTTCATTTTTATTGAGATTGTTGTACATTAAAAAAAGCAAATTGTGTACAAAAATTACTATTGATAATATTGAGCTGAATACACTATTATTTTAAAAACGCAAAATCTCTTGAAAATTTGACTGATATATCGATATTTTTCATCGATATTGATATTTTAATAAATATCGATACATCGATAAATCGATATTTTTTCACTTTCGACATCCCTACATCATGCTTACATGATGTTTGCTATTCAACATTGTAAAATTATAACAAATACTTCAGAATGGTAATAAATTTTTGAAGCGAAACTTCTACAGCACCGCTGTGATTTGGATTTCGGATGAAACGGAAATGACGATTACTGCACCTGCGACGCATCAACTGCGCTCATCCACCGCTTTGATAATGATGTCACCTTTAAAGGCTCCTATTGGTTGAGATATGAAACGGTCGTAGTGCGCTCATCGGTCGCTTTGATTATAACCTCACTTTTCAAGTATTGGTTGAGATTATTTTGGTAAATTTTCGCTTCTACCGCGTGTAAACTGCACTCTTTTACATTAGCTCCACACGCTCTGGGCCCATGTCATCTTTAGGAATGCTGTGTGAAGGTTTTTTTTAAGGAAAGGAACGAGAGAAAGTTCTGAGATGTAAAAAGATATGAGTATTAACGGACCAGTATTAATCAATCCCTCCCGATGGTTCGAGAGAATCCGACTGGAGAGGTCGAAAGGTTTTCCTCAACCCGTCTCTCCCGATCCGGCCCGCCAGTTGGTGACACCAAGACCTAGACAAAAGTCACCCCTGATAAGTCACCAAACTTGAAGCGACCTAAGGCAGAGGCGTCGTTTATCCAATAAATGGTCCCCGGGGCGGCGATACCCATATCCGCCTCCCAAATTGAGTCAAATTATGTTACAGGTTTAAAGAAAGATAAAACTCTTTTCAAATAAATTAAACGAAAAACTAATAAAAAACATTGTTAATTTTAATTAAACAAATAAAATTTTAAAAGTTGCGAACAATTCATAGGTAAAATTTTTAAATTTTAAAACGTAGTCTGTTATGAACGCAACATAAAATAAACAAAAATACCAATTATCGTTAGCCTACTTTAGCAAATTGTAAAACTGCATGGATATAAATACATACAGATGGCTTAGCATTACAAAAAATGACTCAAATCAATAAAAAATGAAAACCTTAAAAGAATTTCAGTTTTATAATAATTGTATACTCTGGTAATTTTATAAAAATTCTACATTCCTGAAGAGTCCTAAATTCTTCAGCTTTTCAAAAATTTGTAATGAATGATGCCAAATGTAAAACGATGCAATGTTTTAAATACATTATCCTCTGCGTGCAAAATCGTATCTTCTCCAAGCATAAACATTCTAATAGAAGTGTGTTCATCGGGAGTAACCCAAAGACGTTACATACTTTAGACGCGGGGTAGAAATCTCAAAATGGGAAGCCAACAACAAGACAATTGTAGAGTACTCGATTTCTAGTACTTTAGTACTAAACTGCCACGCGTCGAGTAAGGTCGTGTCCTACTAGTAAGTAAATTGCATTAAAAAGCGCCAAAATTCCCTCCTGTGTGATGAGAAAATGTTTCCATTACACGGTAAACAGTCGTAAAAGCGAAGGAATAACATTTCATTTGTAAATACATGCAAATTACTTATTATTATCGATTATAAAAATAATACAATTGCTTTCCACCCAAAGATTTTATGCGTCATTAGAGAACTCAAGGCCTACTAAAGTACCGGTCTGGATGCGCAACAGCCAAATTACAAAGTCGATGCCATGCCGTCGCTAAGTAAAATTTACTTTTTATAATAATAATTTAATGATTCTTTATTTACTTGCCTGCGGTAAAACAACATACAAATCAGCAGAAATAACAAATACAATAACAATCAACGCCATTTGCAAACTATCGTTGTTCATTATAGCTGTTTGACACCTCAAAATTCGACTGGTGCCCAGGCCTACTACTTTAGTCGGCCTTGAGACAGTATTTGACGGAACTTTTGAATTTTGAATACGAAAATGCCGCCCGCGTTCTATCTTTTGTTTCGTTCATATGCACATATTCTTTTAAGCGTCTATCTTTATCATACGCGAATAACTTTTGAATTAAGAAATTATTGAAAATCGCTGAAAGCAAAAGAGTTTTGATTAATTGCCACATTATATCTTGAGTTTGTGAGACTATGGCAAGTCTATTTATATAACGTCATAGGAGTAACCTGCCAGAGTAGTATGTTTTCTGTATCTGTTTGTAAACAACATATTAGTTAGAGGTTAAGAACTCATAATAAAGTGTACAGCGACCTTGAGGTAATTTTTCACAAAAACGGTGCTTTCAAAATTATCGAATTATTATTTTTATTATTAAATCACAAGCACCATCAGACCACACAGTGAGGCAGGCAATGTCTATGGAGCTTCACCGACAGTCATCCAGAGGAAGACCGAAGAACTCCTGGATGACTCAATGTTCCAAAATTCTTCAGAGAAACGGCCTGGATGAAGGCGATACCCAGAACAGAAGATATTACAACCTGAGAACGAGAAGAGCCGACCCCAACAGCCTACCTAGGCAATGAGTTGGGACAGCGCAAGGAAGAAGATAAAATAAATCACAAGCACTGATAAATATACATCCAAAATGTATAAGTACACCATTGTCCCGTGTGTGCTATAACAGCACTGTCTTTGTTGTTGTTGTTCTTTTGTCATTGTTTTGCAAATACTGTATATTCTTTTATTATTTTCTAAATATTATAAGGAGCACTGTAGGATTATTTTTAAATTTATTATAGTTAAGCGCACTTGAAGCGAATTGTTACAAAACTGCGATATATAAATATAAGGTTATTATTATTATTGTTGTTCAGATCAACAACAGTTCATTATAGATGGAATCATTTCAAGATCTACGAAAGCAGAAATATTTTTTTATGACTCGAAAAATTAATAGGTGGATCCAATGATTCTATTTTTAACTAGAGGGTTCAACTTGTGAATTTTATTTCAATGTTTAAACGTAATAACAACGTTAATACTCCCAATACAATCCGAATCAGTTCTAAACGAGTTAAGTACTTAATTACAAGTAATTTTTCCAACACATATTATAACTGAAGTATTTTAGATTTAAAAATTATCGTTTTGATAATTGGTTCGTGACTGCTCGTTATAAAATATTATTATTTGAAACAAATAAATTAGTCAGAATTATATCACTAGTGTATTTTAGTATTTTTATGATATTAACGCGGAGAAAAGAGGTTTTAATGCTTTATGTATCGCAAAGAAAGCCAAAATTTTATAAGCTTTAATCAAAGGTCAGAATAAACGTAATATCACCTAAAATAGTATATTAATGAGTATATTTAAGTAAGTATTTTCAAAATAATTTACTCCAATAACCGAGTTTTCAAATTATCCGATATCTGTAGGTTTGTACTTTTAAAATACATTAGTATCATTTTAATGAGTTTTATTTATTTATTTTTTTAATTTAGTAACTATATAATATTTTTTACATTTTTATATGAAACATGTTAGTTAGATGTATATATAAAATATATTCGTAGTCCTCCTCACTAGGAGATCCTGTGCTGAGGGGGACTATGCTTTGGATAAGTTTTTCAGCGACTTCTATGGTTTAACTTCATTGGATAAGGTTTTCCAGAAACTTCTATGATGTTTTAAGTATACTAGTAAGTTCATTTTCCGATAGATTCTTCAGCCAACATTTAATGTCCTTAATGTAGCTATTTTTATTTGTTTGATACTAAGTGGGAGTTTGTTATATAACTTTACTGCTAAAAATGCAGAACTTCTTTGACCAAATGAAGAGTTACACTTTGGTATATTAAGTATGTCTGTTTGTTTAGCTCTGGTTTTATGAGCGTGTGAGGTGTCTGCCTCTGAATCATTTTTGTGGTGATGTACTAGAATGTTTTTGGCATAGATTTTCTGTATGCTTGGAACATCAAACTGTTTAAAAATTTCTGCTGTTGACGTCCTTATGGGGACCTTTAGAATGGTCTTTATAATGCAATTCTGAGTTATCTTAAGTTGTTTTAAGTGATTAGATGCTGCTGAGCCCCATCCTATTACTCCATATTCCAATCGAGAGTGGCATAAAGCATAATATACTCTCTTTAGATCCCTCATCGACAAGATGTTTCTTAATTTTTTGAAGAAGTAGATGAGTTTTGTTAGCTTTTTTGAGGTAAGCTCAATGTGTGAATTCCACTGTAGATTTTCATCAATTTCAATCCCAAGATATTTAATACTTTTGGTTTGGGTTATAGACGGGCAGGAACATTGTGGAAAAGTATTTTGACATTCATGTAATTTGAGGGTATGCACATTCATTGGTTGTCCTCTTTTGTTTTAGGAGAAAGTTAGATTTTTAGTTTTACTAACATTTAATGTAAGGGAGTTTACTTTTACATTTAATGTAAGGGAGTTTTATTTAACTTTGTAAGTTGAGCGGTTAAATGTTAAATTTTATATTGGTACTTTTTTTTCTCGATATCATCTTATATTCACTTTCTGTGTCTATAGATACAACTTACAAATTTTTCTTCCTATTTTAGACAAATTATGACTACTATTTTAGGTAGTATAGGAGCGACAACGTCCTCAAAGATATATCTACCTTGGAGCTTCTAAACTGGAGAGAGCTGGTACAAAACCGAGATGAGTGGAGGAAGACTCTTGAGGAGGCCAAGACCCACCAGGGGTTGTAGAGCCAAGAGTGATGATGATGATTAGGTAGAATAATATATGTCTATTTTTATACACAAATCATTTAAAAGTTTTTATTTATTTTATTTATAAAAGAGTACATGTAGGTACATTGGGTTTGTTTTATGCCTGTCTCACTAGGATATACCTGTATCGAGACAGGTGCATTATTATTATTATTTTGCACCTGAGAATAGATTATTTAACTAAGTAATTTCACAGCTTTTACACTCTAAAAAGGCTAAGAAAGAGTACACAGAGCATATGGGAATCCGTGAGTGAAACACCGCTTAATTAGTTTTGTAAATAAGTATTGCTATTAAACATATAAATATATATTTTTTTATTGTTCATCAGTATTACTTCTATTCCAATTAGTGATGTGTTGAGAGCAGGTGTAGTTTATAACATAAACAGTTTATAATAAAAATACTAAAACCAACACAATATTACGTTTAAAATATCAGCATCGTACCATTGGAAATGCATTCTTATAAATTGGTCTTGATAAAATCTTTGATGTTGGTTCTGTTTTGGCTGAAGATCCAAGAATGGTGTCTGATTTATATTAAAAATAAACTGTTTTCTGTCAAAAGGCCAGTAAAAGTGCATTGTACAGATTTGTAGCTAAGTATGTAAAATTTCTTTGGCCAAAAGTTGTTTTAGCGAAATGGATAAGTAGTAAGAGATTATAAACCCTTTGGTTCTAGTATCTCGAACACTTTCAGAAGCAGTTCTGTGTTTGAAGAGGTATGCTAGAATGTGTATTATTTACATAGTAACGAAAACCTAACCTTTTAGTACAAACATAACGCCAAAGATTTATCTCAACAAACTAAAATAACAAACGGCTACCATTTAAAAAAAAAATTACGCAACACTTTCATGGCTGTTAATTATAACGCACGGTGTACGCTGTGAACTTCTGTGCCAGAGTGTGATAAAGGTTACGAATGACAGATGAACGTAATTATTTACGAGCAATTTCGTAATTTTAATTCGAAATAGTTTTGCAGACATTCTTCCACGAGCACGCACTGGAGATTTGGGTATTACAAATGATCGTCATCAGTAGAGGATTAAGATTTTAGTGCTGTGTTCGTGATTGGAGGCTTAATATTGTGACTTGGTGAAAAGAAATACTTTCACGTATTGCCGACAACATTGAGCCATATTGGACAATTGGACATATTATAAAATTACTGGTTCTAGTTGAAGTAACTCTGGTGTAGAAATCGCATATAGATATATGTTTTATAATAAATTATTCAAGTAATATATAAAAGCATATTATATCAATAATCCAGTTGATTAGTCAGACATCTTCAAATACTCGTTTTAAGATAACGAGGAAAGTAATTTTCGATTGCTATTTGATTCGAATATGCGAAAGAACCATAAATCAAATATTACATACGCGTGTCTGTGTTTTACATAGAAATTTGCTATAAAAAAACATCAAGAGGCATAAACGTCCGGTACATTAGTAAAGTGTGCTAAATTTCATCAATATCGGAATATCAGGGCTAAGTTATTCAGATACTCGCAAGATTGTATGCAGTTGACAATATTTTCTCTGAAGTAAATATGTAGAAGTAAATGTAAATCCGAATATATTATACGTTACCAGGTTAATTCTTCTATTTTTTGTTTGTTATGTAATTATGTACAATTCTTGGAATAATATGTACTAAACCTGTCAATTTGGCTGTCCTGGAACGGGAAACTTTCCTAGTTGGACAGGCAAAGCTTCCTAATATGTAATTTGTACTTTCTTTTGTATCTATCTATAATAAATAAATAAGTAGTAGACGTGTTCAACTACACGGAATATACATAGATATAAGACTATAATAACATACTTAAATAATAATAATCAATGTTATCATAATACTGTTCTTCTGCATGGGTTCTATATAGTTTGAAGAGCATATTTTACTTCATGATTACAGTCCAACAAAATTATTATGTATATCACGTTTGTAAAAGCTCGCAATAAATAAAATTTTAGATCTACGAGTGTACAGGGTGTCCGGGGGTAAAGTGCATTAACTTCGGGAGGTGCTTCTACATGATAGTACAAGTAAAAAAGATAAATAACTTTTTTCGAAAATCCAACTTTTAGGAGTAGTTTTGTGATAAAAAGATAAAATTAGACCGGCGTGTGCGGCCATATTTATTATTTTCCGCTGTTACGAAACGGGCTAATCACAACCATGTAATGTTGCCACAATTGTGCGCGGTAGGCTCTCAGTAAGTAAGATCATACCTCACACTAAGGATTTTTAGTAGGTACTTCTTTTTGTATGGGAAAAAAATGTTGGAATTTCGGAAAAAGTTGTTAATCTTTTTTACTCCTATCATCATGTAGAATCACCTCCCGAAGTTAATGCACTTTACCCCCGGACACCTTGTATAAATTCCCCTCTTCTTAAAATAAATACATAGATTTGTAGCCATATTGTGACGTTGATCTTGATCCTAAAATTGTAATAAAGATATCTTCCATCGACAGAAAAGTTAAAAAACAACACTTTTCTCATTTCCTGAAAGGAGAAAAAACACGAACTTAGATAGTTTTCATTCTTCTCACTATACGATGAACAAAAAATAATAATATTCTACCAAGTTGTTGAAAGAACTGTTCGAAGCGTAAGTACTTTTGATGGGTCGTCGCCAACACCGAAAACAGAAGTTGTAACTCACATTTTACTGTTTTCCTGATCTCACATAAAATCAGCAAATGACAACATAAAATACGACGTGTGGTGTAATTTACATATGGCGTTATTCGATATTACACTCCACATTTTCGTTACGACAAAAAAGCAGTCGGTTCGATTCACCTCGACGTATATTCAGAGTTGGGCGAAATCACCCATTTCTTACGTAAATATTATATGGTGGAAATTCCCGCATGATGATACACCATGTCGCGTAAAATTCGGGAACAGACATCTAACAATAACTATCCTTATATAGGTGGCGATAAGGTGTTCCCGTTTAACACCAGCCGCTTGATTTGATTTATTCAAGAAAAAAAACATAGCCAAAAAGTGTTTTATTTTATTTTGCGAAATTCAGGCAAAAACTTAACTCAAATTTAACCGATTTATGATCATTTTATAACGAACTTAATTTTCTACATTATACAATAAAACCATAAACGAAAAGGGGTTCGTAATTAGTAGATTTTGAACTTTTAAAGCAGGAACTAGCATCATTGATCCCTTCGGCACCGGTGCATAGTGGGGAAACACGCCAAACGCGTTCCCAACATTTGTACACGGTTGTCATTTGTCACATGAGAACTGGTCGTTTCTTCGACTCGTTCTAATGTTCAACAGCTCGGCTGTGGAATGATTTGCCGGCCTCTGTGTTTCCTCCTTCCTACAACATGGGTCTCTTCAAGAGCAATGTTCATTACTTCCTCTCCCCAAAAAGACCCTCCACACAGAATCCCAGATGACATAGGCCCTGAGGGAAATTATTTTCCTCAAGGCCTCCTGTGTGGAGTTAATGTAACAAAAGAAGAAGTTTTTATAAGCCGAATAATTTATTGTTTTCTGGGCATATAAAAAAAACTTATAACAAAAAATATTACATTATTTCAAAGCAAAAGATATGTTCTACTCGCAGTTAATTAAAGCATCTAAAATATTTCTAAGCGATCAAATTTTCAAACTAAAAATATATGATTTTGCATTACTAAGGGCCGTCTGTTTCAACAGAAAGCTAAATCGTGTCCTAAAGTTAAATTTTAACTGTCAGTTAAAGTAACGAGGACGTTAAATAGGACCGCGCGCTGTTTCAAGTATATTTTCGCGTAAGTAATAGTTGTCAGTGTGGCCAGTCTAAAAAGCAGAATGTTCCTCGGAATTACGTGACAAAATGCATCGAAATATTTTTTTAATGCGGCAACACCGTAAACTAAATCAAAACAACTGTCAAAATATCCGGTTGTATTTTGTTTCGCGTCGTAGGATCTGACGGCTTTGTTCCGATAAAAGTATTTGTATTTTGTATGAATATTTACAAATAAATGACGACCTATTATAATGCATATCTCCTTGAATTTAAAGTGTGGCATATACGAGATCTTCAATTCAATTTATTTATGGTATCGAAAATATTAGAAAAACATACATTATAGCGTTTTTAAAATCCGTTTGTAAGAGTATTACATTAAACGTAAGTAGTGTACAAACTATACTAGCGATATTAATAGAGCTTGTCTTTTAAAGGCAGCTTCACTCGCTAATGTCGATATACGAAACGAGTTTAACCTACTATTCATGTTGTATTTTTATAACGTTTGTGATACAATAGGTATATTGATTTGATGATCTTGTAAAATTTGCGATACATCCATTAATAGAGCTTGTCTTTAAAAGGTAACGCTAAATATGTCGATATCAAAATTGATTCTGTTCAACAACAAGATTTTTTCGACATGCGGTGCCGCACCAAAAATTCGAGATCATCCCAGATAACCATATTATTGACGCGGGAACGAAATGTTTTGGTTTTCGCTGCAAGACATATTGGATGAGGAATTCATCGTCATTATCATACCCTTCTCCAATTTCTATCATAATTACTGATTAGTATATTAATCAATGTTGAAGCACCCATTTCCGTTCTTTACGTCGACCAGAACTGTCAAATATGCCAATATGGCGGAGTAACTCTAGAGTAACTAACAGTTTTCGGAAAGTAAATACAAAAGTTAAAAGTAACATAAAACAAGCAGTCAAATTGATTGAAAAACGCATTTTGGTGAAATTTAACTATAGTAACGGCCTTTTGTTTTACTTTTACTTTAGCGAGCGTTGAAACAGACGGCCCTTAGTGTTTCGCCTTAACATGGGTCGCTTGTTTTGATTGATGAAAAATTTATTTTATTTTGTGGAGTTCAGGCACAAATATTATCCTGTTTTCCGATCATAATCTAAAGAACTTAAATTGTCACATTATACAATAAAACCATATCCGAAAGGGACTTCGTACATAGCAGATTATGCACTTCAAAGCATTTTTTTCTAGCCTTATAAATATACTTAGGTTCGATTAAAAAAAAATGCAAATGCCAAGGCATGTTCTACTCAAAGTACCTGAATATTCAGAACTGGACAACAAAAACGACTAAAGAATTTAAAGCAACGTTTCTAAAAATTATGAAATAACGCAAATTAAATTTACTTGCGCACGCAAGGACTTGCACCCGCAACCTCCGGGTTCGTAGCCAAGGATCGCAAATCGTAACCACTCAACCACGAATGCTTATAGAAATAATTCATATCATAATTTACCACCATTTTATATGAATCGTTCAATTTCTATATCCGCTATATCAACTTTCACTGATTCGGAGAAAACCGCAAAAAACTGTCACATCTGTAGCGTAAACAAAAAATTGCTTTTTATTTTTTTTTAAAGTAATTGGAGTAGTAAGCATTCGAAAAGTGTTCATTTTTCAATGTATGTCAAGAAATATTTAAACAATTTGGATAAATAAAATAGATATAGCGGATTTTGATACTCACTTCATGATTTGTATGGAATACAGAGGCTTTTGAAACTCAACTGACCTGAGGAGCGTTTTTCTACACCCGCCATCTTGGCAAAATAACTGCTCGTGATTGGTTAAATTCCGATAAAGCGGGTTTTGATAGTAACTTCTTGAATGATATAGCGGGTTTTGTTTCACACTCGCAGTTTTAACATTGTTTTTGGTCGTGATAAGGGAGGTTTTGAAACTCAATTTTAGATTAGTCTTGTTCCTCGCGAAAATGTGAACAAGATGTCATACTCAGATTTTTTTGTCAAAAAATCGGATATAGCGGGTATTGAAATTATACGACTCATATATAAAAACTACTAACAATATACAATGTTTAAATTGAGAAACCTATTTTAAACACGACCATAATTAATGAAAGTGAGTTACCTGAACACATTGGACCATGTAAACGCGTCATTACAACGTGTGAAAAAAACTTGCAGCACATAAATAAAAAAAATTATGAAATGTGTATAGAAAAAAAACGACACTTAAGTGGGGGATTTATAAAAGGAATAGTTATTAACAGTATTTTTAATACGAGTCGATTATCTTCTCTATGAATCTACCACGATTAAACGTGATTTTGCATCAAGCTTGTAAGATAATTTATTACAAATGTAACTTTCACTTAATACTTATAATCATTTTAATAATCCATAATTATTATGTTTGATTTCATTAGCTTCGCGGCAGGTAATTTAGTTGTATAACGCTTTTTGTGAAATATCACCTCTAAGGCACTTACTTACAAAGGAAGAGTTGTCGATACCTACTGTAAGAATCGACTTAGTTAAAGTTTTAGAACGGTTCCATGCCAACTCAACACCTTTTTGAAAAGTCATTAAAAGCTATGAAAAATATAATTTTAAAATAGTCCATAACACTAACCTAACGTATTTAACCAAATTTTAATATATTTTTTCCATCACTTATAATGACTTTGCAAAGGAGGTTCTGAGTTGATTTCATTCTGAGTTAAAGTTAGTTTCTAAAACAGAGTGTACTAACTCACTTTTTGCAGTGTCTGAGTTAAAATTTTGAAATGAGCGCACCAAATAAACAATCTAGCTCTGCCAGAGAGAACCTATCAGAGAAATAGTGTCTTGACCAATCATAATAGATAGTTTTTCTCAGATTGATTCTCGCTGGCAGACCTAGATTATAATTTGGAGCTTGCATTTTAAGCTCTAATACGTAACTGCAAAAAGTGTGTTGGTACACTATGGTTTAAGACGATCCAATTAGGAGTCGAAGCGTTGCTTGAAATGTCTTTAGCCGTATTTGGCTTCCAGATCTGAATAGCCGTGTATTTCTCAAACCTTCCTCAGTCACAAACATATCCAATTGAGGACGTCATAGACCTATTGTTTTCAGAGTGTTGGGAGCAGTTGGGACTGTTCTTTTTACATTGGCTCTACACAGAAGGTCCTGAGGAAGGAAGAAGTAGAGGTTCTGGGAAGGAAAAAAGGTAAAAACTGGGGGTGAGATGTCCAGGATTGTCAGACAAGGAGAGAGTCCAAAAGGTCTCCTTCAACCAGTTTTTCCCGACACCGCCTGACACACAGTAGATGAGCAGACGAATCCGCCAAGACCTAGTCAAACCTCACCCCATGAACCCGGGCATCCCCGCTTAGTAAACAAACGTAGCGAACCACATGGGGTGACCTATCGCAGAAGTGTTGGTTATTCAATAAATGGTTCCCCGGGCGGTGGTACCCGTACCCACTTCCCAAATTAAAAAGTAGACAATATATTTATATCAATAACGTCATGGCTACTTAGGATATCGGAATTCTACTATAAGCGCTAAATTTTGTTTTTTATGAAGTCAAGAGGAAAAAAGAAAAATAGGAAGATTCATAACTTCAGCTCCTCATTGATATTGCAGCAAGTAGCGGTTCTAACGAGAAAATTTAGTTGGGTTATTTTGCTTGTTATAACCAAGATCGACTGTATTATCGACAAGACAAACAATATTCCGATATTTGACCTCGAGCAAATAAAAATATAAAAAATCGAATCGTCTACGAAATGAACAGTGCTTTTATTGAGTCTGGGAATCCAGAATATAAAACAGGTCGTAAAGTCGAGTGTGCAATTCGGGAAGATTCACTTCGTCGTAAAATTGTATGGTAAACTTTCGTCTTTAGCTTTGACAGGACGTTTTCTGTGTGGGAAGCCTTCCGATATTCGCGCACTTGGCGGAAAAACTACAGAAAAACAAACAATTATTATTGTTTAGTATGACAATGAAAAATACGACGGATTCGTCAGTTTTTTAGCTGACCCGATAGTAGAGATGTTCGTAACAAGAATATTGTTAAGGGTGGAGATTTTGACTCTGCGTGGGTTGCTTGAAACTTTGACGGAAAAAAGATAAAATATTTATTTGTAAATTGGAACCACAAAATATCCCAGAGTAGATAGGGAATAATGATGAAAAACAAAGATAAAACCTAAATATTTAAATTTTGACATTACTATTTTTTACTTAATTATGGTTCTTCGAACCGAATCATAATTATTAAATATGTAATTTTGAAATATGCACAAGTCAGTTGTCAACTCTACACAACTAAAATAAAAATCACAAAAATTGTACTGATCTTAATTTTAAGTGGATTTAAATTACTGGGGGGCCTCCCACGTTGCAGAGATCAACATAGTCCTGGGTCTATCGATCGTTTTACACGACCCGGGTCGCTCACGACCCACTGGCGTCACGAGCGGGTCGCGAAGACCCGCTCTTTTCGGGACACAAAATACGAAGCTCGGTAATCGAGTTTCTCGCGCCGGTCGCCGCCCAGATCGGTCAAGTCATATGCGACACGAAACCCAGGTTATAATTGTGTGAACGTTCGCTCACAGCTCACACCTGTAACTAGTAATGTCATGTCCCAGAAATAAAAAAAAAAAAAAAAACATTCTTCAGGGGTAAAAAACCAATGTTTTATCATGTTTTGAAGGATATAAAAACCATGTAAAAAACGTGTTGTTATGAAGCTTTTATTGAGAATTTAAATAAGTAAATTAGCTGTAAGCTGTAATGCTTTATTATAAACTATTATTTTATATTTTTTCTTTGTGTAATAGGACAAAAAATAAAATAAACGTGCCCATGAATTATTATGATTGCTATGATACTTTTTGATAGTGGAAATAGTTAGGTTAGGAGTACAAGTTACAAGAGGAGAGGGTGTACAAAATAAATAATATTTGCAATGTTTGCACGATTTTTATTAGAATTTTAATAATAATATAAAAATTCTTATCCGTGTATGTACATAGATTTTTGTTTTTAATGTTATATTATTAAACCTAATGAATATTGAATAATTGTCTAAAGATGACCATAATAGGCTGAGCATAGATCGGTAACGGTTAAAAATATATTGTGGAGAAATTTTTCAAATTGTTTAAATATGTATATTATGTATTGTTATTTATTAACGTCACGCACGTGTGTTAACCGAATGTGTCGCAGTTCGCACTTACGCTTCACCCAGCTACTTTCTACTTCCTGAGTCGAGAGGGCGGATGGCGAAACCCGATGTTTACAACCCGCTCGCTCTATAATACATCTATCTATCGTCGCTCGCCCCGCCACGTCCGCACCCGAAACCCAGGTTGCAGTAGTAGAGCGGTTGCGAGAAGTGGGTCGCGAGACCCGGGTGCTGACGAAAAAATGACCCGCTCGCTCTTTGGTGGTCCGTGAGCGCGTTTCAATGAGCGGGTCATTCACGACCGACCCAGGACTAGATCAACATACAAGGTTAGTCCTTCTGTTTTTTCCCTTGAGATTTGTCAGATTGCTATTTTTTGTGATATATTGTCCGCGCAAGGTAAATTCATAACCATATTTTTTAGTATTACGCTGAGAGAGTTCTGGGGTTGTTTGCATGCCCCAGGCTCGCATATTAAAAAAAATTAACATATTGGTCTAATATACCGAATACACATAGGTGAAGCAAAGCACAATATCGCAAAAGTTATTATTATAATAATTTTAAATTAAGAATTTGGAGCACTGAAATTATATACATGCGTGAAATTATATATATGTTTACACTAGATTTTATACAAAATTTCATTGGCAACCATAAAACAGACAGCCGCCTAGTATGGTGATTAAATGTATTTATTCTATGTAAATGAATAAATTTAAACTTTTATCACGAATTTTTTAAATAAATAAAAAATTATGTGTTTCGTATTTTAGTTCTAATTTGGTCTAAATTTCCCCATCGTGATCAAAGTATCCCCACACCACGCCACAATAAAACATATTTATTATATATCTTCTTTTCTCCCACGATAAAGAAGTGCAAATAAATCAATTTATCCGCTGTAAATAATATTCAAGTATAATATATTTTCATTTGTCCATTTGTCAGTTTGATAAATCACAGCAACCTACAACACGTATAACTTCGTTGTAAACACCATTATTATGTCAAACCGCTAAAAGCCCGCCAACTAGCAAACTTAGACTGTAAATTATAATAGACGAGAAGATAGATTGCTGGAAGGAAGGACAAATCAGACTCAATACCGCGCCTATGGAAATTTGTAACAAACGAATCTTAACGTATGCAATATAATATGACTATTAATTTTCTTTCTTTAAAAAAAAAAAAAACACACACACCATTATCAAATAAATACTGCAGCTCACATATATTTATGTACAATTAATTATTTAAGTACTAACTTATACCTAACTAATAACTAATAGCATTTATGTACACTCCCCTTCCATACACAAGCAAATGCTTTTAATGGAAGGGTAGTAAAAAAAAAACCTGTAAACAAAATATTTAGTTGTAAAATTGTAATTATAATAAATGTTTCAATAAATAATAATAAAAAATAAAAAAAATAATTTTAATACATAAGCTAATTTGGTCAATTTTGGGAACAGCTCACATAGAGAAATCTTTGTGTCTCCCTTACAGTCACGGTGAGAAATATGAAGTAAATCTTGTTAGAGAGAGAAAACACCATACTTTATATTAAAATCTAAAAGTTAACAGCAGAAAAATTAAAAAGTAACTTTTAATTTGAAAAAGACCTGTGCAACATTTTGAATTTTTTATTAATTATCTTTACGTAGTACAAAATGAAGTCGTTCCCGCTGTCTGTGCGCTTAGATCTTTTAAACTATGCAACGGATTTTCATGCGGTTTTCACCAATAGATGGAGTAATTCATGAGGGAGGTTTTTAGGTATATAATTTGTCAAGGTTTTATGTAAATGGGGAGCAGGCTGGCAAGTGGGCATCGGGCTGGCAAGGGAGCATACATTAATTACGTGAGCAGTTTTTCTTCCAATCTAATTCTTAGGTTCTAATTTTATTATTTACAAATGGATACAGAAACATACTTACCTGGCAGGTCCTTACGATAAACACACTTTAATTAGAAAGTTTATGCTAGGTGAAGATACGCCTTTGCACGCGGAGGACATTATATTTAAAACACTGGACATTGCACGATTTTACATTTGCTACCCCCATCACTATTATATAGAAATAGAGATACCTATACATACTTAATTATGAAACGTGGCATATGATAAAATCAATTTAAGAAACAAAACAAGGATAATACTGTGAACATAGGTCCAAACTAAAAACCTTCCTTTTTGGGCTCTCATACCCGTAATTTAAATATACCTATTTGAGAGTATCATACTTGTATTGTCTATGATATGTCTTAATCACACTTTTCTTACTGAATTAAAATTACTCGATTCCTTACACATCAATCTGTCTCTTGACGAATCACATTTAGAAAGATCAAATCCTTATTGCTACTACTGCACCTCCCACCTTTATATGTTGCTTTTACTTTCCAAAATACACTCGTCAAAGAATACATTACATATTAATATTAAAATATTTTTCAGGATTAAATAACATGTGTTCACAATAATGTCCTCTGCGTGCGAACTCTATCTAAATTTCTTTAAATGGACAATATACAGTGTTGATTTCAAGCGACCTCCCAGGTAAGTATGGTCCTGTTTTCATTAAATTTTAGGCAGCATCGCGTTCATTGGTCAAAATATTGTACACATATTTTCGTATCGGTGACCAATGAACCGATGTATGCAATTTTTAGCCATAAGTTGTTTATAATTGTTTGCCTAGCTTGTAGTTTTTTAGATTTTAGAAATGTATTATAAGTCTGTACAGCGCCCTTGAGGTGATTTTTCACAAAAACGGCGCTATATAAATCATCCAAATATTATTATTATTATTATAGGAGAATATGATTTCATGTATAACTTTTGCGTAAAAGCCTCGTTAGGCGTATACGAGTAAATACATCACAAAGGCGGCTCGTGATGCCCTGGAGTACAGCAGTGAAGAGTGTAGGTTAAACGCAACGCCACCGCACATTCACATAAGACCTTCAAAGTGCGCATCAATTACAAAATTAGGTTACAATTAATGCATTCAAAACCATTGATCCTTCGTAATTATTTGGAGTAATGCATCACCATTACAAAAAACACAACAAATTGCCTCTTGAGTTATACTTAAATTTCGCAATAATTCTGTTATTAATTTATGATGTACAATATTTTAAGATATATGCGGGGTCAAGAGAGACGTTGAGGCATATCGCACAATAGTATTGAATACAATATATTATTATATTGTCTATTGTGTAATATGTTTTATTATCAAATTGGCAGCTGCAAGATAACCTTTCCGTTCTCTTTTCCACGAATTCCAAGAGTAATGCTCCTTAATAAGTTGGGTGTATCATAATATATTCTAAAATTATCATTCCGTAGCACAGTGAACACTTTGATTTAGATTTTTTAATGGCAAGACCAAATTGTTTCCGACTCGCGGGTTTTGGCTTATGACTAACTAACATAATTTATTTATTTATAATTAGGTATGTTTAAGAAATAAACAACTTATATGTATAATACAACGATCTTTATCAATGAAGTTAATTTGGGAGGCGAGTAAATGACGAGGCCTGGGAAACATTTATTGGATAACCAACCCCTCTGACGCAGGCCACCCCAAGTGGTTCTCTAATTTTTGACTTAGCAGGGATGCCCGGGATCATAGGAGTGAAGTCTCTCCGGGTAGGGGATAGGTCGGCCCACCAACCGTGTGGCAGACCGGATAGGGAGACTGGTTGTCCCGTCCGGCAGGACTCTCGGGAAACATCGCCTTAAACCGCTGAGGAAGGGATGGATTCATACGTCCCATAATCACTCCCGGACAAACAGACTCCCGAATTGCTACTCACCCCTCATTTTTCCTTCACAGAACTTCCTTCCTAAAAAAGACCCCCTTCACAGCAACTCCAAAGATGATACACGTTCTGAGAGGAATTATGTATTCAAATATAAGACTTCTAATTTTTTAGCTTTTCCATCTGGTATTTTCAGTCTTGTCTTTGTTGTAAGTCTGTGAGCTTCGAACTTGGTCCGTCCAACTGACAGGCAAGCATCCTACTCACCAAAAAATATTATAAAAAAACATAGCAGCGAAATTGAAAGAGACTAAATACGATTTGGTAAAGCCGCCCTTAATTTAAAACGTTGGCTTCGCTACGCTTATTGCAAATAAAAATCAGGGAAATAATATATTTTACATGAACTGAAGGAGTACTTAAATGTACTCACATAACGCATACTAAATCGCCTACATATTATAATATAATTCATACCTTAGTACATTTCTTATTAACCGAAATTTAAATCAAGACAAAAGGAATGTCAAATTCTAAAAGCATTTCTTAATTCGGTCAAAGAACAATATACCTCTAATATCTAGCTAAAAGAAGTAACGGTAAATCTCAGTGAACGGTATGGCCGTGGCCGTTTAAAATCTCAGCAGCATCTATTAGAAAAGCGGCTGAATCTATAAGAGGAGGCTGTATCTATCCGAGGAGGCTCTATGCAGCAGTCTGTATTCAAGAATTGCCACGTGGGCGTTAGACTTATTCGTAGGAATGTTTCGTGGTACCGAAAAGGTAATCAATAATGAAAAACACGAGTATAAATAGTATTAGGAAGATGTTGCGACATGAATGTATACAAAATACAATTGAGTTTAGTTAAACGTATTTATTGCTTTGTTGAAATATACTCATTTATTTTGTAGAAGTCCATTTATTTACAACCAATAGGTATTTATGCATACAAGGTTTTAAAGTTAGTTTTTTTTTCGCCTTATTAAAGTCTAGTTTTTGCCCCCGGCTTCGCACGCGTCGCTCGCATACCCGTTACATTCATTTTTCAAACAGCTCGCGTGCCACCTATTAAAACGTAACTATCAAACACGCGCAGTAAATTTTAACTATCAAAGGGATCTCCATAGTAACAAAATGACAGCGCACGTCAAACAATTACTTAGTAACGCTTTGCTTTTCGTATAATAAATATTTTTTTAACACCAGAGCTAACCAATATATACAGGCTGTAGTACTCGCTAATAATGTAGCTTTCTATTAGTGAAAGAATTTTTAAAATACATTTCGTAGTTTTTGCGTGAAAGAGTAACAAACATACATACATCCATACAAACTTTCGCCTTAATGATATTAAATAATATAATATATTTTCAAACATTGGTGAAGCCACAAATCTCACTATTTTTGCCACTATTCTTCTCATAAATGAAATTTCAACAGTAATGGGGGGGGAGCAAATGTAACCATCCCACAGTTTCCCGCAGGGTGGGTACAGGCAAAGAGGACGGACCGCCAAATAAGTCAGTCTCGGCACACACTTTTTGCCTCATTCCCATTAATACATCGTTTCGTAAATACTCTTCTATTATTTAGATTCTCGACATAGCCCGACACAAGTATTTGATTCACTTGATCGTGCCATGTCTCAAGAGTCCCCGACTTCAACCATTCACATTTGGGTTACATATTCTCCTTCTTCGTTCATTCGCTCTACATGCCCAAACCATCTGAGCGTCCCTTTCCTAATCTTACTTACTGCCCTTATATCAGCTTTGCATTCTTTGCGAATCTCTACATTTCTCACGGTTTTAAAACGCATGTGCCGTAGGGATCTCGTTTCTATAGCATTCACTGTACTTCTATCCTTCCTCTGCCAGATCCATGCCTCACTACCGTAATCAGGATAGGTATCAGCACTCCAAAGTGGACTGCTATCTTCGCATTCAGTCCTCCATTAAAAGTTACCTACCCTTCTTTCAATATCTCTATCAATCTTCCAATCTCTCGTAAACATACTTCCCAAATACACAAAGTTCAGTCCTCCATTAATATTAATAGGTCAATTCAAGTATATTTATTTGCACATGTGCAGCATCAAACTTAATCTAATAAAAAAGGTAAATTATCCACGAAATAAATCTTAACTATCTTACTAATATTATAAACGCGAAAGTTTGTATGTATGTCTGTTTGTTACTCTTTAATGAAAAAACTACTGAATGGATTTTAATTAACTTTCAATTTGGGAGGCGGAAATGAGTACCGCCGCTCCGGGAAGCTTTATTGGATAACCAACACCTCTGCCATAGGTCACCCCAGGTGGTTCGCTACGTTTGGTGATTTAGCAGGGGTGCCCGGGTTCATGGGGTGAGGTTTGTCTAGGTCTTGGAGGCGGATGACCAAGACACACTGAACCTCAGATTCCTATCCACCCCTTAAACCCTTTTCCTTCCCAGAACTCTCCTCTGCTACCTTTCCTTAAAAAAACCTTCCATACAGCATCCCCAAAGATGACATAGGCCCCGAGGGAAATTATTTTCCTCAGGGCCTCCCGCGTGGAGCTCATGTAAAAAAAAAAAAATGAAACTTTACAATAATATAGCTCATACATCAGAATAACATATAGGCTATAATTTATAAAGATAGCTAGGAAGGGAGAGGAACGGGGACGCACGGGAAAGGTGATTCAGGGAGAAACAATGTATTTCTTTGAATATGGCATTGCAACGCACGCCGGGAACCAGCTAATCATAAAATAACCAGTAAATAATAAAAATCTTCATGCAAAAGGCATCCATCAACCCGTCTCCCAAACAGGAAACTGTGGTAATGATACACCAGAGTATGCATGTATTATTATTAATGACTTATAACAACAATACTATCTATCGGCCAGGTAGGTACTAGACACTGTAGGAAATAGAGTGTATAGTACAATAACAATATTAGATGGATAATATAATGAAGATGCAGCCCCCGGGCTGTGAATATAAGAAGTGGAAAATGTAATACGCTATAAAAAAATGTGTATACGGTGTGCCAGTTAAAACTATATTTTAATTATATTTATTCAGTAACTAGCTGGTCCCGGCATGCGTCGCTATGCCACTTAATAAAGAAATTGTTTCTCCCTGAGTGTCCTTTCCCATCGTCCCGTTCCCCTTCCGCCTCCCCTTCTTCTCCTGCGTCCTCTTCCCCTCTCGCGTTCCCACTCCGTCACCTCCACCTTCCCTCTCCCTACTCTACTCCCCCCCCCCCCCTTCACCGTCCCGCGAACCCCCCTCCCGAGTTCCCCTCCCCCTCCCAGGTCCCCCTTCCCGCGTTCCCCTTCCACCTTCCCCGCCTTCCCTCTTCCCTTTACCGCTCCCTCGTCCCGCCAACCCTCCTCCCGCGTTCCATATATTCAATCCCAGTACATTCAGTTCTTAAACAGCCCGCGTGCCACCTTTTACAATTTGTATTCAAATTTCCATTTTTCATGTATATTAAATTTGGTACCTAACATAGGTACCTATTTAAAATATCTAAAATTCTTGATTCGATTCAAAATATTAGGGGAGTACCTACTTTAAATAAATTTTTCAACTTTTCAAAAATAGAATCCTGATTGCACAATCATTAATTGTTTTGCAAAATGTCATTCTCTAACACGCGAACTGTCAAACGTGCGATGTTTTCTGTTATTATCCAATATTCTGCGCAATTTTCTTAATTTTTCTCTCCGTAAGAACCATCCTCGCACTTCAAGGAATATTCTAAAAAAAGAATTAGCGAAATCGGTTCAGCCGATCTCGAGATTTGCGCTTACCAACACATTTAGCGATTCATTTTTATATTATAGATTGAATCAAAATGTTTTTATGCGATTATACAAATAATACATTTTTTAAAGTTTTAACCGAAAGGTAAAAGAAGTTAAAAATTTTGGTATCAAACTACATATTACATTATTGTAGAAAGCATTTTTTATGGTTGTGCATGTGTTATTCTGAGGTCCTTAATTATTAATATTATCAAATGTCTAAGTATTGGTAACTCTATTAATGGAGGACTGAACGCCGCTGGCACCAACAAACAAACTGTCCAAAGAAGCAAAGTTAGCCGTACATAATGAAGTACTGGCACGTACCCTGATGTGTGGCAGTGAGGCATGGAACTGGCAGAGGATGGATGAAAGTAGACTGAATGCTGTAGAAATCAGATCCCTGAGGCGTATTTGTGATAAAATCATGTACAATCGTGTGAGAAACGTGGAGATCCGCAAATAATGCAAGGTTGATGTAAGCGTAATGAGTAATGAGTAAGATTAAGAAAGGAACGCTCCGATGGTTTGGAGCATGTATAGCGAATGAACGAGGAAAAGAGTGTAAGGAGAATATATGACGCAAATGTGAATGATAGAAGAACTCTGGGACGCCCGAGAAAGACATGGCACGACCAAGTGAATCAGATAACTTGAGTCGGGCCATGTCAAGAGTCAGAATAATAGAAGAGCATGTACGAGACGACGTATGAATGTGAACGAGGCATGGAGTGTGTGCCAAGACCGAGTTGTTTGGCGGTCCGTCCTCTCTGCCTATCCCTGCGGGAAAACGGCGTGATGGTTAGTTAGTTCGTTTTTTTCTCTAAATATGGTCCGTTATATTTTAATGTAAACTACAATTCAATATCTTTGATTTGTACTTAACAGTTCCAATTTTTATAATTAAAAATTTAATACACTAATAATTTTACGCATTACACACGAATAAAATTTTAATCACGCATCGATGCACCGACAACCGAAATTACTATTTTAATCATATTGTGCTGAAACACTGGATATTTAAACTCAACTAAAAATATAATAGCTAGTAGTACCCGGCATGCGTTGCTATGCCATGTAATAAATAAATTGTTTCTCCCTGCGTGTCCTTTCCCATTCGTCCCGTTCCCCCTTCCCCACTCCACTCCCCCTCTTCCCCCGTCCCGTGAACCCCCGGGACGGGGGAAGAAGGTCCCGCAAACCCCCGAGTTCCCCTCCCCCCTCCCGCATTCCATACATCCAGTCCCGGTAAATTCAGTTTCCAAACAGCTCGCGTGTAACCCATTGCAAATTTCATAATGCCAGAGCTCACCAATAGTTTTATACAAACCTTGTACTGACAATAACGAACACAGAACAAAATAATAATCCAATTTGGTGCAGTCGTTCGGAAGTTATACGCGTACATACATTTCGGCGATTCATTTTTATTTATATAGCTATATAGATAGAAGAAGAAGATAGATAGATAGTTTTAGAAGATAGATAGATAAAAAACCATGAAATAAAAATTGTACAGAAAAAAGTTTCAAAGAATATTATGACTCAAATTACTGCCGCACCCGTTACAAAAAATATAATAATCAAACTTAGCATTATAAAACGTTAATATTCACACACATTTACAATTCACAATATAATATTAATGCTGGAAGAACATGAAGTCAGGAGAGGTGAGAATATGATAAATACACAGGTAAGTAAGTACCAGACAGGTAAAGGTAAGTGAGTACCTACTACACAGGTTTTAATGAAAGTTTTAGTTAACGTGTTGGGACATAAATCACTTTTACAGTTGCGGAAATAATACAACGTAATTTAAGAGATATATTAGATGTGTTATAATAAAAGTTATGTTTGTTTTTTTGTCGTGTTTTTTGAGTGAAATGTGATTTGAGGCATTACAATTTTAAACAAGGCGATGACCTATGGTAAAGGTGGGATTGAAATTAGAAATTATAAATCTCATATAATATTTTTTTTATTGTGAATACCGCGCATGAGTCCCAACAGCTCCCAAACGCCTGGAACCAGTAAGACCACGGTGTTTCCAATTGGGGTAAGTAAGTAATTAAGAAGAATGAGTTAATGATGTTGAATGTAAATAATTCTAAAAATATGGTGAAAGACAGAGGACGAAAACAGCGTGCAATAAAATAGTGAATGATGAATACTTGGAGCAGGAAGGGAAGGCTGATAGAGATATTGAAAGAAGGATATATGCAGGTAATTCTATTAATGGAGGACTGAATGCAGTTGGCGCTAACAAAAAAACTGGCACAGGAGCCAGCAGTTCACAATGGAGTGCTGGTACCGAACCCGATGTATGTCAGTGAGGCATAGAACTGGCAAAGAAAAGATGCATGTAGCCCGAATGCTAGAAATGAGATCCCTGAAGCGTATGTGTGGTAAAAGCATATTATTTGATCGTGTGAAAAGTGTGGAGATCCACAAAGAATGCAAGGCGTAATAGTAGGTAAGCGTAACGAGTAAGATTAAGAAAGGGACGCCAAAATGGTTTGGTTGTGTAGAGCGAATGAACTGTGACGCTAATGTGAATGGTAGACGAAGTCGGGGACACCCGAGGAAGACATGGCACGATCAAGTGAATCAGATACTTGAGTCGGGGTATATTAACAGTCAGAATAATAAAAGAGTATGTATGAGACCGTGTATGATTGTGAATGAGGCAAGGAGTGTGCCAGGACCGCGTTCTTTGGCGGTCCGTCCTCTCTGCTTACCTCTGTGGAGAAATGGTGTGATGGTAAGTAAGTTAGTTTGAGAGCGTTGAGACCTGGCAACAACGCCAAATACACTGAACAGGAAATCTCTAGTAATGTCAACTGGATCAACACCGGTATAGTAATTTGATGTGGCCAATTTACGTTTATAAGATCTTCAATTCCTAGGCATCAGACATACCAATGAAACTGATTATAACAAGAAATAATTTCGACATTTCAAGCGCACGGACACGCTCACAATCCATTTCTACAGATTTATAAGTAATTCCGTTTCAAATAACATTTGAACTAATTCTGTAAATTTTACTTTTACCAGTGTTATTCTGAGCTCAATACAAAATTCTATTATATAACTAAGATCGTTTGATAATTAAAGAACAAGTCAGAAAAAACTTACAAACGAAAAGTATCAAATTCTAATATTTAATTGAATGACAAAGACATCAACCAACCAAAAACCGTTAAAATTCCAACATTTAACTAACTCAATTCAATTTGGGAGGCGGGTATGGGAACCGCCGCTCCGAGAACCATTCATTGTATAGCCAACACCTACGCCATAGGCCACCTCAACTGGTTCGCTATGCATGGTGAGTAAGCATGGGTGCCCGCGTTCACTGGGTGAGGATTGTCTAGGTCTTGGCGGCGGGTGCGTCTGCCCACCTAATGTGTGGCGGGCCGATTTTGGATGGATTAGAAATACCTTTTTACCTGTCCAGTAGGCCTCTCACAACGCATCGCCTTACACCGCTGTAGGAGGGATGAATTCAAACGCCCATCATTTATGGACACACTAACCTTCAGATTCCTAGATCTTCCTCTCATTATTTCCCTTAATAAAACCCTAAACACAGCATCCCCAAAGAAGACACAGCCCTTGATAGAAATCATTTTCCTCGGAGCCCTGAATTGAGCTAATATTTAAAAATAAAATAAAATAATTTCTTCACAAATAATTCATAAAAATTCAACACCCAACGAAGTAATAATAATTTTTGTATGGGAAATGCATATAATATTATGTACAGTAAAGGTGTACAGTGCATACGTCTGCGGGGCCAGTGTTAGTAGGGCTTTCAAACTCGGCGTCTGACTAATACGAGAATACGAGAGAATCGGGATATTTGATATAGTCGACTGCACCGAATGGCCAGGTATGCGGACAGCAGGAACACTGCTAAATGAGCGTCGGATAATTGAGCATGCCGTTCGGATCAAGATAATGAAGCCAGTTTGCGGGGTTGCGAACATGTTTCTTAATTTATTTATTTTTTACATTAACTCCACACAGGAGGCCCTAAGGAAAATAATTTCCCTCAGGGCCTATATCATGTGAGAAGCTGTGTAGAGGGTATTTTTGAGGAGAGGAAGGAATGAACATTGGTCTTGAAGAGACCCGGTTGTAGGAAGGAAGAAACACAAAGGCCGGCAAATCGTTCCACAGCCTAGCTGTTGAACTCATGAACGAGTGGTAGAAACGACCCGTTGTCATGTTCTCAACTATATTATGTGTTACTACTATGAAAATAATAGTATTTACCAATAAGTAATGGTGTTTAAATCAATATTTAAGAAAAAAACTATTTAAAGAAGGTTATGATCGAAAAGACAGGGATAAAATGTAAACAATTCCTGCATTATCCACAACCATACGCACAAATTTATAGGTGCCATTATATTTTACGCACTAGATTTAAATGTCCGGGTTAAATTTTCCTCACAGGAAAAACTAAACCCTTTCACACACTTCCCCAAATGATCATCTAGTATCTAGTCAATCCACGCTATGCAATTGCACTATATAAGTATTATAAATACAAAACAATACAAGAACAACATGTCAACCTACCAGAGACCGAATGGGAAAATAATTCACAGACTCCAGATATTTTCATATCAGAGGGTTCGGCTCTGTGGAATTCCTAATTGAACCTATAAATCCTACTGATCCCTCAATATAAATATTTAAAAAAAATAATTTAATCCTAGAGATGTATTATTATTATGCCTTCTGTTATCGTTTCCCGTGTAAAATACTTGATTCAATTGATTATCTTAATAATTAATCTAATTTCATTCACAAAAAGCGAATAATTGTCACTCCACAAAAAATTCTAACTCTTATTAGCCGTATAAATATCCATATCCAATACCAATCCATACATAAGCTAAGAAAAAAATCACCAAACGAATATGATGAGAAAAAAACACGAAGAAAAAAATAATTTAATTTCGTAATTCATCACAAAACGAAGTAAAAACTAACACAATCGCAAAAATTAAATCAAAATTGGAAGTTTATTAACCGCGATGAAATAATAAATTAATCCCATTCCAACCCAGGTAATAGTGAGCTCACTGTAAAGATATTGAATGTGAAACCATCATTATAAAATACAACCGAGGGTTCATTTTTTGCTTCGGATTTTCAACCTCTTATTTGTCCTCTCCCTCACACCCGTACCTGGGCCTCATCTGCCCGATGCTCCGACTCTTTCTCACCCACGTCCACAGGATGGTCTGGTCGACGGCGAAATTGTTAATATTTAAAATGATGTAAAAACAACTGCGACTTCTTTTGAGATCCTCGTCTCTCTTATGAGGAAAAACGGATGCTGTTACGGACGTATTCAGTTAATATTCCCGCCATTTTGCACTAAGAGGATTTTGTATTATAAAGTATTTTTTGCAACTTCTTTATCTTTGGAATGCAAACTTTTAAATTAAACATAAATAAACAATTGGGTAAAAATGTAAGCAAATAAGAACTTGTGAGCTTTTTAAGGTTTTCGTTATAATTCTCCAGTCCTAAAGAGTCCTAAATTCTCCAGTCTTTCAATGTAAATATCTACTGTTGTCACTAAACTTCTCATAAATATAATATAACAAGTAAAACGTAAAATCATGCTATGTCCAGTGTTTTATATGGTGACCTGCCTAGCGATTCCGTATTTTTGTGAGATCGTTGTTGGATAACGGACGTTATCTTCTTCTAATAATAATAACAATAATTGGATAATTTATAAAGCGCCGTTTTTGTGAAAAATCACCTCAAGGGCGCTGTACAATTTATTAGGAAAGCTTAGGTTCTAACTAATTTTACTATTTACAAATGGATACAGAAACATACTTACCTGGATACTTCTGACAGATTTGAGTGATTTTTACGTCATATACTTTAGTTTAGATCGATTTAAACATGAATTCCTGCAAGTACGCATGATTATTTACTCATTTAATGTACGTACCTACATAGAAAACGCAAATAACAGTCATAAAAATCACACAAATCTGACAGGAGATAACGTCCGTTATCCAATAATGATCTCACAAAAAATACGGAATAGTTAGGCAGACAACTCAGAATTAAACCAACTCAGAAGCTCCTCAGAAAGGTTATTAAGAGTGACGATAAAAAATATTAAAAAAATTGGTTAAATAGGTTAAGTTAGGTTAGGGTTACACGGCTATTTTAAAATTATTTTTTCATTGCTATGACCTTTCCGAGGTTTTTCTAAGTTGGTATGAAACCGTTTTTAAATACAGTGTCCTCCGCGTGCAAGGGCGGATTTAGGGGGGGGGGGGGGGGGGCACGCATTTTTGTGTACTGTGGAGATTCCATCACAGTACAGAAAACTGTCTCTATTAAACATTTAATTTTTCTATTATTTTGACACTTTCATAAACCTTCCTATACATACTTGAACCTGTAAAAATAAACTTGAAGTATGATACTTCAAGTTTATTTCTAACAGTAATTATTAATTTTTTTTGCCCGTCCGCCCCAGAAAAAAATCTTGGATCCGCCCTTGTCCGCGTGCAACTTCATAATATCTTCTCCAAGCATAAACTTTCTAATAAAAGTGTTTATCAGAAGTGACCTGCCAGGGAAGTATGTTATTCTATCCGCTTGTAAATAATAAAATTAGATAAAGCCTACGAAATCATTATAAATTATACAGCGCCCTTGAGGTGATTTTTCACAAAAACGGTGTTCTACAAATTATCCAATTATTATTATTATCAACGAAATGAAAAAACAATTTTATAAGACAACATCTAGAATATTCTAAATATATACCAAGAGAACATCGCTTTAAAAAAGGACTGAACACCCTGTCAATAAAAAAACGTTGTTCGAAAGGAGGTCTCTGATATAAAACGGGATAAAAAAATACATAAAGAATGCTCAGGTTATTAATATTTTAAATATCGAGGCATTAGGATGCTTTCGAAAGAAAGAAAAAATTAATTTTAAAATTAATAATAAAAAACGGCTTTAATATAATAAAATTATGAAATTCAATGCGTCAATGGTAGGGGATTAATGCATGTATTCCACTTTGTTCTATTGTTATTAATATGAATACCCGACTCATTCATACGTGCTTTAATTGACTGAATTGCGGTTCGTTAGCTCTTGCAGGGGTGAGTTATTCATATTTCTATTATGGTGTATGTTTATATTAATTATATTTTTGTACAATTCAAAAATATCTACGAGGTTTAAAGCAACTACGAGAGGCGGCCTTATTTCAAGGGTTCTCATAGTCTTGACACAAAATCTATAAACTGGCAAGTATGTACGTACAACATGCAAAGATGTAATGTATAATCTAGCAAGTTTGTACGTACAACATGCAAATTAGTAATGTATAATCTAGCAAGTATGTAAGTACAACATGCAAAGGTGTAATGTATAATCTAGCAAGTATGTACGTACAACATGCAAAGGAGTAATGTATAATCTAGCAAGAATGTACGTACAACATGCAAAGGAGTAATGTATAATCTAGCAAGTATGTACGTACAACATGCAAAGGAGTAATGTATAATCTAGCAAGTATGAACGTACAAAATGCAAAGGAGTAATGTGTAATCTAACAAGTATGTACGAACAACATGAAAAGGAATAATGTATAATCTAGCAAGTATGTACGTACAACATGCAAAGGTGTAATGAATAATCTAGCAAGTATGTATGTAAAACGTGCAAAGGTGTAATGTGTAATCAAGCAATTATGTCGCAAAAGTTATAATATTACACTAAAATCAACTATTGCAAACCGTGCGAATGTATAAATACATGTCTATGTATATTACACAGAAATCGTAACACAGCTAAAAATGAAACCCGTGCAGAGATCTTACATTCTTACAAATCTGACTTTTAGCACAAAACCAATATCGTCAAATGAAAACTCGACACTAAGAGAACTCACCCGATTTCCTTACATAGGCCCCATTCAAAAACTAGTTTCTGGAACACAAATATCCCTTTTTTTCTTAAATTTTCCCTTTTCCCGTTGGTTCAATATTGACCCGAGCGTACGATTCAACACCTTCGGGGCATAAAGGTTACCATAAAGAAGTTAAGAGAGGACGCCGAGGGACATAAAAGGAGATATTCACGTTCGACTGAGTCAATAAGTGAGTAGCGTAAAAGTGCGCACACACTATTATGCGACTACAAATATATTTGTTTAGGCCGATTTATTCTCTAACTAGCTCGTTCCTGTGAAAAATCACGGGAGTCTTTTATATGCTGAATGGTACATGCAGGTAAAATTACCATTCAGAGTTTAGAAATACGAGTAAATTAGTTTTTCAATTTCAATTTCAAATCCGTGTTTATCTTAATCTATCCGCTATAAAGGTATTTTTATACATTTTATATTTGACTAGTGAGTTCCCGGCACGCGTTGCTATGCCACTCAATAAAGAAATTGTTTCTCCCTGCGCGTTCTTTCCCATTCGTCCCGTTTCCCTCCCGCCTTCCCTTCCTCTTCGGCGTCCTCTTCCCCTCACGCGCTACCACTCCGCCTTCCCTCTCCCCTCTTCCGCTTACAGCGTCCCGCGAACCATCCTCCCACATTCCATACATTCAGTTTTTAAACAGCTCGCGTGCCACCTATTGCAATTTTTTTACACAAATTTCATAATGCCAGAGCTCACTAGTATATATAGAAACCATCGCGGGCATGCACAGATCAAATCCCCAAAGTTTAATCACAATCGGATGAATGGTTAGCAACGCATAATTTCATGATGCCAGAACTCACTATTACACATAGAAACCATCGCGAGCATGCGCACATCAAATTCCCAAAGTTCCATCGCAATCGGATAAATGGTTTAGCAACGCATAGACATCTCATATAAGTACATAATTATAATTTTTATATATACATATATAGATTACATTGGGATTCCGTATCGACAAGTTGTGGTATCACAACATATGTGAGACTAAAAGTGAAGAGGTGAAGGAGATTCAAAAGAAGAAAACGGGGTATCTGGCAATTTAGATTTTTATTTGTGTTCACAAGGATTTGAACCCACGACTTGGGACCAAAAGGGCGAGCGTATCACTCGCAGCGAAGGTCGCCAAATGAGCAAAAACAAAGAAACCAGATAAAAACTAAACATTTTTATCGGAATTTTTTCTCCTCCATTTTACATATTAAATTTGTTTGAATCCTTGCCAACAGCATAATCCCCGATTCATTCAATCACGATCCTTAGAGATACCATCTAGTATTAACGTATAAATCATAAGCGGTCCATCCGGACTTTTATGGTTTTCAATAAGCACAGAACGAAATGGTCTTCTTCTTAATCTTTTTGGACCCGAATGCTAAATTGGCTATAACACATATTATAACTCCAGTTACTCGGGTAGACAGAGAAGAATTTACAAGGGAAGTTACGTCGACTAAATTAAACGCAATTTACAATTTGGGAGGCGGATATGGGTACCGCCGCCCCGGGAACCATTTATTGGATAACCAACAACCCTGCCATAGGTCACCCCAAGTGGTTCGCTACGTTTGGTGATTTAGCAGGGGTGCCCAGGTTTATGGGGTGAGGTTTGTCTAGGTCTTGGCGGCCGATGCGTTCGCTCACTTCGCCAATGCGTTCCTGCGGGGAACGGCGTGATGGTTATTTAGTTATTTCGCCTTCACGGCTCGCAACATTGTAAATAACTAAGATTGTAAAAAACAGCAAATTCTTAAAATTCTCCAGACTTTCAAAGTAAATATTAACTCAAATTTGGCATTAATCTTCTTATAAATATAAATGTAAAACCAACAGTGATGAGGGTAGCAAAGGTAAAGTCATGCAATGTCCAGTGTTTTGAATATAATGTCCTCCACGTGCAAAGTCGTATCTTCCCCAAGCATAAACTTTCTAATAAAGTGTGTTTATCGGAAGTGCCCTGCCAGGTTAGTATGTTTCTGTATCTATTTGTAAATAATAAAATTAGATAGAGCCTAAGATTCATAATAAATTGTAAAGCGCCCTTGAGGTGGTTTTTCACAAAAACGGCGCTCTACAAATTATCCAATTATTATTATTATAATAATATGTGTTATAATTCAGCAGTGTTTCTCACGACAGTTATAAACTAGAAATCTTTTCGCAAGGTTCAAAGATCAAACGAAACAAAAAAAAATTAACTGTCACAAGAACGAGGTCGAAACGAGAACAGTTTTTTCAAAAAAAAAATCATTTTTGTATTATTAATGGCAAGTTTTGACCTAGCATAACCGCCTTTACAGCTGTCAAAGCACACATTTACAACTGACATAAACCTATACTATAAGCAAGGGGAAAGTTAGCAATACAATTTCAGCCGTAACATAATACATACATCATTCTAGACGACTTGTCTTAAATTTTATACGAAACTAGTAGTTCTGTGAAAGATCTTCCTAAAACTTGTTTCTAATTTTCACTTATTTAATAAATCAAAACCAAAGTTACCTCTCGAATCATAAGATTTGTATGTAGGTACTTAAATACATAACTACTTAATTATTAACCATTAATTATTATTTCAACTATTTTTTATTTCAAACTAGCTAAGTAAATTTAGGAGGCGGGAATGGGTACCGCCGCCCCGGGAACCTTTATAGGAAAACCAACACCTCTGCCATAGGTCACCCCAAGTGGTTCACTACGTTTGGTGATTTAGCAGGGGTGCCCGGGTTCATGGGGTGAGGTTTGTCTAGGTCTTGGAGGCGAATGACCAAGACACACTGAACCCCAGATTCCTACCCACCACTTAAACCATTTTCCTTCCCAGATCTCTCCTCTCCTTCCCTTTCTTAAAAAAAAACCTCCACACAGCATCCCCAAAGATGACATAGGCCCTGAGGGAAATTATTTTCCTCAGAGTCTCCTGTGTGGAGCTCATGTAAAAAAAATAAAAAAAGCTGGTACCGGGCATGAGTTAAATGCCATTCAAAGAATTAAATTGATTCTTTTCATTTACACAAATTTCATAACGCCACCAGCTTACCATTATATACAGCCTATAACATTTGCGGGCGTGCGCACAACCAATCACCAACATTTCATCGCAATCGGATGAACGGTATGGCAACGTATAAAGTACGACCAAACAAATATTGACTTTTGTACTATATAAGATATGGAATTATACAATTAATTTGTCCAAAGAAAAGTCACTATCCCAATGACAACTCTTTTCAAACATTCTACAAGCAGGTAGGTATCACAAAATTAAAAACAAAATTCGAATAAGTACAAATGAAAAAGATTTTTATACACATAAAAAAATCAACCAGTAAAAAAACTATTTTCTACTATATACGAGCATAATACGTCTATTTTGAAATGTCTTGTAAAACTTTAAAAAATATATAATGCATTTGGTTTGACAGAAAATTGAATCTTCCTAACGAGGAACTAGAGTCAATCATGTTATCGTACGCGTGTGTGTGTGCGTGATTACCACCAAAATATAGAATGCATTGTCATCGACAACGATTCAATCTGCCGAGTTTCAGCTCGACCAGATACCGGAAGTGGGTTGACTTCTTTTTTTTTAATTCCCCTTTATTCATAAATATATTCATTCAATCAAGAAAACAAAAGTGAAATTTAAATAGACGTATTTAAAAATGTAATCGAATATTTACTGAACCCTTTAAACGGCCAAAATATAGAAAGTACAAAAATTTACAGACAGACGAAAAGCAAAATGGTCAAGTTAAAACACAACTTCGCTGGAACTGGCAGAGGAAGGTTAAAATCCGTTTCCAAAAAAATGTTAAGAAAATATATTCATGTTTTTTTTAAATAAAATACATCGAATTTCGATTTAGTTTTCGTGAACGAATGAACGCAAATTTGTAAGTGGAAATTAACTCACTTCCCGATCGAGCTGAAACTCGGCAGATAAACTCATTGCGGATGACAATGCATTCTCTGAAATTGACTACTAGCCGGCCCAAGGATGGCCCGAAATTTGAAAATAGATGTACGAGTATTATTGAAAATGAAATCCAAATACTCCGTTTTTGGACTTTCCTTTTCAAGAAGTTGGCCGTTTAAATGGTTCAGTAAAGTTTATTTTTAAATACATGTGTATTTGAATAACATTTTTGTTTTCTTGATTGAATGAATGCATGAATAAAGTGGAATCTTGGAAGCAGAAATTATCCCACTTCCTGGCCTCCGATCGCGCTGAAACTCAACTATATCAACTATTGGTATTACAGTAAAAAATGTTTTATAACGTTTTTTTTTCAACAAATTTCAGTCGAACACGAGAACCCAAAGAGAATCAAAGTAACCTACCAAAAACACAAGTAGTTCCTTTTCTTCCTCGTATTTATCTGTCTGTTACCTGGCCTTTAGGGTTCGCAGACGTCTAATTATTATTCTCCATTTTATCTCATGGTTCTCCTAGGAAATATTCATATTCTGCCATTTGCAAGTTTTAAACTAGTAATTTGCCTAACTTAACCGTGGAGTCGAAGCCTGTTTTAACTTTAACCGAGTTTCGCTGGTTTCGCACGTTCAATGACCACGGCTCGCTGCGGAATATGGTTGGCTCTTTTGCCAAAGGAAATGTTGAATTATTCGCCACGTAAGAACTTCAATAGCTGATAAATTACACATTATTATCTAATACGGTGAATTCTACGCTGTTTTGGATCAAAGTAAAATAGGGCGGGTAGAGAGGATGGCCACAGTGTAAATAAATAAAAATATATTTATGTACATTTTTTATGCAGCATTGCGTTCATTCGTCAAATACTTTGTACATATAGTTTTGCGTCAGTGATTGAAGAGCCTTGTACATATAGTTTTGCATCAGTGATCGAAAAGCCTTTGTAGGTACATATAGTTTTGCATCAGTGATCGAAGAGCCTTTGCAGGTACATATAGTTTTGCGTCAGTGATCGAAGAGCCTTTGCAGGTACTATAGTTTTGCATCAGTGATCGAAGAGCCTTTGCAGGTACATATAGTTTTGTATCAGTGATCGAAGAGCCTTTGCAGGTACATATAGTTTTGCATCAGTGATCGAAGAGCCTTTCTATTTTTTATTTATTTACGCCCTTTTACGGGGCTTTTACATAAGTATGAAATTTACAACGGTATTTTGCAACGAAATATATATGTACATAACTGAACTGCCTCAGTAACAGTATTTTGTATTTGTCTAAAGATAAATTGAAGATGTCCACTGACTTGGTATAATTATTTCCCTCCATTAGTATTCTGGGCAAAGAGGAATACATATGGTAGTTAGTTCCAGAATTTCTGCATTGAAATAAATCCTGACTTCTGATATTACGTAGTGGAATCCGGAAGCTTATCAATTCAAGCAATACCGGAGTATCAACTAAATTATTTAGAATTTTATACAGAAATACCAAATCAGTGAAAATTCTTCTGTCTGACAATTTGAGCATATTCATATCATTTAAAATAGTGTTGTAGTTTAACGTAATTGCTGGAATGCCCATTTTAAAATTTAGAAAACGTAAGAATTTGTTTTGTATTCTTTCAACAGCTTGTACATGTATGTATATTATAAAATGGGTTCCAGACGGGAGAATTGTACTCAAGTTGACTTCTAACATATGCAAAATACAACAGTTTAATACAATTTATATTGTTAAAATTTCTAGTTAGCCTAGTTATGAATCCCAACATTTTTAAGCCCTTGTTAGAGATTTCTCTTATGTGGTTAACAAATGAAAGATTTGATTGAAAAGTGATGCCTAGGTCTTTAATTTGTGTTAATGTCTCGAGAGTATTGTTCATGTTGCAATTAAAAATCACTGGATTTTTTATTCGAGAAAATCTAACTACTTGGCATTTTGAGATATTTAAGTAAAGTCTATTTTCATTACACCAAATTAACAATTTGTTGATATTATCTTGAAGAATGTTGCAATGGTAAATATTTTGAATAATTCTAAACATTTTGAGGTCATCAGCAAAAAGTAAGAAAAATACATCATGAAATATTTTTGTTAGATCATTTATAAACAAGATAAATAAGATTGGGCCAAGGTGTGAACCCTGTGGAACTCCACTTGTTGCATAATTTTTTTCCGACAGGGAGGACTTTATTCTAACAATTTGTTGCCTTCCAATAAGATAGCTTTCAAACCAGTTTAATATATTACCACGTATACCAAGTTTTTCTAATTTCCAAATGAGAATTTTATGGGAAACTGAATCAAAAGCTTTACTAAAATCAGTATAGGCAGAGTCTACTGGTTTTTTTTCCATTAAAAGCATTGGTTATAAAATTTTCATAAATAAGTAAATTTGAAAGAGTACTTCTATCTGGCATAAATCCAAACTGGTTAAGTGATATTACAGGTTTTATTTGCGTAAAAAGTTTGTCAAGTATTAGGCTTTCAAAGAGTTTCGGTATGGTGGATTGAATGCATATTGGTCTGTAATTAGAAATATCACATTTATCGCCCTTTTTGAAAAGGCCCCCTTTGCATATAGTTTTGAATCAGTGATCGAAGAGCCTTTGTAAATATACTCGTAGTTTGAATCAGTGATCGTAGAATCGGTAAAATTTTAGCCATAAGTTGTTATAATGGTTTGTCTAGTCTGAAGTTAGAAATAAGATTGAAGAAATCTATTATAAATTTGTACAGCGCCCTTGAGGTGATTTTGCACAAAAACGGCGCTATACAAATCGTCAATATATTATTATTTTTGACAAAAATATGAGTATAGTTTAAATCTAAGATTATTTTTATTTTACATTAACTCCACATAGGAGGCCCGGAGAAAAATAATCCCCCTCAGGGATTATGACATCTTTGGTGAAGCTGTATGGAGGGTTTTTTTATGAAATGAAGGAGAGGAAGCTCTAGGAAGGAAAAAGGTATGAGGGGAGGGTAAGAAATCTGGGTGTCAATGGAATCCATCCCTCTCACTGCGGTGCAAGGCAATGGGTCGAGTGAGTCCGGCTGGAGTGGTAGAAATGTCTCCTTCAACCAGTCTCTCCAAATCCGGCCCGCTACACGGTAGGTGTGCAGATGCACCCGCCGTCAAGATCCGGACAAACATCACCCCATGAACCCAGGCACTCCTGCTAAATCATCAAACATAGCGAACCACTTATGGTGACCTGTGGCACAGTGGTTTTGGTTACACAATAGATGATTCCCGGGGCGGCGGTACTCATAACCGCTTTCCAAATTGGGTTAAAGGCGTTGTCTAGGTAAGACAGACATCCTGGGTTCGATTCCCAGTTGCCGCCGTCCAAATTAGCTCTCAACCTAAAACTTGACATACGCTTGAAAATTTAGCCATTGAACCGATTTTGCGATTGTATTTATAAATATAACCATAAAAATATTATTATTATTAACAAACTCTGTGGAGTGGTCCTTACTCATCGAATTGATAATAAGTCATAAGGGTCGATTACATGGAACTAAGATTGAAGGGAAGCGGCAATACTTTCGGAATATTACGGGGATAAGCGAAAAACCTATGTAGCTCGCAAACTTGTAGCCGTCTAGTGGGAGGGGATAGAAACGGGGAATGTGGCTAGCTTGCGGGGGGAAGGCGGCGCTCTGGAGATAAGGGCCGAACTGTGAATGGGAATCATTATTATTTTTATATTTTTTAAGCTTTCGTTATTTTTTTTTTAAATTTTGGACATAAAATATAATAGATTGAAAAATAAGTCATGAAATGAGGAAAGGGTAGTAAGAAGGAGACTGGAGACTTATGTGTTGTTTAATTTTTATTGTTCCCTATACAAGTTATTTTAAGTTACCTTTATCTACTAGGACGTACTTAACTCATTTTTTGCGAAATCAAGATTTGTGAAGCGCTTGTCGAAATACATCGGCCTCACTTTTTACTTGACAATTGCAAGTGGGTAAAATAACTAGTGTTATGAACTCGCTGTAACTCAAGGCGCCATTCCTTGGTGCTATCATTGCTTAACTCATCAGTTTGAAATAGATTTTAATTTATCATATAAATAAGAAGTATGGTTTTTTATACGTATTTTATAAAATCAACAGACTTGCAGTGAAAATTTTTGTGCGTTCTATTCTGATGTATACTGGTGCTTGAGTTTTAAGAAAGGAGTGCTCGATATTAATCTTATAAAAGAACTGTATTTACAGTTTTACAATGATAACAAAAAAAAAATAAGTGATAGGAACAAACACTGCTTGACTTATTTGCGTGGGAAAATAAATTTTATTTGATTAAATTGTGTTATTTCATAATTAATTTATTTAAAAATAATGTACATATTATATTATACTAGCAGATCCGGCCACACGTTGCTGTGGCTAACGTAAAAAAATTCCACGCCATTACCCAACCTTTATAACCAACGCCATCTGTTAAATTAAATCCACACCGCCCATTTTCCAGCCCATTGCCCGCTGCCCGCTGCCGCTTAACCAGATATTTTATATGTTTCAATAAATTTACACAAAAACTTGACAAATTATATATCTAAACCTTTCTCATGAATCACTCTATCTATTGGTGAAAACCGAATGAAAATACGTTGGGGTAGTTTTTGAGTTTATCGCGAATAGATAGACAGACAGACGCGGCGAATAACTTTGTTTTATAATATTTAGAGATATACCATATAATATATCACAAGAATCCCAACTGCTTCCGTCTGTAGCATGTACGTTGTGAGGCTGAAGGTAAATGGCGAGGGGAAATAAATGGTGGAGAGAAAGCTGGAGAAGTACCCGGCTATTCAGATCTAGTCGACAAACACGGCTAAATCAATTTCAAGCAACATTTCAATTCTGAATGGTGGTCTTACCTACGCCAGAGCGATACTGAGAATGTCTTCCACCTGGACCGTGCCGGGAATATATTTTATAATGTTTTTAATTATAAAATGTTGAAAACACAGATCAATCGAATAAAATTTATTTCGGGATTTGAACCCGCGACCTCCGGATTGCTAGTCAAGAGCTTTACCCCTCAGCCACGAGGGCATGTCAATGTGACTTTTACATAACAATACAGTGATTATAAACTTTGAATTAACGTTGTAAACATATGTAAAAGGAGTGGTAAATTAGTAGGAAAAAAATCTAAAAATAACAGTGCAAAAAAGACAAAGTAAAAATTTTTAAAAATGAATAAGCTAAATGATAAAAAACATATACCTATGACATGATTAATAAAAACATAAAAGTTTTTTGGTAATTTTTAATTATTATAATTTAAGTTGACTGATTCGGCCCATTGGCAGTCGGAGTTCACGTGATAACATCGGGCTCATGGCGATGGCGGTTGAAATGAACACGCCGAAAATTACAAAATGTATATTTAAGCTATGTTTAAACATTTACATGTGAAAGGTAAGACCGTCTTTTTTCTTAAAGGTCTTCATAGAACTACTTTTACACAATTTTACGGCACAGTGGACCATTTTTCTATGTTTTATGAACGTTTTTCTGGGAGCTCTATGCGCGACCGAGGTGTAAAAGCCAATGTCAGCCATCTAAAAACCGTTCGGTAAATTTTTTGAAAAGGCATGCTTTGGGCAGTGGGGCACACTTTACATGCCGTCTCTCTAGTATCCATACTCTTAGGTCGATTACAATGATGGATGAGTACTTCACGCCGCAGTGGACAGAGAATGCCTTGGGCCTTGGGAGATGGCGATGAATCAATAACTTGAGTATATGACATACTCACTTGAAATCGAATCAAGTGGGATCGAGAGATTTGAAGAAAACGAGAAGTAACAACACGATATGACTTATGAAAAGACACTTCTAGTGGTGACAGGCGTAATTGAGATGTCAATTTCAAAATTACATGGTTAAACTTTTAACAATATAAAGTGAGGTTTGTCCATGTCTTGGTGGCTAATGCGTCTGCCTACCAGCTGCGTGGCTAGCCGGATCGGGAGAGGCGGGCTGAGGGAGACTCTTTGACCTCTTCAGCCGGATTGTCGACCTAACGCTTTGCAACGCAGTCGGATGGAAGGATTTGTACGTTAGTCCTGAACACACTGACCCCCTGATTCCTACCCACCCCTTAAAACCTTTTTTCCTTCCCAGAACTTCCTCTCCTTCAACACAATTTAATTATTAGATCCTGAGTGAAATTGTTTTCATCGGGGCCTCCTGTATGGAGCAAAAGAAATAAAATAAAGTTTTTTTTTATAATTTAACGAGACAAACCTCAGACTGTAATATTTAATCACTGAAAACAATATTAGCGACACTCAAACGAAAAATTAAAGAAAGATGAGGTCGCATCTAGGAATTTAACTCAGCACCTTAGCCATACGGGGCTGTGTTCTAAACACTAAGGTCGGTTACAGTGCTCGACCGACGGTCGGTGCGTACGTCGGTCGCGCTTGTCATTTGTATGAAAATTCGTAAATCGTTCAGTGCAGGACCGACCGTACGCATGCGTATATCGCTACGCAGTGCGTACGAGAATCGTCGGTCAAGCGCGTGCGCATGCAGACCGTCGGTCGACCGACGAGCTAGAAATGCTCTCTGGGCGACGATCGGGTGTACGTGATATCTACGTCTTCTGTTCCAAATACGTCTACGAAGATAATAAGCAGCTATTAATTAATTAATTTCGCCTACGACGTCCGGTCAGCTTGTTGGTCAATCGTGAACTGACGGTACGCACCGACGGTCGGTCGGTGTTATGCGATCGTCAGGACCGACCGTACGCACCGACCGTCGGCGTCGGTCGAGCACTGTAACCGGCCTAAGCTAATTTGACCCTATACCCTTCGTTGATATATTTAACTGTTTCATACTTCGATTAAGAACTACCTACACACATTATCTTCATTATCTTAACGCATATTATTATTAGCTGCTATCTTTTCGTATGGTTGCAGGATTATTTCCCGATTTATTCCCTTTTTCGGGAGTTCTTAATCAAAGTACCTATGGTACAGTTAAATACGACCGAAGGCGAAAGAATTGAATTAGCTCAGAGTTAGAAAAGAGCCCCGACAAGGCTAAGGGGGCATACATTAATTACGTGAGCACAAAAGGGGGGGGGGTGTCCAGCATAATCTCACGTCACTTGAAAAGAATATATGAAATTTATCTCACCAAGGGTGGGAGGGGTTTAGATTGGAAGAAAACTGCTCACGTAATTAATTAATGTATGTCCCCAAAGGTCCTGGGTTTAATTCCTAGATACGACTATATCTTTTTCTGATTCTTCTGTTTCAAATTTTCGTTTGAAGTCGCTAATATTTTCTTCAACAATAAAAAAGCTTTATCCATACTAATATTATAAATACGAAAGTGTATCGGTTGTTTGTTACGCTTTCACGCCTAAACCAGAAAACCGATTTTTTAAATTCTTTCACCAATAGAAAGCTACATTATCTAATGAAGCTATATATAATGGTAAGTTCTGGCGAATGAACTTTGTATAAATGAAAATGTGTGTATTTCATAAATTTTAGAGGCAGGGTAGGAGAATCAATTTATTTCTTTGAATAGCATTGCAACGCATGCCGGGTCTACGGTCTATGACTAGGTACCTAGTAGTTACACGAGTACATGAGTTAAATAAGTAAGACATACTCAACAAAATCTATCATAGTTTCACATTACATATACGTAGACAGAGTGGTGCCTCGCCGTGTATTTTAATGTGAAGTTTATTTCGACAAAATATTACATTCAGCTTCTCAAATTACAAGTGGGTATCACGCGTCTCAAAGCGCTGCTCAAGAAATTTGTGTTTGATATAAAAACCTCTGTAGTAACTTGATCACCCAACAAATAATTATTCTAAGGTGATATTCAATATCATATTTATTTTTAACACGTTCAAATTCGATGACATTACAAATGAAAATGATGCATGCACGAGTATATTTTTATTGCTTACTAGAGAGTTCCCGGCATGCGTTGCAAGTCGCAATGCCACTAAAAAGAAAGAAAGTATTTCTGTACATTGAAGTGCTTTCCTGGTGCGTAGCATAAATTTTTGTGTGAAAAGTTCATCCGTGTAAAAAGCATAAATTTTCCAAATTTACCCCTTGCTATCCCCTACCGCTACTACGTCTCCTTTGCAATCCCTCCTTCTGCCCTCGCGTATTCCCCTTTCCTTCCATGCTTCCCGCTAAACTAATTAAATACACACAATTTTAAAAAAAAACTCGCGCCACGTATTGTATTTTTGTTATTGTGTAGCTGCTGAAAGGTTGTGTGCACGAGTTTTGAGATTAATAATCTAAAAATTCCTCCTCCCTCCTATTCCCATATATATTGGAATAGATTTGACTTTTTATGGATCTATACTGCTAATATGTACCATATGTGTGTATTTTTTATATTTTAGTTAATAAATATTATTCTTTTTGAGGTATTATGTTGTTAAAATCAAAATTCCCAATATTCCCCGTCCAGGGGAATATTCCCGGGAATATTCCTCAAAAATAAATTCCCGGGAATTTATACATCACTATCTATGTGTGATTTATTTTACAGATATTTGTGATAGTGTGGCGTCCAATACTTACACTACTGGTTAGTTACACTACTGGTTAGTTACACTACTTTTAGATCTGAATGAGTTAAATATATTCAGATCTAAAATTAGAGACATGATCTAAAGCCTGGACAACGCTAGTAGGTACTTAATAAATGTGAGCAATTTCTAAAGTGTGCTTTATATTTTATTACAAAATCGTTATTCTTCATTATGTTAACATAAAATTGTAAAGATATAACAATAATATACCTATATGCAATTCTAATTTGAGATCAGTGGAATGAAAAAATATTTTTTTCACTGTTATGCATTTTTCATTTTTAATTAAAATGTAGGTTACACAGTTTTAGATTAACACCATGATTATATTTTTAGTATTGCCATTTGAAAGACAGTAGCGCCCTCCAATTTTTTCTACTCTTATTTGACAGACTGTACCTAAATCGATACACTAGCATACCTACCTACCTAGTATTATCAAATGTACATTAAAAATATTGAACAATTAGGTACCTATTTCCTATATGTAAGGCTTCCGAATTGAAATATTGCGTGATAGAAAAAAGGTGGAGAAATCGATCATTGCTTTGATCTGGGCAAAGTGTATTTTAACTTTTTGTTGGTTTTTCTAGAGCAGTGTAGTTTTTTGTAGGCATGTTCTTTGATCTGGGAGGAAGCCGACATAAATATTATTATCAAAATACTAATATATTATTTGAAAGGAAAGAAATCGAAAAAGAACAGAAGGAACCAAAAAATGATTTTCTATCTTATTTCTAACACGATATGACTGTATGTAGTGTTACAACACACGTGTTCTTTTAACTTTGATATTTTATTTATTTATAACATTACATTTGTATGGCAAAAATAACATAATAATAACATTGAAAAATAACTATAAAATGTGTATAAGTGTTTTTATGTCTTGTGGGTCGATATTAGTTCCTAGCTCCTAGCTAGGCAGATTGTCCGTTCTAAGGAAACAAATGCTGGTGAGAATGCAAAAAAAAAAAAAAAATTAACAAAATGTTCATTTTAATTTTTTAAATTAAATATACATTAATAAAAATGCCAGAAAATTTATTCTGTAACAAAAAAAAAAAAATGTTTTAATTTTTTTTTTTAAATAATATACGTACTAAATTTTTACTAAATGTGCCGTTAATAGGGGATTCAGTTAATATCTCAGTGCATATTGAAATATATATGCTTATCTGCTTTGTATATGATATTAATTGGGTACTTTTTAATGTTACCCAAAGAGTCCAACTTGCTCTCGATCGTTCGGAAGCAATAGGATCATGGTATCACCGTTTGGGATACGTTGTGAGAATGAAGAAAGGTGATGAGAAAGAGGAAGGTTGAGAAGTATAGAACTGTCAGACTGGGTGACATAATGTTTGTTGTTATTAAGTCAAATCGCAAAAATAACAAAACCTTTTTTTACAGTAAGATAAATATTATTAATCTGTAAAAAATGGCTTCGGCACAGTTTGATAAAGCCTTCAGAGGAATATAAACGCTAGAAATATTTCGAATCTCATGCCTGCAAAATTTAAAAATCGGGCGTCTTTTTGCACGAGGCTAGTAAGCGAAAAAGTGGTTTTTATTTATTTTGTGCATAAGAACGAAAAAAAGTTAGAACATGGAAAACCTCAAAAATAGTCTTAGCCATAAAGGGGTATTTTTTTTAAATTGTTTCTTGTATTACTTCATAGTTAAGTCATGAAAAAACTTTTTTTTTGTGGTTTACGCTTATATTTTTTGTTACGTAAATAATAATTTTATTGTAATTCTGATACATGGAAAAGCTAGTAAAAGCTTCGATTTATCCATAGCAGATGTTTTGATGTTCATACTGTAAGTCGATTCGTCGTAAAGATTAATCAAAATAGTATCTAAATAGGATTTCACGTATATATTCATCTTCAGAAGGCAAAACAGCTGCCTGTTTTATACGTTATGTTATAAATTGTACATATAAAAGAAAAAAACTTCAAATAACATTGATGTAGATTACATAAAAAGTACCTACCTACCTAGTTCACTAAAAACATTTTCAAATATCAAAATTACTTACTTCATAAAAAAACTAAAGGTAAAATAAAAATACTTAAATAAATTACTATGAAACTACACTTACAAACGCTCTAGGTACTTAGATTTAAATACGAGATAATATAAATGAACTAAAACTGTAAGTTCCTTCCTAGGCAGCTAAAATTAGGTACCTTGATTTATTTAACGCAATTCATGTTATTCTATCTTAACTCAATTATTAACTTGATCGTGCCATGTAGTCTTCCTGTTTCCAGGGTTTTTTAACGCATGGGTAACATTAAAAGAGAGAAATTACGTTTTCTACTAATTAAAAACATGTTTTTTAATAACTTGAGACCACTTTGGCTAGTAGTCAGGTAATCCTGTTTACGAGTTGAGTCGTCTGAAACCTGACTCATGTTTTATTGTAAAATTATGGAACCGTGTGAATCACGCATGATTTATTCTATTTTTCAACTTAAATACTTCCTCTACAAAAACTACTTTTATAAACGCTGAGAATATCGATTACATACCTAATATAATGTTGTTTAAATAACTGAAATCCGTTTTATTTGAACATGAAATTGTAAATAATTGCACAAGAGTCCCAAATGCAAATTGGGGTTTGTTGTAAGTCTAAAAGAAGTGGGGGAGGGAAGGAGTTGGAAAGAGCACGGTTGGGAAGTACCTGGCTATTCCGATCTGGTCATCAAACGGCTAATGCCACTCCTAGAAACGTTTCGATTGTTTGGCGGTCTTTCACCAGGACGATACTGACTACAAAGTGTATGTACATTTTGCGCAAAAATTAACATACTGTATTTGAAAAGAACGTAGAAAACGATTAATTTAGAATAATTAACTAAATACGTTATCTAGTGTCTTCTTAGATTTAGACATTGAATAATATGAACTATCAAAAAAATCTGTCACAGAATGCCGGCAGGAATGAATTAGCATTTAAACCAAATTCAAACGAAATATTTAACAAAACAATTAATACCATGTATTTAACTCATTTTAAATCAGTTCTTATAAGCGAGCAATCAAGAAAAAAGCTCTCAGTTTAGCGGTACAAAAAAACCATAGCGCATACTTTCATGAGATTGGAATGTCAAATACCAAACTCCAAACAACTTAATATTTACCATTTGTAAATCTGTTAAAAGTTTCTAATAACACATCAAATATACACCAACTATGAGCAATATGTCCTACAATATCAGTATTACAACATTTAAGTACAAGAAAAAAGTTTGATAAAGAAAAGAACCGCTCAAAACAAGTTTTAAAACACGGCGACTTTGCCAAGTTTCAAATGTTTGAGGTTCACCCGGAATAAAGTTTGTAAACAAAAAGTTACTTACATATTACGAAAGTTGACAGAAGTAAATCCAAAGGATAGTCAATGAAGTAGTCCACAAGTTCTAGAGACAGTTTGATTCATTATCAAACTATAAACACGTTACACACATTTCTAATGGTATGGTATTTCACTCTAGCGTCCGGCCATCTTCACTGACGGGACAAAGGGATGAACCCGTATTATTACACTTTCACCATAATATTTTTCACTTCACATAACTTATTAATAATTTTTTAACACGGTTTATATTAAATATACCCTCGAATTAAATAAATTCCCTTTCAAACCGACCGCAAAACCGTCGATACTGTTCAAACACGAGCAAAAACACCGCACACCACACGACCGGAGGGGCTTGGGCCGGCCATTTTCTTTCTGAACAAAATACCGTAAACTTCAGCGTTGCCAGTTGCAATCTCATGCGGCCAGAGGGGCTCGATGTTGCCAGTGTGGAAAATATTCCGCGTAAATACGGCGCGGTGTCTACCGAAGATAACAATAACGGGGAGAGTTGTTGTAATTTCTCGCTAGTGAGGGAATGAAATAATAATTCGTTACTTCGTGAAGGAATTTAAGTTTTATTTTATGATTAGAAAGCCTTTATTACTTAGTTTGTTCATTTGAAGGTTATGAAAGTGATTTTAAAGAAATTTGATTAAATAAATAAATGTAACTATAGTTTTAAGACACTAGTTACACAAGATCTGTAAGTCATTAGTTGCCAATCTTAGTTATAAGCCACTTGTAATATGCACGTTTAGATTAAATGTGCACATTCATTGTAAAGCGCCCTTGAGGTGATTATCCCACGAAAATGGCGCTATAAAAATCATCCAACAATTATTATTATTAATATTAACTCTATATATATATATATATATATATATATATAACGCAACAATACAACAGTACAATTTAAAATAACGCAAATTAAACAAATAAATATATTTGCATTATACTTATTGTATAATTGCACGTCACAAAAACTAACAATTTATTTTATTACTTCACAATGGTTGAACGAAATGAATATGTGACAGCGTTATTAACGTTATTTTTATTATTATTTAAGTAATATTTTCAATGCTTAGTATTTAAATCATACTTAAATAATAATAAAAATAACGTTAATAACGCTGTCACATATTCATTTCGTTCAACCATTGTGAAGTAATAAAATAAATTGTTAGTTTTTGTGACGTGCAATTATACAATAAGTATAATGCAAATATATTTATTTGTTTAATTTGCGTTATTTTAAATTGTACGTGAAAGTTATCAAAGAAGAAAAATTAAAGTGGAGGATATAATATATATATATATATATATATATATATATATATATATATATATATATATATATATATATATATATATATATATATATATATATTGATAATGTGGTAATCTTAGGGGGTATTACGCCATTCTCGATAACAATCCATTATAATAAATTAACCAATAAATACTCGCAATACGTCAAAGACTCAGTGAACTTGTTCGATATAATAAATTGTACATAAGCACAACAGGTTCGAGTAATTATGAGTAAACTCGGACTTACTAAGTAAATAGATCGTTAAATTGAATATCGGTAATGTTAGTTATCCAATGAATACTGCTTCTAAAAGCTTATCGAAATAAAGTAACAATGTGAAATACCTCCTGAATCTATTAAACATGCAGTTTCACAAAATATTAGACAGAATTTAACAGCACGTACCCAAAGGATTTTAACTAGCAATTTGTGAGCATATTTTGAGTAAAAGGTAAGGTTTACTCAAAATATGTAAAAGGTAAAGATGATGAAGAAAAAATTACGAAAATAGTACGCGTCTCTTAATTTATTTACTTTACAATCTTAAACAAATAAAATCATATTACATATTTAAAAAAAATCATAATGGAAAAAACTATCAATAATTTCTTTAAGAATTGAATTTAAATTCTTCTTATTGACTTTTTAAAACAATTCTGACGTCTTAATTCTTAAAATGTACTTTAAATATTATCCTTTTTTAATACACTGTAACATTATTTTTTTCTTATAATAACGGCAATAGGGTTTTGCCCAAGGTAATATAGTACAAAATGACATAATTTTAGAAAGTAGAAAAACCAAGTTATTTTTTTCAAAAATAGTTCAGCCCGATATCTATTTTCGGTCATGAGATCCATCTTATAATATTCGTAAAATAATGACAAGTACTCTAATATATTTAATAATAACACCCCAAGTATCACCCCAAGTGGTTTGCTACGTTTGGTGATTTAGCAGGGGTGCCCGGGTTCATGGGGTGAGGTTTGTCTAGGTCTTGGAGGCGGATGACCGGGACATACTGAACCCCAGATTCCTACCCACCCCTTAAACCCTTTTCCTTCCCAGAACTCTCCTCTCCTTCCCTTTTCCTTAAAAAAAACCCTCCACACAGCATCCTCAAAGATGACATAGGCCCTGAGAGAAATTATTTTCCTCAGGGCCTCCTGTGTGGAGATCATGTAAAAAAAAAATAATACTTGTTCTTTGGCAAATTGTGTAAAAAAATGGTAGAGGTACGCTATTAACAAATAATTAATATGAAAACGAAATCTATTTAACTGCACGGAAGCTAGGTACAAGAAGGCTATTCTATCATATATTTTCAATCAATATTATTTTATTTTATACTATAGTATTGAATGTAACTGTAGCCCTTTGTGTCACAATTAACTTAAATCTTTTTAAAATTATTTCTTATCTACAACTAATATTTTGTCACATGTAATATGTAGATATTTATGGTATATTTATACCGTTAATAAATAAATTAATAAACATCGCATGAATATCCGCGCATATTGTACTTTTATATATCTTTTGCCAAAACATAACGCAAAATCAACAAAACTCTGCAATAAATATTAATTTGGTTCTGCATTCCGCTGTTCCTGACGAAAAAAAACCTAAACTAATTTTAAATTAGTTTAGTTTTTTTTGAGCCGTTGCTACTTATTAATAATTAGCTCCACCCCTACCATAATAAAACATTGTTCCCATCCATATTTCGAAACTGTCAAATTAGTATACACTTGCCCTGAAGAAGGAACGTTGGTTCTGAAACCGGTCGAATTTACTCATTGTATAAGTGGTTCAAACAAAGTTGAATTGTTTCATTACATTCAAAGATATAAACTAATTTTTATTATATTTATCATTACACACGTTATGCTGACCAAATAATAAATCTACAAAGGCCTAACTTTACAAATAAAATAATGTTTCTTTCATTTATTTAACAACTCACCCCGTATTTCAGAAATAAAATTATTGCTGCTTTCAGTTTTGTCCATGCAGTGCTGAAACGAATGTGACTTACGTCAGTTGTCGCCAGTGTTGCCAGATGCATTGTATTTACCATGTTTTCATGGTTTTTTGCATCATTTATGCCTCCTTGGTTTTTTGAAAAATCTATATACAATACAACATGATTTTTTACCGGTCACCAACAATGGGTACTTTTGAATACTTTTGAGTGGAGGAAATCCTGTGGTTCTTGAACTTCAGCACCCGTTCACAACTTCTTTTTACCTAATTATAATTATATTTTTTATCGATTAATAAAATATGAATATGTCATTTAACTTTCATTAGGAACCTATACTAACTACTGTAAAATGCAGCTAATTACAAAATTGAAGTTGTGGGAGAATTTCTTCTCCCTCGTCTCACGAACCCGAAAAAAGTATTCCTTTTTAAAGTTATTTTAATTTTTAAATTAATATTTCAATTAAAGCTTTCGTGAAGGAGTTCTACAAATCAAGCTTGATAATAGTCAACAAAACAAAAGAAGACTTTTTAAAATTTGTACGGTGGTTTTTCAAAAAAATATCTTTTTTCGTATTATTTAAAAGAAAATTGTGAAATGATTGTTTTAAGTAAAGAATTATTAAAAATAATTTATCTATACATCTTTATATTGTTTTATTATGTAAATTCTCGCTGAAGAAAAATATTGTTTTAACATCCTTCAAAACATGTTTTTTTACCCCTGAAACATGTTGTTTTTTATTTCTGAGACATGGCATCACTGGTTGTCACTCGTTTGACGGCCGCGGGCCGAGAGTTTTCGTTAAATTGCCGTGGTTATCCGACGTATGATAATATGATTTGCATGAAATTGCACCGCGTCAATTATGAATTATTACATCTATTATGATTTCTTGACAGGAAGCAGCTATCGGGCACAGTGAGGCGTCAAATGTGCGTGCGTCTAGAGTGCTTCGAAACAATATAAGTTAAAAGTTTGCAGTATTATTATTATTATTGTTATCTTGTGAAGTATTAAAAGATTAAGTGGATTATTATCATTTCTCTCGCATGAATCAAGATGCCTCACTCATCACACTCGGAAATGTCGGACGAAGAGACGGGGCTTGGGTATCAAAACACGTTGGTAAGTCAAAACTTTTGCTTATATATTTTAGAAAACTTTAGCTAGAATTTGTTTTGTTTACAAACTTTTGTTCTGATTTTAAAACATCAATCTGTTTTATACGAAATTAATCAAAAATATGTAAATTTGTCAGAATTTTTAGTAAACAAATATAAAATAAAAGATAAATTTTCCGAAATCTACTCAAGCTAAATCACCATTTTACATTAATCTTTACTACGAATCGGTTTACATTATAAATACAAAAAAATATGCTTTTGATAAATCAAGCTTTTCCTTCCGTTTCCATTGACCACAATTCAAATAAAATTGTTAAAATGAAAAAAAAAATATAAGCCTAAATTACCTAGGTACTAAAATTTTTATTATTTATGCATTAAACCGCTTACTCGTTAATACGGAAAACTTTTTATCCAAACAGTTAGATTTAGTTAGAAAAACAAAGGCTACCGTCTAACTGTGCCAGTGTCATTTCATTCCTCTTTACAAAATTAATCATTTTATATAGATAATAGTTTTAAAATAGTATTGTAAATTAGTGTAATATAGTTTTTACTTGTATATTTGTTTTCACTGTAAGTATTTGTGTTATATAATTGGTTCTTCGGAGCAGTTAAGGTAAGATTTTTTTTTTGATTTTTGTGCTGTAGATTTATTCGAAAATGGATAAAGAAAAACCACCTGATCCCCCAGATGATGGTTTGCTATCTGAATCCTCGGGTGTTACAAAAAAAATAATCGCGGTTAATATTCCGGAGGCTTCGGACTTCGTAACGATTACGTCAAAAAAAAGAAAAATTGCTAAACCAGCAGATAATAGAAATGCAACAGATTTTGAACAAATACATCGAAAAACACCCTCCACGCAAAACGACTCCCTTCCAAATAATTCTGTTTTACAGGATGTAATTCCGTCCACTTCTTCCTCGATTTCAAGTCTAAGTCCAGCAAGCCCTTCAACCACACCCGCCACACTGGTAAACAATACTCCTTCACAAATGTCACGTCTGTATAATAATCTTGATAGACCACCTTACATTACACACGTGACTAAAATTTCAAAGGATGAAAAACAATCAAATTTATACGATGTGGACTTTGGACATTTTATGTTTAAAAATAAAATCCACCCTGTCTGGAATGGAGTAAAATCGGTTGGGCGTAACCGTCTTTCTGTTGAATTCAAGACAGCGGCTGAGGCCAATAGCTTTGTAAAATCTGATGTTGCCAAAAAAAACTCGTACAACGTTTTCATACCTACATATCAGGTTACAAAGTTAGGTGTCACAAAAGGGATCCCACCGCATTGGTCGATAGAGGACATCTTGGAAAACATTACTGTTCCTCAAGGTTTCGGAAAAGTTTTAAAAGCGCGTCGTCTAAATTACAGGTTTAATACGGGAAACTCTGTAGAATGGAGACCCTCCCAATCCGTTGTCCTAACATTTGACAGCAAAGACCTTCCACAAAATGTTACTATGTTTAACGTCTCTCTACCAGTAGAGCTCTATGTGTTCCCAACTGTGCAATGCTACAAGTGCTGCAGATTTGGACACACGAAGAACCTCTGCAGATCAGAACCCCGTTGCTTCAAGTGCAGTTCGTCCCATAGTGGCGATTCCTGTGATAAAACAGAGGAAAATTATAAATGTTTAAACTGCTCCGGTACCCACATGTCCATCAGCAAAACTTGCCCTGAACTGTCAAGGCAGCGCAATATTAAACACACAATGGCCGAGAAGAGCATCTCTTATGCGGAAGCATCAAGAATGTTTAACAAATCCATTCCATCTTATTCTGAAGTAACTTCCAAAAATTCTAAAAAATCCACCCCTTCTCAACCTTCTTCTTCTTCATTTAGAAAAACTGTTGAAAGGGTCGTGAAACCTAGAGTTCTAACAAAAAAAAATAATGCTAATCACGAATCCCTTCTGTGGTTCCCTAATGGACAAATTCCTTCCAGTTCAAATTTCAATTCTTACCTAAAGTCATCTACTAAAGAACAAAATTATAATATAGACCTTAACTCTACACTAATCACCTCATTTTTACATATTTTACAAACTTTAAATAAAAACAACATTCAAATACCGTCCCACGTTGCTAAACAAATTACTAATATTATCAACTCAACTAGAAATGGCTCCTCTGATGAGGATTCTTCAGTGGAATTGTCATAGTCTCAGAAATAAGACTGAAGAATTTTTAAACACATTACACTCAAACTCAATTGCAGTGGCTGCCATCTCGGAGACGTGGCTGGAACCGGATTCTGATTTCAGAGTCAGGGGATACCACTGCCTTCGAGACGACCGTCAAGATGGAAAGGGCGGCTCCGCTCTTTTCATTAAAAAATCATTACCCTTCTCCCCTGTAGATGTAAAACCAATTGGTTGTCCTTTTCAAGTGACGGCCGCAAAGGTTTTTGACACTACAATAATTTCTTTGTATATATCACCATCTAATAAACCTTCTAAATCAATCCTAAAAGCTATGTTTTCCAAGGTCACTACCCCTTCTCTTGTTCTGGGAGATTTCAATGCCCATCACGGATTATGGGGAGCTCACAATTGTGACAGAATGGGCAGAGATATTGTTGATCTACTAGATGAACTAGACTTTTGTATTATCAATGATGGTTCTCCTACTCGTCTTCAGGTGCCTGGTCAGCGACCCAGCATGGTTGATCTTACTATTTGCAATTCCAACATAGCCGCATCCCTGTTATGGAAGGTTTTGGATGACCCTCATGGGAGTGATCATTACCCCATCCTCATTGAATCCTCAAATATTTATCATTCCAACAAAAATGTCAAGTGCAGTAGTCGAAAACCAAGGTTCTTAACTGCCAGAGCCAATTGGAATGACTATTCAAATCATACAAAGTTCTCTGTGCAAAATCTGCCCTCTCCAACTACAGAAAATGTTGCGGAATGTTACGATTTATTTGTGTCTGCAGTCATTACGGCCGCAGAAAAATTTATCCCCATTAAAACGACACGTAGCAAAGGGAAACCTCCCCCAGCTCCTTGGTGGGATATTGAATGCTCAGACGCAGTAGATATGAGGAAAAAATATGCGAAAATTTATTCAACAAATATGAATATGGAGAACTTCCTTCAGTATAAACAAATTGAAGCTAAGACCAAACGTCTTCTAAAAAACAAAAAACGTCAAGGCTGGAAAAAATTTTGCACATCATTATCTCCCGAAGTTCCTCTTTCAGTTGTTTGGAATTCAATTCGCAGGTTTAAGGGTTCTCACGTCCCAACGGTGACTCGACCACTCACTTCAGAGTGGGTGAAGGAATTTGCCGATAAACTAGCTCCTCAAACTGCAAGTAATTTTAATGAAACAGAATTCACATACTCATTTAAAACACGGGGTTGGATGGACACCCACTTCAATTTAACGGAACTTAGGGAGGTCTTAAACGATCTCACAGACTCATCCGCTGGTGTAGATGGAATTCCTTATAGCTTTATTAAAAACTGCGACGTTACCACACTAAACTATTTTCTTTCAATTATAAATCTGATCTTTGACTCCGGCAAAATTCCATCATCCTGGAAAACTCAAATAATTGTTCCCATTCTGAAACCCCAGAAAGACCCTAACTCTGGACTTTCTTACAGACCTATAGCTCTCTCATCTTCCTTAGTTAAAATAGCTGAACATATGATTAAAAGACGTCTAGACTGGTATGCAGAAAATGAGAAAATTCTTCCCAGCTCTCAGTTTGGCTTTCGAAAAAGAAAAAGTACGATCGAAAGTGTGTCCATCCTGACTTCTGATATCCAGTTAGCCCTGGCCGATAATGAATTCCTTGTCGGTGTTTGCCTTGATGTGTGCGGAGCTTTTGACAATGTTTTATTGGATGTTTTATTTAATAAATTATTAAAAATTGGCATCCCTCGTAAGCTTTCTAGTTTTATAATTAACCTCCTTCTTACCAGGAAAATTCAAATCCAGGTGCTGGATTCTCCTCCACTGGAAAGAATAGTAAACAAGGGTTTGCCTCAGGGCTCCGTCCTTAGTCCTATCCTTTTTAATATTTATACCTTTGACCTGCATCGGAGTATGCATCCATCTTGTAAAATACTCCAGTATGCGGATGATCTTTTTATATATATTTCAGGACGAATTATTTCTATTCTGGAGGATGTGATTAACATTTGCATGAAAAACCTTGACACCTGGTTAAAAAATCACGGCTTAGAAATTTCTCCGTCCAAAAGCAATGTTATCGTCTTTTCCAGAAAACGTGTTACTCCGCGTGTAACAGTCCAAATAAATAATTCAATTCTCCCTATGCAGGTACAAATAAGATTCCTTGGGGTAATTTTAGACTCTAAGTTAACATGGAACCCGTATGTTAATTTAATCATTAACAAATGTCAAGCTGGCCTCAACACTTTACGTGCCGTTTCACGGGTCTGGTGGGGAAGTCATCCATTCACCCAAAAACTTTTTTATAACGCATATGTTAGGAGTCATTTGGATTACGCGTCATTCCTCATTGAACCCACTTCTAAAAAGAACCTCGCAAGGTTGGACCGTATTCAATTTCAATGTTTAAGATTGATTATCGGAGCAATGCGTTCTTCCCCAATTAACGCTTTACAAGTGGAGGCTGTGGAGGCTCCTCTTCATTTCAGAAGACAGTTCTTGGCTGACAAGTTTTTATTTAAATGCTTAAGACTCTCTAATCACCCACTGAAAGACAAAATTACTGCACTCACTGCTCAAGTGAAATCACTTCCATATTGGAGGAACAAATCAATCCCTCTTCTTGTTAAAAGCCTCCATACGTACTGTTCGTATAAACCCCTCTTAAATCCATCAGACAGACTTCCTTTATATGCCAACTCCTTTCGTATTCATTTGTGTAAACCAAATATTCTTTTTTCTCTCGGCATAATTAACAATCACGAAGCTCCAACAAAACTTATCCAAATTTTAAATTCGAAATATTCCAACTGGAAAATTATTTACACAGATGGTTCCAAGTCTCCCTTATCAAACCATGTGGGAGCGGCATTCCACTGTCCATCAGATCAAGTCGATAGAAAAATTAAACTTCCAAAAGAGGCTTCCGTTTTCACTGCTGAATGTATAGCCATTTTTGAATCCCTCAAATACATTGACGATGTTAACATTGGAAAATTCTTAATTCTCTCCGACTCCCTGAGTGCACTTCAAAAATTAAACTCTTCCCCTTTCCATTACCCAGAAGACGATTTCTGTGTTGGAATTCGCACTTTAATTCATAAATTAACCGACTCTGGCAAGGAAATCGTCTTGGCTTGGATACCTAGTCACTGCGGTATCCCTGGAAATGAAAAGGCCGATTCATTGGCGAAAGATGCCATTATTTCGGGGGATATTTTATATAAATTTTTAAACACCGATGACATTTTCATAAAATTGAAGGAAAACATGATTTCCACATGGCAGAATCATTGGGAAGAATCTAGTCAATCAAAAGGATATAGCTTTTTCACAATTCAGCCAACGATTCCTTCAAAACCGTGGTTTTCAAGACTTTCTTTTAACAAATTCTCGACATCATCCATTTGCCGCATGCGGATAGGGCATTGCTGCCACAATGTTCACCTGACAAAAATTCATATTAAGAATTCTGCGATGTGTGAATGTCGTCTTGGTGAAGAGGATCTCAATCATATTTTTTTCAGTTGTCCTTTAAATAATTCATACAAAAATTTCTTCCCTCACCTAATCAGTTCGGGTATATTGCCTCCCTACAACATTGCATGCCTGTTATCTTCTGTGAACAAACGCGTGTATAAAGTCTTGGCTAATTTCCTGAATATTAACAGCATCAATTTGTAACTGTAAGTTAAGTTTCATGTATTTATTTATTTATTTTATTTTTTACGCACAATAAATTGTGTCAGCATATCTTTTAATTTCCTTGTTATGTTAATTAAAATCATCTCTTATTGTAATAATTTTGCGTATTATTATTATTATTATTTGTATAGTATTATTATATAATGTAGATAGGTTCTTGTTATTAAAACTAAATTAGTTAATATTAACCAAAAATTACACTCACAAAATTACACTCACAAAAGCATTCACTTGACACTGGCCAGAACACTCTTTTGGGGTGAAGAGCCATTAAAAAAAAAAAAAAAAAAAAAGATTTAGTTAAAATCTGGGATGTTTTTTAAAAGCATGATGAAAAGCGAGTTTATTTTAGAGAATTTATTTTATAAGATTGGTACTTCCGACAAATGTCATATTTGATTGTCTATTAGTTAAAAAAGGAACATTCCGTATTATCCGTGCATCAAACTTCGACAACACGAACGTTCCGTGTTATCCGTGAGGTGGACTAACTGCATATTTACCAAATTTTTTTTTTTTTAGAAAAGTATGAACGCGTATGAGAAACAACTTCATAAAAATACTACTTTATGGCTAAAATTATCTGTGACATTTTCCATTGATTAACTTTTCTTCTTTCTTATAAAATTACGCAAAAAAAAAAAATTACATTTGCACTAGAAATTGTGACCTCCGATTCCATTTGCCAAGCAATTTTGCACTAAGAATGTCTTCATTTTTGGCTTGTGACTTCCTCTTAATTAAGGGACGTTTAGCTGGTTTGGGCATGCAGAGTGAATGGACAAAGAAAGGAGTGTTTTTAATAATCTTTCCTTCCCTCTTTAAACCATCAATATCAGATCTAATTAACTGATTTAATTAAACGTGGTGAGGTTAGGTTTGTTTCTGTTATCGTTCAAAAAGTTTTTCATGGTGGCTTAATTGAATTAACTTATTTCTCAGTGTTCAGTTTGTATTTACCGTTCGAATCCAGACATTGCTGGTTCAATCCTCTCCTAGCTAAGTCCTCCATCATTGTATAAGCAAAATTTTCTGCTTATAGTAACGGTAGTAGAAGAAACTCATTGTGAGATTATTAATTTAAGGCCGGGAAAAGTTTGTGCGAATGAAAATTTAGTCGAACAAATTTACCAAATCATATTTCTTACAACAATTTGTTGTATATAAAGTAGAAGTTATGTATTATTATGTAATGTTAACCCTAATGTTGATAAAATATTTATAATATTTTGTATTTCTCTTATCACTTAATCACAAAATGGTTAAATACAATTACGCTTATAGAATAATCCCTCAGTAAGATAAAACGTCTCTAAAAAATGTCATATTTTAACTTGCAAGCTTTGTAACTCGTTATATTTAAAATCTCAATCAATAATACAGTAGAATCCGGATATATCGACCCTCAAGGGGCCGGCGATACTTTGTCGTACTAATCGGATTACACACAAAACGGCCGGATAATTTAAGCTTGTTTTTACATGAGACACGCCGAACTCTTTTGCGAGGGTTACATTTGATTCACCGGCTTCTAAACGGTGTAATATAGCACCTTTTTCTTCAATTGAAAAACACTTTCGCTTCATGAAACTCATTGTGTCGAGCTTTTAACGTAGTCACAACAGAAGAGCGATTCTATTTCTTTTGTGCGATCGTTATGAGATAACAAATGTGATCTCCTATCGGATTTGTGTCATTTTTACGTATTTACTGTCACATATTTTTATTTAGATTGTTTTAAACATGACCTGCAAGTATGTATGATTATTTATTCATTTAATGTACTTTGTACATAGAAAAAGCAAATAACAGCCATAAAAATCACACAAATCTGATAGGAGATCACGTCCGTTATCTCATAACGATCCCACAAAAGATATAGAATCGCTCGACAGATGATAAACACTGACTGTTATTTACGCGTCCTAATAAGAATACGAGTTAGCACGCGCGGAGTAGCCGGGCGCGGGGAGTAGACGAGGCGCGGGGCGGCGAGGTATTGGTGGGTAGGTTTTTTAAACAAAACGCTGCGCGTCGTTTTAACCAGACGAATTATCATTAAAATACGTCAAAATAAGTCGCTTTAAGCAGTTAGTCACTTAAAATGGAGTCTTATTAAATGTATACGTTTTCCTAGTACTTAACTATGAAACCTAACTTGAGTTTACATAATCGTCGCTAAAAACGGTAAGCCGTTATAAGCGAAGTCGTTATATCCGAACTGTATTTGGATGACTTGAATAGTGCCGTTCCTGCGAAAAATCACTGCAAGGGCGCTCCACCTATATAATAAGCCTCTCTCTCTGTAATCTTTACTCATTGGAAATCTTTTGTACGAGATTAATACTTATATATTGTATTGTAACTTATTATCATTTCATTAACTTTGAAATAACTTTTCAATTCAATTAATTTCTTCTTCTTCTTTGCGTGCCGTATCAGGTCCCCCCGACGTTGGCGATCACTCTTGAGAATGTCTCTCTGTCTTGCGCTGCCCGGAATAGCTCCTCCACACTTCTAATGCCGGTCCACTCTCGTATATTACGCAGCCAAGAAGTCAATTAATTTATTCATTTTAAAAAGATTACAAAATTAATATTTCCATACATAAGGAAAACAATAAGTGACTTACTGATAAATGCACTCCTAACCCTACAAAACTGACAAGCAACCATTAATCGCACATCAGCCGTGCAAAATCCAAAACATGCCTATCACCAAGAGGGTAAATATATTAAAGCAGTTTTTATACTAACAGCAATGGAACTTGCCGTCTAAATTCTGCTTCGTTCATGTTAAATATGTCAGTATCTGTAGTGATTCTTTTTAACGACAAGATAGCTTTCCCACCGGCATAACAATTGGCAGGTTAGTTCTACAGGCCACGAGATAAAACAGTATACGCTGTAGGTGACGAAGATTACCATTGGGAGCATAGAAACTAATGCTTCATTTCGTTTCATGCTTCGGTTCATTCCGAGCATACCCAAAAGAAAGTTAGTTTGATGGAGCCACGGTCACTCCCATACTCCCTCGTGTAGAGAAATCTCACAAATAATCATTCTCTTGATCTATTACTGCTTTACTTTTGGATATTTATTATTTCTTATATTGAGTTTTTACAAGTTGTTTACACATGATTGACAACGATCTAACTCATTTAAAAAATATATAATAGATTAATGCATAAAAGAAAATAATTTTTTTAAAAGATAATACAAACAAATATGTGGCGGCCACTTTTGCCGAATTCCTTGCGCCGCCACTGGCGTTGAAAGAATACGCGAGAAATCCTACATACCTACCGCGCAAGGAACCGACCGCGCCGCCTCGATAAATAATATCGCCACCGTCTAGAAAGGTCTCGAGATAGCACCGTACAATATCTGTATGGCGCTGAACCTTCTCGTCAACTGCCGAAGTTGCACGCATTACCTACCTTGAGGGTAATTACTCTACCGCTCGCCGCGGCTATATAAGCAGCAGAGTCGCTCGCCCGCTCCAGTCAGTCCCAATCCGTCAGTCAACGCCTGCCCGCCAGCGAGGAACCGTTTAGACGCTGCGATGTGAACCACACGCATTCTTCCAGCGCAACATCTGGGAACACAGAGAACTACGGAACTTTCTCGGTCTTTCTGTAACACCTTCGAGGCTCTCATCTACCACTACTGTCTCGTTGTCCGGTCCGCCGCACCACGACTTGAGATGCGCAACACATAAAGCCCGCCGTGCTTTCTGTTCGGGAAACAACTCGATCTCCGGCAATCCGAAGCCTGTCACGTTTCGCTGCCGCAGAGATTCTCCTCATTGCCTCACAAGGTTTTCTTCCTGCCCTGCGTGTGACTCCAGCGTACCGAAGTCACAGCCGTCATCTCCGTCCTCATGACGTCGAGCGACCGCCTGGAACTGGTCATCCTCTACCACTCTAGTGATCTGAAGAAACGTTATCTTCACGACTGCAGCTTCCTGACCATCATCACATCTTACGGCGCACCATCACTGTCTACTCTTCCGTCTGCACCCCCGGCTCATTGACTTTTGCCACGTAGCACAATAAAGACGACTCACACTACATCGACTGACGCCTTTTTATTTCTCGTCCCGTCTCTGCCGATCCAGCCCGCTCCCTCAAATACAAAGATAGTCAGCTTTATATACTTCCTCGTTCTTCTCACACCACATACTGCAAGTATATTTGAAACGTTGACTCGAACAAAATTCTACTATTTGGAGAATTAATATTCTTAAATCTAATATTCTATTGGTTCGTTGAAATACATGCTTCCATTCATGATAACATCACAAATGACTGTCAAATAAGTTAGTATTTAAATTATACGTAGAATTCTGACAGTACATTGTTTTGATTGCGTAATTTATTAATATATTCAATTGGGTCACCAACTTGAAATAACGGTCTGGTGATGCAGTCTAGAATTCTTAATAAGTGCAGATTTTTCAATTGCACATCTTGCTTCAATTTATAATGCATTTGTTTATAGAAGAATAGCAATAGATTGATTGAGTTTAAAGTATAGTTAGATGGTACGATTACATTTCTATATTTTGTTATTGTATCTCTTCTATTGGAATTTAAACTTGATTATTAATTCATGTTAAGGCGATGCATTCCACAATAATGGAATGGGTCCAGCAAAATCTCATGTTACTTGAAAAGAATATATGAAGTGGCCCAAATTTATCTCACAAAGGGGGGGGGGGGGGGGGCTAGGTTGGAAGAAAAACTGCTTAAAACTGCTTACTGCTTACTTAGAAATTAATGTTTGCCCCCTTATGAGACCATAAGGAAAATAATTTGCCTCGTGGCCTATATCATTTTTGGAGATGCTGTATGGAAGGTCTTTTTTAGGAAAGAAAGGAGTGAATCTGGATCTTGAAGAGATCCATGTTTTAAGAACGAGGAAACACAGATACCAGAAAATCATTTCACAGCAGAAATTTTGAACTCAAGAATAAGTCGTAGACATAACCCATTCTCATGTTGTGACAAATGTGACTATACGAATGTTGGACGTGCGTGTGGCGTGTTTCCCGATTGGGCACCGGTGCTGAAGGAGTCAATGAGCCTAGTTCCTCTCATACCATGAAATACTGGTAGAACAAGAAGAATATGTTCACCTGACACCTTTGCTTTCAAGATTGCAATCTGTTTGTTAAGACAGGAGAATCCATGGACTGCCCGTTTCTGTAATAGTAAAGGGTTTTCTGTCAAGTATTTTGGGACCCCACATCAGAGGTGGCTGCTAAATTCAACTGTAGGTTTCTCTTGTGTTTTGGTTTGATCGCTTAGAAATAAAAAAAAAGAAGTTAAATACTGTGAGTAGTATACATCTTGGCCTTTGTTTTAACCTAGCATTTTTTAAAATAAGACTAGAAAAGTATTTTCAGGTTTGCCAAAATATTTTGAAGCTTTTGAAGCAGGATTACTATTATTGTGTAAAGTGAAAATTAACTTTTTTCAACTCTGACTGCGGTACTTGAGCCACACAATATTAAATTGAAATAGGCAACTTGCGTTAAGTGTAAGGGTCGACCGAGATCTCGGTCTCGGCATTCTCGGCCACAAATTCTACCGAGAACTCTGTCTCGGTTCTCAGCGAAAAATCGCCGAGATTCTCGGACCACTCGGATAACCGAGACCATTGTAAGCAGGTATGGTATAGGATAATGGGATTCAAATCTACCGCGCGTGTCCACATTCGATCGATCGATCCACAATTTAAAACAAAATATCTGTCTGAAAGCGAAATTAATACAGCCAAGCTTCACATTATCGAAACTCTCAACGGAAATGTGGTATCAAATTCTCATGTGACTAGATGTGCTTCTACTGCATCGTCAGCTGGCTCATCAAACATGGCTACAACAGATAAATCCAACTTATGGGCAGCTCATGATTTCATAGACTTGGGAGATGAGCCAACGACCAGTGACGATAGCAGTTCAAGTGCTGTGATAGAAATAGGGCTATAGCATTCTTAGAGAGCCAAGACTGCAGAAAAGCAAATATTTTTGAGTATTGGTATTCGTCACCATATCAAATATTTAGGCCTGCAGCAAAAAAGTTTTTATCACCACCGCCTACCAGTGTAGCAACATACTCTTTAAAGGCAGAGCTGGTCAATTATACGACATGAGGTGACACTCTTTGAAGGGTGAAAACACAGAAAAATTGCTTTTTTTGTGCTACAACATCATGTTGTTCAATTTTGATTATTAAAACTATTTAAAACAAATTATTATTACATTCTTAAATATGCCACATTATGCAAAAATAGCGCATTTTAATTTTTTTTCCACAATTTCTCTATTCTCGGTCTCGGCCGAGATTTTAATTTATTCTCGGTCTCGGTCGACCCTTAGTTAAGTGACAGTAGGAGTTTTACAAATTGCTTCACCTTAAAACATAATTTCAGCAACTATGTTTGTTCGACTTTGTACGTAATATCTTTTGACCCGAGTTTTATTCTTATAATATTCTGAGGAAGTGTTTCTCGGTAAGCAATGTTTGTATGATATTTGATATCCGACACAATAAATAAAGATGAACATGTAATTCTATCTTCTGCCTTATCTAAGACGCATGGATCAATTAGTTGAATTGTGATGGATTTGCGTGGTGTGATATTTTTAAATGTTTTGTCATCATTGCCAATATGTACACTTTAGTGTGAAGGAGTCTCAATGATTTTACCGTTCTTCTTGATTATTTGCTCTTGTCGACCCAGTGGATTTAAGGTCCGCTTTCACAAGCATTTCATACAAGCCAATCTTTTACGTACATAGTTACAGTTGATACCATCGTTGACACGATTTTGACATTGTGTTGTGAAACCATGTACATAATATGTGCGTATTACAAATGTGGAGATCTGGAAAGAAAGCAAGGCTGCTTTTATTGTAGTGAACAAGTTAGAGAATGGGATGTTTAGACGGTTTTTGCATACGGGGTGTAACAGCATGTACCCAAAGGATTTTAACCAGCGATTCCTGAGCTTATTTGGAGTACAAAAAGTAGAAGTTGTTTTGCTGTCTGATGATATATATTTTTTCTATTAAATCCCTTTGATCCCTCTCCTATACAATGTATAAGATGTATACTTATAAAAAATATGCATGTATGCACACATGCATACGTGTGCACACTCCACACATATATATGCATGCATATACATATATACTCGTACATCTGTTATAGAGCCAATGATTCAATAATTACAAAGTGGCTCTAAGTGATGGGATAGCGACAGGATCACATGACACGAGCGCTGTTTCGTGTGTTACCGTGCTGCTGGAACGAGACGGAGTGCTTATCACATGATCCGCTAGGCTATACCCGACTACATAGTTGTGACGTGTGATGGAAAAATATTTTTCATTGTTTTTAATTGAAAAAAAATATCATTGGACCCCAAAATGACAACTACATTTTTTACCCCAAATATGCTCAGACGCCTGTCGAAATCCTTCTGGTATGTGCTGTTACGCACTGCATAGAGCGGATTAATGAAGAAAGGATTAAATGGGATGTCAAGTTAATGATAGAAGAAATCGGGGACACCCTAAAAAGTAATGGCACGATCAAATTAATCAAATGCTTCCGTCGGGTTGTTTTGAGAGTAGTGATGTGTAAATTCCTGGGAATTTATATTTGGTAAATAATTCTTCCCGTTTCGGGGAATGTTGTGGAAAATTTCATCTACATGTTGAAATGCCCAGACTAGCTTTTAATTTGTTGTTATTTACAGATGTATCATATTTATTTAGAGCATGCTGAGAACACAACAATTTTTGGAATGTGCCTAATCAAAGATTTAAGCCGTCGAAATGTTGATATTTGCGGCCGGCCAATAAGCGTGGGAAGTCATAGTGCGACGTCAGCAGTACTGCAGCACTGCCATTCAAATTATGATTACTGAGTTCACTTAGAAAGTTCATAACTTGGTCATTTTTGAAGATATCGAAAAATTATTTAAAAAAAATAGGAGATAACCTAATTTAGAATAACTTTCTGAATAAGGAATCAAATTGGGGAATTTATATTACGTTGGGGAATATTCACTAGTAGAGAGTCGATATAACAGAAGACTATGTATGAGACAAAGAGACAGGATTGTGTGACCATCCATCCTTTCTGATCCTTCAGTGAAACTGTGATTGTTTGTTAGTTAGTGTACGCAGACCCGTTACAGATGGTTTTTTGCCTTTTTGGATAATGTCAAATGACAGTATTTGTGTGTTCTTCGAGTTCGTGCAAAGTGTCCTGTCCAATAGTGTGGGATACTGTTGTTTTCTCTGAAGAACAATACAGCTCGGATGATCGGGAATTTCAATAATACTTTGGTTCGTCAGGTTACGAGTCTTGTTTTTTATCGTCTTATTTACAATGAATATTTTACTGTCCGTTCTAAAGGATTCTCTGAGTAGATCTACTGCAGGAGAAATGTTGAAGGTACCTACCTGTCGAGTGAATGATATCAGCCTTCTTCGTAACCTTTCGGGTTTTAGAATCAGTTGTCTCTCTCATAAAGTACAACTTTACTGACCTCTTTTGAGACACATTAAAACTACAAATAACTACCTACACTAACGACATCTCTTGAGAGACATTGAAACTACATACATATTAACATATATTGCAATAATTTTGTTTTGGCATATCAACATTATTTTTATTTTTTTGAAGTGAAAACTTCTTTAGCACCGTTGTGATTTGAAACTCGATGAAACGAGCGACACTAAAAAGAGACAAACATATACATCTATAGAATTTAGTCTGAGTGAGAATGAGATAGCAATAAAATATTTATTTAATTCACAGGTACTTGGTTCCAATATAATACGATAAATCCACAGTCCCACAAGTCTCCTTTAGTGTAGTGGTATAAAGTGCCTGACGAATCTCAGCGGCCAGACATTTAGTGAACCAAGGATTAATCCTATGAAATCCAAAAAAAATTTATATATTTGTAAAATCAATATCCAATCTTCAAACCACTCCAAAATGAACAACCGCTACAAAATGAAAGTGACATCTAGCGATCCGAAGAAGAACACACAAGTACTAATAATAAGATGACCAAATGTATAGGAAAAGGAGTTCGAGTGCGGGGTGCTTCGTAGCCCATCGTTTTCCTCTTTGTGCGGTGCTTCGTAGCCTCCCCACTCTTGTCTACTTTAGTTTTCTGAATGTTTCACTTCTATCGCTTGTAAATTGCACACTCTGGTATTTTTTCCTAACCATTTGTTTTCTTTTGAATCTCTTCGGTTTGGTGTGATACCAGAAATAAATGCTCAATTCAACAGAAGCAAACCGGTACACTGGGCTGGTACATTTCATTAGTACAAACGGCCATACCGTTGCAGTTAATAAATTCATTCAGCTAGAAGAAACTGCTAAACCATGCGGAAATTAACGTTACGGTTGAATAAATGTTTGAATTTGAAAACTACTTCAGAATTGCTAATATACAGGTGTTAAGAGACGTATCTGTGATTTCTGAGCTTATTTGGAATAAAAAAAAAATCATGACATTTTGGTCTCTTTTTTATTATTTTTTTTTTGTGTGAATATCTCACAAGAGTCCCAACCAAAGGTTGATAAAAATCATAATTAAAAAAAATAAATTAAAAAAATCCGATTTATTTGATGTTTTTTTAAATATTTTTTATTTTTATTTAAAAAAAAATACATACATATACAGATTTACAGTAAAACATATGGCTCTTAAAACTAATTACAATACATTAATTTATTTTTAACCAAACTATCCAACTCAATAGAGAAAACATTTTTCGTGTTTGAATTTTGGAGAAGTGCCATTGTAAAATGCGAGTAGGTACAGAAAGTATGTTATTACAAGTAATTATATTAGAAAATATATACATTAAGGCTCTGCAACCGGGCTCGAAAAGAAGAAGATGGAGGTATACGAAATGACGAATGTTAGAGGAGAGCGCTAACATTTACAGCGACAAAATCGATGCGAAAATTGCGATAAATGTTCAATAAAACACGACTCGTTCAAAATAGAGCAAAAATCTCGCGGGAATTGTCTTAAACAGCATTTTAAGAAACACTGTGAGTTTTTTCATACATATAACTTGTAAAATAACTGAAACAAACGTGTTTATAATAATTTTTGGAGCATACTTTGCGATTTTTTTCTATCGAGGGAATTTTATATAATTTGCGTTTCGGCGCGGGTAGGGTTGCCATCTGTCCGGCTTTAGCCGGACATGTTTGGCTTTTTTAGGTCGTGTCCGGCTAAATATTTATATGTCCGGCCTGTACGGCTTTTGTTAGGCTTTTTGTTAGTGTAACGCGGTGCACGCAGCGTCTGCAGAACGAACGCAACGCAAGCTAGCAAGGCGCAACGTGTTACGGACGAGGTGGGGGTGGACGACATTGGCTATTCTTGCTTCGAAAGGGTTTTGTCTTTAGTCGGCTCGTTGTGGCTCTTTTATGTCAATATATCAAAGTCGAATCAAATGTACGGAAACTTCAGATATTTCAGTCAACGAAGTAATAGACCAGTGTTCACAAATAATGGACAATATAAAAAATGATAGACTGGAACAAAATTTCTGCCCAATCAAGTTAACCGCAATTTTACGACATTTATTGGAGGCTCGCCCAGATCGCGTGGAAGAATTCAAAGAAAACATAAATAATATGTACAAAATTGCCAAAGACTACCTTAACTCTTGGACAAGTGAATTTGGTGCCGAATTGAAACACTTTAAATGGATGACTTTAGCTGAGGTACCAAGCTGGGAGCATGTAACAGAAACGATAGACATTCTGTCTGTCAGAAACAATTGCTAAGATGATATACACATTGTGTAATTTAAAAATGACATGTCAAGAATTTGATGAAATTATTTCCAAAGAAAACGACGTTTTGGATAAAGTAGGTGAAAAGGCCAAATACGCAAAATTGTAGATTTTTCTAATTTTTGAATAATTTGGAGAAGCTGAGATTCAAATTTATTTTTTTCGTTTTGTCCACAAAGACAGATTTGTTGCATTGTACTCGTATATTTGTTTAGTGAAAATTTTTTGTTAACTGTTTAACCAGAAAAAAAGTTACGTTTTGTTTAATTGTTTTATAAGTTTATTATGTTATGGTTATGTCTACAGACAGAAGACTCAATATTATTTATGTTGTTATTGACATATTCTATATAAACGCCAAATGATGATAAGAATAACACCGATTAATGATTGTTGTTAATTAACTGGTTTTTGTGTGATTAATAAACAACTGTAACTTGTAAAAGATTTTTTATTATTATGTATAAAAGTTATGTCCAAAATTACATACGTATGTCCGGCTTTTAGGGCAAAATGTCCGGCCTAATACAGCGCAGAGTCAGGCTTTTTTATTTTAGAAGATGGCAACCCTAGGCGCGGGCAAAGTCTAGATATTATCTTCAGGAATAACATATAATTTTTTAAGAGCTTTAAAACTTACCGTGTTTAAGGGAGACATGGAAGAAATCGGTAGAAATTCGGGTTGCGGCTTGAATTAAATAAGAGTTAAAATAAGAATATATAGTATAGATAATACAGGCATAGATATAGCAGAAATAGAAATAATGTTATTGCATTTACTCAATAGGTAGGTAGTAGGTGGTAGGTACATAGCGTTGATTTAAAAACTTTGATATTTGAAATGGATGGGCTGACAGTATTGTAAAAGTAGGTACAGCATAATAAAATTTAAATCAGATAAATCGGATTTATTTGATTTAAATCAGATTTTTTAAATATTTAGTCTATCCGAAGTTGGTCTATGTTGTTGTAGTTCATTTTAATTATTAATACATACATTTAAACATTAATACACCAGTCTTTCTAAAATGGCATTATTTTTAATTATTTATTTAACATTTTACTGTACACAAATATTTTTGAACATTATAACATTAAAAAATTAACACAACATAACAGAAAAATAGCACAAAAGGTAGGGGTTTGTCTTTCAAAGATTTTTATTTAAATCATTGACAAATCACTGATTTAAATCAAGTGATTTAAATCATCTCAATCCTGGTCCCAAGTCCCAACTGCTCCCTTCTGAAGCCAGTGAGACCATGGCATCATCAATTTGGTTATGTTGTAAGGCTGAACGTATTGGGGAGGGGAAGGAGATGGGGAAGAGGAAGGTGAGAAAGTACCTGACTATTCAGATCTGGTCACCAAACACGGCTAAAGCCCGTTTAAGCGACGTTTTAGTTCTAAATGGTGGTTTTACACCAGGGTGAGACTGATAGTATCTTCGACTCTGCGCCGCAAATAGGCTGTATATTATTTTAAATGGATAAAATTGAAAAATAACACAAATGCTCCTTAACCTCGGAGGTCATCTGGTGACTTAAAAAAATGAATTTTGTACACTAGGGTCGGGTGAGGGTCGAGGTTGAGGGTGAGGGTTGAGCGTTACTCGGCTGAGTGACCAGTGACGACATTCATGAAAAATGATATCAACAGAGTCCAGTGGGTAAGACTCTTGACTCACAATCCGGAGGTCGCGGGTTCGAACCCGGCATGCGCAAATAAATTTTATTTGATTAATTTGTGTTATTTCACAATTAATTCATTTAAAAATAATGTATAGTATATTTGCGGCATGTTCCAGAGTGGAAGATACTATCAGTATCGCCCTGGTGTAAGACCACCATTCAGAATTGAAATGTTGCTTGAAAATGGCTTTAGCCGTGTTTGGTGACCAGATCTGAATAGCCAGGTACTTCCCAACCTTCCTCTTCCCCACCTCCTTCCCCTCCCCACTACCTTCAGCCTCACAACATACCCCAATTGGGGATGCCATAGTCTCACTGGATCCAGACGGGAGCAGTTGAGATTCTTGTGCGGTATTCACTGTAAAAAAAAAAAAAAGATTGCAATACAATTGCAGTCAAGTTAGGAAAGTCTATCAAACGGACCCCCTGCTTCTGCACAGAGTCGGGGCTTTTTTTTTAGGTATTTTGGTGCTCCAGACCAGAGGTGGCTGCCAAATTTGCCGTGTATGTAAATTCTTAGAAATAATAAGTATATACGAGAAAAGCCAAATTTTGGCGAATTAAAAGCAAAACATTAGGTACTATCCTGTTAGTACATAATTGTAAAAAAAAAAATCTTAGCGGTCTGAAGTTGGAAAAGTAATGGAAATATATAAAGGTTCCCCTACGCTAAATCTCCACCACTTTGCACTCTCTGCGACACTTAGTCTCGGCGTGGCAGCCCTTTTTGCGATGGAGTTTCTGCTCGCCGCACCCGCCAGGTTTGAATTACGCTCTATAATTAGTTTTTTTGTGCAAGGAACAAAACCTCGATAGAAATTCATTGTGTACGGAAAACAGTAAAATATGAGTGCGAAAACACGCGCAAATGGTACAGAGAATTTAAAAGAGTGCCGGACGGTCATCGGTTTCAGACGACAAATTTGCCAAAGTGGATAAAACAATGATTGCAGAACGACTGGTGGCGGTTCGGGAGCTCTGTGATGTGATCTCTGATGTCAGTAAGACCACTATTTACAAGATTTTCACAGAACATTTGGGAGACCACAAGGTCTGCCCAAGTTGGGTCCCAAAATGCTAATCTAAGATCACAAACAACAACGGGTTGAAGCAGCCCGCGAATTCCTTGAGTGCTACGATATCGATGGCGAAGAATTCTTGGACTCAATTGTGACTGGGGATGAGAACTGGATACACTACACGACACCAGAGACAAAAGAACAATCCCAGTGGCGTCAGTTAGATTTGCCGAAGCAATATAACGAATTACAAAGGGTAACTGAAACCTCCATCGCGAACGGCTGCCACGCCGAGACTAAGCGTCACAGAGGGTGCAGCACGGTGGGGATTTGTTAAGGAGAAACCAGGCTACATGCCAGTGTTGCCGGATTGCGCGTAAAATCGTTCCTTGCGATGGCAGCAGCTTGGAGGTCTTGTTTTACGGACAGCCCTCGTATATTTATTTTGTGCAATATTTTATTTATTTCATAATGTGATGACCCGTAATTTCAGACAGATCTGTAACAAATATTTAAATTAAAAGCTAACAGATGCCTGAAGTATAAACTTCTCAGTAAATATTCCGCGTTTGCATAAATGTTATCACCTCCGCTGTAATAATAACTGTGTGATTATTTAACTGTAGAAACTAATTCACACTGTTGAACTATTTATCGATTTTTCGCATGACAACTGAAAAACCACGTTAACATTGTAATGTTTGTGTTCGGGCCTATCAATTTTATTATTTATTGTCAGCATAACAGAAGCGAAGTATGTTAAAGACGATGTTCGAATGTGAATGAAGCAAGGAGTTAAAATCAATACTCTTGGGTGGGGGATTGGTTTTTTTAAATTAAATTTTATATACTATTATTTTTTTATTAACTCCACACAGTAGGTAACACATAATATATATTTATATATGGAGATATATCGCCATATTTAGTTAGATAGGTACCTACTTATAATATTCCTATGCATTTGGTAGTGTGTAAGAGACGTCTTGTCTCTAAAATAGAAAACGAATACGGTCGTAGCTTAACATCCTCGTCTTTGTTTCTCCAACAACCTGTCCGGTACATACTATAGATAGGTAAGTTCTGCATTTTATGTGACGCGCTTTCTTGTAAAAGTTCTCGAGTTCTTGGAGCAGGACCCGGAAGCCACTCCCGACCCGCGAGTGGCTCGGACTGAGATGCACGGGTTCGCACGGAACCCGCAAAAGAACTCGAACCCGGAACCTGCTCCCTACTCGCTAGTGGCTCGGACCGCCGAGTTCCGGGTTTGGGTCCGAGTACTGGACCGGGTTCTCTGGGAATAGTCGATTTGAAAAAGGAGTAGGAGTAGGATCCGCTTCCCGCGAAGAACCCGAGTTCAAGAACCCACTCCAGGTAAACCCACACATCGCTAGTACATACTGTAAGTCATTTTTTGTTTCGGTTATACCCCAGTAAGTTGATGTAAGGTAGGTGGGCAAATTCAATTCAATTTTGTGAAGGTGTGTTTAATTGATGTTCAGTAAGTGAATGTCTTCTATTTTCTTCTTTTATTTTCTATCTTCTTAAATAAAAATGAATCGCCCAAATGTATGTACGCGCATAACTTCCGAACGATTGCACCAAATTAATTCTTTTTTTTTTGTACAAGGTTTGTATAAAACTACTGGTGAGCCTTGGAATTATGAAATTTGTATAAAAAAATTGCAATAGGTGGCACGCGAGCTGTTTGAAAACAATATACCGGGACTGAATGTATGGAATGCGGGAGGGGGGAGGGTAACTCGGGTAGGGTGTTCGCGGGAGGGGTAGGGGAACCCGGAAAGGGGGGAGGGGAACCCTGGAAGGGGGAGGGGAACCTGTGAGGGGTGGGGAACTCGGGACTGTTTGCGGGACGGGGGAAGCGGAGGAGTGAGTAGGGGCGAGTGAAGTGGGGAGAGGGAAGGTGGAGGAGGCGGAGGGGGAACGCGAGAGGGGAAAGGGACGCGGGAAAGGAAGGGGGGGACGGAAGGGAAACGGGACGAATGGGAAAGGACTTGCAGGGAGAAACAATTTCTTAATTAAATGGCAAAGCAACGCGTACCGCGAACTCACTATAATAATATAAATGGAGCGACCGATCAACGTGATCACGTGATTTTTTTAAACAGAGATAATTGGAGGACTGGGAAACGACATAGGCTACTTTTTATCCCGGAAAAAACATTTCATTCCCGTGGGAAAATTCTTTATTCATTATTTTCCCCCTAAAACCATGCTAGCGAAGCCGCGGGCTAACGGGCCGCGGGTAAAAGTTAGTTTTTTTTTAAAATTTCCGCTACCTACATTAATGTAATGTATTTAAAACGTCTTAAAATTAACAATTTTTTAATCGTTTAAAAATAGAAGAAAAAATAGAATAGAAAAATAGAATAGAAAAATAGAATAAAATAAATTAGAATTGAAAAAAACAGTTTCCTATAACTAGTTCTCTAAAACTTTTTCGCTATTAGTTTAACATAAACATTATTAACACATCAGTTCGAGCTGGGAATCTGATTTGAATGAAAATGACAGACAAAACCACAAAATCATTTCAAGCCAAGATGAAAATAATTTACGAGAAAGGAGGTTTATTTAAATTATTGTATGTTGTAAAAAGTTTTGGCGCAGACGTAATAACATTGAGCTATATACTCTCTTTAAGGATCTTAACTTCACAAAATTTATAAAACTGGGAAGACTTCGGTGGCTGGGTCATGTAGAGAGAATGACCCAGCATCAAGCACCAAAGTCCCTGCTTAACTCAGGGGACCGACTTGACAGGGCGAAGGAGCCTGGGAAGACCAAGTTTAAGATGAAGCGACAACGCCCTCAAAGATATTATATCCACCTTGGAGATTGTAAACTGGAGAGAGCTGGTACAAAACCGTGATGAGTGGAGGAAGACTCTTGAGGATGTCAAGACCCACCAGGGGTTGTAGAGCCAAGAGTGATGATGTTGTAAAAAAGATACGAATTCTAGGGTTATTTATGTATATACAGAAACTCAATCCAATTAAATATGGCAAAAACAGGTTGTTCGTTGCTTGGGTACTAAAGAAAAGAATCTTCAAGGGTTATTTATTATATATACGGAAACTCAATCCAATTGAATATTGCTAAAACACCCGCGATGCCTGGCAAACAATAAACCGACTTTACCTATTAATTTGTAACGTTAATTATTTCATTATTGGTAACTAGCTGGGTTACCCGGCTTCGCTCAGGGAGTTGATATGAGATTGAACTGACGTACGAACCCACGACGGATCTTGCTTTATATACCGCTACCAAAGATATTCAAATACAGAATAGATATGCTATGGTGTCCGCGCAACTGTCGCCGGACTACGGTCTAATTAGCGTAGTTTTCATACAAAAAGAATTTGTTTATTTTGTTGATTTTTTGAAAATGTGCATTAATATTGGTTAACAATATATTTTGAATAAGGAAAGAATTCGTTCATTTAGTTTAACGTTCGTTTGGTTTATTCGTTAATTATTTGTTCTTTTATTTATTTATTTATTTATTTATTTAAACGCCCATAGGGCTTTTACATAGAATGCAGTACATTTTTTTAATTACAGTGAAAAGAATGGGTTTACAAAATACAATACACAATACAAGTAACATAATATTTGTTAAAAACAAAATATAGGTTACATAAAATATAAGGGTTAAAAAAAAATAAAATAAAAAATTTAGGTTACATAAAATATAAGCGTTAACAAAATACAGGTAACATAAAATATAAGAAACAAAATATAGTCCATAAAATATAGTAGTTGACATAAAGTAGGTAATTTTTAAAATTGTTGTTCTCATTAGTTTACGGGATAGGTAGAAATAAATAGTTGGCACATATGGCGTTTGAAGTTTGCTAAGTTCAAATTATTGTCAAATACATCCAGATTGTTTAAGTATTTGTTACCAAGACTATGCAAACGTTGTATTGGAGAATGTAAATCATAGTTCGAATGAGATGTACGTATATAAAATGTCAATGTTTGTCTAGTTGTTCGTGTAGGTACATGTAGATTTATTAATTGCAGAAGTTCACAACTGTCGAATTTAGAGTTTAATAATTTTAATAAAAAAGTTAGGTCGTTTATTTTTCGTCGGTTTTCTAATGTTGGAATATTTAAAGTATTCATTAACGACGGATAATTTATGTGCTCTAAAGGGATGTTAAGTTTAAAATTTACAGAACGTAGACATTTTCTTTGAATTCTTTCAATAGTATGAATATGAATTTTATAGAAGGGCGACCAGACTATGGAGTTATATTCTATTAGGCTTCTAACAAGGGATGTATACAGTAGTTTAATGATTTGTAACGATTCAAAGTTTTTAATTGTTCTTAACACAAATCCTAAAGTTTTCATACCCTTATTTGCAGTTTGTTGAATGTGAACCGTGAAGTCTAGTTTCTCATCCATTATTATGCCAAGATCCCGCATTTCCGATACTCTTTCTAAATTTATTTTATTTATTGAATAGTCGAATAACAGTGATGTTTTTTTTCTGGAAAAGGTCAAAGTTTTGCATTTTTCTACATTCAAATATAGATTGTTTTGTGAGCACCAAATTTTTAGCATGTCTATATTTGATTGAAGAATTTCACAGTGATTAAGGATAGTTATCTCTTTATATAATTTAATGTCATCAGCGAAAAGCAACACTTTGACGTCTTTAAAGCAGTTGACTATGTCATTTATAAAAATAAGAAATAAAATTGGGCCAAGATGACTACCTTGCGGTACTCCACTAGTGGCAGACAATGGTTTGGATATAAAAGATTTTATTTTTACAAATAAAGTTCTACCTGATACGTAACTACTTAGCCAGTTCAACATATTTGCTCTGATTCCCAGAGCATGAAGTTTTCGGATTAGTATTTTGTGGGACACTTTATCAAAAGCCTTCGAGAAATCAGTATATATACAGTCAACTTGTTTGTTTTTAGAAAATGACTCCAATATATAGTTTTGAAAGATTAATAAGTTTGTTGAAGTTGATCTTCCTCTAATGAAGCCATGTTGTTTGTCATTTATTATCTCTGTTAACGTGGGATATATTTCATCAAGAACTAGAGATTCAAAGATTTTGGGTAATACAGATTGTATGCATATAGGTCGATAGTTTGAAATGTCAGTCTCATCGCCTTTTTTAAGTATTGGGATAATATAGCTGGATTTCCAGTAGACAGGAAAATGTCCAGAAGATAGTAGCTGGTTAAAGAGAATGGTTAGTGGTTTAGACAATACAGAGGAGCAATGTTTTAGGAAAATTGGCGGGATGGAGTCTGGGCCTGCAGATTTGTTAATGTCTAAGGAACATAGTTTCTTTTTGCAAGATTCTTCTGTTATGTAGCAGTCTGTTAAATGTATGGTTTTTTTTTAAATGAGTATGAAGGAATTTTTTCTTCTGGTGTTTCCTCATCGTAAACATTTTTAAAGAAATCTGAGAAAAGATTTACGATATCTTGTGTGCTGTTAGCACATTTGTCATCCATATGCATTTGTGGTTTTAGTTTATTTGTTAATTGGTAAACAATATCGGCGACACCCGGAAGCGCAGACCCACATAGTAAAAACAGCAGATAGCACATCTACTTATATTTCAATATCTTTGACCGCTACCAATGAGTAGCCCCCACCCATTCAGAAAAGGCTTCGAATGATCCACGATGTTCCAGAACTTTCCACAACATTCGAAAGTGTTCTGGAATGTTCCACAAAGATGTTCCCGATTCTCTATACCCGAACATTCCACAACATTCCAGAGTGTCCCGGGATATTCTGGAATGTTGTGGAATGCTCTCGAATACTCTAAAATGTTCAGGAGAAATTTCTAGAGGGCGAAACTTCCAGCCCTTATACCTTCAAAAGCACGTCCTTCAGGTAAAAACGGGAACCTTCTTCATGGATTGGTGATAAAGGGCTACTACCCCATATAATTCCCTTGATCGTACCGGTACTCATTTCTGAGTTTTAGCGGGACGCACATTTTGTAAAATAATATGTATTGATTAGTGCATTTTATTTGTCGAAAATGCGAATTAAGTTAGAACGCTATCAAATTTTGCATTAATCAAATCGCTCAAAATTCCCTTTTCACAATAGTTTAACTGGCTTAACCTTGGTTAACTGCTAATAAGGGTCGTGTAGCTCCGGGAAACCACCCCCTCGCAGCTGTGGACCCCGTCTTCGGAGGTCAAAGTCGAATTTAAAACGTGCCAAGGGATGCTCTGCTAATGGAATTCATCGACTTCTGTTAAATTCTAAACTAACTAACTAACTAACCATCACGCCGTTTCCCCGCAGGGGTAGGCAGAGAGGACGGACCGCCAAACAACTCGGTCTTGGCACACACTCTTTGCCTCACTCACATTCATACATCGTCTCATACATACTCTTCTATTATTCTGACTTTTGACATGGCCCGTCTCAAGTATCTGATTTACTTGATCGTGCCATGTCTTCCTTGGGCGTCCCCGACTTCTTCTACCATTCACATTTGCATCATATATTCTTTTAACACTACTTTCTTCGTTCATTCGCTCTACGTGCCCAAACCATCTGAGGGTCCCTTTCTTAATTTTGCTCATTATACTTACATCAGCCTTACATTCTTTGCGGATATCCACATTTCTAACACGATCATACATGGTTTTACCACACATACGTCTCAGGGATCTCATTTCAACAGCATTCAGTTTACTTTCATCCTTCCTCTGCCAGTTCCATGCCTCACTGCCATACATCAGGGTAGGTACCAGGACTCCATTGTGGACTGCTAGTTTCGCTTTTATTGAAAGTTTTTTATTAGCTCCAACGGCATTCAGTCCTCCATTAATGGAGTTACCGGCATTAACCCTCCTTTCAATATCTCTATCAGCCTTCCCATCTCTCGTAAACATACTACCCAGATAAACAAACTCATCCACCTGCTCCAAGTATTCATCATTCACTACTATATCGCACACTGTTTTCGTACTCTCTCTTTCAAACACCATGACTTTAGACTTACTTACATTCATCATTAACTCATTCTTCATACATACTTCGTTCATCCTAGATACTAGAGACTGTAGATCTTCCATAGGGTTAGAAATCAGCACCGCGTCATCAGCATACAACAGGCAACATACTTTCAGACTATTCAATTTCGCGCCCAATCCCACATCTTTCAATTCTTGCATACAATTATCCATGTATAGATTGAATAACCATGGTGACATTACGCAGCCTTGCTTAACTCTGATTGAGAATATTTGAATAAGTTAATTGGTCAGTTGGTCGAGTGGTTCAAAGCTGTGGTGGTGTCGCGGGTTCAATTCTCTACTAACTAAATGCTCCGTTGCTGAACAACAAACGCTTTTCCACATGATGATGGGAGTAGGAGGAGTTAAGTGAAAACTTCTTTAGCACCGTAGTGATTTGAAACTCGATGGAAACGAGTGACACTAAAAAGAGACAAACACATACATCTGTAGGATTTTGCCTGCGAGAGAATGAGATAGCAATAAATATTTTATTGCTATCACGGGTACTCGGTTCGAATATAATCCGATAAATCCACAGTCCCACGCAGGTTTACTTTGGTGTAATGGTATAAAGCGCCTGACGAATCTCTACAGATCAAAGATCAAATTCTACGAAATCAAAAAAAAAAATGTAAAATCAGTTTCCAGTCTTCAAACTACTCTAAAATGAACAGACAAAAGAATAAACAAAAGAAAGCCACATCTAGCGACTCCAGAGAAGAAAACACCAATACTAATAAGATGACCAAATGTATAGAAAAAGATGCACTGGAATTCAACGACAAAAATATGTCGATAAAAAAAGTGCTTCGCAGTCTCCCCACTCTTGTCTACTTTAGTTTTTGACAGTTTCACTTCTTCCGCGTGTGAATTGCACACTCTGATATTTTTTTCGAAGGAACCAAATACTTTGGGGTTTGACATTTTATTATTTTTTTATTTTTTTATTTTCTTTATTCATCATATAAATTTTTATATAGTTTTTACAGGTGATTCGACTACCACGCTAGGCACATGCCCGTATTATGGTAGTCGATTTATGTATATAATTGTATAAATGTATGAATTGTTATTGGTTAATATATAGTTTAGTTAGGTACAATGTTTTTGTATGACAACGAATTCTTTAAGTGGTTTGTCAATTAAGTAGATAATATTTATATAATAATAAACATATAAATAAACTATTATTTTTTTTAAATTTATAAACTAACGTTTAGACAAGATTTTTATGCAAAGCACAAAGGGTAACAATTATTACAAGCAATAATTGTCAGCCTGAAACACTCATTTACATTGAAAAATCTCCCGAGAAAAGATACTTGCCGCCAACGGGACTTGAACCCGTGTCCTTCCGATTGCCGGTCGAATGCTCTGACCACTGAGCTATGGGGGCTTATCAAATACCCGCCAAATAATTCAATATATACTAGTGTTTCATTCAACAGTAGCAGTAATTGTTGAATGAAACACTAGTATATATTGAATTATTTGGCGGGTATTTGATAAGCCCCCATAGCTCAGTGGTCAGAGCATTCGACCGGCAATCGGAAGGACACGGGTTCAAGTCCCGTTGGCGGCAAGTATCTTTTCTCGGGAGATTTTTCAATGTAAATGAGTGTTTCAGGCTGACAATTATTGCTTGTAATAAATATAAATAAACCATTCTTATTGTAGGCTGATGTTTCGCTTAAGTAAAATAGGTACATAAATACATGATAAGTAGATAAATAAATGATTTTATTTTTATTTTTTTTTTATTTTTTTTTTTTCTTTTTTATTGAAATAATAGATAATACATAATATAATCAACAAACAAGTCCTGCTAAGCCAATTGAATCGGCTTGTCAACAGGTGCTTATATTTTAGTTACATATTTATACATTTTTAAAATTTAAAATTTACATCTTATATCTACAGATTCAACATTTTTTCATACATATCAAAATCAATATAAATCTTTTTTTTGACTCTTGACTCTTCTTGTGGAGATGTTGAAAATAAGTCATAAAAATATAAATATTATTATATATTAAATGAAAAACACACTTTGTAATACACCAATTTTTATTTTGAACTAGCTGGTCCCGGCATGCGTTGCTATGCCATTTAATAAGGAAATTGTTTCTCCCTGAGTGTCCTTTCCCGTTCCCCTTCCGCCTCCCCTTCTTCTCCTGCGTCCTCTTCCCCTATCGCGTTCCCACTCCGCCACCTCCACCTTCCCTCTCCCCACTCCACTCCCCCCTTCCCCCGTCCCGCGAACCCCCCTCCCGAGTTCCCCTCCCCCCTCCCAGGTCCCCCTCCCCCTCCCAGGTTCTCCTCCCCCTCCCAGGTTCTCCTCCCTCTCCCTGGTTCCCCTTCCACCTTCCCCGCCTTCCCTCTTCCCTTTCCCGCTCACTCGTCCCGCCAAACCTCCTCCCGCGTTCCATATATTCAATCCCAGTACATTCAGTTTTAAACAGCCCGCGTGCCACCTTTTACAATAATTTTATTTTTATTTTTCATGTATATTCAATTTGGTAGGTATCTAACACATGTTCCTATTTAAAATATCTTAAATTCTTGATTCGATTCAAACTATTAGGGGAGAACCTACTTTAAGCAAGTTTATCAACTTAAAGATTTTCAAAAATAGAATCCTGATTTAACAATCATTGTTTTGCAAAATGTCATTCTCAAACACAAACGTGCGATAGTCGTTAGGTTTTCTGAAATTATCCATTTTTCTGGGCAATTTTCTTAATTTTTCTCCGTAAGAACCATCCTCGTACTTCAAGGAATATTCTAAAAAAAGAATTAGCGAAATCGGTTCAGCTGCTCTCGAGATTTGCGCTTAGCAACATATTCAGCGATTCATTTTTATATATAAGATTAAGAAATGACAATCAACCAGGTTTCGCTTATCTCAAGCTTTGCCAGGGCTTATTATATTACCTAAAGATAATTAGAAGAAAATATGAGGTTTTAACTTCCAAAAAAGCAAAACGTACAGACACCCTAGGGGTTGATATCTATATTATATTGAAAAAATATTTGCACTAGTGTCAAAATCCAGAGAGGAAATTAACAATAGAAAAACAGCAGAGGGGAATACGTTTGTACGGATAAAACATCGCCCGGTTTTCCACAAATCGAAAATGTATGTATTCTTAGTGTGCCTTATATCACCACGAATATAGGTAACAGGCATAAAAATCGCTTGGCACACGTAGTCTAGAAGTCACGTTTTCAAGTGCAAAAGTGGTTTTAATTTATTTTATAAATTATTTTATTCTTCTTATTCTTCTTGTGCCCTGTCCGTTCAACAGACGTTGGCCATCATATTGGCTATGCGGACTTTGTTTACTGCGGCCCGGAACAGCACTACAGTAGACTGGCCAAACCACTGTCTCAGGTTTTTCAGCCATGAGGTTCTCCTTCTACCAGGGCTCCGTCTTCCGGCAATCTTTCCCTGCATTATGAGATGCAAGATCGCATACTTCTCTGGATGCCTCATGACATGTCCAAGATATTGAAGTTTTCGGATTTTTATAGTTTTAATAACTTCTTTTTCTTTATGCATCCGAACCATAACATCTTCATTCGTAACCCTGTCCATCCAGCTTATTTTAAGTATTCTTCTGTAGATCCACATCTCGAATGCCTCAAGTCGCCTAATTAGTTCTTCAGTAAGCGTCCATGCTTAGATTCCATAAAATAATATCGAAAACACGTAGCGTCCGACCATTTGCATTCGTAATCCAAGGTTGAAATCAATAATTTTATAAGAAAGAAAAAAAGTTAAGCAATGGAAGCTGTCACAGATAATTTTAGTAATAAACTTGTATTTTTTTAAATAGTTTATTATATGCGTTTATGTACATACCTAATGAAAAAACAATTTTTTTAGTAGTTTACGCTTATATTTTTTATAAAGTAATTAACAATTTAATTTGTTTTCTACTCAACGGAAATGGTAGGAATAGCTTCAATTTATCCAAAACATATTTTTAAAAATTCATTATGTAAAACGATTCGCAGTAAGATTAATCTAATCTAGTGATTTAACATTAATTTTCACCTTAAGAGCGTTTAACCAGCCAGCGGACGAAAATCCACATTTCGTCGAAAGTTGTTCTTACGATCGTGCAGGACGGTTACAATGAGAAAGATTAATTATTCTCCATACCAGCTTTTTAAAATTATAACTCAATATCGATTTTATTTCATTCCAAATTTGCTTTAATTTATACCTACATTCAAAAATGCTGAAAGGCGTGATGATAAAACTATTAAAATAATGTACTTTTTGTAATAATTGTTTGATTATACGTATTTATCATTTTTCAATAATGTCTAAATTAAATAAGAATGTTAAAAAAATCTGAAATATATTAAATAGTTAGTTTTTAGTAATATTAACTTTAGTTTGTTAGTGCGCAAATAAATACACAAACGGACCAATTTTCGCCAAGAAACACATGTACGTATATATTTTTTAGTGATTTTATTCAATCTAAAATTAAAATTCTAAAACATGCGATACCTAGATAATATATTGATTTATTTTACTGCATCATTATATGATTTGAAATGGGTGTGGTATGATACAAAAACTTTTTTGAAAATTTAACAAATCTGCCAACGACTTATGGTGTACTAAAAATAAACATTTTATATCAAAATTTAAAACATGCGAATGCTGGATAAAAGAACAATCTTTCGAAATCCATTCATAACTTTTTGTGGAAAAGAGTCAATACGTCGAAAATCTGATTTAAAAATGACATGTTTCTGGTTTTCTCTGGTAATACCCTCTTAAACTAATACAAGTTTCTGCATTTAAAACTTTCTCGCCGGAGATATGAGTCGAATCTACACATAATTTTATTGAAACTAAAATCTAATGCTCATTCATTTGAATATATTATTATGCATTTTACGTACTTTAGCTGATAAAGAAATGCTGTAATAGTAAAGTTGCATGTTTCACACTGAATGCTAATCAGCTCTCAAGGCAGAACATTGTCCTACTGAGCATGTTAAATGTTAGGCATTAAATGCTTTGGCGGAATTCATAAATTACCTAGTAAATAACCTAAGTAAATTCTGCGGCGGTAATACTGTTCAATGATCATGAATTTGGACGTATTCCAACTAACTGATTGATAGCAAATTTTGTAAGTAAATAAACGTCAATCAGCTGGTAATTCTTAAAGCATGCAAATTTACCAGGCTCTTTAAATTATTATTCTAGTGTGGTATTTATTTTTTATATTCCCTTTCGATTTAATAACGTCATAATTCACGCATTGATTGCTTTGTGACCTCCGATCAGAATCTTTAAGGTGTTAGTTAATAGGTCAGTCAGTGGTTGTTAATACAGGTTCCTAGTTTTCATCCAAGCGTTGTGGGTTCAATTCCTCAACTGGCTAAGTCCACTATAATGACACCAGCAACACCCTCCTCTATAATGATTTTAGTAGGTTGAAATAAAGGATTGCCAGGTTATTTGTAACCCGGGAATGTTTGTCTTTCTTTTAAGATGAGTTAAAAAAATGCGTTGTACCTTCCCTTATTTTACCTTGCACTATTGTTCAGCGCCGGATCTGCCATACGTTCAAAAACGTGCAAAAACCTGGCGCCAACTCCAAAGGGGCGCCGTGAGAAAATAAATATTGTATTAAAATTTTGTTATAATATTCCCTGAATCGTTTAAAAATTACCCATAGTACGAAATAATTATTACGCTCTAGCAACACTTTCCAAAGAAACAGAAAGCGCACGCATCAGGTTGGTATCAACGGCTTACGAATTTATAGTCAGTTACAGAATTTTTTTACAAATTCCATATATTTAGTTTAAACGTAAGATCTATTTTTCCATATATCTTTTACCGTCTTTTACGACGAATGGGTGCGATCCAAATTCAATAACCAATCACAGCGCCGTATTTTTGTTCTAGTGAATCAAACAAACCGACTTTCGCCTTTCAAAATGCTGACAATTTTAGTTAGCGTACGCTCGCTTTTGTTTTATTTTGTACGATTTAAGTCTCTAGGAGAAGGTAGTTAAAGACCATTTTCTTATGAAATCTTCAGTAAATCCCATTAACAAAAACATCGCACGGTTTGCAGGATTTGCAGGTTGCAACGTGTTGACAGTTTCATCATTGATTTGACATATTATTTGAAGTTCGTTAAATGTATAATTAATTTCTATTAGATTTGTTATTTTACGGTGTCAGTGTAAGCGTCTTTCGTAAGCCGTTGATACCATACGTCAGTGTTTAGTGTTTGTATGGTGTTTGTTCGCTCAATTTGGTGTTTGTTCGCTCAACACAGGGGAAATGCAAGGTACAAATTTGAGGTTATATTCTTATTAGATTTTTTAATTTATAACTAAATTTCTATTGGTTGTTAGAGGTTATAAAAGTACTGTGGATTACAATGAATAGACTCACCATAATTTTATGTTACCCAATAGATTCAGAGAGTATAGGGCTCCTGGCGATTCTCTCTTTAAAAAAAACTAGTATGAGAGCTACCGCCAGGTCACTTGGAAAAGTTACACCTTTATATGTCTTGATTTTATTTGATAAATTAGTGTAAAAAAAATTAAATAAAAAAAAAATTGGGGTGAACGAATTTTTAATCAAAATAAAAATGTAGGGAGGGGGGGGGGGGGCGCCATCGGTACCTACTACACAGGGCGCCAGATTTCGTAGATCCGGCCCTGCGATTGTTGCAGTATCATCGGCAAAAGAGAGAATTTTACCATGTATTACAATGTTGCATAGGTTATTGATATAGATTAGAAAGAGTAGTGGCCCTAAGACAGTTCCTTGAGGAATACCATGTTTTGCTAGATCATAAGTGCTAAAGTTTTTTTCTATTTTTGTGCGTTGTTGACGATTTAGTATATAAATTTTAATAGCATGAGACTTTGATTTTTAATACCAACGTTAGAAATTTTCTTCAATAGAATTCTGTGGTTGACTGCGTCAAAAGCTTACTCTGTGTCCAAGAAAATGGTTAGGGTTTTAGTGTTAAGAGTCTAGGTTAGAGAATATGTTTTTAGTTAAACTAAACACAGCGTCATCGGTGTACAGGTTAGTTCTAAAGCCATATCGATTAGCTGAGAGGATTGCATTCGATTCTAGAAAGTTCATAATTTGTCGTTTTAAATACTTTCCGAAGATCTTGGATAATTGCCAAATTAAGGTTGTTGGTCTGTAGTTGTCTGTTTTGCATTGGGAACCGGATTTATGTTTTGGAAGGATTTGAGCGAGTTTAAAATTATTAGTACTATTATTGAATTATTATTTCGTAAAAAACCTTGATCATGTGTTTACATATTAAAAAATGCAAAAGGGCGAAATTTGTAAACCGAAAACATAAAAATTCCCGGCCTCTCAACTCTCAACGTTAAAATCGATTATACGGCGGAAAGCTCCAACGCTCTTATGAAATACTGTCATTCATAATCTAAACGTTGCATTAAATGACTTTAGCCATATTTAGCTTTTCTGTTTGAGACGCTGGTGTGGGTATCGCCGCTCTGGGAACCATTTATTGTATAACCAATTCCTTTTCCAAGGTCACCCTAATTGGTTTGCTACATTAGGTGACTTACCAGGGGTGCCCGGGTTCATGGGGGTGAGGTTTGTCCAGAGGAGAGGCCGGATGAGGGAAACCCTTCGACCTTTCCAGTCGAACTCTCTGGATCCCAACGCCTTGCATCGCAGTGGGGAAGATGTATTCATACGTCATTTCTGGACACACTGGTCCCCAGATTCCTACGCACCCTTCATACCTCCTCAGATCTTCCTCTCCTTCCTTACTTTTAAAAGACCCTCCGCACAGCACGCCCAAAGATGACATCCACCCGGGGGGACAACATTTTCCACAGGGCCGCCTGTGCGGAGTTAATGTAAAAAAAGAAGTGACCGACCGAAGGTTCGGTTTCGGTTTCGGCAAGTTTCGGCAAAAGAATCTAGTTTCGGCATCAGTTTCGGTTTCGGCAGATAGTCTGCCGAACCTTCGGCCGCACCTGAACTCTTGAGTTCGTGAATTATCGTGCGTCGTTCGGCTGACTTCGGGTGAGTTCGTGGCTCGTGTGTCACCCGCCATCATCAGCTGAGTTCGCCGGCCGGTAATTTTTGTTTTTATTTTGTTTGATAGCAGTAATATCAAAAAAAATAATTATTATTTTTTCGCATACTTCAATTATTGTTATTTATTTCATTTAACACGTGTAATAAAAATGTTGTGATTGTGAACGCAATTAAAATTAAAATACTCAATTAATGAGGTCCGTCCTTTATAATGTAAGTGTTGATTATTGGCAATTTTTGTTCCAAGAAGTAGTGTTAATATGTTTTGTTATTATCACAGTAATATAAAAATAATATTTTTTTTAACATACTTACTTACATTTTTTTTTTATTATTTCATTTAATACGTGTTAACTGTCTGTATACGTGTAAAAAATAAGCCAAATTTCAATAAAAGACCCCATTTTTTTTCTCAGGGCTTCCTGCCTGGAACTAATCTAAAAAAACTTCACAAATCCTTCATTATAACATTCCGTGATTTTTCACGGGTCTGCGCTAGTAAATAATAATGGGTGCTGTAGCTTCTTGTATCTACATAATAATTCAGAGATGATAGCAAAATTTGGATCAACATAAACTACACATATTATCGTGAAGTGTTAATGATAATATATTCGTATGTGAACCATTTTATCGATTCGAAACATAGATTATCTTGATGTGTTCGCTAAGTATTTCCTGATAACGTGATAACCTAGTTGAAAAAAAACCGTAGATTCTTGATAATATGTTATCATGACGTAAATATTGACATTTTCGCGAGTATTTTTTAAGATAAATTGTTTTTATCATTTGGAGGGATAAATGAGGAATGAATATTGGGTAATTTAAGGAATTTTGTAAGTAAGTTGGATTAACAAATAATGCTAATCTTTAATTATCATTTGTGTTTTAAATTGTAGATTAAAGCTAAAGTTAAGAATGTATATAATTATACTTTTGAATGTAGCTATAACTTTGGGGTTATCCATTATAAATTAATGAAACAATATTTCTTTGTTTGAACCATTATCATCATCATCATCTTCTTCCCCTTATCCTATTCGGGTCGGGGACCCATTGCATCGACAAGGCTCCTCCATACGTCCCTGTCTTGTGCTGATTGTTCGGCCTCTGTCCATGGTAGACCCATCCTCTCCTCACACAGTTTCTGGAGTTGCCTCGCCCAACTGTGTCTGGGGCGGCCCACTGGACGTCTACCCTCTGGAATCGCACTCAGTATCTTCCTCGGAATTCGGTCATTAGACATTCTTAGTACATGCCCCAACCACCTCAATTGCGATTTTTCTATGAAGAGTAGCAGTGGTTCAATGTTTAGATCATCTCGGATCGTCGAGTTTCTTATATGATCCCGTTTCGTAACCCCCGCCACTCCTCTCAAGTACCTCATTTCGGCAGCTTGGACTCTAGAGCGTGTTCGTTCATTTAGCATCCATGTCTGGTGGCCGTAAGTGAGCGTCAGGCGGTATACCGTTTTTGAACCATTATATATTTTTTATGTACACCTACCGGGGGTGGGGCGGGAGTGGGGGGAGGAGATTAGAACGGACGGTGAAAGGGAACATCTCTAAGATGGGACCGTAAGATTTTTTTTGTTTATTGCTAATGGACTCGTTATTATTAAGAGATTTCTTTATATTTTTTTAAATTAAAACATAACAAATTGAAATAATTGGACAGTTGGTGCGGAGTGAGGGGTTGGTCAGTTACTTGTCGATACATTTTCCCTCAGAGCCTATTCCATCTTAGAGAATGTTGTATGGAGAGTTTTTTTAAGGAAACGAGGAAGAGGAAATTCTGGGAAGGAAATAGGTATGAGGGGTGGGTAAGAATCTGGGGGTCATTGTGTCCAGGAGTGACGGTCGTATGAATCTATTCCTTCAACTGCGGTGCAAGGCAATGGGTCGAGGGATTCTGGCTGGAGAGGTCAAAAGACCTCCTCAACCAGTCTCTCTCGAATCGGCATCGGCCGCCAAGACCTTGAAAAACCTCAACCCACGAACCCGGGCACCCCTGCTAAGTCACCAACGGGGCGAACCATTTTAGGGTGACCTATGGCAGAGGTGTTTGATATCCAATAAATGGTTCCCTCGGTACCCGTACCCACCTCCCAAAAAGCTAATCAGTGACAATATGTGAAATATATATTTTTTTTATTTTGAAGAAAAAAGAGACAAAAAAGTCACCAGACACAAAAATTTCCATTTTTTACTCCAAATAATGTCAGAAATCACTGCCTAAAGTAAGTCAACTACGTCCCTTAACACCCTGTAAATTTCCGAGGGATCAACTCTACAGGGGATCAATATCGGTGAATCAACTGTCGGGGGACTATTTAAAAGTCTAGTAACAAAAATTTCTGTACCTACCTTTATTATAAAACATCCAACGTCTCAATTATTATTCTCAGATCAAATGCGTATTGAAATTATTTATAAAAAAAGCGTAAAAACCCATCGAGGTCGGAATAACCCACGGTGTTGTGATGACGTCACAGTCACGTGTGATGGTGTTTATTAATGTGTACTAATGTTACCTTTCTCGACAACGATAATCAAAACTCAATGTTAGAATATTACAACACATGTGGTTTCGTTCAACAAACTGTCTGTTGACCGTCGATTTAATATCTAACATATTTTTTTTTATCTGCGAATTCGTTTTATATCATTACGTCTTTTCTCAGAAGTGAATATTGACCAATTTGTATTGTACAAGGGTACCAACTTCTCCCAACTGTCACGAGCCAGTGAGGAGGTGAAGGAGATGGTGAAGAGGAACTTTGGGAAGTGCCTGGCTATTTATATCTGGTCAATAAACACGGTTATTGCCATTTCAAGGTTTTCAATTCTGATTAGCGGTCTTTCATTAGGGCGATACTGGGAGTATCTACCTAGGGTTCCCAGATCAAAAAATCAAAATCCCTGAGAAAATTCCTGACATTTGCAAAAAATTCCGGACTTTCGAAAGTTACGGAATTAACAAAGATATTTTATTTTTATTTATTTATTGCTTCTTCACAATTTATGTACATATATTTTTAGCATGTAATTATTAACCCCACTAGGGTTCGCCTGTATCGGGGTTGATATGCTCTTATATATTTACTATGTAGGCACAAAATGCCAATGTTGAAAGGGTCTTTCCCTTAATGGGAACCCTATGGTCAAAATAAAGGAACAGGATTTCTGTAGAGTCTCTCAAGTCGATTCTCTTAACACAGTATAATTTAAAAAATATGACTTGCGAAATTTTCTACAAAACTATTATTAAAGATTCGGAAGTGTTGATCAATATTTCTGGGAGCATTAAATACATGGTGAGGGGAAGGAGATAGGGAAAAGGAAGGTGGGGAAGTAACTGGCTACTCAGATCTGGTCAACAAACACGGTTATTGCCATTTCAAGCGATGCGACGTTTCGATTCTGAATGGTGGTCTTTTACCAGAACAATACTGGGAGTGTATACCACTATTTTTTGTGTATAAACACCGCACAGGGATCTCAACTGGCTGGAGCCAGTTGTGCTAAGGCATCCTCAATTTTATTTTAATTTTATTTATTTATTAATTTTCAACGTCCTGATGGGCTTTTACACGACAAGTTTATAATACAAAGACAGTTTTTTTTTTATACAAAAGATAAACTATAAAAACATAACTAGTAAACATCATATAAAAGGTAGGTATACAGATAAATTTACGGAAAGATAGTGCATTACAATAAAAGAGAAAGTTTCTAAGTTGTAAATGGCATAGAAATAAACTAGTAGGTATGTTAGTAATTACAAAATTTACAGGTGACTGATTAAATGTCATAATTTGGGTATGTTTTGATGCTGAAGAGAGTGGGGAGAGGAAGTTTGGAAAGTGCCGGACGATTGAGATCTGGTCACAAAATACGACTATTGCTGTTTCGAGCAACACAACATTTATATATATTGCGGATTCCTTGGCAAAACAAGGAGCATCCTACTCATTGTTACTCTCGTAAACCATATTCCCCTATCTGACATTTTTTCCATCATCAAAGAAAGATCCTGCATTGTTTGGACAGAGTATTGGGACATTGCTAGTCAAACCAAGGGAGCCTGCTACGCCTCAATACAAAGGACTATCCCATCAAAACCGTAGTTTCAACAATTCCTCATTTTTCAAAAAAATAAAAGTAAATTAGAATTGGACATTGTCTGAAATTTACGTCCTTGACTCTCCAGATTGTACATTCTGTGGTCTAGAAGTGGGAACTTTAAATCACATGGTTCATGGTTGTCCCCCTCTAAACAAATATTCTCTCTTCTATCAAGCGTCATCTAAAATTGCTTTCCCTCCATTCAACATCTCATCTCTTCTAAGGCTGAACTTGACTTCAATCCTCCAAATTTGCCCATTTAAATAAAGTTAATATGTAAATTCATCTTTTTTTTCTCCACGATTTAAAATGATGGCCTAGAACACCCTTGAAGGGTGAAATCCAGAACATTGAAATAAAATAAAAAACATTGCGTTTCTGATTGGTACGATAATATCTACCACTCTAGATTTAGCGAGGTGAATATGAACTAACTAACCATCACGCCGTTCCCCCGGACTCCAGATACTAATATCTACAGCCTGCATGTCGGACGAATATCTACAGCTCATATGTTGGACTTATATCTACGAACTTCAGAGTGTTGACTAATATCTACAGAGCTAAGGTCGGATATCTATGACGGTCCCAGTGTTGACTAATAACTACAGAGCGTAGGTTGAACTAATATATACAGAGCGTAGGTTGGACTAACCAGCTAAATGTGTCCAATAGTCCGATATTAGGGATTTTTACATACTTATGTGGTGACGCATTATCTTTTCGCTATCAGAAAGAACGCTCGAGAAACATCTTCTAATATTCGCGCGGCGCCGGTAAACTACTGGCCTAGGTACCTACCTATGCCGGCCGCGATACACTTTGTCGCCTGCCGTGCCGGCTCGACGAATGATAATATCGCCACCGCCTAGAAAGGTCTCGAAATAGCACCGTACAATATCTGTACGGCGCCGAACCTTCTCGTCAACTGCCGAGTGGCACGCATTACCTACCGTGAGGGTAATTACTCTACCGCTCGCTTCGGCTATACAAGCAGCAGATTCGCTCGCCCGCTCCAGTCAGTATCAGTTCAACAGTCGGCCAATATTTCAGCATGTAACGATCTCCGCACAAGTGCTCCTGCATGGCATCTCCACACATCCAGTGCAGCTTCCTCGAGGATTTCATCACGTCTCAGCTATAAGGCCCATCGTGTCTTCAGCTCCTGAGATCAGCTACATCCCGCGACTTACAAGGCTTGCGTCACCTTCGGTCCCATTCAGCTCACCATTTCATGGCACTCCGAAGCCCACCGTGCTTCGCTGCCATGGAATCACGCTCCGCCTCGCCAGGACTACCTGCTGGTGGCTCAGCTCACAGAGCCACTCACCGTTCATCTCCGCGACTCAAAGCGTCGAGCAACGGCCTGGAAGATAGGTCATTCCACCGCCACGGTGTTGAGCAACGCGCCGGTGACCTGCAGACTCGAACTCTGCTCCGCCGCATCGCAACGACCTTCACCACATCATCACCTCCGTGCGCCTGCACCATCTCATCTACGGCACTTCGTATACAAATGTTACCGCTTCACCGACCCTGCTACGTAGCCAAATAAACGACTGACTCACATCTTTGACTGACGCCTTTTCATTTCTCAACCCGTCTCTGCCGATCCGGCCCGCTCCCACACTTACATAAATTAAGTTTTTTAAACTGCATACGCAAAATGCTATACAATACGCAATATGTTATTCCAATATGCTATACATAATTGCAAATCCAACCTCTGCCAGTGTTGTTAGATATTCGTCAACACTTTGGTTCTCATAGATATTAGTCAGCAGTTTGAGTTGTAGCTATTCATCAACACTTTGGTTCTCATAGATATTAGTTCGATTTTTTCAGTTTTTGGAATTCCTGTAGATATTAGTAGACGCCTCCTTCCCCCGCAGGGGTGGGCAGAGAGGACGGACCGCCAAACAACTCGATCTTGGCACACACTCCTTGTCTCATACATGCTCTTCTATTATTCCGACTCTTCACATGGCCCGACTCAAGTATCTGATTCACTTGTTCGTGCCATGTCTTCCTCGGGCGTCCCCGACTTCTTCTACCATTCTCATTTGCGTCATATATTCTCCTTATACTCCTTTCCTCGTTCATTCGCTCTACATTCTCAAACCATCTGAGCGTCCCTTTCTTAATCTTACTCATCACGCTTACATCAGCCTTGCATTCTTAGCGGATCTCCACATTTCTCACACGATGTGGTTTTACCACACATACGCCTCAGGGATCTCATTTCTACAGCATTAAGTTCATTCAGTAATGAACTTGTTTTAAATTCTATGTGAAATAACCAATGTAACGGGATTTTAACTCACGATCTCTCGACCCAGAGCCAAGGATCTTTCCGCTCTGCGTAATCGTGAGCATTGTAACCACTACTCCACGGAGGTGTTTTTGTTTACATAGCTTCCCTCATCATGCGTCATACATAATATTATTATCTTTTTGGCGTCGTTGACTCAACCCAACAGTCAACTTCAACCTCTAGTTTCATCCGTGTAAACCCAACACTATAAACTGCGGATTATGTTTAAGCCGAAATTCAAGCTAAGATTTGCTTAAAACAACGCATTCGAGGATTACGTTTTGCGTTGTTGAGGGGTAACAAACCTTTTTGAATATTTTCAAAATATTATATTTTTGAAGTGAAGACTTCTTTAGATTTCAAACTCGATGATACCGAAACGAGCGACACTAAAAAGAGACAAACACATACGTCTATAGGATTTAGCCTGCAAGAGAATGAGATTCCGAAAAAGGTTCCAATATAATACGATAAATCCACACTCCCACGCAAGTCTTCTTTGGTGTAGTGATATAAAGCGCTTGATGAATCTCAGCGGCCAGACATTTAGTGGACCAAGGAAAACCAATCTTCAAACTACTCCAAAATCAATAAAGTACAATAAGAAAGCGACATATAGCGACTCCGAAGAAGAAAACATAAATACTAATAAGATGAACAAATGTATAGGAAAAGGTGCACTGGGATTCTAAGACAAAAATATGGAAAAAATCATCCTTCACTTTGATAAAAAAAAGTGCTTCGTAGGCTCCACACTCTTGTCTTCTTTAGTTTTCTGAAGGTTTCATTTCTACCGCGTGTGAAATGCACACTCTGATTTTTTTATTTAACGTTCAAATAATATTAAGTATTTGAAGACCAGGATTTTCCGTTAAACCGGCGTCTGATCTAGACAACTAAGCCATCGCTATAACCTTCAGACCAGTCGGTTATCTTTCGACACATATAGTAATCTTGTAAATAAATGTCTGAGTCTTATGATAATTGGATTTGTTAGGTTATGTCTTCATTGATAAATTGATTATTATAGATACATTTTTTAAATAATCAAATGGATTTAGGTGTCGTCGATTTCGATATCATAGATTTTTATAATCACCTGTTAAGAATGATTGCAAATAATGCAAGGCTGATGAGTAAGATTAAGAAAGGGACGCTCGGATGGTTTGGGCATGTAGAGCGAATGAACAAGGAAAGGAGTGTAAGGAGAATATATATGACTCGAATGTGAATGGTAAAAGAAGTCTGGGACGCCCGAGGAAGACACGGCAAGTGAATCAGATACTTAAGGGTCATTTCAAAAGTCAGAATAATAGAATAGTATGTATGAGACAATGTATGAATGTAAATGAGGCATGGAGTGTGTGCCAAGAGTAGTTTGGCGGTCCTTCCTCTCTGCCTACCCCTCTGCAGAGAAAATTATTTACTGACGTCGAATTGACTCTTAAGGGTTTATTTAGATTGTGTGTTTTTTTTTTTTTTACAGTGAATACCGCACAAGAATCTCAACTGCTCCCGTCTGGAGCCAGTGAGACTATGGCATCCCCAATTGGGGTATGTTGTGAGTCTGAGGGTAGTGGGGAGGGGAAGGAGGCGGGGAAGAGGAAGGTTGGGAAGTACCTGGCTATTCAGATCTGGTCACCAAACACGACTAAAGCCATTTTCAAGCAACGTTTCAATTCTGAATGGTGGTCTTACACCAGGGCGATACTGATAGTATCTTCCACTCTGGAACATGCCGCAAATATACTATATATTATTTTAAATGAATTAATTGTGAAATAACACAAATTAATCAAATAAAATTTATTTGCGCATGCCGGGTTCGAACCCGCGACCTCCGGATTGTGAGTCAAGAGTCTTACCCACTGGACTACGGAGGTCGTCGTTTGATTCCAGAGGGGCGATTCTCAGGCCAAGGAATTATCCTTAACCTTCAAATTAACGAATTTTTCACTGTCGATAATTAACAAATCTTCCGAGTGTACTGAAATCGCAGTGAACTTAAAAGTCGTTAATTTTAAGGTTTAGTCCAATTTTGTTGTCATCCAAGCAAACCGGAATCACAGTTAAGGGAACGTACCCATACTACGTGACACACTTTTTGCAATTTTTTACCCCTCCGCCCCCGGTGACCACGTGTAGTATATTCCAAGACACCCCCCCCTACAGTTTTCACGTAGTATTTCATAAATATGGTTTTGAATAATTTTTTGCTAACAAAAAATAAAAAAATGCATTATTTGGCTGCGTGACAGCAAGAGTGCATGCATTACAAGTGGAAAAAATATTATCAAGATAAAACTTATGTCAAAATATATTGAAACCGGAACGTAATTTATGGAAACGAAAGTCTTGTTATTTTTATAAACATTTTTCATCTCAATCATCTTCAACAAACACGTTCCCTGAACTTTTTCACTTATTTGAATGTACGAGGGTGGGTTTTTAAGTTTGCGGATTGGGTAAGGAGTGGAAATAAAAACCAAAATTATTTTTCCTTTTCAACATATTCACCTACTACCCTAATACATTTTTCCGATCTTTAAATTAACTTAAAGAAACTTTATAACAGCGCGGAACTCAATTTTCTCCACATTTCACAATTTCTTCCCGATTGAAGTGTTTGGTCGACGATAGCTCAAAGACTAATGACATAATTACGATAAAACCCGGTGTTTATCCTAAAAATGAGTTTTTCAATTAGTACCTACTTCAGCGGTACCTTCATTAATCACTTACCTTCCCATTCCGCGAACTTAAAAACCTCCCCTCGTAGCTCGAAAAAAAACGCGAGATTTCTAGATTGATTACGTGATAAAAACCTAAGCCCCCCCCCCGTTGTGACCAAGCGTGGTATTTTGATGACCCCCCCCCCCCCCTGAACAGGTCACGTAGTTTGGGTACGTTCCCTAACGTAAAATTCCGGTTTTATTGTCGGCTCGCGTGCCAGAAGTGTGTGCCGTAAAAACAAACCGGAAGATTGAAGATAAGAGAGAGTGTGATCTTGTTGCCATTGTAAACATGGATTCCTGAGATAACCACCTCCAACTTCCCCTGTACCCTTTCTTCTCCCAGTTCAAACACCCTCCACCGGGCTGGCTGTGTACTGGCGGTATGGCGAAACCAAGAGATGGATTTAACATAATTTTATAGTGCGAAAGCCGATTTGGTAAAGGATAATATTGTTAATTTCACCATCGGCATCGGCTTGTATTCAATGCAGGCGATGTGAAATCACTGAGAAGACTGCGTGGGAGGTAATGGACGACAGATTGGGGAATCAGAACATTAAGAAAGAATAAACATTTCTTGTAAATATTTGTCTTGGCAACCAAGGTTGTTAAGGCTCCGCAACCGGGCCCGAAAAGAAGAAGATGGAGAGATACGAAATTACGAATGTTAGAGGAGAGAACATTTACAGCAACAAAATCGATGCGAAAATGTTTAATAAAACACGACTCGTTTAAAATAGAGCAAAAATCTCTTGTCTTAAACAGCATTTAAAGAAGCACTGTGATTTTTTTCGTACATATACGGAAACGTACCCATACTAAGTGACCCGTTCAGGGGGGGGGGGGGGTCTTCAAAATACCACGCTTGTTACAAATGAGCGGTGGGGGACTTCGGTTTTTAGTCACCGGGGGGGAGGGGGTTATAAAATTGCAAAAAGTTGGTCACGTAGTATGGGTACGTTCCCTAACTTGTCAAATAACTGAAACAAACTTGGATACGTTTTAAGATTTTCACGGCCAAAAGCATTTTCGTTATTTGTTTTTGGGGTGTTATGCCGTGTTGCGCTACCTCCTTCTTTAGCCAACGTTTCGGACATCGTTGCAGTGTCCATCATCAGGGCAGCATCACCATCATCGCCATCACCATCATCGTTGCAGTGTCCATCATTGTTTATAATAATTTTTGGAGCATACTTTGCGATTGTTTTCTATCGAGGGAATTTTATATAATTTAATTATTGATGTAGGAACCCTACACAATAACTGACTTTTTTGTTATTGAAGTTATTGTCTTCTCTATTTTTGATTTCCAACACCTCTGTAACGGGTCACCCCAAGTGTTTTGCTACTTTTGGCGCTTAGCACGGGTGCCCGGGTTCATCAAGTGAGGTGTGTTAAGGTCTTGATGGCAGATGCGCCTGTTCACCAGCTGCGTGGTGGGTCCTATTTTGAGAGGTCGGTTTAGGAAGACCCTTTGACCACTCCAGGTGCTCTCTTTCGATGCATCGCCTTGCAGGGCAGTTGGAGAGATGGATTCATACGTCCGTCACTGCTGAACACACTGACCCCAAATGCGTACCCATCCCTCATACTCTTTTCCTTCCCTCTTAACTTACTCTCTTACTCTTAACTTACTCTCTTACTCTTAACTTACTCTCTTACTCTTAACTTACTCTCTTACTCTTAACTTACTCTCTTACTCTTAACTTACTCTCTTACTCTTAACTTACTCTCTTACTCTTAACTTACTCTCTTACTCTTAACTTACTCTCTTACTCTTAACTTACTCTCTTACTCTTAACTTACTCTCTTACTTTTAACTTACTCTCTTACTCTTAACTTACTCTCTTACTCTTAACTTACTCTCTTACTCTTAACTTACTCTCTTACTCTTAAATTACTCTCTTACTCTTAACTTACTCTCTTACTCTTAACTTACTCTCTTACTCTTAAATTACTCTCTTACTCTTAACTTACTCTCTTACTCTTAACTTACTCTCTTACTCTTAACTTACTCTCTTACTCTTAACTTACTCTCTTACTCTTAACTTACTCTCTTACTCTTAAATTACTCTCTTACTCTTAACTTACTCTCTTACTCTTAACTTACTCTCTTACTCTTAACTTACTCTCTTACTCTTAACTTACTCTCTTACTCTTAACTTACTCTCTTACTCTTAACTTACTCTCTTACTCTTAACTTACTCTCTTACTCTTAACTTACTCTCTTACTCTTAACTTACTCTCTTACTCTTAACTTACTCTCTTACTCTTAACTTACTCTCTTACTCTTAACTTACTCTCTTACTCTTAACTTACTCTCTTACTCTTAAATTACTCTCTTACTCTTAAATTACTCTCTTACTCTTAACTTACTCTCTTACTCTTAACTTACTCTCTTACTCTTAACTTACTCTCTTACTCTTAACTTACTCTCTTACTCTTAACTTACTCTCTTACTCTTAAATTACTCTCTTACTCTTAACTTACTCTCTTACTCTTAACTTACTCTCTTACTCTTAACTTACTCTCTTACTCTTAACTTACTCTCTTACTCTTAACTTACTCTCTTACTCTTAACTTACTCTCTTACTCTTAACTTACTCTCTTACTCTTAACTTACTCTCTTACTCTTAACTTACTCTCTTACTCTTAACTTACTCTCTTACTCTTAAATTACTCTCTTACTCTTAACTTACTCTCTTACTCTTAACTTACTCTCTTACTCTTAACTTACTCTCTTACTCTTAACTTACTCTCTTACTCTTAACTTACCTAGAACTTACTCTCCTTTCTTTTCTTAAAATACGACAATGGTCCCAAAGGAAATTATTATCCTCAGTGAGGAACTCGTATTTAAAAAAATCGGAAAGCGAAATAGCCATTACTCTTTGTAGTATAACTCCTTTTTTTGGTCGTATGGTTGTTGGTGGAGGTCAAAGTTGGATGCTGAGGTTATCCAGTCAGTCGATGGCATCGGGAGTCACTTGGTTCAGCAAAGATGTGCCATAGACAAACCGATCAAGAGGACGTTCTTCTACGATAGAAGTTGTAGGAGTAGTTGTAGATGTACTTGGAAGGATTCAAATAGTATAAGAAGCAAGATGTATGTAGTATGGAGTTAGGTTCTTGCAGCGAGTATTGACTTTCTCACTTTTCAGAACAAGTTACGCTTAGTGATAAAAGTCTGCACTTTAAATCCTTGGATTGTGTTCGGGATTCCACGTTTTGTCATTGGTTTCTCGTATTTCATGCTCTGGAACCTCATATAAAAAATTAATTGACATTACAACGATTTCAGCTAGAAGTATGTATTAAATTAAAAATCGTATTCACAGTTTTCGACCTGGTTTAACATAAGCAAATTGAGCCACAAAAAAGGACAGATGGCAGAAACGAAGAATTAAAAATAATAGATAAAGAAGAGAAGTCGTATTTTTTGTCACCATGTTCAGATCCTTGCATTACTACTATGTGCACAATCCTTTACAGACCCAGTATTTCCTTTGCACAGCATCTTTATCTGTTTTAATCAGCTTTTTTGGGACTAACTGGTCGTTTTTCCTGTATCTGTTGTATTTATGAATTTCCGATGACCTCTGCACATCAGATAATATTATGGTTTTGATTTTTTCTGTAAAGTGTAGTGAAGTTCATATCCAAGGACTTTTAGAATACCGAGGTTTCTAACTCAGTCTTATCTCTATTATAATTTATCTTTCCCTTGGCGAAAGAAACTTGAATGAAATGAAAAAAGGGAAAAAATGAATAAAATATGTAAAAGAAATCGGCAGTCGATTTTTGAGAATGTCGAAGAAATTTGTGGAAGAGATTCGCAGTTCGAGGAATCGCATACCAGGGACGTGACGTTTTATGTTTTCTACCCTGAACATTCTTCCCTTTCGAACAAAGAATTTCTACAATACTTCTTCTTCTTCTTCAATGGCGCTACAGCCCATTTCGAGCCTTGGTCTTCTTCAAGATAAGCCTCCACCGCCCCCTGTTCTCGGCCGTCGACTTTCAATCTGCAACATGGAATAGTCATCTTGTATCCTTCCTGACATCATCCTCCCAACTCAGCCTAGATCTGCCCGCCTTTCGTTCACCTACCGGGTGTCCTGTTAGAACCTTTTTCGGTACTCTTGTGCTTGACATTCGGTGCACATATCCGGCCCATCTTAGTCTTTGGAGCTTGTTAGATATCATAGATTGCATTATTGTGGCGGATTCTCCTACAATACAATCTCTTACAATTTCTACAATACGTTAGTTTTTAATAATCTTCAACCAGAAGTTTTAAATAATCTCTGATTTTTCTAATTCCGCTCTGAACTATCGAGATTTCCAAAGCATCCTCGTTTGTTCAAACAAAAAGCAGACAAACAATTAGATATTCGGCACTGCAATAATAATAATTGCTACTGATACTAAGTCTTTCGATAATAATTGGGAGAGATGGTTCATTATTAAGTCACCGATACCTTGAAAGTTTAAAATCTGCAAAAGCTGTACCAAATTTTTGTTGATTACGTTTATTTAATTCTTGCAAATTGAAGTTTTCTTCGCGTTTTCTATAATTTCAAGTTGTCATAGTTTCGATACTTTTTTCTCTTTTGAGAAGTATATTGATTGTGATGTTTGGTCTGGACTATTACAGTTAATTGGTTTTCATTTAAGATGTCTAAGGTAGGATCTGGTTTTCTCTCCTATCTGGTTTTCTGTACCGTTTTTACTACATTCTCTGAAGTTGTTTTCTTTATACATCTCTTTCTTATCCTTATCCTTGCCTCAAGCAACCTTTTCCTAGATGATCTACGTCTGTTTTTTTTTAATTCATAAAAAGATACATAATTTAAATTAAATTTTATACATTAATTAATTACATAATATATGTCTTTGATTTATCGCCATAAATAAGCAGGGCTTGTGTGTATTGGGGGTGTTATTATATTGGTTTAATTTTTTTATTTTTTCAGTTTAAATTTTCGGTATAATTTTTAAGCTGATTTTTAAATTTTTTTATGTTACTGTTCATGTTTCTGATTTTTTCAGGTAGTGAATAAAAAAAATTAACTCCGAGATATTTATGATTTAACTGTCCTATTGTTTTTTTACATTTTGGAGTAGGAAGTATTGACGTTTGTCTAAGTTTTCTGTTATTTTTAAAGGGTGCAGCTTTATTTTGAATATTATCTTTATAAATTTGTAATGTTGCATGATAAAAGTATAATGCACTTACTTTTATGACCTTAAATTGTTTGAATAACAGTTCTGATGAATATGAGTAGGGTTTTTTTTAAATTGTTTTTATTATTAGTTTTTGTGATATGTAAATTGTTCGTGTTTGATTTGTATATGTACCGCCCCATCCTATAATGCCGTGTTGTATAATTGATTGACAGAAAGTGAAGTATGTGTTTTGATCCCTGGATTCTAGAATTTTCTTTTCAATCTTCGCGCTTCTGATTTAAGTTTCTCAAAAGCTAAATTTATAATGTATAGGGTCAGCAGTTGTGTACTAGTCATGTACTCCACTATTGAGTTTGGGAGTCCCTAAAACCTCTTTATTCAGTCAAAAACGGGCTGCCCGTTTGACGGATTCGCTTATATTTGCAGACGAGTTACAGTCTTTAAAACATAACTAACTAACTCACTAACTAACTAACCATCACGCCGTTTCCCCGCAGCGGTAGGCAGAGAGGACGGACTGCCAAACAACTCTATCTTGGCACACACTCCTTGCCTCTTTCACATTCATACATCGTCCCATACATGCTCTTCTATTATTCCGACTCTTCACATGGCCCGACTCAAGTATCTGATTCACTTGGTCGTGCCATGTCTACCTCGGGCGTCCCCGATTTATTCTTCCAGTCACATTTGCGTCATATATTCTCCTTACACTCCTTTCCTCGTTCATTCGCTCTACATGCCCAAACCATCTGCGCGTCCCTTTCTTAATCTTACTCATCACGCTTACATCAGCCTTGCATTCTTCGCGGATCTCCACATTTTTCACATGATCGTACATGGTTTTACCACACGTACGCCTCAGGGATCTCATTTCTACATCATTCAGTCTACTTTCATCCTTCCTCTGCCAGTTCCATGCCTCACTGCCATACATCAGGGCAGGTACCAGCACTCCATTACTGCTTGTTCTACCAGTATTTCTACCGGTGCTTGCGTCATTGATCCTTTTAGATTTTTTTAATGCACAGTCAAGAGACATGCCTAATATTTGTACATGGACAACATGAGAACAGTTAATTTTTACGACTCTATTGTATTCGCTCGATAGATCTACATGGATATCTTCAAGACCTAGGTTGGCTCCTGCCGTTCCTTGAATATAACCTCAAATAGCATCCCTAAAGACCTTGAGGGATATATCTCAGTTACCAAGTTCCACCCTTTCTGATACCAGTTCAATTTGAAACAGTTTACTTATACTTAACTTCTTTCAGATGTATGGCCGCTATACGCGGGACCTATCAGCGGCAGCAAGAAGCGAGGCAAGAAGACTCAAGAGACTCGACCGTCGGAGGAAGAGAGATGACAAGGCGAGGGAGCGAGAACTCATCAACAAACCAGCTGGACGATTCGCAAAGGCTTTTGGTAAGCAGTGACAGGATTTTATTCAAATATCAGAATATTATAACTGTTTTGTAATGCTGTATTGCAAGAATTCAAACTTATTAGAATTCGCATTTTGGGTGCTGATACTGGCCGGTAACTACTCGCTGACAGCCGTTACCAAGGAACTGAAAAGTGTTTTTGACAGTACACATTCTAACGCTTTTGTCTTCGTATCGTATTTTTAACGTAGCAATAAAATCGACTGAAAACCTGAAAATACCGCCGTTACTAAGTCTAAATCGTGATCAGTTCATCTTGTAACTGCCTGTGGTTCATCAATCAACCACGAGGGATCCTAATCCAGCCAAGACCGTCATTTGCCGTAAGTACCCATATGGGAATACCTTAGCTATTTTGATTCCGGAAAATATACTAAATCGAGATTCCACAGGCATAGCTCGCATAGAGTGGACATTTTGCTCTACCCTAACCCATGTAAGGTGGCGTTAAAATCACGGTCATCTTACAATAACCCTGGAAGAAGACGAGGAAGTGAGTGGGTTGTATCAAAGAGTAGACCTAGATTGACTGAAGCGTGCTGAAAGGATTCAGTTTGCTAGTCGCCAAATTCAACATTTTAACCACTGGAGCGCTTTTTGCCAAAATATTGCACTATTTAATATACCTCGGATTGCTTTGCTGCCAATTTTTACAAATTTTCCCTTATTTGTAAGAAATTAAGTAGAAGTTTACGATTTTATAATTTGTTTTGGTAAATATGCAGTTAGTCCACCTCACGGGTAACACGGATAACACGGAACGTTCGTGTTGTCGAAGTTTGATGCACGGATAATACGGATTGTTCCTTTTTTAACTAATAAACAATCAAATATGACATTTGTCCAAGTACCAATCTTATAAAATAAATTCTCTAAAATAAACTCGCTTTTCATCATACTTTTAAAAAACATCCCAGGTTTTGAATGGTTTGTTTGGCTATGCAGGGTTTGTCTAGCGGGTTTGTGTATTATTTTAATACATTTCTTTCCATGTTCTACTGTTATAAATACAGGTACAAACTTGTCAATGATGCATTCACTTTGTTTTACGCAAAAATATTTTTTCTATGATTGGCAGCATTGATGAAATGTTAAAATAAAAACGATGAATAAACATGGCGTTACCGCGCGAGTGAATTAAATTTAACAAAATTAAAATGTTAAATGCATATTTTTTGCATGTTTCTTGGTCTCCCCCGACATAAATACTCTCTTTTCGTAATAAGTAATAATAAAGCTAAATCTAACTGTTTGGATAAAAAGTTTTCCGTATTAAGGAGTAAGCGGTTTAATGCATAAATAATTTTGTTTTTTATAAATCCTACGAATATGTGATAATCGACAAAAGATAGGCGGATTCATTGGCTATACAGAACTATAATCTTGATATGTAGCAAACACTTTGTGGGAATACATAATTATAATAAACACAATTAAATAACTTTGTTTCAATTCCACTTTATTATTTTTTAATCCAACCGGTTTCGGTTCGTACTGAACCTTCCTCAGGGGTGAATAAAAATATATTGAACATAATACAGAAAAACATGGTATTTATAAGTAAAATTAGAAGAGGGAGACAGAATATCAACTTAGGTGGGGGCGATGAGGGAGGTGTCTAAGAGGGAGGGGTGAACGTGGGTGGGGGTAATGGAAATATTTTAAAAATCGGGGTGTTAGACAAATCTAATTGTTTATTAAGTAAATTGGTTTTATTTATTTTTAATGACTTTTACTTTACTTAATAAACAATTAGATTTGTCTAACACCCCGATTTTTAAAATATTTCCATTACCCCCACCCACGTTCACCCCTCCCTCTTAGACACCTCCCTCATCGCCCCCACCTAAGTTGATATTCTGTCTCCCTCTTCTAATTTTACTTATAAATACCATGTTTTTCTGTATTATGTTCAATATGTTTTTATTCACCCCTGAGGAAGGTTCAGTACGAACCGAAACCGGTTGGATTAAAAAATAATAAAGTGGAATTGAAACAAAGTTATTTAATTGTGTTTATTAGAACTATAATCAGTTATTATGTCACGTACTAAAATTCAGAGATATGTTTTTTTTAAATGTGGGCGGATAAAAAACCGCCAATAAATCTCTAACCATCAGAGAAAAAAGTTATAAATTGCGCTATCGCTCCAGTGGTTAACGATATAATTAAATTAAATCAAATCTGGATCAAAATGAAAATCTAGTCTCCTTCAATGGAAACAATCTTCCGAACAAGCCCTATATCAGGGTTTCTTAAACTTTTGCTGTCACGGACCATTATCACAATTAAAACAAGACCACACGGACCCCCCCCCCGACATACATATTTTTAGAAATGAAAAACATTATTTATATTAATAAAAAATACTTTTATTGGTACTTTCATTACACTTACTTACTAAGGTAATGAGAAGGGTGCTGCTGTTTGGCCTCAATCAAAACGTTAAATTGTGGGATTGTCTCCGATAAGGCAAGGCGCATGTCATCTGCGACGTTCAATCGATTGCGACTTTTTGTTTTTATTGACACCAGAACCGAAAACCCTGCCTCGCAAAGATAAGTAGTAGCAAATGGTTATCAGAACAGACGTATATCGCTTGACAAGAAGAGGGTAAGCTTGAATCAAAGAACACCAAAACTCGCCAAGATCTTTTGCGTGAAATTCAGCTTTCAAAACTTCTTTAGATCTTATGTCAACTAAGTCATCTTTAATAAGATCTTCATCGCTGATATTATCAATATCAACCGTGCGCTTGTGCAGTCAAGCCCCGTCGACAGTGTGGTCAACAGCGCAACGTTACGTATTGAATTCGCTACCCGATAACGAAAATGCGTCTGGTCGAGTTTACTACACACTTTCCTAGAAAATATGTTTACAGACTGACCTACTGCGGACCCCTGATACACATGCTATGGACCCCTAAGGGGTCCGTGGACCCCACTTTAAGAAACCCTGCCCTATATTGATATGCTTGGTGTAATTCTAAGTGACCAGCTCAGGTATGGGGGCTCCATCGAAGTCAGAGTTAAATTAGCCTTCCAAAAGTAGGCGTACTGTACAGGGGCCGAGGGAATTTTTATAGTACACAACTGCTAACCCTGTACAAATATGTACAAATCTAAAGTGCGACCTACGGTTGAATTTGGCAGCCACCTTTGGTCTGGAGCTCCAAAATACCTGAAAAAATCCTCGATTCTGTGCAGAAACGGGCGGTCTGTTTGATTAGTCAATTTAACAAACAGATTGCAATCTTTAGAGAACATGCGTCGGGTGGGCTTGCCATCCTCGTTCTACCGTTATTTCAATGGAAGATGCTCCGAGGAACTAGCGTCATTGATATCCTCGGCACCGGTGCATAATCATAATAAAACATAACATTTGTATACGCAGTTTTGTGATATTTCACTTCAAGTGCTCTTAACTTATAATGTCTACATATTATAAATTAAAGTCCTCCGCCGCGTCTGTCTGTCGGTTTGCGATAAACTAGAAAACTACTGAGCGGATTTTCATGCGGTTTTCACAAATAGATAGAGTGATTCATTCAAGGTTTTGTGTAAATTGGTTGAAATATATAATTAAAGGAGAATGTCTGTATGTGGTTGACGAGCTTGGTGATTTGTTTCAAATTAACAGATGACGGTGTGAGTTGAAAGGTTGGGTAACCATCCAGTAGATGGCGTTGGGTTTCGTTAGCCACAGCGACGCGTGGCCGGGTCAGCTAGACTTAAAAGTAATCCTGTGGTGTTCCTTTCGAGTCCTTACAAAATATTGATCAATTAATACGAAACGAAGAACATATAGTATGTACAAAGCATTGCCAAGATAACAAAATTAACAATAACAGTCCTAATTATTATTTTTAATTGTTAAACTAACGTTTAAGACAAGATTTTTATGCATAGCATAGCATATTGATAATTATTGCTTATAATAATTAATAACAGTCCTGTTTTGGCAGAGGACAATAGATAATGATAGACAATAACAGTGCAATTAAAACAAGAATCATTAAAACTAAAATGTAATGTAACACGAAAAGATCGATTATAGTAAACGGCTCGATTTGACCTAGAAAGTTCGATTAAAGTAACATCTAGATCTGCTGACCTTAGAGTAAGTAAAGACCTGCATAGTCGGGAAACACGCCAAACGCGCGCCCAATATAATACACGGTTGACATTTGTCACATGAGAACGGGTCGCTTCTTCAACTCGTTCTCAACAGCTCGGCTGTGGAACGATTTGCCGGCTTCTGTTTTTCCTCCTTCCTACAACATGGGTCTCTTCACGACCAATGTTAATTCCTCCCTCCCCTCAAAACTACCCTCCACACAGCACCTCAGATGACATAGGCCCCGAGGGAAATTATTTTCCTCAAGGCCTCCTGTGAGGAGTTAATGTAAAAAAATGCATAATTTTATCGGTGAACACAATTAGTCACTATTTTGGCTACAATTAATTTGCAAGTATGACACGTGTTTAGAGCAGTTCAACAATAGCTTAAAGCACGAAGCTCAAGGCTCAAAGCTCAAGCTCAAACTCAAAGCTCAAACTCAAAGCTTAAAGCTCAACTCAAAGCTAAAACTGAAAGATCGAAGCTCAATGCTAAAAGCTCAAAGCTCATAGCTCAAACTCAAACTCGATGCTCAAAGCTCATAACTCAAACTCAAAGCTCAAAGCCCAATTTCAACTCGAAGCTCAAAGCTTATAGCTCAAACACAAAGCCCGAAGCTCAAAGCTCAAACTCAAAGCTCGAAGCTCAAAACTCAAACTCAAAGCTCGAAGCTCAAAACTCAAACTCAAAGCTCGAAGCTCAAAACTCAAAGTTCAAAGCTCAAAGCCCAAATTCAGAACTTGAAGCTCAAAGCTCAAACTCAAAGCTCGAAGCTCGAACCTCAAAAGTCAAAGTTCGAAGCTCATAGCTCAAACTCAAAGCTCGAAGCTCAAACCTCAAAACTCAAACTCAAAGCTCGAAGCCAAAAACTCAAAGCTCAGACTCAAAGCTCGAAGCTCAAACCTCAAAACTCAAACTCTAAGCTCGAAGCTCAAACTCAAAGCTCGAAGCTCAAACTCAAAGAACTAGCTCTTGTCTAGTTCTTGGCGGCAGATGCGTCTGCCAAGCCACTGCGTGGCGAGCAGTCTTCTCTTCTCCAGTCTCTCCCGGATCGGGAGAGACTGTTTCGGGGAGACGGGCTCTCTAGACTCATCGACTTGCGCCGCAGTGGGAGGGTTGGATTCATATGTTCGTCTCTCGTGGACCCACTAAACCCCAGATCTTTGTCTCCTTACTTTCCTAATATATACCCTTCACACAGCACCCACAAAGATGACATGAGCCTTGGGGGAAATTATTTTCCTCGTGGCTTTGAGTGTGGAGCTAATGTTAAAAAAGAGGAACGTCGCAGTCTGATTATGAAAATTGATTGTTTTAGTCTGACTTTGAAATACTCTGCGTAAAGCCCGAGCAACACCGGGGAGCTCAGCTATTTGAAACTTAATTCCTTAGATGCTGGATTTATGTGTTCCCATTCTTATCGCTAAAGCACTTAGCAGCTAAATGAGGAAATTCAACAAAAAAATGTAAACAATGATAAAAAAGAGTGCATACATTTTCGGTGTGCAAAAAGTGTAAACATTTGACGTATTACATTTCTGCACCAATTCCTGCTGTAATATTTTTAATTTTTATGTAGGGTGTTAAGGGACGTACTCGATTTTCTTTAACCAGTGATTCCTGACATTATTTGGGGTAAAAAATTCAAATTAAATTTTGGTCTTCAGTGACTTTTTCGAGGACCTTTATTTTAATTTTTTTTTTTCAAAATCAAGCAAAAAAAATTCTTTCGCGTATCGTCACTGGTCACTCAGTCAATAACCGCCTAACCTCTTACCCCGCCCCACCTGTTCAACACCTACTATTTATGAATGTTTTTGTAGAAAAAAAACATCAAAAATGTCATTTACATTTTTTACTCCAAATAATGTCAGGAATAAGTAAGTCGCGTGTTTGAGAACGACATTTTGCAAAACAATTCTATTTTTGAAAATATTTAAGTTGATAAATTTATTTAATTTAGGTACTCCCCTAATAGTTTGAATCGAATCCAGAATTTTAGATATTGTAAATAGGTACCTATGTTAGGTACCAAATTTAATATACATGAAAAATGGAAATTTTAATAAAAATTGTAAAAGGTGGCACGCGGGCTGTTTAAAAACTGAATGTACTGGGATTGAATATATGGAATGCGGGAGGAGGGTTGGCGGGACGAGGGAGCGGGAAAGGAAAGAGGGGAGGCGGGGAAGGTGGAAGGGGAGCGCGGGAGGGGAAGGGACGTGTGAGGGGGGAGGGGAACTCGGGAGGGGGGTTCGCGGGACGGGGGAAGGGGGGGGGGGGGGAGTGGAGTGCGGAGAGGGAAGATGGAGGTAATGGAGTGGGTACGCGAGAGGGGAAGATGACGCAGAAGAAGAAGGGAAGGCGGAACGGGACGAATGGGAAAGGACACAGGAAGGGAGTGGGGATGGGAAGTAATCTTTAAATATCCTTTTTGTGTCGCATTTTTATTTTATATTTTGTGTGATAACTGTCCACTTATTGGAGTGACAAGGGGAAGGAGATTGGAAGATGAAGATTTAATAATTTACTAGCTATTCAGATCTAGTCACTATATATTATAACCCTGGAAGCTAGCGTAAAAAGTGAGTGAATTTTATCGAGGATTTTTTTTTTACCTTAGCTCCACACAGGAGACCCTGAGGAAAAAAATCCCATTTTTGTATGACAGGTGGGTAGGAACCTGGGGGTCAATGTGTCCATGATTGACGGACGTATGAATCCACCCCTCCAACAGCGGTGCAATGCGATCGATGGATCGAGAAAATCCGGCTGGAGAGGTCTAGGTTAAACCGCCCTCAACCTGTCTCTCCCGATCTGGCCCGCCACGCAGTAGGTGGGCATGCGCATTCATTGCCAAGACCTAGACAAACCTCTCCCCATGAACCCGGGGACTTCTGCTATGTCACCAAACGTAGCGAACCACTTGAGGTGACCAACGGTAGGGGTGTTGGTTATCCACCAAATGGCTCCCGGGTTGGCGGTACCCATACACGCTAAATTGAAAAAAAAAAAAAAAAAAAATATATATATATATATATATATATATATATATATATATATATATATGTATATATCACTCTGAAAATCCCGTTGTGCATACCCTAATATAATTTTTGTTCTTGCAGGATTGGTATGGAGAAACACATTCGCCAAGTTGGGCGAGGACTGGGTCTTCTTGGCTCTTCTCGGCATCATCATGGCGTGCCTCAGCTTCATGATGGACCGTGGCATATCCATGTGCAACAATGGTGAGACTGCCAAACTAACTAACTTAAAACATTTTCAAAATATTCACCCATCATTCTCAGAGAAGAAAAATCAAACCTCTTAATAATAGGCTAGCTTTACACTGGTACTGCAGAGGTGCGCTGCAGAAGTAGCTCCAATTTTGATGAAGCTTTTTAAAATGTCCCTGAAGACTGGCTCTGTGCCCTCTGGTTGGAAAAAAGTGGTTATCCATCCTATTCCAAAGAAGGGTGACCGCTCCAACCCGGCCAACTACCGCCCCATAGCGATCACATCAGTTCTGTCTAAAGATGATGGAACATGTGATCAACGACAAACTGCTCACATACCTCGAGAGGAACAAAATTATTAACGACTCAATACGGATTCCGGCGGAACCGCTCGTGCGGTGATCTTCTCGCGTATGTGACGCATGTTTGGGGGCGATGCCTGGAACGTTTCGGTGAGACCCAAACGGTTGCACTGGACATCTCTAAGGCCTTTGACCGGGTTTGGCACCGAGGACTTGTCAACAAACTGCATTCTTACGGACTTGCCACATCCTTGTGTAATTGGATTGCTGACTTCTTGAGGGAGAGGTCGATTCAGACGGTAGTCGATGGTTTCACCTCTTCCTCACACTCGATAAATGCTGGCGTCCCGCAGGGATCGGTTCTGTCTCCGACTTTGTTTTTGTTGCACATCAACGACCTTTTGTCATGTGCACCAATTCACTGTTATGCGGATGACAGTACAGTTCATGATAGCTTTTTGTTTGACAAGCCCCCAAAGGGCTCACAAACTCCAACAGCTCGTAGGGCTTTGAAGCAAAGAATGGACGGTTACCTCGAGAGTGTTTTCTCTTGGGGTAAAAATAATCTCGTTGAATTTAACGTTTCAAAGACCCAATCTTGTCTGATTACGTCTAAAAGGGATCGAAATGAAAATCTAGTCTCTTTCAACAGAAGCAATCTTCCGAACAGGCCCTCCATTGATATGCTTGGTGTAACCTTAAGTGACCAGCTCAAGTATGGGGGCTCCACCGAAGCCAGAGTAAAGTAAAGTAAAGCCCAGAAACTGGGCGTACTGTATAGGGCCCGCAGATACTTCAATAGTGCATAACTGCTAACCCTGTACAAATCGCAAGTGCGCCCCACGGTTGAATTTGGCAGCCATCTCTGGTCTGGAGCTCCAAAATACCTGAAAAATACCCTCGACTCTGTGCAGAAACGGGCGGTCCGTTTGATAGATTCTCCCATCTTAACAGACGGATTGCAATCTTTAGAGCATCGGGAAACACGTCAAATGCGTGCCCAATGTTTGTACACGGTTGACATTTGTCACATGAGAACGGGTCTTTTCTTTGATTCGTTCTTATGTTCAACAGCTCGGCTGTGGAATGATTTGCCGGCCTCTGTGTTTCCTCCTTCCTACAACATAGGTCTCTTCAAGACCAATGTTCATTCCTTCCTCTCCTCAAAAATACCCTCCACACAGCATCCCAGATGACATAGGCCCTGAGGGAAATTATTTTCCTCAAGGCCTCCCGTGTGGAGTTAATGTAAAAAAAAAAAAAACTAAAATTTATGGATTACGTAAGATTTTGACAGGTTACTCACAGGAGCGCTTACATATGCATCCGACTTGCGGTAATTAATGATCACGGAAGTTGTTCGGAAGTTCGACCTGTGTAAGTGCTCTTGCGGTCGTTTACATCTTTAAATTTATTTGCAGTATGATGGCTTCCTTTCTACCACGACCCGCTACTGTCAAATTTACGCGATTTTTTCAATGAAGACGAAAAGGCCCAATTACAGTAATGAAATAGATTTTGGCTATAATTCAATACAATTCTCCACGCTCTTTCGTGCCGTCAAAGGCGGAAATTAATTTCATTTTATCCGAATGACAGCTACCTGATAGCTGCTGACAGCAACCGACTTCGAATTAAAAAATTCAAATACGTAATGTTAAAAACAGAAAAATTGAGATTAGAAAGGATTGAACCGATAATTGAGTATAAGGATGCTCATTTTCAGAAAACTTAAATTTGAACTAGGAAACTTGATTTTATAAGCTGTGAGAAGGCTGGAAATTCGCGCTGGCACGATTAGACCTGTCAAAAAGCTTCCGAAAGAACAAGTTCTGTAACTTGCTATAAATTACGTAAGTGACTTTTGATGTCATGATTTACGGGAAAAAAACTAATGAGCTAGTCATAGAGAAATGAAAACTTCCATCAAATGAGATCTCTTAAAAGATTGCTGGGAAAGACAGTGTAAGATCGCCTAAATAATCAAAATACTACGAAACATGTAAAAAAGATAGAAGTGAAATAGATACATTGATTAAAGAATTGTACAACAGGTTTGATCTTTTGTCATTGATGGAAATAATATTTGAAATTAGGCTCGTAAAACTTGATGTGAAGAAGTTCACCGCATCTTTCACCGGTTTTTCAACAGGATAACGCTTTTGTATCGAGAGAGTATGAATTTAACAGCACTTTTGTACGAAGACCATAATATCTATCCTCTCTGCTTACCTCTTCGGATATATCGGGTTGGATATCTTCGGGTATTCATTAGTTATAAGTTATAATAAATGTCTCATAAGAAGATCATAAACAAGTATGATGGATATATTATAAGGACAACTGAGTGAAACATTTAACACCTATTTAGTACCAAATTCGTGTTAAAATCGGTTTTCCCCAAGGATCGTTACCATACCCAATTTTTTTGGTGTTACTGTTTATTTTAGTGTTTCCCAATTTCCCGCCGTTAGAGAATACCCTAAGCTAATCTAGCTTTTCTCTGCTTATCTCTCCGGATATATGATTTTTTGGTATACATATATTATTTATAATAAGAAGAGTCTTGTAAGAAGATCATCAACAGATCTGATGGATATAATATAAGGACAAATGAGTGAAACATTCAACATCTATTTAGTACCAAATCGGTATTCCTCAAGGCTCATTACAGTACCCCATTTTTTTGTTACTATTTCTACAATAGGAGAAATCTCACAAATAAAACCCTCAATTTATTGTCTGTTTCACACATATTATTTCCTAGCGGCAGCAAATAAAACCGCTTGAGCCATTCAAAAACTATTCAGTTTTATTAAAACGGGTATTCCGCAGGGCTCAGAGTTGAAACCTCTTTTATCTTAGTTTTCGCATTTTCCCATTGTACATATTTTTACGATGTTGTTGTAAATTATGATGATGTTTTTTTTATCTTTATATTGCCTCTTATCTGTGGAAAGAAGACATGTGAGTACCGATTGAAATATATTATTGTTTGTATTAGGATCACATTGAATGACATTTTGACAGTTAATCGCAGCAATTATCATTGAATTGTTACTCTAACCACAATATGTATTTGAAAAATACCTTTTATTGATTTATTTAGATTGTAAAGCACTCCAACTGTCGATCTGACAACCAGAGAGTAAAAGTGTGAATATGTATTTGAAAAATACCTTTTATTGATTTATTTAGATTGTAAAGCACTCCAACTGTCGATCTGACAACCAGAGAGTAAAAGTGTGGAATTCTAATCACGAAACGTTGGTACAATACGACATAGTAACCCAAAAATTAATCACGATAATTAACTTTCCTCTTTATTTCGTCAATTTAGTGCCCTTCTGTTTTTGAATTAATTTGATTATATTTGCTTGTATAATTATGTTTTAATTTTATAATTTCAGCTCGGATATGGATGTACCGAGACTTGGCTGTAGGCTTTGTTCCCAAATATCTTGCATGGGTCTCTCTTCCCATCATACTCATCCTCTTCTCGGCGGGCTTTGTGCACATTGTTGCACCTCAGGCCATAGGTAAGAGCTTATTCTTCTTCTTTGGTTGGAGATTTAAGGAATTCCACTTTATTCATTTCCTTTTCTGCCGGTTTATCTTTGTCTTCTCCTTGGTGTGCTTTTTGCAAGCACACATTTACCTTTCTACAATAAAATTTGGAAATGGGTTCCTGCTGTGCCGCGCCTGTCGGAGGTGACGGACTCAACCCACAGCCCTTCGATCCATGTGAATCTTGCATGATCCTTTCTGGAAGCCCCCAGCGTTCTTCAAAGTGTTCTATTTGGATAAAATAGTTAGAATTTACTACAAATGTTCTATAAAATTGGTTTCTTATTATTTTGTTTGTCCAGGTTCCGGTATACCAGAGATGAAGACTATCCTTCGAGGAGTCAACCTGAAAGAGTACCTGACTTTCAAAACACTGGTGGCCAAAGTAATTGGCCTGACAGCGACACTGGGCAGCGGCATGCCATTGGGGAAAGAGGTACAGATACATATGCCAATTTGGGTCTAACCACCAATTGGCCGATAATAATTATGGTCATCATGATGGTGATTATTGTGTGCATGTTCTGGTGCACTATTTTGATTGATCTCTTAAACTTGCAAATGGTTTGCTGCACGTCTACTACTGTCTATTTTCTATTATTTCACCATCAACTTTTTTAGGGCTTACTTTTTGTTCTCAAATTTCAAGAATTCCAAGAGAAGTGTCCAAGCAACTGTTGTTTTGCTCCTGTGTTTTTATTATCCTCTGTAAGCTTTCTCTTATTTATTGAATTATCAATCTTCATTATGATTGATGTAAAGTCACCCTCGTCAAATAAAATTTCTTCTTCAATCTATCTGATTCTATAATTTTTATTATTTTTGGTTTTTTAGGGTCCATTTGTGCACATTGGTTCCATGGTGGCCTCCCTGCTCAGTAAGCTGGTGACCTCTTTCCAGGGGATCTACGAAAACGAGTCCAGGACCTGTGAGATGTTGGCTGCGGCTTGCGCAGTGGGAGTGGGCTCCTGTTTCGCCGCGCCTATCGGGGGTAACTTACTTAACTTAAGACCCTTTTATCCATATGGCTCTTGCATAATCCTCTCAGGGACCTCCTAATTATAATAACATAATATTCGTATAGCGTAGTATTGTGTTATTTCACTTCAGGCTCACTCCTAGGCTTCAAGTGTCATACTTGGATTGTCTCGTGACTGGTCTCCCAAAATTGTTAAAGGACCGTTCAAGCGACTTTCTGGGTTATTTCATTGCCTTGTTTTTTCTGATTCTTCTGATGTTTTCCCATTTTCTTTTCAGATTTTTTTAAATGTGTCTTTCCCAATATTTTGTGGCTTTAGAGTTGGCAATATGTGAAGCGGTGAAATGCAGACCACAGAACATGTGATCAACGAATGCCCGCACAAAGGTCCACACGAATTTCGAGGTCCTAGCTTGGCTCGCAGATCTGGATGGCCCACTCTATTCATTCCCCGGTGAAAGAAGTCATCAGGACTTTCGAGGTCCTAGACTGGCTCGCAGATCTGGATGTTCCTCTCTGACTCCCCCACCATACAAAAAAAGGAGTATCTTTCCGGGGACCTTTCAGGGTTGTTTTTGGGTCTTTCCACGGTCTTTCCAGGGTTTTTCTGTAGTTCTTCCAGATGTTACGAGATTGCAGAAGTTCTCTTTAGGTTCCCTTTCCTCCCAGTGTTTTCCCTGAATTCCTAAAGGGTCCTTCCAGGGAACTTTCAGAGTTCTTGCACTTACAAAATTACTAATGTTCTTAATTTTTGTTTCAGGGGTTCTTTTCTCCATTGAAGTAACTACAGTTTACTTTGCTGTGAGAAATTATTGGCGTGGTTTTTTCGCCGCTGTTTGTGGAGCTACCGTGGGTTATTTGTATTAAAATTATTTATTGAAAATATGTACAATCATTTTCTTACTCACATTGTTAAACCATAATTTTTTCTCCAGGTTTTCCGACTGCTGGCAGTATGGACTGGTGGAGCTCACACAGTGACGGCCATGTTTCCCACCAACTTTGCCATGGACTTCCCCTTCGACCCTCAGGAGCTAATAGCCTTCGCATTCATGGGGTAATTATTATTGTTACAAGTCCTAACCTCAAACAAGACAGGTAACTACTCAATGTTAAGTGGAAACTTACTGAGGGATTAACAGGCCTATTAAAATGACACTGCCACCACACACACACACCTGACACATGCAGTTGTTTTTAGTGGAAAGCAAACACTAATATCTCTGGGAAGAGCGAAGAGGATGTACAACATACTAGAGGTGAAACGGATATCCGGTAACTATCCGGTATCCGGCCTAAATTTACTATCCGGCCGGATACCGGATAGTAACTCAATGTCGATATTCAAAAACTACGACAATTTCCTATAATAAAATGCAATACATTGATCTTTGTGAGGTAAATGTCAATAAAATGGCTTATAATTATGACGGCTTTTATTTGAAAAAGTTACAAAAAAGCCAAAAGGCCTTCCAAAAAATTAAAATTTTCTTCTGAGATATTCACTCTAATGATAAATACTAAACTAAAAAGTTTTAGTAAAAACTTACAAAAACCTCGCAGAGTAGCGAACACTTAAATTAACATGATTAACTAATCACAATCACCATTAAACGTGAACTAAAAATCGTACAAAGCACAGAGAAGCACCATAATATACCTCTTGTGTTCTTCTTCTTATCAAAGAGAATATTTTCGCGATCACTCACGAATACTCACGATGGCAACCGAAACAGCCCGAATTGATCTGATCGCGTTCTGATGCAACGAGACAACAGGCCGAATATCCAGCTGCCGGATATCCGGCCATCCGGCCTCGCAGCTCGCCGGATATCCGGTATCCGGCCAAACGATTATCCGCTTCATCTCTACAACATACATTCATATATTATGGTTCCAATGTCCCGCCTTGATTTGAAGAAGGGTCTGATACTTATGAGTTACTTGGTGAGTTAAATACCATGTTGTGGTTGCTGGGAGACAATACGGCAAAACGCCCAATGACAACCTCACTGAATTTTATTTGTCATATTCTGAGCTGCCCTAAGAGACTTAATTTGTTGTGTTTGTAGGGCGGTGTCCGGGTTGATTGGAGCTGGCTTTGTTTGGTTGCATCGTCAATACGTGATGTGGATGAGGAGCAGCAAAAGACTTAACAAATTCCTTCAACAGAAGTGAGTAGCATAGTACTAAATTGAACCATTTTTCTGACCATCTTCATTGTTCTGACTTTGACATATCATTATCTTATCATTACATAGTATAAAATGAAGTCGCTCAAAATGTATGTGCGCGTTAATCTTTTAAACTACGCAACGGATTTTCATACGGTTTTCACCAATAGATAGAGTGATTGAAGAGGAATGTTTATATGTATAATACATGTAAATTATATTAGAGAAAAGCCGAGAAATTCAAAGAAAACATATTTTTGTGCAATTTAAAATGGCTGGCGGGCCGTACTATAGTCACTTTTGAAATTCGTTCTACGGAAGAAATTGGAAAATAGATGTCTTAGAGTAAGTAGGTATTTGATTTTCCCTTTTCAAATATCCAGTGTTGCATTGCAAGCATTGTATAATTAGTGGCGAGTTAATTAGTTTATTTGTATAATACATGCTTATTATAGTAGAGAAAAGCCGATAAATTCAAATATTCAATTCAGGCAGCGGGCAGCGGGCAGCTGGCAAGCGGGTGGTGTGGATTTTATAAAGATTGGGTAATGGCGTTGTGTTTCGTTAGCCACAGCAACATGTGGCCGGTTCTGCTAGTTGATTATAATTATCATATTTGTCATTGATTTCTTCACATGTGTCTATGTGCCATCTTTTTCTTTCATTTCTATTCCTTTCTCATGTACTAAATGTAATGTTATTATTTCAATTGGAGCTATACAAGTGTATAAAACGTCAATTTTGGCACTTTTTTATTGTTTTGTCATATGTTTACAATACTGCTATGGGTTTTTGTTGGATTTAAATTTCCCGCCCTTAATTAAATATTAATAGGCAGATTAAAATATATGTACTGAATATTCTGTCACATTGCAAAGCTGCAATGTGACAGAAAGAATATACTTTTTTAAGTAAATAAAACTAAATAATAATAATAATAAAAAAATGTATGTATAAAAATAATAATAATAATATAATCTTTATTGAACAAAAAAAAAATTTAAGATTTAAAACTACAAAAATAAAAAGTACGTCATAAGTACAGTAAAAGTACAGTTTAAAAGTTGCAAAAGTACAAAAGTTAATAACAGAAAACAAAATACATATATACAACGTGTCCGGAAACTCGTAGTACAAGCGGGAAACTGGTGAATCTACATCACGTAGAGAACCCAAAAAACTTATTTTTATCGATCTGAGCATTTCGATTTTAATATTATTTTTTTTCTATTTTTCCATTTTTTCGGCAACTGTAGGGTTAAAAAAACTTTTGAGCCCGTTTTACCCTTCTATGCATTTTATAAGACATTACACAGCTGAAATCAACCCCCTAGTGAACAATTTTTTCAAATTTAACCAAAAAAATTCCAACTTCGGACCCGATTTACTCGAAAACGAAAGCTCAAATCAAAAAAGTTATATCACAGATCGACTCCGAATGTGATGTAGATTTACCAGTTTCCCGCTTGTACTACGAGTTTCCGGACACTGTGTATAGTAGGTACTTAAAGAATAGAGATTTATAATTATAAATTTAGGTTTCTCGTAACCTGCCTCACGCTAGCCTGTGTTGAGGCAGTAATTTTACATCAATTTATTATACTGCGAACATACCTACACTTATATTAGAATAAAATCACACAATACAATGGTTGCATTAATAATAACAATAACATTGGTACAATAATAACAGCATTGGTTCAATAAATAAAAAAAGATCAATGTTGGAGTTTTACCTACCATTAAAACTCTTATTATGTTGTCTTGCTTATCCAGAATATATAATGTGAGATATCAGCCCTATTTCCCGCCAGCATCGGTCTTATCCATTGTTTTATCTTGAATTTCCCGCCATTCCTCTGCAACTCCCTTCAGCTGTCAATTGTCGCCGTGCAGTTGGCATCTTGAGATGCCGTGTTAATTCAATTTGGACTCACCAAGCAGAGCTTAAATATATTCTGGATAAGCAAGACAACATAATAAGAGTTTTAATGGTAGGTAAAACTCCAACATTATGTGTGTCGTTGCTTATCCAGAATATATAATGTGAGAAGTGTTTGTTATCGCTTGGTGACAATTCTAAAGCCAAAATTGTGACTATTACTGTATTGCTTGCAATAACTTGGTCAAAGACTGAGAGTGAATGGGGGGATTCAGCACCTCAACATTGAGACCTCTGATTTGTCTATATTTCTTGAATGTGTTTTCTGAACTCCAGCTTCCTCTTTCCAAAATGGTGTCTATAGGACACTCTTCCAGCCAACTTCTTGAAGCTGCAGCTGATCTCAAACTCCCAGGAGAGGCATCAATCCCAGCATCCTTCAAAATTGTTTTAATCCATCCACCAATAGCAGTTCTCGAGGCTGGCCTTGCAGGCCCCAACGTGGAAATAAACAGACATTCAACACCAGCTTCCTGTCTTCTGTTCTCACCCAAAGACATAAGCTTTCTCAACCAGAATATGGAATCTATATTACGATCCTCTGCTTTGTAAAGCTTCCAACCAGACTGTCTATGTGTAGAGGTGTCCTTCTTAGAACCAAAAAATTTGGCAATAATACAATGTGATCATCATTGTCAACAAGATTATCGGAAGATGCATGTAGTAAGGTCAGATCCTGTACTTGTCTTCCTGATGCCAGAAGTAAATTAACAGAACATCTACGAGATGCTTTGAAAAGAGTCAGGTCATTTGAAGGATTCTTACAAAGCTAAGACACCAAGTGTCCTGGATCCCAAGTAAATGCTCTAAGCTTCTTATTTGCAGAATTTCCTATACCTCTCATCACTTGCTTGACCAAGGGATGATTACTTATCCTCAAATCGCCTATGGGGTCATACAAAACCGACACTACAGACTTGTGAAGTGCTATAGTATTGGGATCCAAGCCTTTCCTCACTCTTAAGTATACTAAAAAACCGTGCCAGCTGAGATCCCGAAGGGTTATTAGGACATGTATTATTAATGGCGCACCATTCCTTCCAGCTCTTCCATGCCATGTGATAAGTTGTAAGCTTAGGTTTGCGCCAACCCGCATTCAATAGAGCTTTTTTCTTGCTGTGACCAATCGTTCAAAGCTTCACTCCACCCCTAATCTTCCACACCTGTAGTTGGAGCTTCTGGACCTGTTCAAGATGAAGTCCTGTCGATAAGTCTATCAAGTTGTCGACCAACATGGGTATTATGTGAGGTCGGTCTAGGGCTCTTCTCTTTAGGTCTGGTAACCAAAACACTTTTGGCCAATTTGGGGCTACAACCAGGTACACCCCTGATGACTTGTTCAGATGTGCCAGCACTTGTGGCATTAAGCAGGGGGGAGGAAAGATCCATGCCAAGGGGAAATTCCAACTCCTGCTGAACACGCTGTGAAGCATTGCTCTCTTGTCGTGGGAATCTATCGAGACATACTGATCCACGAAGTGAGCCCTCGAGGGAGCGAATAGATCCACTACTGGACTGCCCCTAACTTGTGAAAAACAGCTCTTACCGCTGGGGGTAGAAGGTGCCATTCTGGTAATGTCATCCCTCAGGATAGATGATCCGCGAGGCCATTGTAGCGTCCCGGCAAATACTGCACTTGTAAAGAGATTCTGTGCTTGTCCAAAAGCGCAAGAATCTGAAATGTCAGATGAAGGAGACCCATCGACTTAGTGCACCCCTTGTTCCTCAAGTAGGCTACGACTGTTCTGTTCTGAACTTCTCAAATTCTGAGTCAGAGACGTTAAGGCATTTAAGATTGCTGTCATCTCCTTCATGTTGCAATATCCCCCCCTCTGTCTGTCCAACAACCCAACAGAGGTACATAGTCGATCAGGGCTCCCGGCCGTGATCTGCCGCATCCGTAGTCAGAGAATGTGTTGGGCTGGGAAAATGAAGAGTTGAAACATGATCTAAGTTGATCATCCACCATTTCATTTCTGACAAGACCTCCTTCTTTATCAGAGACTTTTGCTGAGGGGTCAGCTTCAGCATTAACTGTAATTGTATCAGCCGAGTATGAATTCGACCTCTGGGGACCACAAAGGTAGCAAAATTCAACTTTCCGAGAACACTCTGAGCTCCTTTCAGAGTCCATCTTACTTTTGTCACGGATCTCTGAAGTGAGTTCCAAAGACCTTGGCGTCTGTATTTGTTTAAGGACTTCTGTTTCAGATGGGGGTTCTACACAATTCCAAGATATTCCACTGACTGTGCTGGCTGACAGACACACTTTTGGAAATTTACCGACCAACCTAACCGCTCTAACAATTAAAGAGCTTCTCAAGCTTGACTGAGGATCTCTCTGGTCTGATGAGCCAGGAGAAAGTCGTCTAGGTACACAATGATCCTGATAGCCTGTCTACGCAGGATTTATGCAATCCAATTTGTGATAGCTTTTAAATTGAAGATCGACTGTTTCGAGCCTTCGCTCGTTTGAACCAGAAAAAGTGTTGATAGGAAGGTGGCATTGTCGTCAACTCTTTCCATGTACCATCTCTAATCATTGTCATTTCCGGGATTACTTTCGTTTTGAACCTCCTTGCGGAAGCTTGGCTTGGACTTATCAACGAGGGCTCTTGGATGAATGGTATGCGGTATCCTCTTATCATATGTAAGATGGTCTCCGGGACATCTAAGGCCTGCCATTCTCTCCAATAATCCTGCAGTGTAGTTGACCCGCCCGAAATGGTTGATAGTCACCTGTTGAAGCGGCCACGAGAGGTCTGCCCCCTCGCGCCATGCTTCTGTTCCCTCCCCTTACCCCTCGTACAGGAGGAATATTGGGGGTTTCGCCCGTGGTCTGCCCGCCGGGGAAAAGAGGGAAATGCCATATTTTCCTTTGATGTTTGCTTGGGAGGAAGGCAACAACCTCCTTAGATGTTGAAGGGCGGTTGTGCGCGACACCTGTTGAAGCGGCCACGAGAGGTCTGCCCCCTCGCGCCACGCTTCTGTTCCCTCCCCTTACCCCTCATACGGGAGGAATATGGGGGGTTTCACTCGTGGTCTGCCCGCCGGGGAAACAAGGGAAATGCCATATTTTCCCTTGATGTTTGCTTGGGGGGAAGGCAACAACCTCCTTAGATGTTGAAGGGCGGTTGTGCGCGACACCTGTTGAAGCGGCCACGAGAGGTCTGCCCCCTCGCGCCACGCTTCTGTTCCCTCCCCTTACCCCTCATACGGGAGGAATATGGGGGGTTTCACCCGTGGTCTGCCCGCCGGGGAAACAAGGGAAATGCCATCTTTTCCTTTGATGTCTGCTTGGGGGAAAGGCAACAACCTCCTTAGATGAAGGGCGGTTGTGCGCCGAGTGGCTACCCTGAGGTAGACGCACTGGACTAAAGCACTTTGCTACACCACCTAGTTTCTGCAACTGGGCAGAAAGTGCTTCTTCCCCAAAAGGATGAGTGGTAGAAGGAGGAATTCTGCTGAAGAGCCTCCGTTCCACTCCAATCTTACAGCTGTCCATTGTTCCTGTAAAGACCTGACAGGGAACCTTCTGAACTACTTTCCCATTTGATAAGTTTTTTGGAGAGCCTGTTGAAAGCACTCTCTGCTTCAATGAGGCATGCAATGCCAGCATCTTTTTCATGGCCGTAAATATTGGTGAGGCGTTGACAAATGCCAGCACCTCGCAGTTTACCTCCAGCTCCTTGAAGCCTGGATCAGCCAAATATTCCTTTAAAGCAGATGCATAGCGGACATTGGCCCACTCGCCCGAGTTTGTAACATGCTTGAAACTGTCAAAAGCAGGACCAAACTTTTATAAATAAAGCTGAATTATAGATAAGTCTAACTACATCAAATTGCGTCAAACGATTATCAAACGAACATGAATTGCATGATTTCGTATTTGTAATTTGAGTATTTTAATATGACATCGCCGATGGTCATATTTCATTAAAAAAAATCGATTACTTAAATTCCAAAGGTGGAAAAATGGTTAAATGTGTCAATTGATCCATAAATCAGGTAATTACGTAAGACAATACATTCAGCTTAATTTATCTTTAGTATGGATATAAATGGGTCGCTCCCAGCGGCAATGCCGGCCGGGCCAACTCGTGACAGGAATGGAGCAAGCCCCGAACATCCCGTCACATTCAAAAAACCAGTTTAATAAACTGGTCCCGTATTGCGGGAACTATCAGATATTAAGCTGATAATACACTTATCTTAGCCAACAGGCCGAGAAGCGATTGCTAATCGGCGCGGCGTCCTTCCGTTTTCGAGAACGAGCGACGCAGATTTATATAGCGTAGGTAGTAGGAATACGCTAATCTGTCAAAAATGTTTGCACTAATTTTTCATAAAATTACGGAATTTGCGGGTAGCAACAGATATTATTTTCGTTAAAACAATTACGAACGAAAAATTTTTCGACCGGACGTGGGCGAAACAACGCCAAAATTGAATTAACACGGCATCTCAAGATGCCAACTGCACGGCGACAATTGACAGCTGAAGGGAGTTGCAGAGGAATGGCGGGAAATTCAAGATAAAGCAATGGATAAGACCGACGCTGGCGGGAAATAGGGCTGATATCTCACATTATATATTCTGGATAAGCAACGACACACATAATGACTGTTTATCCCACGAATTTAATGCTACCAGCGGTGTGCCGCAAGGTTCTCACCTGGGACCTTTATTATTTATCCTATTCATCAATGACGTTACTAGCATTTTCCATGATGTCGAAGTTTTACTCTTTGCCGACGATATGAAACTGTTTAAAGTCATTAATGATGTGCACGATTGCATAATCTTGCAAGAGAATCTCAATAGTTTTTTCAAATGGTGTTCAGGTAATAAACTTCAGCTAAATATTAACAAATGCCAAGTTATGAGATTCTACAAAATTAAATGCCCAATAATATATAATTATGCACTCTGTAATGTAGACTTAATCTCTGTAGTCGAAATACTTGGCCTAGGCATCATTTTTGACCAGAAACTCTGCTTTGTATCTCATGTAACTTCTATAGCCAACAGGGCTATGAAAATGTTAGGTTTTATTGTAAGGATTTCCAAAGATTTAAAAAATATTCACACATTAAAAATTCTGTTCACATCTCTCGTTAGAAGCATTCTAGAATATAACTCTACAATTTGGTCACCTGTCTTTAATAATCACTATCATTGAAAAAGTTCAACGCAAGTTTTTGAGGTGTATTAATTTTCGACTTGGAATCCCTTTAGAATCAATAAATTATGACTTTTTATTACACTCATTGAAATTGTCGAAGTTAAGTGACAGAAGAAAAATTTTTGATCTCATATTTTTATACAAAATTGTAAATCATCAGTTGGATAGCCCTGATATATTAAAGTTGATTTACTTTCATGTACCTACCATTAGATCAAGGTTCCCGTATGTATTATTGTGACAATTATACGTCTGTCGCTGGATATAATTCTGTTATAAATAGAATACTCACCATTGGTAATTTTTATGCCAATGTTGCTGATATTTTTCATATTTCCTTATTAAAATACAAGGCTCTACTTATCAAACATTTCAGCCTTACGTATTGTAACGAGGTTACTTCATAACAAGTTATTCTTTTTATTTCATTGTATCCTTTTGAAGTTTTCATTAGTTGTTAGAAATTTTTTCTCTTTTTCTCTTATTACGAGAAAAAAAAAAAAATCTTTCTTCACTGTACTATGGTTTTAATATAATAAATAACACATGTTTGTAAATGGCACTTTGTGCCGTAAATTTTAAATAAATAAAGAGGTACTCGGTTTTACTCATAAAGTTAAAATAAAAATAAAATAAAATAAATACTAATTTAGAATTTGGGTGAGTGCTCCGGTAAATGCTCTATCATTATTTTTATCCAAATTTTTATGTTTTTTTTGAAATTTTTATAAAATAAAAGTTTATTTTTTGTTTAAATCATTAAGCTATGGGCCCAGAATAGTCCAAAGACATTCAGTGAAAGTTTCTTCTAATAAACTAGCAGTGAAAAAGACTATTAGTAAAACAGTTTTCTTACTACATGAACTAAATTAACTAAAGAACTTTGAAATATTTCTAGCCGTTTCATATACCCGGGGCTGGTGGCCCTCATCATAGCCAGTTTCACCTTCCCAATGGGCCTTGGCCAGTACATAGCTGGAGACCTAACTACACACGATCAGGTAAATATATAAACACCATTGGCTTCTGGGAGGGTTAGCTTCAAAAGGGACAACGTGGCTAAGCTTAAGAGGGCATTACCAGAGAAAGCCTGAAATACGTCATTTTCAAAAAAGTTTTTAGACGTATTGACTCTTTTCCACAAAAAATTATAAATGGATTTCGAAAGATTGTTCTTTTATCTAGCATTCGTATGTAATAAATTTTTAGAATTTTTTTAAATTTTTAGTATAATAAGGTTATTCCATAGGTCGTTGGCAGATTTGTTAAATTTTCAAAAAAGTTTTTGTATTATACCACACCCATTTCAAATAATGTAATCATGCAGTAAAATAAATCAATACATTATCTAGCAAAGTTATGTATTAGAATTTTAATTTTAGTTTCAATAAAATCATTAAAAAATATGTACGTACATGTGTTTCTTGACGAAAATTGGTCCATTTGTGTATTTATTTGCGCACTTACAAACTAATATATTTCAGATTTTTTTAACATTCTTATTAAATTTAGACATTATTGAAAAATGATAAATACTTATAATCAAAAAATAACTACAAAAAGTAAACTATTTTAATAGTTTTATCATCACGCCTTTCAGCATTTTTGGATGAAGGTATAAATTAAAGCTAATTTGGATTGAAATAAATTCGATATTGAGTTATAATTTAAAAATGCTGGTACGGAGAATAATTAATCTTTCTCATTGTAACCGTCCTGCACGATCGGAAGAACAACTTTCGACGAAATGTGGATTTTCGTCCGCTGGCTGGTTAAACGCTCTTAACAGTTCTTGGCAGTGTCAGTTTTTTGTAGGGTCAATCCTCACCAGATATTCCCAAAACCTACTAAAAGAGAAAGAGTTGAAGCTTTGTGAATCGAAATTAATTAATTTTTTACACATAAAAGCAATTGCAGAAATATAATGCAAAAAATTGTTTCCGATAGTTTCATGCTCAAAATTAGAACACTTCCTACAGACAATTGTTCTGAACTGACGTTCGCTCTGCGATCTTCCTTGTAGTTTAATAACGCATACACAATACACTACATTATAGTTGTTTCACCACTTTTTTTGGTGGACTCTGGAGATCTTCATTTATACCGCTACAAATTTTGTCATTTATTAAACCCTATTTTTTTATTTTTTTATGTGACACCTCACAAGAGCGCCCCTGTCTGTATAGTGTAAAGGCAGGGAAACTATTTCACCACCCAGTTAGGCAACGTTGTGAGGCTGGTTAACGGAGGGGCCGTAGGAAGGGATTGATTAATGCGGGTCTTGAAGGAACACTTATGTACTGTTACGATGCGCTCTACAGGAGTATGCCGTCACAGTCCCGCTCTACAGGAGTATGACGTCACAGTCCCGCTCTACAGGAGTATGACGTCACAGTCCCGCTGCGCGGCGAATGTACCCCTCGTTCACCCCTTCTTTCCCCCTGCCCGCACGCCTCCTGCGAGAACTCCGCGCTCCGGCAGAATTCTCCGGGCGCTCGTTACGACAGCCCGCGTTTGACGCGCACCCAAATTATTCCCGCGGAATTCCCGCGTCGGTTCGGCATGTACAACTCGAACTCAACGGTAATAAACCGAAACGGTCGCGTGCCTCTGTATTGTGCCCGTAGCCCGTGCAGACTTCATCCTGGACCTCTCAGCCACCTGACGCTGTCTACGGCCGTGAGTAACGAAGATCCCTCCTTTTGTATGTGCCCTCATTAGCTCACGCGAACCGTAATATCACCCCCAGGGAGAATGGAGAGAGAGATTTACGTAGGATACTTTTCAGCTAGGCCCAATTGTTGATTTGTGATTGTTAATTTATGTGGATGTTACCGCCAATTGTTGTAATTGTGTATTCCAGTCAATACAGTATTGTTCCGTCCTAGAAGACTCTTTCATTTGATGAACCACGTGGACGAGTGTTGGCCTTTAACCACGTACAACCCCCCCCTTCTTTTAGCTACCTACGACCCTGGCGTTGTGAGTTCCACCCGTTCTGCTGAGCGTATGAGCTAGCCGAGAGCAGAAGGTAGGTGCCCCCACCCGGGACACGCGACAGTACACAAAAACGATTCGAAGAAACGACACAATCTCCCGAAGCCAATATCAACATCATCGTGATTGGGTGTTCCGCTTGTGTCCGTTGAGTGCATATCCATGGGCAGATGCCCCGGGGATCAATGCTGTTAGCTTATTAGAGCAGGCTTTTTAAAATACCTGTAGAACAGATTCAGCATGCCCACAATGCGTCTGTGCATTCGAGATGACGACAAACGGTCTGTTAACATTGGATTATCAAACAGACAGACCGCCCTCCTTTGTATAGAATCAAGTAAAGTTATATAACAAACTCCCACTTAGTATCAAACAAATAAAAAAAAAAAATAGCTACATTAAGGACATTAAATGTTGGCTGAAGAATCTATCGGAAAATGAACTTACTAGTATACTTAAAACATCATAGAAGTTTCTGGAAAACCTAATCCAATTAATGAAGTTAAACCATAGAAGTCGCTGAAAAACTTATCCAAAGCATAGTCCCCCTCAGCACAGGATCTCCTAGTGAGGAGGACTACGAATATATTTTATATATACATCTAACTAACATGTTTCATATAAAAATGTAAAAAATATTATATAGTTACTAAATAAAAAAAATAAAAATAAAAAAAAAGTAGGTTAATCAAGTATTGTGGGGCTCCAGCCCAGAGGTGGCTCGCAAATTAAATTGTTGGGCGTATTTTGTATAGGGTTTACCTGTGCTATTAGAGTACTTCTAAGAAACAACAAATTTTCCTCATAAATGGCACTGGTTTGCAGGTGATGAGCCTGTTTGCCAATTTCACATGGACGGCCGATGAGCTGCCGGCGGACCAGGCCGAGATCCTGCAGCACTGGACCACCCCGCACTCGGGGGTCTACGTCAGCCTCACTGCCTTCGTTGTTTCTACCGTAAGCTGCTATATCTAATCTTATCTTCTTCCCCTTGTCCTGTTCAGGTTGGGGGATCATAGCCTGGACAAGGTGATTCCAGGTGTCCCTGTCATATATATACCAATTGGCCTCCGTCCACACCAGACCCAGCCTCTGGAGTTACTTCTCCCAACTTTGACGTTGGTTTAACTATTGCTTGCCACTCTATCTGTATTTTGAAGTTCTTTTTTTATCATTGTATGTTTAACATAACTTTTGTTTGAGTATCTTTTGTATGCTTATGCCATCCATTTCAGTCTCTTTGCTTAAGCCAAACCTTCCTGTGTCATCTTCATCTTTAAGCCAGTTATTACTGTGTATCCTGTATATTTAAGCTAACTATTTCAGTGTACAAAGTTTGTTTTTTTGAGTATCTGGCTGAAGATTTCATTCAACTATTGCTGTGAATTTTGTATATTAAAACTACATATTTCATAATTTACTGTATGTTAATCACATTTTTTGTATCTAGAACAAGTATCTGCTTTATTAGGAGAGTGTTTGAAATATTATTTTATGTTGTAAAAATTGTAACACTAAAAGTGTTTCAAACAAAAAAAATAAAATTTGAAGCGGGAATGGGTACCGCCGCCCCAGAAACCATTTATCAGAATACTAACACCTTTGCCATAGGTCACCCCAAGTGGCTCACTACGTTTAGTGACTTGGCAGGGTTTCCCGGGTTCTTGGGATGAGGTTTGTCTAGGTTTTGGCGGCAGATGACCCGGACACACTTATCCCCAGATTCATACCCACCCTTCTTTTTCCTTCCCAGAATTTGCTCTCCTTCTTTTTCTTAAAAAGACCCTCCACACAACTTCCCCAAAGATGACAAAGGCCCCGAGGGTAATTACTTTTCTCAGGGTCTCCTGTGTGGAGCTAATGTAATATAAAAAAAAGTTAAAAGCACCTTTTTCATTTGAGTTAAGGGAACGTACCCATACTACGTGACCAACTTTTTGCAATGTTTAACCCCCCCCCCCTACGTAAGCAGATATACACGATAATATAATGATAGCAGTCAAGTAGGTACAATAAGCATGTTTTCACGTCAACGCATGTGTTTCCACAGAAATCGTTATAACTCCGTTATTGTTCTAGTGACATCCCTAAAACAAATAGTAGACGGTCCGTAATAAATCAAGCTGCACATTCTTATTCAAGTTGTCCATAGAAAAATACATAAAAAGTCCTATTCTGTCAGATACACAGTAGATACAGTTTTTACCCGCCAAATCGCCTACGCGCCGCTAGACATTGTTATTTTTATTAAATATTCTTGTATGAAATTATAAAAAGTGAGGTAACTAAATTGTTTATTATACATTTATACAATAGAATAAGTATTGTTTTTTACATAATCCGTGATTTTTGTACCGTTTTCACATAAAAACATTACGTGAGTCATTTTTACATTTTCTTTTATGTTTGCATTCTAAATTTTAATATTTACAAATGTTAATATTTATTTGTAATATAACAATTTGAAAGCTTATTTTCTAACCTTTCAAAAACAGTTTTTGGTATTCGGCTACGTTCAGAAATGTTTTATCTATAAAGCTTTAATTGTGAAGCAGAAATAACACAAAGTTTTTGTAAATTCGACATTTCGTTTAAGACGAAAAACGTGCATATTCGCGATAGATCGGAGTGGTTCAGCCAACGACTCCACTGTACATTTACGGTCCTAAATAATAAATTATTATAATTACCATTTCAGTTCTTCCTGACAATTGTGGCATCTACCATTCCCGTTCCTGCTGGAATATTTATTCCAGTGTTTAAAATTGGAGCTGGTTTGGGAAGATTGGTTGGAGAACTGGTACACGCTACCTTCCCCATGGGACTTCGCTATGGGGGATACATCTCACCTATATTACCAGGTAAAAATATCCATATTTCCTTGTCAAAAAAATTTAATTTACCCTACAAAATTAATATGTCAACGCACATTATCTATCCAGTATATTAATATAATCTTCCTCGTGCATTTCTGTATTTTTTTGGGGCCGGCAAGAAACTTCCATAAATAAAAAGATTTTTGGTTAAAGCCAACCAGAAAAAAACCAGTTGTCATATTTTTCTGATCTGTTTTGACATGTCAGATCAGAAAAATATCGATTTTGATCAGGAGGTTGATTGCGATTGCATCGACAACTTTTTTTTTTTGAATTTCTCCATGAGCGAAGGCATAATAGAGTGACATTTTTATTTTTTGACATTTTCTTAACTAACCCAGTAGAGGTAATATCCGAAGGCAACATGAATGTATATGGTCGACACTGCAATTGCAGTGTTTCGTATCATGCATAGCCACGATTCTTCAACACTGCAAATGCAGGACTCCAGCCCATAGATGTTAACAATGGGGTTTTTTCATAAATGAAGGATACTTAAAAAAAACGTGTATTAAATAAATAAATGGGAATATTTAAAAACAATTTTTTTTTCAATATGAAATTTATTTACCACACATTAAACACTCATAAATTACAAACCTACTTATTAAGTATATTTGTTTAACACATGTAATTCCGTATGTGTAATTTAAGTAGATATAATTCTCTCTTGTGTAATTCCTTAAATTTGTCAGAGTGGAAAATGCTTTCAGTATCGCTCTGGGATAAGGCCACCATTCAGAATTGAAACATGGCTTGAAATGGCTTTTGCAGTGTTTGGTGATTAGATCTAGCCAGGTACTTTCCCACGTTCCTCTTCCCCGTCTCCTTCCCCATCTTCAGCCTCATAACATACCCCCGATTGGGCATGCCCAAATGGTCGAAAGCAGCTGGGACTCTTGTGCGGTATTCACATAAAAAAAAGTGTAATTTACACACCATTGACACTAGTGAAGAAGATATCCCGTTTGTTTATAACCTACAATAATTTTTTACAACTTATTGCAGGTGGTTACGCCTGCGTTGGAGCTGCGGCCGTGTCGGGAGCGGTGACGCACACAGTCTCTGTGGCCGTCATAGTCCTGGAGATGACCGGCCAGGTGACGCACGTGGTGCCACTGGTCACGGCCGTGCTGGTGGCCAACGCCGTCGCATCTTACTTCCAGCCCAGTGCGTACGACTCCATCATCCTCATAAAGAAGCTGCCCTACTTACCGGATCTGCTCACGGGACATACTGGTATGTATTTACAATGCTTATAATAATAATAATAGTTTCTTCAAACACAGCAAATTTATTTTGTGGCACTATTTTAATTCAAAATTAATAGACTACTTAGTTTTAGCTACGTTTATTGTTAATAAAAACCGGAATGTTTCATGAGCAAAATCTCAGTGCGTCTGCGGGTGATAACTACAACCGTTTAAATGACCCCCGACAGGTTCCCTAGCCCTGCCTTAGGTGTTAAATTTCCGATATTTTTTAATTTACTGACCTTTTTTAATTACAAATTGAAGTACTTTAAACACTTATATCGATAATTTAAAAAATAATGACAATTTGTTAAAGTAACAACGAGCGAAAACTATGCACTCGCTAATATAAAAAATGTCGATGTGCAAATATTAGAGAAAAATAATTAATTGTCTACAAATAAACAATTACCAATAAAACAATTAACTGAGGAATGCCAAATGCGTACTTTTAAAAATGTCTTGAAAAGACTCCTGACAGAAAAGAAATGTTAATACATATGTAATTTATTTTAGGTATGTACAACACAAATGTGGAGGACTTCATGGAAAGACAGGTGAAATACATCTGGAATGGTATCACATATCAACAGATGAAGGATATACTCAAAGAAAATAAGGTATGCACAACTATCTCTCTACATATTATAACTGAAAATACATTAACTGCTTGAAAGCCAGCATATCCTAGCGGTTATTCTGGTAAACCAACAGTTGGCTCGTCGAAATTATGATTATTATAAAATTCTAATTTTTTGTGCATTATTTTCTTTATTTTTTACATTAGCTTCACACAGGAAGCCCTGAGGAAAATAATTCTCCTCAGGGCCTATGTCATCTTGTGATGGAAAGAGGCCCTGAGGAAAATAATTCCCCTCAGTTCCTATGTCATCTTGTGATGGGGGGATGCTGTGTTGAGGATCTTTTTGGGAAAGGAAGGAGAGGAAGTTCTGGGAAGGAACCTGTCAAAGGCCGTTTTCTAACAAGAAATTCCCTAACAAAGCACCGCTTTGAATTTTGAATTGAATGTTTTGTGGATTAATTTTGAGCTATCTTATATTTTGTTTACCAAAACACATTCCTAGAACAATAAACTATGTACCAAAACAACATTACTTGCGTTAATTTGATAAATTAATAGGTTTTACGATGTTTTCGTCAAGTATCACGCATCGGACTTTGACAGATTTAATCGCGGCAAATTTGACATTTGGTTTCCACAGATAAAATCATTTAAAAATATTCTGGTGTCGCCAGGTGAATGTGTAGCGGTCACTTAACCCGCTCTGATAAAATCTACTCTATGGAACGCGCGAGAACACTCACGGCATACCTACCTTCGCTACAAACAGCGGTTAATAATATCGCCACCGCCTAGAAAGGTCTCGAGATAGCACCGTACAATATCTGTATGGCGCCGAACATTCTTGTCAACTGCCGAGTGGCACGCATTACCTACCGTGAGAGTAATTACTCGCCGCGGCTATATAAGCAGCCGATCCGCTCGTCTGCTCCAGTCGGTCAGTACCTAGTCTCAAGTTTAGTTCCCATTCATCGGTCGAGTAAGCAGCACAGTCCGATCAGTTCCGCTACGCCATATCGGCCCACGCGGGCTGCCCGTCTCGCAATAAGTGAATAACGTTTGTCCAGTGTGACTCCAGGAACATTTCCAATACCTTCGAGGATTCCTTCACCAACCATCATCCGCTGTCCGGCCCATTCGCGCCTCGACATGAGATGTCTCCGTCCGCAGCACATAAAGCCCGCCGTGCTTTCTGCTTGGGATGCAATCCGTTCTCTGGCAAATCGAAACCCATCGCGTTCCGCTGCCAGAGATCATCCTCATCGCCTCTCAAGGTTCCTTCCTGCGTCACGTGTGTGAGCCGACTCAAAGGACACACAGCTGCCATATCTCGTCAGCACGACGAAGATCGACCGCCTGGACCAAGGTCACTTCTACACCGCCATGGTGTAGAGCAACACGCCGGCTCCCTGAAGACCTGTGATCTTCACCGCCGTAGTCTCCTGACCTTCTTCACTCATCATCACGTAGCAGCAACACTCACGGCACTACTGTCACTCCGCTCCGCATCGACCCTCGCTACGTAGCTCAATAAAGACTGACTCATACACCGACTGACGACTTTTATTTAACGCCCCGTCTCTACCGATCCGGCCCGCTCCTTCAAATGAAACTAGTGGCTATAACATCAATGATGTTGGCGGAAGCGATTCTGACCTTGTCCTTCATACAAATTCTGTACACAGAAGGGTCAAAATCGCATTCAAAAATATTTTTTTTGTAATTTTTTCCGCGCGCATGCGCACACACCGCGCGCATCAGCACGTTTCCGGCGAGTCAGAGGTTATGGGTGGGTAGGAATCTGGAGGTCCGGGAGTGACGGACGTTTGAATCCATCCCATCACTGCGGTGCAAGGCGATGTTCCGAGAGAGTACAACTGGAGAAGTTAAAGGGATGCAACATTTGTCTCCCAACCATTCTCTCCCGATTCGGCCTGTCATGCAGCCGGAAGACAAAAGCATCCACCCCTAATATATTTACAGTGTGGATTTTTTGTACTTATACACTGGTATATACAATAAGGTAGTTTTATCCTTGATGCATTTGAATGAAAATAGGTATTATACTCTTTTTGTTAGGCGGTACGTCTTCTCTGCACAGCGCTTCAATATTTTATGTGAATAAGTGTACCGTTTTTTCCCTAAATTTCGGAGGATGAACTGTCATGGAGTCGGATATTCTAGCAGCTCTGTCATACTAAAATATACTTTATTCGCTTAGCAAGGAAATAATATTAAACGGTAAAATTTCGGTTGTGTGTATGTGTTAACGGAAATGTATGTAATCCGTCATTGTATTCAATTCCTAGGAAATGTATGTAGTTCCTAAAATCGCCTGGAAATGTGTGAAATAAATTATATTAGACACATTTCCTAGGAAATGTATACATTTCCTAAACAGCAATCGGAAATGTAAAACATTTAAGATATCAATGGGTACGCGGGGATAGCGGGGCTAACCTAACCTAACCTACAATCAACTGGAACCGGCCAAGGATTTAAAAAGTGCCTTTGCAAGAAGAACTGTATTACACCAAGATGTCTGTGCTATAAAAATAAACTATTGTGTACTTCCAAGTGCCATTCCAGCTTACCCTGCAAAAAGAAATAGCCACATGGACTGCCTTGTTTACATTTAACTTATTATATGAATATAAAGACTTTTAATATTGTCACATTTATAATTACTTAAATAACAGACTGATTACTTACCAAATGGAAGTTTTGCTTTATAAGAATATACATTTCCTAATACGATATTGGAATTATATACAATTCCTAGGAAATGTATACATTTCCCAGGATATAATAATAATATTTATTTCACATAAAATTATACAATGAAACATATGTGGAAACTTTGACTAGCCAACTAGGAATGGATCCTGTTTTAGGCCAGTCAAATTGACAAATTTAGTTTATATCATAATTTCATATTACATTGATTAATTATATAAACATATTATTTATTGAATGAAACAAGTGTTACGATTGAATTCCTCGTAAATGCTTTAGTTAATAACTACAATTTTGAAGTCATAAAAAAAAAAAAGAATAAGCGTAGAGAAAAAACAATGTCTTAAAGTACAGATTTAGTATCGAATGCTTGTTTAACAATAGATAAATGTTTGGTCATTTAACCGGTCAAAGGCCATGACATTTAGCGGAAATTCGCGGAACTTCGCAAAAAAACACTAAAAAACCACCACTTTGAATTTCGAATTGAATGTTTTGTTGATAAATTTTGAGCTATTGTATATTTTATTAACTGAAACACGTTCACATCACAATAAACTATCTACGAAAACCACATTACTTGCATTTATTACGTAAATTAATAGGTTTTATGATCGTTTTATTCGCGATACACCCATTAATTGCGACCTTTAAATTCGCGGCAAATTCTGACAGCCGATTGTCATAGAAGAAATCGTTTTAAAAATATTCCAGGGTGACAAGGTGAATGAAACTTGTAGCGTCTCCGAGAGTAATGACGGCGCAAGCGATTCTGACACTGTTCTCCATACAAATTGTGTACATAGAAGGGCCAAAATCGTAGACCAAAAGTTTTTTGTCGGAAGTATTATTCAAATATTTGAATTATTTTCTCGCGCATGCGCATATGACGCGCGCGCCGGCGCGTCTCCGGCCTCCCAGCGGTTAAATCGCTTGCAAAAATTGAGAATCGAGACATTCTTTAAGCGTGATGACAAAATCCATATTATAATTAACGTGGATGTTTAAACGTGATTACAAAAAATAATTATAATTATAATTAACGTGAGTGACATATCCCTCAACTTTACGAGCGGGTAAAGAAACTCAAAAAGAATGTGACTCGAAAAGGATGCAGCAAATGAATAAAAACAATTTGTATATAAATATGTCTTAAGTTAGTTAGTGTATAAATAGTGACATGAGAGAGTGGTTGATAACAAATTGTATTTATTTCCCTTTCCTTGCTTAATTTTTTTATCCTATAAGATATTTTCCCTTAGAGCACTTAATATAAAATAAAACCGGTAAAGTAAATAAAATCCAGATGGTAATATTAAAAAGAAAGATCACCGCAGGACTTGAATGTAGAACAATGGGAAGGGTATTGATAAAATAATAGACAATTATGTTCTGAAGTGATAAGTACGTGTTTTTGTAATATTACATATAGTACGTAATTTTGTATAAATTATAGTTTACGTAATTTTGTAAAATAAAAAGAAAGATCTCCGCAGGAGTTGAATGTAGAAAAATGGGAAGGGTATTAATAAAAGAATAGACAATTGTGTTCTGAGATGATAAGTACGTATTTTTATAACGAATGGAACTATTAGTGAGTGTTTTTTTTATTTTGGTTTTTTATTTTCTTATATATTTTTAATTTTGTTTTATTTTATATTATGAGACTATCTATTGGTCAACATATCTTCGCTTTTGATCCTCCCTAAATAAAGGAGCCAGTCATTGATCAATTTGCGCAAAACATTTGCACTTTTAGTTTTCCAATCATTAGGAATGATATTAAATAATTTAGGTCCTAAGTACGAAAATTGCCGTTGGCCGAGGGACTTCGTGATTTTTATTGGGACTATTGGATTGTTCCTTGAAAGTCAGGTGTCGTGAAGGTGGTCAATGGACGGGAAGTGTTGACATTGTTTTTGAGCATGTAATATAATCTTTCTAATATACAATTGTCTAACATCGAGTACTTTTAATTCCGTGAATAATGCATCACTGGGGTACCTGAATGGTTTTTTAAGGATGAATCTTAGTATTGATTTCTGAGCTTTAGCCAGGGAGTCTAATATTGTTTTGGCACATCCACCCCATCCTAGGGATGCATATTCGAGTAAAGAATTACACATGGCATTATATATTGATTTCATATCTTTAACAGAGAGAATATTTCTGATGGTTATAAAAAGGTGTGTAAGTTTTCTGACTTTTGAGGCCGTTGCGTTAATGTGTTCGTCCCATCTCAGATATTTATCTATGGTGGTCCCTAGATATTGTAAACTATCCACGCATTCTAGGTTATTACAAGTACAAGCGTTCGGTTCATTGCAAATGTGAATAGTAAGATTTAGTATTACCTTAGGTTGACCCGCTTGTGTTGCACTAAAACGTATAAATTTTGTCTTGTCCGTGTTAAGAGTAAGAAGATTGTAGTCTAGCCAATGTTTGACATTGTTTATTCCAATTTCTGCTTTTCTATGCGCTTCATGCCAGTTTTTGCCCTCAAATATTAAGACCGTATCGTCAGCAAAAGTGATGATATGATCGGCAAGGTTACTGTTGCAAAGGTCATTGATATAGATATTAAACAATATCGGTCCTAAAGTACTTCCTTGTGGTACACCAAATTCGATATTGGCTGGATCGCTTAGAGTACCACTAATAATAACGCTTTGGCTCCGATTTTCTAGATAGCTTCCTAACCATTTAAGTAACTGCCCCTGTATACCGATTAGCTGTAATTTTTTCAAAAGGATTTTGTGCGAGATGGTATCAAAAGCTTTAGCTTATGTATGTATGTATTAAATAATTTTTAAAACAATATTTTATACATTTCCCAAATAGCTTCGGAATTGTATACATTTCCTAGGAGTTGTATACAATTCCTAGATTTCATACAATTCCAATAACATATGTAACATTTAAAACGTGTACGTAATTCTAAAATTTTAAAAATACATAATTCTTATATTTTCTGTATTACATATTATAATGATTTGATTCCGCCGTTCTTCCAATAGTTGGTGCTGTAGAGGTCAGCATAGTAGCTTTCCAAGCAGTTGATCGGGGCTCGATTCTCGGCTGTGGCAATTTAATTATTTTTTTAAATAAATTTATTTTTACTTTTATACATTCATTTTTAATACCTTTTTTTGCTTTTATTTTAAAAAATACATAAAAAATATATGTTTATAGTTTTTTTTTATTACATTAAAAACAAAAGTAAACAATTTTTTGTAGATAAATTTTTTTGAAATCTTGTCATTTTTCGTGGGTCTGTGCTAGTTACACAATAATATATACTTCTTTAACTCGTAGGGGCCGGCAATAAATTTAATTTTTATGTTGTTGTTAAAACCAACACGTAGACAATACCATATATATCTGATGTCGAGCTTGGAAATAATTTACCAAAATGTTCGAGGTCTAAATACTAAGACGGAAGAATTTTCGAGAAATTTACTACTACAAAACTTCGAAATTATCTGCTTGACCGAAACATGGTTGAGCTCCAATGTCTTCGATTCGGAATTGTTCGACAGGCGCTATAGTGTCTACAGGCGGGACAGAGATAATGATGCACGCGGTGGCGGTGTGTGCATTGCGGTTAAGAATACACTTACGTCCCAGAGAATACAAATACTGGAAACGGAAGGCGAACACATATGGGTGAAGGTAACAAAAAATAAATTTACCGCCTATATTTGTGTTGTATACTTTTATTGCACCAATGACTCTGAGAATCGCACAACTTTCTACGATTATATTGATCAGGAATGTCAATCAAGAATTTTAAAAGACCGAAACGTCCTTATAATTGGGGATTTCAATTTAAATAACAAACCCGAAGAGGTTATGTTAGAGCACTTATATTTCTTGAACTCCAATAACCTCAAACAAGAAAATGAAATTAAAAATCATTTTGACAATATACTTGATCTAGTACTAAGTAACACGACTATTTGCGACGTAAGTCGATGTGATGAACCCTTGGTCAATGAAGATAAATTTCATCCGACCTTAGCAATTCATACTAAATTAACCAGGACAAAATGTAACCGGCGTCAGCTGCGGAACAGCGCTATTCGCCCGGCACTAGTACCAACCTCCAACCATCAGTTCCAGTTCAAGCGAGCAGATATGCAGTTAATATGCGACATACTCTCAGAATTTGATTGGAACTACCTACATACTATATCGGAAGCAAATGACGCAGTTGCGTACTTAAACAATGTATTATTCAGTATTTTTGAAATATGTGTATTAGGAAAAAATTATGTAAAAATGTAAATTATCCGGCGTGGTTCTCTAAAAAAATTATAGATAAATTAAAAATCAAAGAATCGCACCGCAGAAGATATAAACTGCACAAGAATCAATCGGATTACTTGTTATTCTCTGCGATGCGATCCGAGCTTAAAAAAGATATAGCAATTGCAAAGCGTCAGTATTTAGAAAAAGTTCAGTATGGGATCAAAGATGATGTCAAATGTTTTTGGGATTTTATTAAATCCCAAAAGGCAAATCCACATACCCAAATTAACTTGAGTGATAGAACGGAAACTTTTTCCGATCCCGAAATAGTAAGCCAAAAATTTGCCGATTATTTCAAATCAGTGTACAGTCAGATTGCTCCTCAACTAAATCTAGACTTTACTCGAACCGAGAGGCCCTGGAATATTGGTAAAATCGGTCTTGAGCTAACCTGTCCAGAGGAAGTAGACTCCCGTACTCGAACTTTAAAGCTCGACAAGGCTGCAGGCCCAGACGGAATACCCCCTAATATAATTGCTCATATGTCAAAAACCATTTGTCAACCGCTGAGCTATATATTTAATCTTAGCATATCGACTGGGTGTTTCCCTCATTCTTGGAAACTCACGCGTGTAAGCCCAATTTTCAAGGCTGGAGACAAGTCTGATATAAGGAATTACAGACCAGTAGCTGTACTGTCAACTATACCAAAAATATTTGAAATGATTATTTACAAGAAATTACATCACCAAATTATGCCATTTCTAGGAGAAAACCAACACGGTTTCATGCCAAGAAAATCCACGGTTTCAAATTTGTTAACATTTTCGCGATTGGTGGCCGTCGGACTGGACTTGAGACACCAAATAGATGTAGTGTATACGGATTTTGCCAAGGCTTTTGATCGAGTTGATCATGATATTTTACTACTTAAAATGTACAAACTTGGTTTCGATCAACAAACACTTATATTCTTTGCGTCCTATTTAAAAGCTAGAAGTCAATATGTAATAATAAATGGACATGAATCTAAACAATTCCCGGCGTTATCAGGTATTCCCCAAGGTTCAAACCTTGGTCCTTTGCTGTTCCTTATACTTATAGATGACATCCAGGTTTGTGTAAAATATTGCAAATGTCTTCTATTTGCAGATGACCTCAAACTTTTGATGGAAATAATCTGTTACTATGACTGCTTAAAAATGCAATCTGACCTTGATGCTATTGCAGAATGGTCAGTAAAAAGCAAATTAGAATTCAATTTAAAAAAAATGTGTAACCATGACATATACCCGCTCCCAGAAGCCCATAGTTTTTGAATACAACATTAAAGGGAAAACATTATGCCGAGTCAATAGCTTTAAAGATCTCGGTATCGTCTTTGATCCCAAACTGACATTCTCGGATCATATATCACGGCTCACTCCAGCATGCTACAAACTCCTGGGTTTCATCATCAGAATATGTAAGCAATTTGATGACCCAGATGCAATGATAGCCATGTTTGATGGAGTCATAAGAAGTAAGCTGGAGTATGCCAGTGGTGTGTGGACTCCGCACCAAGCGAAATATATTAATATTCTAGAACAAGTTCAGAAAAAATTCCTTAGGTATGTCTATATGCGGATGAATGGAACGTACCCGAGATTCATGCACCATATGGAATTACTTGAGGCAACAAATAGATTTAGCTTGGAAACTAGACGTTATGCAAATCTTGCAATTCTTAGTTTTAACATAATCCATAATTGTATTGACAGCCCATTCCTCTTGGAATGTTATGGCTTATACGTGCCTGAAAATTTCAGCCGTAGTCGTCGACACGACTTGTTCAAAATACCATACGGCAGAACAGATGTTCTAGCACAGCATAGCATGACAAGAGGAATGGTGCTGTTGAACGAAATATCGGAAACACAAGATATATATAACTCTTCTTTAGATAGCCTTAAGATTTTTTTGTATATTAATCATCTTCCTAGGTGTTAAGACTGTTAAATTGAGAAAATTGTACAGTAATTGAATAAAAATCTGTTGTACAATTAAAAAAAAAAAAAAAAAAAAAAATATTTGAAAAAGTGACATTTTTATTTTTGTCTTTAATGAATACAGTACAGATATAATATCCGAAGGTAATATGAATGTATAAGGTCAAGATTTATACCATGCGTGACCACGATTCTTCAACACTGCAAATGCAGGGCTCCGGCTCTTAGGGGTTAATTATGACTTTTGTCATTATAATGTATTCTTATCCCGAGATGGGTGCCTGTTCCAGGGTATTCGAAGCCTGCCATTGGTGGATTCCCCGGATTCTATGATACTCCTGGGATCCGTGCAGAGGGCTGAACTGGTTCGACTCATTGACAAACACGTTGGGAGGGAAAGACGGCTGCAGGTAATTAAAAAAAATATACTTTTTATGATAGAAACCTCATATCTGAATGAAAATATCTAATTATAAGTTAAAAAAAGATCACTAAAAGAAATAATAAGAGAAAAAAAATACAAATCTGAAGTGTCTTTGGCGGGCAGCGTGGATTTTATTTCTATACAAACCTTCAGTTTTATTCCGTGATTGATGAAACAGTTTGCTATATTTAGTGCTTTGTGAGTACAGTGAACGGTACAGTGAGCGGCTAGAACGCCTCACTACGTACTTACACATGGACTTATCTCAGGATTCAGGGCTTCGGCTCTCTCGGGTAAACAGGTTGTTACATGCAATGAAACTCGGGGAATAGATGACAAAAGTTTATTGTACAATTCTAGGTGTTTAGTACATAACAGAGAATTCGATTTAAGACCTAAAAGGACTGGCATATAAAGCTTGACTAGAATGGCTTAAAGAGAAGAATAGTTTAAACCTGTACGGAGGGCGGGCGGGATCGGACGGCAGCTTGCTCCTTTAGTGTGGACATCGGCCGGGTATGGGATCGTCGGTCTGCTGACACCGGGGGCCCGTCAAGGTAGGGCTGGCTTGATCCGGACTCCGTACACGAGGGGGGCCAACTGCGAAGTCTTCAGGGGACTGGAGGGGGCCAGGCGTCACTCTGGTCGGGTATTTGAATTATTCACGACGGAATATAGCTGCGGCGTGAGTACTATTTGTTACGCAATAACACGTTCTATCACGATATTTTGCGATATTCACGGCGGAATATTGTCACGGCGAGTGTTGCTGATCGTTACACAATCTCAACTTTATTACAGCCGAACTTGGCCAAGGCCAGGGCCTCTGGCCGTGTGAAACGGGACACCTTACATCGTGTGCAGTGTTAGTTCTCGGCGGGAACAAGAAGGGCGAATGACGCAAACTCCCTCTTATATAGGCACGTTCTGGGTTCCTCTGGCGGCAAGCTATGGACTTAAGACTGGCCGAAGCTTCTCAACCTAGGGGAACGTTGCGAATGTCAAACGTTTTCGACGCTTTATGTGTTACACATAACTAGTTAATGAACTGACAATAATTACTAACAATTGCTACGAGCGACACTGATGAATGTATTTATTTTGTTTCCAGGTGGCAGCGCAGAAGCAACAAGAGGCAGCCGAGAAGGCGAGAGAAGAACAGAAGAAGAAAGTCAGAAGGCCGTCTCGATTTGAGGTAACTCCTTCTAATTTCATATATTCTTTCTCTACAGCCTATGAACCATATAAGTATCATACAACCAATTTGATTTCGGTGGATTTTGAACAAATTACATTCAAATGTTGTCTTAAAATTTACGACCTTATGGGCAATTCCGGCTCTGCATAACTATAAGGCCCTCCGTTCATGGAGATACTTACAATCTACGTAATTGTGACGAAACCACAAGTACCCTGCTGATATACTACTTTTTAATGCTAGTCTCCGACATGGCGCTATCTGAAATTTTTTTTTTTTTTTTACATTAACTCCACACAGGAGGCCCCGAGGAAAATAATTTCCCTCAGGGCCTATGTCATCTGGGATGCTGTGTGGAGGGTCTTTTTGAGGAGAGGAAGGAATGAACATTGGTCTTGAAGAGACCCATGTTGTAGGAAGGAGGAAACACAGAGGCCGATACTGAACTTATATATATATATACTTATAATATAAATATACTGAACTTTATCATTTTTCAAGTGCAACACGCTCTCAAGCGATGTCATATGACTTTTTTTCCAACATCAATCCAGACCTTCTCCACTAAATCCTTTCTTACGTATTCTGGTAAAGTTTAGTTATATAAACATGCATTTTTTCCACTTCCAGAACAAATCTAACATTACTTTCATGTTCTGACGCCATTTCTATCAAACGTCAAACAAATAAGTATCAGACATAAATGATGCGACGCGTCGCGTGCGATCAGCACTGTCGGTATTGTGATACTGATTGGAAACCGACAGCCACCGCGTAGCGCCGTGAACGTGCATCAGCAAAATCGTACAGGGGGTACTTACGATCGGCGCTTATGATACGTGCACGAGGATCGAGTATCTTGTAAGTATCTCCGTGATCGGAGGCACTAATGAATTGTCCTTAATCTTAAAATTAACGACTTTATGGGCGATTCCGGCCCTACATAAGGATAAGGAATTGTCCTCAACCTTAAAATGAACGACTTTATGGGCGATTCCGGGCCGACATAAGGGTAAGGAATTGACCTTAACTTTAAAATTAACGACTTTATGGGCGATTCCGGCTCTACATAAGGATGAGGAATTGTCCTTAACCTTAAAATTAACGACTTTATGGGCGATTACGACTCTATGTAAGGGTAAGGAATTGTCCTTAACCTTAAAATTAACAACATTAGGGGTGATTCTGTTCTACTTAAACATAAGGAAATTGTCCTCAACTTTAAAATTAAAAAAAACGTTAAGGTTATAAAAGTTTCTCCTTTTGTGTTTTTATCTTTCCAGGAGTTGCCAACCTTTATCTCCGATGATACCGATCCCTCGCAGCCAGTAATAAATAGAACTGAATATGTGTTAGTGTGTTTGTTGATGCTTTATTCCAAGACCAACAGACTGAGACCTGAAAATTTGCATACTAAACAAAGAATGCGGCTTTTGGATTTATTTTGGATTTTATAATTATTTTAGAAATTACTTACTAAGATTTTGTTTTACAGTATTATTTAAAAAATAATCCAGCTATTAACGAAACTTGTCAGTGTAAAATGGTCCCAGTATTGCCTTGGCGAAAAACTATGATAATTCTTAAAAAAATCTGTTTATCTGAACCAGCAAAAACTCAACGGTGAGCTGAAATTCGCTGTGCTTTTTCAGTCATGTCTTTCTAGATTAACACAACTATTTTCTAAAGCTTTGAGATATCGATTTAACTGTCAAAAAATAAGACAAACCACCATTTTGTATGTATCAATATAATGTATTATTTTACACAAAGAATGATTGTGGGAAATTTGTTTAATTACTGTTTTATTCACTCAAGCGATTTTTGGCATATTATGGCAAGTTTACAAAACGCCTTGAGCGATCGCTTGCCACAATGTTCCAAAATTTATAGAACCTAAAAATATTTGATAAACAATGAAATTTAGGTGGATTCATTGGTTTTAACCGGTCAAAGGCCAGGCCATTTTGCGGAAATTCGCGAAACTTCACAAAAAAAACACTAAAAAAGCACCATTTTGAACTTTGAACTGAATGTTTTGTTGATTAATTTTGAGCTATTGTATATTTTATTGACTGAAACACGTTCACAACACAATAAACTATCTACCAAAACCACATTACTTGCATGTATTACGTAAATTAATAGGTTTTACGATGTTTTATTCGCGATACACGCATTTATTGCGACGGTTAAATTCGCGGCAATTTATGACAGCGCATTGTCATGGATGAAATGGTTTTAAAAATATTCCAGGGTGACAAGGTGAATGAAACTTTTAGCACCACCTAGAGTAATGATGGCGCAAGCGATTCTGACACTGTTCTTCATACAAATTTTGTACATAGAAGGGTCAAAATCGCAGACCAAAAGTTTTTTGTCGGAAGTATTATTCAAATATTTGAATTATTTTCTCGCGCATGCGCATATGACGCGCGCGCCGGCGCGTCTCCGGCCTGTCACCGGTTAAACCACAGTGAGCAGTTAATGTGTTTGCATATTAATATTTTGTGCATTGATGAAAAAATGTGCCGCGTGGATGTGACATCACCGACACATTCGAACGCAACCTAAAAATTAAGGGTATATTTTTTCTACTAAATTGTTGTAAACTGCCGATTATCTATAATCATCAAGTAACGTATATAAGCTGTTTCACCATCGCAGAGTAACACCAAGTATATAAACTAGTATATATTAGTTATGGTTAAAGTTTCTTGACGAGTAGTTACTCAACAGTTTACTCAGAGGTGGAGAAATGCTCGCAAATTTAATTTCTATTCGAATCTAATTAATTGAGTATCGATTATATTCCAGGTGTCGCCAGCTCCCGACATTTTGCGCCTCCAAGTACCCCAGTCTCCAACTCTTCAGCACGGGTCTTCTGTCACCAGCACAGACCAGTCTGGTCTCATTCCTGGTAAGAACTCGCCACCTTTTTTCTTTACTTAGTGGAACTGTTAACCTTTCGGCAATCGCGCGTGGTCTGTGAGTCCGCAGCAAACTTATTTTACTGATTACGCGATTACTATAAACAATAGACAATTGCGCTTCCGTGTGGGGGGTGAGGTATCTCCCCTCAGTACCCCAGTGACATTCGTCGCAAGCATGTTCTTTTGTTTATATTTGCAGTCTCAGATTCCGCGTGTGACTGGTTGTATACTTGAAAAATCTCTTGAATAATATTGAGAGCTGGGTGAGTATTTCATGACGTTTTATTTTACGTAAATATGTTATATGTAAAATTTTATCTTGTTTCGTTATTATGTTGATTTATAGAGCTGTTTTGTGTCAGATGTCTAAAAAATTGAGATTTCAGACTTAACCCGGCGATACTCGCTACCGGGTAAAAAATACCACAGATTACAAAAAATTGGTTGTATTTTTTTTTCTACGCGTTCTGGCAACCCAAGATTCTAAGTACCTTCAAACCGATAGTTCACATACCCTCACCCGGCGGGGCGGTCAGTTCGCGCACGGCGCTTATTAATGACAGACGTGTAAAGTGAGTATGGGTAAAAAATACCCGGTAGCAACGATCCTATAAAGTATAAAGGTATCATTATTTTTTAGTATTTTAGGAGTGTACCTAGTTTATTTTCGATACCGATCTCAATTTTGCCAAATTTGTAAGAAAAAAAAAAATTATGTTGATTTTCGTAAGATTACTGAGAAAAACATAATTTTGTGGTTATTTTTTAGGATAAACTCTAATACAAATAAATAAACATTGAAACTTGCATTTGTAGTTTTTTTTATGAACAATAGTACCAATAACACAAATACATTGAAACGTAACCTTGCGGCAGAGCAGAGACCAGGGCTCAGGAAAGTGGGCCAAGTAGTTATCTGTCATGTAGGTAGGGTTTTCAATCAAATAAAAGAAGAGGAACTTTATAAAAATGTATTGAATCCAAAACCACAAAAAGTAACAAGGAAGTGTACAAACTTCGTACCAAGTTAACAAAAAGGAAATACAAAAATACACATACCAGATGGACTCCTAATGGACACGCTAAGCTAACTATACGGAAATAACCCCGGTAGACGAACGCGATCTTGCTTCGCAGTGAGAAAACACGAGACGGGACGGGAACTCCAGTCTTCCCATATGGGAACGGCGCGGAACCCAGAGCACCAAGGTCGTCCTTCTAATTGGGCAGGAGGACGCTATACCTCCAAGGAGCGCATTCAGCCACGGGCCATCTCTACGAACTCCAATCCAAAGGCACGTGGTCCCCATCAGTAGCCAAGTCTGGCGTATTACGGTTAGCAGACCGTGACATTGCGACGCGGGGTCGTGAAGGCATATTATAGTAGCCAACACCAGGAGCAATTCACTTCACGATTCCTTTTCCAGAAATACATCCACAACACGGCCAACCAGCCACATCAGAAAAAAGTGGGACTTACACGTCATCCACTAAAAATAACTCGTACACGAACCTCGCGTGTTACGTAAAAAACACCCCGCGTTCTTTTAGGTTTAAAATCGACTTAGATTCTCATGATTAAACGTAAATTTAAACACCAGGATGGTGAGTGACCAATTTCCGACCCAACTGCCCAAGTTGATCGGAAGGAAGTGCCCATAAACAAAAAGGAACTCTTTCTTTTCCAAAAATTACCAGTGTCCAAAAAAAACACCATAGACAAAATAACCACCTAAGCAAGAACTGTATTAGTCACATAATTATTTATGTGACAACATTGTCAAAAATTGAAACTCAAGCGTCTTTTTGAAAATAACGGCAATTAAACTCTGTGGTATTTATTACCCGGTAGCTAGTGTTCATGTTCGTAAATACCTAGCGAGTACCGCCGGGTTAAACTATTACGTACAAATTACAAAGTGATTACCAATTAATGTTTTATTTTTATTTATTATTCATATAGATAAAATACTTTTTTATTATATGCTATATACAATATCATGAAATATTCAGTTGTCTTATAAAACCAGACGCCTAAAGTTGCAGAATCACCGACCACGCCCGACTGCTTATGTTCCGTGCAAGGGTGCGACTACTAGAAAGTTAAGGGGAACTATAGACATATAAAAATATAAACCCGTCCATGAGGGAAAGGGAAACAAACCAAATTACACGCCTTTGCAACTATCGTTTTTCTGATTTGTTGACACTTTAGGGTTCACGCATTACTAGATATCTGTGTATTTATTTATTTATTCATGGCACAATAAAGCTATTTACTGTAAATTTCTTGTTATTTCAGGAGCACTGTTCAGGCCGAAGTCTATCCTGAAGAAGACTAACTCCTTCACATTAATGCGGCCTGCCATGTCGGCTGGCAACACTCCCACCTCCCCCCTGCCCCACCCCTCCGTCTACAGCACTGTTACGGGCGCCGAAAGCAGGTAATACATAAAACATTACATATTAATGGCCTTATAATCTTTTCGCATCTGAGAGAACTGGAATCGTTTTTTTTTTTTTTACATTACCTTTACCTTTTTACATTACCATTACCTCCATACAGGAGGTCCTGAGGAAATTTTTTTTTTCTCATGGCTTATGTCATCTTTGAAGATGTTGTGTGGTGGGTCTTTTTGAGGAGAGGAAGGAGTGAACATGGGTCTTGAAGAGACCCATTTTGTAGGTGGAAAGAAACACAGAGGCCAGCAAATCGTTCCACAGCCGAGCTGTTGAATTCAAGAATGAGTCGTAGAAACGACCCGTTCTCATGTGACTAATGTCAACCGTGTACATATGTTGGGCTGGTGTTTGGCGTGTTTCCCGACTGCACTAGTGCCGAGGGGATCAATGTTGCTAGTTCCACGGAGCATCTTCCATTTTATTACCGTCAGAACAAGGACAGAATTCCCACCTGACGCCTGTGCTCTAAAGATTTCAATCCGTTTGTTAAGTTAGGAGAATTTATCAAACGAACCGCCCGTTTCTGCACAGAGTCGAGGGTTTTTCAAAGTATTTTGGGTCTTCAGACCAGAGTTGCCGCCCCCCCCCCCCCCCAAAAAGCCCCCATATCTGAGCTGATCACTTAGAGTTACACCAAGCATATCCGTTCCGTTGAAGGCGACTAGATTTTCAATTATTCAGTCAGTTAACGAAAAGTTGTTAATTTTAAGGGAACAATTCCTTAACCTTAAGTAAAACTGGAAGAGCCCTTAAAGTAGTTAATTTTAAGGTTAAGAACAACTCTTTAACCTTAAGTAAAACTGGAAGAGCCGTTAAAGTAGTTAATTTTAAGGTTAAGGAAAATTGCTTATCCGTTTTATGTAGAACCAGAATCGCCCTTAATGTTATTAGGTCTAGGATTAAGGACCATTTCTTAATCTTCTCTAGAACCAGAATTGCTCTTAAGTAGAACCAGAATCGCCCCTACAGTAATTAATTTTAATGTTAAGGGCAATTCTTTATTCTTATGTAGAGCTGGAATCACCCGTAAAGTCGTTAATTTTAAGGTTAATTATTTTATAATTCCTTATTCTTAAGCAGAACCGTAATCGCCTCTAAAGTCTCAAATCTCAAATCATACTTTTTTAAAAAGTGAATCCTGCACAAGAGTCCCATCTGCTCCTATCTGAATGCTATTGTGAGGCAAAAAGTATTGTGGAGGGGAAGGAGATTGGGAAGAGGAAGATGGGGAAGTAACTAACTGTTCAGATCTGGTCACCAAACACCAAAACCCATTTCAAACAACGTTTCAATTCTGAATGGTGGTCATATACCAGGACGATACTGAGAGTATCTTCTACTCTGGAATGTGCTGCAAATATACTATACATTATTCAAAATTAATTGAATATAAAATAACACAAATGAATCAATAAAATTTATTTGCGCACGCGTGACCTTCGGATTGCTGGTCGAGAGCTTTACCACTCGACCACGGAGGCCGTCATAATGTGTATAGTAGTTATAATTAATGATGTAATAATATAATTGATAGGCAATTAATGAAATATTATGCAACTCAGTATTTATTGTTTGTAATGTTTGGTGGGTAGGAAAAAAACCTACATCGATAAAATTTTCACAGTAATAAAACATTACCAGACATATTTATGATGTATGAGGCGTAGCTGACTTATTAAGCGGGCAATCATAACCTATTTTACCCATATATTTTGTTCATTTCCAGAATTCGAATGGCATTCGACGCCATTTTTAAGAAGTCCCAAGTGCTGCAAGACGTGAACCCGGACCCTGAAAGCGCGATGGGCTTGGCAGGCGCCACGTCCAGAGGCGACGTGGGGGCGGACGATTACTCCCCTCCCCCCACCCCCATCTCCAGTCAGAGGTCACCCTCCATCTACAAGAAGGTGCAACTGGTAAGTTGGAAGGTTAAAAAATGGTGCCGCGACTTTTCATCCCACTACAAAATACCCCCGACAAAATATTCCCAACAAAATATCTACTAAAACTTAACCTAACCTAACAAAAAATGGGACAAAAATAATACAGACATACTATAAAGACAATAGATTATTGTTCAAAAAGAGTAAAATGGGACAAAAATAATATAGACATCCTGTAAAGTTAGGTTAGGTTTTAGTAGTGTTGGGGATGTTTTGTCCATAGGATATTTTGTTGGGAATATTTTGTCGGGTTATTTTGTCGGGGATATTTTGATGGGAATATTTTGTCAGGGATATTTTGTCGGGAATATTTTGTCAGGGTTATTTTGTCGGGGATATTTTGATGGGAATATTTTGTCGGGGATATTTTGTCGGGAATATTTTGTCAGGTTTATTTTGTTGGGGATATTTTGTCGGGGATATTTTGTCAGGGAAATTTTGTGGGGAATATATTTTGTTGGGAATATTTTGTCTGAGATATTTTGTCGGGGTTATTTTGTTGGGGATATTTGATGAAAATGCGCATTACCATCACAAACTTATTCGCCCATGTTATGGCAATATGCCGTATCATAGATACAGTATTTTGACTTTTTAGCGCTCAATCAATTTCATTAGTCGAGTTACATCATATGAACTTATTTTTATTTGTGTATTGTGGTTCCAAAGAATTGACAATGGCACTACGCTGTAACTGCAAAAAAGAGCACTTCTATGATGACAAAACATAGCATCTTAAAATGTTGTGAAGCTGTTTTGAATGTTCATTTAAAATGTTGCTAAAAAAATGCATACATTTTTGAAAAACTTGATCTCTACATACGTATTATAAATTAAAGTCCTCCACCGCATCTGTCTGTTAACGATAATCTCAAAAACTACTTAATGGATTTTGATGTGGTTTTTGCCAATAGATAGAGTGATTCATGAGGAAGGTTTAGGTATATAATTTGTCAAGGTTTTGTGTAAATTGGTTGAAATATAAAGGAGAATGTCTGTACTTGGTGGACGAGTGGGCTGGCAAGCGGGCGGTGTGGATTTGATATTTATGCAAATTAACAGATGGTGTTGGTTATAAAGGTTAGGTTGTGTTTCGTTAGCCGCAGCAACGTGTGGCCGGGTCTGCTAGTTAAAGTATAAACAACAAACCTTTGTGTCTAGACCAATCAAGTTCAATTAAGTTAAATTTTGATGTAGTATTTGTACCTACATAATTTATCAATTTGTTGAGCAGCGTAGTATGATCAAATTTTGAAAGTTTCAATCAAGTCACCCCTTTTTCTTCTTTCTTTTATCGCTGGTAATCTTAGTTCCTTCAGTCCATCTTCATATTGCCCGTCTCTTACAAATCGTCTCTGTATTCTCTCTGTTTTTTTTTCAATTATTTCTGACTTTCACCCTTCAAGGGTGTTCTAGCCCATCAATTAAAATTACATAGAAAGGAAAGGTGAATTTATATATTAATTTTATTTAAATGGGCAAATTTCAGAATTATATGGAAGATTGGAGCTGAGTTCAGACTTAGAAGAGATGAGATGTTGAATGGAGGGGAGGAAATTTTAGATAAAGCTTGATAGAAGAGAGGATATTTATTTAGAGAGTGACAACCAAAAAATATGTCATCTAAAGTTCCCACATCTAGACCACAGAATGTACAATCTGGAGAGTCAAGGACGTGAATTTTAAAAAGGTGAGAAGGAACGGAACAATGTCCAATTCTCATTTGAATAAGTGAGGAAATTTCTTTTTTGGAAAAAATGGGGGAATTTTTGAAACCACGATTTTGATGGGATAGTCCTTTGTATTGAGGCGTAGCGGGCACCCTTGGATTTTTAAAAATTTATTTATTTTTATTTTTTTTATTATTTTTTTTATTCCAGTTAAAAGAAAATTACATTTTCACTCATTTAACTAGAAATAATTATACACATTAAGATAAAATAAATATTTCAATACAGCGCTATTCTATTTCATTATTTTGTTTATCAAGAATAAATATAAATAATTGTTTTTTAAATTTACCCAGCTTCTTTTCGTTTTTAATGTCATTTGGGAGGCAATTATATAAGTTGCCCCCCTCGTAACCAATGGATTGTTTACCATAGTTAGTGTAGATGGTATTTAAATGTATGTTATCGTGTTGTCGTGTAAAGTGTTTATGTATTTGGGACGTTTTAATGAATCCTGTGTTTGTGTGTGCGAGATTATTTTGTATTTTGTATATAAGGAGACATGTATTGTATTCATATAGTTTTCTTAATGTTAATAGTTTTGTTTCTATATATAATTTTTTTGTGGATGTTCTGGGCTTGTAGTTAAATAGTTTTTTGATTACCTTGTTTTGTATTACCTGTAATTCATTTATGTGTGTTTCACATGCCTTTCCCCAGATTTCAAATCAAATAATTTAAATGTGATTGTACGAGACTATAATATAAACCTATTTTTAATTTATTTGGCAACAGATATGATAGCCGGCTAAATACGCTAATTAAGGGGATGATTTTATCTTTAATACCTTGTATGTGTTGTTTATGTCAATGTGTGTATGTGTTTTTATCATGCTCCGAGGAACTAGCGTCATTGATCCCCTCGGCACCGGTGCATAGTCGGGAAACACGCCAAACACGCGCCCAACATTTGTACACGGTTGACATTAGTCACATGAGAACGGGTCGTTTCTTTGACTCGTTCTTGAGTTCAACGGCTCGGCTGTGGAACGATTTGCCGGCCTCTGTGTTTCCTCCCTCCTACAACATGGGTCTCTTCAAGACCCGTGTTCACTCCTTCCTTTCCTCAAAAAGACCCTCCACACAGCATCTTCAAAGATGACATAGGCCCTGAGAGAAGTTATTTTCCTCAGAGCCTCCTGTGTGGAGTTAATGTAAAAAAAAAAAAAAAATGCTGATCAATGCACAGCCCAAGATATTTTTCCTGGATCAGGTTTTGCAAGTCATTGTTTTCAACTGACTATCAATGTTCCAATACTCTGCCCAAACATTGCGGGATCTATCTTTGATGATGGAAAAAATATCAGATAGGGGAATATGGTTTACGATGGTAACGATAGGTTTGAACGCTTCTTGTTTTGCCAAGGAATCTGCAATATCATTACCCACTATGCCAACATGTCCAGGAATCCAAACAGGAGTTATGGTTTTTCCAGAGCTTTGAATGGAGGCTATCAGCACTCTAATAAGGCATACAAAGTGATCATTCTCTCTGTTAGATCCATAACTTTTGCAAAATATGGACTCCATATTTGGATTATTATTTGTTATTTTTCGACACTGTTACTGATGAAGTTATCTTATTTCAGCCAGGAGAACGAGTATGCGATATGTCCCATGTGGAACAGCGCGCCTGGGAACAGGCGGAGATGGCGATGCCGGCTGACTTCATGAAGATGCGGGACCGTGACGGTGTGGGCATGGACGGCTACTGCTGTCGCATCGACCCTGCGCCCTTCCAGCTGGTGGAGAAAACTTCACTCCTCAAGGTAAGTGGCAATGAAGGTCTTAGTACGCAGTTGCAAAGTTGTCAATGATATATAATACATATTTATGTAAGTCATAATAGGATAGGATAGTAATAATCTTATAATTGTCCCACTCTACAGCTGACAAGTTCGTCCTATGTTAACCAGTCAGCAACGTAAGCAGATATATGCTTTAAAAATACAATAGCATGTCACGATAATAATTATTACACTAGTAATAATTATTGTCCTGACTTGATAAACCTCCGCCTGGCTGCATTTTTAATTGTTGATTCGCATTTGTTTTCGTTTCTTAGACTGGCAACTCTATCAAGATGATTTCCGGCAAGGTACTTCTTGGATTGCCGCGGATACGGGAAGCGACGGCAATTCGATTCGTCACCTAACATGAGAGTTTCTTTTGAATTTTAATATGGGTTAATCCCTTTAATATATTCGGAATATTTCAAACCGTTGGCCGGATCATTGAGTATGTTGATTTTTATAAACGCGACCCATCGCGTATTGATACAGCATTGATACAGCACCTCATGTAGGGCACGTACACTGATAATGATTTGTTGACCTACTCACATATAACATAACTTCTTCTTCTTCATACGGGGAAAGATAGTTAGTTGTTGGAGATCGATGTGGAATGCTGAGAACATCTAGCCAATCGACGGCACCAGGAGTCACTTGGTTTAGCACAAATACGCCGTTAGGGAAGCTGATGGAACTGTGGTTTGAATATGTTCACATTAACACAATTCAGAGTCCCTTAGGCCCCATCTGTACATATATACAGTTACCGTGACTGCACCGGGTGCAGTAGATAAAATGTAACTAAATAATTACTATTGTTTCTTTTCTCAGGTCCATTCGCTGTTTTCGATGGTGGGGGTAAATATGGCGTATGTCACAACCATTGGACGTCTTATCGGCATTGTAGGATTGAAAGAAGTAAGTAACAATAATATTCTTCTTCAATATATATTAACAATAATATTCACTGTGCTCTTTTTACTAAAACGATTGCAAGTCATCCCTCAAAATGGGGAATCTGTTAATAATCTACTAATTAATTAATTATATAAGTAATAATTAATAGCCTGAAATACTCATCTACATTGAAAAAATCTCCCGAGAAAAGGTACATGCCGCTGACGGGACTCGAACTCGCGTCCTTCTGATTTCCAGTCAACTGCTCTTATCCACTGAGCTACGTCGGCTTATCTCCTGCCCTTCAAATAATTCAATATATACTAGTGTTTCATTCAACAATTACTGCTTATTACATTTTTCCACCTGCAAACAACCAACTTTATTTTTTATGAGAAAGGCATTGTAAGTGCTAAATCTCCCACTAGGTGGCGTCGAGCAAATTATGTCTACTTTTTTGGTGAAATATTTAAATTCGTCAAATATTAATTATTATTTTTAATTGATAAACTATGTTTAAGACAAGATTTTTATGCATAGCGCAAAGGGTAACAATTATTAAGTGCATAAAAATCTTGTCTTAAACATTAGTTTATCAATTCAAAATAATATTAATTAATTAATCTTCTGATATCCTATTTTTCTACAAAGAATGCTGTTTAACGCTGCTTTTATTATATTTTCAAAATCATGTTTTTGTTTTCAGCTTCGTAAGGCAATAGAAGAAGTGAACGGGGGTACCTTCGTCACCCCACCCCCAGTATCATTAGAAGCTCCTGAAACCCCTGAAAAGGTTCCATTAGAGCAGGAAATCACCCCCGAAAAAGAAGAATCCCTCCCTCTTGCTGTTAACAGGCACGACTAGTCTAAAGGTGGATATTTAATACAATACTTGTACCATTCGGTGCAATATGTATGCCATTTTTTGCTATACATATTCCATTTTGTACAATATATTTGCCATTTTGTAAAATACATATGCTGTTTGTAGGTCATTTTGTGCTATACATATGCCATTTTATGAAATGCAAGCCATTTTGGGCAATTTGTTTGCTATTTAGCACAATAGGTATTCAATTTTGAACAATGCATATAAATGCTGTTTGGTGTAATGTGTAGGGTGTAGGTACGCTATTTAGTGCAATCGTATAGCATTTTGAGCAATGTGTTTTTTATTATGTGCAATGTGTATGCCATTTTGAACAATACATATGCCCTTTTGTCTCATATGTACATTATTTAGTGCATTCCTTATTTTGAGCATAATGTATATATTTTTTTGCATAATATGTATTCCAATTTATGACATATGTACGTCAATTTGTGACATATGTATGCCAATTTGTGACATATGTATGCCAATTTGTAACATATGTATGCCAATTTGTGATATATCTATGCAATTTGTGACATATGTACGTCAATTTGTAACATATGTATGCCAATTTATGACATATGTACGTCAATTTGTGACATATGTATGCCAATTTATGACATATGTATGCCGATTTGTGACATATGTATGCCGATTTGTGACATATGTATGCCAATTTGTGACATATGTATGCCAATTTGTGACTTATATATGCCAACTTGTGACATATGTATGCCAATTTGTGACATTTGTATGCCATTTTGCATTTTAAAACCAAGAAACCACAACAAACAAAGTGAAATCAATGTCAATACGACTGTACAAACATGTAAATATATACCTACTGTTTTTTTTGTTTTTTGCCATAATAATATTGCATATTATCAGGCTAGCATTTTATTAAAATAATATTTTTTATTTTATTTTTTATTTCAACTTTATGAGTAAAACCTCAAATTGTAATATTTAAATAAATGAAGATAATATAAGCGAAACTCAATCGAAAATCTGGAAACAGATAAATCAGAAAAACATATTGACACCTCTGGGACCAGAGGTGTCAATATGTTTTTCTGATTTATCTGTTTCCAGATTTTCGATTGAGTTTCGCTTATATTATCTTCATTTATTTTAATATTTTTTAGTTACTTTGCTTTAATTGCTTGATATTTTCTATCTAATGCTTTATTAGAAGACTTCTTTATTTTTCATTATTTATTTTTAATATTTGTTATATAAAGTTTTTTGAATATTTCAAATTTAATTGTCTAAAATTTGCATATCCACTGGAGCAAAATGCTATATAACCAATTTCAGCCTTGAGCACTCAGAATTTTTAAGCATTTGATTTGGAAATTTGACGCCCTCTTTCAAAAAAATCATACCTCTGAATTTTGATATAGAGACATATAAACTACTTATAGAGATTGAGAGCCATCGAATGCACCTACTTTTGACAGTCATAAAAAAAATATTAAAAAATCTAATAATGTGGCCAAAAACACTCTGGTGGCTATTACTTTACCGGATGTTTTGTTTCAATCACAAACATTTACTTTATATTTTACATGCTACTGCTATTGCTAAAATTGCAAAATGAATACATAATAATAATATTTTTGTAAACAGTCAGTATATTCTTATTGGATATTGCTTATCTGTTGAAACAAAGAGAGATAAAGCACCTGTTTGGTTATGAAATGATAATACGCATAGTTCCCAACGGAATGTCATTTAACCATCCTATCTTCCCCAACCATGTCACCTTGCTGAAGAAAGCAGGGAACAATAAAAACCAGTGCATTGTGTGAGATGACTTGTGACATTTGAAGTTGATCCGGCTTCTAACTGGTAAGTGCTTGGTTTTCCTTCTCCCTGTAATCCATAATCTTGCCATACATGACATGTATAATCCTCCAACTACGAACAAACTCATTTCGTTTCGCATAATTATAGTCCATTTTGCCTGTTGCATTTGAGGCTGTCATTTCGAGCACAGTTTCGGATGCAATAGCACCAAATTGCTTGAATTATTAAACGAAGCCAATGTAAGTTATGCTTGTGGTGTGTTGGTAGAAACAAAAGCGAGGTATCACTGTGCGTAGATGCAGCAGTAGTATGGGTTATATTAAAATTTGTTCATGGCCCATCTCCCTTGTTTCTATTGTATGTGACTGAAACACACATTTATCATTTAGTAAGCATTTAAATGAAGCCATAGAATAAAGAAGAACAGAAGGTTTAATAAAAATCTGCATCTCTTGGGTAAAAGGGTATATGTCAGTAAAAGTGAATTGTTCAGGTAACAAATAAAAAAAAGCGTCCCAGCGGAGCCAATATCTTTTTTGATTTTTCTGTCTCAGATTTTCGATTGAGTTTCGCTAATATTGTCTTCATTTAATTAAATAAAAAAAAAATCTGAAAAAACATCCTAAGTTATCGACAAAAAATGTACTTTGAAAGAATCTTGGAACTTAAATACCTTTCTAATGATGCATGTGAGTGCCGATTCTTAGTCCATTTCAGCCTTTGAACAAATTGCGATCAGCAGAGGAGGACAACTATCATGTTATTATCACACTCGATAAATGCTGGCGTCTCACAGGGATCGGTTCTGTCTCCGACTTTGTTTTTGTTGCACATCAACGACCTTTTGTCATCTGCACCAATTCATTGTTACGCGGATGACAGTACAGTCCATGATAGCTTTTTGTTTGACAAGCCCCCAAAAGGCTCACAAACTAAAACGGCTCGGAGGGCTTTGAAGCAAAGAATGGACGGTTACCTCGAGAGTATTTTCTCTTGGGGTAAAAATAATCTCGTTGAATTTAATGTTTCAAAGACCCAATTGTCTGATTACGTCTAAAAGGGATCGAAATGAAAATCTAGTCTCCTCCAATGGAAGCAATCTTCTGAATAGGCCCTCCATTGATATGCTTGGTGTAACCCTAAGTGACCAGCTCAGATATGGGGGCTCCATCGAAGCCAGAGTAAAGTTAGCCTCCCAAAAACTGGGCGTACTGTACAGGGCCCGCAGATACTTTAATAGTACACAACTGCTAACCCTGTGCAAATTACAAGTGCGCCCCACGTCTGAATTTGGCGGCCACCTCTGATCTGGAGCTCCAAAATACCTGAAAAATACCCTCAACTCTGTGCAGAAACGGGCGGTCCGATTGATAGATTCTCCCATCTTAACAGACGGATTGCAATCTTTAGAGCACAGGCGTCGGGTGGAAATGCTATCCTTGTTCTACCGGTATTACAATGGAAGATGCTCCGAGGAACTAGCATCATTGATCCCTTCGGCACCGGTGCATAGTCGGGAAACATGCCAAACGCCTGCCCAACATTTGTACACGGTTGACATTTGTCACATGAGAACGGGTGGTTTCTTCGACTCGTTCTTGTGTTCAACAGCTCGGCTGTGGAATGATTTGCCGGCCTTTGTGTTTCCTCCTTCCTACAACATGGGTCTCTTCAAGACCAATGTTAGAGTTAATGTAAAAAAAAGCTTGTCAGCTTATTATAATTTGATAGAAAGCTGAAACGCACCTAGTATCGGCGTTTAACGGGGACCTTTCCAATGTCAAAAAAAACAAAATGGCGCACAATGGCCATTTTTGCAGCAGTCGATTGAGTAAAATAATTATCTTAATTTTTTTTTCATTTTTCAAACAGTTGGTTTGCGTGAAAAGATTGTTTTATTTTTTAAAACGTTCCATTCAAATAACCACAGTAAGCGGAAAAAAGTTGCTTGTGTCGTGATGGAGGAATTAGTGCCTCCGTATATGACGCTACTTACAAGCTACTCGATCGTCGTGAGCGTGTCATATGCGCCGATCGTAAGTACCCACCGTACGATTTTGCTGGTGCCCGTACACGGCGCTAATGATGTCTGTCAGTTCCAAACAAGTTTCACGCAACCGGCGGTGCTGATCGCACGCGACGCTTTGCATCATTTGTGTCTTGATACTTTTTCGTTTGACTTTGTCAGAAATGGCGTCGGAACAAGAAAGTAATGTTAGATTTGTTCTGGAAGTGGAAAGAATGCATTTTTGTGTAACTATACTTTACCAGAATATATAAGAAAGGATTTAGTGGCGAAGGCATGGATTGATGTTGGAAAAAAATTCATATGACATCGTTTGACATCGTGTTAACTCCACGGCTGCATGTGAAAAATGATCAAGTTCAGTATATTACGGGTACCGCTGTGTACGGAAACCAGCATTAAAGAGTGGTATATCTGCAGGGTATGGAGGGCCTTAGCCAGCTGAGGAATCGAATACGCGACGCCCTGGTGGTACCTAAACGCGATGCCAACTTAGCCACTGATCGGTTTTTACATTTTTCTTTCTAACTCCATTTTCACATACCGTGTTTTGCTTAAAGAAAGTAATACTGATATTCCCCTTTATTCAAATGAAGATAAAAAAATTGGCATTCGATCTCTATACTCTCCATTTGAGCAAAAATTCGAGATACACCCTTTTACCCTAGAGCCACGGAAATATACCACAAGTATTTATATTATTTTTTAGATTATGGTAAAAGAAGAAGAAGACTCCTATTTTTTGCTGCGTATATCGCAAACCGAAGCGCAAGCAGAATCATGAAAAGGAATAACCCAACATGCTGTGGTTTGCGCCGTTTGCAGTTGGTTCATTCCTCTCCGCTTTGGCTCGCAAGCGTATACGCAGCATTATCTTCTATTCGCCTACCTACTAGCGAGGTTGTATGATGCTATGTCTATTTGTAAAAGCTTTAATGATAGAGATTGTGATGGCTGTATTGTAATGTGGGATTTCTTAAAAATTAGCTGATGCTAATATTACTTTGAGTTGTATTAATAATAAGTAGGTATTAATAATAATTAGACATCTATTAGTAATGTATTTGAATTAATAAATTAGTCGCATTTGATTAACAGTCCTCCACACTATGGATTGAATTCATATTATGATTAAAGTATTGGCCAATATAAGATTCAATCGAAAATCTATGCCTGTAAGTCGCAGAAAAATCGATTATGCACTCTGTTACCCTAATATTAATAAATTTTTTCGATGTTTTAACTTACATCATTTATATTTGCTAAATACGATAATTGCTCAGGCCTCGACCGTATTATGTCAGAGGTCAAAATATTTCCATTACAATTATTATAAGTAATAATTATTAGCCTGAAACACTCATCTACATTGAAAAAATCTCCGAGAAAAGATACATGCCGCCGACGGGACTCGAATACGCGTCCTTCTGATTTCCGGTCAAATGCTCTGTCCACTGAGCTACGTCAGCTTATCTCCTGAATTCAATATATACTAGTGTTTCATTCAACAATTACCGCTTATTACATTTTTCCACCTACAAATGCTGTCGGCGGCATGTATCTTTTCTCGGAGATTTTTTCAATGTAGATGAATGTTTAAGTTTTTTTTTTTTTTTTTTAATACCGCACAAGAGTCCCAACTGCTCCAGTCTGGAGCCAGTGGTACTATGGCATCCCCAATTGGGGTATGTTGTGAGGTTGAAGGTAGTGGGGAGGGGAAGGAGATAGGGAAGAGGAAGGTGGGGAAGTAACGTTACTTATAATCATTGTTACCCTTTGTGCTATGCATAAAAATCTTGTCTTAAACATTAGTTTATCAATTAAAAAATAATAAAAAATATTTCCGCTTTACAAAAAAATCCAAATAAATTTAATATTTCTCAACATATCCGAAAACTAAAAATTATGTATGGAGGGCGGCGCAGGGGCAAGATGGAGTTTTTGCTATATGCTTTGTCCAAATCTGCTACGATCCTGATAATTCGTCCATAAGTGCCCCCACCGCATCCCGTGCCTTTAACAAATATCAAAAGAAAACTGAGAGGACTCAAAGTGGTCGAAAAAAACATCTGTTTTCTGAAGAAAGAAAAAATACATGTTATATTTATTTTAACCCCTTCGCAACGTAAGCAGATATAAGCGTTAAAAATAGGACAGCAGTCAAGTACAATAAGCGTGTTTATACGTCAGCGCGTGTGTTTCCATAGAAATCGTTATAACTCCGTTATTGTTTTAGTTACATCCCTAAAACAAAACGTCAAAGGTCGATAGTAGATCAAGCTGCACATTTCTATCAAGTTGTCTATGGAAATACATAACAGGAATCAGCTGTCAATCGTGTAGTTGACAAAAATATTTACCCGCGCAAATTTGCTACCGGCAGCTCCACCGCGCTCCACATTTTAAATTTTTATTAAATATTTTTATATGAAATGATAAAAAAGTGAGGTGACAAAAGTGTTTATTAAACATATATACAATAAAATAAGTATTGTTGTTTGCATAATCTGTGATTATAGTACCATTTTCACATAAAAACATCACGTGAATCATTTTTACCTATTTTTAATGTTTGCATTCTAAATTTTAATATTTACAAATACTAATATTTATTTGTAATAGAATAATTTGAAAGCCTATTTTGTAACCTTTCTAAAGCAGTTTTTACTATTTGGCTACGTTCAGAAATGTTTCATTTATAGAGCTTTAATTGTAAAGCGGTTATAACTAAAAGTTTTCGTAAAATGTCATTTCGTTTAAGACACCAAAAGCTAATATTCTCGAAAATTCGGAGGGGTTAAGGAGAGATATTTGGAGTCAGTAGGAGGATAGATTGCCTGCCAAATGTGTCAAGAGTGGGCTCACCGTTCCTGTGCAGGTGTCGAAGACGAAGATTAGGAGTAAATACTTGTTTGCCCCAAATGTGAACCCTTACCCCATCTGTCTACCCCGTCTTACCCTCCTGGTGGGGCAAGACGGTGCAAATGATAGTTTTGTTTAATTACACTTTTTATAGCTTTTTAAAATATCTTTTAGCATTTTATTCTATGGAATGTTATAGCTACATGACCAAAGTTTATCTGCATAAAATGTAGATTTTTTAATATTTGAAAAACAATGTTTTATCTATCATTAAACGTTAACTACCCCGTCTTGCCCCACCCTCCCCTTACTTACATATTGTAAAGTAATAGGTTTCACTGTGCTAGACCCCCACGAAGGTAAAAATCATATATCACCTGAAGGGTGGTCACTATATTGTGGACCGATCGTGTGTCTTAATTTTGTCCTATTACGCTTCTGACTACTAAATAAATTTAATATTCCAAATAAAAAAAAGTTTAGATTAGATTAAAAGTAGGTATAATTCTCCCCATGCGTGTAATATTGGTATTGGAAATTCACACCTGTGTAATTTTTGTCGTGTAACCACTTGTATTAGGGTAGCAGAGTTATATATTAGACCAAAGAAATTTTATATTGCGCAATTGGCGGCCGGTGTGGTCGAGGGGTAAGGCTCTTGACTCGCAATCCGAAGGTCGCGGGATCAAATCCCAGCGAGGGCAAATAAATTTTATTTGATTAATTTGTGTTATTTCACGATTAATACATTTAAAAATAATATAGAGTATATTTGCCGGACGTTCCAAAGTGGAAGATACTCTCAGTATAAGACCACCATTCAGAATTGACATGTTGCTTGAAATGGCTTTAGCCGTGTTTGGTGACCAGATCTGAATAGCCAGTTACTTCCCTACTTTTCTCTTCCCCATCTCCTTCTTTTCCCCACTACCTTCAGTCTTTTTTTCAGTGAATTTCGTCACTGGTAAAGGGGACTGTTAAAAAGTACCCTATTATAATATAGTAGGAAAGAATTCAAGAATAAATTAATTTTAATAAAGTTTTAAGTTGAATGTATGAGTAATTAATTATAGGTGATATTTGTTACACTATTCAAGGCTTAAAGTCTAATTCACTTTAGTATTAAGTTTAATTTAATAAAAAACGTAAGTTATTCCAAGTACCAGTCAAACAATATGAAACTATGTGAGAATTAAATATATAAATATTTTAATGGAATAATACATTATTAAATAAAATTTGTCCCAGTTAATGAAATAATTTTCATTGTCCTAAGTCCAATCTTGTTAAATCTTTATCAATTTATAAATATTATTTTGTTAATAAATTTCTAGTATCATTGCATAATATGCGAATAGGAAAAAACACAATATTTTAGTAAAAATAAAAGACAAAATTATTATTATACAATTTGTGAAAAATGTGCTTTAATTGAATGTTGTCAAAATGTGATTAAATAATATAAATTTTCTGTTTTTATGTACCTATATTTTTTTATTTAATAAAAAGGTTCACAAAATTTGTAGGCGAGACAACACTACAAAGGTAAATGTAATTTCCAATTCCAATTTCTGGATGACCGCTCTCCAGATGATCAAATTTTGTGTAGGCATCATTCAGCATAATTTTGTTTGATCAAATTTTGTGTAGGCGTCATTCAGCATAATTTTGTTTTAAGATCAAATTTTGTGTAGGCATCATTCAGCATAATGTGGTCAACTTTTGGATACTTATTTGTCTTTCTAGATGTTTCCATTTTTTGGATAGTAACCATTCTTCAGATGACCAATTTTTGGATAGAAGTCATTCTAAAGATTACCAACTTTTGGACACTTATTTGTCTTTGTAAATGTTTCCAAATTTCGGATAGTGGCCATTCTTCGGATGACCAATTTTTGGATAGAATTCATTTTAAAAATTGACAACTTTTGGACACTTATTTGTCTTTGTAAATGTTTCCAACTTTCGGATAGTGGCCATTCTTCAGATGACCAATTTTTGGAAAGAAGTCATTCTATAGATTGCCATCTTTATTTGTCTTTGTAAAAGTTTAGAACTTTCAGATATGTAGTGGCCATTTTTCAGATGACCAACTTTTGGTTGCATTTTTAATTATTTTTATTTGTGTATAAAAGTCTTTGTTTTCTTCCAGTAGAGGCCTTTTAGATCTAAATTTTAAACACAAAAATGTTTAAAATATAATATATATCATTATTTTAATGAAAAAGTTATAATGGTACCTATTCCACTATTTTTAGATATGTTTATACACCGCTTAGAGAAAAACTATTTACCCTCTAGAAAAAGGCATCTTTGATAATATTATATCACAACATTTTTGATGAAGTAGTAACATTGAAATCTAGTTTATTTATTAAAAATGAATATTGAGTAAATAAGTGTTTTATTTTTAAATTGAAAGGAATTGTTCTACTGTAAACCTGTTGGCGAATGAGAAAATGGTAAAAGAAAAGGCCAATAGGCTCTATTCTAATAATAAAATAAATAATTTCTGCAACCTACCCATAACCGGGCACCCCTGCTAAGTCACCAAACGCAGCTAACCACTTTGGGTGACCTACGGCAGGGGTGTTGGTTAACCAAGAAACAGTTCCTGGGGTGGCGGTACCTGTACTCTCCCTCCCAAATTAAATAAAATTATTATTATCAAGCATTTTATGAATCTGAATATGAATTTTAAGATCCTTCGGTTGAAATCAAATGCCGCATTGAGCAAGTTCGTGTAACCTTTACCCGCATGAAAAAGATGTTCTGCAGTCATGATCTCAACCTTGGATTACGAATGTGAATAGTCAGATGTTACATGTTTTTCATATTATTTTATGGAATGGCAGCATGGACGCTTACTGAAGAACTAATTAGGCGACTTGAGACATTCGAGATGTGGATCTACAGAAGAATACTTAAAATAAGCTGGATGGACAGGGTTACGAATGAAGATGTTATGGTTCGGATGAATAAAGAAAAAGGAGTTATTAAAAATATAAAAATCTGAAAACTTCAATATTTTGGATATATGATGAGACATCCAGAGAAGTATGAGATCTTGCATCTCATAATGGTGGAAAAGATTGCCAGAAGACGGGACCCTGGAAGAAGGAGAACCTAATAGCTGAAAAACCTGAGACAGTGGTTTGGTCAGTACTGTAGAGCTGTTCCAGGACGCAGAAAACAAAGTCCGCATAGCCAACATGATTACCAACGTCCGTTGAACGGACAGGGCACAAGAAGAAGAAGAAGATTTTATGAATAAATTCAATCTGTAAACTTCACCCGTCATACGACATTCATAGCAAGGCGGGTGAAATAATACAAAAAAAAATATTTGTTGTACAATTTTTTTTGCATGATGTAAAAAGGTTAAAAAAATAAGGATAGATGATGAAGAAAGAGTTAAAAACTGTTTGACGAAAATCGCAATAAGGAAATTTAGAGTAGTAGGGTTCAAGTTGACAAAAATCAAAATAAGGACAACTGGAGTAGGTAGGGTTTCAAGTTGATTAAAATCTAAACAAGGACGACTGGAGTAGGTAGGGTTTCAAATTGATGAAAACCACAATAAGGACAACTGCAGTAGGTAGGGTTTCAAGTTGATTAAAATCAAAACAAGGACGACTGGAGCGGGAGGGTTTCAAATCACAATAAGGACAACTGTAGTAGGTAGGGTTTCAAGTTGATGTAAATCACAATAAGTACAAATGTAATAGGTAGGGTTTCAAGTTGATTAAAATCAAAACAAGGACGACTAGAGTGGGTAAGGTTTCAAGTGGATGAAAATCACAATAAGTACAAATGTAGTAGGTAAGGGTTTCAAGTTGATTAAAATCAAAACAAGGACGACTGGAGTAGGTAGGGTTTCAAGTTGATGAAAATCACAATAAGTACAACTGTAGTAGGTAGGGTTTCAAGTTGATTAAAATCACAATAAGTACAACTGTAGTAGGTAGGGTTTCAAGTTGATTAAAATCAAAACAAGAACGACTAGAGTGGTTAGGGTTTCAAGTGGATGAAAATCACAATAAGTACAAATGTAGTAGGTAGGGTTTCAAGTTGATTAAAATCAAAACAAGGACGACTGTAGTAAGTAGGTTTTCAATTTGATGAAAATCAAAACAAGGACGACTGGAGCAGGTAGGATTTCAAGTTGATTGAAATAAAAACAAGGACGACTGGAGTAGGTAGGGTTTTAAGTTGATAAAAATCACAATAAGGACAAGGAAAGGTTCTAAACCAGTTGAGGAAAATTGAAATAAGACAAATGAAGAAGGAAGAGTTCGAAAATTGTTAACGAAATCAAAATAAGTTCAACTGGGAAATAATGTGTAAGGGTTCGAAAACAGTGGTTTGAAATGTAATTACGGAGAACTAGAAAATAAGGGTTTGAAATTGGTTTCCGAAAATCAATATAAGGACAACTGGTGAGTACGAAAGAGTACGAAATTTGTTGACCAAAATCAAAATAAGTTCAACTGAGAAACGAAGGGTATGGGCTAGAAAATGGTTGATTGAAATCTAACGGGATTGGTATATTTATGAATCTAACCATGGACAACTAGCAACTAGAAAAGGTAGGGTTGGTTTACGATAATCAATAATAATAATAATAAATTTGGACAACTTACATAGCGCTGTTTTTGCGAAAAATCGCCTCAAGAGCGCTGTATCAACATAAGGATAACTGGAGAATGAAGGGTAGAAATTGGTTGACTAAAATTAAAAAAAGAAGAGCTGGAGGAGGGTTTCTAAATCAATAGACGGAAAAAGACGAAAGGTTAGAAAATGAAAATCCAAATAAGGACAATTTGAGAAGGACAAATTCCAAACTAACTTATGAAATTCAATATTCCGAAGGTGGAGTTACATTGGAGTCTACATTAGGCCCTGAGGAAAATAATTTCTCTCAGAGCCTATTTCCACAGGAGGCCTACGTCATCTTAAGGGATGCTGTGTGGAGGGTCTTTTTAAGGAAGGGAAGTATAGGAAGTTCTGAGAAGGAAAAAGGTATGAGGGGTGGGTAGGAATCTGGGGATCAGCGTGACCAGGAGTGACGGACGTATGATGGGTCGACATAGTCCGGCTGGGAAGGTTAAAAGGCCTCCCTCAACCAGACTCTCTCGATCCAGCCCGCCACGCAGCAGGTGGGCAGACGCGTCCGCCGTCAAAATCTGGACAAACCTCACCCCATGAACCCGGGCACTCCTGCTAAGCCACCAAACGTAGCGAACCACTTGGGATGACCTATGGCAGGGATGTTGGTTATCCAATAAATGGTTCCCGGGGCGGCGGAACCCGTAACCGCCTCCCAAATTGTGGACGACAATCTACGCATGTTTTACGAAAACGACGAAAGAATGAAAGAATGGTTATTGCTTCGATGAACATTATTTTACTGTTATAGTCCGGTGATAATGGGTATTCGAAATGTTATTGCCGATTAATGTCGCTTATCTTCGTTTAGGATTAGGGCGTATTTTGGCAGGGGGCCCTAAAGTAATCTGTTAAAACAATGTAATTAAAGGAAATTAATTAAATCAACCGACAAAGGGGCTACGCATTTATGAGTTGTAAAATCCAATGGCGTAACGAAAGATTTATTTATATATTTTTTATAATTTTAAATGTGAATATCGTACAAGAGTTCTAACTGTCCGGATCTGGTGGGAGTGGAAAACTAAGGAGAAAGGGAAGACAAAGGTTGGGAAGTAAGTACCTGGCTATCCAGATCTGGTCACCAAACATTACGACGACCTCCGTGGTCGAAGGTTGAGGCTCTCGACAAGTGATCCGGAGGTCTCGGGTTCAACTGCGGGTACTCAAGTAAATTTTATTTGATTGATTATGTTTTCATAATTTAATAATTCAAAATAATATAAGGTATTTTTGCGGCACCGTCCAGAGTTGTTGTTGTTTTTTTTTTTTTTTTTTTATTTTTATTTATTTTTATTTTTTTTATTTTTTTATTTTTTTTTATTTTTTTTTTTTTTTTACATGAACTCAACACAGGAGGCCCTGAGGAAAATCATTCATTCAAATCGAAAATCAAGGAAGGATAGGAGAGTTCTGGGAAGTAAAAGGGTTTAAGGGGTGGGTAGGAATCTGGGGTTCAGTGTGTCCTGGTCATCCGCCTCCGAGACCTAGACAAACCTCACCCTATGAACCCGGGCACCCCTGCTAAATCACCAAATGTAGCGAACCACTTAGGGTGACCTATGGCAGAGGTGTTGGTTATCCAATAAAGGTTCCCGGGGCGGCGGTACCCATTCCCGCCTCCTAAATTGCTACTTTAAGTAGAGTGGAAGATACACTCAGTATCAACCTGTATACATATACATACCAATATATTCTAAAACGCATTAAAATTTTAAATTTTGTAATGTTTTTGAAAATAAATAAATTGAATTGAATTGAACTGTTTAAATCGATCTAAACTAAAATATGTGACGTAAAAATCACCAAATCTGACAGAAGATAACGTCCGTTATCCAATAACGATCTCACAAAAAATACGGAATCGCTAGGCAGGAAGACCACCATTCAGAATTAAAACATTGTTGAAATGGCTTCAACCGTGTTAGATAAATAGCCACCTCTCTCTTCCCCATCACCTTCCCTTCCCCATTTTCCTTCAGCTTCACAACATACCCTAATTGGGGATCCTACAGTCTCACTGGCTCCAGGCGGTTGGGAGCTGTTTTTTTTTTACATTAGCTCCACAAAAGAGGCCCTGAGATATGAATTTCTTAAGGCATCGTATCCCCGCTCAAAAAGAACAACATGGAAGATATCTTTGTTGTTTGTCTACTTAAAATCACACCATGTAACTCAAATTAAATACACATATTAGTAGTAAAGAACAAATAAAATATCTCGGAATAATTATCGACAATAACACCAAATGGAAAAATCAAATAAACTCCACAGTAGACAGAATGAGGAATCTTATATATATATATATATATATTTTTTTCAGACATGGAAATACTATCTCATTAAAAATATTAAAAGAAATTTACTTTGCACTTGCGCACTCTGTACCACAATATGGAATCAAAGCTTGGGGGGGTGCATATAAATCATCCCTTCTACCACTCGAAACAACTCAAAAAATTCTTATAAAAATTATCCTAAAAAACCGTATACCCAACAATAAATGTATTTCAAGAATTCCCTGTTGCCTCATTTACAAAAATTTACGAAAAAATAACACTACTTCAGCTACACAAAGATATCTTTAGTAAAAATATTAGCCCACTGCTAAATATTAGCACAAGGAAGACTTCTGTTGGTGGACTAACTGTACCACCCGTACGAACCACAACAGCACAGAATCACTATGTATTTAATCAATTACCCGCTGCGACAGCGACAGCTGTGACATGCGAACAGAAAAAAATTACGACAAATATAAAAAAAAATATCGGAACATTTCCTTGCACCGCAGTGGGAGGGATAGATTTATACGTCCGTCACTCCTGACTGACCCCCAGATTCCTACATACCCCTAATATCCTTTTCCTTCCCAGAATTTCCCCTCCTTCCTTTCCTAAAAAGACCCTCCACACAGCACCCCCAAAGATGACATAGGCCTTGAGGGGAATTATTTTCGTCAGGGCCTCCTGTGTGGAGCTAAGGTAAAAAATGTAGTTTATATCTTGCCACTGCACGTCAATGCTATTTTGCATCATGTAAAATTGGGGTTATGAATGTTGCCTAGCAACAAAATAAAACATTTTCCAAAACTACGCAGCAACATTATAAAGTGCTTTTAAATTAAGAAGGGTGAATTATTTACTTATCACCGAGTAACTTTGAATGTAGGAAACTTAATATTTCGGGAATTGAGTTAACAATAAGCTCCCGGTTTTTTGGGATACATTTTCTGTTGCATCCAAAACTGCTTACGAATTACAGCTTCAGAGGCACTTGTAAGTAAATACTAAAAATGAAACGAGATCAAATGGGTGATAATACATGTAGGAAAAACAAGGTATGCAAGGAAAAGCACTTGTAATGGACTGTAAAATACTAAAAATGAAACGAGACCAAATGGGTGATAAGCGCCCTTGAGGTGATTTTCTCACGAAAATGGCGCTATAGAAATCATGTATGCAAGGAAAAGGGATAACCAATCACTTACCAATGTATCTCTGCGAAGAAGCAAACGAAAACAACCACAATACGGTTACATATATAGTTCCACATCACCTCTGGGTAATTATAGCCACAACAAAACGAATGAGTACAAAACGGTTTTTTTCCTAGATGGTCAAATTCCTTTATTTTGCTTAAAAATGAGATTCTGTACACAAAAACCACAAACAACTTCGTTCCAAGGTAGTGCCAACATCTTTTTCAGTTTTCAAAAACAAATGCACTCGAATTTGCATTATTTTTCCTGTCATTTTCCAAATTTCAAATACTTTTCGTATTTCAGGGAGGGGTAGGTCCTGGATAAATGATATTCCGGTCGGAACTAGGCATTTCTCATTTCAAAACCAAACATTTTCCGAAAACTAATTAATCGGAAACACAAAATAATATTTATTATCATGTTAATTTGGTAGGTATTAAAATGGGCAATGAATTCCCTTTGAATATAAAGTACCTACGCTAATTGAAGTCCAAATTTTAGAACACAGATGTTATTTCACAGAAGCCGCTCGTTCATTTTAACTCAAGAAAGAATTTAAATACCTGAAAAAGTTTTTTAAATTTCACCCAAACAAAAACAAAATGGAGCTTATTTCGATCCTACAGATTACAGACATGCCCATAAAACATTTCACCTATTCAATATCAAAATACCAATGTAAAATTGCAACTATTTCCTCCCACCTACGAATTGTAAAATGAGTTCTGTAACTCATCGGGATTGCCGATTGCCCTAGCTATGTAGAAATAAAAACATTTTAACGATAGTATTTTCCCGCACCTACGGTACCCACACCTACCAAGTTTATTTTTTTTATAAATAAATTATCGTGATTTTCCAATATTCGAGGTACGCCTGTACTATAAACTTACTTTCATCACAGGTACCTTAACTACGTGATATATTACATAACATGACTTCGTTTTACTTCGTACCAGCCAGTACTACCCTCACTCTTCGCGCTGACTTCAATAAATCACCCGATAAGGTCACGCCAAGGTCACACTTAAAGGTCACAGGTTACGGGTCACGCCATAGCGCTTTACTTACGCTAATCTCTCTAAAAAAACTTTAAAAATAAAGTTTCCATCCCTAAATTTTCTAAAAATATTCGTTTTGCTGGCGATGACAGCTTTATTACTATTTCCACCCCAATGCGTGTCTGTTGTTATTTTTGGATTTAGTAATATTTGATAATTTATGTTCTGGATAGATTTGATTAGCCCGGTTAATGCGAAGGTAAATAAATGTGTTTCATTGTGAATCAAAAGAAAAGGTTTTTTTCAGGGCCTCCTATTTAATACAATAACGAACGTTTCAAAATTTGCAAATATCATCTCCATAATATGTAACTTCTTCATTGACGATTTGGTCGAACAACCTCTTCAATGTTCTCATCAAATGTAAAACACCACTTATTTAATCAAAATTATCAATGTTTTTCAAAACCATTGGTTTCTTCGTCAGATAAGTAAGTACCCATAATAATTTTCGGAGCATACTTGGCGAATCTTTTATCTTCTATCTTCTATATTCTGTCTTCTGTCTTCTGTCTTCTGTCTTCTGTCTTCTGTCTTCTGTCTTCTGTCTTCTGTCTTCTGTCTTCTGTCTTCTGTCTTCTGTCTTCTGTCTTCTGTCTTCTGTCTTCTGTCTTCTGTCTTCTGTCTTCTGTCTTCTGTCTTCTGTCTTCTGTCTTCTGTCTTCTGTCTTCTGTCTTCTGTCTTCTGTCTTCTGTCTTCTGTCTTCTGTCTTCTGTCTTCTGTCTTCTGTCTTCTGTCTTCTGTCCTCTGTCCTCTGTCCTCTGTCCTCTGTCCTCTGTCCTCTGTCCTCTGTCCTCTGTCCTCTGTCCTCTGTCCTCTGTCCTCTGTCCTCTGTCCTCTGTCCTCTGTCTTCTGTCTTCTGTCTTCTGTCTTCTGTCTTCTGTCTTCTGTCTTCTGTCTTCTGTCTTCTGTCTTCTGTCTTCTGTCTTCTGTCTTCTGTCTTCTGTCTTCTGTCTTCTGTCTTCTGTCTTCTGTCTTCTGTCTTCTGTCTTCTGTCTTCTGTCTTCTGTCTTCTGTCTTCTGTCTTCTGTCTTCTGTCTTCTGTCTTCTGTCTTCTGTCTTCTGTCTTCTGTCTTCTGTCTTCTGTCTTCTGTCTTCTGTCTTCTGTCTTCTGTCTTCTGTCTTCTGTCTTCTGTCTTCTGTCTTCTGTCTTCTGTCTTCTGTCTTCTGTCTTCTGTCTTCTGTCTTCTGTCTTCTGTCTTCTGTCTTCTGTCTTCTGTCTTCTGTCTTCTGTCTTCTGTCTTTTGTCTTCTGTCTTCTGTCTTCTAATTTCTTCTATCTTCTAAATAAATAAAAATGATTCTCCGAAATGTAACTTCTGATGGACTGCACCTAATTGGATAATTATTTTTTATGTTTCGTTATTTTCAGGACAAGGTTTTGTCATGAAACTTTGGCGAGTTTACCGCGAAGGTCTATATATAATGGTGAGCTCTGGCGTTAGAAATTTGCATAAAAATTTTGCATTAGGTGGCGCACGAATTGTTTGAAAAAGGAGTGTATTTCATATAGTTTAGCGGCAAGTAGGAAAGGGCGGAGGAGGAGGGGAATCCGGGAGGGAGGAGTGAAATGAAGAAGAAGGGAGGTCGCGGGAGTGGACAGAATTAAAACACAAACAGTTTATTTCTTTGTGTGACGTTGCGAGGGAATAACAGATCCAGATCTGTTTTTATAATTTTCCAAACATAATCTGCGATATTTTTCTACTCTTTTCTCTTGTATTGATTGGTAAATGCATTTAGATATTTAATATGCTAAACGTTGCACCATATCTGAAATCACAGCCACTTATGAAAGTGTCACCCTTATCTACTTCATGATGGAGCGATAAATGTTATATTATAATATTACATTTCATTAGAACAGACTTTATACGTGGAGTCCGGAAACTCGTAGTACAAACGGAGTCATACATTCTTAGATTTGAGCTTTCGTTTTCGAGTAAATCGAGTCCAAAGTTGGATTTACAAAGTAAAATTGCAACAAAAACGGTTACTATTTTTAACATTCAGAACCACAATTCCGGTTCAACGAATAAAAATAGTAATAATAATAATTATTATTATTGGATGGTTTTTATAGCGCCATTTTTGTGCGAAAATCACCTCAAGTAGTCCCGTAGCGACTGTTTTTTTTTATTTGACTTTAAAAAATTCTAACTTCGGATTCGTTATACGAGTACTCGAAAACAAAAAATTCATCAAATTTTTAAAGTTAATTTTCACGTTCTGCTGAAGTTCTATTCAGATTCTGTTTAATATCATTATAGGCCAGTTGTTTAATAAAACTGAAATAATAACGGATCTTGAATAGAAAATTCACAGAACGTGAAAATATACTAAAAATTGATGAATTTATTTCATGAGTGATTTGTTTTATGTGAATACCGCACTAGAGTCCCAACTGCTCCCACCCGCCTGTAGCCAGTGAGACTACGGAATCCCCAATTGGGGTATGTTGTGAGGCTGAAGGTAGTGGGGTAGGGAAGAAGATAGGGAAGAGGAAGTTGGAGAGTACCTGTCTAGTTAGATCTAGTTACCAAACACGGCTAAAGCCATTTCTAGCAACGTTCCAATTCTGAATCGCGGTCTTACACCAGGGCGATACTGAGAGTATCTTCCACTCTGGAAGGTGCCGCAAAGATCCCTTATTGTGATAATATAAATATTGTGTTATTTATCACAACATGTGGTAATAGTCTGATAAATAACACAAATCAATGACCGGTCAGTGTCAGAGTTGGCATCGCCTTTGGGTCCCTCCCAGGCGTCCCGTGTTCGATTCCTCATACTCCAGTTTCCGCTTACTGTGATGGTAATAGGAGATTTTCAAATACTGTCGAGTTATTCGTAAACTGGGAATATTTATCTTTCTTTAAAAAAATTGTAAAAAAATTTACAATCAAATAAAATTTACTTGCGCACGCCGGGAATCGCTAGTCGAAAGCCTTACCTCTCTACCACTCAGACCGTCTGATTGTCCCATTTTAATAAGAAGAATTATTTAATTTTAGACGCATTAGTCTAGTTGTCATACTAAATAGACTAAGCCATATTTGTTGCTACGAGGCCACTCTAGTACAACCTTCAATGCCACAGACTATCCAAACTACCTAAATGAACTTATGGATGCACGTTTTTAATATCGACCAAACAAGATCAAATATTGCAGGGCATGAAAAATAGGGTGACCATCGCGATATAATCTATAGGTACACTATCTCCTTAATGTTATTAAGTAAAAGTGATAAACCGACCTTTATTCCTTTTCATAGTAAAATTGTTCGATAGAAAATGATCGCATATTTATTAAAAAAAAACGACCGTAATTTTTTTATGTTATTTTTTTTCATGTGAAGTCCCGAGCCAGTTGGACTACAGTGTCATTTTTTTAAACATTATCTCCACACAGGAGGCCCTATGGAAATTAATTCCACTCAGGGCCTGTGTCATCTTTGGGGATGCTGCGTGGAGGATCTTTTTGGGGAAAGAAGGAGAAGATGTTCTGAGAAGGAAAAAGGTATGAGAGGTGGGTAGGAATCTGCGGGTCAGTGTGTCTAGGAGCGAAAAACGAATGAATCCATCCTTTCCACTGCGGTGCAAGGCAATGCTCCGGGAGAGTCCTGCTGGAGAGGTCAAAAGATCTCCCTCAACGAGTCTCTCCCGATCCGACCTGCCACGCTGTTGGTGGGCAGACACATCTGCCGCCAAGATCCGGACAAACCTGACCCCATGCACCCTGGCACTCCTGCTAAGTCACCATACGTAGCGAACCATTTGGGGTGACCTATGGCAGAGGTGCCGATTATCCAATAAACGAACCGATAGTTCAGTAAATAAGTAGGTACTATATTGAAACCGATTTGAATGTCTATAATCTATCTATTTGTGACATAGTTCATCCCAAGCGATTCTCTACGTTTGGTGACTTAGCAGGGGTGCCCGGATTCATGGGGTGGTGTTTTCCGGATCTTACCGGCGGATGCGGATGCCCACCAACAGCGTGGCTGGTCGGATCGGGAGACACTCGTTGAGGGAAATCATTTGACCTCTCCAGCAGGACTCTATCGGAACATTGCCTTGCACCGCAGTGGAATAGATAGATTTATTCGTTTGTCACTCCTAGACATATTGACCCGCAGATTCCTACCCACCTACGTGGTACGTGCTATGTGGCGGGCCGGGTCGAGAAACACTGATTGAGGGAGACCTTTTGACCTCTCTCGTCCCATTACCTCGCACCGCAGTTGAAGGGATGGATTCATACGTCCGTCACTCCTGGAAACCCTGTTCTCCTTCATATCTTTTTCCTTCCCAGAACTTCCTCTCCTTACTTTCCTTGAAAATACCCTCCACACTTCCCAACATCCGATTGAGCGGAGACTCGTTGTCGATGATAATGCATTCTATCAACTTTTGATGGCAATCACGCACACATACGCATTTTTCAGAAATTAGAATAAATTACGGCACTTAATATGCGAAATAATTGTCGGCCTTACCAACTCGCGATTTGGCATCGTGGGTAGCGCGGTTGCTTCCAATCACTGGGTAGGAAAGCTCAAAAATCAGTCAAACCAAAAAAAGATAGATTCAGAATTAAAGATACCCTTGGTGAAATAATTGAATATTGGGAAAACATCTTCAGCTATGTATAGTGATAAAATGTAAGTTATTTGGAACTGAAATTCCTTATTTCTTTTTTTCTTTACAATAGTTACCCTTTTTTTACTTAAAATTCCCCCACACTGGCTGTTGCATTAAACCACAGGCTTCAGTTGGTGGAACCTTTGTGTCTTGTACACATAAATATATATCTTAATTTGAAAAATAAAAATAAATAGGACCCAATTCAAGAACGTGTGGTATTCCTGTGAAAGAATGATAATTCACCTGACATTGGCTTCAGTAGAATTCTAAACGTTCGGCTATCAACATTCTACTCAAAATTACCCAAACAAATACAAAATAAACGTAAAACGCGAATAAAAAGTTAAAATATTAAAACAATTTACATTTTACTATGTTCGGTTACAAAGTGGAGTAGGAAAAATTAAGTGTGGAAAATTTATAACGTAAGTTTAAAAAAATTTTTTTTGGGAATATATTTTTTTTATTCGTCGTTAACTAAACTTTCTTCTTCTTTTCCTGGAATGTTATAAAACCGAAATTTGCTCAGATAAGACGATTCCGGATGTTTTTCAAATTTGGCTAATTTGGTGACCTTGGTCACAGCAGGTTCAGTCCCTATTACCACAGCATCTCTGTCTGTTTTCTCCAGTTTTTTGTTTAATTTTTTAAATAATTTTTGTTTACTCTATAAATTAATAGACGTTTGATCAATTCATCACAGTTTTGTCTCTTCTGGAATTGCTGCAATTCCATAAACCGAACTTGAAATTTGATAACTACTTTCTTCTGGTCTGAGTGGAAACTGTCTTTCATTAATTTTTCAATACCATCCGTTATTTGTTTCTTTTCAGATTTCGTGTTAAAGATCGACTATCATAATTTGCAATGCCTATGCCATGTTCCCATATGATCCTTATAATAATTTTTATTTTAACTACACCATACACTATCATTTAAAATTTCGCTAAATCAAACACTTGTCGAAAATTGATACTATGAGGATATCTTACTTGACTTTATAATTACACATTTTGATTGATCGTAGCGAAGTTTGAACTCAACCTTTTGCATTTCACCTGGGTGTAAATTTGTTTGTACATTTGGTTACCGGTTCAAGGTGGTGATCATTTTAATGATTCAGAAATTTTGACGATCTCCGTAGTCCAGTGGGTAAGACTCTTGACTCATGATCCGGAGGTCGCGGGTTCGAACCCGGCATGCGCAAATAAATTTTATTTGATTAATTTGTGTTATTTCACAAATTAATTCATTAAAAATAATATATAGTATATTTGCGGCATGTTCCAGAGTGGAAGATACTATTAGTATCGCCCTGGTGTAAGACCACCATTCAGAATTGAAACGTTGCTTGAAAATGGCTTTAGCCGTGTTTGGTGACCAGATCTGAATAGCCAGGTACTTCCCAACCTTCCTCTTCCCCACCTCCTTCCCCTCACCACTACCTTCAGCCTCACAACATACCCCAATTGGGGATGCCATAGTCTCACTGGCTCCAGACGGGAGCAGTTGAGATTCTTGTGCGGTATTTACTGTAAAAAAAAAAGAAACATTTTTTTTTCAAAGTTGAAATCTTCTTGGTATTCAATTGGACTTTCTTAATCGCATTTTTTCAATATTATGGTACTTACGTGACTGAAAATAATTGAAAAAGATTTTTTATTGAAATAGTGACGTTTTTTTTTTAAATAAAAAATATACGGGTTATAATTAAGAAGGATGAAATTTAAGTACCTTCTTACTAATCTTATAATTTGAGAGGAAATTTTGGTTCTGTTTATTAAATGAACATTCCCATATTTTGGACGCGAGAACAACTATGTATCTTGACCGCTTGTTATTAAAGATTTGCCTTTGTTTGATGTTCATATCTTCGCTTTCGTCAATTTCCGTTGATGCTTTTGATTTTATTGTCATTTTGCATGTTTGTTTCCGCTTTTAATTTACCCTTATTTTAGTTTATAGTTTTTATTACTCTAATTTGTCTTAATGCCTGTCCTTTCAAAATAGCAAAATTTTAACGGTTATACGTTCTCTTGGTTGGGGGTTTAATATTTCCAAAGAGGTTTCTGACTTATTATATTTGTTTACCCTTTGGCGGTATTTGAATGTCATCCACATAGTCCCCATTGTGCATTGTGCTAAACCTTAGAGTAACAATATGCTATAACCCCCGGAGAGTCCTGACTGCTTCTATAAAACTTCTCCACTCCTGCCAATCTTGTTTATATTTGCCTTCACGCTGTACTAGTCATCTAGGCCTTATAAATAGATTTAAATATCTCTGTGATTCAGCGTTATATTGACGTACATTTATTCCATTGAGCTCAAATACCTACGGTTACTTTATTGTAGTAAGCAATTAGGTACTGATTATTTTGATTGTATTTTTTGAAGACTGAAGAAGGGCAGAAATAAGCAGCCGTCATGGACGACCGAACTATTGACCAGATCTTTGCCGGCTCCCTCAAATCCCTTCCACCAGTTAGCTCCAAGATAGTGCGGATATTCACCAGCTCGACTTTCACGGGTAAGTCCAGACTTCATCAGTATCTCGTTCGAACCTCATCCAAACCTTGTACGAACCTCGTCCAAACCTAATCTGAACTTTGTTTAGACCCCGTAAAAACATCTTCCATAACTCATCAAAATCTTATCCAAACCTTCTCCAAACTTAGCCCAAACCGCGTTCAAACTGCACACAAACCTCGCCCAAACTTTGTGCTAACCTCGTTCATAAATAACTGACGAAGGCATGAAGACTCTTCGATTAATAATCAGAACTATCAAAGACTTAAATTCGTTGGAAGTTATGAAAATCATACATTTGTCGCTAGTACGCAGAATACAATTCAATAGTGTGGTCTCCATACTATCAAATTCACATCAGAAATTTTGAACGAGTGCAGCACAAATTTTTACGATTTATTTATTTCAAACAAGAAACAACACATATCTATTTAACACTTAAAATACACATTTTTACTATACCTATACACTTAAAATATATTCCCTAGAAAATAGAAGAAACTTATGAATAACTTAACATCTTTGTTCAAAACTGACCATTGTGGACTATTGCACTATCTAATTTAAAGTACAAAATCGAGCAACGAGGCAAAAAATATTATTTTGCAACAATAATTCGTGGATTAAATACCACATTTTTAGCTCTATTTTTCGCCACCATACAGTTGGAAACAAATTCACCTCAAATATCGACACATTTAACACAAGTTTACTAGTATACAGGTTGATTTGACTAACTTTAACTAGTGATGCCTGGCATTATTTGGATTAAAAAACGTAAATGAATTTTCTCCGATGATGCTATGGTTTTTATTTGTTTCAACTTAAAACATGAAAATCAGTAGGCATTGGACAGTTAGGGTTGGGGTGAGGGGTTGGGAGGTTACTCGGCTGAGTGACCAGCGATGACATTTGAAAGATTTTTGTTTTGATTTTGACCTGAAAAAAGTTACCGGTTTTTTCAAACTCTTTTTGTCTCTGTATCATGCCGTAATTCGTGTAAAATATAAAATCATATAAAAGCCCATCAGGGCGTTTATAATAAAATTAATTAATAAACACCTCATCCAAATCTTGTCCAAACCTCTTTCATACCTCACCCAAACCTCGGTCATATCTTACCTCGGTCAAATCTTACCTCAAAATAAACCTCGTTCGAATCTTATACAAACCTAGTTCAAATCTTACGCAAACCTCGTTCAAATCTTGTATAAACCTTGTTCAAATCTTGGCCAATCCTCGTCCAAACCATAAAAGCGCCCTATTAAAATAATGCTCTATCAAAATTTGTAAAACGTTTATTAGAAATAAATAATTATTTTAAAGTTCCGGGAATAGCAACAAGTCGATTGCCATCTAATTGCCATCTAATGTGCAGACAAAACATTCAATGTATTTAGCTGGAATTTTAATGCAGACTGTTCAGAGGAACTTCCAGAAATAGCTTTTGTACACTAGTGCATCAGCAAGAAACGTCGAATAAGAGTGGAAAACCCTTTCACAAAATACACAAGTGTGTCACTTCGGACGTTTTTTATCATTACTTTATCATTTTGCAATGATGCACATCCAGGTTTGTTTGTTTATTACTTATTAGTACATTTATTGCGGGCCAATTTGATAAAAAAAGTAAGTAGGTATCGAAAAGTTAGCATCACATTGTTCTGGTGAAATTCTCAAGCAGGCTGAGTTTATAATATGTATAACCGCTGTACAGGGTTGTTTGATTTATTTAATACGTTTTGCACCCGAAAAGACAATATTCAACTGAAATTTTTTTGTACTTCTTGGAGCGAAGGTGCCGTCAATTTTTTTTATAAATTCCTGGAAACTCGTTATAACCATTGATATATGTTATAACTTATAACATAATGTTGCTGTTAAGATTTCAGTTCATTTCAGTCAAAAGTACTCCAGGTAATAAAGTGTTCTGAGTTTATTTATAATAAACAGTTAGTGCATGGCGGGCCGGATCTGGAGGGATTGGTTGAGGGAGACCTTTTGAACTCTCCATCCGAACTCTCTTGACCAGGGGTGCTCAAACTTGAACTGCTGGCGATCTACCTCAATATTATTAGACTCCGATCGGTCGACTCTGATTTTCAAGCGCCGGAGGCGGGGGGGGGGGGGGGGGGGAGGGGGAGGGGGGAGGGGGGGTAGAAAACCCATTTTTTATATCAATACGTGACGAGTATTCTTCCAATAAAATTCATGTTTATAAATTCTACTATAAATTTATAACTGCTCTCGGAAATCGAGAATGGTGTCCATGTAATAGGATTTCGCATCTTCATATAGCATGCACCTCAAATGCAAAGCTTCACTCGGTACACGATGAATCGGCAACTTGTTATTTAATTGTGAACACAAAACTGGTTGAAATTAAATCTGTGTGCGGTGAATTAAAATTACACTCAGAACATGAAAATGTTTTTTCTTTGATACTGGCCGTACATAAATAGTCTGCAACCAGAATTTTATAAGTGCACTTCGAATAAGAGAACGTTTTCCTTCGAAATGTGTCAGCAGATGAATCCACAACTGGAATCTCACATTCTGAACAGAAAACCGGTTTAAATTAAATCTGTGTGCGGCGAATTAAAACTTCACTCAGAACATGAAAATGTTTTCTCTTTGATTCTGGCAGCACATACATGGTCTGCAACTTTTAATTTTATTACTGCACTTCGATTATGGGAATGTTTTACTTCGAAATATTACAACAGAAACTGAATGTGTCAATTAAATCTGTGTGCGGAGAATTAAAACTACACTAAGATGAAAATGGTTTTTCTTTATTCTGGCGCCACATATATAGTCAGCAACCAGAATTTTGTAACTGCACATCGAATAAGAGAATGTTTTCATTCGAAGTGTGTCAGCAGATGAATCCGCAACTGAAATTTTACATTCTGATCACAAAACTGGTTTTAAATTAAGAGTGAATCTATTCACCGCACTCATTTCGTATTATTTATTAACAAACTTCGTATCGCCTTCAAGTTAAAACTCGGACTGACTGACTCATAAATAAACCAAACCACACACTAGAAACTAGATCGATCTTCGGGCTTTTGAAGGGGCAATTTTCGACAATATTTCACCATGAACATGCAATAATTTGACGATTTTTTTATGGGGTTGTGACATCACACACCATAGATGAGAATAAAGTGAACAATAAAAAATACGCGACCATTGACAATATATGCTACAAATAAATAATAAAAAAGAGCATGAAAAATGGGCGGTCTTATTGAGGCCTGATTGAGAATCAAGGATCAACTAAAACAAAAACTGTGAATAGATCTATTTAATTTGGCAAATTTTTCTCAAGATCGACTCAAAAAGCACTCGCGATCGACCGGTCGATCGCGATCGACCGTTTGAGCACCCCTGTTCTTGACCTATATCGCCTTGCACCGCAGTGGGAGGGATGGATGGATGATGATTTGCACTTTTTTTTTAACTCTTCACAGATGATTGCCGGCTCAGTCCCCTGTTAGTTTTGAAGGAACTGATTTTTGCCGCGTACGAATTAGAAAGAAGAAAGTTTTCAATTGAGCCCTTTAGTAGTACTTTACATTACCATATAAACAAGAGACCTGCTTTATATAAGTGCTTAGCCGAAATGACACCAGGGGTTTAGTCAAGCTCCAAACCTAATAATTTAAAGTTTTAACCTATAGAGGGCAATAGTAGATACTTTTTTAAAGCATATTGCTTTTTTAACATTTAATAAAAGAATATTGTGACATATTTGCCTGTGAGCAATTTATTATTTGATAAATGACGAATATTCTAAAGCAGTGTTTCTTAACTGTATTGAAAGAATCACCCCCTTTACCACATTCAAATTATCCAGCGCCCCCCCTAAACCAAAGTTTAAAACACACACATTTAGGTAATGGATTTGCTACTACAAATAAAAAATGATGAGAATTATTTATTTATTTATTGTAAGAAACAAACAGCAGTTTTATACAGGTGTTAAAAATGAAGCGGTTAAAAATGAGGTAAGCCAAAACAGTTTCTTATGCTAATGGTTATTATGATATAATACAAAATTTTAATTGGTTATAACCATTACATGAAAATGAAATTAACAAAAATATATAAATATAAGTATATTAGAAGGAAGAGGGAATAGGAAAGGGTAAGAGGCAGAGGAAGATATGATGGGGACAGGAGATGCTCATGCTGTACCTTTTCTATAGCTGTGCATTAATTTAATTAACATTTGTGGTCGTACGCTTGACTTCGTATCGGTATTTCACAAGAGTATTATTAAGAATATCGATATTGTTAAATTGCGTGTTATATTGCGCACATATGCGGGGGATTGGAGAATTTTTTCTAAGGTTGGTTCTGTACGCGGGCAAATAAAAAAAAATGGTTTAGTCCGGTTGGCCTTGCAGGTATGTGAATTCTTAAATAATTTACGAGTTCAGGAGAGTCCAGGCTGTTATTCAGAATTTTGTATTAAAATATTTGATCAGATATTAATCTACGCGTTTGAAGTGGAGTAAAGTTGTGAAATTTTAGGGATTCGGTGTTATTTGCAAAGAGTAATTTGAATTTATAATTTATGTGTTTAAAAAAATTGTTTTGCACACTTTCGATTCTGCCAATATGGCATTGGTGGAACGGTGCCCAAATTAGTGTGCTGTATTCTAAGTGGGGGCGGATATACGCAGTGTAAAGGGAATACATAGTTTTAATATCGCGAAAAGGTTTAGATATGCGAATTATAAATCCCAATATCTTATTTGCTTTGTTGATTACTTTGTTAATGTGTTTCATAAAATTTAGTTTTACATCCAGTACTACCCCAAGGTCACGGATTGATTCTATTTCATGGATTTGTGTATCATGAAAGTTAAAATTAAAAGAAATTTTATTTTTGTTACGCGTAAAAGATAATTTGTTGCACTTAGAAATGTTTATGATTAATTTGTTTAATTTACAGTATGCAAAAAGACGATTTAGGTCTTCTTGAAGTTTTATGCAGTCATTGATAGATTTGATTACTAAGTATATTTTTTTGTCATCTGCATATGCAAGGTAGTTAGCATGTAAAAAACATTTATAAATATCAAATATACATACATTAAACAATAATGGTCCCAGGTGAGAACCTTGCGGTACGCCTGGGGGCACAGTAAAAAAGCTAGACCTCAACTGATACGCACTGTAGTCTTTTCTGCAGATATGAAGTTGGCCACCTAAGTAAGTCGCCATGGATTCCTAATTGGTGTAATTTTTTTAATGAGAATAGAGTGGTTAACTTTATCGAAAGCTTTCGAGTAATCTGTGTAGATAACATCTACTGGGTGTCCATTATCCATATTGCTTGATAAGTATTCAATAAAGTTGACTAAGTTTGTTAGTACTGACCTTTCTTGTAAAAAACCATGTTGTTGATTTTGTATGCTGCGGACAATAATTATACAGTGAAACCCTCTTAAGAAGTTCCCGCTTAAGAAGTTTTGTGGCTTAAGAAGTTTGGTTTTTTTGTCCCTTGACCCAAAATTGGACCAATTTTTCCCACATATAAGGTTTTCCTGCTTAAGAAGTTTCTTTTTTCCGGTCCCTTGGAAAACTTCTTAAGAGGGTTTCACTGTATAAATTTGATCATACACAATACGCTCAAAGAGTTTGCTAAATACTGTGAGTATTGAGATTATAAATAAAACATATTATTATTACATTGTCATTAAAGTTTAAATTTTTGTGCGTGAAGGTGTAGTTTATTTAACAGAACTCGTCAAATCGTTGCACCTAAACAAAGTGTGTCAATGTGTCAGTGTGCATAGCTCGTGAATGAGATTATTTTCTATATTGATACAATTCCCACTTGAACTTCTGCAGCGCCCCCAGAGTGCTAAACATTAAAAAACGCCCCCCCAGACCTCCAAAACGCCCACAGGGGGGCGCTGGTGCCCCCGTTAAGAATCACCGTTTAAAAGCAATGTTTTGTATTACAGATACAACTATGGAAAGAAACACATTAATGGCAAAATGTTATCCAAGAATAAAGGACTATTGTAGAGAGAAGCACGGATTGGAATTTCAGGTAAGCGAAAATTACATTTTTTTTATATGTGAATACCGCACAACTGTTCTCAACAGCTCCTAACCGTTTGGAGCCAGTGAGACTAGGGCATTCCCAATTGTGGTATGTTATGAGGCTGAAGGCAATGGGGAGGGGAAGGACACGGGGAAGAGGAAGGCGGAGAAGTATCTGGATATAAAGCGATTTAAAACAAATAAATTTAATGACTTTTTAAATATAACAAACTAAAGTAGTTTATTCACAGTCTCTCATCACAAGGGATTCCCGTTCTGAGCCGGACTGTAGGTAGTTGTGATGGTGTTACATCATGATTTCCTCATCTTCATTTTTGATAATTTTCTTTTTTATTTGTATTTGTTTGTAGACTTTGTATTTGTTGGTAGACTTTGTATTTGTTTGAAGACTTTGTATTTGTTTGTAGACTGTAGGTTGTGTTATTGTTACTGATTTTTTCATCTTTTGTTGTTTTTAAACTTGTGTATTGTATTGTCACAATAAACAGTTAAAAGTTCTTTGATATCACAGTTATCAAAGAGCTTTTAAGTCTTTTATTCTATCCAGAATAGTACTGAAGATACTAGCCCAAAACTAATAAAGGACTACAGAGATACTTAATGCTACGTCCAGACTGAAGCCAACCTTCCAACTCCGAACTTAGTTCGGGGTTGGAAGGTTGGCGGATCGTGTGGTGGCTGCGGCCAACCCTCCAACCCCGAATTCCGAACTCCAAAATGGCGGACATCGAACAGCTGTAGCTACGCCAACACGAATTCCAACCTTCCAACTCGAACTTCCAACGCACGAACACCCCTCCACACGATCATCCAAACGTTTAAAGTTGGAACGATGGCCGCAGTGTGGGCTTACCATTACACTACCTATGAAAAGTTATTGGTTGACGCATTCATTTTTCTAGAACAGTTTATCATAGTACAATGAAAATCAGATTTTTTGATCTGGGTGTCTGGATGTTGACCAAAAAGTTTGCGGAATCCAATAATTTTTCTTCTTCCAACCTACACACAGGTAATTGATAAACAAATTGACAATTTATTTCAGGTGGTAGACATGAGATGGGGAGTGAGGGACGAAGCGACAGACGATCATATGACCACGGAGCTGTGTATGAAAGAGATTGAGAATTGTCAGAGATTGTCCATGGGTCCCAACTTTGTGGTGTTCCTAGGACAAAAGTATGGATACAGGTAAGTTTGAAGATTAACACGGTTGCAAATATGGATCAACGTTTTACAACCAATTCAATCTTTTCACATATTTGAAAGATAAAAAGGAAATTGGAATAACAAATTTTGCCCCACGTTGGGCGCCATTTGTTGAAATTATATTCATCTGCAGGCCGATCCCGACCTATGTGCTGAGCTCAGAACTCCAGCTCTTGAGGGACGAACTTGCATCTGGAGGTACAGATGTTATCTTGCTGGATACCTGGTACCGTAAGGACGCTAATGCCGTGCCTCCAATATCGGTTCTTCAACCCATTTCTTCAATTCTGGTTAATTTCAACAATAAGGTAATCTATAAAAAAAAATCGTTTTATATAGTTTCCAATAGTCCCTAAAAAGACCCTCGCCCAGAAATTCCAAATATGTTAAGCATTTTCAAATGATTCGCATGCAACGCTCATTATGAATCATTAAATAAATTTTTAAACATAATGTTTTAAAAAATCGCTCTATTTAATCATTTCGACTCTTCCAAAGATTAAACAGTCCATTTTTTCCAGAGGGTCCCAAAGCTTCAAGCAGAAGACCAAGCCGTTTGGTGGGACACCTTGAACAAGATGCAAAAACTGTTCAGGAAGGCGTCTTTATCACTATTCAACGCTGGGAAAATATCCAGAGATACAATGCATAATTATTTCATGTCAGGTAAGTTCTGCAGAAACACATAAGCATATATCGAAAAAGTTTCCAACTCTCAAGTAAAAACTCGAAAGAATAATAAACTCTTCAGCGAAGTGATTTCTTGACTTACATAAATTATATTTCAGTGACGGAGCGAGAGGTGATAAACGGAGTTTTAAACGTAAAGAATACAAAGAATCATTGCTTGGCATACGTCCGATACATTAACAACATTAATCTGCAGAATTTAAAGAAGGCTTCGCTGTTCGTTGATATACTGAACAGGAGTTTGGACACCGAATCTTCCAAACTCTTGGCGAATCTCAGAGATGAAAGACTGCCGGCCAAAATAGAGACAACAAATATGCAAAAGTAAGTAGCGTTAATAAGTCGTTATTTCTTATACGGATACCCAAATCTTACATTGAGCAATATACGATTATTATGCTAAACTCTACCATATACGAGTGTCTCCTGTTAAGCACGTCTGCTGAAAGAATCTAAAAGATCTCTCTTTTCTTCCTCAATATGTCGTATGATGCAATAAAATTCCTCTCTCGACTTATTTATTCGTTATTCTTCTTTCTGTTCTGATGAGCTTTCTTGTTTCTAGCTTGGGAATTGGCATAATGTCTCCTAGTTTTGCCGATTCTTTTTGGCTCTCTTTGGGTCGACTACATAAAAATAACTGTCGGCATTGAATTCGCTCAATTCAATGCCGACAGTTATTTTTATGTAGTCGACCCATCTCATGGCGAACGACCATTGACTGGCTGTTATGGGGTGAGGTTTGTCTGGGTCCTGGAGGCGGATGACCGGGATACACTGAACCCCAGATACCTACCCACCCCTTAAACCTTTTTCCTTCCCATAACTCTCCTCTACTTCCTTTCCTTAAAAAACAACCTCTCCACACAGCATCCCCAAAGATGACATAGGCCCCGAGGAAAAAAATATTTTCCTCAGGGCCTCCTGTGTGGAGCTCATGTAAAATAAAAATAAAAAAATTGGTTGATGATTAATGACCATTTTGTTCCTCATTCCAGATACACGGTTGAGTGGATCGGCCGTGAAGGTCTGGATCCAGACACCCACGGGGAATACCTGAATCATTTCATAGCACATTTCTACCGAGGAATAGTGAAGCTGGTGGACCGCGCCATGAGGAGGGAGGACGGTAGCGCCCAGGGACAAATTGTCACGGAACTGTTGCAGCATTTGCACGCCTGCAATAATTCTGTTAAAGTAAGGATATTTCTCCAAAGTTAAGGATGTTTCGGTAATATAATTTAATGTTATTTACATAAGTGCGACAATTAACCACATTGAAACATTCTTAACTGCTATTTGTCTTGCGTACCTAGTAAATTTAAAAAATCTTTTTATAATAAATTTTTTTGGACACTTTGTTGAAACTTGTGTCCAAAATACCATAATTATGCTGGATATAAAAAAATAAAAATATCTTGATCGCATTAGGATTGGGCCCAAAGTAATACAAGAAATGGTGATAAGTGAATGGACCGTAAAAAAACCACAAGGTTATTTGATTGTGTGTAGGAAATTAGATGAAGGAAGTGTAGAACCTTTCCTTGGAGTTTCGCCTCGTGTGAAACGCACATCATCAGCTCGTGGCACTTTATTTACTCGTTTAAAGTCTCTGAGTTTCTTTTCACCTCACGCAACACACACTTGAATCAGCTTTAATCGTTGGCAAAATCCATGACATTCAATACGAAATTTTATTGACGATCACACAGGCAACCCACTCTTGGTAGCGACAATAATTCGAGTGATAGAGGGTGAGGTGAAAGTAAAAGAGGTATTTCAACAGTGAGTAAATAACATAAAGGAAGCAATAATTCTACAAGCTTTTTTTAATATTAAACAAAGCTAATGGTGAATCCACGATTGATGATTAACTAAGTACACACCATCTCTCCACCCAGGACTTGACAAACTTTTTCAGGCACTCGAAATTCTCTTTGTTCGACACAAGGTCAGCGTTCCACACGCTATTCTTGTTGTTCCACGCAAGCCATCCAACATTTCCTCTCGTGCTTCCTTCATCAACTCGCAGTGCCACAGAATGCGCCTGGCATCTTGGTTAGTATCACTACACGCACAGTTTAGATGGGGAGAAAGGGTCAAGCTATGTAGCCGACCCCTGAATTCCCCACGTCTGGAGAGCATCTGTGTCATGTAATGATCCAGTTTAATGTGTGCCCCTTCCATTCTAAATTTAACTGAAGGGAAGATGGAGAACTGTCTACGAAGAATTAATAAATCAGTTAATCAGCGGGTGGCTCCCCGCTGCCTACCGTACCACAACTAGCCCCATATAAACCGTTGCAAAGCCTTGAACCAGCAGAGATCCAGATCAAGTCCTAGGACTCGGTACCTGAAACTAATAGTGAGATATGTTGTCCGCTTTAGTAAGGTGGAGGAGCTTCTAGAGATTTTCTGCCTTCCGAATATAGTTGGAGATAACGCACCGCGTTGAAAACGCGAAGTGTAGTTATATTTGTTTGTATATGTGGCGACGCATTATTTTTCGCCGTCACCAAGAACATACGAGAAACATCTAATATTCGCGCGATACCGGCAAGCTACTTACCTGAGTACATACTTATGCCTGCCGTCGCTACGATGGACTTCGGCCGCCTGCCGTCTCGATAAATAATAATATTGCCACCGCCTAGAAAGGTCTCAATTTATAAGCCGCCTGAATATTCAGCACCGGGTATGTTCGAGTACCTTCCAGTGTACACATTGCCGGCGAATGGAAAATTACTCCACCGGTCGCGCTGGTATATAAAGCGACTCAACTCGGCGCTCGCTTAGTCAGTCCCAGACCAACAGTCGGTCATCGTCTCAACATGTAACAGATCTACGCACAAGTGCTCCTGCATGACATCTCTATGCATCCAGGGCAGCTTCCGCGAGGATTCCATCACGTCTCAGCTATAAGGCCCATCGTGTCTTCAGCTCCGCAGAACAGCCACATCCCGCCACTAACAAGGTTCGACGCCACCTTCAGCCAAGGGATCAGCTCACCATTTCATGGCACCCCGAAGCCCACCGTGCTTCGCTGCCATGGAAACACGTTCCGCCTCGCCAGGACTACCTGCTGGTGGCTCAGCTCACCGAGCCACTCACCGTTCATCTCTGCGACTCAAAGCGTCGAGCAACGGCCTGGAAGATAGGTCATCTCCACCGCCATGGTGTCGAGCAACGCGCTGGTGACTTACAGACTCGAACTCTGCTCCGCCTCATTGCAACGACCTTCACCACACCATCACCTCCGTGCGCCTGCAGCATTTCATCTACGGCACTCCGCATACATCTTGTTACCACTTCACCGACCCTCGCTACGTAGCCCAATAAACGACTGACTCATACATCGACTGACGCCTTTCATTTCGCAACCCGTCTCCGCCGATCCGGCCCGCTCCCTCATATATAACTTTACATTGTTTCCTTTTTATTTTGTTATATATTTCTATAATAAAAGTATCTGTTACGAACTCACTCACCGTTTAACATATTTAAAGTTATAAATTGGCACCCAATGTGGGGCTGTGCTAAAAACTGATATTTAACATTATAGAACTTAAATGTAAATATTGCTCAGACAATGAGTGATAGAAGCTTATCATGAATAATTTTGTGAAAAAAATATTAAATCAGCAAATTTTCTTCATTTATCCTGGGTTGTATAATTAAATTTTGGAGTCCTTTTTTGTAAGATTGGAGTAAGGCATTAAGTTTAAATGATAAGAGCCTTAGGATTTTTTGTACAGATTCAATAGTTTTTGAATATTTTAAATAGTGCGTGTTCCAGATAACACTCCAATATTCCAGTATCGGATACTTGCGTGCCCCTTTTGGAGGAATTGCTTAAAATGTCTGCATACCATTATTCCAGGTATTCTACGGCCGCGAGCCCACTCTGCAGCAGATCAAGGATTACATGCTGGGTCCATCCTACCAGCCACTTGTGTTCTACGGCGAGGGGGGATGCGGTAAGACCAGTCTGCTGTCCAAGAGCGCCGCGCTGTCAGCCGAGGACTGGTTCGCGGGCAGGCGGCCAGTCAGCATCATAAGGTTCCTCGGAACCACTCCGGATTCAAGTGCTCTGACGCCTACTCTGATTTCAATCTGTCAACAGGTAACACCAATTTTATTTTAATTTATCAAGGAAATTTAGTTATACTTACATATTTTACAAATTAACACATGTTTACCACTTTGCATAAACCAGAGAACTTTCCGCCAAGATACATGTTGTTTTTTGCATGTATGGGACAGTGGAATATTTTTGAAATTCATTTTGTTTACGGTTTATGGTCAAATTCGAATCGAGGCAGCTTTTTTGGATACTCAATTTTGAATCTGAAGGTTGCGGATCCTAAATCCTTGTAAAATAATTAGCATCAACTGCTCTTCTTTTTATATGATCATCACCATGATGCGGGATGTTAAATGATCTCTTCAGCTGATCTTCCCCCGACTTCTGGTCCCTAGCCATTCTTCTTCAGTTCTCCCAAGTTGATCCATTATTTTTCCACTCAATCGGTTGACCTCTTCCTTGACCTGCCTACTTGGATCACTTTCTCGGGGGTAACCACTTGGCCATATTTTTCTGTATCCTGGCATCAGGGTATCTAGTAGAGATGAAACGGATATCCGGTAATATATCCGGCCTAAATTTACTATCCGGCCGGATACGGGATATTCAAAAACTACGACAATTTCCTATAAGAAAATGCAATACATTAACCTTTGTGAGTTAAATATCAATAAAATGGCTTATAATTATGACGGCTTTTATTTACATAAGGCCTTCCAAAAAACTAAGATTTTCTGAACAACTAATAATTTAATTTTCGCTATTCAATCACACACTCACGCGATCACTCACGATGGCAACCGAAACCCCCCGAATTGTCTCGTCAATTGTCTAAACTCGTCACGACATGCAACGAGACAATGGGCCGAATATCCGGCTTCCGGATATCCGGCCATCCGGCCTCGACGGATATCCGGTATCCGGCCAAACAACTATCCGTTTCATCTCTAGTATCTAGCACTGTCGAACGTTGAAAGCTTTTATCGACAATATCGGTAACTTGTCATCATTCCCGAGCATGACTGAAGATAGCCAACGAATAAACAACAGTTCACAACGACTAAGTGTTTTTGATTATTTCGGCTCCAGCTGTTGTTACCAGTGGCATTCTTTTCAAGTGGCAAGTCTCAGTTAATTTTGAATATACAATTTTCTAGCAAATGTCCAAGAATGTTGCCGTTTTGGTCACAAAATTCTTGGTGAGAATGCAAGTTCATGCTCGTAACATGAATACCAATTTAACGCATCCATTGAAAACACAACCAATGATATTTATGGATAAATTAAAAGAAATATTATTTGCATCTTATTTATAAAAATTTCTTTTAGATATCCTACAATTTCTCCCTCCCCTTCGAGAATATCCCCGACGATCTGGTGCCTCTGACAGCACACTTCAAGCAACTGCTCTGCTGCGCCAACCAGGAACAGCCGTTGCTCCTATTCCTGGACTCCGTGGACCAGCTGACGGGGGCGCAGGACGCCAGTAAGGTATCGTGGTTGCCCACGAGACTACCACCGTTCTGTAAGGTACATAACCCAACCTAAAATAAAGACTAACCTAAAATCCACTAGACTAAATACAGGGCCGACCCAGAGCCAAACGGCATCTGGCGATAGTAAAAACCTCAAGGGCGCTGTATTAGGTTAGGTTAATATATTTCCAAGTCGAATGAAACAAAAAACCCAAGCAATAATTTATCGTGAGACGCGATAGTATATTTTATACGATGTGTTTTAACTGGTGCGAAATTAGAGTGATTTGGAGACTCTGGTACAATTTGTTATTTTTATAAATTTTTTGATGTTTCCAGGTTTTGGTGACATGCGCCTGTGAGGAATCGAACCCTGTAGTGTCAAGGGAGTACAATCTGTTGAGGAGGATGATTGACAATGACAATAACTTCATCGAGGTCAGCGCTCTTGGCGAGGATTTGGCTATGCAGGTCACTAAGTAAGATATCAAAATCAAATACTGCCAATATCATGATTATGTAGTGGAACTAGTTTTCGGGTAAACTTCTTAAAAACCTTTGTTCTACTCGATACTATAAATGTCGGCCCTATTATTTTGCAGGCTTTGTTACAGTGTTCAAGAAATATTGTTTGTTGGGTTTGATTACTTATTAGTAAGGGCGTATCTATAGAATTCAAATCAGTCAAATCGAATTCGAATTCCCCCCATATGAATGCTTTAGCTACGTCCTTACCAATAAGTAAGGGGCCGTTCAAGTATTACGTAACGCACTTGGGGGAGGAGGGGGGTCTTGTGAAACGTTACTGTGCGTTATGAGGGAGGGGGGGGGGGGAGGGTGTCGAACCACGCGTTACGTGACATGTTTTTCTTTATTTAGATAAAAAAAAACTAGGTAATTAAAATTTTCTAACCTTAAAATCTTGGCAACCCTTTTCGTTCTATAAACCCTTTTCGCGATTAAAACAAGAAAAAGGTATTTAAGCGACTTTCCAGTACTTTGGGCAACTTAATTGTGACTTTCAGGTAAAAATTGTCACTTGGGCATTACGTAACGTTCAGGGAGGGGGGGGGGGGGGGGGAACGGAAAAACGTTACGGCGCGTTACATGGGGGGGAGGAGGGGTCAAAAATCTTCAAAAATTGCGTTACGTAATACTTGAACGCCCCCTAAGCAGGGGGGCATTTAGGTGCAAAAATTGTACACATAGAAGACACGGGACCTAAATATTTGAACAAATTTCCTAGGACCGATCTTAAAAGGCAAGATAGAGGGTCGCCGAGGGCCCGGTAGGAGATAAATGTCTTGGCTGTGAAATGTACGAGAGTGCACCGGTATTAGGAATGTGGAGGAGCTATTCCGGGCAGCTCAAGATAGAGTTACATTTACCAGAGTGATCGCCAACGCTGGGGGACCTGATAGGGCACACAAAGAAGAAGAAGAATCTGTATTGTATGTATACATGTATTACTAGTCATGTTACGCAGTTCAATAATTCTTGTATTATTTGTTTTTTGTTCGTGTCCAGGATGTGGTGCCGTACTGCCTGTCGCGATCTAAACAACTACCAGTGGCGCCTGGTGTCCAACGCCATCACCTCCTGCTCGCTGCCCATCTTCGTAAAGCTCGTGTTCGCCGAGGTCTGCCGCTGGAGGAGCTATACGAGGCCGCAGGAGACCAAGCTGGCTGCCACCGTCATGGACTCCATCATGATGCTGTTCGAGCGGATCGAGAAGCAGGTAAGACCCTACTTCCCGATTGTATGATTTGGAAGATTCATAAGATTTTGAAAGATTTGTAAAATTTTGTAGGATTCAGCAAGATTTGTTAGTTTTTAAGTTTCTAACATACACCCATTCTTCATTTTATAGCACGGTCGCATTCTCGTATTCCACGCCCTCGCCTACATCACTGCTGCCAAGAGCGGTCTTTCAGAAAGCGAGTTGGAGGACTTGATCTCTTTGGATGACAAGGTTTTGGACGACGTCTACCAATACCATCTTCCTCCCACTAGAAGGATTCCACCGCTACTTTGGACCAGGTAAATCTTTCAACATTTAGAGCTTGGCCTGAAGTATTTATGAGGGTGGTGAAATGAAACATCGGTCACGATACTAAATTTGATGGTCTCCTGTTGCTTTAGGATCATGACTAAACACAATTGATACAACTCTTCCAGGCATTCTAGGCAACCATAATAAGTATTGGGGGCGTTCAAGTATTATGTAACGCAATTTTTTAAGAATTTTGAACATCCCTCCCCCCATGTAACGCGCCGTAACGTTTTTCTGTACCCCCCCTCACCTAAACGTTACGTAACACCCAAGTGACTATTTTTACCTAAAAGTCACAATTAAGTTAAAATAAAATAAAAATGACATACAATACAGTCAAGGGATTCCACGTACAACATAAATGAAAAGAATTGCCAACTTGGAAGATTCCCTAGTTTTTTTATTTAAATAAAAAAAACATGTTACGTAACGCATTGTTCGAAGCCCTCCCTCCCGCTCAGGTAACGCACAGTAACGTTTTACAAGACCCCGCCCCCAAAGTGCGTTACGTAATACTTGAACGGCCCCTTGATGAAATCATGAATATATAGTCAAATTTCCCTGCAATGAAAGAGTACACATGTTCCATCACCTTTCACAGAGATGTTCTTTATGTGTTGAACATAATTTTTTTTGACGGTGATTTCTCACAATAAAAAAATTACAGCCACAACAACATTACATAAACAAAATTACAACAAAAACATTATAACAATAACATAATTACAACAACATAATTACAAAAATAACATTACAACAACGACAACATTACAGCAATAACATTATAACAACAAAATATTTCAACAACGTAAAAACAATAACAACAGCAGAACAACATCAGCATTACAATAGCAACAACATTACACCAATGACAGCATTACAACAAAAACAATAACAACAGCAACATTACAATAACATTTATAACAACCAAAACAACATTACATCAGTAACATTACAAGAAAAACAACAACAAACAAATTTCAACAGAGTTGCAAAATGTGTACATGTACGGATGAAGATTAGAAAGCAAAATAAGTACCTGCCTTGGTGTTTTGTAGGTACTTACTCTCTTTTGCTCTTTGTGACCAAGTTTCATTTATAATAATTGATATGCGATTTGTAATTCGTTCGGTTATAATTAGTGTCCGACCGAAACAGGATTTTCTACCAAAACCGAATCTTTGGTATCTGTCTGAGTTTCGGTCGAAACCGAAACTTTTTTAGACACGTTACAAATCTTTTGTTTACTGAAATTTGGCTTGTTTTTTACACTTATACAGACAGTTAACACGTGTTAAATGAAATAAAAAAAAACGATATTTGAAGTATGTGAAAAAATATGTACATATTTTTTTTACATTACTGATATAAAACAAACAATAATTATAAAAATTAACAAAACATGTTAACTACCTCTTGGATCAATTTTTTTTCAATAATCAACACTTACATTATAAAGATAGAACCTCATTAATTAATTATTTTAATTTTAATTGCGTTTACAATCATAAAGTCCTTATTACAAGTGTTAAATGAAATAAACAAAAAAACAACAATTGAAGTATGTGAAAAAATAATAATTTATTTTTTTGATATTACTGCTTTAAAACAAACTATACAAAATATGCCGTCATGCTATAATACGTAACACACGAGCCACAAACTCACCCGAAGTCAGCCGAATGACGTGCGATAATTTCGACACAAGTTTTGGTGCGGTCGAAGGTTCAGCAGATTTTCTGCCGAAACCGAAACCGATGCCGAAACTAGATTTTTTTGCGAAACTTGTCGAAACCGAAACCGAACCTTCGGTCGGTCAGTTATAATCCTCCTGTTTTTACATACTATTTTTTGATTTCATTTAATTTCTTCGACTAATACCTAGCAATGATTTCCAGGATAAGAAACGATCTTCCCAATTACTTGTCGGAAAGAGAGGCTGACGGAGTGAGCGTCATGAGCTGGTACCATCGGCAGTTCAGGGACGCCGCCAGGGAGAGGTACTTCAAGAACATGAACATGGCCACTTACTTCCATTCCAGCATTGCAGACTACTACCTTGGTAAGTACTGTGTATACCCTGACAATTACTTGTCAGAAAGAGCGGCTGACGGAGTGAGCGTCATGAGCTGGTACCATCGGCAGTTCAGAGGCGCAGCCAGGGAGAGGTACATGAACATGAACATGGCCACTTACTTCCATTCCAGCATTGTAGACTACTATCTTGGTAAATGCTGGTACTAATAACATTATACCTAATGTTACACTGCGTATAAACAGGCAGTTATTACCGCATTGACAGCTGAAGGGAGTTGCAGAGGAATGGCGGGAAATTCAAGATAAAGCAATGGATAAAACCGACGCTGGCGGGGAATAGGGCTGATATCTCACATTATATATTCTGGATAAGCAAGACAACATAATAAGAGTTTTAATGGTAGGTAAAACTCCAACATTATACCTAATGTTACACTGCGTATAAACAGGCAGTTATTACCGCGAGCCGAGTCACGAATTATGAGAAAGGAACGAAGCAACCGCAAGTAGCGTTTCGTTTCGCTTTTTACATTGGCTCCACACAGGAGGCCCAAAATAATTTCCCTCAGTTCCTATGTCATTTTAGGAGAGGTTGTGTGGAGGGTATTTTTAAGAAAAGGGAGGGAAAGAAGTTCGAGGAAGGAAAAAGGTACGAGAGGTGGATAGGTGGGTAGGAATCTGTTGATCAGTGTGTTCAGAACTGAGGGATGTATGAATCCATCCCCCTAACTGCGGTACAAGGTGACGCATCGAGAGAGTCCTGCTGGAGAGGTCAAATGGCCTCTCTCAAGTCTCTCCTGATCCGGTCTGCCACGCAGTAGCTGGGCAAGCGCACCCACCACCAATATCTTGACAAACATGAATCAAGGCACCACTGCTAGTCACCAGACGTAGCGAACCTCTTGGCAGAGGTCTTGGCATCATCTATGGCAGAGGTCCAATAAATGGTTCATACACGCCTCCCAAACCAAATTGTATAAAAAGGTCATGGGGGTAGTTTTACTATTTTGATAGTTTAGCAACTATCTTTTGGCTATAATTATTAATTAACGATGAAAATGCCAACATTGATTGGCGCAAAACTGCATTGGATATACCATGAGTACTTATTATGTGTAACAATTATTACAAGCAATAATTGTCAGCCTGAAACACTCATTTACATTGAAAAATCTTCCGAGAAAAGATACTTGCCGCCAACGGGACTTGAACCCGTGTCCTTCCGATTGCCGGTCGAATGCTCTGACCACTGAGCTATGGGGGCTTAAAGCCCGGGTGACACGGGTTCAAGTCCCGTTGGCGGCAAGTATCTTTTCTCGGAAGATTTTTCAATGTAAATGAGTGTTTCAGGCTGACAATTATTGCTTGTAATAATTGTTACCCTTTGTGCTATGCATAAAAATCTTGTCTAAACGTTAGTTTATAAATTAAAAAATAATAATTATTATGTGTGTCGTTGCTTATCCAGAATATATAATGTGAGAGATATCAGCCCTATTTCCCGCCAGCGTCGGTCTTATCCATTGCTTTATCTTGAATTTCCCGCCATTCCTCTGCAACTCCCTTCAGCTGTCAATTGTCGCCGTGCAGTTGGCATCTTGAGATGCCGTGTTAATTCAATTTTGGCGTTGTTTCGCCCACGTCCGGTCGAAAAATTTTTCATTCGTAATTGTTTTAACGAAAATAATATCTGTTGCTACCCGCAAATTCCGTAATTTTATGAAAAATTAGTGCAAGTGATTAGTGCAAACATTTTTGACAGATTAGCGTATTCCTACTACCTACGCTATATAAATCTGCGTCGCCCGTTCTCGAAAACGGAAGGACGCCGCGCCGATTAGCAATCGCTTCTCGGCCTGTTGGCTAAGATAAGTGTATTATCAGCTTAATATCTGATAGTTCCCGCAATACGGGACCAGTTTATTAAACTGGTTTTTTGAATGTGACGGGATGTTCGGGGCTTGCTCCACTCCTGTCACGGGTTGGCCCGGCCGGCATTGCCGCTGGGAGCGACCCATTTATATCCATACTAAAGATAAATTAAGCTGAATGTATTGTCTTACGTAATTACCTGATTTATGGATCAATTGTAGACACATTTAACCATTTTTCCACCTTTGGAATTTAAGTAATCGATTTTTTTAATGAAATATGACCATCGGCGATGTCATATTAAAATACTCAAATTACAAATACGAAATCATGACATGTAAAGGAATCAAGTTCTGGTACAATATGATATGAGTGTAATTCTATACGGCAGAGCAGAGACCAGAGCTCAGGATTGTGGGAAAGGTATTTTTTCTGTCAAGTAGGTGAGAAATCAGAAAATAAAAGAAGATGAATCTTATAGAACTATATTGTAAGCAATAAAAAAAACAAACATGAGAATGCAAATTTAAAAATACACAAAGCAAATCACATACCAGATGGACTCCGGAACACTCTAACCTAACTAAAAGAATTCACGACGGATGACGTCCGCGACGTTGCTTAGTGGAGAGAAGACAATTCCAGGCTCATTAACCGGGGACGTCGCGCAATCCCGAAATCCAAGGTCATCCTTCTTAGGAAGAAGGCTGCTACGCCTCCAAGGAGTGCACCCAGCCCCGGGCCACCCCAACAAGCTCCATAAAAGAAACACGCGGTCCCAACCGCTCTCCAAGACCTGCGTCTCTCGGCAAATCCGTCATCCGTCCGTGTCTCCACGACGCGGGGTCACAAAGGCATATTCTGCCACCTCAAGGACCAATCCTTTTTTAAAGTTTGTTTCCAGAACACAATTGCACAAAATGGCCAACTGCCAACAACGGAAAAAGTGGGATTCACATAACCACTCAAAAATATTGCCGTACACGAACTTCTCGTGTTACGTAAAATACACCCCGCGTCTTTATAAGATAGGACCGACTTCGATTCACATGATATAATCCAATTGAAACACTTTTCCAGTGAGTGACCAATTCACGCACAGCTAGCCCATAGCTGCCCGGGAGGAAGTGACCATAAACAAAAGAGCTTCTCTCTTTTCAAAAAAAATTACCAGTCTCAAAAAAAACACCATAGACAAAAAACAAATAGGCAAGAACTGCACTAGTCACATAATATTTATGTGACAGACATTCATGTTCGTTTGATAATCGTTTGACGCAATTTGATGTAGTTAGACTTATCTATAATTCAGCTTTATTTATAAAAGTTTGGTCCTGCTTTTGACAGTTTCAAGCATGTTACAAACTCGGGCGAGTGGGCCAATGTCCGCTATGCATCTGCTTTAAAGGAATATTTGGCTGATCCAGGCTTCAAGGAGCTGGAGGTAAACTGCGAGGTGCTGGCATTTGTCACCGCCTCACCAATATTTACGGCCATGGAAAAGATGCTGGCATTGCATGCCTCATTGAAGCAGAGAGTGCTTTCAACAGGCTCTCCAAAAAACTTATCAAATGGGAAAGTAGTTCAGAAGGTTCCCTGTCAGGTCTTTACAGGAACAATGGACAGCTGTAAGATTGGAGTGGAACGGAGGCTCTTCAGCAGAATTCCTCCTTCTACCACTCATCCTTTTGGGGAAGAAGCACTTTCTGCCCAGTTGCAGAAACTAGGTGGTGTAGCAAAGTGCTTTAGTCCAGTGCGTCTACCTCAGGGTAGCCACTCGGCGCACAACCGCCCTTCATCTAAGGAGGTTGTTGCCTTTCCCCCAAGCAGACATCAAAGGAAAGGATGGCATTTCCCTTGTTTCCCCGGCGGGCAGACCACGGGTGAAACCCCCCATATTCCTCCCGTATGAGGGGTAAGGGGAGGGAACAGAAGCGTGGCGCGAGGGGGCAGACCTCTCGTGGCCGCTTCAACAGGTGTCGCGCACAACCGCCCTTCAACATCTAAGGAGGTTGTTGCCTTCCCCCCAAGCAAACATCAAAGGAAAATATGGCATTTCCCTCGTTTCCCCGGCGGGCAGACCACGGGCGAAACCCCCAATATTCCTCCTGTACGAGGGGTAAGGGGAGGGAACAGAAGCATGGCGCGAGGGGGCAGACCTCTCGTGGCCGCTTCAACAGGTGACTATCAACCATTTCGGGCGGGTCAACTAGACTACAGGATTATTGGAGAGAGTGGCAGGCCTTAGATGTCCCAGAGACCATCTTACATATGATAAGAGGATACCGCATACCATTCATCCAAGAGCCCTCGTTGATAAGTCCAAGCCAAGCTTCCGCAAGGAGGTTCAAAACGAAAGTAATCCCGGAAATGACAATGATGAGAGATGGTACATGGAAAGAGCTGACGACAATGCCACCTTCCTATCAACACTTTTTCTGGTTCAAACGAGTGAAGGCTCGAAACAGTCGATCTTTAATTTAAAAGCTATCACAAATTGGATTGCGGAAATCCTGCGTAGACAGGCTATCAGGATCATTGTGTACCTAGACGACTTTCTCCTGGCTCATCAGACCAGAGAGATCCTCAGTCAAGCTTGAGAAGCTCTTTAATTGTTAGAGCGGTTAGGTTGGTCGGTAAATTTCCAAAAGTGTGTCTGTCAGCCAGCACAGTCAGTGGAATATCTTGGAATTGTGTAGAACCCCCATCTGAAACAGAAGTCCTTAAACAAATACAGACGCCAAGGTCTTTGGAACTCACTTCAGAGATCCATGACAAAAGGAAGATGGACTCTGAAAGGAGCTCAGAGTATTCTCGGAAAGTTGAATTTTGCTACCTTTGTGGTCCCCAGAGGTCGACTTCATACTCGGCTGATACAATTACAGTTAATGCTGAAGCTGACCCCTCAGCAAAAGTCTCTGATAAAGAAGGAGGTCTTGTCAGAAATGAAATGGTGGATGATCAACTTAGATCATGTTTCAACTCTTCATTTTCCCAGCCCAACACATTCTCTGACTACGGATGCGGCAGATCACGGCCGGGAGCCCTGATCGACTATGTACCTCTGTTGGGTTGTTGGACAGACAGTTAGAGGGGGGGATATTGCAACATGAAGGAGATGACAGCAATCTTAAATGCCTTAACGTCTCTGACTCAGAATTTGAGAAGTTCAGAACAGGACAGTCATAGCCTACTTGAGGAACAAGGGGTGCACCAAGTCGATGGGTCTCCTTCATCTAACATTTCAGATTCTTGCGCTTTTGGACAAGCACAGAATCTCTTTACAAGTGCAGTATTTGCCGGGACGCTACAATGGCCTCGCGGATTATCTATCCAGAGGGATGACATTACCAGAATGGCACCTTCTACCCCCAGCGGTAAGAGCTGTTTTTCACAAGTTAGGGGCAGTCCAGTAGTGGATCTATTCGCTCCCTCGAGGGCTCACTTCGTGGATCAGTGTGTCTCGATAGATTCCCACGACAAGAGAGCAATGCTTCACAGCGTGTTCAGCAGGAGTTGGAATTTCCCCTTGGCATGGATCTTTCCTCCCCCCTGCTTAATGCCATGAGTGCTGGCACATCTGAACAAGTCATCAGGGGTGTACCTGGTTGTAGCCCCAAATTGGCCAAAAGTGTTTTGGTTACCAGACCTAAAGAGAAGAGCCCTAGACCGACCTCACATAATACCCATGTTGGTCGACAACTTGATAGACTTATCGACAGGACTTCATCTTGAACAGGTCCAGAAGCTCCAACTACAGGTGTGGAAGATTAGGGGTGGAGTGAAGCTTTGAACGATTGGTCACAGCAAGAAAAAAGCTCTATTGAATGCGGGTTGGCGCAAACCTAAGCTTACAACTTATCACATGGCATGGAAGAGCTGGAAGGAATGGTGCGCCGTTAATAATACATGTCCTAATAACCCTTCGTGATCTCAGCTGGCACGGTTTTTTAGTATACTTAAGAGTGAGGAAAGGCAATACTATAGCACTTCACAAGTCTGTAGTGTCGGTTTTGTATGACCCCATAGGCGATTTGAGGATAAGTAATCATCCCTTGGTCAAGCAAGTGATGAGAGGTATAGGAACTTCTGCAAATAAGAAGCTTAGAGCATTTACTTGGGATCCAGGACACTTGGTGTCTTAGCTTTGTAAGAATCCTTCAAATGACCTGACTCTTTTCGAAGCATCTCGTAGATGTTCTGTTAATTTACTTCTGGCATCAGGAAGACAAGTACAGGATCTGACCTTACTACATGCATCTTCTGGTAATCTTGTTGACAATGATGATCACATTGTATTATTGCCAAATTTTTTGGTTCTAAGAAGGACACCTCTACACATAGACAGTCTGGTTGGAAGCTTTACAAAGCAGAGGATCGTAATATAGATTCCATATTCTGGTTGCGAAAGCTTATGTCTTTGGGTGAGAACAGAAGACATGAAGCTGGTGTTGAATGTCTGTTTATTTCCACGTTGGGGCCTGCAAGGCCAGCCTCGAGAACTGCTATTGGTGGATGGATTAAAACAATTTTGAAGGATGCTGGGATTGATGCCTCTCCTGGGAGTTTGAGATCAGCTGCAGCTTCAAGAAGTTGGCTGGAAGAGTGTCCTATAGACACCATTTTGGAAAGAGGAAGCTGGAGTTCAGAAAACACATTCAAGAAATATAGACAAATCAGAGGTCTCAATGTTGAGGTGCTGAATCCCCCCATTCACTCTCAGTCTTTGACCAAGTTATTGCAAGCAATACAGTAATAGTCACAATTTTGGCTTTAGAATTGTCACCAAGCGATAACAAACACTTCTCACATTATATATTCTGGATAAGCAACGACACACATAATGTTGGAGTTTTACCTACCATTAAAACTCTTATTATGTTGTCTTGCTTATCCAGAATATATTTAAGCTCTGCTTGGTGAGTCCAAATTGAATTAACACGGCATCTCAAGATGCCAACTGCACGGCGACAATTGACAGCTGAAGGGAGTTGCAGAGGAATGGCGGGAAATTCAAGATAAAGCAATGGATAAGACCGACGCTGGCGGGAAATAGGGCTGATATCTCTCGCATTATATATTCTGGATAAGCAAGACAACATAATAAGAGTTTTAATGGTAGGTAAAACTCCAACATTAGTAATGTAAAAGTTAACTTCTTTCAACACAGCTGAATTACGTGTAGTTCAAGATATCAAATTATCTAGCAGAGTAGTGCAGGTGAATCAATACATTATTGTGGACTTATTGAAAATGTGAATCTCCTTTTGCACAGGAATATGGGGTGGAGGGGTACCCAAGCCATTCAAATACACAGAGATTCAACGACATCGCTTTGGTCTCACGGACAAGGAAGGCGTTGCCGACAGGAAGGTTCCTCTTCAGCCTCTGGCCTTCGTCTCAGCCGATGGATGTGCATCCAGATACAACCTGCGAAAGGTAAGTAACAACCTTTACGACATCTCAAACACCATTTGCCGTAATCCACCATGTTTGAACATAACAGCATTACAGTTTGATTTTTAATTCTCCCTTTTCTTATTACTCTAGTTTGGTGAGCTACCATTCCACCTGATTCGATCTCGCCGCTTTAAGGATCTTTATGAGCATGTCCTTTTCAATTACGACTGGCTTCATGCCAAACTCAAGTCCTGTCCTCTGCAAGCCTTGCTAGCAGATTTCGAGGACGCCTGTTTGCATATTGAGAACAAGGAAGCCACCAGGTAAATTTCTTTACAATTACCACTTACTACGACTGTAAAGGTTAATTTATGATCAATCCAATAAAAATATTTTTGGTACCTATCTACTAAAACGAGTTTGTGTTGATGACCAATGATTTATTTTAGTTAGTACATAGTGAACTAGGGGAATTCTATCTATTATTTTATCTATCTGATGATTTCATGTTGTGAGGAGCTGCAGGAAGAAGAGCTGGGTCGATGGATCATTTTATATGACCCAGGTTGATCGTGACCCACTGGCGAGTATTCGCACTTTGATCGAGTACTTTTAAACATTGATAAAATCAATCCGCAATAAAAACAATATTTTTTTTACTATATTAAATCTATTTTCATTTTTCGAGCCATCTCGTGGGCCGGCTAGTAGCCAATTTCAGTGAAATGTGTATTCACTCATTCACTTGTGCATGAGTGCTACCAACAGAATGCGTTGTCATCGACAAAGAGTCTATTTGTCATGTTTCAGCTTGATCGAATACCGGAAAGCGGGTTAATTTCCACTTCCAAGATTTACATTCAATCATTCAGAAAACAAAATCGTACACGTACCTGTCACCCCTTCTTTGATCGTGTATTTTCGTTTGACGTAGGTAGATAGTAGGTACTGAAGGTCGACCATGCCTTCCATCTCTATTTGTCTGAGAGAGATTCAAGATGCCCGATCTGCAAAATTATACATCTATGATCGCTCACCATACCGGCACCCACCACGAGATACGGGTGCTGATGGTCGGATCTCTTTTAAAAACTTTAACCGATCGATCATTTGTGATCGAGTTACAATGGTCAGGTAGTTCACGATCGACTCAGGACTAGCAGGAAGGGACTTGTAAGTATGGGTTTTGAAGTTTGCGGAGTAAATCTGGAAGGAAATACAAATGCTACAAACTATTAAAAAAGTCGAAGAAATGACCTCGCCATTACCATTATTATTATGTTCCATTATCACCCGCCATACGTTACTCCTTACCATTCCAGGGAGTTGGTTCTGGTTGCTGATGCCCTGCGACTTGGGGGCGCGGTTCTGGGCATTCACCCCGACATGCTGGCCCCGCAGCTACTGGGGCGCCTGCTGCCCGAGGCGGGGGCACACGCGGGGCTGCGCTCGCTGCTCGCACAGTGTGACGGGCCCGGCCGGGCGCATTGTGCCTTGCTGCCGCTGCACCATTGCTTACATACTCCTGGTGGGCCTCTCAAGGTAAGTTTCTTCATTCTTTAACAAGCGAAAACTGGTGTTGAAGAAGAATTTTTGTTGGGGTTATCTGCCACTGTGTGCAATTTATTGATTCGGTAAAACCTTTGAGATTTGATCTTATTCGTCTTACTACCAGCATTTTACCATATTATGAACTTTTAGGTCAAAAATATACATTTCATTGTGGGTCTCTCTCTCTTGGAAAGCATGGACAATAGTATTAAAATGCATTTAGTGCAGTCACAGCCACCGTGCGTACTGTGTTAATGCAGACAGTTTCAAACTAGAGATCAAGGGCGGATCCAGCTTTGGCACCAGGGGGGGGGGGGGGGGGTCACATAGCGCCAGGGGGGGGGGGGTCACATAGTCGTGGTCAACTCACAAGAAGTTATAATTTAATTTTTATAATAATAGATACAAGTAAAAAGTAGGTCCACATAAGTCCTGGATCCGCCCTTGCTAGAGATACACTGTCAAAGAATGTTTTCTGTGGCTGACGAAATACAACGCCATCTACTGGATGGTTACCCAACCTTTAAAACCCCCGCCATCTGTTAATTTGCATACAAATCAAATCCACACCGCCCGCTAGCCAGCCCTCCACCGACATTCTCCTTTATATATTATAAACTTCAACCAATTTACACAAAACCTTGATAAATTATATACCTAAACCTTCCTTCCTCATGAAAATCCGTTTTGAATTTATCGCGAACAGACAGACAGACAGACACGGCCGAGGACTTTAATTTATAATATGTAGAGATACTGAGTTTTTACAGAACAATCCCATTTATGAAAACTCAGTGAATATCCAAACAGGTCCATAAAATTCCACATTCCAAAAAACCAACTCTGTCAAAGGATACATAATATCTACATAAAATTATATAAAAACTCTCACAATTGACAAATAATGAAATAATAAATACATAATAACAAAGCAGACAAGAGACCCGAGAGAAGCAAATACACAATTGATACAAAATATAATTATCTCAACAATTGTTACATATTTTTGAGCAAAAGCAAGACATTTTTCTGTATAATTTTTTTTTCTACATTTTTCTGTATAAATTATCGACGAAAATGTCTACTTCAAGACACTGAATTATTATTATGCAAACGATACATAGGCGATATAATTTTTAAATGTATTTGAAATGAGAAAATGCTGGGTTCCTATCAGGATGTCGTTTATAAGTTCGTACTACCTCTCTCTAATTATCACCTTGTTGGAAAAGTATTTGAAAAATGGAAGAAAAACAGAAAATTTGAGCGCATTTGTTTTTGAAAAACAGAAGAAGTTTTGGAAATAACTTGAAAACAAGTTGTTGGTGTTTTAGTGTGTATAATCTCGTTTTTTTTTTAACTAAAAATAAGGTATTTGATGATCTCAGAAGTGAAAAATATCATTTTGTTGTGGCGAAAGTGTCATGGCGTGGTATAGCGGTGGAACTATATAACTATATTGTGATTGTGATGTGTGCTCAGATACAGTGGTAAGTGATTGGTTAGCCCTTTTCCTTGTGTACCTTGTTTTTCCTACACATACTGCCACCCAATTCAAGCAAACAACATTTTGTATCGTTTCGTTCTTCAGTTTTTATAGTCCATTTACAAATGAATCTGAAGCTGTAATTCGTGAGCAGTTTCGGATGCAACAATCCTCATACTATCCATAATCTTCGAACGTCCTTTCAGTACTCCCTCGAAGGCCACCAGTTTGCCGTATTCTCATTCCGCCTGACTTCCGACTACCGCTACATCGTGTCCATCTCCAACAAGCTCATCACCTGGGACCTCTCCACCAGCGACTTGGCCAGAGACATCTGTCCCCAGCTGGAGGGTATAATGCAACAGCTGGCGATCAGCCCAGATAACAAGTGGGCATCTGCTTACACGAATAATAATCAGGTATGGGTGAAGTGTTACAGCCAGCGGTTGTGTTTTTTTCTTATCACAACGAAATTATATTACGATGATGCTAAACGAGTATATTTCAATTGCTCATTTTTCTTTGTCATTTGAGCTTTGTACAAAATGTCCCCTACTTTTACCAATTTGGGAGGCGGCTATGATGGGTACTGCTGCACCAGGAGCCATTTATTGGATAACCAACAACACTACCATAGGTCAGTGGAGTGGTTCGCTCCATTTGGTGACTTAGCATGGGTGCCCTGGTTCATGGGGTGAGGTTTGTCTATGTCTTGGAGGTATATGCATTTGCTCACCTATTGCGTGGCGGGCTAAATCGACAGAGACTGGTTGAGAGAGACCTCTCCAGTCATCGCTTTGCACTGCAATGGGAGGGATGGATTCATACGTCCTTCTTTCCTGGATACATTGACCCCAGATTATGAATGAAATGAAAAATGACTACCAAAAAATAATATTAAAAAAGCATATACAAAGCTTGTATTATCTTAAACCGTATATCTGTAAAATTACTGATAACTAAAGACTTCAATTTTGAAAGAAATTTTGAACTCTAGTACTATTATTTGTTGTATACAATACATATCGGTCATCAAAGTGATGAACCATTTAACCAATGAAATTTTTCATTTTTTAAAATCACGTCGGGGTCACCAGTTTGGTAGGTGATTTGGTGGTTTGTTGAGATGAATGTGGGTAGATCCAATAATGTCATCTGCTATTTCCGTTCAGCGATCCGCGTGGTTATACTTACCTCACACTTCTCTGATCTGACTCCAAGGGTTACCAAATATACCAAAAATGAAAGGAATGTTTCTGAATACTGAAGTTACATTTATTTAAATTACGAGATACTACAAGTATTAACTTGGAAGGTTTATAGGGAAGATACTCAAGCAAACAAGCTAGCGCGTCAGGTAGCCGAGAAACGAATGAATCCCGTTCGTTTGGCCGGAACGGAATTCGCGCAGGCGCGGTGATTGAGTTGCCCGTGCATAAAAATCAATTATTAGGCTGTTGAGCATAATTCCCTACACTACTTTCTGATATATTTTTCTTTCCCAGAGCTTCCTTTCTTTCCTTTTCCTAAAAAAATCCTCTACACAGCATCCCCAAAGATGACATAGGCCCTGAGGGATTTTTTTCCTTAGGGCCTTATCTTAACTAAACTTAGTCCTTGTTTCACTCATCATCCTTCCCGTTCATATGTCTATTTTTTAAATCATTGTTCTTTTTCGCCAGTTTCTGGAATTGCTTATATTAGTGCAGATTGTCTGCACTAAACAATTATGCATTTTCAACCTTTGACAAAATGCACCAAATTGGCTCCAAGTAGAGCTCCTCAGTTTGCTATCAAACAAGTTCACAATCTTTTTGAAGCTAGGTGCTTCTATATGGTTTCTGTTCAAAAATTTCATTTAATTTTGCTCGACCCTGTGACTTTATACCGTTGACCAAAAATATACCAATTTAACTCCAGGTAGTGATCCTCAACATGCTGTCCAGTGAGTTTGTGACCTTGGACTGTCCCTTCACGGAACAGGACGAGAAGGTGAGCGGCGTGGCGCTGCTCGACCACAGACTGATCCTGCACGGCACCAGGCACTGGGGCCTCTGGACCTTGCAGGGGGAGCCTGTGAACATCTCGAGGGGGCCTGATACACAAAACGAGGATGGCACGGATAGTCAGTGGGAAATTTTAAGTAAGGAGGTTTAAAACAACGTAAAATAAAACTAATATGCTTTTTAATTTAACCAAAGCAATGCCTGGAAGCTATCGCTTTTACTCTTGGCATGCGCCATGTAGTCCATGGAGGTTGTAAAGCTGTGAAAACTATAATATTATTCAAAAGGAAGATAAATTTTAGAATTTATGTAAAAACTAGCTGACCCGACAAACGTTGTTCCGCTTTATAAATTATTTCTGTTGTTAAATAAAAAATAACGAATGTATTGTAAGTGGGGATGGGATCTATGACAGAAAGAGGAACGATCACTGCCGATAAAAACAAAAAAAACACCAACTAAATTAGGAAAATGAATTAAAGAAAATCAATATGAATTTTGAAGAGCAATTGAGTGTACGATATTTTTTGCCAGTTCGTCTTTAGCCAACACAAATAAGCTCGATGGTTTGCCCACGCGAGAACATGATGCCGAAAAAAAAATCAAAATGACGCTACGTTTTTCGTGAATGTCTTGCGCATGTGTGGATGAAAGTTCGATGAGGTGGACGTAGCGCCATCTGTCATTCAACAACATAAATAATTTCGTTCTGTTTGAAATACGAAAGACGGTTAAATTTGTTCACACAGAAATACTAAAATCGCGATTAAAAAAGGGATGGTGGGGGTAGGAGGGTTAAAATTTGGGGTTATAGGTATTTTTGATGCTAAATAAAAAATTTAAAAAAAATAATTTTTTTTTCAAAAAAATAGAACTTTTTACACCCTTATCACCTCTCTCTCTCTGGTTTCAATCCTGGGATTGGTTTGCAGCAATTTCATCTATTCTTATCACCTAGCAGTATGAAATATACTTTAAAACCTATTCTCACACATACCAAATACACATAAAAAAATTCATAAAAATCGGTCAAGCCGTTTCGGAGGAGTGCGACCACAAACACCATGACACGAGGTTTTTATACTTTTACTAGCTGACCCGGCGAACTTCGTACCGCCTAAGAATCAATAACTGTTGTGTTAACTTATTAGCTGAATTAATTTAATTTTTTTTTAAGTTAAAATTAATACTAAAAATGAATAAAGAAATGTAATTCACGTGGCAGCAAGACATTTGCTTTATTAAAGCGAATCAAAGTGATTCACGTGGCATTATTGTACTACTTTCTGTTAAAACTATTTACTGGGTGGGTTGCACTTGGGTCGATTCCCTTCATTGAAGCACCTTGTGATATCCAACATTTTTTCGTTTTGTTGTCGTTAGATATCTTCCCAGTTCCACCGGGCGCATTGAGGAAAAATAAGCCACCATTTCCATCATCAACTGCCTTCATTAACGAATCGTGCACTTCCTTCTGTTGGGGGTACAACAGTGGTACATTCGTTAAAACTGATTGGTTCAATGCATCTTGATCATATTCACGTTCACGTACCAATTCTTGATTGAAAGCATCATCCATTGCAAGTTTCATTGCATTCATTGCATTCATTAAGGGTCGATCTGGCGTTGTTATTCCTAACTTGATTAACAAACTGCGGCACATGAGGTAACACATGTCTTCGATCAAAAACAAAGCCTGTTTATGTATATCCTCATTCACCTCGAGATCAGGATTCCCTGAACTGACACGAATTCGATGTAAAATGTCTTCTGACATGTTATCTTTGTACTTCAGTGGTACATTCGTTAAAACTGATTGGTTCAATGCATCTTGATCATATTCACGTTCACGTACCAATTCTTATTGAAAGTATCATTCATTGCAAGTTTCATTGCATTCATTGCATTCATGAAGGGTCGATCTGGCGATGTTATTCCTAACTTGACTAACAAACTGCCGCACATGAGGTAACACATGTCTTCGATCAAAAACAAAGCCTGTTTATGTATATCCTCATTCACCTCGAGATCAGGATTCCCTGAACTGACACGAATTCGATGTAAAATGTCTTCTGACATGTCATCTTTGTACTTGTTCCATAGTTCATGTGGATTCGATGGGAAACATGTCGAAATAATGATAGCAAATAATGTGCGTATCAGACTGGAGATGCAGAAATAATTGCTTCAGTGATTGTCATGTCCCAATGAGTATCGTTTTCAAGAAAATTGATCTGCTGACATGCAACACGAATTGTTGGGCACACTACACCATTGACTTGTGATTAAAACGATGTTGGCCCACGAACATTCACCAGCAACAACCGAAAGTAGAAGCATTCGTTATCTCAGAGTAGAGCAATGTCCGGGCAAACAGATTGCATTGGCAAATCGAAAAGAAACAGGTGAATGTTGTTGCTGGAGGTGTTTCAGCACGTTTGGTAACAATCGATGTAATGAAATAAACTCGTTGATCATTCTCCAGATGCATCGCCAAATATACAACAATGGAATGTCGTTCATGAATGGGGAATGAGAATATACGCCAAATCGCCTCATTGTAGCTCACAAACTTGATAGCGTGTGATTTCATCGTTTTTTATTTGTAGTTTTAACGCCAAAAACCGCCATATCGCTGACTTTTGTGACAAATTTGCAGATGTATTTGATTGACTTCACCGAATTGCAATAGGTACCCCACGTCACAATGCGCCTTGAATGTTTTAAAAAGAAGTGGCTGTTTTCCTGGAGTTGTGCAGACATACGTTCACCATTTGTCCCCTTTACGACTGTTGACATTTAGTGTGTAAGAAAGAGAGGCAGCATTATATGTTTAAGAACAAGACAAAAACAATCAGCACATTGACATTTGACGTTTTGAATTTTTAGAATTCAAGCAAACTGCAATATTATACCTACCTACCACAATATTCCTTCAGCTCTTTCAAAAGATGAAAATTCGTTCCATATTAAATGTATGAGGAAATGAATTTTCGTCATAACTTTTTTTTCGTGAATTTTTGCGATGTTTTAATAGTTATTATCCTATCCGGGGCGGAGACAAATCCAACAAATCAAAGATCATCAAAATCGGTTGAGCCGTTCTCGAGTTACAAATAGTGTAACTAACCCGACTTTGTTTTATATATTAAAGATATATAAGATAGTGATGGTTTTTGAAAAAGCATCTTTCACAAATCTTCCAAAAAAACCAAACTTTGATACAAAGAATCTAAACTTTTCAGTCTCCGTAAACTATTTATACTGCAAACTATGAAATATATTGAAACGTTGGACGCCACTGAAACGTATCATGTTCGTATAAAATGTAACCTTGCGGCAGAGCAGAGACCAGGGCTCAGGATAGTGGGCCAAGTAGTTATCTGTCATGTAGGTAGGGTTTTCAGTCAAATAAAAGAAGAGGAACTTTATAAAAATGTATTGAAACCAAACCAAAAAGCAACAAGGAAGTGTACAAACTTCATACCAAGGTAACAAAAGGAAATATAAAAAATACACATACCAGATGGACTCCTAATGGACACGCTAAACTAACTATACGGAAAAAACCCCGGAAGACGAACGCGATCTTGCTTCGCAGAGAGAGAACACGAGACGGGACGGGAACTCCAGTCTTCCCATATGGGAACGGCGCGGAATCCAGAGCACCAAGGTCGTCCTTCTAATTGGGCAGGAGGCCGCTATACCTCCAAGGAGCGCATTCAGCCACGGGCCATCTCGACGAACTCCAATCAAAAGGCATGTGGCCCCCAACAGTATCCAAGTCTGGCGTAATACGGTAGTACGGTTAGCAGACCGTGACTTTGCGACGCGGGGTCGTGAAGGCATATTATAGTAGCCAACACCAGGACCAATTCACTTCACGATTCCTTTTCCAGAAATAATTCCACAAAACGGCCAACCAGCCACATCGGAAAAAAGTGGGACTTTCACGTCATCCACTATAAATAACTCGTACACGAACCTCGCGTGTTACGTAAAAACACCCCGCGTTCCTTTAGGTTTTAAATCAACTCAGATTCTCATGATTAAACGTAAATTTAAACACCTAGATGGTGAGTGACTGATTTCCGAAAAAGCTGCCCATGCTGATACGGGAGGAAGTGACCATAAACAAAAAGGCAGCTCTCTCTTTTCCAAAAATTACCAGTGTCCAAAAAACACCATAGACAAAATAACCACCTAAGCAAGAACTGCATTAGTCACATAATTATTTATGTGACAATATCTTTAAAAACATAAACAAATTCGAAAAAAATGTAAACAGAACCAACATTAGAAATAATAAGGTATTCTATACCCTTGGGGGGTAACACACACAAAACAAATGCAAACTCACAGCAGCTTTATTGGACCTCGTACCTTCAATAGTTTACCAAAAAATATTCAAGTTGCAACTAAATTTCCGCATTACATAAAAGAGTTAAAATTATGGCTAAACCATACAGATGTAAAAACTCTATTTATAAACTAAATTCTATTTATTTAGTTTTATATCACTTTGTTTCTAAAAACTCTATTTATTTAGTTTTATATCACTTTCTCACAAACTTTACACCTATTATTACAATGTATATCATTTATTACACTATACACGTATTTAACCGTACACTATTGTATACACTTTTGTACAAACTGTTAAAACAAATTTTGTATTTGCTTTATATACCACTGTTTGTTTTTTTCGAGGTACTAAATAAAACTTATTTTAACTATATTACCCACGCACAGGCTGCGCCTTAGTGGGTTCCCACATTATTGTTATGATTTTCAAAATATGTAAATATAAATTGTAAAATATGGGAAAAATAAAGGAATAAAAAATAAAAAAAATAAAATCTGTGAAAACGGAGTCCCCGTGCCTAATATTCTTTTGCATATCTTTGTTGATTGTTGTCTTTTATGGCTTTGTCAATCGAGTACACGCATCAATAGAAGACTTGCTGGGAAGATTGCTTTTTGTTGATGTGTTCGGGATCCGAAAATCCTTTTAATCCCTTCGATGGAAGGAAACCCAAAACACTTGATATTTTTCTAATTGCAGTAAATTATCTGAGTTTGGAAGAGTGAGATAGGGATAAAAAAATGAGAGTACGAATGTGTTACACCAGTATACGGTCATTGGTATTCTGGGAATACTAGTGGAAGGTCGGATGCGTGTCGCTCAACTTTAATAGATTGTAAAAAAATTTCAGTGAATAAATATATATAATAAATCGGCGCTGGACTTATCAATGACTACTCCTTGATATATCAAGGATATAACACTAACATATAAGTCTACTAGCTGACCGGGCCATGCTTTGCTGTGACTAATGAAACACAACACCATCTATTGGATGGTTACCCAACCTAGATAACCAAATGTTTTGTTGATAAATTAACTCACACCGCCATCTGTTATGAAACTTACAAAAAATTATAAAGCATTCTGTCCTATAACAAACATTTAATTCGCCATTATAAATATTGTGGTCAATAATCTAGATAAAAACTATCCTAACTTCTAAGTTTTCCAAATTACAAACAGTAAGCCTAATTTCATAAAAATTGGTTAAGTAGTTTTGGAGTTTTCTTGAACAAACATCTTGACGTGAGATTTTTTTAATATATAAAGATATTTAATTTACAGCTATTGAGCTGTCAGACCTGGACAACTACCATATAGTCCTGTGGACCGGAAAGCTGGAGGAGACAGCTCTCAAACTGCACGCTTTCTGGGAGGGACAACCGGTGAAACCTATCGACATCAAGTCTGCGATGGTGATGGGAAAAGCTAGGGACCTGTTTTACTGCTGCGATGATGTCGGAGTTGCCAGGTACATAAACCTAACATAACCTAACCGGGGAGAGTACGATTTTCATGACCCCACAATTTGACAATGTTTTCTGGTAGAACATCCCAAAATAAGATGAAAATGAAGAATAAAATTTTTTGATATCTCGCTTAGTTATCGAGATATTGAAACTCAAAGTTTTTAATTCTATGCAGACTAATACCATAGATTGCGCTCAATGCTGCGCTCTAATACAGTTTGGTTGGGTTAGGTTAGGTAAGGGTAGGTTAGTTTAGTTTAGGTTAGGTTAGGATAGGATAGGTTAGGTTAGGTTAGTTTAGTTTAAGTTAGGATAGGATAGGTAGATATAAGTATCGATATCTCGAAAACCAAGCGAGATATTGAAAAAATTAATTCTTTATTTTTGTCTTATTTTGGATTGTTCTACCTGAATACATCATCAAATCACGAGTTCGCGGAAATCATACTCGTCCCACCTAACCCAATATTGCGGCGTCACTCCAACAGTTTATGAATTTGCCTTTAAATAATTGAAATTACGCTTTGAATTAATAATTTGATTTCTCAATATGTAGTCAACACTTCTGGATATTAACTTGCTAGTTTACAATGTACACTGATTTTTTAAAGCTAATGTAATCGTTTTATAATAATTTCCAGATATCGGTTGGACAAAGTACACGTGGAATGGAAAAAGGAACTGGAACTGCTCTATGAACCTCCAGAAACCGCTGATATGATGCTGCAACTGAAATTAGCTTGGGATGAACAGATTTTATTGGGTAAGAAATATTTTGAAAAAGTCTAAAAACTCTCAGATCATTGGGAGACAATCAGTGTTTACGATTGTCTCCCAAAGATCTGATAATTTTTTGATAATCACCACTTTTCCAACAGCGTTTTAAGGTAACAATGTAACAGACGTCAAAAATCTAATATTTGTAAAAGGAAGCTACTTTTAATTTGACCCCAAACCTACACAGCGAATTATTCTTGAATTTCAGTTGTTTTAGTTTGGATAAAATCAAAAATGGTTTTATCCAAACTACACCAGGCCTGGCTACTCTTCCTCTTTTCTGTTTCTTTCCTTTTTCTGAAACATTGGAGACCTACATCTTATTCCCAGGGTCTTCGGGTAATTTTCCCCTCTTCCAGATACGTAGGTCTTTTCAGGGAAAAGTCAATTCAACGGCGCCCTTATGCCCTTGGCATAGTGTCAGAGACAGAAAATCTTTTCTTGCGTTGTTTCGGAGAGTCTTCTCAAAACCTCCCTGTGATCTAGGAGGTTTCGGTCTTCTCCGGGGAGGGGCGCTCGTTTGTCCTATATCAAATTATCTTTCTTTTTTGTTTGCCATCTTTATACGATTATAAGATGTGATTACAATATTCTACCTTAATTTAATTGCAATCTAAATAGTTGCTTGGATAAATGAATCTATTATTTATTTTTAATATTTATTTATATATAATTTGTACAACATTTATTTATAACAACTACAGGCATAGCCTAAGACGTTATAATTGTACCATTTATGCAGTGTATATGCAATGCCAAAAATCTTACAAATGCGCTATAGGACACAAAAAATAAATCTATTTTTTCATCCACCGCATTCAAAAAGCACGTAGCTCTCCCCAAAGGTGAGTTCATAAATAAATTAGTGCGGCTTGCTCTACTATAAAGGAGGTTGTGATGACGTCCTCGAGAGTGAGACTCTGGTACAAAAAAATTTAATTGGGGCCAATATCTCATTATTAGATAAGTGACCGTTCATTAGTTGAAAAAAATATTTAAGCAAAGCAATACCTCTACTTGTCTCTAGGGAGTGGTAATTGGTCATGCCTAATATATAAATCGATGGGTAAAGCCAAGGGTAACTTCCATAGAGCCGCGAGAATAAAAACCTTAAAAATTTCTTATGGACTCTTTCAATGCGTAAAGTGTATGTTAATTCGTGTGGGGCCCAGATGATCAAATTTGACTCAAGTACACTCAGGACTAGTGTGTTATATAATAACGTCAGTGTTTTTGTGCTACGGAACGGATATGAGTTTCTAATTACGAAGCCGAGAAGCCTGTATGCTCTGCTTATTAAATCATCGATGTGTTGGTGAAAAGTTAGTTTGCTGTCGTAAATAACTCCTAGATCTTTGATTTGGTTTAGGTGTTGGAGAATAATTTCATTAATTGTATATTCAAATACATGCGGTTTCTTTGATCTTGTATACGCTACTATAATATGCGACATCTATTAACAAAGTTAACCACAAAATTATTTCCAATAAATTAAGTAAATTCGTAAAAGGGGGGAGACTATTGGAATGGTTAAAAAAGCTACTTAACAAATGTAATTCTTCAAGTAAAAAATAACTCTAACCTGTCACACAAATCCATGGCTACTACCTGTGACGTAAATAGCCTTTTCTGCGCCCTGTGCGAGCTTCTATAACTGCGCCCTATTTAAGTGGACCCTTCGCCTATTACACCACCCACTGTGTTTCGCTCACTAAACCTCAAACGCAAGTTCACTAGTGCAAATGCGTTGCCCACCCTGATGCTTAAGATTTAATTTTTGGGCCACTTTGGTCTTCATACTTCTATAGTAAAATACCCTGCAAAGTTTCAGTAAACTGTAAATTAATTTAATTTTAAGGCATTGTTAAAAAAATCTCTACAGCGACTATTACATTGGGAAACATCTCTTTTAAATCTAGTTCGGCTATAGCTTTAAGAAGACCCAGACTTGAACTACGGTCACATTTATCAAATAATGTAGTTGTTTCAACTTGACTCTTTAAATTCAGCCCAAAATTCAGTAGCATCTGCTGAATATTTGATACTCAAATCAGCGGCATGTTTTTTTAGTTCTTCAGCTGGATAATTAGCAATCTGTTCTATTGTCAAAAAATTAAAAAGGTGGTGAATGTTGTGAAGTTTCTCAAATCGCCATCCGCGGACACCTATCCGCACAGGCCGCGGCGCTTGCCCGTACCCACCCGCCGCTTAGCTTAGTCTCCGTCCGACCGACCGACTGTGTAGCCGGCCGGCCGCTTGACTCCGATAAACACTAAACACAAATGCGCTCGTGCGCTGCCAAAAAAATAAGCACAATGTTTTGTCTAATTGAACAGACGTTTTTGATGATACTGGCATGTAGGTGCGTATGTGTTGGAATCGAGCACTAGGGGCGCAGCGGGGCCGGGAACTTATCAGGAGCAATCAGGAGCAAAATGAAAAAATAATAGTCCTGCCTAGTTTGGCCATTCTTGCGCCCCCCGGAGTCTACGCCCTGTGCCTGGGCACCGGTGGCACCGCCCTATTTACGGCACTGGCTACTGCATAGCGGTATATACCTCAAGGATCACATTTTGGCCTAATACTTTTCTTACTATAAATGATATTCTTACTGTTATTTGAAGCAACACTTTAATGTTGAAGGCTTGCATTTCACCGGCAATCTAAAACTATTTAAATTTATACTCACTAGATAATGTTGGTAATTCTTTATCTTTCTGATACAGTTAAACATTTTTTTTCTCATGTGTATCTCCTATAATCAAGTTGTTTACGCTCCTTCATCTCGAATTGGGTACCGCTGGATTATCTTCACATGTTACAACCGTAAGAGATGCAATACTATTGATACCCATACTATTGACTAATTCTTCATTTTGTATTATATCATTTGCGAAACATTGCATTTCCCAATATAACATATGTGTGTTGTGTTCAGGGACATCCACCTACAGTTTCACCGTGTGGGACTTCAATGACCTGATCCAGTTCTCACAGCAGCCAGAAGATCTGGACTCTGACCCAAACCCTTCGACCATCAATGCTGACAATGCCAAGGAGGCTCTGGTGCTCCAACTCCCCCACACCATCAGGAATATCTCCACCAAGCTGATGCAGAGCAACTCCGCGATGGTCAGCTCGGACAAGAAATACGCTGTGGCAGGCGTTAGGTAACGATGCATTACATTTTTGAAGTTTTAAAAGACGTGAAATTAACTTGGCAGTTAGACTGGTTGTCGATGAAAATGCATTCCATTGACTGGCGGCATTCACACACATACACACAATTTTTTATGAAACTGGATGATTTAAATTTTAAAATTTATAGCAGTTAATTTACGAAATAAATATCTGATTAGGATTTTGCTTAGGCGTTAGCCGTGTTCACTTACTTTAGTTAGTTCCTGGGGAGGAAGGTTCAAATTTATGTGTAAAAAAAAAGAGTGCGCTTTAGACCACACGACTGAAGTAAAACTTCACTAACTTATATCTCCCTCTCAACTTCCGTTCGCCTCGCCCGTCCGTTCGCCTTGCCTGATCACACTTTTCGTAACGCTCTCGTCACACATTCACCAGCTTACTCCCCGAGTCAAGCGTGCGTAAAGGAGTTTTACTTCAAAAATTAAGTTTTAAAAGAGGAAATTAATCCACTTTCCGATGTCCGTTCAAACGTTCAACTTGACGGATAGACTCGTTGTCGATAACATTGCATTTTATCAAATTTTAGTGGCATTCACGCACACACACGCGCAAACATACGCGCACACACATACGCACACACATGTAATTCTCTGAAATTGGCCGCTAGCTGGCTCAAGAGATGGCTAAATTCGGAGCTACTACAAAACGAAAATGCCAGCGAAGGAATTTAATACGCTAATGAGAAAAAATGCTATAAACAAAAGTTAGATGTATGTAGATACTTTTTTTTAACATCTGGTGACCACTTGACAGCCACAAGGTACTAAAAAAGATCGGGGAAGGGGATTTGAGAATGCTTCTCTCAATATGGGTTTAATATAGGTTTTAAATGAGGTTAGGTACATAATATAAGTTTTATTGGTAGGTAAAACTATTTTATTATACTAAAAAAACTTAATTATTTTAGTTTCTTTTTTTTCCCCTTATATAATCACCGTAGTTCTGTACAACTATGTTTTCTTTTGCCTCGTATATCACAAGTGCCTAACAAGATTTTTTTTCTCTCATATATCACCATAGCATGGAACTAGGTTACCCTTTTCTTTCAATTTTTATCCTTTCTTATTAATTTTTACACTTTGTTTCAGGAAAAATCTCTACGTCTGGAGCCTTCTATCAAAGCAGCTAATCAAGATACTGGATGCTCACTTCGGCAGGATTGTCCAGTTAGAACCACTGACAGTGGGTCGTTGGAACTCAGTAATCACCTCTTCTATAGACAGATCCGTCAAGGTGTGGAACATAGACAACATATTTGAGCAGGTTCACGTAATTGATAGGCAAGAGCTTCCCATCGATTCCATCAGGTAAGAATGTAAGATTGTTAACAATTTAGAATCTTCCCTCTTGACCACAATCAAAATCAATATCAACCATCTACTAAGAAACCCTGAAACATTACATATTCTTTACCAAAGAACTAACTCTGCTGACCTCTTGTGAGATGTATCGATTATTTAACATTCACTGTAAAGGCAAGATTCCGAACATTATACTTATGTTTTTATGATTATGTGCATGCATGCGTATACATATGTGTATGTGTGTATGTATGTGCATATGTATGCATTTATATGTACCCGTCTCAGAACAGACATCGTCTAGTGAGGCGGGTTACTTACTTGTTTGCATATGATAATGTTATTTCAATAAATGCCCGGGTTGCCGGCAATTAAATTACTTAGAATTTCATGGATCGCCAGACTCACTAATGTGTCCATTCTGGAAGAGCTAGGTATCCACAATAGGCTCTATTTTAAGATACTTTGGACACGTTGTTCGCCAAACTGAGGTCTCCAACTTGGGGAAACTCATAGTCACTGGTAAAGTGGAAGGCAGAAGAAGCAGAGGATGGTCACCAATGCGCTTGAGTAACCAAGTACCACTGGCGTCTGGTAATAGAGCGTCCTTGGCTCTCCACGAACCGCGAGACGTGGAGGAGCCTTGTTCACCATGGAAATTGGAGTAGGGATTACGATACTCAGCAACAAATAACCGGCTTAAGAAGAAGTAGTGGCAAGATTCCGGTCATATTTTACAATAGCCCCCAGAACATTACTAAATCACTTGAATTTCTTGTTTTCACTTGATTTGACTTGCCTCAAACTTTATTGTTTATTATTTTGGTTGTTGTTTGAAAAAAAATGTATTGTTGATCATCGTTATTGAACGGTTGGTATTTATTCTTTGTAATTTTTTTGATGTTAACCCTCTGTCTATTGTGTACATTACAAATAAATTATTTGTAAAGAGATTGTAAGATTATAAGATTACGTATGTCACAAGATTGGGATCAGTTGGTCACCTAAAAGACGATAGAAAACTAAAGATACCGAAAGACTGTACATGGGAGACAAGTTTGAGGCGAACCAGGGCTGAGTGTGTGGAATAAGATTGGATGAAAGAAGATGGTAAAGAGTTTAATTAGTGTATTTTTTTTGTAGCTTGTGTAAAGAGCAACCCCTTGCCGTCACAGTGACCAGGGGTTGTTTTGGAATCTGGGATTTGAAGAAAGGGAAACTGCTCGCCCAGCTTTCAGACAGCCCACTAGGTGCTATTGTAACGCACGCCGAAATAACACCTGATGGGACTTACATTGTCTCAGCCGAATCGGGGAACTTCGTCATTTGGGAAACTAAAGAACAGAAGGTGAAGTAAAAAAATACACTGACATTCCCAGCTCATTCCTTCTTCTTCTCTCTCTACATGCCTAAAAACTTCAGCTGTAGTAGTTGCTACAACTTGTTTAAGATACCCCACAGCAGAACAGATGTTCTAGCATAGCATAGCATAACAAGAAGGATCGTGCCATTGAATGAAATTTCTACAATGGTAGATATATTTAATTTCTCTAAAACATCATAATTTTTTTATAAATGTATATTCCCAAATGTTAAAATAAGAAATATGTTGTACAATGACACAAAAAAATTGAATCACATGGAAAAGGCACAGCTTAAAAACAAATATATATGATGAATACCCTTTCTTTCTTAAAAAAATACTTTCTGTCAGGCGCTAAAGTCGCCGAACTGTCAGAAAGTGGATTTGAAAATTTTTTGTCAAAATATTCCGAAATTCAAATTTCAAATCACCTCTACACGTAGCGAGGTATTACTATACAATAAATGTCCTACAATAATGAAATGAATTTCCGAGATGAAAAGTAACCGTACGAGAAAACAAGTCGGTATCAGGAAACTAAATCGTCTTGAACAATTTCAGGTGCTATTCAGAGAAGAACAGGTAGGCATCAAACAAGTCATATTGATGGAACAAGGAGCGCAATGCCTGACTATATCCAAACCACATAATGCCATTGATGGCAATGATGGAGGAAAACTGACTGGAGTTGCTGTTCTTCGAACTGTTCCAGGTAAGAAAACGCTTGGTATTGTTTGGAATACTGTCCAAAACTTTCACAAAAATGAACACCCGCGATAAAGATAGGAAATCAACGTTTTGTCTAATAAATTTCCTAATTTTTTTTACGCCCTTTCCCAGATGGTGATACCATCTTCAAGGTGGAATACCCTATCAAGTGCCCGGCTGGAGTGGTGTTTCGGTGTGCGGCGGTGACTGCTGATGAACTGCACGTGGTGGCTCCCAGCGTGGACAAGACGGGCAGAGAGTGTCTGAACATCTACCACGCCAAGACGGGCACCTTTGTTCATAGGTGAGTTGTAATCCTGATGCGTGATGATGGCTGTAGGATTCAAAATTGTGGATCTCACTGCCAATCGTCCTTGTGATCAACGAACGTTTGCTATTACATATTATGATTATGTACATACGAGTATGTATATTGTGATACCTGCCATACTTCACATTGCTGCTTTACAGAAGGTCTGTACCTATAATAAAGTTAATTAGGGTTGTCATTGGATTGAGTATTTTGTTATTTCTCTTGGTTCCACAACTTGATATTTAACTCAGCTGGTATCTGAGCCCTCTTTACAATCAAGGCAGTAAATTGGGAACCGGCATGAATCGGTAGATGAATCGGCATTCCGTCTCTCTCTTCATATTTTCTGCAGTTTTTGGTGTTTGACAATAAATCCAATATATGTATTACACGCCGCAGACCAATGCTAGATACGATACGGAGATGTGCCCCCGCGGACAAGTTGCAGGTACGATAATGAATATTTTTGAGAAAATCATAAGAAAATTTCCTGGAGCAATAACATACAAATTGTCACATAAATATTATGTGACTAGCGCAGTTCTTGCCTATTTGGTTATTTTGTCTATGGTGTTTTTTTTTTAGGAGACTGGCAGTTTTTTTTGGGGAAGACAAATTTTTTTTTGTCTATGGGCACTTTCTCCCGAACAGCGATGGGCGGCTGTTCGTGAATTGGTCACTCACCATCAAGGTGTTTCAATTTCGTTAAATTATGTGAATCTAAGTTGATTTTAACTTAAAAAGGCGCGGGGTGTTTTTTCGTAACACGAGAAGTTCGTGTACGGTTTTATTTTTAGTGGATGATATGCAAATCCCACTTTTTCCGATGTTGTTAGTTGGCCATTTTGTGGTAATATTTTTGGACACGAAATTGTAAAGTGATTTGGTCCTTGTGTTGGCTGCAATAATATGCCATTATGACCCCGCGTCGCGAAGTCACGGATTGCTGACAGTTCTACCGAAATCCGCAAGTCTTGGAGACTGGTTGGGCCACGTGCCTTTTGAATGGAGTTTGTTGAGATAGCCCGAGGCTGGATACGCTCCTTGGAGGTGTAGCGGCCTTCTTCCCAAATAGAAGGAAGACCTAGGCTCTCTGGATTCCGCGCCGTCCCCGGTTGAGGAGGCTGGAAGTCCCGTCCCTTCTCGTCTTCTCTCTACGAAGCAAGTTCGCGGTCGTCATTCGGTGTTATATCTGTTTAGTTAGATTAGCGTGTCCAGGAGTCCATCTGGTATGTTTATGTTTTGTATTCTTATATTACATTGGTATAAATTGCTAACCTTTCATTGGTATGAAATTTTCACTCTCATGTTTGTTTTTTGTTGGCTACAATATAATTTTATAAAATTCATCTTCTTTTTATTTTCTGATTTCCTACCTACTTGACAGAAAACTACTATTCCCATTATCCTGAGCTCTGGTCTCTGCTCTGCCGTATAAAATTACACTACTCTTATATTGTACCAGAACATTATCTCGTTTCAAAATAGTGCCTCCCATACAAGGTACAGCAGCAAGATATATAAACCGTTTTAGAGCGCTTAAGAACAAGATTCATAAAACCGGGATGAATCCATTAGTATAAGTGACATTTCAGTAGGTCTCTCCAGGGATTAATTTTAACTAGTTGACTTCTATAGATCTAATGAAACATTTGATCAACACGATTGATTGATGTTTGGATGATGTATTTTAGAATCCCGATGAGGAATTGTGGCATCAAGGACATGACTTCCCTGGTGGCAATGCCGCACAAGCCACACTGGGTGGCCGTCATTGGCGCTGATAGAGGGAGCATTCTGGATATTAAAACCAAACGACATGTCAGGTGAGAATACCTTTTCAATACTCCTATCATCCTTAGATGAAAATATCGGAAGTACGCATATCGAACTTCAAAAACTCTTTTTTTAGGATAGAGAAGCTGCATTTTAGATGGTCTTCTCTTGCCTTTTTCAAGATGCTCTCGTTAATCTTTTTAGATTCTCACCTTCTCGCTTCTTTCTTCGTTGGCGTTTCTTTTTTCTGTTTTTTTATATTTCTTGTCACTTTTTCTGTTTTGCGAGTGTTAAAGCAAGGTATTTATGTAAATTGTTTTGTTTTCGCGAGAGTGGAAAACAATATAACCTACGAGAAAAACAGCTTGGAAGTAATAATTCACTTTTTTTAATTATGTAATAAATTTATATAATTAATTGTTTTAACCTTTTAACCGCTAAAAAAATATACCTAAGCAGTCGTCCCCACGCGGCACTTTCTTTTTCGAATGTCATTTTTACATAGACCCTTTTAGAAAACAAAATCATTGTCTGGATTAATCCTAAAAACATTAATAAATCTTGATAACATCATCCTCCAATATCGAAGTATCAATAAACATTAATTTGAGATCAACTGAAATGAAGATAACGTTATAATTGCGTTAATATAAACACGCCGTGAATATCAACAAACAAAGCAATCTCTAACATGGCCGCTTCTAGCAACGTATGACGTAACATATAGCTACCTACATGCTCGTGTAGTGAAATACGAGACGCGTCAAGAAGGGCCACTGAGCCGATGCTCTATTTTTATTAATTGTTTTTGTGTTTAATTCGTAGAACTCCATTTAATTTTTTGTTTTTTTTTTTAAATTTAATTAAAATTTAATTTGATAATGTTATAATGTTTGCAAAACCATTTTCAAACTGTAAACTGAAACAGCTGTAACAAAAATACACACTAAAATACTTGCAAAGCTTGATAATAACGTTATCAATTTTAATTTTATCGAATTTTAAAAGATGCTATGGTTTTAGTTTATAGATACTTCTATAGTTAACATTTTATTGATATTTATGTTGTGAAATTATTTTATATTGTTTTCACTGATAAATTTGCATTAATAAGATCGACATTTTACGGCAGTAAATCGCCGTAAAACGTTAATTTATGCAGTTGATATCGACCTAATTCGTATTATTATTTTATAAATCTAAATTGGTTTACACCGGAATGCCGTATTTTTACGAATTTACTTCGATTATATGGATTTAAAGAGCCGGTTGCGGCGGAAATCGGCCGCAAATTTCTATTTTCGAGAAAATTTAGCGTATTTTTACAAATTTACTCGAAATATCTCAATTCACAGGGCCGGCCTCTATGAAAACGGCCACAAATGTTTGATTTAAACAGAAATGCTGGGTATTTTTACGAATACTATGAACATCTTAATTAGAATGGACGCCTGCAACGGAAATCTGCCGCAAAATTTCGATTTACGCGGAAATACCGTATTTTCTGTGAATCAAACGGGTATCTAAATTTAGAGGGCCAACCACGACGTGATTCGGCTGCGAAATTTCGATTTACGCAGAAATATTTTTTATTTTTACGAATTTACTTCTAATTACCGAATTAGAATGGCCGCCTGCAAAGGAAATCCGGTGCGATATTTCGATTTTCGCGGAAATATGGTATTTTTGTGAATTTATTTCAAATAGGTATCTAAATTTGGTGGGGCGGCCGAGATGGGATTCGGTTTCGGAAATTTCGTTTTACGTGGAAATATATTGTATTTTTACAAATTTACTACGAATATCTAAATTTTAAGAACCGGTCACGGCGGCAATCAACCGCAAATATTTGGTTTACGGAGAAAATATTCGGTATTTTTGCGAATTTATTACGAATAGGTTTCTGAATTTAGAGGGCCGGCTGGGTTGAGATGGCAAAGTCAAAGGTTCAGCAGAAGAAGTTGTTGGCTGAACTGACGGGATTGAGACATAACTTTCATAATGCCCAACAAAAACAATATCTGTATCGTCATCAGTCATCACTTATTTCAAAAACACTTTCCGAATCCAACATTGCTTCAATATCAATTTCAGATAAGCCATGTGTCGACAATTTGAGTGTTGTTAAAAAAAAAGTTTTGAAATTCATACGTAAACACACAAAACAAGATGTTTTTAAAATTGAATTAGTCAATTTTTAAATAATACAACAATTAAATAATTATGTACACAAAAATAAAGTAGATTTCAAAGTGGGTATCGACGCACAAGTATTATTACTAATACGCTACGGGGTCCGCTCGAAAGAGACAATCAGATTCGCGCGCATTTTCAAAACTGTGACTGGCGGCTGGGGCCGCGCTCTCGGTTTTATTCATTTACCAAGATAAACAATGAAGTAGTTGATAAACAACAACAAACACAAATGAATATTCTTATTTTTAATATAAATTTCGATCGTATACGGCATACATGTGCTTAGAAAACGAAGTCGAAACTTGAAAATGACTGAAGTCAGCCGCCGCGCGGTGTGAGCCACTTGATGAAATGACTTAAGTCAGCTGCCGCGGTGAAAAGATTAAAACATTATTTGATAATGTGGGTTTTTTGAACTATTATGGAAAGCATTTTTTTAAAATCGCCTTGCCATTATTATGGAGGAGGGAAGATTGCGATGGTAAATCAAATAAGGACGGGTTGTTTCAATTTTTTTTATCAATTTATGAAATTTTTTTGGTTAATTTTCACTTTCTGTGTAGGTTCTATTCAAGTTCTGTTATTAGATCATTATAGGCCAGTTGCTTCATAAAACTGAAATCATCACAGAAATTGAATACTTGAACTGGAATGATTCGCGAGCAGTTGAATCTATGGCAATCGGAACCAGAATGAATTCCTTCGAGTTATCCCGGCTTGTCGCGGTACTGGATACTGGTGTCAAACGGTGCCTGTACTATTGGTGAACACGTCGTTAATGGAATGTATTCTATTGTTACATTTGCTGCTTTGTTTTTTCCATTTCATTTACCGATTTCTAACATCTAATTCCAGATTCAGTTGTGGCAGGCAAATAATCCTGGATGGCAAGTCAGACTTGTTAGCGTCCCCATGAACATGGGTAACACATCATCTTATGCCAAACTTCTGTTTCCAGGTTCATCCCACGTTGGGGCGGCCAGGTCACAATGGATGGCAAGTCGGGCCTGTTCGCTCCACCGCGTGGTGGACTGGAGTTGCTCGAGCTGAAGCGAGGACAGACCGTCAAGACCTTCATTCCTCGGGTGGCGGAGGGAGTGTTCAGCGTACTGTCCACCTTCTCAGCCACTAATGAATATGTGCTCTACTACCATAGTGGGAGAAAGACGCTGAGGGTATTCAGGTATAAACATATTCAACCTTACAAATAAATGTGGTGTGAATTTTATACAATTGATAAACAACGGTGTAAGTAAATGCCTTACTAATAAAGTAAAAATTACCAAACTGATATACTAACAGCAATAAAAAGTTGCGTAGATAATGGGTAAGATTAAAAAAGGGACACGCCGATGGTTTGGGCATGTAGAGTGAATGAACGAGGAAAGGGGTGTATGGAGAATATTTGATGCAAATGTGAATGGTAGAAGAAGTGGAGGACGTCCGAGAAAGATATGGCACGACCAAGTGAATCAGATTCTTAAGTCGGGCCGTGTCAAGAGTTAGAATAATAGAAGAGCATGTATGAGACGATGTCTGAATGTAAACGAGGCAAGGAGTGTGTGCCAAGACCGAGTTGTTTGGCGGTCCGTCCTCTCTGCCTACCCCTGCGGAGAAACGGCGTAATGGTTAGACAGTTAGTTTGAAAAAAGTTAAAAACATTGTATATACAGCGGAAGAGGGTACTTTATTTGTTGTATAAACTTTGACTTGATCACTTGATGCTTATTAGGCGTCAGGCGTCAGGCATCAGGCGTCAGGCGTCAGGCGTCAAGGCCTGAGAGAAAGCAGAATTTTCACGAAAATGGAGGAAATTAAAAAAGTTCCAACGGTCTATAGAGATAAATGTCGATGGTTTCATTAGCATTGTTACATTTCAGGATGGAGGACGCAGTGCAGGTTGCCGAGTATCGCGTGCCCGCCGAACTGACGGCGCTTGGCAGCACTGTGGGCGGGCATGTGACGCTGGGCACGCTGGACGGAGCGCTGGCCGTGCTAGTGCTGGCAGACCCAGAGTTGCCCATGCCTGATGACTTGGTCGGCAGACACGACAAGAAGGGGGATAAACATTGAACATGATATTCAACAAACAATTTTATTTTTTTTATTCATTCCAATAATAACACGAAACAAAGCATATAACATGAATTGAAAAACAGTAGAAATGAATGAAGAAAATGGGAGTGACTAAAGCCTCAATTACATTGACCGAGTTTATAAGCTTACTATCTGGGAAATTCACTATCTGTTAGTAAACTCGCTCAGTGTAATCATATTACTTGATAACTAGCAGATTGTTGACTATCTACAAAAAAAGTTGAAAGGTCGTCAACTGTACTTGCTACTCGCTTACTCGTGATTTGTTTATTTATGTTTTCAATATGGTGACCAATAAACAGCTGATTTCGACTGTCAAACATCTGACAGAATTAGTTCACGCAGGCGTCGTTAGGTAGTTCGCCACTGAGCGAGTGGACAGTTTTGTGTGTCATCATGACAATCTCACTCGCCGATTCCCCCGGTTTTAAACTTAGTAGATAGTAGCTTGTAAACTCGCTCAATGTAATTGAGGCTTTACGTACAAATTAGATTGCTAGATAACTACTTTATATTTTGCTATTGTTTCATTTTCGTGTATATATTTTCTTTCTGTATAAGTCATCACTTTTTACTTGTTAGGGGTAAAACAGGTAATGATTGTAACACTTACCCACTTACCCACCCACTTAATAAAACAATAAATAGTTGTATAATATTCAATTATTAAAGGAGCAGGTAATGCTAATAATTCTAAATGAAATGTGAAACAGAACAAGACACACAAAAATAATAAGGTAACCTTAGCAACTGGGACCCAGGATCTCTTGTCTTGCCGGGACACAGCGCTTTAACCAACTCGGTCATTGGGACCTATGTTTTTTCTGTCATTTTGTTGATCTCATATTTCAAATTCAGAATATTTAATAACCAGCAGTTAAAAACCCGCTCCGCAGGTTTTTGCTGGCTAGGCCCTGCGGGCGGCTTTTAGTTTGGCTTCACCCGGTTTGAGTGTTTGTGACCATTTTATAAATCCGATAGGAACTGGTTCCTAAAATAGCCAGTTCCTCGGATCCACTGTGATCCAATGACAGCTAAAAGCTAGACACCGTCGGTGTCTCACTGAGACAAAGTAACAGTGACAAAATAACCCAGACACGCAATGACGTTATATGTAATTTATAACAACTTCGTCAAGTATTGCCGTCATCTTTCCAAATCCGGAAGGATACTTGAAGTATAAAAATCAGAAGCACTTATACCTAGGGAGGAAATATCCACACGCGAGCTGTTGACTGTCGTGACATCTTGTGTCGAATTCTTGAATTTGAAACCGAACTATAACAGTAGTGTGAAATTCCACATACAATGTTATTTGAAGCACGGCCGTTAAGGATGCCGTCCGATATGCACTCGTGGCTGGGTTCTGAAATTCAACCACACCAAGAGCGGATTTAGGGGGGGGGGCACGGGGGCACGTGCCCCCCCCAGACGGTATTTTTGTGTACTGTGGAGATTCCATCACAGTACATACTTAGAAGCAGAAACTGTCTTTATTAAACATTTAATTTTTCTATTGTTTTGACACTTTCATAAACCTTCCTATACAATAATTTGGCAGCCACCTCTGGTCTGGAGCTCCAAAATACCTGAAAAATACCTTCGACTCTGCAGAAACGGGCGGTCCGTTTGATAGATTCTCCCATCTTAACAGACGGATTGCAATCTTTAGATCACAGGCGTCGGGTGGGAATGCTATCCTTGTTCTACCGGTATTACAATGGAAGATGCTCCGAGGAACTAGCATCATTGATCCCTTCGGCACCGGTGCATAGTCGGGAAACACGCCAAATGCGTGCCCAACATTTGTACACGGTTGACATTTGTCAAATGAGAACGGGTCGTTTCTTCGACTCGTTCTTATGTTCAACAGCTCGGCTGTGGAATGATTTGCCGGCCTCTGTGTTTCCTTCTTCCTACAACATGGGTCTCTTCAAGACCAATGTTCATTCCTTCCTCTCCTCAAAAAGACCCTCCACACAGCATCCCAGATGACATAGGCCCTGAGGGAAATTATTTTCCTCAAGGCCTCCTGTGTGGAGTTAATGTAAAAAAAAAAAACATACTTGAACTTGTAGAAATAAACTTGAAGTATGATACTTCAAGTTTATTTCTAACAGTAGATAATTGTTGATTTTTTTACCCGTCCGCCCATTGTGCCCCCCCCCCCCAGAAATTTTTTTGGCAGTTGTCCTTTTGAAAGATTGCAAAGTTCTTTAATTAACTTGTTTGTAATCTAGATAGGGTCTTGGATAAATATATCCGATTTTCTTTATTTGGGACACCTGTTGACTTTTTCTAAAAGTCTAAATGAATTTTCAATTTTAATTGGTTTAACTTTTTTTAATAATTTTTGACGGTTATACCCATCAATGTAAAATAATTTGATTGAAAAAGAAGATAATACTAATAAATCTAAATGAAACACGAAACAGAACAAGACAGAAAAATTAAAAGTAACGGTTGCAACTGGGACTTGAATCCAGAATCTCTTGTCTTAACACTACGGTACACGCGCCTCTAAAACGTTCATGAGTGCTCGCGTGGGCTTCACTTGTAGCTAGGGAATGCAATCCCGGTATACCGGGATCCCGAAATACCGAGATCCCGCAGACATTTTGCGGGACTAATCTCGGTCGAAAATTTTGCGGGATCCCGCTGGACTGGCGGGATTACAGAGAAGCGTAGTTCATACGGATTTCAGAGCAGCGAACTAACTTGACAGCGGTTTTATTAGGTATACTTACATGATCCATATAAGTACGAAGAAGACAGAATTCAATTTATTAACGTTGATGACACATTTAGTCTATCTTAAAAAAGTATAATAATACGCAAGGCAATCAAAACTATAGTCGAAAGGCTAGAGTACACGGACACGGGTAACAACGCAGTAGCCACTGCTCCTGCTGACCCTGATGATCCTTACGATGACGATGACGACACTCCTCTCGCTAATCTGGATACATACGCAGCAGCAGCACCAATGTCACTTCAAGACGAACTGGAACTTATTTTGATTAGTATGAAGAGTTCGAGATCAACAGCCCAACAACCTAGATCTGGCAGTATGTGCAACCTTGAGGTTTTGATAAAGAAGGAAATGAATTACTTCGAGTCCGGTGGATTAAAAGGCACATACTTTCAATTCACTTACAATGTGCTAATGACTATTGTGCCAACCAGCGTGGAAGCTCAACGAGCTTTTTCAGCCGCTGGCTACCTTGTGTCCAATATCAGAAGCCGTTTATCAGACGACATAATTAATACTTTAACTTTTTTACGAAGCTATTTCGAAAATAATGTTTAAACTTATTGTACAAGAATATTGTTTATCGTATGAATGTTATTATTTAAATTTAAGTTGTTATGTAAATTTATGTCCTATCTTATACTTTGCCAATTTACGACTTAAACTTTTCCTATGCCTAACTAAAGGTATATTAATAAACCATTCAAAATGTCCCAAAGAACTTGTTTGATTAGGTATAAATTTAAAACTCTAAAAACAAGGTTGGTAGATTGAGGTATTAGGTCTTTATTATACGATTGATTAGATATCTAAGTCCACCCTGCTGGATCCCGCAAATACCTGGATCCAGCGGGACTAAGATTGTTCAGTCCCTCAAATACCTGGATTGACATGGTCTTGCGGGATTGCATTCCCTGCTTGTAGCCCATTTGAAATTGAAATATGCTTAACCTCTTGTTTGCCAGGGTAGGCCAGCAAAAAGCTCCACCAATTACGACGCGGCACCCGACGGCAGAAATGACACTTCGTGTCCAGCGATTCTGACACTGTCCTTTACAAATTCGTAGGGTCAAAGGGTCAAAATCGTAGATAAACATATTTTTCCCGCGTATGCGCAAGAACTGCGCACATTCCCGCGCTCCGGTAAATTATTAATATAAATTATTTGGAGTGACTAGGCGCATTGCAGGTTTCGCTATGGTAAAGGGCGATAATAGAGCAAGCGATTCTGACCGTGTTCTTCATACACTTTCTTTATACATAAGGGTCAAAATCGCGTGTAAAATCTCATGACACACCGGTGCACGAGCGGCAAACAAGGGATTAAAGATAATCGTTTAATTTTTAAATAAAACACATTTATTATTATAAATTACATTTATTAAGTAAACCGGAAAAAAAAATATCTTCTCTTTCTTAAACTTAAAATATTAACAAAACTTCAGACTTCTCAAAAAATCCTGCAGCATTTCGAGCAAGTTTTCCTTGTTCTGCCATTGCGCATTGTTGGGCTACATACGTAGCTCAACAACTTTAAATCGTTATTTTTCGCATGTGCGCCAGCGTCGATCGCTCACGCCACACTGAATGCGTCGAGCAACAACCAATCGGAGCTTAGCTAGAGACTCTAAATCACGCGATTTCACGAAGTAATGAACAAAAACAATACCCTCGGCTACATATGTAGCCCACGCGTGTACTTTTGTGTTAATGGGTCAAAATGTAATTAATTACTTATCAAATCCTTCCATACAGAGCTAATTGATTTATATATTTGATGAATGAAATAATATAGATAAATGCACAGTTCATAGTGATTTTTTAAAATATTTTTTTATATGTGAAGCCAGTGAGCCTATGGCATCCCTAATTGGGGTATGTTGCGAGGCTGAAGGTAGTGGGGAGGGGAATAGGGAGGAGGAAGGTGGGGAAGTACCTGGCTATTCAGATCTGGTCACCAAACCCGGCTAATGCCATTTCAAGCAATGTTTCAATTCTGAATGGTGGTCTTACACCAGGGAGATACTAAGAGTGTCTTCCACTCTGAAACGTGCCGCAAATATACTATATATTATTTTAAATGAATAAATTTTGAAATAACACAAATTAATCAAATAAAATTTATTTGCCATGCCGGGATTCAATCCCACGGCCTTCGGTGTGCGAGTCAAGAACCTTACCGCTGGACTAAGCCGGCCGTCATTACCACAATAATGGCAGTGATGGCCCACTTTAGTGATTCGATAAAAATCGTTAATAAAACAATTTGAAGATGGTAAACAATTGATTATTTTTATCATTTTCAATAATAATAGGTAAAACATTAATATAATATAAGACATACCTGTAAAATTAATAAAATTAGTATGATTTCACTTTTTATTAATGTGGCTGTTTCTGCCGATATGTCAGTTTGTATGTTCACATTGAATTAATTAAGTCATCTGTTAAGATTTCGATTATATACTCGTGTTTACATGCATTAGTGAGAAAAAGACAAACAAAGTGAGAGTGGGCAATCACTAGTTGCGGGCAATCATAATCTAGTTAACCCTATTTGGTCTCCAATAGGCGCTATTACAATTCCCACGTTTGCGGCACGGAAACGGCACAAAAAAGGCAATAAACGTGCATTCTTTATCGCAATAATGCTGAAGCTGTTTCTTACACGCTAAATAATAGTGCGACAAAGCATGAGACAAACGATGTACGTAGGTGTGTCTGCTTCCTCCAAAGGAAAAATGTCATAATTTTCTTGCATCTCCCTCACTCGTATATGGAAAAGAGTTGCCTCGAGTTATTACCGTCGCCGTTCCGTTGTTGTGGGAATTATAAACGCAGCCAATGTCTTCAGTTTTCAGTTCACTATGAAGTTATGGGAAGGTGGAGAAGGGGGGGGGGGGGGGTTATTCTTGGTGACCAGATCTAAACAGCCAGGCATTACTCAACCTTCATCCTTCCCATCTACACACATCCCTCAATTGGGGGCTTAGGACTGTTGGGAGCAGTTGGGACTCTGTGCGTTATTCACATTAAAAAAGGGTTTAATTTTAATAAAAAGTTACATTTCAAAAGATTTTTTCCAAAAATAAATGTTTTCTCTACGTAGATATTGTAAAAAAAAATACCCATTAGTTAATTATTTAAAAATAGGTAGAATTGATGAAGAATAATAAAGAGGAGGGGAACCTGGGAGGGGGTTCGCGGGACGGGTGAAGCAGCGAGGGAAGCAGGGAGAGGGAAGGCGGAGAAGGTGAAGTGGGAACGTGAGAGGAGAAGGGGATACGGGAGAGGAAGGGGTACGGGACGAATGGGAAAGGAAACGCAGGGAGAAACAATTTCTTTATTAAGTGGCATAGCAATGCATGCCGGGAATTCGCTAATAGTGTCCGACCGAAACAAGACTTTCTACCGAAACAAGACTTTCTACCGAAACCAAAACCAAATCTTCGGTTTCGGTTTCGGCCGATACTGAGACTTTTTTAGGCATGATAAAAATCTATTGTTTACTGAAATTTGACTTATTTTTTATACTTATACAGACAGTTGACATGTGTTTAATGAAATAAAAAATCAATAATTGAACTACATGAAAAACAATTTATTTTTTCTTCATATTATTACTATAAAACAAATAAAAATTAACAAACATGTTAATTACGTTTTAAGATTTTCACGGCCAAAAGCATTTTCGTTATTTGTTTTTGGGGTGTTTTGCCGTGTTGCGCTACCTCCTTCTTTAGCCAACATTTCGGACATCGTTGGCTAAAGAAGGAGGTAGCGCAACACGGCAAAACACCCCAAAAACAAATAACGAAAAAACATGTTAATTACTTCTTGGAACAAAAATTTGTCAATAAACCATCCTAAAGCCGTGTACAGATTGCTGTAACGTAACATGCAATGTAACATGAAAGGAACATTTCATAAGTGTGGACGCAGTGCGCGCACAAACCGAGCATGTACCTACTCGCATCTGTTTCCGGCATGTGCGCGGTGAACATAGCTCAGTCTGCCGGAAACAAGTCCTCCATTGTTCGCGCGTTCTGCAGGATAGACACAAACAGCCCGTCCACACTGACGCTCCGTGCACACTGCGCGCCCCTTTGTGTTCGGCGAAAAAACCGACACTTGGCAGATTGCGGCGCGCACGAGTTGAAATGCTCTGTTTGTGCGCATTGTGTGCACGGGTCGTGCGCGCAAGGCGTCCACACTATGGGAATTCTGTTACATTGCATGATACATTGCGACAATGTGGACGGCAAATTCTTTCATTGCGTGGTACATATCATGTTACGTTACAGCAATCTGTACCCGGCTTTACAATAAACATAATAACACATAAACTCTCAACACAATCACGCCGGACTGGCCGGCGAACTCAGCTGATGGTGGCGGGTGACACATGAGCCACAAACTCACCCGAAGTCTGCCGAACAATGCGCGATAATTCACGAACGCAGAGTTTCGGTGCGGCCAAAGGTTCGGCTGATTTTCTGCCGAAACCGAAACTGGATTTTTTTGCCGAAATTTGCCGAAACCGAAAACGGAAACTAAACCTCCGGTCGGTCATTACTCGCTAGTAATATAAAAAAAAATGCCGATTTCAAAATTGTTTCTCAAATATTGATGTACTTAAGTTAGACTTTTTAATGTAATTTGACAGTTTTGTAGTGTGTAGCTAACTTGGTGATTACACTATGTACTCAAAGACAAAATTATAACTTATAGTATTTATTTAGATTAGTTAGTAAAATGAATCATGTACCTGTTTAAAAATGATTTTTTTGCAATTTTGAGAAAAGTTATTTACTGGATTTGTTTCGTCCACTGAACAGGTTGTAATCTATACCGATTTGAATGAAAAGTGATGTCTCAATTTGCAAAGACCCCAGACAGGCCAATGAAATTGAAAATCACTTCTAGAAAAAAAACGAGTGTGCTTTTTTTTTTTTTTAACCACACAACTGAAGTAAAACTACAAGACAAACGGGGTGACTTATGACCCAGGGGTGACATATGACATTGGGGTGAAATATGACCATGGGGTGACCTACGACCTTGGGGTGACCTACGACCTTGGGGTGACCTACAACGTTGGGGTGACCTACGACCTTGGGGTGACCTACGACCTTGGGGGGATCTACAACCTTGGGGTGACGTACGATCTTTTGGTGGCCATCCTTATCCAAGTGTGAGTAAAGGCCCGACCGTTCGCATCGATTACCTTTCGCATGACATTTTTCGTAACAATCACAACTTTTCGTAATGCATTCACGAGCTTACCCCCCAAGTCGAGCGTGCGTTTTACTTCAAAAATTTCGATATTTTAAAATTTTTGATCAATTTTACCCAAAAGTAAGATAAAATTGCGCTTACTTCAAGCAATGAGCACACTATACATTTCTATCGGTGTATGTTTTCAGTGGTTTTATTCATCCAAATTGTAAGGAATATGCTTTTTATTATATTGTTGAAATAAATCATTTGAAAAATATTTAATAAATGGTTTTAATCACTTTTTCACCCCAAAAAAAAGAAGACATTTTCTTCTTCTTTTGTTCTCTCGTATCGGAGGTTGGCTCTTATCTGTATAATCTTAACGCTTCAGAACGCAACCAGGAGCAATTCAACGGATCTGCACTCGTGCCAGTCACGTAAGTATTGAAGTCCTAAAATACACATTGATATATGTATAAAAAAACGTTGTAATACCGTATTCAAAGAAATAAATTATTTCTCCTTGCATGACCTTTCCCGTGCGTCCCCGTTTCCCTCCCACATCCCTTTCCCCTTCCACGTTCCTCTTTCACTTTCCCCGCCCACCCTCTTCCCTCTCCCGCTCCCCTGTCCCGCAAACCCCCCCTCCTGCGTTCCATGTATTCAGTCCCAGTACATTCAGTTTTCAAGCAGCTCACGTGCCACCTATAACAATTTTTTTATTCAAATTTTAATTTTTCATATATTACAAATATTCATTTTCGTATATTATAAGAACAATCAATATAATTTCGTACCTAACTTAGGTACCTATTTAAAATATCTATAATTTAAAAAATTCATAGACAATTCTTTTGTTACAAAAAAAAAACAGCTGCCTGATAAATTCACATTCATAAAACGCGCGAACTGTCAAACGTGCTAAGTTAAAATAGTCGTTAAGTTTTCTGAAATTATCCAATTTTATCAATTTTTCTTTCCGTAAGAACCTTCTACATACTATTAGAAAACTTAAAAAAAAGATGAATGAAATAGGTAAAGTCGTTCAGAAGTTACGGCGTGACCAAGGGAAACAGGGATTAATTTTTATATATTTATAGTTAGATAAATAAAATTCACTTTATTATAAGTGTCAAGTGTCCCTCTCTGTAACATGTTCATTATGCATTTATTGGTTAATATTGATAACACCTTGTAACACGCTTAATAAAGAAATAATTTAAATTTTAACCCAATTGCCCTGTCATTAAAAGGTTAACATTCCATTTTGGGCTATAAATTTTAATTTGTTCCAGTCTGGTCTCGAATACACACAATGACCATTCCCATCGACAAATTCATAGATTTAAGTGTGAAACGGACGTTTGGAATGCGAACAATTCAACTTCTAATTTTCTTCCTGTCGTCGAATAAAACCATTCAAATCCTTGGTGTATGAGAATCTGTATTGAAGATACGTTTGGAATGTTACCAATCATCGTGACAAATCAGTCGGTTCGATGCACTGAGTTTGTACACTCCAAACGAAAATTTGATTAATTATATTACGAAAATTACGTTTGGAATGTGATCGCCGACTTATTTCTGACAAAGTTTAGAATAAACCCAATCCGATGCTGATTTTAGTTACATCTCTCTCTCTGGTTTCAATCCTGGGATTGGTTTGCAGCAAAAATAGCTTATCTTATTCACATTCGCACCAGGAAATTCACACATTCCAATCGAAATGTGATAGTTATTAGGTAGATATTAACGTTTAGAATGTGAGAAACAGCAACACAACTGTTGTCAGTATAAAATGCCGGCACCCATTCCAAACGTCATTACTATGAATTTGAGCACTGTTGTTACAATTGGATTGTGAAGAATGAACGACAAAAAACATTCCAAGCGGTAGAATCCTTATTGTTTATGAGAAAATAGCATTTGGAATGTAAATCAAACAAATATAGGGTTATTATGTGCGATTTTAACCTTTTGATGCACTCTGTTGAATTCTGTAGGGAATTTGTGGCGGAAGGAGACTTGCGAGTCTCGGATTTTCAGATCTAGTCGCCAAATTTGACATAACGCATGCATTTTCAGTATTGATTTGATTTACCAGGGTGTTACTCAAAGTAAAATTGTGTTATCTCTAGACTAGAGAACGTTCCTGAAACATCTCCTAGTTCTTGGGTTGTTATCACTGAGTCAATTTGTTTTACGTCCACGAAATGGCAACTGTATCAAGGGGGGGTTCAAAACGTCTGCGTCATCTCAAACATTTTTCTTCAAGGTCGTGAGGATAAAACGCGCCATGTACTTAAAGATTTTTTTTTTAACATTGGCAGAAGTCGGGGACGCCCGAGGAAGACACGGCACGACCAAGTCAATCAGATACTTGAGTCGGGCCATGTCAAGAGTCAGAGTAATAGAAGAGCATGTATGAGACGATGTATGAATGCGAACGAGGCAAGGAGTGTGTGCCAAGACCGAGTTGCTTAGCGGTCCTGCCTGCCCCTGCGGGGAAACGGCGTGATGGTTAGTTGGCTCCGCACACAGGAGGCCCATGTCACATTTGGGGATGCTGTGCGGAGGGTCTTTCAAGAGAAATAAAGGAGAGAAACATCTAGGAAGAAAACATGTGTAAGGGGTGGGTAGGAATCTGGGGTGAAGTGTGTCAATGAGTGAAGAACGTATGAATCCATTCCTCCCAATACGCTGCAAGGCGATGGGGTCGAGAGGCTAAAAAGTTTAAAAAAAGTATCTACGTATTTTTGAAAAACTCCTTTTTAATTATTTTCTCCACTAAAAATCCCGGTTTGATTGGACGAAATTGCCACCTTGTAATACGCTCACATGTTTAGGGGTCGTCCATTAATCACGTGATGTTTTTTAGCAACTTTTTAACCCCATCCCCCCCTGGTGATATGTGGCGAGGTTTTCGACTACCCCCCCCCCCATACCCAAAATCACGTCTATTTTTTTAGTACAAAGTATATTGAAATTTTCTGAATATTATCGTGCGTTCAACGAAAAATAAATACATGTGATATCTCATTATACCCCCCACCCCTCCTTGTGATATTTCGTGATTTTTACCGAACCCCCCCCCCCCTTTCGAGCCTCACGTGATTATTGGACGACCCCTTATTTATATATAAAAATGAATCCCCGTTTACCTTGGTCACGCCATAACTTCAGAACGACTTTACCTATTTCATTCATCATTTTGTCAAGTTTTCTAATACTTTGTAGAAGATTCTAACGGAAAGAAAAAATAAGAAAATTGCGCAGAAAATTGAATAATTTCAGAAAACTTAACGACTGTTTTAACTTCGCACTTTGACAGTTCGCGCGTTTAATGAAATTGAATTTAGCAGGCAGCTGTTTTTTTATTAAAAGAATTGTCTATGGATTTTAATAATAGATATTTTAAATAGGTACCCATGTTAGGTACCAAATTTGATTGGTTGTTTTTATAATATACAAAAATGAATATATGTAATATACGAGAACTGAAAATTTGAATAAAAAATTGTAATAGGTGGCACACGAGTTGTTTGAAAACTGAATGTAATGGGACTGAATATATGGAACGCGGGAGGGGGGTTTTCAGGACGGAGAAGTGGGAGAGGGGAGAGGGTGGGCGGGGAAGGTGGAAGGGAACGCGGAAGGGTATGCATGACATGCAGGGAGAAACAATTTATTTCCTTGAATATGGCATTGCAACGCATGCCGGGAACCAGCTAGTACTAACATAATTTTACTAATAGTAATAAATTATTAAAACAATTTTTAATAAATTTTACTTTATTCCTTAATTGAAATTTGAACCACCCCAGTAAGAAATTCCCGCCATTGGTTCAGTAGCGCTCAGAACTTCGAGGCGCGAGTCGGTCGAGCAAAGTTCGATCCTAATTCAAAAAACTAATCGAATTCAAAGTGCTAAAACCACCCTTATAAAAAAAAAATTGGATGCCCATCGCAACAAGACATTAAAAAGTGTCATTAAAACAAAAAATAAAAATTTGTAAAAAAAATATGGAAATTTTATAAAAAATGTGAAATTTTTAAAAATTCTATAAAATTGTGTTTTTTTAATTATTTTTTTTAAAGAGTTCTTCAACATTTTTTAGAAATGCTAGTCAAAAAGTGTCATTTGATAGTACTCTTTGCCGTGGTTCTCGCAATAAATGGAGCGGATGAATCTGAAGGTATGTGGCTTTGTTTATTTAATTGTTAGTATTTATCTTCTCGTTAATAATCTTATCTTGTTAGTTACTTCGTGAGGTGTTTGAACACGTACATAGTTAAAAGGTTTCTTTTCTCTGAAGAAAAAATCAGAAATTACTAAACAATAAATCCAAATAGTGGTTCGCTACGTTTGGTGACTTAGCAGGGGTGCCCGGGTTCATGGGGTGAGGTTTGTCTAGGTCTTGGAGGCGGATGACCAGGACACACTGAACCCCAGATTCCTACCCACCCCTTAAACCCTTTTACTTCACAGAACTCTCCTCTCCTTCCTTAAAAAAACCCCTCCACACAGCATCCCCAAAGATGACATAGGCCCTGAGGGAAATTATTTTCCTCAGGGTCTCCTGTGTGGAGCTCATGTAAAAAAAAATAAAAGTCTCAATTTGGGAGGCCGGTATAACTATCGCCGCCCCGGGAACCATTTATTGGATAACCAACACGTCTGTTATCTCCCCGAGTGGTTCGCTACGTTTGGTGACTTAGCAGGGGTGCCCGGGTTCATGGGGTGAGGTTTGTCCAGGTCTTGGCGGCGGATGCCCTTCCTTAAAAATACCATCTAAACAGCATTCCCTAAGATGACATAGGCCCTGAGGGAAATTATTTTCCTCGTGGCCTCCTGTGTAGACCAAATGTAAAAAAATAAAATGGATAGGAAAAATAAAAAATTATAATATCAGTTTTTAATAAAAATTATTCGTATTCGTATTCGCCGGATAGTAGGTTTGATATTCGTATTCGTAAAAGTAGTATTCGTTGCATCACTAATTTTTATGTTAAAAATTTCCCGTATAAAACGATCTCTTTGCCACCATTTTAGATTTTTTCAAAATGGTTTGATATTTGCGTAAGTTTTGTTTCAATCTAAATACGCTTGAATTACTTAATTAAACCAAAATAAGAACCTAATAACAATAACTTGTTTAATTGAAAACTTCTTTAGCACCGTTGTGATTTGAAACTCGATGTAACGAAAAATATCGACACTAAAAAGAGACAAACACATACATCTATAGGATTTAGCCTACGAGAGAAAGAGATAGTATAATCGGTCTCCTCTTTGTAGGGTGCTTCGTATCCTATCGACCTCCTCTTTGGGCGGTGCTTCGTAGCCTACCCCACTCTTGTCCACTTTAGTTTTCTGAAGGTTTCACTTTTACCGCGTGTGAATTGCACACTATAATTTTTTGTGAATGTAGATAGTTTTTCTCGTAGTAATTGTTGAAACGAAGTGTACTATCAATAATCTGTGGCTAAAAGTGCGGCGGTTGGGAAAATAATTACCAATATTTCATATTTATCGCGTGCTTGTATTTTTAATTGATTAAAAAAATCAGTTGAAAAGATTTTTGTACGCAGAATATGAAATTGTTATAAACAAATTAAAATACACAGGGATTTCGTTAATAATATATTAAACCATTTCGTGTTTTTAGCTCGTAAGGTTATTATAATAGGAAGAGTTACTATTTCCAGATTCAGAGTCTATACACACATATGGGGATATTGTGTGGAGGGCTTTTTAAGGAAAAAAAGCAGTTAGCAGTTTGAAGAAACCTTTGAATTATAGGTGGGGAGAAACACAAAAGCCGGCAAGTCGAATTTCTGAAAATTAGAAACAATAATTTTATCTTGGTTAATATTGAGTTTGATAACCGTGTATAATCAACATAATTGCCCAGTTGCGCTTCCTTCTCTGTAACCGTGCCCGAAAAGAAGAAGATGGAGATATACGAAATTACGAATGTTAGAGGAGAACGCTAACATTTACAGCGACAAAATCGATGCGAAAATAGAGCAAAAATCTCGCGGGCATTATCTTAAACAGCATTTAAAGAAACACTGTGGATTTTTTCATACATATAACTTGCAAAATAACTGAAATAAAGCGTGTTAATAATAATTTTTGGAGCATACTTTGCGATTTTTTTCTATCGAGGGAATTTTATATAATTTGCGGTTCGGCGCGGGCAAAGTCTAGATATTATCTTCAAGAATAACATATATTTTTTTAAGAGCTTTGAAACTTACCGTGTTTAAGGGAGATATGTAAGAAATCGGTAGAAATTCGGGCTGCGGGCCCTTAAACAGTTTCGCAATTTTCGCATCGATTTTATCGCTTTAAATCTACATATCTCTCCATCTTCTTTTGAGCACGGATGCGGGGTCTTAAGAAAGAGGAATATAGGAATATCCCAACTTAGGGAACGTACCCATGATACTACGTGACACGTTTAGGGGGGGAGGGAGATCTTCAAAATGTCACGCTTGGTACAAATGAGCGGCGGCGGGCTTAGGTTTTTGGTAACCGGGGGGGGGGGGGGGGGGGGGGGGGGGGGGTTAATAATTGCAAAAAGTTGGTCACGTAGTATGGGTACGTTCCCTTAGGTACTTACATGTGTATTCAGAGTCAATGGAATTATATTTCACCCCCAATTGGGGTATGTTCAGAGGCTGAAGCGGTTGGTTAAGGTAGGCAGACCAGGAAGAGCAGGGTTTTTGGAAGTACCTGGCAATTCAGATCTGGTCTTTCACTAGGAAAGTTCTGAGATTGTCTTCCTGTGTTCCACCCTTGTTTATTTAATACGACCTCAATGAAAGAATGGGTGAATAATGTATTTGGTCTTCGCGCGTTAGAAACTGGACGAACCGGATTTTTTTCTTCTTGACATTTATATACCTATGTATTATTTTACCTACTAACTGAAGTCCCGGTGTTGTCCTGGCTTTAGGCATATTTTTCGAAATCAGATGGAGACAGTAATGTTTCGCTTATTTTGAACGTCAAGTGTGCAGAATTAATCAAGAAGTATGAACATTCTGCTTTAAGGGGTGGGAAAAGGCGATAAGGTTTGGTTTTCGGAATCCTTTGTAGATAGTGGCCTTCCCCTTGTTTTCAAAGTCAAGTGTACCCAATTTCATCAATTTCGGAATAAAACTTGTATAAAAAATAAAGCCACCCATCCACGGACACTCTTTTAAATGTTGTGTTGATTAGGTAGGTATGTAAATTTGTTTATCATATTTGTGGCGTTTCATCCTCTCCCTACCTCAGCATAGAAAATACACACAGCATAGAAAATACATTAATTTTGCTATAAGATATACACCATACTTCAACTTAGGAGGCGGGTATGTGTTCCGCCGCCCCAGGCTAACCAACACCTCTGCCATAAGTCACCCCAAATTGTTGGCTACTTTTTCATAACAGGGGTGTCCGGGTCCATCGGGTGAGGTGTTTATAGGTCTTGGCGGCGGCACCTACCCACCAGCTGCCTGGCGGGACTCACTTGCATACTGCTTTCTAACAACGTATGCAGGGACACTGGAGGTCTAGATTCGTTCAAAATAAATAAATGTAGCTTCGTTTAACAAAAAAATTTGAATCTTGCGAGAGACTTGAAGGATAAACCATCTGTTACTTATACCAGTGCGGGTAAGTGGTGGATAACCTCCACTGCCTGGCGGGACTGCTTACTAATAACGTATGCAGGGACACCGGAGGTCTAGATTCGTTCAAAATTAAATGTAGATTCGTTCATTAAAAAAAATAGTGCCCTTGCGAGAGCCTTGAAGGAGTAACCATCTGTTACTTATACCTGGGCGGGTGGATAACCTCCGATGCCTGGCGGGCCGGATCGGGAGAGGCCGGTTTAGGGAGACCCTTTGACCTGTCCAACGGGTAAGTCTCGACCCATCGTCTTGCACAGTGGCGGGAGGGATGGATTCACACCCATCCCTCATATCTTTCCTCATAGATTCCTACACACTTCCATACTTTTTTCCTCCTTAGAACTTCCTCTCTTTCCTTTCCTTAAAAAGACCCTCCACACAGCATCCTAAAATACGATACAGGCCCTGCGGGATATTGTTGTTGTGCCTCCTGTGTGGGGTTAATAAAAAAATCAGCGTTCCTGAAATATTTGAGATTAAAATTTTACGTCTAAAAAGACAAACATTAAACAGACGTTAGGAATTTCTTAGAATCCTTTGTCTGGTAGATAAAATAATTGCAAGGGTCGATAACGAAATGTTCAAAGAATTTATGGTTCTTCCACAACAACATGTAAATGTTGTGGTTGGCCATGACTTTTTTATCTATCCACATCCGTCTTTTGTTTTCAGAACAAAATCGTTAGTATTTTATAATGAGTTACTTGCTCCGTCTACTTCTGATTGAAAAAATAATTTATATACGGTTTATAGCATATATGGTTTCCCCGTTATCTGATTCTTAACAATTTTATTACTCTCATAGACCAATATAATATTTACAGTGGTTTCATGCCAACTCAGAATGAAACCAACTGAGAAACACCTCAGAAAGGTCATTAAAAGCTATGTAAAAATAATTTTAAAAAGCCGGTGACCCTAACCTAACTTAACCTATTCAAGCAATTTTAAAAATATTTTTTTATCATCACTCTTAATGACTTTTCTGAGGTGCTTCTGAGTTGGTTTCATTCTGAGTTGTCCGGTTACCGTTTACAATAATGACCGAAATGGAAATACCAAATTTTATTCTATCTCTTTTTATTTTATCTCTTATTATTTATTTTATTTTATTCATATTTATACAAAATATGTATGTAGGCTTATAATATGCAATGTAAACACCAGTTACAAGTTTATATATATACCTATTATTTTTTGTAGGCTTATATTGCATTGCATTTAGCATTCTCGGTAAATGAAGAAACCCACCATTAGACTATAAAAATATTACCATTTGTTATTTCGGCTACTGGCATTATACCTAGCTCTCTCTTTCAAAATTTGGGCATATTAGATTTGTCAAAGAATTTATATATAAATATGCAAAAGTCAGTAATTTTAAATACATGTAGGATTACAAAAGATTTTTTAAATATTTATATTGAGGGATCAGTAGGATTTATAGGTCCAATTACGAGTTCCACCGAGCCCAACCCTCTGATATGAAAATATTTGGAGTCAGTGAATTATTTTCCCATTTGGTCTCTTTGACATGTTGTTCTTGTATTGTTTTGTATCTATTATAATTATATAGTGCGATTGCACAGCGTGAATTGACTAGATGATCATTATTTGTGGAAAAGTGGGTTGAGTTTTTCCTGTGGGGAAGATTTAACCCGAACATAAAATCTAAAATTTGTATAAAATAAATTAAAATTAAAATTGGGTTCTACAAAATAAACTCGAGAAACAAAGTCAATTTTTTTTCTTCTAAAGACTAATATAGTATTTCGATCAAACTTATTAAAAACGCTTCAATATGCAGTAGGTTTAATTTTGACACATTTTAAAATCCTAAAAGACAATAATAATACTTCTTTTTTCACGATAATATCTGGTTTTGCAGAATTTGCACATGTATCCATGGTGTTATGAAGAATGTCGTACGTGCCTTTACGAATGGGTGGAATGAATGGGATAAGCAGCATAATATAATTATATCATAATGCGTTCCCTGAATAGATCTGAATAGCCAGGTACTGGTTAACTTTGTATTTGCTGTTCTACTTCCTTTATTCAGCCTCACAACATTCCTATAATTTGAATTGTGGATGTCACAGGGTTCCCGTAGACCCACGGGCTCCGGAGAGTTTTTTTTTTTTTACATGAGCTCCACACAGGAGGCCCTGAGGAAAATAATTTCCATCAGGGCCTATGTCATCTTTGGGGATGCTGTGTGGAGGGTTTTTTTTAAGGAAAGGAAGGAGAGGAGAGTTCTGGGAAGGTAAAGGGTTTAAGGAGTGGGTAAGAATCTGGGGTTCAGTGTGTCTTGGTCATCCACCTCCTACACCTAGACGAACCTCACCCCATGAACCCGGGCACCCCTGCTAAATCACCAAACGTGGCGAACCACCTGGGGTGACCTATGGCAGAGGTGTTGGACTCTTATATTCTTTATCATGTTAAAAAAACTTATTAATAATCGTTTTTGTCTTTAATTCCGTAAGAAAATATTTAATTACAATTGCAAATTATATTAAAATTTTTAAATTTGAATTCACACGCGGTAGAAGTCAAATATTCTGAAAAATAAAGTAGACAAGAGTGAAGATGTTACGAAGCACCTCACAAAGAGGAGACCGATTATACGATCTCATTCTCTCTCAGGCTAAATCCTAAAGGCTAATCCTATGTGTTTGTCTCTTTTAGTGTCGCTATTTTTCGTTTCATAGAGTTTCAAATCACAACGGCGTTAAAAACATTAAAACACAATTAAAGAAGTTTCACAAATTTGATTTTGATTTGGGTGCGTGATTTTTAGGTGTGTTGGAGTGCTAATATTAAAAAATGGTTCTGTTGTAGCCGAAAACTTTTTTTTTGCGTAAACTCGGTTTTTTGCAGTTTTTTTTTGTATAAGTTACGACTTTTAGGAAAACCGATGAAGTTCACTACCAAACTGAAACTTCCTGAAAATCTTCATACAAAAACCGTTTTTCTAAAAAAAATAAAAAGTTTTCGGCTACAGCAACATCAGTAATGCAATTTTTTTTTTAAATATTGGCACTCTGTATTCTCAAAAGCTTACTTTAAGCAGTGATTTTCGACATTATGTGGAGATGGATTTTGGACTTCAGTGATTTTTTAAGTAAAACTTCTTTACGCACGCTCGACTTGAGGGGTAAGCTGGTGAATGCGTTAGGAAAAGTGGTGATTGTTACGAAAAATGTCATGCGAACGGTAATCGATGCGAACGGTGATCGATGGCTAGGCGAACGGTCGGGCCTTTACGCACTCTTGACTTGGGGAGTGATAAGGATAAGGATGGTCACCCCAAGGTCGTAGGTCACCCCAAGGTCGTAAGTCACCCCAAGGTCATAGGTCACCCCAAGGTCGTAGGTCACCCCAAGGTCGTAGGTCACCCCAAGGTCGTTGGTCACCCCAAGGTCGTAGGTCACCCCAAAGTCGTAGGTCACCCCAAGGTCGTAGGTTACCCCATGGTCATATTTCCCCCTCAATGTCATATGTCATCCCCTAGGTCATAGGTCACCCCGTTCGCTACGTTTGGTAACTTAGCAGGGATACCTGAGCTCATTGGGCGAGGTCTGTCTTGTAGTTTTACTTCAGTCGTGTGGTCTAAAGCACACTCGTTTTTTTTAAATGTTTTTTTTTGATAAATATTTTCTTCAAACCAGATATTTTTTTCTTCCACATATCATTATTGGTCATGCCTATTAACCAACGAACTCCTTTCTTCTTCGGCCTCCCTCATGGAGAAACTGAAAACTGGTTGGCAACTTCATGGCATAACTCAATTTACCTCCTGAAAAAAATCGACTTTATTAATTACACGAAAATTTGATATGTCGTGAGCCGCTACCATGGCAACTTGTCAACATGGCAACTGAAACGCGACGGCCGTGGCGATCAGTACTGCTAGTCACCGCGTCGCCCTTGACAACTGGTCTTTAACAGCTAGACCGAACGTCATGCGCATTCTTGCTAGGATTGCCAATCGATTGGAGAGGACTCCCAACCGTTTGCCATGCCCTTATTACTTATCTAGTATGTCTTCCTCCCAAACAGGTGCTTGTAGGATATGCTGGATTGGATACAATCACCCAGCGCTTGCCACCTCGTGGACTTTCACCAACCTGTCCCATTGTCTTGTCCATATTTTGTCATATTAACAGATATTGTATCTTGTATTTCCCGCTAAGCACTTGCATACTGCTTACTAACAACGTATGCAGGGGTATTGGAGGTCTAAATTCGTTCTAAACTAAATGTAGCTTCGTTCTTTCAAAAAAATTAGAGTCCTTGCGGGATCCTTGAAAGAGTAACCATCTGTTACTTATATACCAGGGCGGGAAAGTGGTGGATAACCTACAATGGTCTTTAACAAGTTGCCTGTGTGCGGAGTGCGGACCGTCAATCAAATTCACAAGTTCCTTTCCTGTGGATAGCGATCGAGTCGCCAACTATTTTTTTCGGTTTCTCCTTGAGCAGATGGCCTACTATTCAATACCTACTGATGACCAAAATTTCATTTAGGTACATTTTTTACTCAAATAATATCAGAAGCCACTGCTTAAAGTAAGTACGTCCCATAACACCCTGCATAGTTACGTAAAACAGTGACAAACGACATATATTTCGATAGTAACGTGTATAAAATTGCCGAAATAAATGATTTTGCAAAAAAAGTTATTTAGTTTAAAAGTTGCTTATATGTAGGTATATGCTATTGTGGACAACTGATAAAGGAATTGAACCCACACATGGATATGAACCCGATGCATTTGTCGTCTCAGTTACTAACCGATGAGAACACATCACGACTTCAGCAGTATTGTATTTCATTAAACAATATCAGTCCACTTGACCGACTAACTTTAGAAGCGACCGTAAAGAGTCCTGTCATAACAAATCACTTGCAATGAGGATACATTTTTCGACAAGATGCATAATATTACATGATTTACAGTCAGCTTCAGAACTCTACAAATATAAATTGTTTATTTATTGAAGTGAAAACTTCGTTAGCACCGTTGTGATTTGAAACTCGATGAAACGATAAATAGAGACACTAAAAAGAGAAAAACACCTACATGCATCTATAGGATTTAGCCTGCGAGAGAATGAGTTAGCATAATCGGTGTCCTGCTTGTGCGGTGCTTCGTAGCCTTCCCACTATTGTCTACCTTAGTTTTCGGAAGGTTTCATTTCTACCGCGTGTGAATTAAACTTTATTTATGGTTTCAGATACCTATTTAGCTACTTTTTTATTTATTTACATTAACCTGCTAAACTACTTATGTAGTTTGTCAGCAGGTACATAATGACAACATTTGTGCAATAACATGGTACAATGGTAAACAGCATGAGGTACATATGTATAATATTGATGATAAATTAATAATAAAGATAAATTGGTTAAATTATAGAATAATATAAATATAAATATGTAAAAAGTAGTATAATAGCCTTATATAACAAACAAGTACAAATGAATTTAATATGAACAAATGAATATAATCAACAAGTACTTACTTGTATAGTTTAATATACATAAGGTAATACAAATTTATAATGAGTTTCCATTTCCTTAGAATGTGAATTCCAATTAGGAAAACAAGGTCTTCGTTATGGCATCAATATAAATATTCAATATCTAATAGCCATTTCCTTAGATTATATTTGACTTTAGCTGTAAAAACGTTTATATTTTTAACTAGCTGACCCGAGGAACTTCGTACCGCCTCAGAATCAATAGCTGTTGAATTAAATTCAGTTTTTTTATTAAGTTAAAAATTACGCAATGAAGCAATTATCAATGCGCAACTGTCCGTGTTTTGTTTTTGTCAGTATCGGAGATGGCGTTGTGTACGGATTTATATTTTTGTGATTTTCTTACTTTTACAATTACTTACGGGAATTCGGGAGGCGGATACGGGTGCCGCCGCCCCGGGAACCATTTATTGAATAACCAACACTTCTGCCATAGATCACCCCAAGTGGTTCGCTACGTTTGGTGATTTAGCAGGGGTGCCCGGGTTCATGAGGTGACTTATGTCCGGGTCTTGGCAGTTGATGCGCCTGCCCACCTGCTGCGTGGCGGGCCGGATCGAGAGAGACTGGTTGAGGGAGGCCTTTTGACTTTCCAGTCCAGAGACTCTCTCGACCCATTGCCTTGCACCACAGTTGGAGGGATGGATTCATACGTCCGTCACTCCCGGACACACTGACCCCCAGATTCCTACCCACCCCTCATACCTTTTTCCTTCCCAGAACTTTCTATCCTCCCCATTCCTTAAAAAGATCCTCCTCACAGCATCCCCTAAGATGACATAGGTCCTGAGAGAAATTATTTTCCTCAGGGCCTCCTGTGTGGAGCTTATGTAAAAAAATGCGTTTCATTTCAGAGATTCATTATAATTATTATATTTTTCCTTTGGAGGTGTGCAGACATACGTTCACCATTTGTCTCATTTTCGACTATTGACATTGAGTGTGTAAGAAAGAAGGGCAGCATTATATGATTAAAAACAAATACACAACAATCAACGCATTGATATTTGACGTTTTTGAATGTTTGGAATTCATGCACAGTTCAATATTATACCCCTCACAATATTGCTGCAGTTCTTTCAAAATAGGAGAATTCGTTCCATACAAAATGTATGGGGAAAATAATTTTCTTTATAACTATTTATTTCGTTAACTTTTGTGACGTTTTAATAGTTATTATCCTATCCGGGGCGGAGACAAATCCAACAAATCAAAGATCATCAAAATCAGCCCAGACGTTCTCGAGTTATAAATAGTGTAACTAACCCGACTTTGTTTTATATATTTTTAATTGTCATTGGTAGTTTGTTAAATATTCTGGGTACAATATAGTTTAGGGTTCTTCCACTTCTTTTCTTCATTCACGGGTTCTTCATTTTGAGTGAATCTTGTATTATGTTTATGGAAAACTCTTTCCCTATGCAAGGAATCTATCACATTTAAAAAAAAGTGTTTTAAAAACGTATTGTATCTTTTCATATACATAATACGATGACCATTCATTTTGATTGATAAGTATTTACTTTTTTCATTTTAAGTGTTGTAGATACCGATTGTTATTAGTAAGTTCTCGTGTAAAGGGATAAACTTTTATTACATGTGTTATTTTGAAATTTGTGGTGCTTTTCTCTTTGTGCGATGCTTCGTAGCCTCCCCACTATTATCTACTTTAGTTTTCTGAAGGTTTCACTTCTACCGCGTGTCAATTTCAAACTTTTTTGCATTGCAATGCCACTTAAAAAATAAAGTATTTTTTGTTTTTCTCTCTGGTTCGTACACAAATTTCATAATGGCAGACCTCACCATGCGTAGAATTTTTGCAGCTTCAGACAAACAGATTTTAAACTGAAACTGAAAACACACGAACTGCAGCAAAATTATATGAAATACACATTTTCTGAAACGATTCGCGCGCCACCTATTGCAAAATGGTTGTACTAATTCAGAAACCTTCGCGTTTCCAAAGTGTTAGTCGTATACAAATTTCAGGCAAGCATTTGGCGAATATCCTGGCTGTGCACCAGTGGTAAAAGCATTAATGACAATGTTTCTTTAGAACACTTTCCATTGAAATACAAGTAGAATAAACACAGTATTTCGTCATCCGATGATTGTTTTCCAGAGATTGCATATTTTTATTACTCGGCCATTAATTTATGAAGATCACCGTTAAAAGTATATTATTATATAAATATATTAATATGTAACACTTAAGCGTCACCTTGACCAATTTAGTGCTAAAAACATTTTTGTTTCAATACAGGATGCGTGACTTCCATTCCCCACAAAATGTTTTCAGTTGCTACATTTTTAAGGAAAAAACTTTCAGGAGGAGATTTTTTCAGATTTTTTCCGGAAAAAAGTTTTGCTTTCTACTTTTTGTATGGAAAAAACTTATAGAAAGTTTTCGGTTGGTACTTTTTGCATGGAAAAAACTTAGAGAAAGTTTTCGGTTGGTACTTTTTGCATGGAAAAAACTTATAGAAAGTTTTCGGTGTGTACTTTTTCTAAGTAAAAAACTCTCAGGATTAGATATTTCAGCTTTTTTAAAAGTTTTCGTTACTCACTTGTTGTATGGAAAAAACTTTCAGAAAGATCATTTGCCGTTATTTTATGGCCAACAAATACGCAATTATTTCAATTTTGAAACCTTTACTCTAGAGGCAATTTTATATATAAAACTAGCTGACCCGACGTACATCGTACCGCCTCAGATTGAATGACTGTTGTGTTAACTTATTAGCTGAATTAAATTTAGTTTAAATTACACAATGAAGCAACTGTCCGGGTTTTATTTTTTGCAGTTGTTTTATTTTTTTGCAGTATCAGAGATGGATCTGTGTACGGATTTATAATTTATTTGATTTTATTACTTTTCGACTTACTTAAGGAATTTGCGTTTCATTTTCTTTATACGTGTGAGGGAAATTTATTATAATTATCGTATTTTTCCTTTGGAGGGGTGTAGACATACGTTCACTTTTTTGTCTTATTGTCAACAACTGTTGACATTTAGTGTGTAAGAAAGAGGGGCAGCATTATATGTTTAATAACAAAAGTAAAACAATCGGCGCATTGACATTTGAATTTTTGAACGTTTGACGTTTTTGAATTTTTGGAATTCACTCGCTATTCAATATTATACTTATCACAATATTTCTGCGGCTCATTCAAAAGATGAGAATTCGTTCTATTCGAAAATAATTTTCTTCATAATTTATTTTTTCGTGTTTTTTTCCTATGTTTAGACAAATCCAACAAATCAAAGATCACCAAAATCGGTCCAGCCGATCTCGAGTTATAAATAGTGTAACTAACCCGACTTTGTTTTATATATTAAAGATAAGAAGATTTATAATTTATGAATAAAAAGGTGGTATAAAGTTGTATATGTTATATTAAACATATCGAACTTCGGTTTTCACACCAGACCCCCTTACCATACCACCAATATGTATAATAGTTATTGTTTTCAGGGTGTATGGAAATTAAAGCGATATTAATGGGTGTCCCGTTTGACTAAAATAATCTTCACAGCATTCAATTTTGTCACATTTATTGAATAACCAACACCTCTGCCATTGTCGTTCGCTACGTTTGATGGCTTAGCAGGGGAGCGCGAGTTCATGGGGTGAGGCTTGTCTAGGTCTTGGCGGCGGATGCGTCTGCCGACCTACTGCGTGGTGGGCCGGATCGGGAGAGACTGATTGAGGGAGACCTTTTGACCTGTCCAGCAGGATTCTCTTGTAACATTGCCTTGTACCACAGTGGGAGGGATGGATTCATAAGTCCGCCACTCCTGGACACACTGACCCCCCAGATTCCTACCCTCACAATTTTTTCATTCCCAGGACTTCGTCTCCCTTCTTTCCATAAAAAAGACCATCTAGACAGCATCCCCAAAGATGATAGACCTTGATGATTTTTTTCCCCAGGGGTCTGCGGAGTGGAGCTAATATAAGAAAATAATCATGTGTGCAGTTCACACGCGGTAGAAGTGAAACCTTCAGAAAACTAAACTTAGAATGAGACGAACGCAGCGTATCAAGAGTAGGATAATTATAGGGTGTGTTTGTCTATTTTTAGAGTCGCTCATTTCCGTTTTATCGAGTATCAAATCACAACGGTGCTAAAGAAGTTTTCACTTAAAAAACCCCTATTTTGGAGAATGTTGTGAGGTCTTGCACCAGCACCAGCGCCAGCACCAAAAACCAGGGCGATGCTGAGCTTTTATAAGATGGCTTTTTACGAGGTTCGAGAATAATAACTTTACATACGAGTATGTCTTCAAGTGCGCTTAACTATACTAGACTTCAAAATAACCCCACGGTGCTCCTTACGAGTTCATTACTAAATATTGATCAAGTAATATGAAATAAAGAATATACAGTATTTAAAAAGAAATGTCAAGATAACAAAATTATCAATAACCATAGACATCCAAATGACTAGACAAGCAGTTACAGGTGAGGGGTCAAACCAAACCATGGAGGGCGAAGAGGGGAAAGATGACTGTGATTCGTTATACAATCAATCTAACAGTAAATAGGCATCTCGCATTACAATATCACCATTTAGTTCTTAAAAGCAAAATCTGCTTTGAATGAATAGACCTTTTTACATGGGAGTGCGAATTGCTTGCCACGATAATAACATATTTGCTAAGGCTAAATGCTCGCCCCAAAAAGACTCGCCCCAATACACATAGCAATATTTTGTTGCCGTGTTTAGTTAAAACACTATCACAAATGTTTCATAATTTACTTACCCCTGTAACCAGCGACGAGCACACTGGAGAACCGCCCACATTCGCTATGTGCACATTGATATGTAGATATATTGTATAGAATACGCTATATGTCCGTGTCAATAACGGTGCTTTTATAGCACATGATAATAATAATAGACAATAACGGTGCTATTTTAGCACATGAAAAAACACGAACTTTAAACCTAAAATATAATATACTAATAGGAGGCAGTTTGCGTTCAGAAACATGAAATATGAACCCTGTAAATGGATGTACGTAATGGAGATGTCCGTATTTCTCAATTGAGTCTACGAATGTCATCTACAATATTCTCAACAATTACAATCAGTCATCATATCGTATCACTTCTCACTCCAGTATTATTTTAACCTCTAATGCACTGTATAGGTTAAAATTCATTATAAATGCATTTATTGTTGTGTACCCATTTACATATTAACCAAAGAGTTATAACTACGCAACACGTTTAAATAAGAGGAATAATACAAATAATTAAAGTATTCAGTCTCAGTAAACTATTTATACTACAAACCAGGGCCGGGCAAAATACATGCCTTGCTGTAATTAAAATACAAATTACAAAATACTTTTTCGCATTTATATACGAAATACAAAATACTTTCAAGTTGTGTATTTGAAATACAAAATACAGCATTTTAAGCATTTCATCAATTCAAATACAAAATACAAATTACAAAATACATTTTATTTTGGTAGAACCTTTGGTTGCAATAAATTGTCGTAAGTGCCCTTATCTAAGGGTGCGTTTCCATAGAAGCAAAGCTGAGCAGAGTGAAACAGAGACGTGCAAAAATTGACCAGTCATATTGGTCAGAAGACACATCACACACTTGTAAGTAAAGTTTTGCGGTATAGGACCCAGGTGTTACATAATAATAATAAATATTATAATAACATGACAATTGTAACGCGCAGTTTTGTGTTGTTTTACTTCAAGTGCGCCGTTCTGTAATTAAATTAAAAATAATCTAGTATTCAGTCAAATTATTCCTTTAGTGCTTGATCTAATACTAGGACACAAAAATGTACAATACAAAGCAATGACAAGTATAATATAATATGATACGAATATGATAGAAAATGTGCAATAACAGTGCTACGAGTACCCATTATAGCACAGGACGTGTTTAAATATTATCATAGGTATTACTCTGGATTCTAGCGTTTTTAGTCAATGTATTATCTATGTCAGTTTATTTTTCAATATCACTATTGAGGTCGCTAAATGTATTTGAAAAAGTATTTTGAAGCCATAAGTATTTGAAATACAAATTACAAAATACCTCAGCGTCAGGTAATTGAAATACCAATTACAAAATACGTATTTGTATTTAAGTACGTATTTCAATTACAAGTAATTCAAATACTGCCCAGCCCTGCTACAAACTATGAAATATATCTTTAAAAAAAAAAAACAATTCGAAGAAAATGAAAACAGAATCCAAATTAGTCCAGTCAAGGAATGAGGTGTAGAGTGCGTGATCAGGAACATAAGAATAGCCTAAAAACCTAACTTTAATTTATAATATACTAGCTGACCCGACAAAGGTTGTTCTGCCATATAAATTATTTCTAGTGAACATTTTGGTTGTTAAATAAAAAATAACCAATATATTGTAAGTGTGTAGGGATCTATGACAGAAAGGGGAACGGAGCGCTGTAGACGATGACCGCCGGTAAAAACAAAAAAAAAAAAACACCAACTAAAGTAGGAAAATTAAATAAAGAAAATCAATATGAATTTCGAAGAGCAATTGAGTGTATGATATTTTTTGTCAATCCGTCTTTATCCAACACAAATTAAGAGGAATATAAACTCTAGAAATATTTCGAATCTCATGCCTGCAAAATTTTAAAATCGAGCGTCTTATTTGCACGAGGCTAGTAAGCGAAAAAGTGGTTTTTATTTATTTTGTGCATAATTTTATAAGAACGAAAAAAAGTTAGATCATGGAAAACCTCAAAAATCGTCTTAGCCATAAAGGGGTATTTTTTAAAAATTGTTTCTTGTATTACTTCATAGTTAAGTCATGAAAAAACATTTTTTGTTGTGATTTACGCTTATATTTTTTGTAACGTAAATAATAATTTTATTGTAATTCCATTACATAGAAAAGCTAGTAAAAGCTTCGATTTATCTGTAGCATATTTTTTGATGTTCATACTGTAAGCCGATTCGTCGTAAAGATTAATCAAAATAGCATCTAAATAGGATTTCACGTATAACTTCATCTTAAGCTCGATAGTTTGCCCACGCGAGAACATGGTGCCGAATGAAATATTAAAATGACGCGACGCTTCTTATGAATGTGCATGCGCATGGGTGCATGGGCTTCTTGCGCATGGGTGGATGAAACTTTGATGAGGCGGACGTAGCGCCATCTGTCATTCAACAACATAATTAATTTCGTTCTGTTTAAAATAGGAAATTTGTTCACACAAATTACTTTTAATGTATCTACTCGTAAATTGATTGAAACTATTTATAATGTAAATTGATTTGTAGTAAAGGTTATATATAAAAATTGTGATCTTTATTAACACTGATTTCTTAGAGTAACAGCAATGTTTTCCTAGTTGTTCCTTGTCATATTATTTATTAAAGTATTTTAGGCGTAGTAATTATGATATGCAATAAAACTTTATAACAATAATATATTATTTGTTATGCCATGGAATTCCCAGAAATATCTATTGATAGCCCATATAAACAATAGCAATACGAGGAAAATAGCATAAATATGATGCAATTCAAATACACAGTGTATCAGTGGTGTAATATGATTAATTCACAAACAAAAATTTGCATTGCGAGATAAATTGGCACAAATGTAAACATATAAAAAATTATTATATTCGTGATGAAAGATTAATATAAAAACCAATCATGTATTTATTGAAATGAATATATTTTTTTCATAAACACAAAAACATGAAAAAGTTATAATAATATTTGGATGATTTGTATAGGGATGTCGAAAGTGAAAAAAATATCGATATATCGATGTATCGATATTTATTAAAATATCAATATCGAGGAAAAAATATCGATATATCGGTCAAATTTTCAAGAGAATTTTTGTGTTTTTAAAATAATAGTGTATTCAGCTCAATATTATCAATAGTAATTTTTGTACACAATTTGCTTTTTTTAATGTACAAAATTCTCAATAAAAATGAAGGTATTTTTATCACTATTAATTTTTATTACGTAATAATTACAAAAATATCAAAAACTAAAAAGCTGTCTTCTAACTTATATATAAACTGAAATGCATACAAAGTTTGTATGGGTCTCAGTAACATTCTATTGGCGTATTGATCTGTCAAAAAGGACTTCGTGTTTGGAACAAGGTATAGTCAATAATCATAGACAATTGGGAACCAACACATAGGAGTGGCTTAGAAAAAAATGGCGAAAAATAGCATACATTTCTATGTATGTACATACACACATGAGATAGTATTGGTGATCACAAATACTAATGCAAAGACAATAGATTTGTAAGCTATTAATAGTTAAAATTTCAACCGCCAGATGTCATGACCCAATACAGTTACTTTTTTCAGTTCGTTCCTATACGGTTTTGGATTCTAGTGACTTTAAATACATAAATTAAAAAAATATCGTTTTTGATACAATTTTCGATATTGGATATTTTGTATCAATATATCGATATATCGGATCAAAATATATCGATATTTCGATATATCGATATTTTTTCAACAAGCCTAGATTTGTATAGCGCCCTTTATGTGAAGAATCACGTCAAGGGTGCTGTAAGTACGTAATCAGGTTTTCAACGGAGGAATAAAATTTGAAAAACAAATTAAAGATTTTATTGAGCGATGTGCGAAATATGTTGACATTCAAAGATATTGCATTAAAGAAAATAATCAAATCGGTTGACTTTTCCTGTTTATTTATATTTATTTAAGAAACGAACAATTTGAATGGTACAAACTTCTAAACATATGAAGTTAATTAATAATTGAAAACAATATTAACGACTCTCAAACAAAATTTGAAACAGAAAAATCAGAAAAAGATACTAATATAACAATATAACAATTATATAAGAAACAACTATTTACATCCAAAAAATCCAGAGTGGAAGATACTCTCAGTATCGCCCTGGTGTACGACCATCATTCAGAATTGAAACTTTGCTTGAAATAGCTTCAACCGTGTTTGTTGACTAGATCTGAACAGCCGGGTACTTCCCCACCTTCCTCTCTCCCATCACCTTCCACTCCGCATTTACCTTCGGTATTCACATTAAATAAATAATGGTTATTAGGTTCTTAGTTTGTGTAAACTAAGTAATTTATAATTCTTGAATATTTTGATTGAAAAGAAACTCACGCAAATGATACATACAAAAATACATTAAAAAAATAAAATGGCGCTAAAGGATTCGTTTTATTCAAGAAATTTTGAACTTTGAATAAAAATGGAGTTTTAATGCATCTTTTACCATCTATCCAAACGTATTTGTTGTTTCTTGTAGTAATTAAGTTTAATAAATAAATAATTGACGAACAAGATAACAATAGTAAAACCTAAACGAAAATATGAATGAGAACAAGTCACAGAAAAGCATTATCTTTTTTCTGTTTTTCTCTTTCATATTTTCGTTTAGATTATTATTTGGAATAACCTTCAAAAGTTATAAAAATAGAGTTTTCCTTGTAAACAATTTTATAAATAAATATCCATTATTTTAAAAGCATTTTTGCCACTGTTAATTATTTTTTTCTTATACTTTAAATTGAAACGAAATATTGTTTTTGGTAATGATGCAAGTGTGGCGTAATATGCAATACTTCGGTAAAAACATATCTATGTATGGAGTAAACAGTGAAGGTCAAATACCAGCAATACATATAACTTAGTGATGCCTCCGTCTCAAATTTACCGGGAAGTAGAAGGTTACAACCCCAAAAAAGATAAAAAAAATAAAAAAGGACAAAATTCGAAATTTCCCTAGATTTGTGCATATTTCCCTTTTCCCTAAATAATATTTTTCTCCCCTAGATCTAGGGAAATTTCCCTACACATCCAAACCCTGCCTACGATAAAGAATATTGACGGACATATACAATTTTTTTAGGTGTTTCAGTGGTAGGTTTTCCCTTTGTTTTTATCTTTCAATATTCTGTAACGTAGGTTAGTTTTAATATTCTCCTTACGAAGGAAGGGTTCTTCCGAAACCGGTTAAGTGTGAGAAAATAAATAAAAGTCATCTGTAACAAATTTATATGTTTTTAATTAAATAATGGCTAGCCACAAAGTTAACATTTTTTGACATTTAAACAGCATATACAAGGTATAGACAAAATCGGTGTTAGTGTATTTAACAACAAAATTAGCTTATTTAGCCGGCTATCATATCTGTTGCCAAATAAATTTAAAAAAAGGTTTATATTATAGCCTCTTACACTCACATTTGAATTATTTGATTGAAATCTGGGGAAATGCATGTGAAACATATATAAATGAATTACAGATAATACAAAACAAGGTAATCAAAAAACTGTTTCACTACAAGCCCAGAACATCCACAAAAAATATATATATGGAAACAAAACTTTACATTAAGAAAACTGTATGAATGCAATACATGTCTCATTATATACAAAATAAACAATAAACTCGTAGGTACACAGAAACACAGAATGCATTAAAACGTCCCAAGTACACAAACACTTGATAATATACATTTAAAAACCATCCACTCTAACTATGGTAAACAATCCATTGGTTACGAGGGGGCAACTTATATAATTGCCTCCCAAATGACATTGTAAATGAAAAAAGTTGGGTTTTAAAAAAAAGATAAACAATTTATTTTTGATAAACAAAATAATGAAATAGAATAGCGCTCCATTGAAATATTTAGTTTAATTTAATTATTTCTAGTTACATGAATGAAAATGTAATTTTATTTTTACTGGAATAAAAAAAAAAAATAATAATGCTTTTTACAAATATAAAATATTTTATTGCTATTTTTGCTGAAAGTGTTGTTTTCTTCCTACATAAGCAGTAAAGAAATAATAACATTGCATAATGATATAAGTCATATAAGTGTCTTGAACTATGCTCCCTTTTTATTGGCTATCGACGGACCAATCAGATTTGGGTTTATCAATCCACCAATCACGGGTCAAGTAATTGACCCTAAATTTCAAATAAGGACTTTTAGGCCCTACTCACGATCCGAAGGGTGACCCGACAGTTGATTCACCGACAATTGGCCTCCCGAAATGATAATTACTATGAAATTATAATTTTTTGCGCATTATTTCAAAATTACGTCAAAAATACCTTTAATAATAAATTGGTTTGAATATCAACAGAACTTTTATACAGTATCGACTTTTTTGTACTTATTCGCTGGTTTTTACAGTATATAGACAAGTAATTTTATCCTTGATGCATTTGAATGAAAATATGTTTTATACTTTGAGGGAGAGGTCGATTCAGGCGGTTTGCTGACGGTTTTACCTGTTCCTCGCATTCGATAAATGCTGGCGTCCCACAGGGGTCGGTTCTAAAACCGACTTTGTTTCTGTTGCACATCAATGACCTCTTGTCATGTGCACCAATTCATTGTTACGCGGATGACAGTACAGTCCATGATGGCTTTTTGTTTGACAAGCCCCCAAAGGGCACACAAACTCCAATATCTCAGAGAGCTTTGAAGCAAAGAATGGACGGTTACCTCGAGAGTGTTTTCTCTTGGGGTAAGAATAACCTCGTCGAATTTAATGTTTCAAAGACCCAATCATGTTTGATAACGTCTAAAAGGGATCGAAATGAAAATCTAGTCTCCTTCAACGGAAGCAATCTTCCGAACAGGACCTTCATCAATATGCTTGGTGTAACTCTAATTGTCCAGCTCAGGTACGGGGGCTCCATCGAAACCAGAGTTAAGTTAGCCTCTCAGAAACTGTACAGGACCCGCAGATACTTTAATAGTACACAACTGCTAACCCTGTACAAATCGCAAGTGCGCCCCATGGTTGAATTTGGCAGCAACCTCTGGTCTGAGGCTCCAAAATACCAAAAGAAAGCCCTTAACTCTATGCAGAAACGGGCGGTCCGTTTGATAGATTCTCCCATCTTAACAGACGGACTACAATCTTAGAGCATAGGCGTCAGGTGGGAATGCTGTCCTTGTTCTATCGGTATTACAATGGAAGATGCTCCGAGGAACTAGCGTCATTGATCCCTTCGGCACCGGTGCATAGTCGGGAAACACGCCAAACGCGTGCCCAACATGTGTACACGGTTGACATTGGTCACAAGAGAACGGGTCGCTTCACTCGTTCTTGAGCTCGGTTGTGGAACGATTTGCCGGCCTTTGTGTTTCCTCCTTCCTACAACATGAGTCTCTTCAAGACCAATGTTCATTCCTTCCTCTCCTCAAAAATACCCCCCATACAGCATCTCAGATGACATAGGCTCTGAGGGAAATTATTTTCCTCTGGTCCTCCTGTGTGGAGTTAATGTAAAAAAAAGACCACAAAAAAAAGCAACTTGATTTCTTCAAAGACAAATATGTGTTCTACCTTAAAATATTTCTAAGCGATCTAATTTTCAAGCAAAAACATAAGATTTTAGTTGCTTTGTCGTGCATTACGTAATAAAGAATAATAAAAATATTTAGAGTGAATCAAACGTACTCTTATCTTATTATGACTGTCGATATGACTCGAATCAAGTAATTGATTTACTTGATCGCGCCGTGTTTTCACCGGGCATCCCTGACTTCTACAATTTCACTTTCGATACATCAAAAACGTTTCAACTCTGAAGGGTGGTCTTACACCAGGGCGATTCTGAGACAATGTTCCACTTCTGGAACACAAATATATCATACACATAGACATCCAAATTTATTAGATCAGAAGATGCATTTGAGGGGTTAAACCAAACTATGGAGGGCGAAGAGGGGAAAGATGACTGTGATTTAGTTCAAGCAAAATCTGCTTTTGAATGAATAGACCTTTTTACACGAGAGCGCGAATTGCTCGCCACGTTATTAACATATTTGCGTAGTCCAAATGCGGCAAAGTAAAGTTCGTCGATTTTCACAGAGGAATATTTTGTTGCCGTATTTAGTTAAGACACTTTTACAAATGTTTCATAATTTACTTACTCCTGTAACCAGCGACAAAGTATAATGTGTAGCACAAGCTATCGTTTTGCCGTGTTATTTCGTAAAATGTATGATGTGAGCTCGACGCTGGTCAGGACAAGAATGATGACGTCACATTTTTTAGATTCAAGCGAGGCTCTCGTAAGCCCAGCCGGCTCCATGGAACCGTTATGGGGAGGGGGAAATAATAAGCTTTTATCACTTAGGGCAGGTCCGGATATATTCATATATCCATGATCGTACATTATTTTCAATTAATTTATTGTGAAATAACACAAATTAATCAAAATCTAATAAAATTTATTTGGGCACGCTGGGATTTGAACCCGCGATCTTACTAGTGCTTTGATAATATTGATATTAGTGTGTTCAATTTCTATCAAACAGCTAAACTACAACATGAACTTTTGAACCCTAAAAATAAATGGCAAGTTAGCTGTCATAAAAGACACTGTTAAATAAATTGTGTTTCCTGTTTTCTTACCATGACAGTTGCAATTTAACTTTAATGGTTAAAGCATGCCATTGCATAAATTTAACCCAAGTACAGTGTGAGACAAGAGTAATACGCGAATTAATTGAAATACGATATTATTTTCGCTGTGCTGAGTTATGTACTAGACTCTACTAAGGACTAGTAAGTAGTTCCGTGAACAGTAGTTTTAATTTTATCAAATTTAATAATTCAAAACCAAAAATTTCTCTGAATTCATAAGATTTATGAGTTGGTAGGTACTTAATACTTTCTTACATGTATGTATTTTATTTATCATCATCATCATCTTCATCTATTTCCCCTTATCCTATTCGGGTCGGGTTCGGGTCATTGCGTCGACAAATCTCCTCCATACGTCCCTGTCTTGTGCTGATTGTTCGGCCTCTGTCCGTGGTAGACCCATCCTCTCCTCACACAGTTTCTGGAGTTGCCTCGCCCAACTGTGCCTGGGGCGGTCCACTGGACGTCTACCCTCTGGAATCGTACTCAGTATCTTCCTCGGAATTCGGTAATCAGACATTCTTAGTACATGTCCAAGCCACCTCAGTTGCGATTTTTCTATGAAGAGTAGCAGTGGTTCAGTGTTTAGAACCTCTCGGATCGTCGAGTTTCTTATATGATCCCATTTCGTAACCCCTGCCACTCCTCTCAAGTATCTCATTTCGGCAGCTTGGACTCAAGAGCGTGTTCGTTCATTTAGCATCTATGTCTGGTGGCCGTAAGTGAGCGTCGGGCGGTATACCGTTTTAAACACTGCGATCTTTGTCTTGATGCTGAGCTCGGCTTTTCTTATCACTGAGCTGTAGAGAGGACCCAATACACTGCTTGCCGCACTTATTCTTCTATCAATTTGTCCGTCTTGCGGACCATCGCTGGTATTTTATTTAACTTTTATATTTTCAAATAACGAATTATACCATTTTTTTACATTAGCTCCATACAGTAGGTAAACAATTTCCCTCAGGACCGCAAATCATCTCTGGGGATGCTGCGTGGTGGGTCTCTTTTTGGAAAGGAAGGAGAGGAAGTACTGAGAAGGAAAAGGATATGAGGGATGTGGAGAAGTTTGGGTCAGTGTGTCCAGGAGTGATGCACGTATGAATCTTCCCTCTCAATACAGTGCAAGGCGATGAGTCAAGAGAGAGCAGCTGGAGTGGTCAAAATGACTCCTAAACGGATTTCTTTCGATCCGGCCCGCCACGCAGCTGATGAGAAGGCGCATCCGTCACCAAGACATGTACACACCAATGCCGGTCCGTGAGTTTTCAGTGAGCTAGAGCGCTAAGATTAAAAAATACGACCTTATTGATTTTGTTGTAGCTGAAAAGCATTTTTTTTTTTTCAAAATTTCAACTTTTTGTATGAAGACAAAGATTATTGATGTTGTAGGTAAAATGATTTGATTTTTTTAAATTTTCAATTTTTGTATGTAGGTTTAAATGCGCCGCATTCACAAACTAAAATTTTTTCATACAAACTATCTATCAATAATGTCGTATTTTTCAAACTTAGCACTCTAGCTCACTGAAAAACATAAAAACATATTTTACGGTATTTTCGTGGCACCCAGTACTTACGCAAATTATGAACTTCCAGACATAATGCTTTCAAATCCGGTCACATGATGCTTTTTATAGCTTGTACCAATAAAACACGACGCACAATTCACAGCAGCTCATGTTGCCAATTCAATTAAATACAAAGATGGACTTAGTCTACCTCGAAATGATCGGCTGTGACCTGTGAAAAATCACCAGATATTATTATATAGTTATTATAAATTTGTACACGTTTGAATTTTGTCACACGAGATCGGTTTGTTTTTCTCGTTCACTTCTTCTTGTTCTCAAAAATACCTTCCGCACAGCATCTTCAAAGATGAGAAGAAGTCACCCGAGAGAAATTATTTTAGGGCCTCCTGTGTGGAGTTGATTAAAAAGCTTTTTAAACAATTTTTTCAAAAGCTTAAAAAGAGTGGCGGACGTATGAATCTATCCTTCTTACTGCGATGAGTACTGCTGGAGAGGTCAAAAGGTGTCCTCCAAACTGTCTCTCCTGATCCGGCCCGCCAGTTGGGGGGCAGACGCATCCGTCGCGCGTCGTCAAACCTCACATTGGGAGTGAGACCCGTCTCTCATCAATTTGGGAGGCGGGTATGGGTACCGCCGCCCCGGTAACAATTTATTGGATTACCAACACCTCTGCCATAGGTCACCCCAAGTAGTTCGCTACGTTTGGTGACTTATAAGGGGTGACCGGGTTTATGGGGTGAGGTTTGTCCGGATCTTGGCGTCGGAGGCGTTTGCCCACCAACTGCGTGGTAGGCCGGATCGGGAGAGACTGCTTGAGGAAGACCTGTAGACCTCTCCAGCAGGACTCTCAGAATATCGCCTTACCAGCAGTGGGGGGGATTGATTCATTCGTCCGTCACTCCTGGACACACTGACCCCCAGATTCCTACCCACCCCTCTTGCCTTTTTCCTTCCCACGATTTCCTCTCCTTCTTTTCCCTAAAAAGACCCTCCACACAGCATCCTCAAGATGGCATAGGCCCCGAGGGGAATTATTTTCCTCGGGGCCTCCTATGTGGAGCTAACGTAAAAAAAATTAACCTGGACACGCTGCTAAATCACCAAATATAGCAAACCACTTGGGGTGACGGAGGCGTCTACTAATATCTACAGGAATTCCAAAAACTGAACAAATCGGACTAATATCTATGAGAAACAAAGTGAGGATGAATATCTACAGCTCAAACTGCTGACTAATATCTATGAGAATCAAAGTGTGGACGAATATCTACAGCTCAAACTGATGACTAATAACTATGAGAACCAAAGTGTGGACGAACATCTACAGCACTGGCAGAGGTTGGATTTGCAATTATGTATAGCATATTGGAATAACGTAATATTGCGTATGCAGTTTAAAAAACTTAATTTATGTATGTATGTATGTAAAAATCCCTAATATCGGACTATTGGACACATTTAGCTGATTATTAAGGATTTGGGTTTTTGTTTTAACATCTTTCTTTATTTCGAGTGCTTCTAAATTATTTAGTCTGTCACCATGACCATTTCTATGTCAGTTAGGTTAGGTTAGGTTAGGTTAGGTTAGGTTGTGGTGCCGTGTATTTCGAAATAAATAAATATCTTTGTCGAAAATCCGGAAACAGAAAAATCAGAAAAAACATATTGACACCTCTGGGACACGAACCCAGGACCTTTTGCTTTCCGGGCAAACGCGCTAACCACTGCGCCACGGTGTCGATATGAAATTCGGTCATGTTTAACTGTACCATACTTCGACTAAGAACCACCTACATTATCTTCATTTTCTTTAACGCATATATTATTGGCAACTATCTTTATGTATGATTGCAAGATTCAAACCCGAACTAAATGCTCTCTAGATAGTGTCTGGATAAATCTTTATCCATTTTATTTAATATGCGACATCTATTGACTTTTCTGCAAGACTAGAATGAATATTTTAATTTTTATTTTAACTTTATGAGTTAAACCTCAACTTGTAATATAATAAATGAAGATAATATAAGCGAAACTCAATCGAAAATCTGGAAACAGAAAAATCAGAAAAACATATTGACACCTCTGGGACACGAACCCAGGACCTTTTGCTTTCCGGGCAAACGCGCTAGAGCCACGTCACAATCAGTCACCTCATTTGGATAGGATTCTAACTTCGCTTCACCTTGTTCTGAGATATGAGGTGTCAAAGTTTGTAAAGATGATTTCTCATAATCTGTTTACAAATTTCCGATTTGGATGTTGAACCTTGTGTAAAGTATTTTAATTGAACATATTTTAAATGAAAGTATTTAAAGAGGACGTAAACTTACCCTTTTAGAACATACCTAAACATACAAATAGAACCGTGTGCAACCAGCTAGAGCATAATAATTCATTGCACAAGGTTCTAATTACATGACCCCAATGCTAGTCCTAGCTAGGGCCAAGCCCTATTAAAATACAATAAACTAAAATACATAAATTAAAATTCTTACATAGATTTCGAAAATTTGTCTTTGGAAACTTAGAAACCTTAGAAAATGGTAAGACGTAGTTAGAACCCTATCCAAATGAAATGACGGACCATAATGTGCCTCGTATTTAAGATCAACTGTCAGATACAAACAAAATAGACAGTGTAAGTGATGTTAGAACCTTGTGAAATGAATTATTATTGAAAAAGCTTCAAGTTAGAACTTTGTCATACTTATATCTACGAAAATACAACACAGATGGTTCTGAAAATTATTTTGGTTATAGAAGTAAGCAAAAGAAATGCTTTGGCATTCAAAGGTCATTTTTGAATAAAATGTCAGTTAGAACTCTATCCAAATGAAGTGACTTAGTATCTGGAGTCGGGGTGACCTGTGGCAGGGGTGTTGGTTGTCCAATAAATGGTTCCCGGGGTGGCGGTACCCATACCCGCCTCCCAATTTTTATATCGCCACGAATATAGGTAGTAAGCATCATGGGCGTACGCAAGGTGGGGCGTTTGCCTCACCCTGGCTGGCCGATGCGTGACCTCTGAGATGTCGACCGAGTCGCGTTTTCAAATTTACATCACTTGATAATAATAATAATATTTGGATGATTTATATAGCGCCGTTTTTGTGAAAAATCACCTCAAGGGCGCTGTACAAACTTAAAATACATTTCTAAAATCTAAAAAAAATACAAGCTAGGCAAACAATTATAAACAACTTATGGCTAAAAATTGCATACATCGGTTCATTGATCACCGATACGAAAATATGTGTACAATATTTTGACCAATGAACGCGATGCTTCCTAAAATTTAATGAAAGCAGGACCATACTTACCTGGGAGGTCGCTTGAAATTAACACTGTATATTGTCCATTTAAAGAAATTTAGATAGAGTTCGCACGCAGAGGACATTATTGTGAACACATGTTATTTAATCCTGAAAAATATTTTAATATTAATATGTAATGTATTCTTTGACGAGTGTATTTTGGAAAGTAAAAGCAACATATAAAGGTGGGAGGTGCAGTAGTACCAATAAGGATTTGATCTTTCTAAATGTGATTCGTCAAGAGACAGATTGATGTGTAAGGAATCAAGTAATTTTTATAGGAAAGGATGGTTTTTCCTTCTTCCGTTCATATTCTTTGTATTCAGAGAGCCTAAAGCATGAATATGTTGTAGAAGTCCCAAATTGAATATGTTCCAATTTGGAAGGCGGGTGTGGGTACCGCCGACCGGGAACCACAAATTGGATAAGCAACACTTCTGCCATAGGCCACCCCAAGTGGTTTTGATACGTTTGGTGACTTAGCAGAGGTGTCCAGGTTTGATGGGGTGAAGTTTGTCAGGGTCTTGGCGGCGGATGCGCCTGCTAAGACCCTGACAAAGAGTGGTTGAGGGAGTTCCTTTGACTTCTCCAGCCGTACTCTCTCGGAACCTCGCCTTGCACTGCAGTGGGAGGGATTGATTAATACATCCGTCACTCCTGGACACACTAACCCTCAGATCCTACCCATCCTTAATAACCTTTTCTTTCCCAGAATTTCCTTTCCTAAAAAGACCCTCCACACAGCATCCCCAAAGATGACATAGGCCCTGAGGGGAATTATTCTCCTCAGGGCCCCCTGTGTGGAGCTAATGTAAAAAAAGAAGTTAAAGAAGCTTATTTTTTTCGGTACTTACTCTAGATTTTTATTTTTTGCCTCACCCTAAATCAAAACCTTGCTACGCCCATGGTAGGCATTTCTAAACATATTTTTTAGTAGTTTACGCTTACATTTTTATAAAGTTATTAACACCTTATTTTAAGGCGCCACATCCGCGCTCAAAAAGAAGAAGACGGAGAGATATGTAATTACGAATGTTAGAGGAGCGCGCTAATATTTAAAGCGATAAAATCAGTGCGAAAATTGTGACAATGTTTAATAAAACACGACTCGTTTAAAATAGAGCAAAAATCTCGTAGAAGGCGTCTTAAGTATCATTTAAAGAAACATTGTGAATTTTTTCACAACTATAACTCATAAAATAAGTGAAACAAACGTGTTTATAATAATTTTCGGAGCGCATTTTGCGATTTTTTTCTATCGAGGGAATTTCATATAAATTATGTTTCGGCGTGGAACGCGCCTAGATATTATCTTCAAAAATAGCATATATTTTTTTAAGAGCTTTACACTTCAAATGTTTAAGGGAGATATGTAAGAAATCGGTAGATATTCGGGTAGCGGTGGCTTAATTCAGCTCAATGAAAACGGTGGGAAAAGCATCAATTTATTATATGCACATGGTTTGTATTTATAATTTAAACCAATTCTAAGTAAAGATTAATCGAAAATAATTATAAAAATAAAAAAGTCTTTCATTTTGAACCACCTCTGATAAAAGCCAATAAACCTACTCAGGTTAAAAATAGAAGCTTCCAGGGAAACCTTACAAATGTCTTTATCTGCGCTTGCCCCATTTCATGAATTCGTTTAGTGTCTAGTTGACAGGACAAATCAGTAGTCTTCACCTATGGAACTTTGATATCCAATTCCGATACACAGAAATTAAAATAAGCAGGTAGATTAAATGTAAAATACTGAAAATACCACTTAAGTAATTATTTATTCAATTTTTATTGGGGTAATTATCGGTTCGGACTGGCCACGCTTATTAGGAATAATTTTTAGAAAAAAACTTTAGATTCGCCTTAATTACTATAAAAGGAAACTTTTTGGCTTTGGGGCGGCGGAAAATAATGCATTTTAATTTTCAATTGCATAAAACCAAAATTCTCTTCGCGATCCGACACAGCGAAAATCCGCGGCCGTACCTGTCACTGTGATGTTGGTATCCTTTATAAATTAACAAGAGCTAATACGACTGTAGCCGACTTCGCGGGATACCTACATGAAATACCGCGAATCACAAACCATGTTACACAAACCTGGCGTAGCCGCTAAACCACTTGAAAACTAGGATGTTTTTCTTGCCTTGACGCGAGTAGGCGTTATAAAGGGGCACTTTCTTTTGTATCACAAACCATGTTACACAAACAAGCCCGCTAGACAAATTTCATAATTACGCGCCTTATCCCACGAAGTCGGGAACAGTCGTATTGGCTCTTGTTAATTTATCAAGGATACCAACATCACAGTGACAGGTACGGCCGCGGATTTTCGCTGTGTCGGTCGCGAAGCGAATTTTGGTTTTATGCAATTGAAAATTAAAATGCATTATTTTCCAATTAAAATGCATTATAAAATGCTTTACAAAGCCAAAAAGTTTCCTTTTAGAGAATCTAAAGTTTTTTTCTAAAAAATATTCATAATAAGCGTGGCCAGTCAGAACCGATATTTACCTTTATTGGAATAACTTATGAAGGTCAAACCCATCAATGTAATGTCGTGGGTAAATTACTATAACTAGGTTACTCCGAGATCAGCGTTTTTGAGTTCACTAAAGGCATACTCTATTTCATCGACTACGAATGCTACAAACAGAAAAGTCGTAACGCATTGGAATCTATGCTAATCTATCTCCAAAATTTATAATTTTTTTTAAATGAATTATAACAATATTGTATAATAACAATAATGAATACCTAAGAAGCAAAAATAATGCATTGGATGAAAATCTTTATATTGCTGGAACAAAACTAGAGAAGGTACAGAGTTGTACACTTGGGCTGCAATGTAAATGATAGATGGGATCCTTCGGTTGAAATCAAATGCCGCATTGAGCAAGCTCATCCAACCTTTATCCGCATGAAAAAGATATTCTGCAGTCATGATCTCAACCTTGGATTACGAATGCGAATGGTCAGATGCTACGTGTTTTCGATATTATTTTATGGAATGGAAGCATGGACGCTTACTGAAGAACTAATTAGGCGACTTGAGGCATTCAAGATGTGGTCTACAGAAGAATACTTAAAATAAGCTGGATGGACAGGGTTACGAATGAAGATGTTATGGTTCGGATGAATAAAGAAAAATAAGTTATCAAAACTATAAAAATCCGAAAACTTCAATATCTTGGACATGTGATGAGACATCCAGAGAAGTATGAGATCTTGCATCTCATAATGCAGGAAAATATTGCCGGAAGATGGGACCCTGGAAGAAGGAGAACCTCATGGCTGAAAAACCTGAGACAGTGGTTTGGTCAGTCTACCGTAGAGCTGTTCCGGGCAGCAGTATACAAAGTCCGCATAGCCAACATCAACAAGAAGAAGAATGATAATTACCTTCTAACTCAAATAACTGCATACTTTTTTTATTATCTTAGAGTTCTAATAATACGATGGCTTGTGTCATTCATTTCAATACAATGATTGGAAAATTATGGTGAGCACTGACGTCAGCACTAAACATTCAATAATACCAACTTGACGGTGTGTTTTAATGACACGATTAAAAATAGACTTTTTAATATATTTTTTTAAACTCTACGTTTGATATTATTTAATAAAACTTATATATTCAGAATCAGCGAATAAAACTTATTACTGGTCTATATGAACATGTTTTTTTAAAGCCATAATATTTTTCACTGGAGTTCCTTATCCTATTTATTTTTTTTTTTTTCAGGTTTTCCATAAAACAGTTATACACCAAATTATTACAGAGCAGATTACAAAATTTAAGAGAAAAAAAAGTCCAAGGGGGCAGTTTCACTATGTTGAGACGTATGTCAAAAGATAGTTACTGAACTCTCTATAGGTAACATTGAAGATGTCGATGGTCAATGCAGAATCGTTAAGCAGTTGAATTGCTCTGTTTAATGGCGCATTCTGAAACGAAGAAGTTCTCGCTTGTTCTTCCTATAATTAGGTTCTTTCTATATCTATTTATTATATCTAGTTACCACATGGGTTTTCCATGTTTTAATTAGGCAACCAGGCTTAAATGATTTTAGCACTAAAATTTGTGGAATTGCGTTTGAAGTTTGTGATTGAATCACCGATACAATATTGGATTTGTTAGCCTTTCTTGAAAGATTTGAGTTTATTTATGGAAAACTATTATTTATTCCCATTCACATTGCGTATGTGCTGGGGAAACAATTAATTCATCTTAATATTTTAAATCCTAACTTTGAAAAGCGTTTTAACCGAAAATAATTAATTTCGCGCCGTCTATGAAAGAGTAGATAATGAATTTTTTTAAGTATCACTTACTTGATGGGATTTAAAAAGCACATCGACTCAATCGTTCACAGGTCATATAAAATGCTTGGTTTTGTTCTTCGTATAAGTAAAGTGTTTCGTAAGCCGCGTACAGTAGGATTGTTATATTTTACATTAGTCAGAAGTACACTGGAATATGCCTCGCCAATTTGGAACCCGCAGTACAAAGTATACATAAATAGCATAGACATATTCAAAACAAATTTATAAAATATCTTACCTTCAAATTCAACAATAAATTTGAATGCACATTTCAAATTTTGCAACAATGGCGAGCAATAGCTGATTTGACATTTATACACAAAATTTTAAATAATAACATTGACTGTACCGAACTTCTATCCCTAGTTAATTTTAACATATCATCAAGACGTACACGCCATACAGAGCTATTCCACACGCTTAATTACAAGACTATTGCAGCAACTAATTCGCCAATCAATCGTGCTGTTCATATTAAATTAAATTAAACAAAAATGACATTGAGGACGCATACAGGGCGCCAGGAAAAAGAAACCACACGGCAATGAGATCAATAATTATTAAATTTAAAAATCCAAATGGTCGGGAGGAGTTTCTAAATGAAGCAAAAAAATATAACAAAAACGCAGAAAATAGTGCCGACAGACTCAACACAAGTAAAATAGGCTTCTCGGGACCAAAAATGCCAATATTTATTAACGAGCTCCTAACCTCCCACGCAAAAAGAATGCTATTTCTCTCAAAGCAATTAGCAAAAAAGTACAATTTTGCCTACGTATGGGTTAAGGCAGGGCGAGTCTACATTCGACAACAGACAGACTCGCGAGCGACCTTTATTCGCACAGAAAATACCATCCTCGAAATAGAAAATTTACTAGCAAAAACTAACCATGGAAGTGACACAAGTGCAACCTCGAATGACACAGCCCACGTAGTAGATGCATGACTGCAGCCTTATTCTCCATACTCTCATGGCATTGACTTTATTTTAATCACTTTCTGCATTTTATTTTATGTACCTATGTATTATATGGATGCTGCATTTAATATTGCGACTGAGACAATAGAACTTAATATACTTCCTCTAAAATGGCTTCAACATTAAATATTGATTTTGAAATTTCATCTAATGAAGAACACACTTTCACAAATTCAACAGATTTTAAAGTAACCGTCGCCGAAAACAACTCTCTGAACGTAATTTCTCAAAATATTAGAAGCATTCAAAAAAACTTTGACAATTTTGCAGTATTTTTACAAGATCTTAACACTCATTTTGATATGTCTAACCCCCCCAAAGTAAATTTCCAGTCTTGCAAATAATTTAATATGGCCGAATTACTAAACACATTGATTGACATTGAAACAATAAATCATACGGAACACTTTTTTAACAAAGCATCAGAACTCAAACTCCTTATCTCAGAAAAACATAGTTTAAACATAGTATGCCAAAACATTAGAAGTATCCAAAAAAACTTTGATAGCTTTTGTGTCCTATTAAACGACATACATGTAAGTTTCGATATCATAATCTTAAATGAATGCTGGTTAGACGATTCCTACACAAACTTTAACTTAAATGACTATACCACATTCCACACCACAAGACACCTTAATCAAAACGATGGTATTGTTATCTTTGTCAAAGATTCATTGAGAGCCTCCATTAAAGAAATCAACTTAACTGAAGCAAACTGCATACAAATCTCCCTTGGCCCAAACCTCTCCATATTTGCTATATATAGACCACCATGCTACAACAATATCTCCCCTTTCTTAAACTCCTTAAATAAACTTCTTGAACAACACAAACAAACTCAACAACTGATTATTGCCGGTGACATGAATATTAACATATTAAAATGTTTACCAAAAACTACGGAATACCTGAGTCTTTTTACTCACTACGGACTTAAATCGACAATCAACTCACCAACAAGAACTACGTTGCACTCCGAATCTTGCATCGATCATATATTTGTTAAAACTAGAAGAAAAACTTTTTCATCCATTATTCGTTCAACTGTCACAGACCATTTCACAACTACAATAAACATACAACTAAACAAAGAACAAAAAGAAAACAAAAATGACAACTTGCAAGAAAAAATAAACTTTAGGTCTTTAAAATTAGACATGCACGATGAATCTTGGACTAATGTACTAAACGAAATAGACCCAAACAGAGCACTAAACACATTTATAAATACGGTTGAAACCTATATAACTAAACACACCACAAAAAGTCCTAAAAAAATCTACACACATAAAGAGAAAAAAATAACACCATGGATCACGACAGGAATAGTCAACAGTATTCATAGAAGAGATGCAATGCATATAAGAGTGCACAAAAACCCAAATGATTACAAACTAAAGAATGATTACTTACTATATAGAAACCTGTGTAATAAGTTAATTAAACAAGCCAAATATAAATATTACAAAAAAGAAATAAAAATCGCCAAAAATGATCCAAAAAAAATTTGGAAAGTTGTAAAAGATATTACTTATTCCAGTCCTAAGAAAAACTCGAATATAAAAGAACTCGTAATAAATGGAGATAAAGTCTTAGCAAAAAATGAACCTAATAAAATAGCTAATTTTGTTAACTCACAATTTGCAAGAGTTGGTACTACCTTGGCGGAAAAAATTCTCCAAAAAAACTGCACAACAGAAGACTCATTATCCAAACTATGCTCTGCCATACGACCAAATCACTCATTTTATGCTTACAAAGTAAAAACAAGGGAAATCTCGGATCTCATTAAATCTCTCAAACTAAATTGCGCTACGGGACCGGATAACCTTTCCAATCAAATACTAATAAATCTCCGAGAATACATACTTATACCACTTCAACACATTTTCAACCAAAGTTTTAGCCTCGGAATTGTCCCTGATCACCTAAAAATAGGATGTATTACTCCAATACATAAATCGGGAGACAAAACCTTGATACTTAATTATAGACCAATCACTTTGCTAAATTCAATATCCAAACTACTAGAAAAAGCTATGAAAAAAAGATTACTTGCGTACATTGAAAAACACAATCTGCTCTCATCCCACCAATTTGGATTTCGTGCTAAAATGGGTACAGAAGACGCTTTATCAGAATTAACCAACTACATAGTGAAAAGCATTGATGGCGGAGCATATGTGATAGGAGTGTTCTTAGACCTAGCGAAAGCATTTGACACCATTTCACATAACTTACTACACCAAAAACTTAAAAATATTGGCATAACCGGTCCTCCGCTAAAGTGGTTCCTCAGTTACATTGAAAATAGACAACAAATAGTAAAAATAAACAAACACAGCAGTGACAAATTAGATATCAAGTATGGAGTACCGCAAGGCAGCGTCTTGGGTCCCATACTATTTCTCATCTACATAAATAGTCTAACTGAGATAAACTTAGGTAAAATAGACTACAAAGTAATCAGTTATGCAGATGACACAGCAATTTTGTTCAAGGCGCAATCATGGGAAAAGGTTTTCAAAAACACAGAAACAGCGATGATTGAAGTAAATAAATGGCTACAAAATAATCTACTAACACTCAACATTTCAAAAACAAAATACCTTACTTTCAGCAAAACAAAGGCTGGTCAACCACACTGCCATCCACAACTTCATCTTCACCCCTGCACCAATACTATCTCAAATAACACATGCTGTACTTGTGACAAAATTGATCACGCGGATAATATTAAATACCTAGGATTAACTGTTGACCATAAACTAAAATGGGATCTCCATATTAATTTACTTACAAAAAGAATACGGAAACTATCATACATCATCAAAACTATACGAAACATCATGTCCTTAAATCAATTAAAAAATGTATATTTCGCACTTTGTCAAAGTATTCTAACGTATGGTATATCAGTATGGGGAGGAGCAGCAGATACTTACCTCAATCCTCTTAAAATAAATCATAAAACAATAATTAGAATTATGTTTAAAAAACCTTACCAACATCCGACAGAACAGCTAATGATTCAAAACAAATTACTAGACATAAATAAACTATTCATTAAAAAAATCATCTATAAAAACTGTATTAAAACATCACCTCACCACATACCTCACTCGCAAAATACAAGAGCAAAAGTAAATAATCACTTTCAGGTTCCCTATATTAAATCAACTTTCGCAAAAAAACATGAATCGTACCTGGCTCCACACATTTTCAATATCTTCCTAACACAAACAAAAACTTACGTTACCCCAAATAAATTGGACTGGCTGTTCAAAAGATTTGTTATATGGTTGACTGAAAAGGAAAGAAAGGACATTCGGAATATCCTAAATAACTAATACGAGTACATTTTATAGATTCATTGCATATAATTTCCTACGAAATTATATAATATCAAAATATGCAGTGTATTGTACATAATATTAACTAACATGTACCTGTGTTGTAATGTAATAAATTAATGTAATACAGCATACAATTTTAACTATTACCCACGGTATTTATATTCTCTTATTTAAATGTATAATTTTTTTACAAAAACATGTAAACTTACAAAAACAAAAACAAAATTTATACGTAAATATTTAATATAACAACATTATGTATATATGCATGTTTGTGTATGTATATATGTATGTATGCATGTATGCATGTGTATGTGTATATGTGTATAAGTATAAATGTGTGTTTGTATATATATATATACATGTATAGATATATGGAAAAGAAAATGTACATGTATGAATGTTCATGTATGTACTTATAGGTATATATCTTCATAGATTTTATTTTTTATCTTTCATATATATTTCTTTATCATATAAGCATAGTAGGCATAGGAATAGGCAAAGTGCATATAGGCATATAATTTCACATTGTTTTTTATCTTTTTATACTTCTTTTTTATCATTATTATTTTTTATCATTTTTAATATCACATAATTTTTTTATCTTTTTATACTACTATTTATCTTTTTATAATATTATGTCTACTCTGATTCATATCCTTTTTAATAAATATAAAATGTTATTTACCTACCTCGGAACAGACTATGTCTAGTGAGGTGGGTAAAATAAAACTTTGTAAATAAATGAAAAATAAATAAACGCCCGGGTTGCCGGCACTGAAACTGAAAAACTGAATATGTTCAATAATATTGGTCTAAATTTGTCACATAAATAATTATGTGACTAATGCAGTTCTTGCTTAGGTGGTTATTTTGTCTATGGTTTTTTTTTTGGACACTGGTAATTTTTGGAAAAGAGAGAGCTGCCTTTTTGTTTTTGGTCACTTCCTTCCGATCAACTTGGGCAGTTGGGTCGGAAATTGGTCACTCACTGGAAAAGTGTTTTATTGGATTTTATCATGAGAATCTAAGTCGATTTTTAAACCTAAAAGAACGCGGGGTGTTTTTACGTAACACGCGAGGTTCGTGTACGAGTTATTTATAGTGGATGACGTGAAAGTCCCACTTTTTTCCGATGTGGCTGGTTGGCCGTTTTGTGGTATTATTTCTGGAAAAGGAATCGTGAAGTGAATTGGTCCTGGTGTTGGCTACTATAATATGCCTTCACGACCCCGCGTCGCAAAGTCACGGTCTGCTAACCGTAATACGCCAGACTTGGATACTGTTGGGGGCCACGTGCCTTTTGATTGGAGTTCGTCGAGATGGCCCGTGGCTGAATGCGCTCCTTGGAGGTATAGCGGCCTCCTGCCCAATTAGAAGGACGACCTTGGTGCTCTGGATTCCGCGCCGTTCCCATATGGGAAGACTGGAGTTCCCGTCCCGTCTCGTGTTCTCTCATTGCGAAGCAAGACCGCGTTCGTCTACCGGGGTTATTTCCGTATAGTTAGTTTAGCGTGTCCATTAGGAGTCCATCTGGTATGTGTATTTTTTATATTTCCTTTTGTTACCTTGGTATGAAGTTTGTACACTTCAATGTTGTTTTTTTTGGTTTGGAATTCAATACATTTTTATAAAGTTCATCTTCTTTTATTTGACTGAAAACCCTACCTACATGACAGATAACTACTTGGCCCACTATCCTGAGCCCTGGTCTCTGCTCTGCCGCAAAGTTACATTTTATACGAACATGATATGTTTCAGTGGCGTCCAACGTTTCAAATTCTAACATCGACATTTTCTCCGATTCACTGCCCAAATTTAAAAGGTGTCATTAATATAAATTGTTCAATAGTTTTATAATATAAATGTACGTACATACATACACATACTCTCTCTCACACACACACAGCTTCTCACTACACACATCACCCGGTAATTACTTAATATACATACCATAAATAAGACACTACAATGAAACACATAATAGGTACCCACCATGAAATATACTTATTAATTGTAATTTTTATTCACCTATGTAACTAATGTACTGTTTGTTTCTGTTTATAAATAAATAAATAAGTTGGCTTTTGTTGCATTTTTGTACGTAACAACTAGGAAAGTCATTCTACTGTTGAAAATAAATACATAAAAAGATTATTGGCCATTTTATTATACCCAAAATATAACTATTACGGTTTAACATTTTTATATTTACGATTAGGTATGGTTTTTATAAAACCTATCTAATCTTTATTATTTATTACGATATAAAAACAATATTAAAATAAATGTATTTTTTTTTTTATTATTTTTAAATATACTTATATAAAATGTTACCTAACGGACATTGACTGCCGTTGTTCCTAACTTTTCGATCGACCAATCTGAGTCTACCATCAGTTAAGCGATTTGTAAGTATTTTAAAGGTAACGCTCGATTCTCGTTGTTCCCAAATATTTTATCGTCGATTATCTTAAGAGGAATATAAACGCTAGAAATATTTCGAATCTCATGCCTGTAAAATTTTAAAATTGAGCGTCTTTTTGCACGAGGCAAGTAAGCGAAAAAATGGTTTTTATTTATTTTGTGCATAATTTTATAAGAATGAAAAGAAGTTAGAACATGGAAAACCTCAAAAATAGTCTTAGCCATAAAGGGGTATTTAAAAAAAATTGTTTCTTTTATTACTTCATAGTTAAGTTGTGAAAAAACATTTGTTTTGGTGGTTTTTGCTTATATTTTTTGTTACTTAAATAATAATTTTATTGTAATTCCAATACATAGAAAAGCTAGTAAAAGCTTTGATTTATCCGTAGCATATTTTTTGATGTTCATACTGTAAGCCGATTCGTCGTAAAGATTAATCAAAATAGTATCTAAATAGGATTTCACGTATATATTCATCTTAAGTGACGCCCGCCCACTTTGGCCCCGCCCAAAATGGCATCAAAGTAAAAAACTTTCGATGTTAAATTAACATTCAAAAGTTAAATATTGCATTTATTATAAATACACACAATTTCTTTTAAATACTGTTATGCATTTTATATTTTTTAAACAAATGTATAAAATATGTTAAAAATAGTGTCAGCTTGACTTTTGCCGCCGGTCGCCTCGGTACCTTGTGGCGTCAGCGCCACTCTGTTGACACTTTTTATAACTTTGCTTTGCTCAGTCGAACTTAATCCACGTATCCGGCTTCCTTAGATTAAGCGATTCTTAAGGCACCGCAACCGGGCTCAAAAAGAAGAAGATGGAGAGATATGAACTTACGCATATTAGAGGAGCGCGCCAGTATTTAAAGCGACAAAATCGATGCGAAAATTGTGAAAATGTTTAATAAAACACGGCTCGTTTAAAATAGAGCAAATTAAGTTGTCTTAAACAGCATTTAAAGAAACACTGTGAATTTTTTCATACATATAACTTGTCAAATAACTGAAACAATCGTGTTTATAATAATTTTTGGAGCATACTTTGCGATTTTTTTCTATCGAGGGAATTTTATATAATCTGCGTTTCGTCTAGATATTATCTTCAAGAATAACATATATTTTTTAAGAGCTTTAAAACTTAACGTGTTTAAAGGAGATATGTAAGAAATTGGCAGAAATTCGGGTAGCGGCGGCTTAAGCGATGCTTGTGAGTTGTGCATTTGAGCAGTGTTGATCCCTAGTTTCAGCTTAGCAGTTGATTTGTAGGATTGGGAACAGCGGCCATTAGCGGTTTAAACCAGATGTCGATCTTCTCGAATTCTTAGTACATGTCCATTTTAAATAATAATTACCTACTCTTGTTACCCTTTTCCAGAAATAGACTCAGACATGAACAACCCCTATGAGGTGGAGATCCCAGAGGACTGTTGCACGGAGGGGGAGGATTGGGCTGAGACGGATTGTTCCCCTCCACCAGACCCCGACAGGTCCAAGGAGTGCCTGGACAGCGGGCAGGAATGCTGCAGGAAGTTGTTGCAGTTAGTATTATCCTCTCTTCTTCAACAACATGGCTCTCTTCAATACCCAGGTTCACTTTGTCCATTATAAAGATCCCCACAAACAGCATCCTGAGCAATTTATGAGATTTCTCTATCTGAGGAAGTATGGCTACTTATAAAAACAGTTTATATATAAACCAGTTCTGCTATGTAATTATTATTATTATGCGTGACAGCTGTTTCGCCTTCTGAAGGCACTATCAATCTGTGGTACTTACAGATGATATATTTATATTACTAGTATTTTTAGATAGGTACTCAGAATAAAAAAAAAAATGAATTAGGTAAAATTTTAATTTTAAATTTTATACATTTATCCAGTTGCCTCTGAAATAATGAAACACAAAAATCTTTAATGGCGAATATCATAATTTAAAGCAAAAATAAATAAAGTAGCTCTAGATAATCTAAGGTGACTCTCGGTGGGGTGAGACACAGATGGTCAAGTGGTGTGGAATTTCAAAAATTATTGATAGAACATTATCTTGGATAATTATTATACGATTAATCTATGACCTCTTGATAGAATACTAGAATTTATTAAGAGAATCTACGATGTCTCTCTAGGACGGCTTATTCTAAAGTATTAATAAAAAATAAATAAAATTACTTTATTATTTATTTACAGTTTTTTTACATTTTTAAATTAAGTCCCATTAAACTGATTGATATCAGTTTGTCAACGGGTTCTTTTGACAATTACTTTTTTTAAAATTGAGACAGGTCTTCGACCAAGTCGGAGAGACAGGTACATAAAATATACATAAAAAAATTGTTAATAAAATTTATAAGAAATACAGAACAGAGAAAATGAAAGAAATAAAAGAAAAGACAAGAGAAAATAATAATGGAAAAAACATTAAAACGAAAAGCGGAAATAACAGAAATTAGTACAAAAAAGTTCTTTCACTTAACCATTCTTTTAGCGTACATTTCCTTCTGAAACTCAATTCACAGCTTTTTATTGTGTTGGGTAACATGTTGTAAATTATTGGAACAAGGTATTCTAGAGTTCTTTGACCGTATTTATTTAGGTATCTGGGAATTATAAGTCCATCATTTGCAGTTAGTCTTGTATTATGAACATTAACCACTAGTTTATTATATTCAGATTGAGATGTATGCTGACTCGCAATTTTAAGCCACAATATAGCACGAACATATAGTCTATTATATATCTAGTCAGAATTTATTCATAAAGAATCCAGGTTGTCTCTCAGTGGGGTCGGACACGAATTGGGCAAATGGATTTTTATATGGTATATTAATTGATATAATAACATGATTCATTGATGGAAAATCCACGCTGACTCTCATTGGATCAGAAGAAATGTGCATTTCTCTCATCAGTTTCTTGCCATACAGATTTCCTACATCTTATGGAGTGGGAGCTATCCTGAGGAGTTTGTTCAGAAGGATTTTAGCCAATGGAGCGACAGCGCAATTTAAAACTTTTTTCTCCGATTGCTCGAGTTTTTTTGTGATCATTTTGAATATTTTCCGCCCACATTAAAAAAAATCATATCTCCCAATTTTAATATGGAGATATACAAACAGATTATATTTCTATATAGACAATGAATTCATCTATCTTTTGTCGATTATCACATATTCTTAGGGTTTATATTTTTTTTTTATAAAATCGTTAACTTCTAATTAATTACCTAATAAATAAGGGAAAAATTGCCAAAATTCGCAGCAAAGCAATCCAAGGTATTTTAAATAGTGCCATATCATGGCAAAAAGCGCTCCAGTGGATAAAGACCCCAGGGGATGTGATATAATCGGTTCCATGTCAACTCAGAATGAAACCAACTCAGAAACACGTCAGAAAGGTCATTAAAAGCTATGAAAAAATAATTTTAAAATAGCCGGTAACCCTAACCTAACTTAGCCTATTTAACCAATTTTTGATATGTTTTTATCATCACTCTTAATGACCTTTCTGAGGTGCTTCTGAGTTGGTTTCATTCTGAGTTGTCTGGTCACCGATATAATCGTACAACAGTTTTTCTATGATATGGTGGCGACAAAGTTATCGGAACCCTGATTAAGGTTTATTAGGTTTCTTTCCATCAATGCGGGAAGTTTACACTGTTTGCTATGTTTCAACTTATTCCTTTGACAGTACCTACAGTCCTTTGATGAAGTCCTCCAGGATTGTCGTTTGATGATTTATCATGACTGTTGATTTCACAAGATGATATTCATTGTCCCTTTCCATAAAGCCGGAACATTGTGACTTCAAATTTTGTATAGCCATTTGTGTTTGCTCTTCACTTCCGTGACTTGACTAATTAAATGGGTAAATCTGATTGAAAAAGAAGATAATAATAATAATCTAAACTAAAATATGAAGGAGAACAGGACACAGAAAAACATAATGGTCGCAACTGGGACTCGAACCCAGAACCTCTCGTCTATCGAGGACGTGCGTTTATCAATTCCGCACAGTAAATCTCAATTTATTCCCTTCTATTCCCATACCACATTAATAAAAATATATTAACACGCAAAAATGAGATTCGCGACCTTGGCGTGATTTTTGAAGCAAATCTCTCTTTCAAATCCCACATATCTGACATTGTCTCCCGCGCCAACAAAATGCTTGGATTAGTTCTTCGTAATGCGAGATCATTTACTAATGGAATTGCAATACGGAGAACATACGAAGCACTTGGTCGCAGCATCCTAGAATATAGCTCCATTATTTGGGCCCCTTCTGAACAAAACCATATCCTAGAAATAGAAAAAGTGTAAAAAAGGTTTATGCGTTACCTGTATAAGAGGGAATATACATACTATCCATCATTGTTCTTAACATGAATGCTCGATTTTAATACCCTAGAAGCCCGCCGAAAAATATTTTTAGGCAAACATTTTTTTAAGTTAATCTCCGGTACCATACTAAATCCGCCAATATTGAAAGAGATCAACTTATATGTCCCTAACGCATATACTCGTGGGAGATCCCACACACTTTTTTATGCTCCTAAAGAGAGAACTTCTGCCTATCAGAATGCACCATTAAGCAGGGCGACTCAACTGCTTAACGACTGTGCATTGAGCATCGACATCTTCAATGTCACCTACAGAGAATTCAGTAACTATCTCTTGACATACGTCACAACATTGTTAAACTTCCCCATGCACTTTTAAAAAAAAAATTGTAATCTTCTCCAGAATTTTTTAGTGTATAACTGTTTTATGGAGAACCAAAAAAAAAAAATAATAAAAAAAAAACATATATTTACAGAATAATCTTTATTTTTTTTCAGGGAAAAAGTAGAGTGTCTTAATGGAATCCAGATGGCCAAGGATACGAATAACTGTGACGAAGCTGACAAGGCCAAGGCCATTGTAAGTCTATTTTTGCCTAAATACCTTATACTTTATTCCATATAGCTCTAAATACCTTTTAGTTTGTTCCACATAGCTCTAAATACCTTTTAATTTGTTCTACGTGGCTATAAATACCTTTTAGTTTGTTCTACGTGGCTCTAAATACCTTTTTGTTTGTTCTACATGGCTCTAAATACCTTTTAGTTTGTTCTACATGGCTCTAAATATCTTCTAGTTTATTATACTCGTACATGGCTGTAAATGCCTTCTAGTTGGTTCCGCCTGTTCTTTCATACCTGAAGTTCATTGCTCGCTTGTCCGATGGTTCTCCAATTTCTTCTTATATCGTGAGTTCATCATATTATGAAACGAATGTTTATGTTATTTAGTGGGAGATTCATGGGGTGAGGTTTGTCTAGGTCTTGGCGGCGGATGACCAGGACACACTGAACCCCAGATTCCTACCCACTCCTCAAACATTTTTCCTTCCCAGAACACTCCTCTCCTTCCTTTCCTTAAAAAAACCCTCCACACAGCATCCCCAAAGATGACACAGGCCCTGAGGGAAATTATTTTCCTCAGGACCTCCTGTGTGGAGCTCATGTAAAAAAAAGATACTTCAAGTATCGCCCTAGTAGAAATGTTAACGTTGTTTGAAACAAAATACGAACAGCCAATCTTCTTCCCAACCTTCCCCCTCCCCACCTCTTTAATCTTCAATCCCCACAGCATCACAACATACCACCTACCCTAATAATTGGGGATTCCATAGTAAATATTTGAGTATTCCAAAACTTTCCTCTTCCCCATCCTCTGATCGATTCTGAATGGTGGTCTTTCACCAGGGCAATACTGAAAGTAGGTATCTACAACTCTGAAACTTTATATTATTTGTTTAGTTAATTAATAAATTGTGTAATAATAGGTACAAATTAGTTAGCCTCCCAAAAACTGGGCGTACTGTACAGGGCCCGCAGATACTTTAATATTACACAACTGCTAACCCTGTACAAATCACAAGTGCGCCCCACAGTTGAATTTGGCAGCCACCTCTGGTCTGGAGCTCCAAAATACCTGAAAAATACCCTCGACTCTGTGCAGAAACGGGCTGTCCGCTTAATAGATTCTCCCATCTTAACAGACGGATTGCAATCTTTAGAGCACAGGCGTCGGGTGGGAATGCTATCCTTGTTCTTTCGGTATTACAATGGAAGATGCTCCGAGGAACTAGCGTCATTGATCCCCTCGACACCGGTGCAGCGTCGGGAAACACGCCAAACGCGTGCCCAACATTTGTACACGGTTGACATTTGTCACATGAGAACGGATCGTTTCTTAGACTCGTTCTTGTGTTCAACAGCTCGGCTGTGGAATGATTTGCCGGCCTCTGTGTTTCCTCCTTCCTACAACATAGGTCTCTTGAAGACCGATGTTCATTCCTTCCTCTCCTCAAAAAGACCCTCCACACAGCATCCCAGATGACACAGGAGGCCCTGAGGAAATTATTTTCCTCAGGACCTCCTGTGTGGAGTTAATGTAAAAAAAAACATTAGTTAAATTAGTTAAAATATTCGAACAAGAGACCTTCTGATTCGTAGATTGTAATAACTTTACCACAGAGGCCGTCAAATACATATAGTTTTATTTTGCTTTAAACCTTGAGGTGAAAATTTAAAAAATGCTTTTATTATTATCATTTTATATTGGCTACTGTTATCGATTCCAGACGATTTTTTTCTTAATCAACAGGGTTTTTTTTAGTATGACGTGATCGGAAGTGGATCCAACGGATGTAATAATATATGTTAAGAAGACGTTGGATAAGATAAGTGGTCTACTGATCTACCTTCAAACGTCAATAAATCAATTTGATGATAATAAACCAAACAGATGTTAAAATCCGTGTATGAATTCGGTTGTAAGGAAAACACGCCTGAAATCTTGCAGATTATCAGGGCTGTGCCGAATACATAAATATATTTAGAAAAAGTATTTTTTTTACATTATTTTTATTATTTATTTATTTAAACTGCACTGTATGTACATGTGTTTTGACAAAATACGGGAAACGAACATAAAATATAAGAAACAAAATATAAGTTACATAAAATATAAGAATTGACACAAAGTAGGTAAAATAGAATGTTAGTTAAGTAAAAATAGTTTACGAAGAAGGTAGAAATAGTTGGCACATACCCAGTGGCGTAGCGAGGGGAGGGCGGGGCCACCCGACCGAGTGACACCCCCAAGAGCTCAATTCTGTTGCCACCCCCCTGCCCCCAGGACGGGCCAATTTTTTTTGAAGTCGAAATTTGTGTATTTCAACCTTAATGGGGGGGGGGTCTGACACCACCACGTTTTCCGCCCTATCCGCCCGGGGTGCCACCCATGCTAGCTACGCCACTGCACATACTTCTTTATTTAGATTAAAAAAAGGAAAAACGTATGTTTATACACACATATATTATATTATGAACATGTGTACGTACGTATATATAACATAAACGTTTATATATATTTGTCATACATCCATATTGTTTAAATATTTGTTACCAAGACTATTAATATATTAGATCCACACAGGAGGTCCTGAGGGAAAAAAAAACCTCGAGCCTATGTCATCTTTGGGGATGCTGGGTAGAAGGTCTTTTTAAGAAAGGAAGGAGAGAAAGTTCCGGGAAGGAAATTGGGTGGGTATCTGGGGGTCGGTGTATCCGGGAATGACAGACTTATGAATCCATCCCTCTCACTGTGGTGCAAGGCGTTGGGTCGAGAGAGTCCGGCTGGAGAGGTCTAGGTTAGGTCTCCCTCAACCAGTCTCCCGATCTGGCCCGCCACGCAGTAGGTGGGCAAGTGCATTCACCGCCAAGACCTAGACAAACCTCACCCCATGAACCCGGCCACTCCTGGTAAGTCACCAAACGTAGCGTACCACTTGGGGCGGCAGGGGTGTTGGTTATTCAATAAATGGTTCCCGGGGTGACAGTACCCATACCCGCCTCCCAAATTGAAAATAATAAATCAAATAAAAAATAAAATTGCTTCATCATGCGATTAGATATGAGAAAAATGCTGGATTTCCATTTTCGCACGGCTTTATGTGAAAAAAGAAAAATAAAAATTCCAGGAATTGGGGATTGAAAAATTTCTGTTAAATTTGGAATTCCTATGCAAGCGCGACAATCCTCAGCTCGCAATGACATTTCCATCATGAGTCATGGAGTTTAGAAAAATCAAATTTTAATGTCAGTCAAGATGCTTTATTTTGTTTATGCCCCATTTAAATTAAATTTATGTATAAATTCCCCTTTCCCGTCTCCATAATTTGAAATGTTGGCCTAGAATTTTTAATTTTTTTTTTTAATATTCATAGAAAAAAAACAGGTTTAGGTGAAGTTTAATGTGAAATCTCTCTTTTAGATTAATCTTGAATAATTAAACATATACTTAAATATATAAAAAAATAAAAATAAATCTTTTCTACGCATCGGCTCAAATATGTTTTCAATAAAATAAAACATTTGCTATCGATTCGTTTGAAAAAAAAAGAAGTTAATTAATTAAAAAAAATATGTGCTTAAACTACGGAAAAAAATGTTTTAAAATTAGAAATGTGCGAACGCATACAAAAAACCACTAAAAAATACAATAACATGCCTTAGATTATCTGTGACACTTTCCCTTGATTAACTTTTTCCTTTCTTAGAAAAATAATCGTAAAACAAATAAAAAACACTTTTGCGTTTGAAATCAAGCGTTTCTAGACTCCGTTTGCCAAGCGATTTTTATGCCTATTGCTTATATTCGTGACGATATAAAGCATACTAAGAATTTACACATTTTTGGCTTGTGGCTTCCTCGTAAGCGCTCAAAAAGAAGAAGGGAGACGTAAATACAAATGTTAGAGGGAGTACGCTAATAATAAAAACGATAATAATTAAGAGAAAATTGTGAAAATGTTTAATAAAGCACGACTCGTTTAAAATAGAGCAGAAATCTCTTGGGGGCTGTCTAAAACAGCATTTGTGAATTTTTGCATACACAAACATGAATAGAGCAAAAATCAAAACACTTGAATTTTTCATACACATAACTTGTAAAATAATAGAAAAAAACGTGTTTATAATAATTTTCGAAGCACACTTTACGATTTTTTTTTCTATCGAGGGAATTTCATATAATAACCGTGTAGGTTTGGCAAATATATAGATATTATCTTCAAAAATAATATATATCTTTTTAGAAACTTAAAAACTTAAGTGTTCAAGAGAAATGTTATAAAACGGTGGAAATTCTGAATGCGGGGGCGTAAAAAACTCAGGCGAAACTGGGCATAAAAAATTTTTAAAGCAATCAGAATTTAGATTAAGATTATAGTCCACGTACAGAATTTTATAAAAACATCTAGAATATTGTTTCAGACGATTTAAAATTTAATGGAAATTGTAGCGCGCCGCTTTTACGCTTGCCACTACACCATCTCTTTCCCCCGTACAGCGCCATCCTGCTCACCCAAAACTAGGCGAACCAGGCTGCGCAGACGCCTTCTGCGCATTTCCTACTCTCGAGTCGCTACATAAACCACGCCCCGCAACAAGGAATGGCCTATATAAAGAGCTGCGAGCCCTAAATTAAACCAGTTCGTCTGTAGCTCGCTCTTGACTAGTACGCTCTCTTAGTTGCGCTTAGTCCTTTGGCACGACCCTCTAAGGAGTATTCTACTACCATAAGTAAAGCACCAACCAGACCCCGACTGCTGCCTTAGTTGCGCTTCGTCCTATGGTACGACCCTCTAAGCAGAACCACAGTCAGTTTTGTTGTTCCCAAAGACTAAACAGCAAGGTTCCCTCCGATCCCTTGCTCAGTTAATTATTATTATTGTGAATTGATACATTGTGACTATTTTTACTATATGTGATCTGTGAACTTACTTTAAATAAATAACATTTTACCAACAATTGTGTTATAAAATCTTTTTTTTAACATAACTTTCACACCTTTGATGTTTTCTTTTTAATCCATTCATGACGAAGGGTCCATATGGAACTCGAAAATGTATTGGCATTCATTTAGTCACATCATGCCAATATATTGAAATAGCAGTGCCAAATACAGTTTAATATAGTCTACAGGCATGCATGAACACGTTTGTCTTGGTTGCGTTCAGTTCGTTTGACAGACGTGTCTTTATTGAGTTAGAAAAAAAGTGCAATTTTTTCAAAATTTCAAAACAAGTGAAGTAAGTAATTCATTAAATTTATATAGTAGATTTGATTTTTTTCTTCAAAACTGAATATGATTTGTAGAGAAAGAAATTCTCTGCCTATTTACAAACATTTTGTTAGAAAAATAATAATTATTATATTAAAATGAGTACTGTAAATTAAAGGTTTTGATTTTTGGTTCCATATGGATCTTTCGGCAGATCTCACTATACATAAAATGTAATTTTTCAAAGATTTCATTGGACCATTCAAAAACTAGGGGCCTTTGGGAAAATTAGGAGTGCTGAGGCCACTTCTCTGGACTTTCTTCACGGGGCCTGCAGGAGAAACTAGGTGGAGAAGCCGTAGAGAGGAGAGCTGAGGTCAACTCCATGACCTCTCCTCTTGTGGGTCCTTCAGGGAACCAAGGGGAAGTGCACTCTTCCAGCGTGGGGCCTTCGGGGAGCCAAGGAGGAGTGAAGTGGAGAGATCCCATGTGGGGCCTTCCGGAAACCACGTAGGAGTGAAGAGGAGAAATGAAGCCACCTCTGTGAGCTCTTCCCTTGAGTGGACTCTTCCCTTGTAAGGCCTTTAAGGAACCAAAGGGAGGAGAACTCTCCGTTGTGGAGTCTTCGGGGAACTTAGGAGTGGAGACGAGAGATGAAGCTTTCTTCCCTCGTGGGGCCTTCAGGGAACCAAGGAACCTCCTTTTGGGCGGAACTGATAGAATGGACCAAAACGTTCTGTATTACTGCATTGTTCGTCAAAAGAAATGGTGGTGGTCCATTTTTACCTGGGTCATCGAAGCAACAATTCAGAATTGCTGGCTTCAATTGCTGACAATTGAGATTCCGTTAAGAGATATCATAGCATTTTTGCGAGAGGTATGCTACCAAGAACCACTTCAAGGCACCCGACAAACTCACCAAAATAGGTCGAACGGCGATTCAGTATGACACCTCCGTCCCGCATTATCCTGGGCCAATTCCAATTACGGAAACTAACAAGTATGGAAAAATATCTTGTGCATCTTGTGTAAGGTTGGACTATGTGTGAAATGCTTCGAGGGTTACCTCAATAAATAAGTTTTACTTTCTGTACAATAAAGTTGAAAAAAATAAATTTCCGACTAGTTATTTGCCGAAAGTGCTATATGGAACTCACCCTTCTCTAGCTTTCTGGGGGTGAAGAAACCATTTTTATAAATTCTGAGAAAAAATCCGTTTTCTACCTCCAAAACCAACCTTCCAGTGAAATTTCAGCACGAAACTCGAGAAAAAAATAGTTCGTCATGAATGGGTTAATGTTGGCATAGCCCTGCTCCTATTTAAAGACTATTTTATATAATAAAATATGTGTTTTAATGGTAACCCAATTTTTACGCTTGTGTATCGATAATTCCTATTTTTATCAAGTATCCAAATAAAAAATATTATTAATATTTTATGATCTAAATGTATATCCTCATCCCTCGTGGAATTGTATTCCCTGTAGTCTCTTATCTTTTCTTATTCTATTTACACTTCTTATCTTCTGGTGGCCAATATTTGCTCCGGAATTCTTCAACGCACGCTGTATTTGCCACCAGATCTCAAACAAGCTGTTTCTTTGTCATATATTATTTAAAAAATGTATATTCTTATTTAAATGTCAGATATTTCAGTGGTGGCAAACCTTTTTAAAAATTATTTTGTAATCAAACAGTTAAGATTGTAAGTAATCCAATAACATTACTTGGTATGGGTACCGCCGCACCGGGAATCATTTATTGTAGAATCAAAACATCTGCCTTTGGTCACCCCAAGTGGTTCACTATGGTTGGTTACTTAAGGGTGCCCTGGTTCATGGAGTGGGGTTTGTTCGGTATGTACGGTTTGGCAGCAATTGCGCTTGCCTACCTTGGTGCTTGGCGGGCCGGATCGGGAGAGACTGGTTGAGGGCGATCTTTTGACCTCTCCAGCAGAACTCTCTCGGAACATCGCCTTGCACTGCAGTGGGGGAGAATAATTCATACTTCACTCCTGGATACACTGACCCCCAGGTTTCTACCCACCCCTCGTACTAACACCCCTTTTTCTATCCAAAACTTCCTCTCCTTCCTTTCCTAAAAAGACCCTCCACACAGTATCCCCAAAGATGTGGAAGCCCCGAGGAGAATTATTTTACTCAGGTTGAGCTAATGTAAAAAAAACACACATTTTAAACCTGACCGGATAATAGGCGAGTGGACAAAAGCTTCGGTTCTAATCCTCCACTAATTATGTCTTCATTGTACAGGCAACATTTTCCGCTTATAATGATTATAGTTTTTTAACTAACTAACTAACCATCATGCCGTTTCCCGCAGGGGTAGGCAGAGAGGATGGACCGCCAAACAACTCGGTATTGGCACACAGTCTTTGCCTCACTCACATTCATACATCGTCTCATACATACTCTTCTATTATTTTGACTTTTGACATGGCCCGACTCAAGTATCTGATTCATTTGATCGTGCCATGTCTTCCTCGGGTGTCCCCGACTTCTTCCATTCACATTTGCGTCATATATTCTTCTCAGACTATTTTCTAATTTCATTCGCTCTACATGCCCAAACTATCTGAGAGTCCCTTTCTTAATCTTACTCATTACGCTTACATCAGCCTTACATTTCTTGCGGATATCCACATTTCTCACACGATCATAGATGCTTTCACCACACATTCGCCTCAAGGATCTCATTTCAACAGCATTCAGTTTACTTTCATCCTTCCTCTGCCAGTTCCATGCCTCACTGCCATACATCGGGGTAGGTACCAGGACTCCATTTTATTTTATTTTTTTTATTTAATTTAATTTTTTTTTTTAAGAAAGACAAACATTCCCGGGTTACGAATAACTAACAATGTTTGAAAATCTCCAACTACCACCACAGAAAGCCGAAAATGTTGCTTGTGTTGTGATGGAGGACTTAGCCAGCCGAGGAATCGAACACGCGACGCCCAGATGGGATCCAAGCACTATGCCCACTCAACCACTGACCGGTCAAAGTCAATGACCAGTCATTGTAGACTGCTAGCTTCGCTTCTTTTGACAGTTTTTTTATTAGCGCCAACGGCATTCAGTCCTCCATTAATAGTAATATAGTGTCCGACCAAAACTACTTTGTACGGCCGAAACCGAAAGCGAAACTGAGTTTCGGCTTCGGTCTCAGGTTCGGCCGAAACCGAAACCGAAACTTCCATATAAGGTCATGTTTTCGTGGAAAAAAAATAGTCAATCTTAATCAATCGGCCTTTATTTTTAAATCATATATTAATCATTCAGTCTCTGATATTTGAATTAAAAATAAACATTACATAATTATCACTCCTTATTTCAAATAAATTATTTATGCTTTTTGAAATCGTAATCGTAAATCGCTTCGTAAACAATATTAAAAAAAGTAATAGTAGGTATTTCCTATTTGAACATTATTAACAAATAACATAAAATAAAAGGTAGAAAACAAAATTACTTTTTTAAACTTAATTTTTTTAGGTACACTAAACAAAAAATACTCTTTCATCTAAAGAAAAAAATAATTTTGGAGGCGGGAATGGGTACCGCCACCCCGGGAAACTTTATTGGATAACCAACACCTCTGCCATAGGGTCACCCCAAGTGGCTCGCTACGTTTGGTGATTTTACAGGGGTGCCGGGTTCATGGGATGAGGTTTGTCTAGGTCTTGAAAGTGGATGACCAGGACACACTGAACCCCAGATTCCTACCCACCTCTTTTCCTTCCCAGAACTCTCCTCTCCTTCCTTTACCTAAAACAACCCTCCACACAGCATCCCCAAAGATGACATAGACCCTCAGGGAAATTATTTTCCTTAGGGCCTATCATGAACTAAATTATTTTCGAAATATTGTTAAGTATAAACACTTCCAATTTCACAACAAATAAACCAAACTACCGCAACGTTTGCGGAGCGAACACAAACAAGTGAATCAAGTCCTGACACGACTATGAGGGCGGACGCAGCAAAATGACACTTCGTGGCTCGCAGTTCAGTTCACGTTCAATTCAGTTTCGGTTTCGGCCGTAGTTTCGGCTGGATGGCGGCCGAAACCGAAACTAAGCCGAAATTCATTTTTTGGCCGAAACTAGGCTGAAACCGAAACCGAAACTGAAAGTTCGGTCGGACACTATAGTAATAATATTAATAGTCCTCCGTTACCTGCATTTACCCTTCTTTCAATATCTTTATCAGCCTTCCGATCTCTAGTAAACATACTACCCAGGTACACAAACTCATCCACCTGCTCCAAGTACTCATCATTCACATCTATATTGCACACTGTTTTCGTACTCTCTCTTTCATTATAGTTTTTTGAATAATGACTAATTTGAAAATTATTAATTTTTTAATGTGTGTCTAACATAATTTAAGTAATTTCGATAAATAAAATGGGTATAGTGGATTTTGATACGTCATGATTTACTCACGATATATAGGCTTTTGCAAATTAAATGACCTGACGCGCACGTTTCTAAACCCGCCATCTTAGGAAAATAACTGCATGTGATTGGTTCCGATATAGTGGGTTTTGATAGTAACTTCTTGAATGATATAACAGGTTTCATTTCTCACTCGTAGTTTTAACATGGTTTTTGGTCGTGATAAGGGAGGTTTTGGTCGTGATAAGGGAGGTTTTGGTCGTGATAAGGGAGGTTATGGTCGTGATAAGGGAGGTTTTGGTCGTGATAAGGGAGGTTTTGGTCGTGATAAGGGAGGTTTTGGTCGTGATAAGGGAGGTTATGGTCGTGATAAGGGAGGTTTTGGTCGTGATAAGGGAGGTTTTGGTCGTGATAAGGGAGGTTATGGTCGTGATAAGGGAGGTTTTGGTCGTGATAAGGGAGGTTTTGAAACTCAATTTAACGTTCCTCTTGTACCTCACAAAAATGTGAACAAGATATCATACTCAGATCATTATGTCAAAAAGTCAGATACAGCGGTATTGAAATTATAAGACTCAAATAAAAGTTTATGTACCCCTGTGCAAGTAAACAACACTCGGAATTTGTCGCAAATTCCGCAGCATGGCAACACCAACTGTATTTGTTACATCCGTTTTATAGATTGTTACAGATATTTTTGGTTTATCTTTAACATTTTTTAAAGAAAATTAACCTTCATAAATGAATGTCAACAAAACAGTTTTAGCGGTCCTACTTTATTGTGTGGGGGTGATACATTGACATATGGGTATACTTGGTCGAAGGGGTGATTGACAAATTTATTATTTAATCACTGAAGACAATATTAGCGACCCTCAAATGAAAAATTGAAAAGGAAAAAATCAGAAAAAGAGAGGGTTGCACCTAGGAATTGAACCCAGGACCGAAGACTCCTCTAACCACTGAGCTAATTTAACTCTATCCCCTTCGGTCATATTTAACTGTATCATACTTCGACTAAGAACTACCTGTTAATTCTTAATGCATAATTCATACTGTCTGTTATCTGATGTACGATTGCAAGATTCTTCCCGAACTAATTGGAATCTAGACAGGGTCTTGGATAAATAAATCAATTTTAATTTTATTGTGCGCCGTCTGTTGACTTTTCTGCAAATCTAGGATGAATATTTTTGGAATAAAACATCAAATTGTAATATTTAATTCTTTTTCTTCTTTGTGTGCCATATCAGGTCCCCCTGACGTTGGCGATCACTCTTGAAAATGTCTCTCTGTCTTGCACTGCCCGGAATAGCTCCTCCACACTTCTAATACCGGTCTACTCTCGTATACTACGCAGCCAAGACATTTGTCTCCTACCAGGCCCTCGGCGACCCTCTATCTTGCCTTTCAATATTAAATGGAGCAAGTAATGCTTCTCCCCTTGAAGTATATATACCCAGATATGAAATTTTCCTGATTTTTATTAATGTAAGCAGTTCTCTATCTGCTCTAGCCCGCCTGAGAATTTCTGTGTTGGTGATCATGTCGGTCCATGGGACCTTGAGCATTCTCCGGTGAAGCCACATTTCATTTCAATATTTAATCATTGAGGACAATATTAGCAACTCTCAAAATCAAAATTTCATTTCAATTCCAGGCTCATTTTAAAGTTTAAAAAATTGCCACGGCCGAGAATTGAACCTCAATCAACTGCTTGGAAGGCAACTGTGCTGACCATTACGATACAAACCATTGTAAGAACAGTGGAATAAATTCAATATTTTTGTGTACTGAAAATAATAAGAATTATATATTCTTGGATTTTAAAATATTACATACATTACAACCGAAAATATGTAGATACGTTTTAAGATTTTCACGGCCAAAAGTATTTTCATTATTTGTTTTTGGGGTGTTATGCCGTGTTGCGCTACCTCCTTCTTTAGCCAACGTTTTGGACATCGTTGCAGTGTCCATCATCAGGGCAGATCCGGTAGATCCTATAGATGACATCTACCGGATGTCCATCTAACGATGTCCAAAACGTTGGCTAAAGAAGGAGGTAGCGCAACACGGCATAACACCCCAAAAACAAATAAGGAAAATATGTACTTTAATTATCTCAGTTTTGCACAGTATATATTTAAAAGTACCATAATTAATGACGGAAAAGACTTTTCTGAGTAAAAGAGCTGACACTTATTGCAATGATTTTGAAATTCCCAATAAAAAAGCTTCGCTGTGGTGAAAGCGCCTTTCAGATTCGAAACTTTACTTGAAATGGCAAAATACTTGTTTAGTGGCCTTTATCTTTCATTCCCCTTCCCATTCTCTTCATCCTCACAACATACCCCAATTCAGTGGTTAAAAACCAGTGTTGGAGGTACTGACCTCCCACCAGTTTCATATTATTCATATTCACCGAACTCTTCTTAATTGGAAATCGAACCGAATCATACGAGATGGTGGTGTGTCTTGACCTCCACCGACTCCGCGAGACTGACTCACCAAACTCCTGGGGCGCGATCGAACCCAGGTTAAGAACCACTACCCTAATTGGTGATGCATATTCCCACTGTCTCCGGATCGTTGGAAGCATTTGCGACTCTTGGTATACCCATGAAAAAGGTCTTATCTTGGTCACAACCAAATTGTTTTCCTCTTCAGTGTCTTTTTCTATTTAATTTTGTTTGAATATCATAAATATTATTTTAACATTTATTTCAGGTTTGTTGCGAAGAGTGTAAGATTGGACTCCTTTTAGGAGAATCTAACGGTTGTGGGAAATCTAAAAATGGGACTTTCGACGAATGTTGCAAGGTAAAACAATATTTTTTACAAAATTGCTTCTTTTTTTTATGAAACCACACATTTTCTCTTGGCGCATTGGCTCTTTGAAATTAAAATTAAAACAGAGAAAAAAAATGGTGCTGCAACCATTACTTGAGTTGTATCAGCTTTAGTTTCTAAAACTCTTATCTTATGGAGTGGTATATCGTTTATTATTGAAAACGCTCTTGGATTTGTACATCTTTTAAGTTTTTTTAGTTTAAAAAACACTTTAAGTATTCAATTCTCGATATGGTGTTAAAAACGTAATTGGTCATGATACCCATTTTTGTGTTAAAGCTGTTTTCAGATCAGAAATTACTTTTAGTGTTAAAAACACTCTAAGTTAGATTCACGCTTCTTGTCATTGTTGAAGTTAAAGTTAAATTTCAGCATTTAAAACACATGTGAAACCTTTTATTCTTTTTAAAATTATATTTTTTTTGCAGTTCGCATCAACGAAAGAAAAAGCTACTATATCAGAGGATAAAGAGGAATATGTTACCGTACCCATACCAGAATTTACCTCTCCAGAGACAAAAGGTAAATATAAATGATTTTATAATGAAAATCAAATCACTTTGTTTAAACCACTATATAAATAGTTTATTATAAATACTTTGGTTTAATTTTCATTATACAGGGTGGCGCAAAATTAATCATCCAATTTTGTTTTTGAATAACTTTTTTACTAAAAAAAAAAAGATTTTGAGTAATGGAAATCTTTATTTGGACTTGTACAATTTTTTTCTGTTAAGTGGAAAATATGATATCCGTCAAGTGGCTGCCACCAGTGTTGATACACATTTCCGGTGCTAATTGTTTGCATTCCTGTTGAATATTAAGGGCTGCGATTGTCTGAGGATTGTTGGCACAAACCTGCGACTCCAAGTAGATAAGAAAGAAGTCAGGGATGGTTAAATCGGGCGATCTTGCTGGCCATGCCAAATCCAGGAAACGCTTCCTTCCAATATCCACTGTGGCTCGGGCTGAGTGTGCGGTTGCACCATGCTGTTGAAACCACATGCTTACCAAGCCCCGCTCATTCAATTCCAGCAGTAAGAAGTCGTTTATCATGACTCTGTAGCGTTCGCCAGTAACAGTGACCGTAATGCCAATGGCATCCTCAAAAAAATACGGCCCAATCACTCCTCCCGCGGGAATGCCGCACCACACAGTGGTTTTGAGTGGATATAATGGCTCTCTGTGCATCACACGCAGATTTTCAGTGCCCCAGAAATGAAGATTTTGCTTATTGACGTAACCGCTTAAGTGGAAATGCGCCTCGTCGCTCATGATGACTTTCGACACAAAATCCCTTAAAAAGTTAAAGCTAAAATCGACACAATTATTCCACGCTCTTGTGGAGTATAGCGCTCCATTGCTTGTCTGTTTGTATACTGCAGATGTCTAGTTCACAAATGTGAAATATGATCGACGTACAACACCATTTGCAAAAATTATAACATCTTCCGATAGGGTGATTAATTTTGCGCCACCTTGTATTATAATGATGCCACAAAGTATGTTTGCTAAGTTTACGATATGATACGATACGATTGTACCACTCCAGCCAGGAGTACTCCTGTCCCGGTGAGACCGGTACACCAGGGGGCACTGATTTGTTAGGACTAGGAACACATGCTCTGAGGATGGGAAGGAGGTTGGAGTTCAATCGACCGGTATACATGGCAACCTAATAAGCCAATATTGGAATTTAGGCTGGGCGGGAATAAAGGAATGGATTGAGCGTTATAATTTTTTTTTTCCTATTCCATGTGCGTTTTTCTTGCCTCTTCTCGGCTTTTCCCGTCTCTTCTTGGCTCTCCTTGATCTTCACGGATCTTCTTGGATCTTCTCGCCTCTGCTTGGTTCGTCTTGTTTCCTCTTGCCGCTTCTCGAATCTTCTCGTCTCTTCTCATCTCGTGCTGCTTGTTTTTTCTCTTCTTGTTTCTTCTTGGACCTCATCGTCTCTTCTCGGCTCTTGTTGGCTCTTCGTGGGTTTTCTTGTCTCTTCTTGCTTCTCCCTGTCTCCCTGTCTCTCCTGTTCTTCTTGGATCTTCACGCCTCTTCTTGGCTTGGCTTGTACCTTCTTGCCTCTTCGAGAATTTTCTCGTATCTTCTTGAATCCTTTTGTCTTTTCTCAACTTTTCTTGGCTGTTCTTGCTTCTTTTCGTCTCTTATTGACTCTTCTTGGCTCTTCTTGTCTCTTCTTGGATCTTATGGGACCTTATCGTATCTTCTTGACTCTTCTTGCTTCTTCATGCATCTTCTAGTCCCTTCTTGGCTCGTCTTGAATCTTCTAACCGACTCTTCTAGTCTATTCTTGTCTCTTCCAATCTCTTGTCTCTTCTTGGCCTGTCTTGTATCATCTTGTGTCTTCTCGTATCTCGTCTCTCCTTGGCTCGATATGACTCTTCTTGAATTTTATTCATCCTTCTTGGATCACCATGTCTGGCTTTTCTTGCATCTTCTTGGGGAATTTAATCGACCAGTGCGTAGGTGCAGGAAAAAAGGAGATCATTGAACGTTGATTTCTCATTTCCCACTTCTTTATGCTCCCCACTTCTTCTGCTTCCAGCTACTCCCTTCTTTAATTTTGCGCCTCTACCAGTCTCTTCTTGTTTATTATTTTATTTTCGTGGCTCTTATTGGTTCTTTCTTGACTTATTAATTATTTTCGTTCCACTTCTTGCATTATCTTGCTTCCACCAGTTATTTTTTCTGCTTCTTGGTTCTTCTGGCTTCATATGGCTTCTTCTAGCTTCTTCTTGGCTGTCCTAGTCTCAGCTTGCATCTTCTTGCAAACTTTGCTTATTAACGTAACCTCTTAAGTGGAAATGCGCCTCGTCGCTCATGATGACTTTCGACACAAAATCGCTAAAAAAGTTAAAGCTAAAATCGACACAATTATTCCACGCTCTTGTGGAGTATAGCGCTCCATTGCTTGTCTGTTAGTATACTGCAGATGTCTAGTTCACAAATGTGAAATATGATCGATGTACGACACCATTTGCAAAAATTATAACATCTTCCGATAGGGTGATTAATTTTGCGCCACCTTGTATTATAATGATGCCACAAAGTATGTTTGCTAAGTTTAAAGAAATAAATTATTTTGTTTATCCGAATCTTCCAAAACGAGATCATTTAAGCTTTAAATGGTTTTGCCAGTATCGTATAATACGAAAAAGAGGAAAGGTCCTAAGTGCGTGCCCTGGGGAAACCCATAATTTGTTATTGTAATATATAAATCAATTCACACCTTGCTACGCTTATATTCCTGCAATCACTAAGGCGGGATTAAAAAAAACTATTTTTATTTAGTTCAGTTTAATTTGAATGAATTTTATCATGATTTTTTATTTTTATTTTTATTAATGACTAATAAAGATACATAGTCAAATGCATATATTTACAGTTCTCTTTACTAGGGATTTTTGTTCCGAGACGGACTGAAAGTTGTAGTGTTACTTCAAATTTTTTTATGATATCCTCTTATTTATGTTTCATGTTTGCAGACCTCATCTTCATGTTTGTTGACCACCTCTATTCAACAATAGGTGCTTGTTGATGGGTTGGCGTTTCTTCATATTTTTTATGATTTCCTCATATTTATGTTTGTACACCTCGTCTTCATGTTGTTTGTTGATTTCCTCATATTCATGTTTGCAGACCTCATCTTCCTGTTGACTGTAGATTGTTGTGTTGGTGATTCTTAATTTTTTTTAATAATTTCCCCAACTTCGTGTTTACATAACAATATTTCAATGTTGTTTTTAAACTTTCATCTTCATGGAATTTTTAATTTCATTTGGAAGGCCATTAAATATTTTTTGTAGCATTGGAATTTTGGAATTTATTACTAATTGAATAAATTGGGGGTTAAAAATTGCAAAAAATTGGTCACGTAGTATGGGTACGTTCCCTTACATAATTTTTATATCTCTTTTCAGATGACCGTGACGGCTGTGAGTTAGAGGGGGATATCCTGTGTGCCCATAAGTGCGTCCCTGCAGGTAAAAAGTACAAGTGCCAATGCAGACCTGGCTTCAAACTTAGAGATGACAACCAATCCTGCGAGAAATTGAATTTTAACAGGTGAGTCTTTCTTACTACCCACTCGAGCTGTGGCTACCCAAAATTGGGTAGGTGTATTTTTATAAATTATAAGTTCAACATTTAAAAAATATATAGAACTTTAAGTGTTAAAAATATACATTATAGACGGTGAAATCTAAAAAATAGGTAGATTCATTGGCTTTAAACCGCAATAAGACATTCGTTAAAAAAATAATATTTTGAGGTATGATTTTATCAAATCGAACGGCCAAATTCAAAACTTCGGTACGAATACGTTAAACCCGTGGTCGTCAAACTGCGGTATATTTGTGCCTGTTCAAAATTGATAGGGGTCCTTTTAAATAAAATAATTATCCTTGCAAAAAACTTCACTATTTATTTCACTTGGACATGTTATAAATGTATTATAATACGGTGTCAATACACCGGGCCAAACACTGGCAGTTGTTTACTGTTAAAACTTGCGTTGGGAAGAAGCAATAATAATGGGATGCTAGCACTTTTATAACATAAAAACCTGCACACATTTAAAGAATCTACGATTATACTAATGTCAATTCGAAAGCATCTACAAAAAAATGGCTTCCTCCATAGTATGTACTTGGTAGTTAAAACAGGCTGCGAACACTCAGCGTCCAGCCAAGCCTCGCACCATTCGAAATATCAACGTCTGGGAGCTTGCTCAAGCAACCCATAGGTGCTGGTAGTATCTCAATTTTTAACATAGCTTCCGCCTCGGGGTTACTAAATCGCCCATACCGATTTAGGAACCCTTCAAGAAAACATAACAAAAACAGGGGAAGACAATCAAGGCAAAAGCAAAAAACACAAATCCTAACTCTAAATACCGTACAAATACTAACAAATAATTTTACCTATTATAAATTAGCAGCCAAAACTAAGTCATCCTGCACTGCTTGTTATACTATTATTTAAAAATGTACATTCACAAGTTGAATTTTAAGGTGATTAACCTAAACTAATTATATAAACTTCAATTAACCAAAAAAAATTTTTTACATATTTAAATAATAACTTAACACAAAATACTATTATAATAGAACACAACCCAACACAAAATAATATTATAATAAAACCCAACCCAACACAACACAATTGTCCTTTTTTTTTAAGTCCATTGGTTAGGATCTTCTCCAGGTGCAGTCCACGATATAAGCACCACAGCGCGGGGTGCAATCAATCATCAATTTATTGGTTGTCATGTTGTTCCTGGGATTGGTATCTTTAAAGGGTCTTTTTTTAATATTTTCACCCTAAAAAGTTTCATCATGGTCGTCCGGGGAGTCCGGACTGACGGAAGGGTCCGGGGCGTCCGTCACAGGTTCAGCTTCCGGGTCCAGAGGCATTAGACATATCTTTGTGATAGGCCTGACAAAGATTCCTTGAGGGGTTTTCAGGGTAACCACTCGCACTACACCATCCGCGCCGGGATGTGTAGATATAACTCGCGCCATTTTCCATAATGGTGGAGGTAAATTATCTTCCTTCAGAATAACCAGATCATCCTTTTGCAGTGCCCGTTGATTACTGGTTTGCCATTTCGTCCTTTTTTGTAGCTCCATCAAGTACTCTCGCTTCCATCTATACCAAAAGGATAACATTAGCGCATGGATTCTCTGATATTGGGTCAGCCTGTTGTCTGGTATGGCTCGGACATCTCTCTCCGGAATGATAGAGGATTTAGTGCCTATGAGGAAATGGTTTGGGGTGAGGGGTTGGTAATCGTGGATGTCATCAGACAAGGAAGTCAATGGACGGGAATTTAGACAGGCCTCAATCTGACAAATTAAGGTATACAAAAGTTCAAAGGTTAAAGCAGAATTACTAGTGACTCTATACAAATGAAACTTTGCTGACTTGACCGCAGCTTCCCACAGCCCTCCCTGACTAGGGGCTCGAGGGGTTATGAACCTCCACTCAATACCTCTGTTAGCTAAATAATTTTGAATCTTGTCGTTGTTCTCTCTCAAACTGGTATACAGCTCCTTGAGCCTATTACTGGCCCCCCGAAAGTTGCTAGCGTTATCGGAAAAGATCTTATCAGGTTCTCCCCTACGGGATATAAATCTCTTTAAACTGTTCAAAAAAGCATTGCTAGATAAATCCGAAACTAATTCCAAATGAACCGCCTTTGTGGAAAAACAAACAAAAATACATAAATACGATTTCACGAGTGGAGCTCTCCTCAGTGGCCCACTTTTGGTTGGAATCGGTCCAGCAAAATCGACTCCCGTGATAGCAAAAGGTCGGCTCGGTGTGATTCTTTCGCTCGGTAAGCTTCCCATGATCTGGTTACCAATACGAGGATTACACCTAAAACACACAATACACTTATGTAATATCTTTTTAACAGTATTTTTCCCAAAAATAGGCCAAAACCTTAATCTTATTTCAGCTAATAGCGCTTGAGGTCCTGCGTGTAAGTTTACATAATGATAGTGACGTATAATCAATTCGGTTAGCTTATGTTTAGCTGGCAATATAATTGGATGTCTTTGTTGGTACGATAGGTGTGTAGCTAAACTTAATCTACCGCCCACATATATAAGACCATCACATAAAAAGGGATGAAGAGATTTTAAGTTACTATTTTTGTTGACATTTCCCTGGTTTTTTAATGTCTTCAACTCCTTTTGAAAGGCATGTGCCTGAGCTGATTTCAGTAGACAATTCAAACTTGCTTCTAGTTCAGCTACACTTAAATTACCTGAAATTTTACTTTTAATATTTCTGCAGTTATTCACAAACCGCAGTACATATGCTGTAACCCTTTTCAATTTGATAAATGAGGAAAATTTTCCAAATATTTCCCATTTTTGAATATCAGTAGATAAAAGAATATTTTTACTCTTGAGCTCCGGAGGGTTTGAACAGGAAATGTTCGATATAGGCCAATCGTTGACTCCGTCGGTCAACCAATTTGGTCCATTCCACCATATTGTAGAATTTATCAGTTTATCCGCCGTAGCTCCTCTTGAAAGTATATCCGCTGCATTGTCGGATGATGATACGTGTCTCCATTGATCTGGATCACTCAGTTCTTGTATTTCGGCTGCTCGATTGGCCACGAAAGTGCTCCAACGAGTAGGTTGACCTTTCAGCCAACACAGCGCTATCGTAGAGTCACACCAATAATATGTGTTGATCTTCATTATATTTAATGCTTGTTTTATAGTTTTCATTAATTTTGCCAGTATTACAGCACTACATAGCTCCAACTTAGGCAGTGAAATAGACTTCAATGGTGCTACCCTTGATTTGGATGTTATTAAGTGTGAATGCCACTTACCGCTGTGGTCCATTGACACCATATAGATACAGGCTCCGAAAGCCTTCTCAGACGAATCGCAAAAACCGTGTAGCTGTAGCTCTTTTGCTTGCTTGCAAATAATTTTTCTTGGTATTTTCAACACATTTAGCTGAGTTAAATCTTGCAGGTAGGTCCTCCAGGGTGCTAATATTTCATTAGGTAACTGATCATCCCATGCTGCTTTGGACTGCCACAGCCTTTGCATTATCAATTTGGCTATGACTATTATCGGCCCTAGGAGTCCCAATGGATCGAAGGTTGATGCGATGCAAGACAATATCTCTCGTTTGCTCTCGGTTGGACCTGATGGCTTCATTATTACATAAGAAAAGTAATCAGATTCATTGTTCCATGTTAATCCTAATATTTTCTCAGTCTTTGGATTGTCAGTAATAATTTTGTCGGAATCGCCTGAATCGGCACACTTAGCTTGGCCCGACTCGGCTGACAATTCCAACGCATTGGACCTCCACTTCCTCAACGTCATCCCCGCAGATGACAAGATGCTGATTAATTCTTCTTTTAACTTTTTACAGGATTCCAGCTCATCTGCTCCCGTTAACAAGTCATCCATATAGAAGTCATTTTCTATGACCTGACTAGCTCTAGGAAAAATTAAATTATTATCCATACCAATTTGCTTTAAGCATCTTGTGGCTAAGAAGGAGGAAGGTGCCAGTCCATAAGTCACAGTCTTCAGACGATAATGCTTGAGCACATCCTGTGGCGATTCGCGCCATACTATCTTCTGTAGGTCCAGGTCATCTTCACACATGTTAATCTGGCGGTACATCTTCTCGATGTCGGCAGTCATGACTATTTGATGTTTCCTGAAATGCAATAGTTGGTTATATAGATCCTTTTGTATAACAGGTCCTGTCATCAAGGCTTCATTGAGGGAAATTCCATTTGAGGTTTTGGCGGAGCCGTCAAAAACGACTCTCACTTTAGTAGTAGTGCTGGATTCTTTCACTACAGCGTGATGCGGTAAAAAATAGGAGTCACGATCCCCTTTTGACTGGTCACACATCTCCATGTGTCCCAGTTCTTCATATTCACGTATGAATTTTACATATTGTGTCTTTAACTCGGGATGTGACACAAATTTTCTTTCTATGTTTTTAAATCTTTTTTCGGCAGTGAGCAATGAGTTTCCCAACTGATCAATGCATGCCCGACGCGGTAAACTTACTACATATCTACCGTCATCTTCTCTAGTATGAGTACTTACAAAACTGGCTTCGCAAGCCTTTTCTTCTTGAGTTTGAATTTTAGTGGAATTAATCTCTTCCAATTTCCAAAATTTTTCTATTTGATGACTCAACTTATTTATAGATAAACTGCAAAAATCTGATACAGGCCTTTGTTTGGGGTACACGTTGATAGGACCGGACACAATCCATCCCAGTTGCGTACGTTGAAGCGTTGGTCCTGACTCGAGTTTCAATCTATCGTTGTTTAGCATCTCCCAGAAGCTCTCCGCGCCCAACAGGATGTCGATGGGTGCAGCTATATTGAAGTTCGGGTCTGCCAGCTCCAGTCCTGGTGGTATTTTGAACTCTTTTTTCGCCATCGTCACTTGTGGTAAATTGGTTGTAATTTCCTGTAAAATCAGACATGATATTTCGCGTTTATAATCCGTATTAAGCGAAGTCATCTCCACTGAAATTCTCTTTTTTATGTGTGTGATATTATTATGGATCCCAGACACGGGTTTGTTTATCCATTCACATGGTAAATTTAATTTATTAGCAAAATCAGCTCTCATAAAATTACTCTGCGCACCAGAGTCAATCAGGGCGCGAGCTTTAAACATTTTATTGTTGGCCCCCACAATTCCTATGTAGGCGGTTGACAATAATATTATTTTTTCTGCCTTTTCCGATGCAGAAAAATTCGACACTATAACCTCGTTATTAGCATCCATATTTGAGGTCTCCGGCGGAGGTACCTCCTTGTGTAATAGAGTATTGTGGCTATACTTGCCACAAATTTTGCAGGTTAGGTTTGTCTTGCAACACTGTGCTTGATGACCCAACCTCAAACATTTAAAACACGCCCGGATTGATTTCGTAGCATCAATCCTATCCTGTAATTTTAATTTTAGAAATTTTTTGCAAAAATAAATTTGATGACCTTTATCATTACAATAAATGCAGTTGTTTGCCTTTATTGCCAAGAATACCGATGAATCTTTTTTGTTATTATTGTTGTCTATTTGCATTTTATGTAGGTTAGAAGATTTTTTCTCTGAAGCATTCATAAGCTCCAATACTTGTGCCCTAGCAGATAAACATTTTATGAATTCCTTTAATGTAGGTAATTCACCTTGCAATGTATATTGTTCCCAATTTCTCCGGGTAGCTATATCCAATTTATTTGAAATTATGTAAATAATCAAAGGATCCCAATGATCTACTTTAACTCCGATGTTTTGTAACGCTTTCAAATTGACATTAGTTTCATCAATTAAATACCTTAATGCTACAGGCTCTTCATGTTTCATATCCTTTAATTGAAATAGAGTTTGGATATGTTTATGTACGGTAGCCCTGAGATTCGCAAATCTGTCGTGTAACAATTCCCAAGCCGATAGGTAGTTTAATTCCGAAACTTCTAGATTACTAATTATTTTCAATGCGTTCCCTTTCAGCGCAGATTGTAAGTAAAAGAATTTTTGGACGTTGCTCAAGGAACTGTTATTATGAACCAAAGTTTTAAAGGTTTCAACGAAATTTACCCAATCTTTTTGATTCCCATCGAATTCTCTCAATTGGAGAGTTGGGAGTTTGATGTCGACTCTACCCTCGTTAATTGAGTCCATCGCCCCTTTAGCAGTAGCAAGGACTGAAAAATATTGATTTTCAAACGTCTCGCGCTGAATAGAATTTTCCAGTTCCTCATCCGATAAAATTTCAATTTCGTCCTGTATAGATTCGAATTGATCTAACAATGGCTTTATTCGGTCGTACCTCAGTTTAATTTCAATCGCGGACAAGGAGTTTATAGAATCCGCGAAACGCGTCAATTTCCCCTTAATCACGCCTCTCTTGGCTATTAAAGATTTGATCTTATCCATTTTGTGTACAAATACCTTTTCGTAGCTTAATCCCTGATAAAATGTGTTCCGACAATGCGTATTTATTTATTTGAGAAGCTACCCGCCTGAAAAACAACAACGACAATATTCCTGGCAATTATTAATTGAGAACCTAATGTTCAATCATTAATTGAGAATCATGAATTGCATAAAATCTTTACGTGGGTAGTGATTTTATTTTTTACAATACAATATTTATGGGATTAATCTTGTTAAAAAACTACGAATGATTTCTGAATGGATGTTAAAGAATGGGTATGGGTGGGAAGGCACTAAAAACTTATCTCATTTCCGATGTGAATCCAGTCTTCCTTTGTTCATCTTTGTGATTCCGGTAATTGTAATATTGGTCATCTGTATTAATTGGCAGCTGGTTCTTGTTTTTTTTATATTATTGCAGTCCTCTGATTGCAATCCGGATCGTAAGGCCCATGTTCAAAATTGATAGGGGTCCTTTTAAATAAAATAATTATCCTTGCAAAAAACTTCACTATTTATTTCACTTGGACATGTTATAAATGTATTATAATACGGTGTCAATACACCGGGCCAAACACTGGCAGTTGTTTACTGTTAAAACTTGCGTTGGGAAGAAGCAATAATAATGGGATGCTAGCACTTTTATAACATAAAAACCTGCACACATTTAAAGAATCTACGATTATACTAATGTCAATTCGAAAGCATCTACAAAAAAATGGCTTCCTCCATAGTATGTACTTGGTAGTTAAAACAGGCTGCGAACACTCAGCGTCCAGCCAAGCCTCGCACCATTCGAAATATCAACGTCTGGGAGCTTGCTCAAGCAACCCATAGGTGCTGGTAGTATCTCAATTTTTAACAGTGCCCGCACAAATATCTTCCGTTTTTTAAAATTTTTAAATATCTTTTTTTTTCATTTACAATTGTATTAACCTGCTTTTTCTTTATCGAATGAAACCTTATGGAATATGTGGGACTGCACTCTCTTCCCCACATACCGGAATAAACATTTATTATTATTATTATAGCATACACTTTTAGTAGACAATGACTACCAAAACTGATTTTGCTTTAAATAAAAAATAAGTACGCGGGAGGATACTTCCTTCGACATACTCGCATCTCTGTGACTTAATTTTCGAAAATGAGCTTCTTAAAAAACAAGTACCGCAATCGCCTTTCCTCTCATTTAGAAGACGCAATGAGGATTGCATGAAGTCCCAAGAACGCTAGCAGAAATAATTAAAAAAAAAAGTACAATATCATTATACCTAAATTACACGATAGTTTCAATTCATATAAATAATATGTTTGTAGTTTTAATAAAAATCTTGAACATACAATTTTTTTCAATTTACGTAAGGGTTGCCAAAATCGTAATTTTTATGTTTGATTAAAAAAAAATTTATTCACAAAGCGCCTGGCATCCAGCGCAAGTTGTTCTATCGATTAATCATTTGATTTCAAAACGCGCAGTTGGTTTTTGAACACATCCTAAGTCGATTTTGAACGCGCGCATGGTGTACGTCATAGGTCCTCAACGTTGGCATTTGAGCCTTTCAGGGGCAGTAGACGACCCAGAGAAAATTAGGGGGCGTTAAGATGGCACAGTGAGGTTGTGGGCAGGTAAAAAAATATGGTCTGAAAAGACAAAAAACACGCTAATCACGTACTAATAAGTAAGCAATGCAAACTTTAATATCGGTTAATTTTTGTTATTGTACCATTTTTAACACGTGTAGTTCGGGAAGTGGATGAAAATTGATCTGCAAGATATCTTTAGATTCAGATCTGTACATCTCGCAATAAATAAGACGATGAAAATATTTATTTTTTATTATATTATATAATATCATCTTACGTGTCATGATTGCAAGAAGGAAGGAGGTAGCATCAGGGTACTAGTAATTGTCTTTTTAACTTCGTAAAAGACAAATAAAAATAAATAACAGTTGGGCCTGCACCCCCCCCCCTGCGGCATTTAATGTACATAATATCCAATTCATAGGTGTGCGGCCCGTGGTGCTACCTCACATTGTCCAATGTGGCTCTTGACCAGAAAAGTGTGACGACCGCTGCGTTAAACAATCTCACATATTTTATCCTTCTGGCCCAAATGAGTCGACTATATAATAAGAGTGAGCTGACGTAGAAATTTTCGTCGATAATTTATATAGATTCAGAAAAAAATGTTCTGCTGTTACTAAAAACTATGTAATTATATTACATATCTATGTCCCTTTGTCTCTTTCTTCTCTTCTCTTGTCATCTGAGTGAGTTTCTACCATTTTTTCAATAACATTTGTTATAAATTCAAGATGAAAGAGAAAGGGGCCTTTTTGGCCTGGAGCTCTTATGGGGCCATTCAAGTATTACATAAGCCCTAGAGGGTGGTCTTTGGGTCTTTTGGTCTTTCTTTCTTTTCTTTGGACGTCTTTGCTTTGCTATTTTGGGGTGGGGAAGTCTGGAAGGTGATTACGTCAGCAGTATCAATATTTTTATTTTACTTTTTCGGATTTTCTACAAAATTTAGTCGCTTTTGGTCAGAACACATATGGCAACCCTACTTGTCTATGCTCGAAAACGAAACGCATTTCCGGGGATTCTCGAAAATAATGGATACATTTACTCGCTTAGAACCGAGTATGAGAATTACCGCGCGCTATTCACTTGTCTAAATTTCTGCCGCCAATCTATAGTTTCGTTTCGGTACGATTGACGATTTGACCTTTGACCTGTTGTTGCCCTTATATTATTTTTGTCCAACGGTAAAATTGAAGCTGTCAAGTCGAACATGCAAAACGTGTGGTTCTTATCATGCTTCTGTCAAGTCATTAAATATTCACATCGAGAAGATCCATAAAAAAGTAAACACACACACTGAAAAGAGAGAAAGGCCTTTAAGAGTAGCCGCTCATCGTTCTAACGAATTGATGGATAATACAAAATTTAGACGAGCACCAAGATGTTGAACGGCTAGAAGAGAACAATGTCGATATTCCAAAATTACACGAAAGTGAGCAGACACACAACACTGAGTAGCAAACATCCAATGTTATCAAGACTTATCGCAGCTGTTCCCAATCCTACTAATCAACTTCTAAGCTGAAACTAAGTCTCAACACTGTTTAAACATCGCTTAATTCAGCTCTACTGAGCAAAGCAATGTTATAAAACTGTTAACATAGTGGCGCTAACGCCATGAGGTTTTATTAAATTAATCATATAGTATAAACACGAAGTTTGCCGCGTTAGCGCCACTCTGTTGACACTTTTTATAACTTTGCTCGGTCGAGCTTAATCCACGCGTCCGACTTCCTTAGATTAAGCGATGCTTAAGCAGTGTTGAGACTTTGTTTCGGTTTAGCAGTTGATTAGTAGGATTGGGAACAGTGGCCATTCGAGTCATGGATTTGTGTGTCATGGACTGAGGACTGTTAAGAAGTTTGATTTGTTCATTAATATATCGAGATTAAAATAATTGAATACCATGTCAATAAAATTTGCTTTGTGGCGTTAGCGCCACTCTGTTGTTTTATAACTTTGTTTTGCTCAGTCGAGCTTAATTCACGCGTCCGGCTTCCTTAGATTAAGCAATGCTTAAGCAGTGTTGAGGCTTAGTTTCGGCTTAGCAGTTGATTAGTAAGATTGGGAACAGCGGCTGTTAGAGTCAAAATTTCAAAAGAAGTTTTATTTGTTCATTAATATATTGAGATTTTAACTGAATACCATGTCAATAAAATTTTCTTAAATAAACATTATGTGCGTTCAGTGCATTGAAGTCCTCTATTCCAAGCCTATTTCTTATTTCTAGAGTTATAACTGCTGCTCATGAATCAATAAAGAAACCAGAACACATTGAATGCATGTACCAATGTTTACGTAAGCATGGAAGAGAGGGGGTTAGAGCTTTGCTTACTTTTGCTAACGAGGGGGAGGGGGGGGGGGGGGGGGGGGTTAATAATTGCAAAAAATTTGCTTATGTCAGAAAGTCAAAAAGAGTGAGTTTTTATATCCTACTAATATTATAAAGGTGAAAGTTTGTATGGATGTATGTTTGTTACTCTTTCACACAAAACTACTGAATAGATTTTAAAAATTCTTTCACTAATAGAAAGCTACATTATTTACGAGATCTCTAGGCTATAAACATTGGTAAGCTCTGGCGTTATGAAATTATTTGTCATACGTTTTCTGTCGCTAACAAAATCGATTTATTGCAAACGCCAATTGTCGCCTTAGAAACGATGTTTTTTTTTAAAATTAGGTTACTATGGACATCCTTTTGATGTTAAAATTCAAATAAACATAAAATACTAATTCCTACTTTACTGAATGGATTTAAATGAAACTTTAATATAATAATAATAATAATAATAAGCCTTTTTATTCTGGACTTCTGTTAGGTATGTATTAGACATGATCTTATTTGTTATAGTATATCCCGAAGCTCAGTTTGCCTCTTGGCATAGGCCTCCTCTAACATTTTCCATTGGGACCTGTCACGCGCTACTCTTCTCCATTGATGTCCAGCAGTGAGTTTTAGGTCATCTTCCCATCTCATGTGTTGACGTCCTCTACTTCTCTTGCCATCTCTGGGATACCAGTCAGTGACATTTTTGCACCATTTCTCTTGTGGATCGCGTATCATGTGTCCTGTCCATCTCCACTTTTGTTGGTCTATTCGGGTAACTACATCGGCAACTTTAGTTTTCTCCCTTATTGTGCTACCTCTCACTCTGTCCTGTTTCCTTGTTCCTGTCAAACTTCTCTCCATGGCTCTCTGGCAGCGTTCCAACTTTTCTCTGTGGCGTTTGGTGAGTGCCCAAGTTTCACATCCATAGGTGATGACTGGAAGTATACACGTGTTGAAGACTTTCCTTTTTATTTGCATACTTAGCTCCTTAGATTTCAAGACTTCTTTCAAAGACCAGTATTTCTTCCATCCATTTGCTACTCTTCTCTCGATTTCTTTAGTGGTTTGATCTTTGTGAGATATTATCTGTCCTAAATAGATGTAATCTGACACATATTCGAGTGGTTGGTTGTCAATTTTTATAGTTACTGGTTCAGAGTTTGTAAGCAATTTTGTTTTGTCTTTGTTCATGCATAGGCCGACTTTCACACTTTCCTCGTTTAGTGATTCTATCATTCTAATTAGGTGCATTGGGTTTTCCTCGAATAGGACTATATCGTCTGCAAATCTTAGGTGGTTAAGTTTTACACCTTGTACGTTGATACCATATTTTTCCCAATCTAGTTTGCGGAAGATACTTTCCAGAGCAGCCGAGAACAATTTTGGTGATAGAGGGTCTCCCTGTCTTACTCCTATCTCGATCTTGAACCTTTTTCCCAAGGTTTCTAGTTGGATCCTCGCTTCGCAATTCAAGTATATGTTTTTTATAATATTGATGTAGTTTAAAGGTATCCCCTGCTGTTCAAGGCTATCCCATATAGCTATGTGTCTTATGCTGTCGAAAGCTTTGGAGTAATCGATGAATGCCATGTATAGTTTCTTATTATACTCATTATATTTTTCTACTATTTGTTTCACCGTGTGTATGTGATCCAGGGTAGAGTATTTTTGTCTAAAGCCGGCTTGCTCCCGTGGTTGATTTTCGTCTAACTTTTTACTTATTCTTTCCAGGATAACTTTGGAAAATACTTTGTATATATTTGACATCAAACTTATAGGTCTGTAGTTCCCTATATCTTCCTTTTGTCCTTTCTTGAATATAAGAATAATGTTTGATGTTTTCCACTGTGTAGGTGTTAGACCAGCTATAAGTATATCATTGAATATTGAAGTTAGTATTGGTAGTAGTTCTTCCATGGTGCCTTTAAGAAGTTCGTTTGTCACTTTGTCTGGACCTGGGGCTTTTTCCATCTTCTGACTGTATATGGCTTTTTCTACTTCTCTGGAAAGTATTTTTGGTTCAGTTACAACGTTTCCCTGCTCTTTATTGACGTCTTTCTTCGGATCATGTTTTTGTTTGTCGTCTGGGCTTGAGTAGAGGTCCTGGTAAAATTTTGTGGCTATTTCGTTTATGTTTTTTCTATTTGAAGAAGTATTCCCCCTTTTGTTTAATTTTGGTATCCATTCTTTATTTGATTCTCTCAATTCTTTAAGCGCTTTTTTCACTCCCCCTGTTTTCACTATATGCTTTTCTAATGTTTGCAGCCTCTTGGTTTTCCTATCTTTCCTGATGTTCTCTCTGATTTCTTTACTTAATTTTGTTATAGTTTTAATGTTATCTTTTTTAGGATGTTTTGAAAATAGGTGTTTTCTTTCTTCTATAAGTTGCAGCGTTGTGTCACTTAGTTCGTACTTGTTTCTTCTGCTAGTCTCAGCTTTTTCTTTAGTTAGTAGATTTTCTAGCTTTCCATATTTCGCACGAGCATCAGTGTTACTAAAGTTAATTCTTCAGCTGATTCAATTAGGGATTGTGTTATTTTCCTTAAGGTTTCATCGCTGTGGTGTTTTGTAGTGTGTGAAGCGAAATGTTTTCTAGATTTATTTGGTGGTTCTATTCTTATATTGCTTCTTACCATACGATGATTTGTATTGAAATTGAATTTAGTTAGGACCGATGTATCCGTGAAGGCTTTTGGATAGTTTGTTGTTATGTAGTCAATTTCGTTTTTGGTTTTGCCATCGGGGGAGATCCATGTCCACTTATTCTTTTGGTTTTTCATGTATAAACTGTTCAAGAGCGTTAGATTGTGTTGTAATAATAATTCAACCAAAAATTCACCATGTGGACTTCTTCTGAAACTTTACAATAATATAAACATATAGGCTATGGCTCAGAACTCTGGCATTACGAAATCTGCATGAAAAAATTGCAATAGGTGGCACAATTAGTAAGATATCTATAATTCTTTAATCAATTCAAATTATTAGGGAAGTAGGTACTTCAAATAAATTCGCTGAATTAAATATTTTCTAAAATAGAAATTTTATTTAAGAATCTTCGTTTTGCAAAATGCCATTCTCAAATTTTGACATTTTCTATGCCGTACTGGATATTTTGGTAGAATATAAAAAGAAGAATGATAATTCGTACTTAATAACTATCTCTAAAAATGAATCACCGAAATGTAGTATAAACCCGAACGACTGAAACAAATTGAATAATAATTTTTTTTGTTCGTTTTTTTTTGTATAAAACTACCGTTGAGTTCTGGCATTATAAAATTTGTATAAGAAATTATAATAGGTGGCATGCGAGCAGTTTGAAAACTGAATGCATCGGGAATGAATGTGTGGAATGCGAGAGGTGAGTGGGTGGAGTGAGGAGGGTGGGAGGGAGGAGGGTGGGAGGAGGTGCTAGGAGGGTGTTGGTGGAGGGGGGAAGGGGAGGGAGAGGAGGGTGGGGGAGGGGGTTAGGGGAGGGAGAGGGAAGGAAGGGGAAAGGGGAAGGATGGAGGAGGGTGTGGGGAGGGGTAGGGGGTGGGGGGAAGGTGGTTGATGGGGGGAGTGGTGCGGAGAAAGAGAATGTGGAGGGGTAGGGGGTGAGGGGAGTGGTGGGTGGAGGGAGAGGGGGAGAGAGTTGATGGTGGGAGTGGAGTGGAGAGAGGGAAGGTGGAGGAGGCGGAGTGGGGTTTAAGAGGGGTGAGGGAAGGAAGAGAAGGGGGAGGGGTGGGTGGAGAAGGGGGAGGGGTGGGTGGAGAAGGGGGAGGGAGAGGGGGGTTGATGGATGAGTGTTGTGGGGAGAGGGAAGGTGGAGGGGGGAAGAGTGGGGGAAGGGGTGGGTGGAGGGGGAGGGGGGAGGGGGGTTGATGGGGGGGGGGGAGTGGAGTGGGGGGAGGGCTGGATGGAGGGGGAGGGGGATTGATGGGGGGAGTGGAGTGGGGATAGGGAAGGTGGAGGAGGCTGAGTGGAAATCCCCTAATTCCATGCGTGCAAAGCCGCGGGAAAAAGCTAGTAATTTTATAATGTTGTGTTTTTATTTAGAAGAAGTAGAAACAGACATAAAAAACTGCTCATGAAAATATGAAACAGACAAAGATACATAAAATAAATGGGAAACGGTCGCAACTGGGACTCAAACCAAGATCATCTATGGTGGGTTTCTTCATTTACCGAGAATTCTAATTGTAAAAGTAAACGGTCAAATGCATAGAAATTTCGTTTAAATTTTAAATTTCGATCAATTATTTTTACAATTAGCATTGCATTTAGCATTCTCGGTAAATGAAGAAACCCACCCCTAGTCTACTGGGACTGGTGTCATTTATTCATTATTGTTATCTAGCATGGTAGATCGATAAGGATTGAGTAGCATGACTGCAGATCGTCAATGAATAAATAACAGTTCACAATGACTAAGTGTTCTTAATATATTCAACGTCAACAGTTGTATGTACAATATTAGCGAAACTCCGAAAATCCGAAACAGAAAAATCAGAAAAAGATAAGACTCAAACCCAAGAAAATGGATAAACACACTATCTAGAAAGTATTTAGTTTGGGTTTGAATCTTGTATTGAGTAGCCTGGTTCACCTTTGCTATTAGAGCAGGGATCATGATCTTTACTATGTAAAATTTACTGTGAATTTACGTTAGATGATTTAAAAAAATCTACAATTTTAATTTCCAGATGCCAATCGAAGAATCCCTGCCAACAGAAGTGTACAGACACAGGAGATGCCATCGTTTGCTCATGTAGAAGAGGATACGAGCTGATGGTGGATAATGTCTCCTGCATCGGTAAACACCTTAGATAGTCCATTAAGAAAATCATCGGGAATATTTGAAGATTATTTGCTTTTTTTTTCACATTAACCCCACACAGGAGGTCCCGGGGAAAATTATTTCCCTTTGCCATCTTTGGGGATGCTGTGTTGAGGATGTTTTTAAGGAAATGAAAGAGAGGAAGATCTGGAACGGAAAAAGGCATGAGAGGTCTGTAGGAATCTAGGGGTCTGTATGTACAGGAGTGACGGACGTGTGAATATATCCCTCCCACTGGGTGCAAGGCGATGGGCTGAGAGACACCACCTGTCTCCCTAAACCGGCCTCTCCCGATCTGGCCCGCAACGCAGCTGGTGGGCAGGTACAGCAATCACCAATACCTGAACACACCGCACCTGATGAACCCGGACACCCCTTATAAATCACCAAACGTAGCGAAACACTTGGGTTGAACTATGGCAGAGGTGTGCATTATCCAATAAATCACCGGTCAATGGCTGAGTGGGTATCACATTTGGGTTGTCGTCGGGCATCACCCGGGCGTTGCGTGTTCGATTCCTCGGCTGGCTAAGTCCTCCATCACGACACAAACAACATTTTCAGCTTACTGTGGTGGTAGTAGGAGATTTTCAAACATCTTTGGGTTATTCGTAACCTGGAAATGTTTTTCTTTCTTTAAAAAAAAAAATGCTTTCCGTAAAGGCGGCAAACCCGCCTTCCAAATTGATATGCTTTTATGGGAATATGGACCTTACCAGGTATCAATACTTCCATATGTGTATCACGGGAGTTTAGTAAATGATTAGAAGGCGTTAATTTAACAGATCCACTTTTTATTTAATAATAGTTAAACACAATCGTTACACAATATTATATCTCAGAAAGTTGCGAGGTTAAATCTGGCAGCTGGACACCCCAGGACACTTCGGAACGGAATGTCGAGCGGTAGCCTTTGAAACTAAAGTTCACTTGTCCAGTGTGGCCAGCGTTCAAATTGCCAGTACATAAAATATATTAAACAGTGCCTTGCCATATTTTATTACTTCGCATCCAGAAAGCATCCAGAAAATATCCAAATTTAGCTATTTAAGCCCCTCAACGGAAAGGCAGAATAAATAAAATTAAGTTGGAATTTATTGAAAAGTATTTTCATTGCAGATATTGACGAGTGCGAACTCCAGATCCACGATTGTCGCACGGGGTACACGTGTCACAACACCCCCGGTTCCCACCGCTGCACCCCCCCTCCTGGGGCCGCCTCGGACCCCAAACCTCTGTCCCGTGGCTCCAACAGTGGGTGCCCCAAGGGGTTCTTGTTTGACAAGCGCAGTCAGGTCTGCAATGGTTAGTGGTCTTTCTTCATTCCCCAAATGTTGAAATTTCAATGTATTTTTTCTTGAATTTTACGTAATTTAAAAAAAAATGTTTAAAAAATTTTAGAATTTATAATTTTTTTTCTATATATTCATAAATTTTTTATAAATTTTGACCTTTTTTAAAAATTTCAGTTTTTTTGTGTGTTTTTAAAAAAAATTATGAAATTAAAAATTTTGATAAATTGAAAAATCTGAATTTTTGCTAATTTTTTGCACCTAAACCTTATAAGATCTTGGGAATGTTCAGTCTTTTTTCAAATTGTGTACTAATCAATAAAATAAAATAAAAACCAAAAAAGCGTACTATGCAATTGTGTATGTGTAAAACAAATGTAAACTTGCAAATAAAAAAACACTACGTAACAAATGTAAACTTACTATAAAAAACCTACAAATATTAAATAAAAAAATAAGTACCAAAAAATGTTTGGATTCCAGATATAGACGAATGCCTCACGAATCCGTGTCCCAACGGTCTAGTGTGTGCTAACACTATCGGCTCATTCAACTGCGGAGGGGCCCCTGCACCTCCCGTGCCTCTGCCACCTAGGCCTGCTCAGGCCCATCGGGCTCCTCTGGACCCCCGTGTCCCAACGGTTGAGGCCCCGCCCATACCTGACGTCTGTCCTGGCGGATTCCAGATCAATCAAGAACTTAGAGATTGTACAGGTGAGGATTGATTTCAGTAAGGGATTCAATAATATGGATGGAAGAAGAGAGGCTCTCACTCCAGAAGACAGGTGGAAATTTGAGTGGCAATCGGCTGACGTAAGAAATGTTCATCTCGTATACGACTCCACTGAGAGACAATCTGGGTAGCTATTCTCCAAGTCAGGTCGATTGCAATCGCCTTCGAAAGTATGTACATTGGTCGTCTTGGTTATTCTTGAGCCTTGTCGAAGGTACATACTTAGACGCCAAACGTCAAAAGTCATTCCACACAACAACGAGTGGGTCGAACCAGTCGAAACAGAGTAGCGAGTGGTGGGTTGTTTGCGTATCTTATGCAATTGGCTGTCAAAATCTAGTATTGTTTTCCCGTGCTAACTTTCGCACCCACAAAGACATTGTATATTTTTATGAAGTCGTTTTAAGGTTCCATATTACAATGGCTGATTTACCAGCGATGTTTTGGTTGTCCAGCCATGTCGAATATTATCAACTCGTAGAAGTTATGCGTGGTAAAAATATGTGTATCAACTGTTTGACTTTTCAAACTTACACCATAGAAATCTCAAAAACATCAAGAACATAGACAATATTCACAGGGCTCCCAATATAATCATCTCTTCGACCGTTCGATGTTCGAGAATATGTAAAAAATGAAACATTCGACAAAGTTTGTCGCGACGACGAGTAATTTTTTGCTTGTAGATGGCGCATAACGAGTAACGATTGATTGTTGCTCGGGAATAGCCACCCTGGTTTCTCACTGTCTCCTGAACTCTGGTCTTCCGTTAATGAGAAATGGTGCTCTCACAGCTGCTGTGCTCACATGAAGCGTATGCGGGGCCTTAAAGAGTCAGCAATATGTAAATGACCAACGAACACGTGGTCAACGAATGCCCGCTCGTTTCATATCCCTCCTCTTGTCTAACTATTTCCCTCCTTCAACATGAATTTTCACTTGTAATTTCAATTTCTTGAAGTTCCACTCGGGTTGACTTATTGTAGAGGTGTTGGTCATCCAATGAATGGTTCACAGGGCGGCGATTCAAATCGCCTCCCACGATGAATGATTATCACAAAGATGCAAAATACAACAACTGTGCTATGTAAATTTAATATTTTTCCAAAAAAATTATTTTAAATTACTCTATGGACTGTGTATATTGGTGTACATTTTAATTGCCCTTTTATTATTGCAGATATTGACGAATGTAAAGAGGGCACGGACGACTGTAATCGACAGAGCCAATTCTGCCTCAACACCCACGGTAGTTTCACTTGCTTGGACAAAGCTTCTAAAACCTCTTGCCCCCCAGGCTTTAAGAAGCGACCAGATTTTGGATGTGAAGGTATGTCATAATCAGAGATGTGCTTTATTTCAAATAAATCCATTTCAAATGGAAATGCAAAATGCATAATGGGTATTTTCCATTTTGCATTTTAAATGGTTTTTCTTTTTCACACATTTCCATTTTCATTTTAAATGCTTTTCTCAATGCATTTTCCATTTTAAATGCATTTTTGCAACATTCTTCCTACTACATTCAGTCTGTCGGTCCATTGGTCCTTAACGTCGATATGAGAAATATTTACGTCTGTCAAGTTGCTCCCTGGTAGGAGCCCTGCCAAGCAGACACTGTAATATAAAATTTTTGATAGAAGTTACTATTTTTTACGGTGGCAACATTAGTCCCGCGTAAATTTTTTGCGGTTTCGTAATCTGTCAAACTTTTAATTAAACTGTAGCTTGTTTCGACTTGTTTCTTTTCCGCGTCTTCATTTATTGCGTGGTCGTGGTGTTTTTGGTTTTTAAACGACTTCGAAAAGGAGGAGGTTCTCAATTCGACTGTATTTTTTTAATTTTTTTTTTTATGTTTGTTACCTCAGAACTTTTGACTGGGTGAACCGATATTGATGGTTCTTTTTTTATTTGAAAGCTGATGCTTCCCGTGTGGTCCCATTTTAATTTGGTCCAGTTCTGACGATGGCATCCATGGGAAAATTATATAAGTCTTAAATTTGCATCAAGTATGTGTGCGACAAATGTACGAATAACTTAATATCACGCCAACCGATTTCGATGATTCTTTTTTTATTGGAAAGTAATGATCCATGACAAAGTAACGGAACTCTCCAATTCTTAAGAGCAAATTAACGATACTCGGCCGAATCTTAATCGAATTAGTTAGTGTACTTCAGATTCACTAAAAATCAAAAAATAATCAAAAATTTTAACAAAACAAAAAAACTACTTCAAAAAATGCACTAAAAAGTAAGAAAATAATTTTGTATTCTTCTACAACTTAATAATCAACTTACTTTTTCTACTCATCAATATGTAGGTATGATTGTTATTTGTGGAGTCGGTGTCAGCCAAGGTACCCGGCCCGGCGTGTTCACTTGACAGCTCCCCTCCCGCCGCGGCCCGCTTTCGCCTCTCACCTCGTCAAGTCGCGCGTGTGACACAAGCACATCTCACCTATAACTATGTATGTAGTTACAAACCTACCTTGGCTGACACCGACTCCAAAAATAACAATCGTACCTACATATTGATGAGTAGAAAAAGTAAGCTGATTATTTATTAAGTTGTAGAAGAATACGAAATTATTTTCTTACGTTTTAGTGCATTTTTTGAAGTCGTTTTTTTGTTTTGTTAAAAATTTTGTTTTACATTAATCATGTAAGTACTGTAATTAATATTATTATATTGAACTGTCTAGGTATGCACACTTCAAAGAAAATCAATATGCTAGAATATTGTAGAATGGTATGTTATTCTAGTTTATTCAGTATTAGAATTTAAATACAATCGCCGGCCGATGATACAAGTGAAGACCAATATGAGGACAGTTTCGATCGAAAATTTGTATGGCATTGCTTGTCTTATCTCATTATATAAATATATATACGAACTGCATTTTAACCAAATACTGCATATGAGGGATGTCAATACATTACCACAAATATTAAGTATTTGCTTCAAAGATGTTACCAGCATTAGCAGCATTGAAAATGGAAATGTTTCCGCCACTTGCTTAACTTGTTCCAAGGTTCCAAGAAGCCTACTTTAAGAGCTATGCCGGTCATTTAAAAATATCGTCGATAGGTATTGTAACGAATGTCTTCTGTTCCACTCCGCGCTCCCCTCAGGGGAACTGAGCGAAAGGGACAACTGCATATCGGGCCGAAAATACCTAAATAAAATCGTCAAAATCGATGTTTTGTATTCCCCATTTTTTTCTCCAAAACTGGACCGATTTAATTTTTTTTTCACTAACTGTATTAGAAGAAAATATTCTATGTCGGTACGTTTTGCTTTTTTTAAAAATACATTGTTTAGTTTGTATACTGAACGTCTTTTGACGGCGTTTAAACCAGGTAATTTTATTCATTTTTGGAAGGTCCTAACTTCTATAAGAAGTAAATTATCAAAAAAGCAAAACGTACCGACACGCTTAGTGGTTGATATCTATATTATGTAAAAAAAATTTTGCTCTAGAGTCAAAATCCAGAGAGATAAACGGGGAATACGTTTGTATGGAAAAAACGCCGCTAGTATTTCCTCTCAATGAAGTTTTCTGTGACAATCTATAGTCAAATAATGGGTGCGCACTAGAAAACCTCATATTATATTGTCTCACTGTCCTGTATTTCTTTATTGTTCACATGTGAATGTCCCCTCACTTGAGAGTTACTATACAAATGATGATGGCCCTAAGAAAAATTCCTTAAAAATTACATTATTCAGTTAATTGACATTATTCAGTTAATAATAGATACTATTATATACCACTCAAATTCAAGATTTTTTACACAGTACGTATCAGTATCTATGATTTTTTTTATTCCACAAGTTGATGGCCATTATTAAATAATAAAGTTGTTTTAAAATTCAATAGAAGGTAGAAAAGGCTGTTAGTTTTTACTCTCGTTTGACCCGAGAAACCATTTTGCATTTTCAATGCATTTTGAAAATAGGTATTTTACATTTTACATTTTGCATTTGAAATGCTTTTCCAAAAACCATTTTGCATTTTGCATTTTCAAATGGAAAAGTTTTGACCCATTTCCATTTTGCATTTCAAATGGTTTTGGGTACCCATTTTGCACATCTCTGGTCATAATACATATAAAAATTACAGATTATTTCATGAAACCTGGGTTGCGTGGTCCCTAAAACTTCATTCGCTCAACGACAATTCTGGTTCATCGCTCCTAAAATGTATAATGCTTTGAGTGCCGATATAAAGTCACATAATTCTAAATCTCTCTTTAAAGCCCGAATCAAACATTGGATATTTGAAAAGGGAAGAGATTTCTTCAAACAACACATGAAAGCTTAATATTACAATAAAAACAAATAATATTAATATTAATTAAAAAAAATTATTACAAATTTCATTAATTTAATTTAATATTACATTAAAAAAAAAAAACAAACAAAAAAATTTACTTTCTCTAACGTTCTTTCCAATTTCTTTCATAGAACGAATATCAAAAGTGATTACAAACATGTACTCTCATGCAGAAGAATACTAACCAAATTTTATTTCTATTTTTATTTCAAGGAAGATAATAGTTACCAATGTTTGTTTCAATCTTCTTTAAATTATCTTTTTATTCTTTATTTCTTAGCTTATTTTTAATTCTTATACTTCTATTTTTATCTATTTTTAGTTTTATTTATACCTGAATACGTTATTTTTTTCTTTCCTCTTATATTTTATTATCTGTTTATATAAAATAATATTTCATGTATGACTACCACAACACGGGCAATAGCCTAGTATGGTAGTTAAAAAATGGCAAAAAATGTAACATGTAAACATTTATGAAAAAAAAAAAAAATATATATTTTTATTTATTTATGTTATATGACCGTACAGGTTTTTACAAAAAAATATGACATGTATAATAAATTAGTGGAACGGTAATCAAGGAGTGAAATTAGCTATAGAAATTATAAGACCCCTGCCTCACACAGCTATAAAATATAAAAGATCCATAGCACGCCAAATAACACTCTCCATACAATCCCTTCAGACCTGTCGCACCTGCACACAAGTGGTTTATGCGCAGATCAACCATAGACAATACAGATCTTACGCCGTAACTGCTCCTAATGCGATATGTGAAAAGTTATGCGACCCCCTCTCCTCCGAAAACAGGAGAGGGGGCCATTTTAATTACGGAGCTGCCTAAACGGGCGGATGACAGCTGTCAAGTTGATAGATTCAGTACAAAGAGATGGCATTTTGTGGCGCTGCCTAATACATCTGACCCACTCTCCTGCCATAAGAAGAAATATTTGATAGCGTTGGGTGACGGTATAACACACAAGCGCTCGCGGTTCAACAGATATATAAATAATACACAATTCATGACGCCAATCGGGACTAATCCGAAGGACATAAATATGTGTGATATTGTTACCGAGAAGGAAGAGAGGGCAATCAGATCCAAAAACGTCAAATTGTATAACGTTCCTGAGAGCTTGTCAGATGAAAAGACTGTCATCATTACGGAAAATAGAGAGAAAATTTCTCCGGCTATAAAAACCATTGACCCGTCATTAACACTCCAATACACGCGCCCCCTAGTGAGACATAAATACACGCGTGTCATCTGTCAGATGACTGCTCACTTATTTGTCAAAAGTGAATAGTATAATTGTTTTTTCGCAATTTTGCAGGAATGTCGAGCTAGGCGAGCTTGGGGAATTCTAGGGCGGGGGACCAGGCTCCCCTCCCTTCATCAAACTTATGACGAAAAAACAGAACTGGTCATCTGTGAGATGACACGCGTGTATTGGAGTGTTAAATCTAATCAACTTCAAAATATTGCGACTGGGTGCCAAAAAAATTTCTAACAAAAATCGTCCAGTTAAAGTGGAATTTACTGACAATATCACACCGAGAACTCTCCTACGTAATAGCATAAAATTTAAAGACGGCATCAAGGCCAGTAATGACTTAACTATCCTCCAACATAACCAATTGGTGGAGCTGAGAAAGCAATTATTGTACCGTCAAGAGAATGGTGAACCAAACCTTACCATAAAGTACATAAACTCCAAACCAACTATTGTTACAACTATTCCAAAAAACGACACAACCAAAACAAATTGAAGTGCTATTATCAAAATGTCAGAGGCATGAAAACTAAACTTCAGGACTTCAAAATACATGCCCCGACACTGCCACATGACATTCTCATTCTAACGGAAACCTGGCTGGAACCATCAATTAACTCTGCTGAGCTTAGTCTACCCCACCATCATATTTACCAGTCTGACAGAAGTCAACATACCAGCTCTAAATCTTGAGGCGGTGGTGTCATGATAGCTGTCAACAAGGCACATCCTTCAAAACTTCTGAAAACCAAAAATTGTAATGTGGAGCGAGTTTACATCTTACTAAACGGTAAAAATCAAAAAAATATCATAGGCAGTGTTTATATTCCACCGTCATCGGATATAAGTGTATACAAGAGTCATTTTGAGGATACTGAACAACTGTCGTACAAATTTCCAAACAGTAAAATCACTATCATCGGTGACTACAATTTACCGAAAATTAATTGGGGCACCCGTGACAATTCTACAGTATCACAAAACTCTAGCTTATCTGAAACAGAAAAAGAAATAGTTGAATTTTGCGATTTCCTTAACCTAGTTCAATTAAACAATGTAAAAAATGACAATAATAGATTACTAGATCTTGTTCTTTGTACCGACATGGCAACTGCGGTTGATAAGTCACTCGACTCAGTTCTTACCCCTGATTCTCTTCACCCACCTCTAGACATTACTATACTATGTAACCCTATAAAATGCCAAATTAAAAACCAGACTCAATTTCTCAACTTTAATAAAGCCAATTATGTTGCAATACGCGATTATCTACATAACACTGACTGGTCTATATTAGAAGGAGGAAACCTTGATGAAAATATTAAAGCCTTTTATGATCACCTATATAAAGCCATAGAAAAATTTGTTCCGATTAATTATAAATTCTCTTCAAATTTCCCTAGCTGGTTTAGCAAGGACCTCATTAACATAGTAATTGAGAAGAAAAAAGCCCATAAAATATACAAAGAAACAAAAAGTCTTTCTGATTATACAATTTTCAGCAAGCTTCGAAAAGATTGTAATAAATTATCAAACATTTGTTATAATAATTATATTAAGAATGTTGAATTTTCGATTGTTAACAATGTAAAACATTTTCTTAACTATTGTAAATCCCAAAATAATAATAACCTTGGCATACCTGAAACTATGCACTACAAACTGAAAACTTCCTGTAAAATCAATGAAATTGTCAATTTGTTTGCAGACTTTTTTAAGGATGTGTATGAAACCGATATCCCTGATGAAGACATTCCAAACTTCGAGTCAGATTCAAATTTACAACTATCTCAGATACATATTGAGATTAAAGAAATTGCAGTATGTATCAAACTACTGGAACCTGAATCTTGCTCAGGGCCAGATAAAATTCCCCCCCGTATTTCTTAAAAACTATGGGGCTAGTGTCTCTTACCCACTGTACCTACTATTTAATCAATCACTTTTATCAGGCAAGTTCCCACGAATATGGAAAAATAGCTTTCTCACTCCAATATTTAAAAGCGGAGACAAGTCTTAAGTTGAAAATTATAGACCAATATGCATACAATCGTCGATACCAAAATTTTTTGAAAAGTTAATTCTTCAAAAAATATGTTCTTGCATAAAATTTAATATCTCATCAATTCAGCATGGTTTTATCTCTGGACGATCTACTTTAACTAACCTTACACTGTACGAAAATTTTATCTCAGGTGCTCTTGCTAATAGAGAACAAGTTGACTCAATTTATACGGATTTTAGTAAAGCCTTTGATAAGGTTTGCATTAAAATTCTTATAAATAAATTGTCTAAACTAGGAATAAGTGGTAAATTATTATGCTGGATTAGGAATTATTTATCAAAACGTGTGCTAACTGTCTCTATTAAAGAACACTTGTCTTACGAATTTGAAGCAACTAGTGGTGTGCCTCAGGGTTCGCACCTTGGTCCAATATTGTTTATACTATTTATAAACGATGTCACTTCCATATTCTCTGATGTTAACATATTATTATTTGCTGATGACATGAAAATTTATAAAATCATTAAAAATATATACGACTGCTTGTCCCTTCAATCCAATTTTGTAAAATTCGCAGAATGGTGTACCATTAACAAACTTACACTTAACATTAAAAAATGTCAAATCATGAGTTTCTTTAGAATAAAAAACCCCATCAAATACAGTTATTCACTTAACAATCACAGTTTAATGTCAGTACCTGTAATAAGGGACCTCGGAATAACCTTCGACACTAAACTACTATTTATCAACCACTTTGATATCATTACTAATAAAGCTATGAAAATGCTGGGCTTCATTCTAAGACTATGTAAAGTTTTCAAAAACATACATTTAAATTACTATATACAACTCTGGTTAGGAGTCATTTGGAATATAATTCCCCCATATGGAACCCTCTTTACAAAAGCCACGCAAACTCCATTGAAAAAATTCAATACAAATTTCTCAGATCAATTAATTTCAAATTAGGAATTCCCGCGGATGACATAAACTATGATTCTCTATTACAAAAAATGCGACTCGTATCGTTAAAAGATAGAAGAATACTCAATGATCTTATTTTTTTATTTAAAATCAACAATAACTGGTTTGACTCCCCTGAATTGGTATCGTTAATAAATTATCATGTACCTAGTAGAACAACTCGACTCAAAACACCTTATTGTTGCAACAAACTCTCAGTAATGCAGAACAAAATTCAATAATACATCGTTTACACACTTTAGGTAATGAATTTGCTCATATCGATCATGCCGAAAGTCTGTCATCATACAAAAGATGCATTAGACAAAATTTATCTGCTAGTACTACCAAGTAATCATAATAAATATAATCATGTAACCATAATATTATGTCCTACCAGTATGCATTCTAATACCTATGGCTTAGAAACATATCATAGGTACCTACTTTTCATATTGCTTTGTATATTCCGTAATACCTTCCTTTTATTTATTATATATATATTTTTTAATTTTTGGTTATCTACAATATTTGGCTCCTAAGAGCATTTCTTACTGTTTACTTGTTATACTTTTTTTTTAATATTTATAACTTTTGTACTTTATAATATTTACAAAGGTAACTTATAGTTTATATTATTTCCTGCCTTTCAACTTTTTATCTTAACTTTTTACTTTTAATTATTATTTTTTTAATTTATAAACTAACGTTTAGACAAGATTTTTATGCATAGCACAAAGGGTAACAATGATTACAAGCAATAATTGTCAGCCTGAAACACTCATTTACATTGAAAAATCTTCCGAGAAAAGATACTTGCCGCCAACGGGACTTGAACCCGTGTCCTTCCGATTGCCGGTCGAATGCTCTGACCACTGAGCTATGGCGGCTTATCAAATACCCGCCAAATAATTCAATATATACTAGTGTTTCATTCAACAATTACTGCTTGTTATATTTTTTCCACCTGAAAACAACCAACTTTATTTTTGCGAGGAAGACATTGTTAGTGTTAAATCCCTCGCTAGGTGGCGTCGAGACAAATTATGTCTGCATTTATTGGGGAAATACTTAAACTTGTTAAATATTAATTATTATTTTTTTAATTTATAAACTAACGTTTAGACAAGATTTTTATGCATAGCACAAAGGGTAACAATTATTACAAGCAATAATTGTCAGCCTGAAACACTCATTTACATTGAAAAATCTTCCGAGAAAAGATACTTGCCGCCAACGGGACTTGAACCCGTGTCCTTCCGATTGCCGGTCGAATGCTCTGACCACTGAGCTATGGCGGCTTATCAAATACCCGCCAAATAATTCAATATATACTAGTGTTTCATTCAACAATTACTGCTTGTTATATTTTTTCCACCTCAAAACAACCAACTTTATTTTTGCGAGGAAGACATTGTTAGTGTTAAATCCCTCGCTAGGTGGCGTCGAGACAAATTATGTCTACATTTATTGGGGAAATACTTAAACTTGTTAAATATTAATTATTATTTTTTTAATTTATAAACTAACGTTTAGACAAGATTTTTATGCATAGCACAAAGGGTAACAATTATTACAAGCAATAATTGTCAGCCTGAAACACTCATTTACATTGAAAAATCTTCCGAGAAAAGATACTTGCCGCCAACGGGACTTGAACCCGTGTCCTTCCGATTGCCGGTCGAATGCTCTGACCACTGAGCTATGGCGGCTTATCAAATACCCGCCAAATAATTCAATATATACTAGTGTTTCATTCAACAATTACTGCTTGTTATATTTTTTCCACCTGAAAACAACCAACTTTATTTTTGCGAGGAAGACATTGTTAGTGTTAAATCCCTCGCTAGGTGGCGTCGAGACAAATTATGTCTGCATTTATTGGGGAAATACTTAAACTTGTTAAATATTAATTATTATTTTTTTAATTTATAAACTAACGTTTAGACAAGATTTTTATGCATAGCACAAAGGGTAACAATGATTACAAGCAATAATTGTCAGCCTGAAACACTCATTTACATTGAAAAATCTTCCGAGAAAAGATACTTGCCGCCAACGGGACTTGAACCCGTGTCCTTCCGATTGCCGGTCGAATGCTCTGACCACTGAGCTATGGCGGCTTATCAAATACCCGCCAAATAATTCAATATATACTAGTGTTTCATTCAACAATTACTGCTTGTTATATTTTTTCCACCTGAAAACAACCAACTTTATTTTTGCGAGGAAGACATTGTTAGTGTTAAATCCCTCGCTAGGTGGCGTCGAGACAAATTATGTCTGCATTTATTGGGGAAATACTTAAACTTGTTAAATATTAATTATTATTTTTTTAATTTATAAACTAACGTTTAGACAAGATTTTTATGCATAGCACAAAGGGTAACAATTATTACAAGCAATAATTGTCAGCCTGAAACACTCATTTACATTGAAAAATCTTCCGAGAAAAGATACTTGCCGCCAACGGGACTTGAACCCGTGTCCTTCCGATTGCCGGTCGAATGCTCTGACCACTGAGCTATGGCGGCTTATCAAATACCCGCCAAATAATTCAATATATACTAGTGTTTCATTCAACAATTACTGCTTGTTATATTTTTTCCACCTCAAAACAACCAACTTTATTTTTGCGAGGAAGACATTGTTAGTGTTAAATCCCTCGCTAGGTGGCGTCGAGACAAATTATGTCTACATTTATTGGGGAAATACTTAAACTTGTTAAATATTAATTATTATTTTTTTAATTTATAAACTAACGTTTAGACAAGATTTTTATGCATAGCACAAAGGGTAACAATTATTACAAGCAATAATTGTCAGCCTGAAACACTCATTTACATTGAAAAATCTTCCGAGAAAAGATACTTGCCGCCAACGGGACTTGAACCCGTATCCTTCCGATTGCCGGTCGAATGCTCTGACCACTGAGCTATGGCGGCTTATCAAATACCCGCCAAATAATTCAATATATACTAGTGTTTCATTCAACAATTACTGCTTGTTATTTTTTTCCACCTCAAAACAACCAACTTTATTTTTGCGAGGAAGACATTGTTAGTGTTAAATCCCTCGCTAGGTGGCGTCGAGACAAATTATGTCTACATTTATTGGGGAAATACTTAAACTTGTTAAATATTAATTATTATTTTTTTAATTTATAAACTAACGTTTAGACAAGATTTTTATGCATAGCACAAAGGGTAACAATTATTACAAGCAATAATTGTCAGCCTGAAACACTCATTTACATTGAAAAATCTTCCGAGAAAAGATACTTGCCGCCAACGGGACTTGAACCCGTGTCCTTCCGATTGCCGGTCGAATGCTCTGACCACTGAGCTATGGCGGCTTATCAAATACCCGCCAAATAATTCAATATATACTAGTGTTTCATTCAACAATTACTGCTTGATATATTTTTTCCACCTCAAAACAACCAACTTTATTTTTGCGAGGAAGACATTGTTAGTGTTAAATCCCTCGCTAGGTGGCGTCGAGACAAATTATGTCTACATTTATTGGGGAAATACTTAAACTTGTTAAATATTAATTATTATTTTTTTAATTTATAAACTAACGTTTAGACAAGATTTTTATGCATAGCACAAAGGGTAACAATTATTACAAGCAATAATTGTCAGCCTGAAACACTCATTTACATTGAAAAATCTTCCGAGAAAAGATACTTGCCGCCAACGGGACTTGAACCCGTATCCTTCCGATTGCCGGTCGAATGCTCTGACCACTGAGCTATGGCGGCTTATCAAATACCCGCCAAATAATTCAATATATACTAGTGTTTCATTCAACAATTACTGCTTGTTATATTTTTTCCACCTGAAAACAACCAACTTTATTTTTGCGAGGAAGACATTGTTAGTGTTAAATCCCTCGCTAGGTGGCGTCGAGACAAATTATGTCTGCATTTATTGGGGAAATACTTAAACTTGTTAAATATTAATTATTATTTTTTTAATTTATAAACTAACGTTTAGACAAGATTTTTATGCATAGCACAAAGGGTAACAATGATTACAAGCAATAATTGTCAGCCTGAAACACTCATTTACATTGAAAAATCTTCCGAGAAAAGATACTTGCCGCCAACGGGACTTGAACCCGTGTCCTTCCGATTGCCGGTCGAATGCTCTGACCACTGAGCTATGGCGGCTTATCAAATACCCGCCAAATAATTCAATATATACTAGTGTTTCATTCAACAATTACTGCTTGTTATATTTTTTCCACCTCAAAACAACCAACTTTATTTTTGCGAGGAAGACATTGTTAGTGTTAAATCCCTCGCTAGGTGGCGTCGAGACAAATTATGTCTACATTTATTGGGGAAATACTTAAACTTGTTAAATATTAATTATTATTTTTTTAATTTATAAACTAACGTTTAGACAAGATTTTTATGCATAGCACAAAGGGTAACAATTATTACAAGCAATAATTGTCAGCCTGAAACACTCATTTACATTGAAAAATCTTCCGAGAAAAGATACTTGCCGCCAACGGGACTTGAACCCGTGTCCTTCCGATTGCCGGTCGAATGCTCTGACCACTGAGCTATGGCGGCTTATCAAATACCCGCCAAATAATTCAATATATACTAGTGTTTCATTCAACAATTACTGCTTGTTATATTTTTTCCACCTGAAAACAACCAACTTTATTTTTGCGAGGAAGACATTGTTAGTGTTAAATCCCTCGCTAGGTGGCGTCGAGACAAATTATGTCTGCATTTATTGGGGAAATACTTAAACTTGTTAAATATTAATTATTATTTTTTTAATTTATAAACTAACGTTTAGACAAGATTTTTATGCATAGCACAAAGGGTAACAATGATTACAAGCAATAATTGTCAGCCTGAAACACTCATTTACATTGAAAAATCTTCCGAGAAAAGATACTTGCCGCCAACGGGACTTGAACCCGTGTCCTTCCGATTGCCGGTCGAATGCTCTGACCACTGAGCTATGGCGGCTTATCAAATACCCGCCAAATAATTCAATATATACTAGTGTTTCATTCAACAATTACTGCTTGTTATATTTTTTCCACCTGAAAACAACCAACTTTATTTTTGCGAGGAAGACATTGTTAGTGTTAAATCCCTCGCTAGGTGGCGTCGAGACTAATTATGTCTGCATTTATTGGGGAAATACTTAAACTTGTTAAATATTAATTATTATTTTTTTAATTTATAAACTAACGTTTAGACAAGATTTTTATGCATAGCACAAAGGGTAACAATGATTACAAGCAATAATTGTCAGCCTGAAACACTCATTTACATTGAAAAATCTTCCGAGAAAAGATACTTGCCGCCAACGGGACTTGAACCCGTGTCCTTCCGATTGCCGGTCGAATGCTCTGACCACTGAGCTATGGCGGCTTATCAAATACCCGCCAAATAATTCAATATATACTAGTGTTTCATTCAACAATTACTGCTTGTTATATTTTTTCCACCTCAAAACAACCAACTTTATTTTTGCGAGGAAGACATTGTTAGTGTTAAATCCCTCGCTAGGTGGCGTCGAGACAAATTATGTCTACATTTATTGGGGAAATACTTAAACTTGTTAAATATTAATTATTATTTTTTTAATTTATAAACTAACGTTTAGACAAGATTTTTATGCATAGCACAAAGGGTAACAATTATTACAAGCAATAATTGTCAGCCTGAAACACTCATTTACATTGAAAAATCTTCCGAGAAAAGATACTTGCCGCCAACGGGACTTGAACCCGTGTCCTTCCGATTGCCGGTCGAATGCTCTGACCACTGAGCTATGGCGGCTTATCAAATACCCGCCAAATAATTCAATATATACTAGTGTTTCATTCAACAATTACTGCTTGTTATATTTTTTCCACCTGAAAACAACCAACTTTATTTTTGCGAGGAAGACATTGTTAGTGTTAAATCCCTCGCTAGGTGGCGTCGAGACAAATTATGTCTGCATTTATTGGGGAAATACTTAAACTTGTTAAATATTAATTATTATTTTTTTAATTTATAAACTAACGTTTAGACAAGATTTTTATGCATAGCACAAAGGGTAACAATGATTACAAGCAATAATTGTCAGCCTGAAACACTCATTTACATTGAAAAATCTTCCGAGAAAAGATACTTGCCGCCAACGGGACTTGAACCCGTGTCCTTCCGATTGCCGGTCGAATGCTCTGACCACTGAGCTATGGCGGCTTATCAAATACCCGCCAAATAATTCAATATATACTAGTGTTTCATTCAACAATTACTGCTTGTTATATTTTTTCCACCTCAAAACAACCAACTTTATTTTTGCGAGGAAGACATTGTTAGTGTTAAATCCCTCGCTAGGTGGCGTCGAGACAAATTATGTCTACATTTATTGGGGAAATACTTAAACTTGTTAAATATTAATTATTATTTTTTTAATTTATAAACTAACGTTTAGACAAGATTTTTATGCATAGCACAAAGGGTAACAATTATTACAAGCAATAATTGTCAGCCTGAAACACTCATTTACATTGAAAAATCTTCCGAGAAAAGATACTTGCCGCCAACGGGACTTGAACCCGTGTCCTTCCGATTGCCGGTCGAATGCTCTGACCATTGAGCTATGGCGGCTTATCAAATACCCGCCAAATAATTCAATATATACTAGTGTTTCATTCAACAATTACTGCTTGTTATATTTTTTCCACCTGAAAACAACCAACTTTATTTTTGCGAGGAAGACATTGTTAGTGTTAAATCCCTCGCTAGGTGGCGTCGAGACAAATTATGTCTGCATTTATTGGGGAAATACTTAAACTTGTTAAATATTAATTATTATTTTTTTAATTTATAAACTAACGTTTAGACAAGATTTTTATGCATAGAACAAAGGGTAACAATTATTACAAGCAATAATTGTCAGCCTGAAACACTCATTTACATTGAAAAATCTTCCGAGAAAAGATACTTGCCGCCAACGGGACTTGAACCCGTGTCCTTCCGATTGCCGGTCGAATGCTCTGACCACTGAGCTATGGCGCCATAGCTCAGTGGTCAGAGATTTTTCAATGTAAATGAGTGTTTCAGGCTGACAATTATTGCTTGTAATAATTGTTACCCTTTGTGCTATGCATAAAAATCTTGTCTAAACGTTAGTTTATAAATTAAAAAAATAATAATTAATATTTAACAAGTTTAAGTATTTCCCCAATAAATGCAGACATAATTTGTCTCGACGCCACCTAGCGAGGGATTTAACACTAACAATGTCTTCCTCGCAAAAATAAAGTTGGTTGTTTTCAGGTGGAAAAAATATAACAAGCAGTAATTGTTGAATGAAACACTAGTATATATTGAATTATTTGGCGGGTATTTGATAAGCCGCCATAGCTCAGTGGTCAGAGCATTCGACCGGCAATCGGAAGGACACGGGTTCAAGTCCCGTTGGCGGCAAGTATCTTTTCTCGGAAGATTTTTCAATGTAAATGAGTGTTTCAGGCTGACAATTATTGCTTGTAATAATTTTTACTTTTACATTATACTTTATATTTTATAGTTTACACTTTTACTTTATACTTTCATTTTATACATAATAATTCTATTTACTCATAACCTTAACTCCTTTTTTTACCTTTTGTTTTTATATTTAACTTTACATTTATATGTCACTTTCTTATGTTATTGTATTATAATATATATAAATATAATTATGTCAATGGCACATGTTGTGCCGTATGTTTTTGAAATAAATAAATATCTGCTCGCGCTTTTATAGTTGTGTATGTTAGGTGCACAAAATAGAACCAATGACGAAGAATAATTGCAAGTAATAGTTTTTTTTATTTATGAGGACATATCTCATAAATAAATTGCAGTTGAACGCATCTATGATTTCTGAGAAAGTATTGCCAACTGCGTGCAATCTAGGTACTAGTGAGCTTCTAAACGACTCAGTCCTGATATTGTTATTGCAATTAAAAATAATTTTTGATCTAGTAGTTCTATGTAGCTAATAAATTCTAAAACGGAAGGTAATTAGGCTGAGTAATTCTGGGCTGTCTATATTACCATTACAATTTTTAAAATAACCTGACCATCAATTAAATAATAAAAATAGATGTAGGATTACAAAAGATTTTTTAAATATTTATATTGAGGGATCAGTAGGATTTATAGATCCAATTAGGAGTTCCACAGAGCCGAACCATCCGATATGAAAATATCTGGAGTCGGTGAATTATTTTCCCATTTGGTCTCTGGTAGGTTGACATGTTGTTCTTGTATTGTTTTGTATTTATAATACTTATATAGTGCAATTGCGTAGCGTGGATTGACTAGATGATCATTTGGGGAAGTGTGTGAAAGGGTTTAGTTTTTCCTGTGGGGAAAATTCAACCCGGACATTTAAATCTGGTGCCGTAAATAATAATAATATATGCATCGACTCCCTGTCTGTATGTCATTAGTTGACAAAGGCCTCCTCCAACTGTCGCCATTTCTCTCATGAATTGGTTCACAAGTGACAAGAAGAGAAAACGAAGTAGACCATTTAGACGGTGGGTTCACGACATCAAAGCCATAGCAGGTGGTACATGGACAAGAGTAGCTAATGATAGAGAGAAATCAATTAAATAGGGTGAAATAATAAAGCTTCTCACTGAAGAACAGCCAAGCTTTCTTCCTTAGGAAAATATTAAGGCAACATTTATGTAGGTTGAATAAAATAAATCTGATTCCAGACATAGACGAATGTGCGGAAAACCACGATATCTGCACCCCTGGAAGCGTCTGTGTGAACGACCCTGGGGGCTATGACTGTAAGCCTCAACCTGTTGGGGGCTACAGACCTCCTGTTGCCACACCGCAGGTTCAAGAACCCTCGCCAGCCCGACCAAACCCATCCAAGCCAACACGCTCTCCAGCACAGAGGTAAATAGGGGTTCTGTGGTGTACTGTTAATTCCCATGATTAAAAATACAATTCTGATGATCGTTAGTTTTCAATAATACATCGGTATGTCAAAGATTACGAATCTTGTTTATTGTAGTGTCGTTTTGCAATGAATACGTAACTGGACTTAACGTCCGTTCTAATGTTTAACCATCCGTTTAGAAGATGCCTGACAGTTTAGTGATCCGTCAGTTCACAAGATATGTTCGACAGTTGTTTCTATCATGTAATACTACCAATGATACCTATTGAGACACCTTAAAACTACATACATTAATGACAGGTCCTCTTTACTTGAGATGAGGCCTTCTTTCCTCTTGGGGCCTTCAGTGAATCAAAGAGGAGCGGAGAGTAGAGATGTGGCTCTCTTCCTTCTTGGAACCTTCAGGGAACCGAGAGGAGAGGAGATATGAGACCTGGGAAGACTCATTGTGGAACCAGAAGATATAGCCTCATTTCCAATGATAACCCTGGTGAACTTTATAAAAGGGACTGGGATAATGTTAAAGGAATAAGGTAAATTAGGAGATAGCACAATGGCCTTTAGCCTAAGTGCTCCCGGGAATCATGACTGTGTAAACCGTCTCTCTCTGCTCTTAAAAAAAAAAATTACAAACACTGCAGATTGTGGTTACTCTAGTTGAGACCAAAGACTTTAGAAACAAAGTTACCAGATCTAACTTTTCAAGTAGCTCTTCAGCTTTCATATCAATAAAACCTTTATTTAAAGAGCCCACCAAGGGCAAAGAATTTTACGAAACATATGTGAACGTTCAAAAGTATGATTTTTGCGTCTGTATACTGTATATCCGATGTGCCTGATAATCTGAAAGTTACAAGAAAAATATCAAAACTCAGCAGATATACTCATTGTCGATGACTATGCATTCTTTTAACTTTTGGTGGCACTCCCACACGCCCAAAATTGGAAGCCATTAATGATCTTATTACTTTGATTTTGATGTGAAGACAATAAAAATCTGTGGGTAATCTTAGTTACGTTTATTGTGAGAGCCGTCCAGAAAGCCTGTACTCAAAAATGACGAATGACACACATTTATACATTACTCAGGCTGTCTCATTCATACATGCATGTCTCTTTCACACATTAAGACATACATTCACCACAGTTAATATACGCGAAATAAATGACGGTACCGTCCTATTAGGATTTGGCTTAGGTGTTAGCGGTATTCAGTCATTTTACCAGTCCCTTTTGGGAGGCGGGTATGCGTACCATAGCCCCGGGAACCATTTATTGGATAACCAACACTTCTGCCACAGGTCATCCCAAGTGGTTCGCTACGTCTGGTGACTTAGCAAGGGTGCCCGGGTTCATGGGGTGAGGTTTGTCAGGGTCTTTGCGGCGGATACGCCTGCCCACCAGCTGCATGGCAGGGCGGATCGGGAGAGAATGGTTGAGGGAGTCCTTTTAACTTTTCCAGCCGTACTCTCTCGGAACATCGCCTTGTACCTCAGCGGGAAGGATGGATTCATACATCCATCACTCCTGGATACACTGTCCCCCAGATTCCTACCCACCTCTAATAACATTTTCATTCCTAGAACTTCTCCTCCTTCCTTTCCTAAAAAGACTGCACACAGCAGAGGGGAATTATTTTCCTCACGGCCTCCTGTGTAGAGCTAATGTAAAAAAATAAATCTTTTGACTTTTGGTGCATTCATATACATAGACTGTTAAGGGCGTGGGGCCACAGTGTTAGGTATCACGTTGAAGCCCGTGTTGGGGTGCAGGTAGGCACCCAGTGTTAGAGTGTAATCAGTGTAATTTAGTAGTAAACAAACCCATGTCCGGACTCGGACATCAGGGAAAGAGTCCCCTTTCGACCAGCTCAGTTGGGCGGGAACATGTTCTCTTCAAAGGGCGGGCGGTTCGGCCGCAGCAGAGTCTACAGGTGTCTAGAGCGACGCCCCAGAGTATTTCGGGTATGAACTTCTCAGCAATTAAAGACGGGAGGGTTGACTTACATGGTTTATTCAGTACACAAGGAGCAAGTATATCATAGTAGTTACATCGGGGCGAGTTTAGGTATGGCTACGAATTGTTCTAGGCTAAATTGAAAGATCTCTCTCTCCCTCTCAGTGGCATTCGTCTCCGCGAATACGCGAAAGGTAATTAACAGCACGATTAAGGGGAGAAATATGGGTCAGGCTTACTGTGTGGTGGAAGGCGATGATCCCGTGGGGTAGGTCAGGTCTCCACGTGGGGTGACGCAACAGAGCTTGCGTCCACTGCACATTTCGGGATTTATCACAGAGTTCCGAACCGTAAAAAGGAATTTAAACGTTGTCTGCGCGTTTCTAGCCAACTTGGGCCAATCGGTGAATATTAATGCATGCCCGCGACGATGTTAGTTCGCGGTCGTTGCCGAAACATGGCGGCATGTCGGACGCGTGACTGACAGAGCCTGCGGTAGAAAACAGAATGGCGCTCTCGGCCGTTGGCCGGTTGTACAGCGCAAGGTCGCTTGCGAAAATGGCCGCTGCCAGCTGCGCCGGGCAGCTTGCGCATAGGAAGTATGCAATTAGCGCCATCTGTGGTGTGGTTTGGGCACGGCGGACCATACCACCTGTTCTCTCGAAAGCGCTTCCTAACAAGACGCACGCACTCGTATTAAAAAAAAATGGATGCAATTATATTAGGTCCTTACATATGAAATTGGCGTTTTGTATGGGAGGAACATTAAGTCGATTTTTTTAATATAATATATTTATGTAATCAAAGTATGTACCATTCAAGCTTGTAAAGTATGTACATTTCAAGCTTTTGCTTCAAGCAATTTGCTTCAAGTGGATTAAAACAGTTTTATCACTAATACCGCAGCCTGCAGCTAACTCGGACGTGGTTTGCGATGGATCCGCTTCCACAATAGCCTTCAATTCTTCATTATCAACTTTGGTCTCCGGCCGTCCACGGGGCTTGTTCTGCAGGTCGAAATTTCCAGAACGAAAACGTTGGAACCAAAAACGCACTGTGTTTTCTTTTGCGGCACCGTCGCCATACACATCATTAATCCACTGGTGCCCCGGTGGAACTCGTACTCGTAAATAGCGCGATATTTCAAGTTTTCCATTTTGTAAACTAAGTGACGCAAAGAAAAAAAAACTATCAAGGAAAAAACAAATGAATTATAATTTTCGAAACACAAATACGTGAGTAAATAGCTGTATAAATTTGAATTTGGAATTCCTAACCAAAGAGAAGATATTTGAGATCAAAGTTGCCAGTACGGCAAAACGCCAATTTCATACGTAAGGACCTAATATTAAAAAAAATTTACAACAGTATCGAAATAAATGTTGGTACCATCCAATTAGGATTTGGCCTAGGTGTTTGCGGTGTTCACTCATTTTAGTCAGTCCCTGGGGAGGAAGGTTCAATCCTAGGTCAAATCAAAAAAATTATGTATCATAGTAAAAAAAAAGTTTTCTTATGGGTTTATTTATTAATATATCTCAATGAAATTGGCTTTTAGCCGGCCCAAGAAATGGTGCAACTAAGTCAAACATTGAAATTATATGTGTAAAATATTTAGGTCTTCACGAAGGAGTAAATTGGTAGACTGGTTTTTTGAATGAAGCACTTTTGATAACTTAAATTCTTTGTTTTTTATTGTTATGATTTGATATTTATAAATTGACGACAATAACTTTTTCCCCACCCAACGGACAAGGGTTCAATGGTATTTTAATTTTTAAAGTTTTTGTTAAGAAGTGAAGTTTTTTTTACTAGCGTGTGACAAGACAAGTCTCCACCAAAAAGGAGAAGACAAAAAAATATTCTATTACAGAGACATCTGCTGGACAAACGAGATAACTTGTTGGTTTGAACCCTTGGTACAAATTAAAACAATATGTATTGTGGTAAAAAAGGATTTTTATGTTTTTGGTTTTTAGTGGTACTACATTAATTAAGAGCACTTCTCCCTCAAATACACATGATAAAATCTATTTGGATTTATATTTTTTATACTATTTTTCATTCTTCCAGTGCTCCCAGAAGTTCCACACCTTGTCCTACAGGATACAGAAAATCTCAAAATGGAGGATGTGATGGTAAGTTAATATTATTTTAATTGATTATTAAATTATTAAGTACTTAGGTGTAACCATAGATTGTCAACTTATGGTCGTTATACATGACATCTTTTTTCAGCCCGATTCCAATTAGACACAAAAGTCAACATTATCAAATGAAAGCTCAAATTATCATTAATAGATTAAGAAAACATATGTAGATATCTATTAATTTAAGAAATATACTAAACTACACTCTAGCCCACAGGTTCTCAAACTTATTTCGAGCACCGCCCACTTTGAGATTTAAAAAAAATCTAGTATTATTAGCCCCCAATATTTCGAAAATGCAACTTTAAACATTTCTCGAGAAATTTTTGCTCTATTAATTATTATATTACTAGCAGTTAAAAAGCCGCTCCGCAGATTTTTGCTGTTAGGCCCTGCGGGCGGCTTTTGGTACGGCTTCGCCCAGGTTAGCTCATCGAGGGGATAGAGCAGTAATTGGCAAGAAGGTCGTGACGTAACTTGAAATCCATTTTCTAATGGGAAAATTGAATTTACTGCAATACAAGGGGCGCCATGCTACTCTGAATGTATTTGCTATGATTTATTTATAATATTAATTGTTTACTAGCAGTTATAAATCAATTGACCATTTTATAACTGGTTCCAAAAAGCAACTGGTTCCAAAAAGAGCCGGTTCCTCGGATCCACTGTGATCCAGTGACAGATGGTCACCGGGAAAAAGTAACAGCGACGGGCAATGTCATTTATAATATATAGACAACTGGTATTATTATTTACAACTGCCAGTAACAATATTAATCATATTATGGTCAATCTCTCCATTTCCTGAGAGATTTACGAAATTACAAAACCAATAGTACTTACGCCTGTCAGGCGATGCTCTCACGCTGGCTGTTAACGTAAGTGGTGCCATCTTTTGGTGTTGCTTTAAGCCGCCGCTACCTGAATTTCTACCGATTTTTTACATACCTATCTCCCTTAAACATATTCAGCCTTACTAATAACAAAACGCTTTAACGATCGTTAAACTGCATATTTGTTGCTTGCGCGGGCAACACCATATTTACATCTTTACTAATAACAATATCTCGTGTTTTATGATTTATATGTTGGTCACCTTGAATCTCACATAGATCTGCGCAGGCGCCGCGGCCATCTTGTTTTATAGCTTCGCGGTAAAACTTAATGTTTGACAATGTTGAATTGTACTCGCAGTTAATTTTATGTTTTTGAAGATAGTTTTCGCTTAAATGATCAATTCACTGTGATATTAGTGTAATTCAACATAATTAGCAATACTGGCGTTACTTTGTTTCAGTTTTAGTAATTTAAATAATGTTTTGTTGATGATTTAGTTCCGTAAACGATAGGTTTTAGGTTATTTCTGAAATGTTATTTTTTTAATGACTTTTCCGTGGGAATTTAATAAAACTTCCATAAAAGTAATATTATTTATTAATGTAAAAGCCTTATGCATATGTAAATAAATACAAATTCGAGAAATCAACGTATTAATTGCGTAAAAATGAATCCAAAATGTCAGATTTTTTCAGCTATTTTTTCGGAATTATTGTTATATTTTTTTATCCTTTTTAATTGTATGAACGAGATAAAAAGTGAAGTGACAGTTTTCTTCCAAATTCATAAAATAAGAGGACTGTATTTTTTTAATTTTGAATTTTCCTAAATTTTTTGGCCATTTAATAGAATATGTTTACAGTCAGCTGTTTTTTTAAATTTTTTCATGTTGAAATTTAAAATACTGCAATTTTCAAACACGATCGTATATTTCTAATACAAAAATCTAAAAGGCAATTTTATCTAGTTTCTATAAAGGTATATGATTTTACGACATCTTCAAAAATAAGAAATATACAAGACATTTAAAATACATTGGAAAAATTCCAAACTTCGTTCAGAATTTATAAATACAACAGTCGTATATAACAGATAAACTACCCCCTCAGGCTGTGTAAGTAGTGTATATATCTTTTCATGAATAATTTTTTTAAATAGTAAGGTTTTCACATCCGCGGCCGTTTGTCAATTGAATAAAATTTTCACGGGGTTTTTTAGTAAGGCTGATTAAGTTTTAAAGCGCTTAAAAAATATATGTTATTCTTGAAGATAATATCTAGGCAAGGTCGCGCCGAAACGCAAATTACATTCCCTAGATAGAAAAAAATCGCAAACTCCACGTTCGATAACGGTTTTGCGTAAGGCGCGGTGTCAGAGTTGTACTCTTAGTCGGATTCTGACTCTGGCAAAATAATACTATAAATATTAATTGTCTATTTTTTAATACGTCAAATAAATTATAATATAAGTTGTTTTAATATTGATGTACTCCCTCTAACATTCGTATTAACATATCTACTTTTCAAACAATTTTCAGCAATCTTCTTCTTCTTTTTGAACGCTTATTACGGAGCTGTAAAATAAACATATCATTGAAATTTTTGAGGGATAACCGAGTTATTTGTTTGTTTTAGACATCAACGAGTGCAGAGAGAGGACTCATTCTTGCGATGAACATCAGATCTGCCACAACACGATGGGCTCACACCGCTGCGTCTGCAAACCTGGCTTCACCAAGGATCCTTTCACCTCTGCTTGCGTGGGTGAGTCTGCAAACTGCTTTTGTTAACTTACTTCCCATATCCAAGAACGCCCACAACGTTACCTAGATTCTTTAATCTTATCTTTAACATCTTGATATTTTCAATTGCAGTGCCGGCAACCCGAGCGTTCATTTTATTTTCATTTATGTACATAGTTTTCTTTTACCCATCTCAATAGACAGAGTCTGTTCCGAGGCGGGTAAATAACATATTATATTTATTAAAAAAAGATATGTATCAACAAGGACATGTATGTATATAAAAAAAGATAAAAATATATGCATAAGCTTACATACACCAAAGAAAATAGCAAGTGCATCCCGCTGTTGAATTTGGCAGCCACCTCTGACCTGGAGCCCAAAGGCACTTGAGAAATCCCTCGACTCTGTGCAGAAATGATCTGTTTGATAGATGCACCTATCTTAGCAAACGGACTGTGATCTTTAGGGCACATGCGTCATGCTGTTCTTATTCTACCGGTATTTCGATGGAAGATGCTCCGAGGAACTAGCATCATTTATCCCTTCGGCAACGGTGCATAATCGGGAAACACGCCAAACGCACACTTAACATTTGTACATTAGGACAGGTCGTTTCTACGACTCAAGCTTGAATTCAAAAGCTCGGCTGTGGAACGATTTGCCAGCCTCTGTGTTTCCTTCCTTTTACAACATGGGTCTCTTCAAGGTCTGTTTTCATTCCTTCTCCTCAAAAATAACCCCCAACAGCATCCCCAAAGATGACACCATCCACGAGGGAATTTTTTTCCTCAGGGCCTTGTGTACAGATAAAGTAAAAAAAAACACTTTACTTTGCCTTTTGGCTGCTTTATTATTTATTTGCTAGTTGGGAGAGGTTTAGTGCATTGTGCAGGCGCCCATACTGATGGAACCATATACATATTATTAAGAAGAGATTTATTTCACATGTACATTTGTTACTTAAGTGACAAAACTTTTTAAAACAAAATGTCAAGAAATTTTTACATGGTTACCGCCCAAGAAATACAAAACAAAATATCTACTAATATATATCTACATTTATATCTAATATTATTTTTCAGATGTGAACGAATGCCAGAAGGACAGTTTGAACGATTGCATGCAAAATCAGCGTTGCGACAATACCATCGGCTCCTACCACTGCGTACGTTATATCAGCTGTGGAACTGGGTATACCCTCAATGCTTTGTCCAGCACTTGCGAAGGTATTTTTTTTAACTTACGGTAATCAACAATGTACAACATTATATAAGGTGTAATAGAATGTATCCAAAAGATTTCAAACTCTCAGGCGTCGGTTTTATATCCGCTTTGCAATAAAATCCAAATAAATGGCATATTTCTGAACGTATCCGAAAACTAAATATCATTTTGAAAGGTGGTCAAATATGCTTTCAAATAAACATATGGTTTTTTTTTAATATATATTTTTTTAATGCGAAGGTAATTTTTTTAAAAAGGGTTCACAGTACATTTTATTTTTATTTTTATTAAAAATTCTTAAATTTGAACAATTTTTTTTTATTGTGTCTGAAACTTTGTCTTCGTAAAACGTTGTAATTCTTCTGTGAATAACTTTTAGGTTTTTGTGTGTTTAAATTTTTTTTGTGTTTTCTGTTTTTAACACCGTTTAGATCATTTTTCTCATCAAGACACAACGATTTCTCTATATGAGCATATTTACAACTTTTTAAAATTTACTGAGTAAAAAAAAGTAGATGTCATTTTGCTGTCTGTTGATATTTTTTTCTATTGAAAATCACACTTTGCCTGATCTCCCACACATTGCGACGGGATTATGTGATACGCGCGCTGTTTCATGTGTTACTGTGCTGCTGGAATGAGATGGAATGCTCATCACGTGACCCTCTAAGCCAACCATACTCAACCTGCGGCCCGCCAAGCTTTTGTGTGCGGCCCTAAACACTTTATTATCAGGAACTTGATTTAAAAAAATCTGTCATTCAAAATTTCGTATATCTTGAGATTTGTTTCGACTTTGACGTACAGATGGTGACACCCGAAATGGTTTGTCATTATGGTCCACATGATTTGGTATAAGAGTGAGATACTTTTTTAGATTTTCACGGGCAAAAGTATTTTCGTTATTTGTTTTTGGGGTGTTATGCCGTGTTGCACTACCTCCTGATTTAGCCAACGTTTCAGACAGTATTACAGTGTCCATCATCAGGGCAGATGTGTAAGAGTGCTGCTATTGCACACGCTAGATTTATTCTCAAAAAACAAATATTTGACACAAGTACGCGTGAAAATAATTTATAAATAAAAGTGCCACTTCTGGAAACCACTGCATCAATTATAATACGTAAAAACTGGTTAATATCACTGGTTAGTCAGGTACCAACTTGCAAATTTTGCTGTCGTATAAAGTATTGTTTTGTTATAATTTAAATACGAATGAATAATAGCGGGAGTGTCTTCAGAGTGCTGATGAAATGAGAGTGCTTCAAGGGGGGGGGGGGGAGGGGGGTGGTTGATGATTTTTTTTCGTCATACCAGTATAGTGTTGCGAGCTGCGTAACTTTACAAATACTTGTATGTGGCCCGAAGAGAAAAAAGGTTGAGTATCATTGCTCTAAGCTACAAGTGATGGAAAAATATTTTTATTGTTTTTAATTGAAACAAAATATCACCAGACAGCAAAATAACTTCAACATTTTTTTACTCCAAATATGTTCAGGGATCGATGGTTAATTACTTTACCAGAAATATAAGTGTTAAGTACTAAAATAACCTTAAAAAATAATAATATTACGACCAAGGATATATGCGACACTTTCCCTTGATAAATTTTTTTTCTTTCTTAAAAATTATTTTCAAATAAATAAAAACCACTTTTGCACTTGAAATCGAGCATTCTCTGTTTGCCGAGCGATTTTTATGCTTACTGCCTATAACTAGGCACTGCGAAATTAGGCACACTAAGAATAAACACGCTTTTGGCTTTCCTCTTAAAAACAATAACATTTGGAATACAAAACATATTTTGAATACAATTCTGTAAGTCTGGGATGAATTTTTATTTTTGAGTAAAAGACCTAAAAGTTGCAGAAACTAGACTAGACTTGCAGAAAAGTCAAAAGATGTCACATATTAAAAATGAAAAACGGATAAAATTTATCCAAGACACTACCTAGAGAGCAATTAATTCGGGTTTGAATCTTGCAAGTATACAAAAAGATAGCAGGCAATAAAAATATGCATTAAGAAAATGAAGATAATGTTGGTAGTTCTTAGTCGAAGTATGATACAGTTAAATATGACCGAATCGGACAGGGAAACATTGGCTCAGTTGGTAGAGCTCTGCCCCGGCAAGGCGTAGGTCTTAGGTTCGAGTCCTAGATGTGACCGTATCTTTTTCTGATTTTCGATTGAGTTTGCTGATATTGTCTTCATTTAATTAAATATTACAATTCGAGATTTTACTCAATGTTAAAAATAAAAATAAACATAATTATTTAAAAAAATTGGCAAACCTTGACCGGATACCAGAGCGTCTGTGGTAAGCTTTTAAATGTATGTAGAAAGTTTTGGTGTTCTCTCTTCTAAATTCGTTTATAATAATCTCTGAGCATAGTATATAAGGATATAGAATGAGTCTTATGAGGATGTGTTATTTGGTGACAGATATATACGACCTCCGTAGTCCAGTGGGTAAGACTCTTGACTCACAATCCCGAGGTCGCGGGTTCGAACCCGGCATGCGCAAATAAATTTTATTTGAGTTATTTCAAAATTAATTCATTTAAAATAATATATAGTATATTTGCGGCATGTTCCAGAGTGGAAGATACTATCAGTATCGCCCTGGTGTAAGACCACCATTCAGAATTGAAACGTTGCTTGAAAATGGCTTTAGCCGTGTTTGGTGACCAGATCTGAATAGCCAGGTACTTCCCAACCTTCCTCTTCCCCACCTCCTTCCCCTCCCCACTACCTTCAGCCTCACAACATACCCCAATTGGGGATGCCATAGTCTCACTGGCTCCAGACGGGAGCAGTTGAGATTCTTGTGCGGTATTCACTGTAAAAAAAAAAAAAAAGCACTACGTTGCTCAAGTGTTTTGTTTGTGGCCAGTAATGACTACATTACTAATACTTTTGTTTGCGACTTCAGATGATGATGAATGCATCCTTGGAACTGATGACTGCGCCCAGATGGGACCCTTTGAGTGTCTCAACATGCCCGGTACCTACCGCTGCATCAGGAAGAAGGTCATCACAACCCCAACTCCAACTATCGAATATGACAGCGATGAGTATTACACTGATGAGGAGATGGAGGACATGTGAGTCACTATTTATGTCACTCTTATGTGGATTTTATACTAATTTAACGATTTTTACAGTAATTTAACGATTTTTATACTATTTCAATGAAATTTATTTCAAGCATTTTTGTATTAATTCGGTGATTTTTAACTAGTTGAATGGTTTTATGCTATTTATTTATTTTATTTGTTTTACAGTTTTTTATAGAAAAATGTGATCTTACTGGGGTACCCTGTTCTAAGGACACACTGTACAAGTTTTCTTGTTTGAAATATAAGTAAATACCTATGTTAAAATATTACAGACGAAAATTATAAAGTTAAATCTAAAAGAAAGTACAATACAAGCATTAATATTTGTTAGGTTGCATAATTGTATCTATATTCTTCCTTCCCATGTCCATAATCCATATCTTTGTGCTTCTTTTGAAGTCGGTTATTTTTTTAAGGTTTTTTTTATTGCAAGAGGGAGTAAATTAAATAATTTTATAGAGAAGTATGGCACATTTCTTTGTCCAAATGTCTTTTTAGTTGTAGGTTGGTGGAATTTATGTTGTAATGTAGATTCATACTTATACCATGATTTTAATGCTAGAGCAAGATTCTAAGCGTTAAAAATAGGACAGCAGTCAAGTACAATAAGCGTGTTTATACGTCAGCGCGTGTGTTTCCATAGAAATCGTTATAACTCCGTTATTGTTTTAGTTACATCCCTAAAACAAAAAGTCAAAGGTCGATAGTAGATCAAGCTGCACATTTCTATCAAGTTGTCTATGGAAATACATAACAGGAATCAGCTGTCAATCGTGTAGTTGACGAAAATATTTACCCGCGCAAATTTGCTACCGGCAGCTCCACCGTGCTCCACATTTTAAATTTTTATTAAATATTTTTATATGAAATGATAAAAAAGTGAGGTGACAAAAGTGTTTATTACACATATATACAATAGAATAAGTATTGTTGTTTGCATAATCTGTGATTTTAGTACCGTTTTCACATAAAAACATCACGTGAGTCATTTTTACCTATTTTTAATGTTTGCGATCTAAATTTTTATATTTACCAATGCTAATATTTATTTGTAATATAATAATTTGAAAGCCTATTTTGTAACCTTTCTAAAACAGTTTTTACTATTCGGCTACGTTCAGAAATATTTCATTTATAGAGCTTTAATTGTGCAGCGGTTATAACTAAAAGTTTTCGTAAAATGTCATTTCGTTTAAGACACCAAAAGCTAACATTCTCGAAAATTCGGAGGGGTTAAAAAAAATTTTAGTGCTGATCCGAAAACTACAAACTAAATACCAAGTCAACGATTTTAATATTAATTAAAAGATTTAATTTTAATACCTATGTAAAAAAGAGACATGATTCCCAAAACTTACATATGAGAATGCTTAAAAAATAATAATAATTGATAGTTATATAAAAATAACACCACTGCATAGATGTTTATTCAAGTTCAAAGATTTTTATTCCGTAATTGGATTTTAGTGGTACATATACATACAATTTTTCGCTTAGTTCTTTTTTACGATAAGTATTTCCCTACTAGTATGACAAATGTCAACCGTGTACTCGTACGTATCTTGGAAAGATTTTAAAACTTACTTGATGATTGTGATACTAATGCAAAAATTTTATAAAGTGAAATAATGAAAGTTCTTTTTCCTGGGTCAATACACCTCAGTATGGGTATAACCTTCCTGTAACACCATTGACGTAGTATATATAGACGTACCCTGTGAAATTCATAATGACCCCGAAACCAAATAAAATTGGCTCAAGGCCCATTTATGAAAAAGTGCATGCATTGTTTTGCACCGTTTAGATCGCATAGTTCTTAGTGTTGTACCTTTTATTGGTCTATAAGGTCTACACTGAAACTAATTTGCATTCCAGCCGTCCGGACCGGGGTTAATTTTTTCAAACACAAAAATATCCCACTACCGAATATTGTACAAGGTACACACCACGGACTTTATTTTTGAAAACGTAGTTACAGTCAGTTATCAGAATATAAAAGAAAATATATGCCTTACAGATCGCATTTACATACGGCATTCATTAAAGTGAAAAAAACATAGTCTTTAAAATTTGTCGCGCAATGTTTCTGACTTCATTCGCTTGGCATACAGGGACAAAACAAAACACACAATGAACCTCTTGTCACACAATGAACGCTCTCGGGTTATTTCTTCAAGCGACTTTACGAGCGTGTATGGCTAGTTTATACCAAGTAGGATTGATAAATTCATCTCCATAATATGTCACGCGTGATTTTTGAGGCATCTTATTGGTTGATGAATGACAAAACTACATAATGGGGTTTGAGAACGACCTTTGTGATCGGTTTTATAAACTTGCATTAATATTATCAAGGCTTTCTAAGCGAGGCGGTGGAATATGGAGAAGAATTGTATTGTTAACATTAATTTGCATGGCGTCATTATTCATAGGCAGGCTACTTAGGTAAGGCACACCTAGCCATTATTGATCGAAGTGTTACACTAAATATATTGTAAGAATAATAATATCATTGTGTTTCAGGAAAGCTAAGGAAAATGCCAACAAAGCAGTAACCCCAAAATCTACCGAGCCAAGTGATAATAACATTGTACAGCCATCTTCGACCGAAGCTTCTTCTCCGGAGCCTGAAGAAGAAACACCAACCACTCCACCCACAGCCAATCAAGATCCTAAAAATCTTTATCCAGAGTTATCAAAACCAAGGCAACCTCAGCCTGACCCTGGATACAGCCAACCGAGAAATCCAGACCCTAGATACAATCAACCGTCCTACGCAGGCCCAAGACAGTCTCAACCAGATCCTAGGTACAATCAGCCAGCTAGATCAGACCCGAGGAATCAACAAGGCAACCAAGATTCAAGAAATAATCAACCATCAAATCCTGATCCAAGATACAGTCAACCAGCAAACCCTGACCCAAGATACAATCAACCATCAAACCCCGACCCAAGAAACAATCAACCAGCAAACCCCGATCCAAGATACAATCAACCTGCAAATCCTGACCCAAGATACAATCGACCTGCCAATCCAGATCCAAGATACAATCAACCGGCCAATCCAGACCCAAGGTATAATCAACCTGCGAATCCAGACCCAAGGTATCAAGACCCAAGATACAATCCAGTTGGTAGGGAAGACCCGAGAAGAATTCCAATTGATCGTCAGCCAGAAGAGAGACAACCAGAATTTAAGAAAGAAGAAGAGCTACCGAAACCACAACTTTACTACCCAAATCCTTCTAGACCCAGAAGACCAGTTGTGGAATACAGACCATCCGAGCCGAGGATGGAAGCAGCTGTCGCACCAAGTCAATCAGTAACTTTGGTCGGGAACCCAGATAACGATGGAAATATTGTTGTGGACACCAAAGACGTGAAGGAAAATACTTGGACGAATCTGGTGCCAGGAGAGAAGCATTGCGTTTCTGGATTTGTGATGAATGGAAGGAACGAGTGTGTTGGTAAGGAACATTTCTTTTATACTTCTCTATCTCTACATATTATAAATTAAAGTCCCCCGCGTCGTCTGTCTGTCGAACTCGAAAACTACTGAACGGATTTTCATGCGGTTTGCACCAATAGATAGAGTGTTTCGTGAGGAAGGTTTAGGTATGTAATTTGTCAAGGATTTGTGTAAATTGGTTGAAACATAACAATAATTGTTAGAAGTGTTGGAAAAAGTCAGAGCGCCTGGTAGCTTTCATCGAAAACGCTACCTAATCCTTTTGGGATATAACAAAACAATTCATGGTGGGATATTCCTCTTTAATAGATCTAGCATACATCTATCTTTTACGGATAGCTTACTATACCCATTCTATCTTCTAAAAAAATGGTCACGTACATTACGGTAATTGAAAAGTTATTTAGACGGATACAGTATTAATTCTTATCAACTTAAATACGTTAGTTACCCCAAGAATTTCATGCACATTATTATAATCTTTCACACCATCTCTACGTATTATAAATTAAAGTCCTCCGCGGCATCTGTCTGTCTCTTCGCGATAAACTCAAAGACGGCGGTGGTTATAAAGGTTGGATAACCATCCAGTAGATGACGTTGTGTTTTATTAGCCACAGCAACGCGTGGCCGGGTCAGCTAGTATATTCTAAAACTTTAATGAAACACAACTTGGTGATCTGGAAAAATAGCATCATGCAAGCAACAGGCTCATTACTAGCTTCAAAAATAGCATCATGCAAGCAACAGGCTCAATACTAGCTTCAAAAATAGCATCGTGCAAGCAACAGGCTCATTACTAGCTTCAAAAATAGCATCATGCAAGCAACAGACTCAATACTAGCTTCAAAAATAGCATCGTGCAAGCAACAGGCTCATTACTAGCTTCAAAAATAGCATCATGCAAGCAACAGGCTCAATATTAGCTTCAAAAATAGCACCATGCAAGCAACAGGCTCATTACTAGCTTCAAAAATAGCATCATGCAAGCAACAGGCTCAATACTAGCTTCAAAAATAGCATCGTGCAAGCAACAGGCTTATTACTAGCTTCAAAAATAGCATCATGCAAGCAACAGGCTCATTACTTGCTTCAAAAATAGCATAGTGCAAGGAACAGGCTCATTGCTAGCTTCACTAATTTATTTATTTGCTTATTAGATCTATTTTAGTGGCTTTTACATATTGTGAAAAATAGGAATATACATGTAGTTTCAATATCTTTCAACAGATGTCATTAGTATAAATAGTTATATGTAGTTTTTAACTGTCTCAACAGAGTACCTTAGAAGAGTGTAGATTATCGTTGTTCGGGTTTAATGCATGATGATATATGATAGACAGCTGAATAACTTAGAGCTTCCTATAGTATGGACATTTGATCCAGTTAAATATTTATCGTAAACCTTACGATAACATAACTAAAGCAACTGGTGGTTTCGACGAACTTCAATCTCTATTGGAGTTTTCCGTAATTTCAAGTAATCTCAATCACTTGGATTGAATTACAAAACACATAATATGAAAAGTAAAAATTATTAGTGTCCGACCGAAACAGGATTTTCTACCGAAACTGAAACCGAAACCGAATCTTCGGTAGCTGTCTCAGTTTCGGCCGAAATCGAAACTGAAACTTTTTTAGACATGTTAAAAATCTATTGTTTTCTGAAATTTGGCTAATTTTTTACACTTATATAAACAGTTAACATGTGTTAAATGAAATAAAATAAAAAAATAATAATTGAAGTACGTGAAATTTTTTTTTTGACATTACTAAAAAGTAACAAACATGTTAATTACTTCTTGGATCAAAAATTTGTCAATAATCAACACTTAGGGAACGTACCCATACTATTCAGGGGGGGGGGGGTCTTCAAAATACCACGCTTGGTGGGTCACGTAGTATGGGTACGTTCCCTTATGTACATTATAAAGGAAGGACCTCATTAATTGAGTATTTTAATGTAAATTGCATTTACAATCACCACATTCTTAAGACTAAATTTACCATTTATTGAGATCTTTTGCAGAGTTTTGGTGCTGCCCAAGGTTCTGATGCCGAAACTATATATATTGCCGAAACTTGCCGAAACCGAACCTTCGGTCGGTCACTAAAAATTATACATAATTGAACTGCCTCAGTGACAATAGTTTTTATTTGTTTAGTGATAAATTGAAGATGTCCGTGACTCGATATAATTATTTCCCTCCATTAGTATTCTGGGCAATGAGGAACACGTATGGAAGTTAGTCCCAGAATTTCTGCACTGAAATGAATCCCGACTTTTATAATTAATTAGTTTTTGGACTATCAAATGCACCGTTTAGAATTTCATATAGAAACACCAAGTCAGTGAAAATCATTCTTATTGATAATTTTAAGTATCATTTAAAAGAGTATAAAATAACGATTTTGAGATTTTCACGGCCAAAAGCAATATGGTAATAAATTTTTGGTTATTATGTGATAATAGCTGCACTAATAAATGTGTTGTGGTTTATTGCAGATTTGGACGAGTGCAAAACGGGCAAGCACATCTGTGCCCCCAACAGTGAGATCTGCAGAAATACTCCGGGGGCCTACACCTGCCTGTGCGCCCCAGGATTCCTCAAGGAACTCAAAACAGGCCTTTGCAAGAGCCGGAATGAATTATTCCCACCAAGTATTTAATTTCATTTTAATTATTTTTTTCCGAGAAAAGAATATTCACCACCTAACATAACCTAACCTCAGGCTTTTTGGAGAAAAAAACAACATTTTTAAGAATTATGTTTCTCTAATGTATTTGAATGAAAAAATGTTCCTCCATTGAACTTTTTTTTAAATTTTCGTTTAGGATTTGCTAAAATTGTCCTCAATGAATAAATATTACAATTTGAGATTTTACACATTAAGTTATTCCAAAATTTAAAAAAATTATTCATCTAGACTTGTACAAAACGTCAATAGATGTCACACATAAAATAGAAATTGATATATTAATCCAAGATACCAGATGGGGAGTGACACCCGACCGTGGGAAAAAAAAATTACAAAAGATATTGTCACAAAAATATTGAACACGGTCTGTTATTATGGGCGACACCACGTTACATGTCCAATTAAATTTTATTTGATTAATTTGTGACCTGATCTGAAAAGCCAGGTACTTCCCCACCTTCCTCTTCCCCATCTCCTTCCCCTCTCCACTATCTTCAGCCTCACAATATACCCCAATAGGCCACTTGCATCGATTTCATAACGACTTGGAAAAAATCATGTGGATAGATCTTTTTACTAAGATTACGAAAATGTTAGCAAAAATTGTTAGATTTGTACAGTTTTTTTTATTTTTAAATAAATAAATCCATTATTTGGGCTTGTGACGTCACTACATGAAAATGTCCCGTCTCCGAAAAAGTTCCTATTAATTTTGTAAAATTCCACACTGATTTATTTTTTTATATGGCATCACTTTGATTTCAGGCGAATTTTTGAATTCGTTCACTAGATTTATTGTTTGTTCTCTGCGAACTTATCATTTGGTTCGAATTTTTGACAGATGTTCTGAAGATGATGTCGGTACGTGTTTTAGAGGTATAATGATTATGGTGCTGATTTTAACAAAATAAAATTTTATAATATTCTTATTATTATCATAATTTATAAGTACAAGTATATTACATTGAATTTCGTAATATAGACGCTGTACATTATAATGATTCATGATCAATAAAATGGATCAAGGAAAAAAAATATTTATGAGATGTAATATTTTTGGTATGCCTCGTTATTCTCATGTGCCATTCGTGTGGAAAACGTTCTTTTTTTTAAAAATGATTTTCGGCTATGTAATTATCGTTTTTTCACACCTATAAAATTATGTCCCGTCTTTCCGGTTTATAAAAAATGGTCTGATTTTTCAGATTGAAATTTTCAAAAAATCCCCATGGTTTCAAAAATATGATTAAAAAAAAAAAATGTAGAATGTCTTAGAATATTTGCCTGAACTGGGATTTTTTTTTTTAAATGTGATGCAAGTGGCATATTGAGGATGCCATAGTCTCACTGGCTCCAGACGAGATCAGTTGGGACTCTTGTGCGATATTCATATAAAAAAGGCCCCGAGGGAAACTGTTTTCCTTAAGATAAATAAAAATCCAACTGAAGATGGTCAGAAGTCTTAAGATTGCGTTTTTGTTTCTAGTTCCCATGGTTCCCAAGTGGTCCCCGGCCCCGTCTGTGTGTGATAGTGGCTTCCAAGTCAATCCTTTGACCAGACAGTGTGTTGGTGAGTTTATTTTTTCTACATATTTTCAAAACTTGCTGAAATTGGAGCTTTTTTGTACCCAGATTTATTATTTAATACATTTTATGTATCAATGCTGTAAAAATGCCAAACGCTCTTATTTATTAAAAAATAATCGAAAACTGTAATAAATCATTGAAGAAGAAGATAACAATAATAATCTAAACGAAAATATGAAAGAGAACAAGACACAAAAAAAAATAGAAAAAGATAATGGTGGCAACTGGGACTCGAACCCAGACCTCTCGCCTTACCAGGTCGCGCGCATTAACCAATTTTGCCATTGCCATTGAATTGAATTTTTTCAGAAAAGTGGAGGAATTGTTAAAACCACGGTTTTGATGAGATAGTCCTTTGAATTGAAGCATAGCGGGCCCCTTGGATTGATTAGCAATGTGCCAATACTCTACCCAAATATTGCGGGATCTATCATTGATAATGGAAAAAATGTCAGATAGGGGAATGTGGTTTACGAGGGTAAACGTTAAACACTGATTTTAAAAATTAGTTATTTTCGTTGACCTTCTTGAAAATAACTTGATTTGGCAAGTCTAAACTGAGTGTCTTTCTCCCAAAATTTTAAATTTTAAAACAGTATATACAAACATGTTAAAAAGCTGGATGGACGTTGGGAGTCAATTGAAAAGATTCCATGTACTGTGAACCTATGCATCAATCCAATACATAACCATAATACTTGACATGAAAAATAATAGAGTTGCGTAATAATATTTTGTTCTTTTTATCCAACAGATATAGACGAATGTGCTGAAAGTGATCGCTGCTCCGTTAATGAGGAGTGTTCTAACACAATCGGTGGATTTAGGTGTCAATGTGCTCCTGGTTTTCAACAGGTGGCAGATAGATGTGTCAAACCTGTTGTGATACAACCTGCCATCCAACAGAGACCTCCTGGTAAGTTAAAAATCTGTAGTACAAGAATTATGAATGTCAAAATTTCCATAGATCAATTCTAAAAATCACGTAAATAGGATGATTTATCCAGTCATTAACTTTCAGTCTGTGTAGTCCTTCCGGTCCTACTCCAATCTTCTTCCATGCAGTATATCCACCTCTTCCTTGATCTGCATTTTTTCCCCTTTATTAATTCTATTACAATAGGCCACTTGCATCACATTTTTTGAAAAAAAATTCCGGTTTAGGCAAATATTCTAAGACATTCTGTTTTTTTTTTTTTTTTAATCGTATATTTGAAACCCTGGCGATTTTTTGAAAATTTCAATCCGAAAAATCAGACCATTTTTTATAAACCGGAAATACGGGACATAATTTTATGGGTGCGAAAAAATGATAATTACATAGCCGAAAATCATTTTTAAAAAAATAACACATTCCACAACAAATTCCATACGAATGGCACAGGAGAATAACGAGGCAAACCAAAAAAATTACATCTCCTAAATATTTTTTTCCTTGACCCATCTTATTGATCATAAATCATTATAATGTTCAACATCTATATTACTAAATCCAATATAATACGAGTATGCTTGTACTTGTAAATTATAATAATAATAAGAATATTATAAAATTTGATTTTGTTAAAATCAGCACCATTAAACCTCTAAAACAGGTATAGACAGCATAAAATGTACGGGGTTCTCTTCATAACATCTGTCAAAAAGTCAAACAAAATGATGACTTCGCAGAGAACAAACAATAAATCTAGTGAATGATAAATGTCAAATTCAAAAATTAGCCTGAAATCAAAGTGTTGTCACACATGTGGTTCGCTACGTTTGGTGATTTAGCAGGCAATCATTGTGGAATTTTACAAAATTAATAGGAACATTTTCGGAGACGGGACATTTTCGTGTAGTGACGTCACGAGCCCAAATAATGGATTTATTTATTTTAAAAAAAAAAACTGCATTTCTAAAAATTTTTACTAACATTTTCGTAATCTTAGTAAAAAAATCTATCCACACGATTTTTTCCAAGTCGTTATGAAATCCGTGCAAGTGGCCTATTTGTGCTCTATTCCTGCCTCACTAGGAACTCCTGTGTTGAGAGCAGGTGGCGTTTACAACAGAAGTACAAATAATAACACAATATTACCCGTAATACAAGATTGAATGCGCCGTATTTTGTTCACGCGCCTACTAATAAATAAATATAACATAATTGATGTTTATCGTCATCAGTCAGTGTCGAAATTTAAATTCAGCATATTGGAATATTTACAATAGAACTATAAATCCCCAGTTTGAAATCTTCTGGGCACAGTTTATCGTAAACACACGTAGTTATGTTACGTAACCTACCATACAGGGCGTAATAAAGGTTAGTAATTTATAATTTATAAACAAACTTTCCAAAAACGTTTCTTGTTTAGCGTTGTATTAGGTAATAATAACAAAATTACTTTAACAGATTATACATTGATTAATTTTTAATTTGATTGTAATTAGATACTCTGTTATATTATATTATCGAACTCATTTGTCCTCTCCGTGATAGTTTACTGAAGTATCTGACATTATTTGTTTTAACCTGAAATGTTCCATGGTAGCAGCATTCAGTATTTTGTTTTCTGAAATTGAATTCTGCAGAAATTCTAACAAAAATGTAATTGGTCAAAATGGAATCGCTTTGAATATTAATTTTAGTGGTACAAGTAGGTACAAGTCAGTAGTGCGTATTTTTGTTTGAAATCAACTTCACTATGTACTCAGCACATATAAATTACACATATATTTAGAACCCATACATTATTATTATTTGTTATATACAGGGTGTCCACTGGCAGATTTTACACTTTGAACTGAGCTCACAGCGTGCAGGAAAGCGGCAGTGGGGGGGAGCGGGGTATCATTCAACGCGCGAGTGTTGCGGGTTTTTTAGTAGCCATGAGTCAGTGCACTTTTGCGGTTGAGGCGTATTTTACGAACAATTATTCGATCTATGTGGCGAAGCGTCGGCTTTTTTCTCACTTTGGTTTCTGACGATTGAAGGATGGCCCGTCGAACCAATGGGTACAGAAATTTAGAGAAACTCGATCAGTCGGAAATGAACCTCGTTCTGGACCTTCAACGACTGTAACTACTCCTGAAAATGCAGAACTTGTGAGAAGGGAAATTTTACAAAATCCTTTTTTTCGGTAGCGGTGAAACCGTTAACGCACAACGGTACCACGCGACGCTGGCCAATTTTTTTTATACCGGAGCTACATCGTCATGTTGGTTACAATAACAGAACCCATTTTAAGCAGGATGGGTACACGAGCGCCATGGCACACACCGCTAGGGACTCAATGACTAAAGTGAGAGAGCTTTTTCCTGGAAAATTGATTAGTCGCTTCGGCGACATAGCCTATCCCCTAGATTACCCGATCTGACCCCTTGCGACTTTTTCTTGTGGGGATATCTCAAATCTCGCATATTCAGCAATTCGCCATCCACAATAGAGGCCCTACAAGAAAATATCCGACGAGAGATTGCAGCTATCAGTCCAGAGCTTTGCAAGCGAGTTTTCGCCAACATGAAGGAAAGATTGCAAGAATGTTTGCGGCTAGAAGGACGCCATTTGAGTGGAGATATTTTTAAAAACTAAAATCCGCATTATTCTTATGTGGGATAATAAATAAATAACTTTCATTGTATTAATATTTTTATTTTATTTTATTTTTTGAAGTGTAAAATCTGCCGGCGGACACCCTGTACATATATTATGCTTTCTGCAGCTCTAAAACTGATTTTTTTCTCTTTATTGTATAATGCTATACTTTTTACTTACCAGCTTTACTTCTATGTACCATGTATGTTTAAAATTTATTTATGTTTTCTTTGTCATCTAAACACACCTGTATGCACTAAAATATAAAAAATGTTAATGTATGTAAAAGCCCATAAGGGCGTTAATGATTAATAAATAAATAAATAAATTACTTTAAAATAGAAGACATCCATCACCGTACCATTGAAAGGCATATTTGTTTATAACAAAATCAATTTATAACAAAAATACGAAATAACTATACAATGTTATGTTTAAAATAAAAGACAATCAGGATCGTACCATTGGAAATGCACAATTGTTTTAAAATCTTTGATGTTAGATCTGTCTTGGCTAATAATCCAAGACTTGATGTCTGATTTATATTTAAAATAAGTTGTGTTCTGTCTAATGGCTACTGCAAGTATGTTCCTTTGTTGCAAAGTATCTACATTTTCTTTGGCCAAAAGTTGTTTTAGCATAAGGGATAAGTAAGAAATTATGCCCTTATTTGGGAAGTATGTTTACGAGAGATGGGAAGGCTGATAGAGATATTGAAAGAAGGGTGAATGCAGGTAACTCTATTAATGGAGGACTGAACGCCGTTGGCGCCAATAAAAAACTGTCCAAAGAAGCGAAGCTAGCCGTCCATAATGGAGTACTGGTACCTACCCTGATGTATGGCAGTGAGGCATGGAACTGGCAGAGGAAGGATGAAAGTAGACTGAATGCTGTAGAAATGAGATCTCTGAGGCGTATGTGTGGCAAAACCATGTACGATCGTGTGAGAAACGTGGAGATCCGCAAAGAATGCAAGGCTGATGTAAGCTAAATAAGTAAGATTAAGAAAGGAACGCTCAGATGGTTTGGGCATGCAAATGAACTAGGAAAGGAGTGTAAGGAGAATATATGACACAAATGTGAATGGTAAAAGAAGTCGGGGACGCCCGAGAAAGACATGTCACGACCAAGTGAATCAGTTACTTGAGTCGGGTCATGTCAAGTGTCAGAATAATAGAAGAGCATGTATGAGACGATGTATGAATGTGAACGAGGCAAGAAGTGTGTGCCGAGACCGATTGTTGCGGGGAAACGGCGAGATGGTTAGTTAGTTAAGAAATTATGCCCTTTGTTTCTAGTATCTCGAGCATTTTGGACATTGTCAAAATCAGTTCTGTGTTTGAAGGGGTATGCTAGTATTTTTTGGCATAAAGTCTTGGTCATAATCTTCAATGATTAATTATTAATAAATTTATACATACCATCCCTTATTATTATGAACTTTCTACATAACCCCATAAAAACGGCCATGCGTTTTATGATTACAAATTGTTTGCAATGAATATACTAGAACGTGGGACCGAATCTTTGTTGATACCGCAAACGGCTCAGTACTGAAATGGGTAAGAGTTTTTCGGGTGGCTGCCAAACTCAACATTATCTGCAGCCCTGCACAATGCACAAAGATTCTGAAGGACTAACTTATCACTTGCTTCGATGGAGCCCCCTTGTCTGAGCTGGTCATCTAAACCTGTACTGCATTTCTTTAATAATGGTTTTTGTTTGTTAATATTTTAGTGCGAGTGGTTTCTGTCACCAGTGCTCCTCGATACAACTTTTGCTCCTGGGGATATACAATGGATAAAGTTCAAAACCGGTGTGTTGGTAAGTACAAAATCATCTTGCTACAATTGCTAAAACTGTCAATACCAATCTTCCAATATCTCTGACTATCTTTTTTTCTATAATTTTTATTGGTATTACCAATATATTATTTTCTTCTTCAGCTATTCAGTTCTTCAATATGGCCTCATTTAAATGTATCCGGTCTTGCCAATTCTTGACGGCAATCAGTTTACTTTAGGTCATCAGCCCATCTTGTGGGAGACCGTTTTTTTTCTCTTTTCGCACCTACTCCATCTGATATACTGATGTTGATTTTCAGCCATATTTCTCAAAAATAAAACAATATTTTAGGTTAGGTTTTGTTTGTTATTTTTCTTCACTTTTCTGCAATTATTTCTTACATTACCTCCACACAGGAGGCTCTGTACAAATCACATACAGTGAATATTGCGAGTATAAATAAAAATATCAACTGCTGTACATTTTTTTACAATAGCTCCACAGAAAAAAAAATCCCTCGTGACCTATGCCATCTTTGGGGATGCTGTGTGGAGGGTCGTTTTAGGGAAAGGAAGGAGAGGAAGTTCTGGGAAGGAAAAAGGTATTAGGGGCGAGTAGGATTCTGTGGTCTATGTGACCATGAGTGACGGACTTATGAATCTATCCCTACCACTGTGAGAAAGGAAATGGTCTAGGTTAGGTCTTCCTCAACCAGTCTCTCCCAATCCGGCCTGCCACACAGTAGGTGACAAACCTCACCCCATGAACCCAGGCACCCCCGCCAAGTCACCAAATCGTAGCGATCCACTTGGGGTGACCGTTCCCGCGTTAACCATACCCGCCCCCCAAATTCCAGTGTCACCATATGCATATGAGGGAATCACAAAGTGTCACTAGTAGCAAAGGTATTCAAATATATGAGATATGCTATGATGTCCGTCCGACTGTCGGATTTTACTATTGGGATTACTTCCTAATAGGAATAGTTTGAATACGGAAAGTAGTTGATTTTTTTAAGGTATGCAGTAGTATTGGTTAACAATATAGTTTGAATACGGAAAGAATTCGTTAATTTAGTTGATTTTTTTAAGGTGTGCAGTAGTACTGGTTAACAATATAGTTTGAATACGGAAAGAATTAGTTCATTTAGTATATATTTTGAAGATATGCAGTAGTGTTGGTTAACAATATCGGCGACACCAGAAAACACAGTCACATCCAGTAAAAACTGCGGATAACACATCTCGAATATTTCAATATCTTTGACTAGTAGTAATGAAATCGAATCTGTTTGTGTTTCAGACGTGGACGAATGTGCAACTGATAAGCATTCCTGCCAAGAGAATCAGAAGTGCGTGAACATCCCCGGAGGCTACCTCTGTCACTGCTCCCCCGGGCACCGAATCACTCCCGAAGGCGGCTGTGTGGACATCGATGAGTGCAAGGACAGCCAGGGCAAGGTCGGCTTTAAAAAAACATCATTCAACTCCAATCACAAAACTCTACAGGAGACTATGGTCATGGTTCCGAACTAAGCCAAAGAAATATGCTGATATCAGTACCAATTACGTACAGTGAATATTGGGAGTATACATAAAAATTCAACTTCTGTACATTTTTTTTACAATAGCTCCACAGGAAAAAAATCCCTCAGGTTCTTTGTTATCTATGGGGATGCTGTGTGGAGAGTCTTATTAGGGAAAGGAACGAGAGGAAGTTCTGGGAAGAAAAAAGATATGAGGGGTGGGTGGGAATCAGGGGGTCAATGTGTCCAGGGGTGACTATTATTCTACAACGATTACTTACATCGATTCACACCTATAAAGAGTGCATACCGGACGCGAAAATAAATTATTCAGCATGGACTGTACCCAGTGGCGTAGCGAGGGGGGGGTGGTCTGCCCCGGGTGCCACCCGACAGGGGGGTGACACTCGACCGTGGAAAAAAAATTACGAAGGATATTGTTACCAAAGTATTGTATACACGAACACGGTCTATTATTTTCTTTCATATGTTCCCCGTGGAGTTTTGGTTGGTTTTTTTTCTCAAGTCAACTTTCATAGGGGGGGGGGGGGGGGGGGGTGACACCACCCCCCGATGCGTGTACGCCACTGACTGTACCTATATGTAGTGTTCCGATGTTAACGAGAGTGTGTCTTTATTATTGAGCGTTGAAAAATGTTTCACGTTTTTATTAAGTATGTACATCTTTGAATATTCATTTTCTTCTCACAACGTACGCTTTTATGACAAACAAGAGATTTCTTCTTTTTTTTGTTAGCAGCGAGATTTCTAATCACATTCTTTTTCTTATATTTCTTTATGTGAAATTTGAATAAAGAATGACGCGTGAAATAATTCACAAAACAATAGAACACCGCGGAATGAAACGGAAAGGGAAAATTTTGGAAAGTGTTTAATGTTCGTGTCACTAGTGACGTAATGTCTGAACGGCTATTACCGGTAACCGTTATCGGTTCGCAACGTTACAAATAACCATTATTGTGCATGTACCGTTTCGTTCGTTTACTGGCTGGCCAGTACTCAAGATTCACTAAATAGAATTCATATATTATTCTGCTGCAACTGAATGCAAATTTCAACCGATTGGAATATTTTTACAATCATCACGTTTACACACGATAGGTGTTGGGCAAACGTTTGGAAACTGCGACGATTTATCTCATTGGTTCTAAATATTATACTTAGAAATTATATTTTCTTTAATGTTTTTCATTAAGTGTTTATAGCATCTACGTTAACATAAGTATGAATGTGCAAGGCAATGGGTCGAGAGAGTCCGGCTGGAGAGGTCTAGATTAGGCCAAGATCCAGATAAGAAAGCCAAGATTAGAAAGTCTGGTTAAAAGACGAAACATAAATGACCTCTTAATGCTTTATAAAATTGTGAATAATCGTGTAGACAGTAACTTAGTCAACCAAATCAAGTTACACGCCAGGCCCAAATCTACCAGAAACCTTAACATATTCTGGACTGAAATTTTTACCAATAATACTGGATATTTTAATCCTATGTCCAGAATGTGTCGATCATACAACGATCTTGTTAAAATACACACTTTCAAAGATATTTTTCTAAATAATGTAACATGTTTCAAAAAATATCTCCACGAATTGTGCACCTAAAAAAAAAATTTATAAAAATAAAAATTTGTTGTTTTATTATATCTCAGGAAATACTTCATAAATATTGTATACTTATAATGTATTTCAATTTTGTATTTAAGTTTATTTAAAGTTATGTATAAATAATACTTGCATTGTTTTTCATGTGTTTGCTTCTGTAAAAATTCAAATGTAATTACTGCAGACACATTAGTCTAGGGATATTTATATTTGTATTTTAATTTATTATATTTTACCCACTAAAATGTTTTATAAATATCCTGTTTGTGTCTCAAATAAATAAATAAAATAAACCTGGGCACCCCTGCCAAGTCACCAACCCCACCACCAAATTAAACTTTTTAACTTCTATTTTCTTCTCGCTCTTATGTAGATGTATCTGGCAACTATTTATTTGTCCTTTACAATGTTTCTCTTCGAACTGTCTCCATTTCTAAACTTCTTTAAAAACCCATCTTCAGGAGAAGAATCAGAACCGTCAGATTCAGTGGATGTCATTTTGTTTTCGCGGAATGGGAAAAATTAGAAATTTGCAACGTACTTCTGAGTAAAAAGATACTTCGAATAGGATTAAACAAGCATATCCATCATTTGTTGACAACAGACTGAACATATTTTAATACAATGAGTAAAGAAGGAATCCATCCTTCAAATGATTCCATGCCAGTTGATTCCCCAACAACTTAATACTTATAAACAATATGTATTCGGTTTAGGAAAAATACGGTATACCTACTACACAAAATATAACTACGTGTCATCAAGGGGTGTGCATAGAGGACGTACGGCCAATAACAAAAATATACAACATATTTTCATTTAAATGCATCAAGGATAAAACTACTTGTCTAAAAACCAACACACCAACAAAACTCTAAAAACCAGCATATAAGTACAAAAAACCAACACTGTGAATGAATTAATTTGATGTCTTATATGAGATATTTTTTAAGGAGATTCTAGGTTTGAAATCGGTAAATAATGCACAAAAAATTATAATTTTGTTGGGGCCAACTGTCGGGGATCAAGTGTCAGGTTGCTTTTCAATGAAATGTTTAACCTATCAGGTTCTTGGTGTTGCTTTTACATCCAGCTCCTCAATGACTGTTTGTTGTGTGTTCCAGGTGTGCACTCATTATGCCACGTGCGTTAACACGATAGGCTCCTTCCGCTGTGACTGTCACCCCGGTTTCACAACCTCCCCGGTGTCCAAGCAGCTCTGCAACGATATCGACGAGTGCCTGCCCAACGGTGGACTGGGCAACTGCCATCAGAAGTGTGTCAACGTTTGGGGCTCATATCGCTGTGCTTGTGACAGCGGATTTAGATTAGCCAGTGACAACAGGTAACTAGATATGTTATTTTCTTACCGTGGTTATCATGACCATCTAATCCAACTCATTTATTTATTTATTTATTTTCCATGTTCTCCGTAAAACGGTTATTCACCAATACATTATGGAGAAGATTACAAATTAGACAAAAAGTATAGCAAAACACATAAAAAGATCAGTTTCACTACTTTGTGACATACGTCAAAAGATAATTGTTAAACTGCCTGTAGGTTACGTTAAAAATGTCGATGGTCAATGCAGACTCGTTGAGCAGTTCAGTCGCTCTGTTGACTGGCGCGTTCTGATAGGCAGAAGTCCTCACTTTTGGAGCATAAAAAAGGGTATGGGACCTTCCACGAGTATACTTGTCTGGGACATATAAGTTAATCTCTTTCAAAATAGGTGGATTATGTATAGTTCCAGAGATTATCTTAAAACAATGTTTTCCTAAAAATATTTCTCATCATTCGTAATTCAAAAAATATCATCGCTGTATGAGTGAATCATAATAAAAACTATTACAAGTGCCTGTGGTTCAGTCAATAAAATATGCAAGTACCGACCGAGGGATTCAACTTACAACAAGCAACATAACCTACCGTGAATCTCTTTATGACGTATAGTTCACTCACATTGAGTGACGTTAAGGTTCCACGATAACCTCTGGAAGGTGGTGCTAACAGTGCGCCTACCTAATATATATACAGGGTGTCCGGGGGTAAACTGCATGAACTTCAGGAGGTGATTCTACATGATAGTACAAGTAAAAAAGATAAACAACTTTTTTCGAAATTCCAACTTTTAGGGGTAGTTTTGAGGTAAAAAGATAAAATTAGTCCGGCGTGTGCGGCCAGTTTTATTATTTTCCGCTGTTACGATGCAGGCCAATCACAATCGAGTCGGGCGCCCGGCAGGCTCTCAGCAAGTAAGATCGTACCTCACACTAAGGGTTTTTAGTAGGTACGTCTTTTTGAATGGGAAAAAAAATGTTGGAATTTCGGAAAAACGTTGTTAATCTTTTTTACTCCTACCGTCATCTAGAATCACCTCCCGAAGTTAATGCACTTTACCCCCGGACACCCTGTATATTATTCTTTTTTGTATTGTGGGGTGGATCATAGGGACATAGGGAAATCTAGGTCTGCAAGCCAGTCTCAGAAGTAGACCTGTGGACTTTGTGGGGAATGAATGGAGTGGGCTTTCGTTGTCCACATCTTCGCACCGCTTTCACTAATCGCAACTCTGGCCTTAGGTATGCATCTTGTGCACATAACGGCTGTGGGAGCACCATATCCTATTGATGGAGGACCATAGTTCACGAGGTACTGAGAACCCAGGTTGTCTCTCAGTGAGGTCGTAAACAAGATATGGGCATTTCTCACATTAGCCGATTGTCATTTATGTTTCCACCTAACTAACTGGAGAGCTCTTTTTATATTAGCTCCACACAGGGGGCCCTGAGGAAAATAATTTCCCTCGGAGTCCATGTCATCTTAGGGGATGCTGTGTGGAGGGTTTTTTTAAGGAAAGGAAATTCTGGGAAGGAAACAGGTATGAGGGGTGGGTAGAAATCTGGGGGTCAGTGTGTCCAGGAGTGAATTCATCCCTCGAACTGCGGTGCAAGGCAATAGGTTGAGAGATTCTGGCTGGAAGAAAAAAGACTTCCCTCAACCAGTTTCTCTCGATCCTGCCCACCACGTAGCAGCCAAGACCTGGACAAACCTCATCCCATGAATCCAAGCACCCTTGATCAGTCACCAAACGTGGCGAACCACTTGGGGCGACCTATGGCAGGGGTGTTGGTTATCCAATAAATGCTGTAAGCTTACCGGAAGAGCCTCTCTTATCCACCCAGAAGGGTTTACAGGTGATGTGTAGGGTGAGAGACGACATCATCATGCAAAGGTATTGCAGTCTCTCACCTGATATTTGGCAGAGTTATATTTGCAAGAATGGGGAGCTAATGGAGAGAAGTAGATTTCAGAGTCTTGCATTTTGACATTAAACTGAACGTCGACCATTTTTTTTTTTTTACATGAGCTCCACACAGGAGGCCCAGAGGAAAATAATTTCCCTCAGGGCCTATGTCATCTTTGGGGATGCTGTGTGGAGGGTTTTTTTAAAGGAAAGGAAGGAGAGGAGAGTTCTGGGAAGGAAAAGGGTTTAAGGGGTGGGTAGGAATATGGGGTTCAGTGTGTCCAGGTCATCCGCCTCCAAGACCTAGACAAACCTCACCCCATGGACCCGGGCACCCCTGCTAAATCACCAAACGTAGCGAACCACTTGGGGTGACCTGTGGCAGAGGTGTTGGTTATCCAATAAATCCCGGGGCGGCGGTACCCATTCCCGCCTCTCAAATTGACCATGGAAGTCTATGTGTACAGCTGACTGATAGCTTTAGTATTATCTGGGAAAATAACTGAAATTTAACTGAGGACTCCATATTTTTTGTTAATCAGCTGGAAGAATGTTTTAGTTTAGTTTATTAAAAGTTTAATGCGTTCATGATAGAAAGCAGACATTAAAACCTTTGAAAAATGATGCGCCGAGCATTTATTTATTTATTGCTTCTTCACAATTTAAATACATTTTTTAGCATGTAATTAACCCTTTGAGGAGTATTGCCGCGGCGGCACTCGGACGATCCAGATAGAGTATTGTCGCATACGTGCGGCAGTATGACTTTATTTAGTTTTTTCTATGCCGTGTTTGTAATTTCGATTAAATTATGATTTATAGGTAATACAAATATATTTGTCAAACATTTTTACATTTTCTTACCAAAATTGTTACGTATTTCACGTCACGTATTACGTAATTCAGTGGCTCTCAACATTTTACAAATTGAAAGTTTTAAATTTTTTTATTTATATAAAAAGAAATGTACAATAAATAAAGGGATAATACTAAAAATAAAAAAGTGGACTAATCCAGTGGTTCTCAACATTTCACAAATAAAAAGTTTTCAAAATTTTTATTTTTTTAATTTATATAAGAAGAAATGTACAATAATAAATGGATAATACTTAGAATAAAAAAAAGTGAACTTATCCAGTGGCTCTCAACATTTTACAAATGAAAAGTTTTCAAATATTTTTTATTTATTTATAAAAAAAAAATGTAGGTATGATAATAAAAAGATAATACTACAATAGAAAAAATATGTATTTCAATAAGGGCTTATAATAAGTTGGACAAATTTGGTGGCTCTCAACATTTTAATATATATATACAAATTTAGGTTCCGTATGTTTGTGCCCGCAAACCTCGGAAAGTAATCGAAGGATTCACTCAAAAAATTTACGGAACATTGCATTTTAGTAGAAGAATGTTTGTATATGTATATATACGTATGTATGTATCTGTGTTTTGAGGAATACCACATGAAAAGAATATTTTAGCTAGTAATTTAAATCTAACATTATTGACATGTTGAGAACCACTAAATTTATACCTTTTTTTGATTTTTATTATTATGTTTTTATTACTGTACATTTCAGTTTTTATAAATATATATATTTTTTTAAAACACTATTTGTAAAATATTGAGAACCACTGAATACGTCCACTTTTTTATTTTTAGTATTATCCCTTTATTACATTGTATATTTATTTTCATATAAGTAAATAAAAAAATTAAAATTTGAAAACTTTTTATTTGTAAAATTTTGAGAACCACTGAATTGATACTTTATTTTTATTTTTGGTACTATGTTTTTATTACTGTACATTTCTGTTTTTATGATTTTTTTTATTTATTTAAAACTATTTGTAAAATGTTGAGAACCACTGAATAGGTCCACTTTTTTATTTTTAGTATTATCCTTTATTACATAGTATATTTCTTTTTATATAAGTATATAAAAAAAAATTAAATTTGAAAACTTTTTATTTGTAAAATGTTGAGAACCACTGAATTTGTCCAACTAAATTTACAATGCAATAAGAAAATGTTATTTATAGTAATAAAAAAAACACCGAAATTAACTTGTGTAGTAAAATAAGGTAAGAAGATAATTAATTAAATCGATTAAGAAATTAAGAAAAACTTGAAAAATAACTCACTCCCACGATGTAGATGACAAAAAATAACTCACTAATCAAAGGGTTAATAACCCCACTAGGATTCGCCGGTATCGGGGTTATTCTCAAGGTTTTGTTTAGCATGGGCTAAAAGAGTAGAAAAGCACTGATAATATTACAACATATTGGGACCATGTAAGTAAGAATTTCATGGATCGTTATTGAGACTCCTTGTTTGGAATGATTTTCCATTGCAAAGGACATGTCTTTTCAGCTTTGATATAAGGAATAACCCGTATCTAAGAACCCGAAGATGCACACTTTTTTCCAGAGTCGTAGATTCTTTCAGTTTTGGCTTAGCCGAAACCATTATTTGATCAAAACATTGTTAGAAATGGGCCTAACAATCAACGTCAATAAAACTAAATAGATGACATTTGGACGACTAGATCACTCTGAATCAGTGATACAGTTAAATGGTTGCAATGTCGAAAAGGTGGAAAGATTTAGATACCTCGGCAGTATTCTCACGGAGACTCTTGACCCAGATGTGGAGGTTAGATGCAGAATTGAAGCAGCAAGAACTGCGTTCATTAAAATGAAATCCCTCTTCTGCAACGACAATATCAGCTTAAAACTAAGGCAGAGAATGCTAAAATGTTATGTGTGGTCGGTCTTGCTCTATGGATGTGAAACATGGACCTTGAAAGTAAATACCATGAACAGGTTAGAGGCTTTTAAATGTGGCTTCACCGGAGAATGCTCAAGGTCCCATGGACCGATATGATCACCAACACAGAAATTCTCAGGCGGGCTAGAGCAGATAGAGAACTGCTTACATTAATAAAAATCAGGAAAATTTCATATCTGGGTCATATACTTCGAGGGGAGAAGTATCACCCTGCTCCATTTGATATTGAAAGGCAAGATAGAGGGTCGTCGAGGGCCTGGTAGGAGACAAATGTCTTGACTGCGTAATATACGAGAGTGGACCGGCATTAGAAGTGTGGAGGAGCTATTCCGGGCAGCGCAAGACAGAGAGACATTCTCAAGAGTGATCGCCAACGTCGGGGGAACCTGATACGGCACGGAAAGAAGAAGAATTGTTAGAAATGGTTTAGTTATACATGATTTTAGATTTTCACGGCCAAAAGTAATTTTGTTATTTGTTTTTGGGGTGTTATGCCGTGTTGCGCTACCTCCTCCTTTAGCCAACGTTTCGGACAGCATTACAGTGTCCATCATCAGGGACACATCTGCCCTGATGATGGGCACTGTAACGCTGTCCGAAACGTTGGCTAAAGGAGGAGGTATCGCAACATGGTTTAGTTATGTTCAAAGGACCAGTTCTGAATAACAAGGTACTTTCCAGCCGTCAGCCCCTCCCAATGCCTTCAGCCTTACAAAATATCCCAATGTCGTACCTTCAGTTTCCTTACTGGTTGTTAACTGGGCATATATAGAAATAGAAAAAGTGTAAAAAAGGTTTATGCGTTATCTGTAAATGAGGGCATATACATACTACCCATTCCTGTATCCATCATTGTTCTTAACAGGAATGCTCGATTTTAACACCCTAGAAGCCCGCCGAAAAATATTTTTAGGCAAACATTTTTTTAAGTTAAGCGGCCTACACACGACACTGCATGTAGTGACTGCGGCAGTGACTGCAAAGAGGGTGGAGTTGAGCGAACTAGCGCTGTCTCGTTCTAGCGGCCCTTTAACAAACGAGACAGCGCTAGTTTGCTCAACTCCACGCTCTCTGCAGTCACTGCCGCAGTCACTACATGCAGTGTCGTGTGGAGAGCCCATGAATCTCCGGTACCATACTAAATCCACCAATATTGAAAGAGATCAACTTATATGCAAGGGCGGCTGGTTGCACAGTGTGTTTGTGTGCAGCACTGGTAAATTATATCGTCTAAAAATATAAAATCTATGAACTTCATTAAAAATATCACCTACCAATATAATGCCTAATATAATATGAATCAGGGAGAGCAAATTCTCAAAGTTCCGTGCGACGTTACCCTGTCCGGGGTGCAGGCCGATTGCAAGCGGAACGAATTATGTTTTTGTATCGAATATCCCAAACATCGCCAGCGCGCAACGCCAGCCATATGTATGAAAAATTAAGCTATATTGGTGTGCCACCCGGCGGCCTTTATCATGCAGACTTAAATTTGAATTTAAGGCAAAAATAGTTAACCAAACTGAATAATTCTTTTTTTAAGCAAAAGGTACAGCAAATACCAAAATTTTACATATATTTGCTTTTTTATTGATTGGTGTTTTAAATTATAAAACGCAGAACATTAAGGAATTCAATTTTTTTATAGATAACTTTGACAATTTTGCCCACATGCTGTTTATAAATACTGTTTGTATCCTGTTTATAATGAAATATAAAACTAACTAATCACGCCGTTTCCCCGCAGGGATAGACCGTCAAATAACTCGGTCTTGGCACACACTCTTTGCCTCACTCACATTCATACATCGTCTCACACATTCTCTTCTATTATTCCGACTTTCGACATGGCCCGACTCAAGTATCTGATTCACTTGCTCATGCCATGGTTTTCTCGGACGTCCCCGACTTCTTCTACCATTCACATTTGCGTCGTATATTCTTCTTACACTACTTTCAAATTTATTTTATTTTATTATTCATAAAATAAAATAAATTTGACATTGTAAAAAAAAGAGTTTTTTGGGTTGTTTTTAAGATTTATTTGCGAAAAAAATAGTATTGCGTTTTTATTTTCTTAGTACAGAAGAATAAAAATTTTAATTAAAAAGCGATATGTAGAAGTTTTTGCACTTCGAAAACAGCTTAAAATAGATCTTCTCTCCAAATAAGATTAGTGGAATCATTTTTACCGAATGTTGCTTAGTAATCGTTATCTCATAGTTACGGATTATCAGTGAACCACCACGTTTTCAGGGCAGTGGCCGCCACTGCTTATATGTCCCTAATGCGTATACTCGTAGGAGATCCCATGCACTTTTTTATGCTCCGAAAGCAAGAACTTCTGCCTATCAGAATGCACCATTAAGCAGGGCGACTCAACTGCTTAACGGCTGTGCATTGAGCATCGACATCTTCAATGTCACCTACAGAGAATTCAGTAACTATCTCTTGACATACTACGTCACAACAAAACTGCCCCCATGCGCTTTTAAAAAAAAAATTGTAATCTTCTTCATAATTTTTTAGTGTATAACTGTTTTATGGAAAACCTGAATAAAATAAATAAATATGTGTATCTATACATATTTGTTTGCACTAGCTCAGTATGCGTGCCTGATTCCAGAACCTGCATTGACAGTAACGAGTGCACCGAGCATAACATCCGCCTGTGCATGGGCGAGTGCCAGAACATCCCCGGCAGCTACCAGTGCACCTGTCCAAGGGGATACCGCATGGGCACAGACAAGCGCAGCTGTATCGGTAAGATATAATATCGTCATTCTAGAACGAGTGCTCCCAGATTCAATCTATCAATTCTGAAAGGAAAGCCATCTGAAACAAGCTGTCAACTCTCAGGAGTTTCCCTGGACATACCACTCACCAAACTGAGCAAACTGAACAATTTATTACTTTGACTGTTAATTTTTCCAGATATTGATGAATGTGAGACATCAGAGCTCAACTGTAATGAAGACGAAGTTTGCCAGAACACACGAGGAGGGGCGCGGTGCAGTTCTATTGCGTGTCCTCCTGGCTACAACAGGGATCCTGGCACCAAACAGTGAGTCCCAAACCTCAAATTACCCTATCCAACTCTTTCCAAGTGAAAGTGATCTAGGCAGATCGGAGACCAGAAAGAAATGCACTATTTGCTTGGAAAGTAATTAGATCAGACGGATTTGGACCAGAATGTTACAATGCTCAATTAGATCCCCGAGTTCATGGTTCATATAATTATGTGTGATCCATTTTCTAGCATTGATCAAAAGCTTTTTATCTATGCTAGAAAAGTGCTCTATGCTGTATTCTGTTTGCGAAGACAGCTAATTTTGTTTCTCAATCTTGGGTTATAAACCACATTTTTCAATCATTAACTTCTGGTCTTAATTTGGTTTTATGCACTTTTACTTCTGTTACTAGTATATTTGACCTCACACCCCACCAGTCGACCCCACCGTTTGACCGGAACCGGACCTCGGAGCCGGAACCTACAAAAGAAGGCTCAACTCACAAGGTTCGGACCGCCGAGTTCCCGGTTTGGGTCCGAGTACTAAGCGAGTTCTCTGGGAGTATTTGAATTGAAAAAGGAGTAAGAGTAGGATCCCCTTCCCGCGAAGAACCCGAGTTCGAGAGCCCACTCCAGCTGAACCTTTACTAGTTTCCACATCACATACTTCCAGCTTGTAATCAGATTTCAGGCTCTTCGGTAATTCTGTGAAGCGTATATGTAGGGATGCAAGGTTTTTAAAAATATCGATATATCGATATTAATATTATATATCGAATTAAGTCGATATTGATATATCGGTCCAGCAGGATGATATATAGATATTTCTTCTTTTTTTAAAAGCTTATAGAAATCCAATGTAGTTTTAGTTATATGAAACGTTTATCGATTATGTATGTATTTTTTTATTCTTATCTGTGTGAATAATTCCAAATTTTGGGTAGGTATGTATATAAAGTGTTGTTTTTTCATAAATTTATTTAAAAAAAAAAACATTATTTTGTACCAGCTATCGAACTTAAAAATAGTAACTTTGACAGTCTGCTTCCTTGCAACCGGTTTCTGCTTTGAGTTACAGTGGCTCCTTTCGCCTTTGAAAAAAGTCGTTCAGAAGCAACCCTTGTTGCCATAATTGGTTGATGACTCATTGTCACTTTAAAAAGATTGGAATATACACCTTGCATCTCTTGCCATGTTTAAAGAATGTTTACTATTAGAGTATTTACAAGAGCAGAAAGATATAATAATAGCATTTTACCCGATTTTGTGGGTGTTTTAATTTGGGCGAGTTTTTCGATATTTCACTACGACATATCGAGTTTTTCGATATTGATTAGGGGTCGATATATTGATATTTATCGATTTTCCGATATATCGTTGCATCCCTACGTATATGTATTCAAATTAGTGCATAAGTATAACATATTTGGTTCATATGTATGTATATCAGCATTTCTAACGTAGTTTTTCTCTTTTAGTCGATGCCGTCGCCCTCCAGGAACTTGCAGAGTGAACGACTATGCCTGCCTCCATCAACCTGACACATATTCCTTTAACTTCATCACATTTGTGTCCAAATTGTACATCCCCACTGGACCTCGATCACAGGTATAAACTTAACATAGAGTGAATATTTATTAGAGCGAAGCCAAAGCACGAATGAGGGTGAGGGAAACGTGAGAATATGAAATTAATCCGATAGTCTAACTAAAGGTAATTTAGCTTGAGTTGGAGATGGAGCAGCTTTACTTAAAAAATGCAATTTTAAATGTAACCACAAGATCAGCAAGGAAAATGGACTTCCCGAATAGTCTTCAAATGTAACTAGCAGCCAGCGACTAGCAACAATATAGAATTTCATGCACTGGGAAACATGAAAGATATTCCACTGCAAATAGGGTTTTAGGGAGAAAGTATCTATTGCAATAAGGGGCCATCCATAAATTTAACCTTAAGAGGGGGGGGGGGGGGGGGGGTAGAGGGTATACCGTTCTCCATCCTCTTACAATATTTTACCTTTCTTAAAATCGATCAATAACTGTTTAACTAATTTATGTAATATTAAAAATTGTACTATTGCTGGTGATGTCAACATAAATATTCTGCCCACAAACGAACATCCGCAAGGCCAAGAATACCTAAACACACTCTCATACCATGGATTCCAAAGCACCATCATAAACACTCCTACACGTGCTATACTGGATTCCATCTCATGTATTGACCACTTCATGGTCAAATCAAACTACCCAATAACATCTATATCGTATACGAATCTACACTAACTGATCATTATACCACCATACTTGCCTTAAGCGCTCTCCTCACGACACTGCATGTAGTGACTGCGGCAGTGACTGCAGAGAGCGTGGAGTTGAGCAAACTAGCGCTGTCTCGTTTGTTAAACAATTTGGGTAACAATTATTATAAGCAATAATTATCAGCCTGAAACACTCATCCACATTGAAAAAACAAAACAAAACAAAAAACACTCATCCGCCATAGCTCAATTGGGAGAGCAGCTGACCGGCAATCAGAAGGGCACGGGTTCAAGTCCCGTTGGCGTCATGTATCTTTTCTCGGGAGATTTTTCAATGTGGATGAGTGTTTCAGGCTGATAATTATTGCTTATAATAAAAATTATTAAATCTATTCGTAAACGTAACAAGCTCCACAAAAAAGTTATTAATAATCCTTACGATATACAACCTCAAAACTTTTATAAAAGATATAGAAACATATGTACCCAAATAATAAGAAAGGCCAAAGAGATATATTACAAACAGAAAATAGAAAATTGTTACAATGATCCTAAGAAAAATTGGAAATCACTTAAAGAAGCCACTCATTCTCAACCTAATCCTATAAATGACTTGAAACAACTCACTATAAATGATAAAATAATTAGTTTTTCTAGTAATCCCAATATTATTGTTAATCATGCAAACCAATACTTTTCAAAAATTGGTGAAGAACTCGCAAAAAATATCGGTGAAAGTTCTCCCAATTCCAGCACACAAGGCTGTAATACAAATTGGCCCAAAAACTTGAATTTTAGTCTTAAAAATATTTCGAATGAAGATACTAGGACGATCATAAACTCATTAAAGAACTCATCTTCAACTGTCTTGGATGATATTTCAAATATTACCTAAAAAAACTTTTACCAGAAATCACCATTCACCTTACAAATCTCACTTAAGCATCGCAAAAGGCCAATTCCCCGATAAACTTAAACACGGAATCATAATTCCAATACATAAAGGAGGCTCTAAAGCGGATATAACTAACTATCATCCAATAACATTACTAAATTCACTATCCAAAGTCTTTGAAAAAGCAATTAACTTTCAATAAGTCGAATACCTTGAAAAAAATAATATATTATCCACAACCAATTTGGCTTCAGGAAAAATAAAGGCACCTCCGATGCCATTGCGACAGTTACAGATTTTTTAAACGAAAACTTAGACAAGGGATCAAAATGCATGTCAATATTCCTAGACCTATGCAAAGCATTTGATACTATCTCACATTCCAAACTAATACAAAAACTATCAAACACTGGAATAAATGGGATATTATATATATATATATATATATATATATATATATATATATATATATTATATATAATACTTAGTATTATTCGAAATTACCTTTCAAACCGTAAACAAAGTGTAAAAATCAACAACTGCCTCAGCAATCAACTGCCAATTAATTTTGGCGTGCCTCAAGGAAGCGTCCTGGGTCCCACGTTATTCCTAATTTACATAAATGAACTGTGTAATCTGCCTATTGATGCCAAAATCGTTAGTTTCACTGATGATACGATTCTCCTCTTCAAATCAAGTAACTGGTATGATGTTTACATAAAAGCAAACAGGGGCATAGCTATTGTTAAAAGATGGTTAGACAATAATACACTAACAATGAATGTGTCTAAAACCAAATACATTGAGTTTAGTATTAATCCGTCCCTAAGTAACCCAGAAAATAATATTCAAATATGTGCTTGCCCCCTGTCAAAAGCTAATATATATGTGATTGCCCCTATCTAGAACGTGTTACAAAAATCAAATACTTGGGTATTATTTTTGACAGTAATTTAAAGTGGAAAGAACATATTATCACTACAGCAAACAAACTTCGAAAATATATATACCTTTTTAGACAAACTCGCAACTTTCTTAACTTGAACCAACTCAAAACAATTTACTATGCACTATGTCAATCTCAAATTGAGTATGGTATTATAGCCTGGGGAGGAGCAAACGCTGCCGCCATTGATCCGATCTCTAAAGCCCAGAAACTAATAATAAAGATTATTCTAAAACTACCGATCACAAGCAGTTCGGATGAAATCTTTAGGAGAATCGGTGTTTTGGACATTAGGCAACTTTATGCCAAAAATATACTAATTTATCTATTCAAACATAGAACTGTTTTTGACAATATGCAAACTGTTCGTGATACGAGAACCAAAGGGCAAAATCTCTTACTTATCCCTTTCGCCAAAACAACGTTTGGTCAAAGAAACTTCAGGTACTTTGCAACAAAACTTTATAATACACTTCCACTGACCATTAGACAGCACACTAATCACCTAAAATACAAAACAGATACCAAGTTTTGGATCACTACCAAAGACAGATCATATATCAACAATATTTTTAGAACCTAATGCATGCTAACCCATTGATACGATTCTGATTGTCCTTGTACTTTTACTTTAAATGTAAATAACATTGTTGTTGTTATCCTTTATAAACTATTTTTAAACTTTTTATGTTAAAATGCGCCTGCTCTCAACACAGGAACTCCTAGTGAGACAGGCACAGCACAATTACCTATGTAACATAAAAAAAATAAAGATTACAATAAAATGGTGATGATGTGTGACAGGGATGGAGGGGGAGGGACAAAAATCATGAAATTCGTGTGATGTAATTTATGGATGGCCCCTAACAACATAAATTCATTGTTGCAACAAGATACTTGTATTATGTATCCTGAACCGTCATTTAAAACCTATATTGAGAGAAGCATTCTCAAATCCCCTTTCGCGTGGGCTTCCCCGATCTTTTTTTTTAGTACCTTGTGACTGTCAAGTGGTCACCCGATGCTATACAAAGGTATCTACTTACACCTAACCTTTGTTTATGGCATTTTTTTCTCATTAGCATTTTAAATTCCGTCGCTGGCTTTTCGTTGTATAGTAGCTCCGAATTTATAACGATTTTTCCCCATAAAAGAAAGAATTATTTGAAAATAATACTTTATATTAAAACAGCGAGGCTGTTCGAAGTATTTTAAAATTAATAACAGTGTTTAAAAGACTGATAAACGACAATATATGTGGTGAACAAAACAAAGGAATTTGTCTGCATTTTGGTTCCTTGTTCTTTGTGTGTTATTGTTTCTTTGTTCGTATCTTGTGTTGTGAGTGACTTTTGTTGTGTTTGATAAACAATGAGCGAGTCCGAAATGTCCTCATCTGATTCAGTAGAGATGACGGTAGAGGAAATCAACAAAGTCATTTTGCCAAAAGAGCCGAAACGAAAATTACCGAGATTGGCGAAAAAAGATCGCATCAATCAACTTTCGGCCAAAGTAGAGCAGTTAAGTGCATTTATTCAGAACTTTATGACTTCCAAAACGGACGACGATAGAGACTTGGAATCTGAAGTTGACGGATTTTCAGAAGACCAGGAGATGCATGGAGAGAGGGATGCATCAACTTCTCTGGGAATTGGGCTAGTTAATCCCATCCAGAAAACCCGGGAATTAAACCTATCGATGGCGGAAACTACTTGTAAGGAGCCAACAGTTCCTACAGCTGACGTTAACCGTTTAAAAAAGATCGAGAGTTTACAGCACTTCGGTTCGCCGGAGTGGAACGAAGTGAGGTATGGGGATGTGGTAAGGAGATACCTTGCCAATCCCATGTTTAACCAGTTGGAGGTGAATGGAGAGTTTCTCCATTTAAATAAATCGGAACAATATGCGGGTTCTTTAGATAAATTCTGCGGGGCACTGAGCCATGCCCTCTTGCAGCAGAATGAGTGCCTTCAAAAATCTCTGCAGGAACTAGTAAACTGGAGTGCAGAGGAAGGAAAGGAGTTAACAGCAGGCTCCATATTTAATAAAGTGGAATCACTGTTTGCTACAGATACGGAGTATCAGGCAGTAACAAAAGATGTTCTGCAGATGGTCTGCGGAAGGAGAGCAAGCGCAATCCAACATCGTAGGGAGGCAATCCTTAAAGAAGTGAAGAGCAGTTACGTACGGGAGGCTGTTAAAAATATTCCTCCTGCAGCGGGTCATCTTTTTGACCCAAGCAAGTTAGAGTCCCAGATTCAGCGGATGGGAGGACTCGATAAATGCCTCCCACATTCGAGCTTTGACCCTCAGCCATCAACCAGCACGCAGCTACCCAAGTATAAAGGTCCAGTGAGGAAGCCTTTTCGCGAGAGCAGGCCCTTTCGGGAAGGCAGAACGTTTCGGGACAAGCCCTTTCGGGATAGCAAAGCCTTCCGTGGTGGGCGAACCAACCAACAGGAGTCCAGAGGTGCTGACAAGAGAGGTCCAACCAAGCCAAGAAGGAATTTTGGTAACAAGGATAGACTATGACTATCCGGAGAGGGCGTTTCAGGGGGGGCAGTTAGGACAGTTTCTAAGCAATTGGGAAGACTTAGGAGCACCACCAACGCTGTTAGCAATGTTGCGAGGATACAAGCTACCCTTCCGGCAGAAACCTCCTCTAAGTATAGTGGCAGACACGGTAAGTTCCACTTATAAAACTCAAATCACAGAAGAAATGACGCGACAAATAGACAAAATGAAAAAGGAGAAGATATTGGAATCAGCTTCGATATCTCCTTCCTTTCTGTCTCGGATGTTTCTCATACCGAAGCAAGACGGTTCATTTAGACCGGTTTTCAATCTTCGTCGCTTGAACAGTTTCTTGACTATAAGTAAATTCAGACTTATTAATGTTAATAAGGTTGCATCATTTATTCAACCGGGGGACTGGATGGTTAAAGTGGATCTTTCTCAGGCCTACTTTCATCTGCCAATTCACAAGAATCATCGCTGTTTCTTGAGACTCATTTTTAATGGAGAACTACTTCAAATGACATGTTTGCCTTTTGGACTAGCATCTGCTCCAAAAGTTTTTGCTTCTCTTACCAATTGGATAGCGAAAAAATTAAGAGACAAAGGTCTCAGAATAATTGTCTACTTAGATGATTTTTTGATAGTACATCAGAATGAAAATATTTTGAAAATACATATATTTGAAACAATCTCCATGTTACAAACTCTGGGATGGATAATACAATTCAGTAAATCCACTCTATGTCCAGTTCAGAAAATTGAATATCTGGGAATTATGTGGAATTCAAGGGATGACTTAAAAGGTCTCCCGCAAGATAAAATAGTGAAAATAACAAGGTTACTGAAACAATATATTAATCTAGGAAAATGGTCACTTGAGCAGGCCCAGAGCCTCTTGGGTACCCTCAATTTTGCTAGTTTCGCCATTCATAGAGGCAGGCTTAACCTTCGCATGTTACAGTGTGCCAGTCGCAAGCTACCTGCATTCAAACCCAGACGACTTCATCCCATACCTCGAGCAGCGATAGAGGAGCTGAGGTGGTGGGGCAGGTCCCTGCAGACGTGGTCACTAATGCATCAAGCAACAATTCGCCACACCCTCACGACCGATGCATCGGACTGGGGATGGGGCGCGCAGCTAGACAACCTCAGGTTGAATGGAGCTTGGTCCCAAACACAACAACCACTCCACAGCAATGTCAAGGAAATGCTCGCCGTGCTGGCAGCACTTACTCCTCACGGGCCAGAGCTGTCAGACTCGGGTCTTCTTATCCAGTCAGACAACAGATCGGTGGTCGCATACCTTCGCAACGAAGGCGGCACACGATCCAAGACATTGCTCGAAGCGACTCGTCAAGTCCTTCAAATGGCAGACACGTATCACATTTCACTGTCTGCCCACTACTTACCGGGAAGGTTCAACGAGGTAGCAGATCAACTCTCCAGAAAACGCGAACCTCCGGAATGGCATCTTTTACCGGCAGCAACAAAATTAGTTTTTGCAAAATGGGGGAGGCCAACTATAGACCTGTTTGCATCAGAGACAGCCCACGTCGTAGAAGATTATGTGTCCCTAAATGCATTCGACAAAGAGGCAAAATTTGTCAATGCTTGGACTCAAGAGTGGGATTTTCCCCTAGCTTGGGTGTTCCCCCCACCGTGCCTTATGCCGAGAGTTTTAGCACACCTGAACCGGGCCAAGGGCCTATACTTGATTGTAGCCCCCAGATGGAAGAAGGTATTCTGGAGACCAGACTTAAAAAATCGAGCAACAAGTCCTCCGTTCACCATATTGAAACTGACAGAAGTACTGATAGACACGAGAACCTTGAAACCCCCACCACAAGTAGAGGATTTCATTTTGGAGGTGTGGAAGTACCGGGGTGGAGTCAGTCATTAACAGATTGGTCGGACAAACAGAAAGATTTTTTAAAGTCAGGTTGGAGAGAATCCACCCTCAAAACATACAAACCGGCATGGCTTAGGTGGCAAAGGTGGGCATTAAATCATGGGGTAAACCCGAATGTCCCTACAGGAAGCAACCTAGCACGATTTTTAACAGATCTTAGTCTAGAAGACAGTCTCTCTCCCAGCACAGTTCGACTCCATAAATCTGTAGTAACAACTTTCAGTAGCCCTGAAGAAGGAAACCTAAGTTCACATCCTCTAGTCAGACAAGTACTCAAAGCCGCAGCATTAAGACATCTGTTATAAATGGGTAATTGAGCAGAAGGACTTCAATAAAAACATGGTTTTACGTAGGAAATCTTCTAGTTTATTTTTACGGCACATTTCACAATAAATTTGTTCCCGACCCGAACAAAAACACTTAAGTTGGCCACTTTGACCACTAGCTAGATAATGCTAGCTGTTTACAGGAGATCCACGTTATTAAGAGAGCATGTTTTTAACTGAATTGTCTTATTTATAACTGGACTTTCACATACTAAAACAAAACAACCACCATTGTTAAATCTAAATAATATACAGATTCCAGAAATCTGCTTTATCCTCTATCCTTAAAAACAGTGCGACCCTATGGCCGTAACTTGTAATCTGTAATTCAAACAGTCAAGTTACAAAATATACCGCTAGGTGGCAATAACCTTCACTTTTTGAACAACATCCTAAAGTGGCTAAACCTCCTATCTGGGATCCTCGAGTGGTGTTGACCTGGTTAGAAGCTAACCCACCCAAAAAGTTGAATCTCTTTGAAACATCAAGAAGGGCAGCAACTTTACTTTTATTAGCTTCGGGACGAAGAGTGCATGACCTGACCTTGTTACAGTGTTCACCAGACAAATTATCCATAGATGAGGAAGGGGTCTCGTTATGGCCAGTTTTCGGATCCAAAACAGACTCCGCTACGTACCAACAGTCAGGTTGGAGGCTGATAAACGGCAATCAACCAAATATAGACCCAACATACTGGATTAAGAAACTGGTTGAAATCTCCAAAGAACGGAGAGAAACAAAGCAGAATTTAACAGAACTCTTCATCACTACATCAGGAGGAGTTAAGGCAGCTTCAAGAACAGTCATCGCCCGTTGGGTCAAAACAATTCTAGAAGAAGCTAAGATCACAGCTGCCCCGGGAAGCGTACGAGCAGCTGTGGCATCACTTAACTGGCTGGATAATTTTAGACTGGATGACATCCTGGCTCGAGGGAACTGGAGGAGCCGGGACACCTTTGCCAAATTCTACAGAAGAGAAGTTAACACTTCTCTAGAGGTAAATAGGGCATTGTCTGTGACTTCCCTATTCCACCCACTGTAACACGTGAGTAGGTATTCCAGTGTTTAACATATTTTAATATCATCACATTAGCGTTAGTGGTCACCAGTCGATAACAAACAGATCTCAATATAGGTTTTAAATGACGGTTCAGGATACATAATAAAATAGTTTTACCTACCAATAAAACTTATATTATGTACCTAACCTCATTTAAAACCTAGGCAATCACTGCCTGGTGAGAACCAATGAGAAAAAAATGCCATAAACAAAGGTTAGGTGTAAGTAGATACCTTTGTATAGCATCGGGTGACCACTTGACAGTCACAAGGTACTAAAAAAAAAGATCGGGGAAGCCCACGCGAAAGGGGATTTGAGAATGCTTCTCTCAATATAGGTTTTAAATGAGGTTAGGTACATAATATAAGTTTTATTGGTAGGTAAAACTATTTTATTATTGTGATCAACCAAGAGTTAGTTCCAAACCAACTTAATATGAATATACACGATGTCCGGAAACACGTAGTACAAGCGGGAAACTGATCAATCTACATCACATTTGGAATCGATTTGTGATATAACTTTTTTGATTTGACCTTTCGTTTTCGAGTAAATCGGGTCCAAAGTTGGAATTATTTTGGTAAAATTTGAAAAATTGGTCACTACGGGATTAATGTCAGCGTGTAATGTCTTTTAAAATGCATCGAAGGGTAAACCGGGCTCAAATTTGTTTTTTCAACCCTTTAGTTGCCAAAAAAATGGAAAAATAGTTAAAAAATAATATAAAAATCGAAATGACCAGATCGAAAAAAATAAGTTTTTTGGATTCTCCACGTGATGTAGATTCACTAGTTTCCCGCTTGTACTACGAGTTTCTGGACACGTTGTACATCGTCTGCGTAGTCTTTACACGAAATTTAGTTTATTAAAAATCAATCACAAAAAGTCTGATTTTGCAATATTTTATTGTTGTCGTTATGTCATTTTAGTAAATTATAATTAAAATTGGACACAATACAGATCCTTGAGGAACTCCTAGGTTGTATTCAATTGGTTTCAGTACTAACTTTTGTTAGCTGTTTTCTTTCTTGGAGAGAATAAGTCGTCAGCAATCTAGGGGCAAGCACCAATTGCAAATAACACATGAATTCATTGATTAGATGTGTGACTTCTCTAAATACCTAGAAATACTGATTACTAGGGCTCGGATAAATATGTATTAAAATATTCAAAATATGAACATATAATATGCACTAAAAAATGTAAAATATGGACTATAAAATAAGAATAACATTGTTTATTGTGAAAAATTACTATGCAGTAACAGTTAAATTTAAAATTTTATAAAAAGATAGTGAAATGTTCAGGTAATTCAAATAAAAAAAATGAAGTTTTATTCATCTTCCTCTAAATCTGTCTTATTAAATTGATTGCAGTACACAATCACATGCTTTTTTAAATTATCGAAATTAAAACTTTGTCGATTTGGTCTAAATATAGCCTTATGTTGGCTGAAAGATCTTTCCACGTCTCATGATGTAATGGGAGCGTACTTAAAGACGTCTAGTTCCGAAATTGTGTAAGGCACGTCTGCAGTACCCTCAAAGCTTCCGCTCAGAACTTTATTAATTATTTTTAGGGTATAAAATCCTTTATTTTTGGCTTGGGAAATCTTCAATATATTTTTCCAATTTGAAACGCAAAGGTTGTTTATCCTTGGGCATTTTGGGACTTGAGTATGTAAAAATAAAAAGACGCGCAAGCAACAGCAGAAACGTCGCTCGTCGTTGGTTCGCCGGCTTTACTGTGAGTGTGAGTGTCAGTCAGTGTGGCGACTGTGGCGCCGCCGCGCGGAGTGGAAGAGAATCAAAAATCAAATTACTACGAATAATACACGAGAGAAATGAAACAAGCGCGGCCGTGTGGTGGCGAGAATGCAAACACGTAAAATTATATCAATTTTTGTGAACTAACTCATGTTTTGTGATATAAAAAGTGAAAATATGGATGATTGTGATATTTTTTGTAAAATATGGACTTAACAATAAAATATGGAAAAATATGGAAAATAGAAATTAGTTTTTCACAATCTATATATGATAATCTAGGTAGAGAACACATTCGAGACTGAAAATCGTGTAAATTAAAAATATGTATTTACATATTAATCCGGGCCCGACTGATTACCATTTCTTGTACCTGCTATTTTATACTTCATATAATATTTTCTTTTTGCATTAAGTTGAAGCATCCTGTCCGCTACAAAACCAGTACCTATTAAATAAAGTGATAAAAAGATGAGCATTGTTTTCTGGTGTTTCAGGTTGATCTGTTCACAATGCGAGGTCCCAACTGGGCGCAGGCTATGCTGCGGTTCCAGCTGAGGCTTGTGGACGCCCGGGCTCCTCAGGGAGTGGAGCTGGCCACCATTGAGTGCTTCAAGTGAGTTAGATGAAGGGATTTTTTACATCTATTAAGGATATTTCTCTCCTTAACATACATTATCTTTGTGGATTTGAAGACAAGCATTTCTTTGATAGATTCTACTTCAAATTTATTTGTATTACTACAAATGAGTTTCCGGCATGCGTTGCATTGCCACTTAAGTAAAGATATTGTTTCTCCCTGCGTGTCCTTTCCCATTACCTTCTCTTCCCCTCCCGCGTTCCCCCTCCTCCTTCCTCGCCTTTCCCCCTCCTCTTTTCCGCTTCCACCCATCCTGCAACCCCTCCCCCCGCATTTACTTTACACTTTTTCCACCTTCCCTTCTACTTGACCCCCTTCCCGCGAATTCCCCCCATTCATTCTCCTCCACCCCTCCTTTCATAATGACAGAGCTCACCAGTGTATATAGAAACCTTCGCAAATGTGCACACAACTCACCAAAGATTCATCGCAATTGGATGAATGGTTTAGGAGCGCATAAGGGACAAACAAAAAAACATAAATTTTTATGTATTAACCCCTCCGAATTTTCGAGAATATTAGCTTTTGGTGTCTTAAACGAAATGACATTTTACGAAAACTTTTAGTTATAACCGCTTCACAATTAAAGCTCTATAAATGAAACATTTCTGAACGTAGCCGAATAGTAAAAACTGTTTTAGAAAGGTTACAAAATAGGCTTTCAAATTATTGTATTACAAATAAATATTAGCATTTGTAAATATTAAAATTTAGAACGCAAACATTAAAAATAGGTAAAAATGACTCACATGATGTTTTTATGTGAAAACGGTACTAAAATCACAGATTATGCAAACAACAATACTTATTCTATTGTATATATGTGTAATAAACACTTTGTCACCTCACTTTTTTATCATTTCATATAAAAATTTAAAATGTGGAGCGCGGTGGAGCTGCCGGTAGCAAATTTGCGCGGGTAAATATTTTTGTCAACTACACGATTGACAGCTGATTCCTGTTATGTATTTCCATAGACAAATTGATAGAAATGTGCAGCTTGGTCTACTATCGACCTTTGACTTTTTGTTTTAGGGATGTAACTAAAACAATAACGGAGTTATAACGATTTCTATGGAAACACACGCGATGACGTATAAACACGCTTATTGTACTTGACTGCTGTCCTATTTTTAACGCTTATATCTGCTTACGTTGTGGAGGGGTTAAGGTTATAAAAAATATTGTTGATAACAACGGGGTGCTGGGTTTAGGATTGTGCATTTGTATGATTAGGTGAAAACCGGGATGCAGATACAATACACATTAAATACCAATATTCAAACGCTTGAGCAATATTGTTAATATAAGAACTGTGAAGACTGTTAATGATGCATTGGTGCTTTTATCCATTTCCTATGGAATAATGGCTTGGGGGATCATAGAATAATGATATAAAATCACTATAAATTGCTCAGAAGTCTATCAAGATATCAAGACCTATCCCACCAATGAAATATTTCAGGAAACTGAATTTATGGAACTAAGGCGAATCTACTGTGTCAAATGTCTTTACTGTGTAAATTCATCCTAACAATTTCACCGAAAACCCAAATTGCTCTAACCAGAGACATACCATTTGCATGGTGCTCCACTGTAAAACCAGGCTGACCCAAAGGCAGGTTAAATGGTGATCTTCGATTGAATCTTAGTGTAATCGTAATCCGTTCATGGAATTTAGTCACTAATGTGGAGGCTCATTAATGAATAAACACTTATAACAAGTGGCGGCTCGTGACTTTTGGGTGTGCTAGGGTGCTAATATTTAAAAAATGGCATCATGGATTTTGTTGTATGCGAAAAATAATACTTTTTTTTTCAAAAATCGGTGTTTTGTATGAAGATTTTTAAGGAAATCAGTACGGCACACCGCCAAACTGAAACTTCTTGAAATTTTTCATACAAAAAACTGATTTTCAAAAAAAAAAATTGTTTTTTCGGATACAACAACATCAATAATGCCATTTTTTTAATATCAGCACTCTAGCACACCCAAAAGTAACGAGCCGCCACTGCTTATAACCCTTTTCTTTCCAGGTTAACCCCTTCACCGCAACAGGCCTTGGTGTCCCTCGTCAAACCTCTATTGGGTCCACAAGATATTCATCTAGAACTGTCAATGGAACTGTACAGTTCGGGCAACTTCGAGGGAACAGCAGTAGCTAAAATATTCATATTTGTATCAGAATTCGAGTTCTAAACAATAAAATAAGAAGCATTTTAAGAATAGACAATAAACTAAAATCTTAATAAATTCTAATAAGTAAATTGTAACAAATGTATTCACATTATGGTGAGGGACTAATCCTGTGCTAGCTACTTTGATGGACTTGTATAATATTATCACATCACAATTTCTTATGTTAGACGATTGTTTGTCAGATTCTCACGGCCAAACGTATCATTGTGATTGATTATCGGGCTAGCTGCCTTGCTATTATTCCTATTTTAGCGAACGTTTCAGACAGGCTTGCAGTATCCATCATCAGGACAAATCAGGTGCACGACAGAGATGTTAGATTCTGCAAAGCTATCTGAAGCATTGGCTAAATGAAGAGCAAATGCAAGAAGACAGAACTCTCTACAAATCAACACGATAAAATCAGATTTTTGTTCCTCAATTTTTAACGCTTGGAGGCTTCCTAGTTTTTCTTCTATTAGTGGTTGTACCATTTTTATAGGTTGGGAATACGCAAACTTCATTCTAGCTTCAAGCAGTGACTGCATTCGGCACAGCGATCTGAAGTTTTCATAGCCCTCAATGTGTGTATTCCAGATAACGACTGCTCGTAGCAGTTCGTATAGGTATACACACTCTTTATTTTTTATTCTTATTCTGGTTCCCTCTCTTTTCAAAGGTTGATTATCATTAGACCAATCTCATTCTCATACCACGCTTTCACACTCATACCGTGAAGTGTAACTTCGGGGTGGTTGGTTATTCATGATAATTTAAGAAAAAAAATCTTTATAAAGTTTTTTAAATCAAATTATTCAAATTACAAGAAAAAAATAATAAAAAAGTGTTAGTCTAGCATTACTTTTGCGACTAATGCTCATATTCGTATAACAAAATGGATACTCACATTTCAAATCTTAATAGAACAACTGACCAAGTAGGAAGAAATAGTATTTATAAAGGTGTGTTTATACGAACACATCATAATTAAAATTTTTTTGTAAGTTTTTCATGAATCTGTAAACATTGGCTTTTTACGTATTTTAATTAAACAGGATTTTTCCACCACCTTTCCTGGTAATTTGAGAGTTGGGTACACTAGTACGTAGAATAAAAAAAAGAGATTAATTTAACCTGTGGAGAGCCGGATCAGAAAATCATTGCATACACTCGAGTGCCGGGCGAAATTACCTTTACAAGGTTTTTAAAAAATCGGACTAAAAACAGCATTTTTTTTTCAAATGTTTTTTGTTTACCGGATAATATATCCTAATATTAAAATAAATTTCACGATTATATCATAATACGTTTTCTCAGAATAGCTGACCTTATCTAAAAAAAGGAAAAATCTCCCATTTAGGAGACAACTGTCAAAACAAAATATTTATACGAATGTGTAAACTGCTTTTATTATTTCTATTTAAACCTAAATACATTCTCTACCCGATAAACACCAATCAAAAGATGTTTTCAAAGAAATACTGACCCTTATACTACTTTGAAAACTCAAATATTTTCATTTTTACAATGCGTTTTACGAAAACAAATTGTGAAATTGATTTAAAAATTTGTTTTCAAAGACAATTTATTTAGTAAGCTGTCGTAGTTACAAATGAAATATTAAAGCATAAAGGAATGTTTAGGAAAGAAGAAAAAATAGAGTATGTACCACATCTAACATTAACTACATTTATACCGAACTAATAAAAAATGATTTCCTATTTTGATCAACAATCTATAAACATATTTTTATATTTATCCAAAAATATCTTGTAGTTGTAGATGGAGATATAAATATGAATACTTAAAATATATTATTTTATTGTGTCTCGCATTAGTCTTTTCAGTATTTTGTCAATAAATTATGTTTTAATATCCTGTGTTTTTATTTAAATATTTGTTTCGTTGTTCAATAATTCTTTTCCAAATTGGGAGGTGGGTATGAACCATTTGTTGGATAATCCAGCAACCAGCATAGCATGACAAGAGGTATGGTGCTGCTAAATGATACCTTTGACATTTTCAAAAGTTATCATGAAAGTTTTAAGAGACATCATTTTAGACAAGAACTATAAAATATCAATTATTGTAATTTTTTATTTAAAGTTATGTATACGTCATCTGTATTTATTTTAATAGGATAACATCGATCTGTAATGGCTGTAATACACATTAAAAAAAAATAACAAAAAAAAATGAAAAGATTATCACCACAGAAATTCTCAGGTGGGCCAGAGCAGATGAGAACGGCTCACATTAGTAAAAGTCAGGAAAATTTCAAGTCCAAGAAGAGCTCATTCTTGTATCTTGTGGTATTTGTGAGAACAAATAAATGTCCTGGTGGTCCCTAGTCAAAAAAAGGTCGGGAACCACTGCTCTAGACAAAGCGCAAAAAGCCTTAATTAAAGTTATACCAAAAAAACCTTAAAGATTCTCGATAATGCAGTTATTTACTCAGCTACAACTACAGCAACTGTACATCAAAATGATACCTATGAGTATTTCTCAAAATAAATGTACGTAACGAAAAGGTTGTTACGAAATATTGTTACGAAATAGTCCTAAGATGTAACTAAATAGTAAACATAAAGCTTGTTATATACAATACAACATTTTTTAATTTATTTTTATTTTTTTGTATTGTTTATTTAATTTAAAAAATATTCGTCTTTTCTAAATGTACGTCTTTAACTTTTTTTTATTTATTGTACATACATAAACTCACGACCCAAATTATTGTTGTACCTATTGTAAAGGATTTAAAATAAAACAGAGAAGTATTAATTAATGTTTTTTAATAAAATTATCAGCTTCCCAAATTTAAGTACCTAACACAATATTCAACAAATCCTTAGAAATTAAAGAACAAGCACTGTTTACAACATTTAACAATGTGTTAATTTGAATCACTATCGAAAAAGCTATTTTTAATTTGTGTTTATTTACAATTTGGTTTGTAGCTACTTTTTATAGTACCTACTTTCTTTTCTCAGGGATCTGCTTTATTAAACTTTGTTTTTAAAGAATCTGTAATTTTATTTAGCAAAATTAGCTTTTTTTTCACCTTCTCTTTTTCTGCCATGGACACATTTGGTAAAATTTCTTCTAAGAAGCTATTTGCCTTCCGGCATTGGTTTTTGGGGGTATTCCTAAAAAAAATTTATCCTGTAGCCGGTATTATAAGAATAAATTATAATACATATTTATTTAAATAAGATTTTATAAAAGCTTGAGGCACTACTAATTCATAAATATACTTTCAATTTGAAAGGGACAACTTATACTTACAGACACACTTACAATATACTATTCTTAACCTAAGCATTTAAACAAATATGGACAAATAATGCTGGACTACATGATACCTAATTGCTTAAATGTGTTACCTATCGAAATTAAAACATGTACAAATGGTAAAACAAGTAACCAACGAGTTCATCGAAAATCAATTCATCGAAAGCAAATTCATCGAAAACGAGTTCATCGAAAATCAATTCATTGAAAGCAAATTCATCGAAATGAGTTCATCGAAAATCAATTCATCGAATGATCAATCCATCGAATCGAGGTTAGGTTAGGTTAGTTAAGGTTGACCAATGCTTTTTTAACTTCTCGGTCCACTCGGCATTTCTCTCAAATATCAACAAAATATATTTTTTCGATGAATTGGCGATTCGATGAATTGATCATTCGATGAATGGTTTTTGATGAATTGATTTTCCATGAATTGGTTTTCGATGAACTCGTTTTCGATGAATTTGCTTTCGATGAATTGATTTTAGATGAATTGATTTTCGATGAATTCGTTTTCGATGAACTCGTCGTGAACCCAACTAAATACTGTTTCTGATAAAAGGTTATCGAGGAAGTGATACTTACTAATATCCAGAACTTGGCTGAATTCAAAAGAGCTTTAAAAACAAACTTATTTAAAAAATCGTACCTTTCATGAATTTTAAGTCGCTTTCAGTCTACTATAATAAGCCATGTTCCTCAAGTTTCTGGTAATTGTTTGGTTTGGATTACCTCCTTACGATAGTTTTATGTGCACTCTGTTATTATTATTTCTAAACGTAAACTGCCTCTTATTCTTTATTATAATTTAGTTTTAATGAATTCTTTTTGTTAATATTGTTCTTTAGGAATTGCTTTGTATATACTGTATATTCTTTGTTTCACATAATTTAATCAATTTTGTATTTTGTAAGGACTAGTAAGGAACACTATAGGATTAATTTTAAGTTTATTATAATTAAGCGCACTTGAAGTGAAATATCACAAAACTGCGCTATATAAATACTACGTTATTATTATTATTATTAAGTGGGGCCTGGACCGGATCATTTATGGTAGGTAACAATAAGTCCATCTGTTGATGTTAACCCATTGGCCACAAACCCCGGCAGCCTGTCGGGTGTGCAACTCAGGTACTTAACCACAAACCCCAGCGCGCTGACGGGCTAGTGTAGGTTCGCCAAAAAACGCGAAATGCGCACGACAGTGACATTTAAAAAAAATATTTTTAATGCCGAACACTCTGTAGGTAATTAATCATTCATTTCGTATAATTGACAATAATATGTTTCTTATGTTTTTTCCCTGAAATTTGTGTTTCAAATTTTGCGTACAGCCAGCCGCCATTTATTTATTTCAAAATTGCGAGTGGTTCTAGGCTTTTGGCAGTGACCCTGCACGTCCCTGATTACTTTGAGGACCATCATACCGAACTATTTTATAAGTTATCAGTATACATGAATGTAAAAAAACAAAAATTATTAATGTTCGATTTATGAATATTATGTTTTTTTTGTAACTTTATGAATAAAAATGTTAAAAAAACATACGAAAAAAGAGAAAGTAATATTTGTATCCTTATTTACAAATATTTTAATATTTTTTGAATTTTTATTTTTAAAGTTTTTCTTTACTTTAATCCTATATGTAAACAAATTTAAAGAAATTAATTCATTTGAACACATGGTTCAAAAGTTACAACAGATTTAGTACACCAATGCAGGTTTTCAATTTTTGGTATAAAATTAATTCAGTGGTGAGGGCCAAATTTTTAGCTCTTTAATTCTGTGGCCAATCAATGACGTTATATAAATAGACTTGCCATAGTCTCACAAACTCAAGATATAATGTGGCAATTAATCAAAACTGTTTTGTTTTCAGCGATTTTCAATAATTTCTTAATTCAAAAGTTATTCGTGTATGATAAAGATAGACGCTTAATTTTCGGCAAAAACATCCAGTCAAATTTCTCAAATTGTTTTAACGGTTTCATCCATTCTTCAATGAACATTTTGATTTCCTTGTAGAAATCATCTGTGCATTTTTTAAACTCTTGTTTCGTGTTTTTTTTTTGCCCAAGACTTTAAATTTTTAAACCCGGACTACAAATGAAACCCCGCCCGGACGCTCCCCGGACGCCCTCTAAACTAGGGCAAATCCGGGGAAACCCGGACGGATGGCAACTGTTATCTTTATTTTAAAAAACAGCCTACGTTTTTAAATGGTTTGTCTGGTCTGGCTACGCAGGGTTTGTCTAGCGGGGTTGTGTGACAGATTGGCCGCGCCATGTCAGTTTGCGAAGACGCGAAGTGAATTTTGATTTTACGCAATTGAGAAAATTGATTTTAGAATTTTGATTTTACGCAATTAAAAAATGCACAGATGATTTTTTCACAATTTGGTAGGCGGGTATGGGTACCGCCGCCCTGGGAACCATTTATTGGATGACCGACACCTCTGCCACAGGTCACCCCAAGTGGTTCGCTACGTTTGGTGACTTAGCAGGGGTGCCCGGGTTCTTGGGGTAATGTTTGTTCAAGTCTTGATGGCGGGTGCGTCGGCCCACCTTCTGCGTGGCGGGCCGGATTGGGAGATGCTGGTTGAGGGAGACCCTTTACAACCGGTTACCGCTGTCCGGGCCGCTCGGTAGTACAGGGGCCCGACCCTCAGGCTCACGACTGAGGGTGGGCTGCCCCATCAACGAGTGTAAAAACCCCGCCGCTGCTGTTGTGCCGGTTCGTGACCGGAGGGGACCCAGCAGTAGCGTTTGGGGCGCATCGGGTGACCTCTCCAGCCGGACTCTCCCTATCCATCGCCTTGCACCGCAGTGGGTGGATTGGATTCATTCGTTCGTCACTCTTGGACACTCTGATCCCCAGCTTCCTACCACCCCTCATACCTTTTCCTTCCCAGACCTCCCTCCCACCACACCCCATCATAAAAATATTTAATAAAATCATGACAACACAAACAACAAAAATTAACAGCATTACAGCGGCGAGTAGTAGGCGACCCCGGCGCAGGCCAAAAATGTTGGTGAATTACACCAACATTCGCGGCCTGCATACCAATTTAAACTCCGTCCACCACCACCTTTTTTCTCAACGCCCCAACCTACTATTCCTGTCTGAAACGCAGATAGCCGAGCCTGTAGACGCCTCCTATCTGGACTGCCCGGGCTTCACCCTCGCAAGCAAGTTCAGACCTAAAGGAGGTGTCTGTCTCTATAGTCGAGCTGACGTCAACTGTGTGCAACTGTTGAATCTGGAAAACTCCAGATTCGACGTAATGTGGGTACGCGTCAATCTTGCCAGTACGGTAAGATTCTACGCGTGTTTATACCGCTCACCGAACCTTAGCGAATCAGACACGTCCGAGCTCTTCAAACATTTAAGCGACACTATTGATGACCTCTTGCCCCGCTACCCTATGGCAGAGTTTGTGGTCCTGGGGGACTTCAATGTTCATAACGAACCTTGGTTGAAGTTCTAAGGATCAACAGACTCGGCTGGACGCCAAGCGGAATCCTTTGCCCTTTGCTACGGATTGGAGCAAATGGTTCAGGAGCCTACAAGGGTTCCTGATGTCCAGACTCACCGTTCCAATCTGTTAGACCTATTTTTAACTACTGTGCCACACGGTTACAATATTGAAGTCACAGCGCCTTTAGGATCGTCCGACCACTGCCTGGTGACGACATCAATCCCTGTAAACTTCAGACCACCAAACGAGAGGCTGAAGAGAAAAGTGTGGCACTATAGGTCAGCAGATTGGTTCGGTCTGCGGGCACATTTTAATGCTTTCCCGTGGTCAGCTGTCTGTTTTCGGACTTCGGATCCCTCAAGATGTGCCCAGGAAATTGGTGAGGTCATCACATCCGCGATGGATGGCTTCATCCAATCTACTGTTAAGGAAACTGGTGTAGGCTCAAAGCCGTGGTTCAGTCGACAATGCGCTGAAGCAGTGCGACGAAAAAACGCGGCTTACCGAGCCTACAACACATCTAGAACATCCGAAGACAGAACAGCTTACAACAAAATGGCAAAGGAAACCAAGAGAATCATAAATAGGTCAAAATTCGAGCACGACCAGCAGATCAGCAGAAAGCTGACTGCATGCCCGCATGGCAGCAGGCAATTCTGGTCGCTTGCGGGCTCAATAGGTCGCAATTTCTGCAAATCCAGTCTGCCACCTCTTACCAGACCTGACGGCTCACTAGCAAACACCGCCACCGAAAAGGCTAACTTACTAGGTAAAATGTTTGCGAATAACTCAACCCTCGATGACCAAGGTGCTGTCCCGACGTCGGTTCCTTACTGCGGTTTTCGTATGAAAAAGCTGAGGATCCGGCATCGGGAAGTACTCCATGTTTTACGAGGGCTTGATGTTAATAAAGCTAGTGGGCCTGACGGAATACCTGCCCTGGTACTGCAAAGGTGCGCTGCAGAAATAGCTCCAATTTTGACGAAGCTTTTTAAACTGTCCCTGAAGACTGGCTCTGTGCCCTCTGGTTGGAAAAAAGCGGTTATCCATCCTATTCCAAAGAAGGGTGACCGCTCCAACCCGGCCAACTACCGCCCCATAGCGATCACATCAGTTCTGTCTAAGGTGATGGAACGTGTGATCAACGACAAACTGCTCACATACCTCGAGAAGAACAAAATTATTAACGACCGTCAATACGGTTTCCGGCGGAACCGCTCGTGCGGTGATCTTCTCGCGTATGTGACGCATGTTTGGGGGCGATGCCTGGAACGTTTCGGTGAGACCCAAACGGTTGCACTGGACATATCCAAGGCCTTTGACCGGGTTTGGCACCGAGGACTTGTCAACAAACTGCATTCTTACGGACTTCCCGCATCCTTGTGTACGTGGATTGCCGACTTCTTGAGGGAGAGGTCGATTCAGACGGTAGTCGATGGTTTCACCTCTTCCTCTTACTCGATAAATGCTGGCGTCCCGCAGGGATCCGTTCTGTCTCCAACTCTGTTTTTGTTGCACATCAACGACCTTTTGTCATGTGCACCAATTCACTGTTACGCGGATGACAGTACAGTTCATGATAGCTTTTTGTTTGACAAACCCCCAAAGGGCTCACAAACTCCAACAGCTCGTAAGGCTTTGAAGCAAAGAATGGACGGTTACCTCGAGAGTGTTTTCTCTTGGGGTAAAAATAATCTCGTTGAATTTAATGTTTCAAAGACCCAATCTTGTCTGATTACGTCTAAAAGGGATCGCAATGAAAATCTAGTCTCTTTCAACGGAAGCAATCTTCCAAACAGGCCCTCCATTGATATGCTTGGTGTAACCCTAAGTGACCAGCTCAGGTATGGGGGCTCCATCGAAGCCAGAGTAAAGTTAGCCTCCCAAAAACTGGGCGTACTGTACAGGGCCCGCAGATACTTTAATAGTACACAACTGCTAACCCTGTACAAATCGCAAGTGCGCCCCACGGTTGAATTTGGCAGCCACCTCTGGTCTGGAGCTCCAAAATACCTGAAAAATACCCTCGACTCTGTGCAGAAACGGGCGGTCCGTTTGATAGATTCTCCCATCTTAACAGACGGATTGCAATCTTTAGAGCACAGGCGTCGGGTGGGAATGCTATCCTTATTCTACCGGTATTACAATGGAAGATGCTCCTAGGAACTAGCATCATTGATCCCTTCGGCACCGGTGCATAGTCGGGAAACACGCCAAACGCGTGCCCAACATTTGTACACAGTTGACATTTGTCACATGAGAACGGGTCGTTTCTTCGACTCGTTCTTGTGTTCAACAGCTCGGCTGTGGAATGATTTGCCGGCCTCTGTGTTTCCTCCTTCCTACAACATGGGTCTCTTCAAGACCAATGTTCATTCCTTCCTCTCCTCAAAAAGACCCTCCACACAGCATCCCAGATGACATAGGCCCTGAGGGAAATTATTTTCCTCAGGGCCTCCTATGTGGAGTTAATGTAAAAAAAAAAAAAAATTGAAATTTAAAATGCATCATTTTCCGCCTCCCCCAATGCAAAAAGTTTCCGAAATACGTAATTCTAGCAATATTAATTTTATACAAAACCGGGACTAGCTCATTTTACACTAAAAAAAAAAAAATTTTACCCCAGTAGATAGGTAATAATTAGATGTAATTAGTTCCGTGAGCGGAAATTGAAAAAAATGTATATTATCTTAAATTTAGAAATACGAAAAAGTCATTTTTCAAAGTGCAAATTACAGCGGTAATATGCACTTTTTCACGAAAAAGTACTTTGCAGAAGTTGAATAATTGTTAGAATTACGTATTTCGGAAACTTTTTGCATTGGGGGAGGCTGAAAATGATGCATTTTAAATTTCAATTGCGTAAAATCAAATTTCACTTCGCGTCTTCGCAAACTGACATGGCGCGGCCGATCTGTCACACAAGCCCGCTAGACAAACCCTGCGTAGCCAGACAAACCATTTAAAAACGTAGGCTGTTTTTTAAATAAAGATAATATTCACAAGCCCGCTAGACAAACCCTGTTTTGCCTGACAAACCATTTAAAAACGTAGGCTGTTTTTTAAAATAAAGATAACAACATGGAGGTCATTGAAAAATGACATTTTCGTATTTTTAAATTTAAGAAATTAACGATAATATACCTTTTTTTCAATTTCCGCTCACGGAACTAATTACATCTAATTGTTACCTATCTATTGGGGTAAACATTTATTTTTTTTAGTGTAAAATGAGCTGGTCCCGGTTTTGTATAAAATTAATACATTTTGAGTGATCTAGGAGGATAACTTAATGAAATAAAATATGTCTTTAATGGCTCGTAAATTTGTAAAATTCTTTCTATGATGGGATGAAGAGACAGCCATCTAGTTTTTGAATGGTTAAGCATCTGTCTAAAACGTACTTTTAATTCAGAACATAAGTTTTTTAAAGCCTCTGTTCGCACTGTAAAGCTGGCAAAATGATCGTGCATTAGCATCACTATGCTGTCTACACAGATTGGTAAAGATACAATGGCGTGATGCATAGAATTACTGAAGATATGTGCAATACGTCCAACTCCAATCATATTGTCATTTTGACTAACTGATTTGAATAAACTGTAGACGTTGTTGGTTCCATGTTTCTCCCTACCGCCAAAGTTAGCATTGGTGTTGTCTGCTGTAAATGCAATTACTTTATCCACCAGGTTTTTGTCCTTCGAAACGTTGTAAACCTCGTCCTTAACGCGCCTTGCGTTCGTTCTGCAGGCGCTGCGTGTACCGCGTTTCACTTACAAAAAGCCTAACAAAAGCCGTACAGGCCGGACATACAAATATTTAGCCGGACACGACCTTAAAAAGCCAAACATGTCCGGCTAAAGCCGGACAGATGGCAACCCTAATTGTGGGGAATCTATATATTTCGACGGGAAGAGAGTTATAATAAATGAACACCCGGGATGGTAAGATTTGGCCTTCAAAAGTTATAACTACGGATTGAGAGGGTTTCCAAATGGTCGTTCCAGAAGAAGAATCCTTGAAATTTAAACAACGAGCTTTTAAAACTTTAGGAGTAACTTGGGAGTTATTGAGAGCATCCACTATTTCAGATTCAGAGAGGTCGGTAGGTATGCCTTTCACTCTGCCCATTTTGGTTAAGTTGAAAGTAGGTATAAATGCTTTGAATTTATTATTTGACAAATAAATTATTTTTTTAACAAAGTCATTAGCAAAGGTGGCGGATTTCAATTCTACGGACAATTTATATCTGCCTTCCGGCTTGATTGAACCATTTATTATTCCAAGGTTATTTTTAGAGCGAAAAATGAATTTTCCAAAATTCAGAGGATGAATGACGGCCGGCGTAGTGCAGCGGTAAGGCTCTTGACTCGCATTCCGAAGATCGCGGGATCGAATCCCGGCGTGGCAAATAAATTTTATTTCATTAATTTGTGTATTTCACAATTTATTAATTAAAAAAAATGTATAGTATATTTGCGACACGTTCCAGAGTGGAAGATACTCTCAGTATCGCCCTGGTGTAAGGCCACCATTCAGAATTGAAACGTTGCCTGAAGTGGCTTACACCGTATTTGGTGACCAGATCTGAATAGCCAGGTACTTCCCCACCTTCCTCTTCCCTATCTCCTTCCCTCCCAACTACCTTCAGCCTCACAACATACCCCAATTGGGGATGCCATAGTTTCACTGGCTCCATACGGGAGCAGTTGTGACTCTTGTGCGGTATTCATGTAAAAAAATAAATAAATTATTTTCCCCTGTTCATGAAATGTATGTTCAATAAATGGAGCTGAAGAGGAACTTGAATACATCATTTCAATGGTTTTAGCTTCTGGAGGAATGGTATGAGAGATTGGGGCTTGCTTGGATTGAGAAATAGATTTAATTTTGAGAGGAACACCAGGATTTTAGATACTTGACTACCGTCAGTATCATAGCCATCTGAAATATTAAATATGGACTAAGTAGGCGTGAGCGTTATTTAACCTTTAACTAGCGTTGTGCATTTTTTGTAACGTTAGTACTGACGTGAGGCCTGACAGGCCGCGTATATTATGCAGTGTTTTATAAAGAAAATGATGATTTAAATATCTGTCTTTGCATTAGGATGTTAAATGAAGTGTTTTAACAAAAACTATGTATAGAAAGAAAATAAAAATTTTAAATATAAGACTACAGTAAAAATTTGCTTGAATTTTGGGGAAAAATCCGACTATTAGATATAAATGATAAAAAGACAAAAAAAAACTCCTCACAGAATAACAAAAAATTGTATTTCTTACATAAGACTAATATAAATTTTAGAAAAAAATAGAGTAGGTACATACACCTTCTGAAAAAGAAAATGTCCACAGTCGAACTACACCTTAAATTCTAAGCACAGTCAGGGCACACTTGTTTCGCTTGACGATGACGGCGCGTCCAGGTGTTCAGGTTGAGTTTCTTCGGTATCAGAAATATCAGTGATAGTATCCGTATCATGCTCAATGTGCTCCGGACAAAAATCTTCGCCAACGTCATCAACCTCGGATCCGCTGGAATCTTCATCCGCGATCCAGTTCTCAATCACTTGCGCAAAATTTGGATTGGATTCATTTACACATATCCGTGATCTCTTTGGATGCGGTAAATCTGTCGCAGAACTATTTATTTTACTTCCTGAAGTCCCTGGTACATCCATAGTTAACAATATCTAAAATAACAATTTACTCTAACAATAAAATAAAACAAAAAACTTACGTAACTACTGACGTGAGGCCTGATAGGCCGCTTCGGAATTTCAAATCGTAATTACTCACCAAATGAGCGCATGAAGACACTACTTTCTGCTCCATAAATATACCAATCCTTCTGCTCCCACGTCAATGTGCGTACTGAACTTGCAGCTACTTAAAAGTGGGGATCGGTGTTACGCGGGGAAAGGGGTAAACTAGCAAGTCAAGTACCTGCCGGGGCCTGTAAGACCGCACGACAGTAGTTAAAGGTTAACGTCACTAGTTACAATAACTAGCTACGCGGTATGTAACGGAAATAACTAGTTTCGATAAAATTACAAGTAGTTATTTTTGTAAATGCGTTATTACTGTGTTGGGTGTGATGTGAGTAACTGAGTGCAGAGTAGTTTCGCCGCGTTTCGCATAGTTGCGTTTACCGACCGGCCGTGCGAGATTTTGAATCGAACATTTTCGAGGAAGCGGGAGTGGGTTCCGTTTCTGGGAAGTGAGCGACCATTTTTTGAATTCAAAGTAAAATAATTCAGTTTGCTTTAGTTCTTCGTTGTATTTGTACAGGTATAATTTTGAGTACTTTCGGTAAATTTTCGATCGCACTATCAACGCTTATTATGAATAATTTTTAGCAAAAACCTTTAGATTCACCTTAATTACTATAAAAGGAAACTTTTTGCATTTGGGGTGGCGGAAAATAATGCATTTTAAATTTCAATTGCGTAAAGTGAAATTTTATCATAGTAAACACTAATTAATCATAAATACATTTAATTAAGGGAAGTTTTTCAATTATTTCTGGCTTTCACCCTTCAAGGGTGTTCTAGGCCATCATTTATAATTACAGAGAAAGGAAAGGTGAATTTATATATTAATTTTATTTAAATGTGCAAATTTCAGAATTTTATGGAAGATTGGAGTAGAGTTCAGACTTAGAAGAGATGAGATGTTGAATGGAGGAGAGGCAATTTTTGATAACGCTTGATAGAAGAGAGGATATTTATTTAGAGAGGGACAATAAAAAAATATGTGATCTAAAGTTCCCACATCTAGACCACAGAACGTACAATCTGGGGAGTCAAGCACATGAATTTTATAAAGGTGAGAAGGAACGGAACAATGTCCGATTCTCATGCGAATAAGTAAGGAAATTTCTTTTTTGGAAAAATGGGGGAATTTCTGAAACCACGGTTTTGATGGGATAGTCCTTTGTATTGGGGCGTAGCGGGCATCCTTGGATTGACCAGCAATGTTCCAATACTCTGTCCAAACATTGCAGGATCTATCTTTGATGATGGAAAAAATATCAGACAGGGGAATATGGTTTACGAGGGTAACGGTAGGGTTAGACGCTCCTTGTTTTGCCAAGGAATCAGCAATATCGTTACCCACTATGCCAACATGTCCAGGAATCCAAATCAGAGTGACAGTTTTTCCAGAGCTTTGAATGGAGGTTATCAATACTCGAATAAGACATACAAAGTGATCATCGGGATGAAGAAGAGGACTGGTTTTAAGTTTTTGGAGGGAACTGAGAGAGTCAGAGAGAACAAGAGAATGTTCAAAATTATTTTTTATTATATATTTGAGAGATTCAATAATCGCAATGCACTCGGCAAAAAATATTGAAAATTGGTTTGAAATTGAATAAAATATTCTTTCATTAGAATTATTGTGGTAAACGTTAATACCAATACCACAGTTAGGAGTGTCTGGAGATTTGGAGCCATCAGTAAATAAAAGAGAAGAGTTGGGCCATTTAGAAGAAATAATGTCATTGAACATATTATTGGCAGTACGGGCTGGGAGATTGGAATGACTTTTAAGGATGCCGATCCCTTCTAAAATCGTTGGGGATAGGGTGACATGACTATATTTTAATTTGTACAAAGGAGGAAGATCATTTTTGATAATTTGAAGCTCTGAGAGAGAGCGAAAATTTTTACAGATGGCAGGGAGAGGTTTAGTTTCGAGCTCTGATTGTAGATGAATGTGTTGAGTCGTTGAACAACGAGACTCTGGGAATAATCTGAGGACTTTTAGAATTTAAACATTTAAGAACAAATTTGTCAGCAAATAATTGACGCCTTAAATAAAGAGGAGGATCAGAACATTCTACTTGAAGGGAATTGATGGGCGACGATTGCATCGCGCCAGTTATTATTCGCAATGACTTAGATTGAATTTTGTCTAATTTACTGAGTGCATTTTTGGATGCAGTACTAAAAAGTGGGCAGGCATAGTCGAGATGGCTTCGAATAAGTGCATTGTAGAGCAACTTAATGCAGATAGGATGTGCACCCCACCAAACGCCAGTCAATGATCTGATAATATTTAAATTTTTTTCACATTTAGTAACTGTATTATTAATGTGGGAAGACCATTTAAGTTTCCTATCAAATGTTACTCCCAAAAATTTAACTTCGGAAGCATTGGGGATTGGAGAGTTTTTAAATAAAATTTGAACAGGGGGGTTATTATGACGATTTGAGAAGGTAACACACCGACTCTTTTGTACTGAAAGTTCAAGACCATTTAAAGTAAGCCATGTGCAAAGGGCATCCATGGCTTCATTAAGATATTTGACGGCGGATGGAATGATTTTGGATGATAAGAAGTCATCTGCGTCATGATGTCAGATGTCATCTGCGAACTCAACAACTTTTACTTGAGGGGGAATGGTGACATGCATATCGTGTGTGTATATATTATACAGTAAGGGGGATACATCGCCTTGGGGTAAACCCTTCCAAATTGACCTACTCTGAGGAGTAACATCTGGTAGCTCAATGAAAATTTTCCTATCGAGAAAAAGATTAATAATAGATTGGACAAACATGAGGGGTAAGCCAAGGCCTAAAAGTTTTTTTTTAAGAATTGGGATGGAAACATTGTCAAAGGAGCCTTCTATGTCTATAAAGACTGCAAGACATACTTCTTTGCTAGAAATGGATAAATTAATATCAGTGCTGATGATGGCAAGGTTATCTTGTGTAGATTTCTTTTTCCTAAATCCAAATTGGGATGGAGAGAGAAGATGATTACTTTCGACAAAAAATTCTAACCGGTTTTTAATTAATTTTTCATAAATTTTACTAAGGGTGGATGAAAGAGCAATTGGCCTATAGTTGGATCCAGAATTGGGTGATTTGTTTAATTTTAGAATTGGGATGATTATTTGAGAACTCCAGTCATCAGGTATTATGCCAGTCTGGAAGATTTTATTTAAGATGCTTAAAAAGTGTTTTAGAACATTATCATTACTATTTTTGATAATGCTATAAGGTATACCATCTCTGCCTGGAGATGAGTCCTTGACTGTTGATAAACAATTTTTTAATTCAATTAAAGTGAATGGAGAGTCAAGCCAATGATCAGACATAGGAGTGTTGTGGATTGGAGTTATTTCATCTAAGTTAGGTACAGAAGGGGGGGCAATTTTGTCCAAGAACTCGTCTATCCATTTAGAATGAGAAGCTCGAGGAGATGTTGGACTGAAGGAGGATCGAAATCTTCGAATCATAGACCAAACTTCCGAAATTGGAGTGTTCGGAGATACTGAACTGCAGAAGTTGTACCACCCGGATCCTTTTTTGACCTCAATACCCTTTTGGCATTGGCTTCGGCGTTTTTGTATATGAGATAGTTCTCCATAGTCATATTGTGACGATAGGAAAGAGATTTAGCTTTCCGAATTCTCACTACTTTGGAACATTCCTCATCCCACCAGGGAGTTGGAGGGAGTTTTTTGAGAGATTTGGTTTTAGGGGGAGGATTTGATTTATTGATTGCAGTTACGAGCATTGATTTGAAGTTATCGTAGTCATCTTTGACAGATAATGTATCGGTATAGGATAAATTTTGTATAAACTTATCCATATGTGAGTTAAATTCGTCCCATTTGGTGTGTTTTGTTTTAATCTTTGTCGAAATATGGGACTTGTCTGAATGGAAAGAAGTTTGATAAGTGATGGTGATCGGGAAATGATCACTGGAGCAAGGGTCGGGGGACACCACCCACGAGGAGAGAGGTGCCAGATTAGTAGAGCATATGGAGAGATCCACTGCACTGGGGTTTGTGTTGGGGCGAGAGATTCTAGTAGGAGATCCGTCATTCAAAAGAAAAAGGTTGGATTCATCTAGGAAATCCATCACACTTCGACCGTCTCGATCACAGAAAGCAGAACCCCAGACGGGGGAATGGGCATTAAAATCACCCAATAAAAAGAAAGGAGGGCTTAGTTGACGGACAATTTGCAACCACGCTTGTTTATTGAAGTGCGATGTTGGGGGAAGATAGATAGAAAGAAAGGAAGTGTCCTTTATTTTAGCTGCAACCATTTGAAAGTCAGCATTGGGGGGTTTGATATTATTTATTGGGAAAAACGTAAGGGATTTTTTAATAAAAAGGGCAGCACCACCGCCCGTACCTTCCGGGCGATCATCGCGGAGACAGGAGTACCCTCCCACATTAAAGTGGGTGGATGGAGTAAACCATGTCTCGGAGACAGCAGCCACAGAAACAAGGTTTGAATTTAATAGGTTAAGAAGGTTCGATTTGTTAGAAATAGCACTGCGGCTATTCCACTGAAGAATTCTGACATCTTGAAGAGCCATTTTGAATAAATGATTTTAATGTGGAAATAATAGAAGCAGCGTTGGACGATAGATTAGTTTGAGAAGAAATTAGGTCAATTAGAAGCATAATAAGAGTTTGAATAAATGAATAATTATCTTGGGAGAGTTGTTCAGAAAGCTTTTGATAGTTTGTTGAGGATGAATTATAATTGTTTGCGCACCCATTTGTGGCGTGTGAAAGAGGAGAACCATTGGGATTTAAGAGAAGTGAGTTGTGTTGTTGCTGATCGTATCCACAAGCCTGTTTAGAGATAGGGTTTTTGTATGTGAATTTTGTTGAACGGGAAGATGTTGAGGAGGAGGCGAGAGGGTTGGATGAAGAGTTACTGGATAAAACCTCGGAAAATGATTTTTTGACAGGCGGGAATAATTTAGAAGCCTGCAGAAAAGACAAGTTCTGCGAGGCCATAGATATTTTTATATTTTTTTGGCGAGATTGTTCGGGGCAAGAAGAGTTAATGGCGGAATGAGCGCCTAAGCAGTTAAAACATTTAGGTGAAGAGAGAGAAGAACATTGGTCAGCCGAGTGGTTTTCTCCACATTTGAAACATCTGGGAGGGGATCTGCATGCAGCTTTGGTATGGCCAAAACGGCAGCAGTTGTAACATTGAGTGGTGGGATAAGTGTATATTTCAACTGGTAAGGAGTTGAAAAATAAATAAATATGGGAGGGAAGAGATTGTCCTTCGAATGTGATGACGACAGATTGGGAGGGCTTCCAGGAAACGATGCCCTCAGAGGTGTCCTTATAATTTAGCCTCCTGGCTTTTATGGGATTGCCGATATGTTGGGGGGTTGAAAGTGAGGACAGGATTTCTGGAATGGACAGATCGGTCGAGATACCCCTGACCAGGCCCATTCGAGTGACATTGAAAGTTGGGATGTACGCCTTGAATTTAGAATTTGATGAAAAAAATATATTTTTGATAAAGTTGTTGGCGGCTGAACCTGACAGGAATTCAACAGAGATTCGGAAGCGACCCTCGGCTTTAACACCTCCAGGTTTAATCGAAAGGTTCTTGTTATTTGAAAGAAATTTACCAAATTCAAGAGGATGGATGGTTTTACCTTGTTCAGTTTTTTGCGCATATACAATGTAGGGGCCACGGGAATGAGTAGAGTAAAAGATTGTTGGAGGAGGTTGAGGAAGAGCTGGAGGGGACTGAGAAGACAAAGGCGAATCATGTTTTTTTGGGGAAAGGGGACTAAATTTTCTTTTTTTAATTGAGGTTAGGATGACAGATTCATTGTTTGAAATGTTTGAATGTTCTGAAAAGTCTATTTTATCTGAAATGTCTCCATCTGGAGGGTCAGGAGGGGGGTCTGGGGGCTTTGTAGGGGGTACAGGAGGGAAATCCTCCTCCATTTTTCAAAAAATTACAGCTAATATAAAAAGTGACAGAAGTAAAAAAAATTATATAAATATCTGAAAATGAGCAGCAAGAAGTGACTCCTGGAAGATCAGGGGGGAGAAGATTCCAACACACTAAACTTTTTACAGCCAAAAAACAATAAAAAGATTGGTTTAAGAATATTTTTTGAAAGAGCAAAACAAAAGAACTGATGACAGCCAAATGTTATTGTTGCGAGTTCAATTAAGGGAAGTTAATTTCATATATTATGTTGATTTCACTGTAGGTATAGCTACAAACACTAAGATACTAGATAGTGCTTTAATTTATTTTCGTTTCGTGTGTAACTTTATAGTTAGTGGAGGTGTACAGTTTCGTGTGTAACTGAAGCTGAATGAAAATAACTAGTTAAAAAAATAACCTGTTTTGAAACAGGTTACGCCGACCAAGAAACTGATTTCGTTACGTTTCTTGAAAACGGCGTAACGACCCACGTCTAGGACTCAGGGTCTGGTGGACGATTCCCATCCTCCTCCATATTAAAAATTAATTAACAAAAAAAAAAAAAAAAAAATTAATTACGAGATAAAAAATTAAAAAATAAAAATAAATAGAGTCTATTAGATTGACTGTACGCACTCAACCGTAAATCAGATAATACAATGGATTGGTATACATAAACGATCTGAGTGTAGACACAACACAGGAAGTAATCACAACACACGTCTATCTTGCTTCGTGGTGCGATCCGAACTCCTAACTTCATATCTCTTAAGTTCTAAATCTTATTGTAATTCCACCATCTTGTTATCAGGTACCTGGTTTACACTTTTCAATACTACTAACTTACCAACATATCTCATACTCTGTAAATCCGAATATTATATGTTACCAGGTTAATTCGGTAAATCCGTATATAATTTATGCTATCAGGTTACTTTATCTACATTGTCACAAAAAATGTATACATGTTACCGTAAAAGCCGGAATATTGGTAAATCCTAAGATTTTCCGGTAAATCCTAAGATTTACCAACTCTTAATGGTAAAAGTCCGAACCGTTCTATAATCATCGTTCACCAAACCAAACCTAACCTAACCTAACATGTACTAAATTCTAATGGTGAAAGTCCGAAAAAATCGTTTCTTATTTAAATATTATAAACGATTTTTTCGGGCTTTTACCATTAGAATTTAGTACATGTTAGGTTAGGTTAGGTTAGGTTTGGTTTGGTGAACGATGATTATAGAACGGTTCGGACTTTTACCATTAAGAGTTGGTAAATCTTAGGATTTACCGTAGTTCGGGCTTTTACAGTAACACATATATTTCTTCATTACACAACTTAGTTTCAGAGAAAAAATGATTAATTTTTATTTTTATGCAATTACAGTGAAAGAAGTTCCCGCTTAAGAAGTTTCGTGGCTTAAGAAGTTTGGTTTTTTCAGTCCCTCAGTCCAAAATTGGCCCAATTTTTCCCACATATAAGGTTTTCCTGCTTAAGAAGTTTGTTTTTTCCGGTCCTGTGGAAAACTTCTTAAAGAGGGTTTCACTGTATGTACATTTCTTGGAATAATATGAACTAAACCTGTCAATTTGTCTGTCCTGGAACGGGAAACTTTCCTAGTTGGACAGGCAAAGCTTCCTAATATGTAATTTGTACTTTCATTTGTATCTATCTATAATAAATAAAAATAAATAAATGTATATAGGCTACTTAATCAAGTAAAATAATTTTTTGCTGAAGACAGCTATTATAATTTGCATGTCTGGAATAAGTATTTATATCAGTTGATTTAATAATTATGACAAATCAATAATTAAAATGTTACATAAGAATAAAAAGTCAGTTTGTGTAAAGAAATATTATATTTATTAATTTTGTTAGAGTTAAGATAGATCACCTCGTCGTATGCTCTCGCCATCCGGAAATCAATGATGTAAATTACATCAATAAAAAAAAACCAACACAAGAATTATGTTAAAACACATTCGTATTATTTAAGAAAGGAAAAAAAAATTGTGTTCATGAAACGATTGTGAATGGACTGATTACTGGATTCGAATGGACAGATTTTTGGATGTTTGGATTGTTGGATGTCCGGATTGTTAAACGTTCGGATAGTTGGACGTCCGGATGGTTGGAGATCTGGATGGTTGGATGTCCGGATGGTTGGATGTCCGGATGGTTGGATGTCCGGATTGTTGGATGTTTAGATTTCTGACGTTTGGATTGTTGGTTGTTCAGATTGTTGAATGTTCGGATAGTTGGATGTCCGGATGGTTGGCGATCTGGATGGTTGGATGTCCGGATGGTTGATTTCCGGATGGTTGGATGTTCGGATTGTTGGATGTTCGGATTGTTTGATGTTCGGATTGTTGGATGTTTGGATTGTTGGATGTTCGGATGCTTGGCTGTCCGGATTGTTTGATGTTCGGATTGTTGGATGTTTGGATTGTTGGATATCCAGATGGTTGGATGTTCGGATGCTTGGCTGTCCGGATTGTTGGATGTTTGGATTGTTGGATATCCAGATGGTTGGATGTTCAGATGCTTGGCTGTCCGGATTGTTGGATGTTTGGATTGTTGGATGTTTGGATTGTTGGATGTTTGGATGTTTGGATTGTTGGATGTTCGGATTGTTGGATGTTTGGATTGTTGGATGTTTGGATTGTTGGATGTTTGGATGTTTGGATTGTTGGATGTTCGGATTGTTGGATGTCCGGTTGATAGGACGGAAGTAGATCAGGGCCACACGTAGCTCTTCACCCAGGGAACATAGGGCGCTACGCAGAGAAAAAGTTGTTTGCATGTGTCTCTTTGTTACTGTTTTACAAGTAGAGCTCCATCAGCAGCTGAGTGCAAGCCACCCTGTGTACATTGCAAGCTGTGACGTATCAGTGGATGGACGGATCTCAGGGCCACACGTAGCTCTCTACCCAAGGAACGTAGGGTGCCACCCGGAGAAAGAGTTGTTTGCAGGTTTCACCCTCTTTGTGACTGTGATCCAAGTAGAGTCCCGTCAGCAGCTGTGTGCAGGCCACCCTGTGTCCGTTGCGAGCTGTGACGTGGTACCAATGGCCGGTCTGCAATGAGCACATTAGAGTCAGTGAATGGGGAATTTTAACTTAAAATTAAAAATAAGTCTTGTTTTTTTATTGTTGTCAAGTTTCATTTGTAGAACTCCATTTTAATTTTTATTTATTTTGTGTATTCAATAATATTATCATTCAATTAATAAATAATGTTGTCAGTTCTTAGTCGAAGTATGTTAACAATGTTGTCAGTTCTTAGTTGAAGTACAGTTAAAAATGACCGAATCGGATAGGGACACGTCTGCTCAGCTGGTAGAGTTGCAGCCCAGAAAGCCGAAGGTCCTGGGTTCGAGTCCCAGATGTGACCGTGTCTTTTTCTGATATTTCTGTTTCAGATTTTCGATGGAATTTCACTAATATTGTCTTCATTAAAAATCAATGTTTCCCACGAAATTAATTATCTTGGCATTATTTTTGATTCCAAATTAAATTTTCTTTCATCGAACATAAAACTACCTGTCTAATAGACAGGCAGTTTTATCTTTGTTGAAAGAAAATTTCAGTCTGACAGAATATAGACAGTGTCTATATTCTCTCTGTACCAGCATATAAGTACAAAAAATCGATGCTGTAAATAAATTCATTTGATATTCATACCAACTTATTTGTAGGTATTTTGGAGTCTATTTTACGTTTTAAATTAGTAAATAATGCACAAATAATTATAATTTTATATACATATATATAGATTATAATTTCGGGGGGCCACTGTCGGGTCACCGTTTTGCACAGGGTTCCAAATTTTAAATCAGCTGATAAAAATAATAAACGTTTTTTTTGGATTGCGCATGAATATTCTTTAATAGGTACCTGATGAATCTATATATATATATATACAAAAATCAAAATTTGCTTGCTTAGGGATATGTATTTATGTAAGTATATTATATGTCTATGTATTGTTATATTAAGCATAGGAAATATTTGAAACTTTCTAAATACCTTCTATCCACCCCCGCAAAGGTTTCTGGATTATTACAAACACATGACAATACTCAAACATCTAAAAAGTTTTTTTATGATTACAAAACTCTTGCGAAACTGTCAAAAATGACACAATTTGAAAATGACATTTTGCAAAACAATGATGTTCAATCAAAATGCAATTTTCGAAACTCTTTAAATTAATGAATTTATTTGAAGTACTCACCTCATATTTTGCATTGAATCAAGAATTATAGATATTTTAAATAGGTACCTAAAATTAATATCTGTAATATATGAAAAAAATTTATTTGAATAAAAAATTGTAATAGGTGGCAAGCGAGCTGTTTGAAAACTGAATGTACTGGGACTGAATATATGGAACGCGGGAGGGGGGTTGGCGGGACAGGGAAGCAGGAGAGGAGAGAGAGAAGGCGAGGAAGGTGGAAGGTAAACGCGGGAGTGGAAGGGGACGTGGGAGGGGAACGGGGACACATGGGAAAGGACATGCAGGGAGAAACAATTTATTTCTTTGAATATGGCATTGCAACGCTTGCAGGGAACCAGCTAGTTATTAAATATAACCGTAACCATATTATGTACACAAGATCAATAGTTGCTTCACTTACACGACACCGAATATCGCCTGCCCTGGTGGTGACGCACATATGCCTGTCGGTCACTCCATCAGGCACACCTGTACTGCCGGGAGGGAACAGTTGACTGCACGCCTCTTGGGGAAGAGGATCCGCTGGGAACTGGTACCACGGGTAACCCTATGTACACAGGAAGAATAACAGCTAATTATATTGCTTACATATCGATCGTCTAGTTAATTAGTCAGACATCTCCGAAAAATCGAAATTTGAGTTGAGTATGCACCCTTTTTTATCTATTTCCACCCGTTATATGTGAAGATGTACCAGTTCTCTGGTACGGTTCTATGACAACTCGTAATCATGCAATTTGGTTCCATGCCAATTCAGAATCAAGGCAACTCAACACCTCTTCGAAAAGTCATTAAAAGTTATGAAAAAAATATTGAAAATTAGCGCGTAATCTAACCTAAAGTAACCTATTAAACCATTTTTATTAAATATATTTTTTTCATCACTTTTTTTCGTGACTTTTCAAAGGAAGTGTTGAAGTTGCATGATTATGAGTTGTCCGGTCACCATCGATTACTCATAAATACCACCAAATCAAATACAATGCACAAAAATTTAGTGATTCAATAAAATATTTTCTGGATCACTAGTAGGATATTTCAAAATGTTACTAACGTACGGCACCTTTACGCCTGCCAGTGGTATTTTGTAGCATATTTAATAGTTAAAACACTCACACATTTAAATAATATTTGATTGATTTCGAGCATTCGAAATATTGCTTTCCTCATTGTCTCAAAACATAGTATTTTGAGATGTCTGAATAATCAACTGGACGAATTACTTGTACTAATTACTTGAACTCAGAAAAATTATTATTATTAAGACACCTTAAATGTTCTTTGATTCTGATTTCAAAATTACGAGTTGTTTTTCCAATATAAAATGATTGTCCCTCATTTTATATTGGAAAAACAACTCGTAATTTTGAAATCAGAATCAAAGAACATTTAAGGTGTCTTAATAATAATAATTTTTCTGAGTTCGCTAACCATATCATTGAAAATAACCACAGTTTTGAAAAAAACACAGGGATAAATATTCTTCATATTAATCATAAAGGAAAACGTTTAGATAACTTAGAAGCTTTGGAAATTAAAAAATCCCTTAAAAATAATGAATCTATTATCAACAAACAAAAAATATTGTCATATAGCCCAATCATGGATTTGTTCCCCTACCCACCCACTCTACACTAATACCTACCCACCCAATCTACATTATTAACTAACAATGGCTCCATCCCTACCACAATAAAACATTGTTCTAAACTGTCAAATTAGTATAAGCTTTCCCTGACGAAGGAACGTTTGTTCCGAAACCGGTCGGATTTGCACATCATATAAGTGGTTTATACAAAGTTATATTGTTTCATTTTTTTATATATTATTTAAATTGCTACAAAATTCAAAGTTACCAAATAATTTCTCTAAGGATTTACCTAACCTGTTTAATATATGTCTTAACCAAAACTATTTCCAATACAATGAATGTTTTTATCAACAAAAAGAAGGCTTGGCCATGGGGGCACCAACATCACCCCTCATCGCTGATATATTCATGGACAATTTAGAAAATAATATTTTTAATAGTAAATCACCATTATTACAAAACTTATTGTTATGGAAGAGATATGTTGACGATGTATTCTGTGTTTGGTTGGGAACCAAGAGACAACTCAACTCCTTCCTGTTGCTAATAAACTCCTTCCATAAACAAATTAAATTCACCATAGAAATAGGAACCAATTCTACCTTAAACTTTTTAGATCTTACGTTATCATTAATAAATAATAAAATCGAATTTAAAATCTACCGCAAACCGACGTTCACTGACATAATGATTCACAATTCCTCTAACCATCCCAACTCCCATAAATATTCAGCGTTTCATTCCATGACACATAGATTAGTTACAATCCCTTTATCAAATACCAACTTTGCAATAGAACTATCTACGATCAAACAAATCGCAATAAATAACGGTTACAACCCAAATATAGTCGACAACATTCTAAATAAAAAATTTAAAAAATTATCCACTAGTAAATTTTTATACAACAGTCCACCTCATAATAATAATAAATCAAGTAATAATAATCAACCTCATCAATGGCGTAGAATCCTGTACATCAATAATTTCTCTCAAAAAAGTGTTAAAAATCTCCCATCAGAAATCAAACCAGCATTTTACACTAATAATAATATAGGCAAACTTTTAATGAACGGTAAGGATAAGGAAGACAGTCTATCTCACTCGGGAATTTACTCACTTCAATGCAGCGACTGCGCATTTTTTTATATTGGTAAAACAGTGCGCAACATAAAAACCCGTGTCAAAGAACATCTTAGATGTTTACACAGCTCTGGATTTTCAGAATTTGCAAACCACTTGATTGAAAACGATCATAAATTTGACAAAAACGCTGGCGCCAAACTTATTCATAAAAACAACATCGGTATAAGGTTGGATAATTTAGAGGCACTTGAACTTAGGAAAGCCATAAACACTAATAGTAAGGTAGTAAATAACCAACTTAATTCAAATAAAAGTCCCATACTAAGATTGTTCCCTATTGATAAAGAACACGTCCGTTCCCTTCCCAATTCTCCATCTATGCCTCCTTCTTCCTCCTCCACTTGACGAGTCCAGCCCATTTTTGCTAAATTATATATTATAACACAAATGTAACCTAATGTTAGTAGAGTATTATACTGCCCTGATGAAGCTACGGTTGTAGCGAAACCCGGTCGGCATAAAGTATAAAAATAAAAGTGGTGTTTACAAAGTTATTGTTTTATTTTAGATGAATATTTAATTGGACTGCATAATCGTTCGTGCATGAACGACGATAGTTGATACTCTTCTAATGTACTACTTAACTGACATCTATCTGTAGAGACACCACAAAACAACCTGTAACTGTCTACACTAACGGCATCTGTGGAAAGATGTTGAAACTACATGTATGATCCTATATGCCACAGTATACAACAATACTTTTATCCTAACAAAATCATCTAAAGCAGTCATAAAAAGTATTGAATTCAAAGTGTTTCACCTAATTATATTAAATTAATACTGGCTTAAAGTATACGAATCATCAGAAAAGTATATAGTGCATTAAAAGTGTATAAAACAAGGATTAGTGTAATTAAGTGACAGTTGTTATAAGCCCCCCGCGCCCGCACCTACATCGCCCGCACCGCCAGCAAAATCCAGGGCTCAACTGTTTGAAAAAAACAAAATCAACTGTTTGAAAAAAAAAAAATAATAATAATAACAATGGCTCTTAGTGATAAAGCTTCGCAGTACATTACCAAAGTAAATGCGATAATCAGTGGATTGATCTCAATCGTTCATGAGCCTAGCAATAAATTCTCTAAGGAAAATATCGTAAAAATAATACCAAAAACAACCAAACTTATGGCTACGATTGCAGAATTGGTAGTCGATTTTGGAGTAATGCAAGGAGAATTAAATTCAATGAAAAATAATACGCAACTCATCAGGACCAACCCGATTGACATTAATATGGGTGATATTGTCACCGAAATGGAAGATAGAGCCATCAGATCTAAAAACGTCATATTATATAACGTTCCCGAGAGCTTGTCTGAAGAAAAGGCAGTCATAATTTCGGAAGATATAGACAAAGTTTCTTTGGCTATAAAAACTATCGACCCATCATTAGATCTAATCAACGTCAAAGTATTCCGACTGGGTGCCAAGAAAAATGCCAACAAAAATCGTCCAATTAAATTGGAATTTACTAACAATATCGCACCGAGAACTCTCCTACGTAATAGTACCAAATTTAAAGACGGAATAAAAGCAAGTAACGACTTAACCATCCTCCAAAGGAATCAATTGGTGGAGCTAAGAAAGCAATTATTGTTCCGTCAAGAGAATGGTGAACCAAACCTTACAATAAAGTACATAAACTCCAAACCAACATTGTTACAACCCTTCCAAAAAACGACACAATGTAAACAAATTGAAGTGCTATTACCAAAATGTCAGAAGCATGAAAACTAAACTTAAGGACTTTAAAATACATGCCCTGACACTGCCACATGACATTCTCATTCTTACGGAAACCTGGCTGGAACCATCAATTAACTCTGCTGAGCTTGGTCTACCCCACCATCATATTTACCGGTCTGACAGAAGTCAACAAACCAGCGCTAAATCTAGAGGCGGTGGCGTTATGATAGTTGTCAACAAGATACATCCTTCAAAACTTCTGAAAACCAAAAATTGTAATGTGGAGCAAGTTTACATCTTACTAAACAGTAGAAATAAAAAAAATATCATAGGCAGTGTTTATATTCCGCTATAATCAGATATAAGTGTATACAAAAGTCATTTCGAGGATATTGAACAACTGTCGTATAAATTTCCAAATAGTAAAATCACTATCATCGGTGATTACAATTTACCAAAAATCAATTGGGGCACCCGTGACAATTCTGCAGTATCACAAAACCCTAGCTTAACTGACACAGAAAAAGAAATAGTTGAATTATGTGATTTCCTTAACCTAGTTCAATTAAACAATGTAAAAAATGACAATAATAGATTACTTGATATTGTTCTTTGTACCGACTTGTCAACTGCGGTTAAAAAGTCACTCGATTCAGTTCTTGCCCCTGATTCTCATCACCCACCTTTAGATATTACTGTATTATGTAACCCTATAAAATGCCAAATTAAAAACCAGATGCAATCTCCTAACTTTAATAAAGCCAATTATGTTGCAATACGCGATTATCTATATAACACTGACTGGTCTATACTAGAAGGAGGTAATCTCGATGAGAATATTAAAACCTTTTATGATCATCTATATAAAACCATAGAAAACTTTGTCCCAATTAGTTATAAATTATCTTCAAATTTCCCTCGCTGGTTTAGCAAGGACCTCATTAACATTGAGAAGAAAAAAGCGCATGAAATTTACAAAGAAACAACAAATCTTTCTGATTTTATAATTTTCAGCAAGCTGCGAAAAGATTGTAATAAATTATCAAACATTTGTTATAATAATTATATTAAGAATGTGGAATTTTCGATTGGTAACAAAGTAAAACATTTTTTCAACTATTGTAAAGCCCAAAATAACAACAACCTTGGCATGCTTGAAACTATGCACTATAAACTGAAAACTTCCTGTAAAATCAAAGAAATTGTCAATTTGTTTGCAGATTTTTTTAAGGATGTATATGAAACAGATATCCCTGATGAAGACATTCCAAACTTTGAGTCAGATATAAATTTACAACTATCTCAGATACATATTGAGATTAAAGAAATTGCAGCATGTATCAAACTACTGGAACCTAAATCGTGCTCAGGGCCAGATAAAATTCCCCCCGTATTTCTAAAAAACTGTGGGGGTAGTGTCTCTTACCCTCTGTACCTACTATTTAATCAATCACTTTTAACAGGCAAGTTCCCACAAATATGGAAAAATAGCTTTCTCACTCCAGTATTTAAAAGCGGAGGAGACAAGTCTTTAGTTGAAAATTACAGACCAATATGCATACAATCGTCAATACCAAAAATTTTTGAAAAGTTAATTCTTCAAAAAATATGTTCTTGCATAAAATTTAATATCTCATCATTTCAACATGGTTTTATCTCTGGGCGATCTACCTTAACTAACTTTACGCTGTATGAACATTTTATCTCTGGTGCTCTTGCTAATAGAGAACAAGTTGACTCAATTTACACGGATTTTAGTAAAGCCTTTGATAAGGTTTGAACTAATCTAAACTAGGAATAAGTGGTAATTTATTATGTTGGATTAATAATTATTTATCAAAACGTGTACTAACTGTCTGTATTAAAGAATACTTGTCTTACGAATTTGAAGCCACTAGCGGTGTGCCTCAGGGTTCGCACCTTGGTCCAATATTGTTTATACTGTTCATAAACGATGTCACTTCCATATTCACTGACGTTAACATTTGCTGATGACATGAAAATATATAAAATCATAAAAAATATATACGACTGCTTGTCCCTCCAATCCAATTTTATAAAATTCGTAGAATGGTGTAAAATTAACAAACTTACACTTAACATTAAAAATGTCAAATCATGAGTTTCTTTAGAATTAAAAACCCTATCAAATATAGTTATTCTTTTAACAATCACAGTTTATTGTCAGTACCTACCTGTAATAAGGGACCTTGGAATAACCTTCGACTCTAAACTACTATTTACCAACCACATTGATATAATAACTGGTAAAGCAATGAAAATGCTAGGCTTCATTGTAAGAATTTGTAAAGATTTCAAAAATATCTAAACATTCAAAATACTATATACAACTCTGGTTAGGAGTCATTTAGAATACAATTCCCCCATATGGAACCCTTTCTACAAAAGCCACGCAAACTCCATTGAAAGAATCCAACGCAAATTTCTCAGATCAATTAATTTCAAATTAGGTATTCCCGCGGTTGACATAAACTATGAATCTTTATTACAAAAAATGCGACTCTTATCGTTAAAAGATAGAAGAATACTCAATGATCTTATTTTTTTTATTTAAAATAAACAATAACTGGTTTGACTCCCCTGAACTGGTCTCATTAATAAATTACCATGTACCTTTGTAGACCGACTCGACTCAAAACTCCTTTCCATTGTGACAATACTTTGACGAACGCAGAACAAAACTCAACCATAAATCGCTTGCATATTTTAGGCAATGAATATGCTAATATCAATCACGCCGCCAGTAATCTGGCTTCATACAAAAGATGCGTTAAACTTAATTTGTTTGCTAGTACCACGTAAATATAATTCATCATGTAAACATAACATGCCTACCAGTACTTCACTCTAAAACTATTAATGCACTAGAAATCATAGGTACTTGTTTAATTTATCATATCGGTTAACATAATCCAGGATTTATTACTTTTTATATTTTATATTATTTCAATCTTTGTAGGTACCTTGAGATAGGTATCTTTTATTTGTACATTTTACATTTTATTGTTTTATTTCTCTTTTTAAATTTTTATTTTTACTTTTATACATTATAGTTTTTATACACTACTTATTACCTTTTTTCTTAAATTTTACTAACATTTATATCTTCATGTTGTTGTACTATTATAAGTATGTCTATTATGTTAATGGCACATGTTGTGCCGTATATGTGTAAATAAATAAATAAAAGTATTTAAGAAAGTTTCTTTCCTTAGAAGAATTTGGAAAAATTTCAAAAAAAATAGTTTATTAAATTATAAAACAGTTGTTGCATTACGTACAGACTACTGTTACAGTAATGAAACCATTTTATTTATTCTGCAAGAACATGCACGAGGGCGTACTGGCGCGAAAAAAAAAAAGTTACTGTCAAACACGGCTATCATCTTAACAAGATTGCCAGATGGATCAGGAAACTACTCAATATGGACAGAAACTCGCTGAGGGAACTGGTAGGACTACTAACGGGACACTGCCATCTCAGGAGACAAATGAAGCTATTGGGAGTGGAAAGCATCAATAGATGTAGAAAATGTGAAGAGGATGAAGAGACTCCAATTCCCTTGTGGTGCCATTGGCGCAAACTAAACTCAGATACCTGGGGAGACACTGTAGAACCAGAAGACTTAGCCACATATCCAATGACAACTCTGGTGAACTTTATAAAAGGGACTGGGTTATGAAAATGGGCCTATGGTCTAAGTTTCAGCAAAAAAAATAACAGGATTAACTGGACCCGAACAACATAAAAATAACAGGAAACTGGACCCGAACGACATAAAAATAACAGGAAACTGGACCCGAACAACATAAAAATAACAGGAAACTGGACCCGAACGACATAAAAATAACAGGAAACTGGACCCGAACAACATAAAAATAACAGGATTAACTGGACCCGAACAACATAAAAAAATTTACAGACAGATGAAATGGTCGAGTTGAAATGAGAATTCACCACACTCAGTCAAATATATCAATAAAAAAATAAGATGAAAAACTGTGTTTGATTGTAATTTGACTAAATGGTGGCAATTCATCAATGTGCAGTAATCATTATATTATTGAACCAATGATGGTAAACTCACCACGCCGGCCCACCACCTGACCGAGAGATCTAGCGCTGCCAGGGGTAGAGGGTCCCGCGAGGGGAGACAGACTGGTCGAAGGCTACTGCTGAACAACACCCTGAAACACCAAGTCAGAGTTAATCTTTACATAGTATAAAATGAAGTCGCTCTCGCTATTTGTGCGCTTAGATCTTTTAAACTACACAACCGATTTTCATGCAGTTTTCACTAATAGATAGAGTGATTTATGAGAAAGGTTTTTAGGTATATAATTTGTCAAGGTTTTTTGTAAATTGGTGTTGAAATATATAAATAAAGGGAGCGGGCTTGCAAGCGGGCAGCGGGCAGCACGCTGGCAAGCGGGTGGTGTGGATTTGATTTAACAGTTGGCGTTAGTTATAAATGTTGGGTAATGGCGAGGCGTTGTGTTTCTTTAGTCACAGCAACGTGTCGCCGGGTCTGCTAGTCAACAATAAAATTGATACGTATAAATTTTACATTCATTAGCTTCATGAAAAAATCAAGCAAGGTACCTCTTGCCGTCACTAACTACCAAATAAGTAATAAAGCAAACCAAAACGCTCTTAGAATAATACAATTTGGGAGGCGGGTATGGGTACCGCCGCCCCGGGAACCATTTATTGGATAACCAACACCTCTGCCATAATTATGTCACCCCAAGTGGTTCGCTACGTTTGGTGACTTTAGCAGAAGTGCCCGGGTTCATGGCGTGAAGTTTGCCTCGGTCTTGGCGGCGAATGTGTTTGTCCACCTAGTGCTTGGCAAGCCTGATCGAGAGAAACTGGTTGAAGGAGGTCTTTTGACCTCTCCATTCAGAATCCCTCGACCCAGCGCCTTGCATTTGGAGGGATGGATTCATATGTCCATCACTTTAGGACACACTGACCCTCAGCTTCCTACCCTCCATTCATACCTATTTGCTTCACAAAACTTCCTCTCCTCCCTTTTCTTAAAAAAAAACCATCCACACAGCATCCCCAAAGATGACACAGGCCATGAGGGAAATTGTTTTCCTGTGTGGAGTTAATGTTGGATAACTGGTTTCATTATCACTTCTCTTACACTGTCTCACATACAATGTAAGGTGTAAGGGAGACATAATGAGGAGACATAAAGACACAAAAACAGTGTAAGGGAGACATAATGCGTATAAGAGTGTATTTTCAAGTACCTATGTATAAAAAAATATATATATAATTATTACAAGCAATAATTGTCAGCCTGAAACACTCATTTACATTGAAAAATCTTCCGAGAAAAGATACTTGCCGCCAACGGGACTTGAACCCGTGTCCTTCCGATTGCCGGTCGAATGCTCTGACCACTGAGCTATGGCGGCTTATCAAATACCCGCCAAATAATTCAATATATACTAGTGTTTCATTCAACAATTACTGCTTGTTATATTTTTTCCACCTGAAAACAACCAACTTTATTTTTGCGAGGAAGACATTGTTAGTGTTAAATCCCTCGCTAGGTGGCGTCGAGACAAATTATGTCTGCATTTATTGGGGAAATACTTAAACTTGTTAAATATTAATTATTATTTTTTAATTTATAAACTAACGTTTAGACAAGATTTTTATGCATAGCACAAAGGGTAACAATTATTACAAGCAATAATTGTTAGCCTGAAACACTCATTTACATTGAAAAATCTTCCGAGAAAAGATACTTGCCGCCAACGGGACTTGAACCCGTGTCCTTCCGATTGCCGGTCGAATGCTCTGACCACTGAGCTATGGCGGCTTATCAAATACCCGCCAAATAATTCAATATATACTAGTGTTTCATTCAACAATTACTGCTTGTTATATTTTTTCCACCTGAAAACAACCAACTTTATTTTTGCGAGGAAGACATTGTTAGTGTTAAATCCCTCGCTAGGTGGCGTCGAGACAAATTATGTCTGCATTTATTGGGGAAATACTTAAACTTGTTAAATATTAATTATTATTTTTTAATTTATAAACTAACGTTTAGACAAGATTTTTATGCATAGCACAAAGGGTAACAATTATTACAAGCAATAATTGTCAGCCTGAAACACTCATTTACATTGAAAAATCTTCCGAGAAAAGATACTTGCCGCCAACGGGACTTGAACCCGTGTCCTTCCGATTGCCGGTCGAATGCTCTGACCACTGAGCTATGGCGGCTTATCAAATACCCGCCAAATAATTCAATATATACTAGTGTTTCATTCAACAATTACTGCTTGTTATATTTTTTCCACCTGAAAACAACCAACTTTATTTTTGCGAGGAAGACATTGTTAGTGTTAAATCCCTCGCTAGGTGGCGTCGAGGGAAGATTTTTCAATGTAAATGAGTGTTTCAGGCTGACAATTATTGCTTGTAATAATTGTTACCCTTTGTGCTATGCATAAAAATCTTGTCTAAACGTTAGTTTATAAATTAAAAAATAATAATTAATATTTAACAAGTTTAAGTATTTCCCCAATAAATGCAGACATAATTTGTCTCGACGCCACCTAGCGAGGGATTTAACACTAACAATGTCTTCCTCGCAAAAATAAAGTTGGTTGTTTTCAGGTGGAAAAAATATAACAAGCAGTAATTGTTGAATGAAACACTAGTATATATTGAATTATTTGGCGGGTATTTGATAAGCCGCCATAGCTCAGTGGTCAGAGCATTCGACCGGCAATCGGAAGGACACGGGTTCAAGTCCCGTTGGCGGCAAGTATCTTTTCTCGGAAGATTTTTCAATGTAAATGAGTGTTTCAGGCTGACAATTATTGCTTGTAATAATTGTTACCCTTTGTGCTATGCATAAAAATCTTGTCTAAACGTTAGTTTATAAATTAAAAAATAATAATTAATATTTAACAAGTTTAAGTATTTCCCCAATAAATGCAGACATAATTTGTCTCGACGCCACCTAGCGAGGGATTTAACACTAACAATGTCTTCCTCGCAAAAATAAAGTTGGTTGTTTTCAGGTGGAAAAAATATAACAAGCAGTAATTGTTGAATGAAACACTAGTATATATTGAATTATTTGGCGGGTATTTGATAAGCCGCCATAGCTCAGTGGTCAGAGCATTCGACCGGCAATCGGAAGGACACGGGTTCAAGTCCCGTTGGCGGCAAGTATCTTTTCTCGGAAGATTTTTCAATGTAAATGAGTGTTTCAGGCTGACAATTATTGCTTGTAATAATTGTTACCCTTTGTGCTATGCATAAAAATCTTGTCTAAACGTTAGTTTATAAATTAAAAAATAATAATATATATAATTGTTCATTTACCACTGTGATACTGAGAGTATCTACTACTTTCAAAAAAGAAACGTGCCGCAAATTTACTAGTCACTTAAAAAAAATAAAATTTGATAAGTCACTGAGAATAAGTAATTTATTATTTATTAGCTGTTACCTGCGGCTTCGCTCGCATGGTCTTAGGGGGAAATCTATATACTTATATATAAAAATCAAAATATGCTAGCTTCTGGGTTTGTAGTTCTCGGCATGCATTGCTATGCCACTTAATAAAGATTTTTTTTTTCCCTGCGTGTCCTTTTTCTTCGTCCCATTCTTCTTCCCCTTCTCTGCCATCTTCGCTTTCCCTCTCCCCACTCCCCTCTCCCGCTTCCCCCGTTCCACGAACTACCCTCCCGATTTCCCCTCCCGCCTCCCGCATTCCACACATTCAGTCCCTGTACATTCAGTTTTCAAACAGCTCGCATGCCACCTATTGCAATTTTTTTTAGTACGCTTGTGTCAGATCTCACCAATATATATAAACCTTCATTGACGTGCTCACAACAACTCACCAAAGTTTCGTCGCAATCGGATGAACGGTTTAGCAATGCATAATTTCATGATGCCAGAGCTCACTATTGTATACAGAAACCATCGCGGGCATGCACACATCAAATCCCCAAAGTTTCATCGCAATCGGATGAACGGTTTAGCAATGCGTAATTTCATGATGCCAGAGCTCACTATTGCATATAGAAACCATCACGGGCACGCACACATCAAATCCCCAAAATTTCATCGCAATCGGATGAATGGTTTAGCAACGCATAGCTGGCATACAAACATTCTTAGATTTTTATATATATATGTAGAAGATTGATGCTTACGGTTTGTCCATTTCCATCAAGCCTATATTATCAGCTAATGTGGTGTTACTGCTTTGGTACTGGGGGAGGTACACAGTCCTCGCAATGGAGAATACAGCCTCTGGAGTGGAGGTGATATTCTGACCAGGAGATCTGCAACCAATAAAAAGATTTATATATATTTCATTGGAGCTAGTAACCAACTACAGTTAGATACAAACAAAATTGTATGTTTGGTTATGTTCAATATGAATATGAATAAATAGTTATATCCGTGTATACAAACTTAATTCTTCCAAGAAAGGCAAGCAAATTCAATATTGAATTGAATTACCGATACAATATTGCATTTGTATGCCTTTCTTGAAAGAATTGAGTTTGTATAGGGACAAAACTATCTTTTTCTTAATTTTTTTATTTTTATTGCTTCTTCACAATTTAAATACATTTTTTTTATCATGTAATTATTAACCAACCCCACTAGGGTTCGCCTGTATCGGGGTTAATAATTTCACAATTTAATAAAAATAACACACATAAATATCGTTCATTACCAAACAGTTAAGTAATAGAAAATAATATAATTTAAAATAAAATGATAAATGGAGGAAATTTGTAGAAAAACTAATATTTTAATTAACAACAAATTGTTGAGAGATCAAACAAAATGTTATCATTCATTACATCATTAGTTCACACCATTTTCAACATTAGAGAAAATTAAAAAATGTATATCCTTTACGTTCTTAAAAAATATATAAGTAAAAAATGACATAATGAAAAAAAAACAAAGATTTATAAGCGATTACATGTTAAAGTGATTCTTTCTTATACAATATTAAAGTGAATATCAAATAATTATGAAATAAATAAGAAAGAAACCTTTATGATCACAATATTAAATTGTTTTCATTCCATTTAAGTGCCCGTTTTCATTAAAATACGATTGTATTTTATTGATGTATTTCATAGTACAAGTGACATCTTAGAAATGCCACCTGTGTAATCTTTTAGTTTTGACAAAGTTATGGGATACGATAATCCCTATATTACCTGCTTCTTTACCCTTTTAATTTAGGTGTTATTGTAATTTAAATTTTTAACCTCACTTTGACTTGAGGTTAACAATTTTATAAAGTAAACAAAATAATATGCATTGAAAGACAATATTGTTACAATAATATTTGTCACAGAAAAGGCCTCCACTGAGCTATAGGAACTAATACATTATTACGTAAAACATGTACAGTGACCATGTGTTAAAATAGGCCACTTGCATGGATTTCATAACGACTTGGAAAAAATCGTGTGGATAGATTTTTTTACTAAGATTACGAAAATGTTGGTAAATTTTTTTAGAAATGTTCAGTTTTTTTATTTTTAAATAAATAAATCCATTATTTGGGCCCGTGATGTCACTACATGAAAATGTCCCGTCTCCGAAAATGTTCCTATTAATTTTGTAAAATTCCACCCTGATTTTTTTTTTATTTATTTATTTATTTATCTATAATAAAATATGTTTACAATGGTTTTATTTGTATGCCTGCCTCACTAGGGTATATGGCAACACTTTGATTTCAGGCAAATTTATGAATTTGACATTTAACGTTCACTAGATTTATTGTTTGTTCTCTGCAAACTTATCATTTGGTTTGACTTTTTGACAGATGTTATGAAGAGAACCCCTTACATTTTACGCTGTCTGTGCGTGTTTTAGAAGTATAATGGTAGTGGTGCTGATTTTAACAAAAACAAATTTTATAATATTCTTATTATTATCATAATTTACAATACATTATAAGACGGATCAAGGAAAAAAATATTTATGCGATGTAATATTTTTGGTATGCCTCGTTATTCTCTTGTACCCTTTCTTGTGGAAAACTTTTTTTTTTTTAAATAATTTTCGGTAATGTAATTATCGTTTTTTCACACCCATAAAATGAGTTTCAAAAATACGATTAAACAAAAAATACGGAATGTCTTAGAATATTTGCCTACTGGAATTTTTTTTTTTAAATGTGATGCAAGTGGCCTATTAGTTTTGAAATAATTTTTTTTAGCAAGCTGTTAATGTTGCAATCTTTAATATTTAAACTAAATATGAATTCAACATGAATAATATGAATTTTGTGTAAATTCATATTCATGTTGAACATAATAAAACATTGTTTTTAAAAGGGCAAATTCTATTTATTCATATTCAATATTTAATTTATTTATTATTAGAATATTGTATTTTGTTTAGTTTTTTTGTGTTATTTCATCGCCATATATGAAAATGAATCGATCCCGCGACCTTCGGATCGCGAGTCAAGAGCTTTATCCCTTGAACACGCCGGTCATCAGTGGACTAGTGTATCAATTTTAATATCTATGATTCAAAGTAATGTTTGCCATGCAGTAATTGACCAATAGTACTACCCAGAGGAATATTACTTAAATAAATGAAGACAATATAAGCGAAACTCAATCGAAAATCTGGAAACAGAAAAATCAGAAAAACATATTGACACCTCTGGGACTCGAACCCAGGACCTCTTGCTTTCCGGGCAAACGCGCTAACCACTGCGCCACGATGTTGATATGAAATTCGGTCATGTTTAACTGTACCATACTTCGACTAAGAATCACCTACATTATCTACATTTTCTTTAACGCATATATTATTGGCAACTATCTCTATGTATGATTGCAAGATTCAAACCCGAACTAAATGCTCTCTAGATAGTGTCTGGATAAATCTTTATCCATTTTATTTAATATGAGACATCTATCGACTTTTTCTGCATGTCTAGGATGAATATTTTATTTTATAATTTTAACTTTATGAGTAAAACCTCAAATTGTAATATTTAAATAAATGAAGACAATATAAGCGAAACTCAATCGAAAATCTTTTCGATTGAGTTTCGCTTATATTGTCTTCATTTATTTAAATATTACAATTTAAGGTTTTACTCATAAAGTTAAAATTAAAAAATAGAATATAACTTCTGTTACTGACGAGAATAATGAGTCCAACAAACAAGCTAAAAAATAGTACTGAGACTTACCTCTGAATACAGTCCAAGTCTGTTGCCTTGGCAAGAATCCAACGATCGCTCACTAAGAAGACTGGTATCGTCGTAGAAGAACCATATTCCAGCAGTGCCTGAAAAATATTAAATATAAGATACATAGTATGTAAAATTCGTTTGCCCTGCTAAAATGGCAAAAGGAATGGCATCAGTCTATATATTTATTTATTTCAGGTTCTCCATAAAACAGTTATACGCCAAATTATTACGGAGAAGATTAGAAAATTTAAAAGAAAAAAAGTCCGTGAGGGCGCATCCTGAAAAGAAGAAGTGCTCGCTTTCGGAGCATAAAAAAGTGCGTGGGATTTCCCACGAGTATACGCGTTAGGGACATATAGGTTAATCTCCTTTAACGTAGGTGGATTTAGTACAGTACCGGAGATCAGCTTAAAAAAATGTTTCCCCAAAAATATTTTTCGGCGGGCTTTTAAGGTATTAAGATCGAACATTTCTGTTAAGAACGACGATGGATACAGGAATGGGTAGTAGGTATATTGGTATATTCCCTCATATACAGGTAACGCATAAACCTTTTTTGTAGTCTTTCTATTTCTAGGATATGGTTTTGTTCAGAGGGGGCCCAAATAATGGAGCTGAATTCTAGGATGCTGCGAACAAGTGCTTCATATGTTCTTCGTATTGCAATTCCAATAGTAAATGATCTCGCATTCACTTCATTTTATACTATGTAAAGATATTGAAAAGATGTTAGGATTCATGAATGGTATGATTTTTTAAATAATTTTGTTTTTAAAGCCCGTTTAAATTCAGCCAAATTCTGGATATTAATAAGAGCTGAAGGAAGTTTATTCCAAACGAGCGGGCCAGTTACACAAAAAGAGGGATCGTAGTAAACGGCTCGATTTGACCCAGAATTCGATTAAACGATTAGTAACGTTTAGAACTGCTGACCTTAAAGTGAGCTGTCTATAGCTGAAGTTTTGTCTGACACGTAATTCCTTCATAATTAATAATGATAATTTCTTCGTAACGCGAGATCATTTACTAATGGAATTGCAATACACACAAGCATTTGCTTATTATGGGAGAATATTGAAAAAAATATATATACAGTAGAGCCTCGCTAATCCGGACCCCCGTTACTTCGGTGCACGCCGTAATCCGGACGGGTGCGTGCGGGTCGAAACGTGTCAATATTCAATCATTTGCCGTCACTCGTTAATTATCTTATTTAGTATTTTTTTTCATGTTAAGTGCCCAAATTTCTTACATGTTTGAATTTTGTATAAGTACATTTGTACACACATACATATTCTAGTCTAAATTGAATTTAAATTTTTACTTTAATAAATGAAATCTAAGTTAAAAATGTGTTTTATTCCTATTAAAAAAAATTGCATACTATAATCCGGACGCTTCCGGATGGCGTCTTGTTTTTTCCTCTTCGGATTAGCGAGGCCCTACTGTATAATTGTAATAATAATAATTGTATTAAGCTTTTTATACTTTCATTATGTTGTATCTATTGTATGTATTGTAAAAAAAAAAAAAAAAATTTTTTTCAATAAAAAAATTTAAATATATGAAGCACTTGTTCGCAGCATCCTAGAATTCAGCTCCATTATTTGGGCTTAGATCTTTTAAACTACGCAACCGATTTTCATGCGATTTTCACCAATAGATATAGTTATTCAAGAGGAAGGTTTATATGTATAAACATGCATATTATAGTAGAGAAAAGTTAAGAAATTCAAAGATTCAATTCAGGTAGCGAGCAGGGGGCAGCTGGCAAGCGGGAGATGTGAATTTGATACGTAAGCGTAGATGGCGTTGGTTAAAAAGCTTTGGAAAGCCACAGTAACGTGTGGCTGGTTCTACTAGTATGTAATAAGCCATGTTCCCAAGTTTCCAGTAATTGTTTGGTTTCAGTTTCCTCCTAATTGTATGTATTTTTATGATAAATGTTAGAATTTAATGTCATAATATTTCTCATTTCTGATCGCAAACTGCCTTTTGTTAGTATATTATATTTTATTTTTAAAATTCTTGTTTCGTCCTGTGCTACAATATTGCCGTTATTGTCTATTATTATTGTCCTGTGTGTGCTATAAAATCACTGTTATTGTTAATCTTTGTACTCTTGTCATTGTTTTGTGAATACTGTATATTCTTTATTTAATTTTATTGTATCAATATTTTGTAATGGACTCGTAAGGAGTACTGAAGGATTATTTTAAAATTTATAATAATTAAGCGCACTTGAAGTTAAACGACGCAAAACTGCACTAAACAAATTTAACGTTATTATTATTAAAAAAAACCTAATTCGTCCCCTTATTTGGACAAGGTTCTAACTGACATTTCTTACAAAAAAATTACCCTTGAATGAAAAACCATTTCTTTTGCTCATTTCCACAAAGAAAATTATTTATCGTATGACGAAGTTCTAACAACAACATAAACGTTGGCTAAAGAAGGAGATAGCCAAGGTAGCGCAACACAGAGTTATATCCCAAAAATAAATCACGATAATACTTTTGATCTTGAAAATCTAAAATCATATCACCAAAATTTTTAAAGCTTCCGGGTTCTTATATCAATTTGAACCATTTGCTATTGAGATTTTGTTTGTATCTGACAGATGATTGTTTGTACGAGGCGCATTGTAGCTCGTCACTTTAGTTGGATAGGGTCCTAACTTTGCCTTATCACGTTCTGAGATGTCAAAGTTTGAAAGAAAGAAATCTATAACAATTTCTGATTTTGAGGATCGATCTTGCGTAAAATAAGGGTGTCAAGCAAGGCTGCATAATGTCACCATGGTTATTCAATCTATACATGGATAATTGTAGCAAGAATTGAAAGAGGTGGGATTGGGCGCGAAATTGAGTAATCTGAAAGTATGTTGCCTGTTGTATGCTGATGATGCGGTGCCGATTTCTAACACTATGGAAGATCTATAGTCTCTCGTATCTAGGATGAACGAAGTATGTATAGTAAGTCTAAAGTCACGGTGTTTGAAAGAAAGAGTACGAAAACAGTATGCAACATAGTTGTGAATGATGAATACTTGGAGCAGGTGGATGAGTTTGTGTATCTGAGTAGTATGTTTACGAGAGATGGGAAGGCTGATAGAGATATTGAAAGAAGGGCGAATGCCGGTAACTCCATTAATGGTGGACTGAATGCCGTTGGCGCTAATAAAAAACTGTCAAAAGAAGCAAAGCTAGCAGTCCACAATGCAGTCCTGGTACCTACCCTTATGTATGGCAGTGAGGCGTGGAACTGGCAGAGGAAGGATGAAAGTAAACTGAATGCTGTTGAAATGAGACCCCTGAGACGTATGTGCGGTAAAACAATGTATGATCGTGTGAGAAATGTGGATATCCGCAAAGAATGATTAAGAAAGGGACCCTCAGATGGTTTGGGCAAGAAAGTAGTGTAAGAAGAATATACGACGCGAATGTGAATGGTAGAAGAAGTCGGTGACGCCCGAGGAAGACATGGCACGATCAAGTGAATCAGATACTTGAGTCGGGCCATGTCAAAAGTCAGAATAATAGAAGAGAATGTATGAGACGATGTATGAATGTGAGTGAGGCAAAGAGTGTGTGCCAAGACCGAGTTGTTACCCCTGCGAGGAAACGGCGTGATGGTTAGTTAGTTATTTTATATTGGAATGGAATTTGGGAAATGTAGTTAGAACCTTATGCAATGAATTATCATGCCCTACTTGGTTGCTTATAGTTATATTTGCACATTTAGGTATGTTGTAAAATGATAAGTTCACATCCCATTCAAATATTTGCCTTTAGAATATGTTAAACTAAAATACTTAAAATCGGTAAAAAGATTTTCAATTAGTCGAATTAGCCTCTTAGAAGCTGGGCGTATTGTACAGGGCTCGCAGATACTTTTATGGTATGCAACTGCTGACCCTGTACAAATCACAAGTGCACCCCACTATTGAATTTGGCAGCCAAAATACCTGAGAAAATCCTTCATTCTGTGAAGAAACGGGCGGTTCGTTTGATAGATTCCTCTATCAACAAACAGATTGCAATCTTTAGAGCACAGGCGTCAGTTAAATACGCTGTCCTTGTTCTAGCGATATTACAATGGAAGATGCTTCGATGAACTAGCATAAAACATGCCAAATACGTGCCCAACACATGTACAATGTTGACTTTTATCACATGAGAATGTGTCGCTTCTACGACTTGTTCTTGAGTTCAACAGCTCAGCTGTAGAATGATTTGCCAGCCTCTGTATTTCCTCCATCCTACAACGGAGTCTCTTCAAGACCCATGTTTGCTCCTTCCTCTCCTCAAAAAAACCCTGCATCTTTGTCTCTAGGGAAATTACTTTCTTCAGGGCCTCCTGTGTGGAGTTAATGTAAAAAAAAAAATTGAAAAAAGTTGGCAGTTCCCCAATGTCGACGGACGAATAATTGCAGTCTTGAATTAAGGGTGTCAAATTCCACCGTTATTTAAATGGAAGGTTAGTTTACACTGAGATGGGATGAAAATAATTCCCCTCAGGGCGCGTGTCATCTTTGGGGATGTTATGTTGGGGGGTCTTTTTAGGGAAACGAAGGAGAGGAAGTTCTGGAAAAGAAAAGGTATGAAGGGTAGATAGGAACCTTGGGGTAAATGTGTTCAGGAGTGTAAAAAATGTATGCATCGATCCCTCCCACTGCGGTGCAAGGCAACGGGTTGAGAGAGTCCGGTTGGAGATATCAAAAGGTTCAACCAGTCTCTACAGATCCGACCCGCTACGCAGTAGGTGGGCAAAAGCATCCGCTGCAAAGACTCAGACAAACCTCACCCCATGTCTAGAATTGTAATAACTAACCATCACGCTGTTTCCTGCAGGAGTAGGCAGAGAGGACGGACCGCCAAACAACTCGGTCTTGGCACACACTCTTTGCCTCACTCACATTCATACATCGTCTCATACATTCTCTTCTATTATTCTGACTTTTGACATGGCCCGACTCAAGTATCTGATTCACTTGATCGTGCCATGTCTTCATGTCTTCCTCGGGCGTCCCCGACTTCTTCTACCATTCACATTCGCGTTGTATATTCTTCTTACACTACTTTCTTCGTTCATTTGCTCTACATGCCTAAACCATCTGAGGGTCCCTTTCTTAAACTTACTCATTATGCTTACATCAGCCTTACATTCTTTGCTGATTTCCACATTTCTCACACGATCATATATTGTTTTACCACACATACATCTCAGGGATCTCATTTCAACAGCATTCAGTTTACTTTCATTCTTCCTCTGCCAGTTCCATGCCTCACTGCCATACATCAGGGTAGGTACCAGGACTCCATTGTGGACTGCTGGCTTCGCTTCTTTTGACAGTTTTTTATTAGCGCCAATGGCATTCAATTGTAATATAGTTCTACAAATAATGTTACTCACATAGCTCTGGACTTCCGAGGGACTTGCTTTAGCGAGTGGAACCATGAAGTTCCCTTGGAAGATTTGGTCCGGAGCAGATCCGCAGAGGTCTCCCCTATTCCAGCTCGATCCGTTCCGTTGACATGGGAACAGTATCTCAGCCAAATCCACACAGTCTGCAAGCAAAAAGGAAACATGATTATACAAAAATTTCACAAAATTATGGAAATTCCTTAGGAAAATAGATCTAATCCTATTTTTCATAATTTATTATTTCATACATATTTCACACTAACTGGTTCCCGGCAAGCGTTGCAATGCCATATTCAACGAAATACACTGTTTCTCCCTGAATCACCTTTCCCGTGCGTCCCCGTTCCCCTCCCGCGTCCCTTTCCTAGCTAGCTACATAAATTATAGCCTATATGTTATTCTGATGTATGACCTATATTATTGTAAGGTTTAATTAAAATCCATTCAGTAGTTTTTGCGTGAAAGAGTAACTAACACAGATACATCCATACAAACTTTCGCGCTTATAATATCAGTAAGATAAGATAAGATTCAATTCATTTGCAATATTTCAACCAGTTTACTAGGCTCATGTCTGTATCATGAGTCATATTTAGGTTATATTTCAACTTCAGAGGTGGTTATGGATACCACTGCCCCGGGAACAATTTATCGGATGACCAACACCTCTGCTATAGGTCACCCCAAGTGGTTCGCCACTTTTGGTGGCTTAGCAGGGGTGCCCAGGTTTGTCTGCTCACTTACCACGCGGCGGGCCGGATTGGAAGAGACCGGTTGAGGGAGGCCTTTTGACATCTCCAGACGGACTCTCTCGACCCATCACCTTGTACCGCAGTGGGAGGGATAGATTTGTACATCTGTCACTCCTGGACATACTGACCCCCTGATTACTGCCCACACCTCATACGCTTTTCCTCCCCAGAACATTCTCTCTTTCCTTTCCATAAAAAACCCTCCACACAGCATCCCCAAAGATGACAAAGGCCTTCAGGGTTTTTTTTTCTCAGGCCTTTTGAGTGGAGCTAATGTAAAAAGCAATTTAAAACCATAGCAAAAATCAAAATTAAAATTAAACTTTTTTTTTTTTTTACAGTGAATACCGCACAAGAATCTCAACTGCTCCCGTCTGGAGCCAGTGAGACTATGGCATCCCCATTAGGGTATGTTGTGAGGCTGAGGGTTGTGGGGAGGGGAAGGAGGTGGGGAAGAGGAAGGTTGGGAAGTACCTGGCTATTCAGATCTGGTCACCAAACACGGCTAAAGCCATTTTCAAGCAACGTTTCAATTCTGAATGGTGGTCTTACACCAGGGCGATACTGATAGACTGAATAAACTGAATGATAAAATAGACATTTTAAGAAAAAAAGACATAAAAATACGCAAAACTGTATTATAAGACCTCCTCTTTGAAACGGATAAAATCACAGAACTTTCATTTGCATACATTAATTTTGTGAGCTCAAAAGGGGGGAGGGGTCCAGCTAAATCTCACATTATGTGAAAAGAATAAATTGACCCGAATTTATCTCTCCATGGGGGAGGGGTCTAGATTGGAAGAAAAACTGCTCATGTAATTAATGTATGCCCCCTTATAACTGTATAAGGGAGTAAAGAGCTCTCAAAAAATACCGACCAATGCAAAAGAGGAGTAAAATGAATAAAAATTCAAAATGAAATATGAAGCATAATTTTCAAATCATGAAATCTTTAAATAAAGCTCGTCCTGTTCAAATATCCAATGTTATAAACGGGTAATAAAAAGGGAAATAGAATTATTTGACTTTTTATCGATACTCAATGCATTGTATGTTTTAGGAGCGATGAACCAGAATTGTTGTTGAACAAATGTGGTTCTAGAATTAGAGATTTTGTAAGGATTTATGATTGACGAAGACACGCATCAGTGGTCCATCGCTGCACAAGAACCATTTTCTGAACTGATGGCGGAGCTAGGAAAGAGTTTCCTGATAAGGCCTGTAGTTCTATTCATACAGGCAGCCCAACTCATATTTTCCAACCAAGGACGCTTTTTCATTCAATGAAACTGTGATTCCATACTCCATACTTGGACAACAATCTTATTTAAAATCCATTCCTATTTAAAATCCAGAAGTCAATATGTAATAATAAATGGACACGAATCTAAACAATTCCCCAAGGGTCAAACCATGGTCCTCTGCTGTTTAAACTTATAAATGACATCCAGGTATGTGTAAAATATTGCAAATGTCTTCTATTTGCAAATGACCTCAAACTCTTGATGGAAATAACCTGTTACCATGACCGCTTAAAAATGCAATCTGACCTTAATGCTATAGCAGAATGGTCAGTAATAAATAAATTAGAATTCAATATAAAAAAATGTGTAACTATGACATAAAACTAAGGGCTCACCTCCCAGAAGCCCATAGTTTTTTAATACAACATTAGAGGGAAAACATTATGCTGAGTCAATAGCTTTAAAGATCTCGGTATCGTATTTGATCCCAAACTGACATTCTCGGATCATATATCACGGCTCACTCCAGCATGCTACAAACTCCTGTGTTTCATCATCAGAACGTGTAAGCAATTTGATGACCCAGATGTAATGATAGCCATGTTCGATGGCATCATAAGAAGTAAGCTGGAGTATGCTAGTATAGTATAGCAATTGCTTATCTGTATCTAACGGTGGTTTTACGGGGTGGTTTGACATCACAAAAGATGTTAAACAAGGCTGCGTAATGTCACATGGTTATTCAATCTATACATGGATAATTGTATGCATTGAGTAATCTGAAAGTATGTTAGAAAAATGAAACAATATAACTTTGTATAAACCACTTATATAATTTGCAAATCCGACCGGTTTCGGAACAAACGTTCCTTCGTCAGGGAAAGCTTATACTAATTTGACAGTTTAGAACAATGTTTTATTATGGTAGGGGTGGAGCCGTTGTTAGTTAATAATAATTAACTAACAATAAACTGTCAAATTAGTATAAGCTTTCCCTGACGAAGGGACGTTTGTTCCGAAACCGGTCGGATTTGCAAATTATATAAGTGGTTTATACAAAGTTATATTGTTTCATTTTTCTATAATGGATAACCACAAAGTAATAGCTACATTCAAAAATATGAAAGTATGTTGCCTGTTTATGCTTATGATGCGGTGCTTATTTATAACACTATGGAAAATCTACAGTCTCTTGTTTCTAGGATGAACGAAGTATGTACAAAGTCAATGATGAATGTAAGTAAGTCTTAAGTCATGGTGTTTGAAAGACAGAGCACGAAAACAGTATGCAATATAGTTTTAAATGATGAAGAGTTGAGTTGAGACGCCTCCGAAATGAGGTGCTGAAGAAAAATGCTCAGGATTCTATGGACAGTCACAAATGTGTCCATTCTGGTAGAACTAGGCATCCACAATAGTCTAACTATTTGTCTAAAACGTATCCTAAGATACTTTGGACATGTTGCTCGCCCAACTGAGGTCTCCAACTTGGAGAAACTCATAGTCACTGGCAAAGTGTTTGGCAGAAGAAGCCCAGGAAGGTCACCAATGCACTGGAATGACCAAGTATCACCGGCGTCTGGTATTAGGGTATCCTTGGCTCTCCATGCAGTGGAGGAGTCTTGTCCACTACGGAAATTTGAATAGGGGTTACTTTTTTAAACTGACTTTTTTTTTTACAATAGTTCCACACAGGAGTTTACAATAGTTCCACACACTATGTCATCTTAGGAGATGCTGAGTGGAGGGTGTTTTTAAGGAAGAGAAGGATAGGATGTTCTTGGAAAGAAACAATAATAATAGATAATAATATTTGGATGATTAATATAGCGCCGTTTTTGTGAAAAATCACCTCAAGGGCGCTGTAAACAAATCTGAAGGGTGGGTAGGAATCTGGTGGCGTCAATATGTACAGGAGTGACGGAAGTATGAATCCATCCCTCCAACTGATGGGTCGAGAGAGTCCGGCTGGAAAGGTCAAAAGGCCTCCCTCAATCAGTCTCTCTCGATCCGGCCCGCCTTGCAGCAGGTGGGCAGACGCATCCGCTGCCAAGACCCAGATCCTGCTAAGTCACCAAACATAGCGAACCATTTTGGATGACCTGTGGCAGAGAAAAAAGGATAGTGAAATGATACTTACAATCGTTTGCTTTGGATCCAGTCTTCTGCTGGCTGACAAACGAAGCCGGCAGAGGTGGACAGGTCGAATCCACGCAGCAGATCTCTGAACTGGAGGGGGAGCAGCTCTAGGAAAACGGACACTCTAATATTATAATATATACTAGTATTTATTGTTAAAAGTTCATACATAAAATAATGCAATAATGTGGTTTTACATTAACCCCACACAGGGTGCCCTTAGAAAAACAATATCCCTCAGGGCTAATGTCATCTTTAGGGAAGTTGTGTAGAGGGTATTTTTAGAAAGGAAGGAGAAGAAGTTCCATTATGGAAAAAGGTATGAGAGGTAGGTCGGCATCTGGGGGTCAGTGTGTCAATGAGTGAACTCATCTTTCTCGCTGCGGTGCAAAACGATGGGTCGAGAGAGACCAGCTGGAAACGTCAAAGGGTCTCCCAAACTGATATTTATTTTGAAAGACTTGAAAATTTGGGACCTTTTAGGACGGGAGAATTTGAGATATTTGTTCGTCAGGTAATCTATATGTATAAAAATTTAGTATCCCTATGTTTGGGTCCGCAAATCTCGAAAAGTAATCAATGGATTGACTCAAAATTTTTACAGAACTATGCATTTTAGCTATGATTGTTTATGTATATAATGGTAAGATGTTTATGTATATAATTTGTATAAAAAAATTACTATAGGTGGTGCGAGAGTGGTTTAAAAAAGTGTGTATTTCATATATTTTAGTCGCAGGGAGGGAAGGCAGGAGAGGGAGGGTAACGAAAGAGGAAGGGTGATGAGGGGGGGAGCGGGGAAGGTGGAAGGGGAATGCAGGAGGGGGAGGGGACGCAAGAGGGGATTGGAGACGCATGGGAATGGACATGCAAGGAGAAACAATTTATTTCTTTGAATGGGATAGTAATGCATGCCGGGTACCAGCTAGTAAATTATAATACCTGTGGCAGAATTCCACGTGCAGCCTCTTCAATGGCTGCCGGACAGGCGGAGAAATTCCGACAGACTCCTGAGGATCCTCTCACCCTACAGCCGGATCCTGCAAATAGCACAACATATAACTCTCGTTCAAAGGAAGGTATATAATGGGAATATAACTCCAAACCTCAACACATCTGCTTTCGTGTAAGAATCATAACGACGGCCCCAAAGAACAATGTCGGATGTGCGATTTTGTAATTTTGCAGTAAAGCTGTTTAATGTTTCGTTTATTTTTACTGTTTTTGAGATCAAGAAACATAGTGTTGTTTTGACATTTTGCATTTCGTTTTATTTCATTAAAAATCTGAAAATACAGACTTTTAAATAGATAAAATGAGTCAACAAAGAAGCCAACAAAACGATTTTCAACTCTTAGCACAACCGACATTGCGGGCTTTTATTATTAACGTGACGATCACGACAAACATACGTTCCTTATCACAATAATGCTGCAGCTCTCTCAAAAGATGAGATGCACAATGCACGTAGGGCTGTTTCCTCCAAAGGAAAAAGTCATTATTTTCTTGCATCTCTCTCACACACTGCACCGTCACGTCTCCATAGACCCCTACAATACTAATAGCCGTGACAATAATTTTGAAAGTGTGGAATATAGTTACTAAGGATAATATTGAAGTATGTGTGAATTCAAAATATTCAAAAACATCAAATGTCAATGTGTTGATAGTTTTGCTTTTGTTCTTAAACATTTAATGCTGCTTCTCTTTCTTACACTCTAAATAACAACAGTCTAAAATGAGACAAACGGTGAACGTATACCTGCACCCCCAAAGGAAACATACAATCATTACCATACAAATAAAGTTAGCCTCACAAAAGCTGGGCGTACTGTACAGGGCCCGCAGATACTTTAATAGTACACAACTGCTAACCTTGTACAAATCACAAGTACGCCCCACGGTTGAATTTGGCAGCCATCTCTGGTCTGGAGCTCCAAAATACCTGAAAAATACCCTCGACTCTGTGCAGAAACGGGCGGTCCGTTTGATAGATTCTCCCATCTTAACAGACGGATTGCAATCTTTAGAGCACAGGCGTCGGGTGGGAATGCTATCCTTGTTCTACCGGTATTACAATGGAAGATGCTCCGAGGAACTAGCATCATTGATCCCTTCGGCACCGGTACATAGTCGGGAAACACGCCAAACGCGTCCCAACATTTGTACACGGTTGACATTTGTCACATGAGAACGGGTCGTTTCTTCGACTCGTTCTTGTGTTCAACAGCTCGGCTGTGGAATGATTTGCCGGCCTCTGTGTTTCCTCCTTCCTACAACATGGGTCTCTTCAAGACCAATGTTCATTCCTTCCTCTCCTCAAAAAGACCCTCCACACAGCATCCCAGATGACATAGGCCCTGAGGGAAATTATTTTCCTCAGGGCCTCCTGTGTGGAGTGAAAGTAAAAAAAAAAAAAAAAAAACATCTCTCTCAAACGTATAAAGAAAATGAAAAGTAATAAGATATATCTGCTTCCTCCAAAGGAAAAGAGTAGTACTTTGGAGGAAACAGACACACACATTTTATGTGTCTCATCTTTTGTCTCACCATTATTTAATGTGTAAGAAAGAGCTGCAGCATTATTTTTTGCAGTCACGGTACCGCAAACGTATATTGTCACGGTAATAATAAAAGCGCTCATTCTCCTTCGGGTCCATCGAATGTATGCAGCATGTAATAAGGAACTCCAGTGAAAAATATTATGGCTTTGAAAAAATATGTTCATATACACCAATGAACGCTGGTTCTGGATATATAAGTTTTATTTAATAATATTAAACGCAGAGTTTTTAAAAAAATATTAAAAAGTGCATTTTTAAACGATTCCTTAAAACACAGCGTCAAGTTGGTATTATGAAAATGGTTAGTGGTGACGTCAATGCTAACTATTCACCTGGTGATATCACGTTGAAGTTGTATTGAAATTTGAAATCACGACTTGAAGTGTACGATGTACGCCATTCAACATTTCGTGTTTTTGGTTTATTTTCATACTGTTTATACAAATTTAGATAAATAATGATGAACGAAGTATGTATGAAATAGAAGATGAACGAAGTATGTATGAAGAATGAGCTAATGATGAATGTAAGTAAGTCTAAAGTCTTGGTGTTTGAAAGGGAGAGTACGAAAACAGTATGCAACATAGTTGTGAATGTTGAATATTTGGAGCAGGTGAATGAGTTTGTGTATCTGGGTAGTATGTTTACGAGAGATGGGAAGGCTGAAAGAGATATTGAAAGAAGGGTGAATGCCGGTAACTCCATTAATGGTGGACTGAATGCCGTTGGCGCTAATAAAAAACTGTCAAAAAAAGCGAAGCTAGCAGTCCACAATGGAGTCCTGGTACCTACCCTGATGTATGGCAGTGAGGCATGGAACTGGCAGAGGAAGGATGAAAGTAAACTGAATGCTGTTGAAATGAGATCCCTGAGACGTATGTGTGGTAAAACAATGTATGATCGTGTGAGAAATGTGGATATCCGCAAAGAGTGTAAGGCTGATGTAAGCATAATGAGTAAGATTAAGAAAGGGACCCTCAGATGGTTTGGGCATGTAGAGCGAATGATCGAAGGAAGTAGTGTAAGAAGAATATACGACGCGAATGTGAAAGGTAGAAGAAGTCGGGGACGCCCGAGGAAGACAGCACAATCAAGTGAATCAGATACTTGAGTCGGGTCATGTCAAAAGTCAGAATAATAGAAGAGAATGTATGAGACGATGTATGAATGTGAATGAGGCAAAGAGTGTGTGCCAAGACCGAGTTGTTTGGCGGTCCGTCCTCTCTGCCTACCCCTGCGGGGAAACGGCGTGATGGTTAGTTAGTTAGTTAGTTAGTGTTTATTGAAACATTATTTAGGACTAAATGTTTCAAAAATAAAGGTATCTCTTATTAGTTTATCTCTATTATTGAATATATTAAAAAACAACTGCACAAAAAAAAATAGTAATGCTACTTCAAGTGAAAATACTTCGAACAACGGAATTCAAAATGGCGGCAGTTGATCAGCTGATTGCCCGATCCTATAGTAACTTTTCAGGAGTGATGACATCACACGATTCACTATACTCTAAAAATAAAATAAAAATGCAGTTATTTAAGTTAGAAGGTCATTATTCATTAAAAAATAAAATTAAAAAATTGGGCTGGAGTTCTCTGTTGACTTACTTCAACCAGTGATTCCTTATTAAGAGTAAAAAATGTAAAAGAAATTTTGGTCTAAGTATAAGTTCCTTCTGAATATCATTTAAAGATTTATTATTACTGAGAAATTATTGCCAAATTGCATGCAACCTAGGTACAAGCCAGTATAGAAATTACTGAGTCCTGAAATTGTTGTTGCAATTAAAAACAATTTTCGATCGAGTACTTCTAGTTGGTATATGGAAGATAATTAGTAGTATCCGACCGAAACAGGACTTTCCCCCGAAACCGAAACCGAATCTTCAGTATGTGTCTCAGTTTCGGCCGAAACTGAAACCTTTTTAGACATGTTAAAAATCTATTGCTAACTGAAATTTGGCTAATTTTTTACACTTATACAGACAGTTAATATGTGTGTTAAATTAAATAAAAAAATAAAAATTGAAGTTTGTGAAAAAAGTATCTTATTTTTTTAAATATTACTTCAATTTGCAGATTTTCTGCTGAATCGAAAACTGATGCCTAAACTAGATTTTTTTGCCGAAACTTGCCGAAACCGAAACCGAACCACTAGTAATTAGACTGTTAAATCAGGGCTGTTAACTATAGTACCATTAATTTACCTCGTGGTTGAACGTCGTCCAAATTAGTGGAGAGCCAAAATTGGTGCTTGAAGACGTTTGTGTAGAGAGCTAAAACGTTGATCAGACAGGGAATGCTCAGGTCTCTGGAAGTTGGCGCGTTGCTGAGTATGGCATACAGAAACCAGCGCGGGGGGCTCGTGCTTGTGTTCTGCTGCGGGAACACGAGCCCACCACCGCTGTCTCCCGGACACACCGCTGTTCCTGGAAGGCAAACGAAAATATTGTTTTTGAAGTGAAACTTCTTTAGCCCCGTTGTGATTTGAAATTAGGATGAAACAGAAATGACGCATCACAGCACCTGCGAAGCATCAAACTGCGCTCATTGGCCGCTTTGATTATGAAGTCACTTTTCAAGGCTCCTATTGGTTGAGATATATATTTTTATATGAATACCGCACAAGAGTCCCAACTGCTCCCGTCTGAAGCCAATTAGGCTATGGCATCCCCAATTGGGGAATGCTGTGAGGCTGAAGATAGTGGGGGGGGGAAGAGGAAGGTGGGGAAGTACCTGGCTATTCAGATCTGGTCACCAAACACGGCTAATGTCATTTCAAGCAACGTTTCAATTCTGAATGGTGGTCTTTACACCAGGGCGATACTGAGAGTATCTTCCACTCTGGAACGTGCTGCAAAAATACTATTTATTATTTTAAATGAATAAATTGTGAAATAACACAAATTAATCAAATAAAATTTATTTGCCATGCCGGAATTCGATCCTGCGACCTTCGGTGTGCAATTTTTTTAAATTTTAATTTCTGTTTTATTTTTGTTTAATTTTATTTTGTTTTTAATTTTGTGATTAATTTTTATTGCTATTATTTATGTTCGAATTTTATTTTCATTTTTTATGTAATATGGCAGACTGGGATTGCACTACCCTCCCAGCCCTGCTGGAATAAAAACTTAAATAAATAAATAAAATAAATAAAAATCAAGAGCCTTACCGCTGGACTACGCCGGCCGTCAAACACAGATATGAAACGGAAATGAAACTAGGACTGAACTCATTGGCCTCTTTGATTATGACGTCTTTTTTTTTTTTTTTTTAAATAATCGGAGACGGTTTACATATATACAGTTCCCGTGAGCACTTAGGCCATAGACCCATTGTACTATCTCCCATTTTACCTCATTCCTTTGACAGTAACCCAGTCCCTTTTATAAAGTTCACCAGGATTGTCATTGGAAATGAAACCATATCTTCTGGTTCGACAATGTATCTTCTCAGGTCTCATTTCCCCTCTTCACCTTTTATGACCTCACTTTTCAAAGCTACCATTGGTTGAGATTGTTTTGGTAAAGTTTTGCTTCTGAACTGCACTCGATTTTTTTAATTTGTTGCTATGGAAAAGTTTGTACATGATGTAAGGGGCCGTTCAAGTATTATGTAACGCACTTGAGGGGGGGGATCTTGTGAAACGTTACTGTGCGTTACGAGGGGGGAGGGGGGGTTCGAACAATGCGTTACGTAACATGTTTTTCTTTATTTAGATAAAGAAACTAGGGAATTAAAATCTTCCAAGTTGGCAACCCTTTTCGTTCTCGAAATCTCTTGTTTTATTTATTACCGCAAACGCGATTAAAACAAGAAAAAAGGTATTTAAGCGACTTTCCAGTACTTTGCACAACTTAAGTGACTTTCAGGTAAAAATTGTCACTTGGGCATTACGTAATGCTTAGGGAGGGGGGGGGAGGGCACAGAAAAACGTTACGGCGCGTTACATGGGGGGGGAGGGGGTCAAAAATCTTCAAAAATTGCGTTACGTAATACTTGAATGCCCCCTAAGTGTATAACATAATTTATACAGTAAGTACGAAGTGTATTATTTTATACTTACAGTATAAATTAGTTTGTACATGATGTAGGTACAGTATAAATCATGATTTATACTGTAAATATGTAGATAAGTGTAAAGCATATTTCTAAATTGTATTGGCTGTTATAGAAAACGTCAAATATTTTGTTTTATTGACATTAAACGTAAGGGAAGTATTTAGGCATGGATTTTCGGTGTGTGTGGGTACCAGTGCAAATGATTTTTACTTGCGTTGTGCAACTTTAACACCAGCTGTTCACGAATGATCCTAGAAGAGATTTGTTCAGTTTGGCAAGGATTATTGATAATGGTGGTATTGGTGAACTTACCATTAGAGAGCCCCGCACATATCTTGTCGGAAGTGATGAATGATGTAAAGGAGGGCGGGAACCCCTCGATGCACTCCGCAGGTCCCACCACAGGAACATTCAGGGAGTTGAGATTCAGAGACGGTCTAAGCGATTCCGTGAATCCCCAGCCAGCCACCTGCAGAAATATTCAATGTTTGAAAACAATGTTATATATATTTTTTTTTGTATTTATTTAATAAATGTTACAAAAATTTCATGTTATTGTGTTTTTTTCTAAAAAATATATATTATTTATTATGTCTTACACCTTTTTTTTGAGCAAAGTTAAAAAGGCGGAGACAACGAATGTAGATAACAATTTTCATTTAAGGTTAAATAATATATAATTTTTTTTTAAATATATAAATCAAAGAATAGATAAATAAATATAATATAGTAAACAAAGAAAAAAATCGTATAATATGAATCTGTAGTTTCATATATACAAAACATATAATAGAAGGAATGTAACAGAAAGATGTGGAGCTAAAAAAAAGAAATAAGAAAAATAAAGAAGGATATCTGACATTAAAATTGTGTTTAGAAATAAAGTATTATAAGATGTAGTTATTGTAATAAGTTATATACACGGTGTCCGGAAACTCGTAGTACAAGCGGGAAACTGGTAAATCTACATCACATTCGGAGTCGATTTGTGATATACTTTTTTGATTTGAACTTTTGTTTTCGAGTAAATCGGGTCCGAAGTTGGAATTTTTTTGGTATTTGAAAAAATTGTTCACTAGGGGGTTGATTTCAGATATGTAATGTCTTGTAAAATGCATCGAAGGGTAAACCAGGCTCAAAAGTTTTTTTAACCCTTTAGTTGCCGAAAAAATGGAAAAATAGAAAAAAAATAATGTTAAAATCGAAATGCTAAGATTGAAAAAAATAAGTTTTTTGGGTTCTCTACGTGATGTAGATTCAACAGTTTCCCGCCTGTACTACGAGTTTCCGGACACATTGTACAAAGAGCTTTTATTGATTTTTTGAATATTTGTTTCCAATCTTAAATGAACTGGTAATTGTTAAGTCCAATACGAGTATATTTATAGTATTGTTGAGCTGTGGTGGTGTTACGTTAAAGAAATAAAAATGTTATGTTAAAGAAAGAATGTATAGTATTTATGTTGTGTTAAAAAACGAAATAAAGTGGATAGACATCCTCGAAATGTGATGCATGATTCCATGGACAGCTAGTTGCATAACATATATCCATTTTGGAAGAGCTAGGCATCCACAATAGGCTTTCAACTATTTTTAAGACTAGCTGACCCGGCCAAGCGTTGCTGTGGCTAACGAAACACCACGCCATCTACTGGATGGTTACCCAACCTTTTAACTCACACTGCCATCTGTTAATTTGCATACAAATCAAATCCACACTGCCCGCTTGCCAGCCCGCTCGTTCACTACATACAGACTACTTTAATTATAAATTTCAACCAATTTACACAAAACCTTGACAAATTATTTGGACGCTTAGATCTTTTAAACTACCCAACGGATTTTCACGCGGTTTTCACCAATAGATAGAGTGATTCATGAGGAAAGTTTAAGTATATAATTTGTCAAGATTTTATGAAAATCGGTTGAACTATATAATATACTAGCAGACCCGGCCATACGTTGCTGTGGCTAACGAAACACAACGCCATTACTCAACCTTTATAAAATCCACACCACTCGCTTGCCAGCTGCCCGCTACCCGCTGCCTGAATGGAATATTTGGATTTATCGGCTTTTCTCTACTATAATAAGCATGTACAATAATAATAATAATAATAATAATAATAATTGGATTATAAATTATAAATTATATTACTATTTATAAAGCGCCGTTTTTGTGAAAAATCACCTCAAGGGCGCTGTACAATTTATTAGGAAAGCTTAGGTTCTGACTAATTTTACTATTTACAAATGGATACAGAAACATACGTACCTGGCAGGTCACTTCCAATAAACACACTTTAATTAGAAAGTTTATGCTCGGAGAAGATACGGCTTTGCACGCGGAGGACATTACAGTTAACACACTGGACATTGCATGATTTTACATTATTTGCTACCCTCATCACTGTTATTTATTTATTTTAAAATACTGGAGATTTTAGGACTCTTTAGGGCTGGAGAATGTTCATGAAATGACCTTCACAAACGCTTACATTTTTTTTTGTACGTTTTTACAGGTTAGTTATTTACGGTGTCGCGGGTATTGAATGTGAAGGTGAAAGATTTTGAGTTTATGGATACGACTATCTGAAAAGGTGAGTTTTAAGTCTAGCTCTAAATTCCGCCGCGTCTGTGATCATTCTTAAGTCATGTGGCAGTCCATTCCAGGCTTTAGGTCCTGACTTATTATCTGGTGTGCGCTTTGGTTCCTTTAACCTTCCGATAGCTGATGACGTTGCTGACCTTAGGGTTGACTGTCGAGAATTGGAATTTTCTGGAATACACAATTCCGATAAGTAAGCCGGAGCCATTCCGTTAAGGGACTTAAATACCATCCAGCAGAGCTTAAACTGGATCCTTTCAGGACATTTATACATCATATTATACATATAAACTTTCCTCTTGAATCACTTTATCTATTGGTGAAAACTGCATGAAAATCCGTTGCGTAGTTTAAAAGATCTGTGCGCACATACATTTTGAGCGACTTCATTTTATACTATGTAATGATGATGATGATAAAGGGAGCGGGCTGGCAAACGGGCGGTGTGGATTTGCTATGTATGTAAATTAACAGATGGCGTTTGTTATAAAATTTGGTTAGTGGCATTGTTAGTAGATGGCATTGTGTTTCGTTAACGACAGCAACGTGTTGCCGGGTCAGCTAGTATCATGTACACCGCACCTCCACACGGTTCAACTTTATTACGTTCAACTCAACTAGATTACCAAATTGAGTCGTCTAAAAAGCCCTTAAAATCCGTAGTAAGGATTCAAAAAGGAGAATAAGATGGTTTGAAAGGGAGATAATTATGTAAATACGAAATTTAGAAATAGAACGCGCGCTCTAAAATTATAAACGATTATCTTATGTATAAAAATCTTGTGTCACGGTGTTTGTGGTCGCACTCCTCCAAAACCGCTTGACCGATTTTTATGAAATTTTTAATCTCTATTTGGTAGATATGAAAATAGGTTTTAAAGTATATTTCATACCGCTAGGTGATTAGGGTGTCCCTATCTAGAAAAAAAACCTACTTTTTTGACAATTTTTTTTTGTATTTTTTTTTATTTTGCATCACAAAATACCTATAACCCCAAACCTAAACCCTCCTATCCCCACCCTCTCATTTTTTATTCGCGATTTTGGTAGTTTTGTATGAACAAATTTAACTGTCTTTCTTATTTCAAACAGAACGAAATTATTTATGTGGTTGAATGACAGATGGCGCTACGTCCGCCTCATCAAACTTCCATCCACACATGCGTAAGACATTCAATTGAAGCGTCGCTTCATTTTGATATTTCATTCGGCATCATGTTCTCGCGTGGGCAAACCATCGAGCTTATTTGTGTTGGCTAAAGGGACTGACTAAAAATATCGTACACTCAATAATTGTTCTTCGAAATTCATTTAAATTTTTTTTTTATCACATTTTCCTACTTTAGTTAGTGTTTTTTGTTTTTATCGGCGGTCATCGTCTACAGCGCTCCATTCCTCTTTCTGTCATAGATCCCATCCCCACACACTTACAATACATTCGTTGTTTTTTTATTTAACAACCAAAATATTTACTAGAAATAATTTATATGGCAGAACAAAGTTTGTCGGGTCAGCTAGTAATTAACAGATGTAAGCGAATAATAAACCAAATAGGGCAAAATCTCTCGACGCATGACTAATATAGTATTTAAAGAAATACCTACTGATAATTTTATCACTAATATAACATGTTAAATATCAGAACCAGAAGTGTTTTTTTATAAATTTCGGAGTATATTTCGTGATTGTTTTCTAACGAGGGATTTCAAATAAGTAACTACTTATTCAACTCGGCAAATGTATAAAAAAATTTAATAAGTCAGGTACGCCTCATACCTCATACATATATCTGGTAATGATATATTATTATGAAAACAAGCTTGTTGTGGGTTATGGGTTCGAGTGGTTGAGGGCCAGTTTTTCGCAGAACAGTTCATCAAATTTCAAAGTTAATTTTCAAGTTCTGTGAAAGTTCTATTTAAGTTCTCTTATTATTTCAGTTCTGTGAAACAACTGGCCCGTCATGATGTAATATAAGAAGATTGTAAAAAAATAGGTTTATCCATACTATTCATACTAATATTATAAATGCGAAAGTGCGTGTGTTTGTTTCTTACGCTTTCACGCCTAAACCACTAAACCGATTTTAATTTTTTTTCACCATTAGACAGCTAAATTATCAGCGAGTAACATAGGCTGTATATAATGGTACGTTCTGGCGTTATGAAAATTGTATAAATGAAAATGTGGGTATTTCATATAATTTAGCGGCCGGGAGGAGAGGCAGGGGGAAGGTGGAAGGGAACGGGGACGCACGGGAAAGGACATGCAGGGAGAATCAATTTATTTCTTTGAAAGGCATTGTAACTTGTAACCCATGCCGGGTACACGCTCCATTCTCTTCAAAATATTTATAAAAAATTTACTTTTATCTGTGATCCAGCTACATTACTTTGGTGTGCCGGAAGTGCCTATCGGTATCGAACAGTTTGTATAAAGCTGTTCGTTTTTTGCACTCTTATCTCTCGAACATTATCTAACCTCTTTAGTAGTACAATACAACTAACCATATATCTCTGGGGCTTCTACCACCACTCTGAAAGTCCCGAATGCCCACAAGGGGGGCGTTATCGCCCACGTTAAGAACCTACGATCTATAGGATTTAGCCAGCGAGAGAATGAGATGGACTAATCGGTCTCCTCTATGTGCGGTGCTTCGTAGCCTCCCCACTCTTGTCTACTTTAGTTTTCTGAAGGTTTCACTTCTACCACGTGTGAACTGCACACTATAATTTTTTTTTGTTTCTTATTAATCCTGAAATCTGTGGGTTAGTTTTAGTATTACAATAAAGTTTTTACAATATCTCTTTTATACTAGCTTTTACCCCCGGCTTCGCTCGTATAGTATTAGGGGAGTTCCATTCCCCCCCCTCCCACCTTCCCTGTCCCCCCCTAACCCCTCTCTACCCCCCCTTACCAACTACTCCCTCCCCCTCTCCCTCCTCCCTCCCCCTCTCGCCCCACCCCTTCTCGCCCCTCTCCTTCCCCCCCCCTTCCCCTCACCCGCCATCCATTCCCGTTATATTACTTTTTCAAGCTCGCGTGCCACCTATTAAAGCATAACAATGAAACACACGCAGTTTCGCATTTATAATATTAGTATAGAGTAGTATTTATTTATTTATACACGCCCCATTAGGGCTTTTACATATGGTAAAATTAAAAGTGTATATTAGCAAGTGCATTTGTTATATAATTGGATAGGTTGATTAAGATTGATCTGCCCAAGACAAAACCATATTGGCAAGTTGTAATAATGGATTTCACGCAGGGGTTTCTCTTTAGAAGAATCAATTTTTCGAAAAGTTTTTCTACATATTAGAATTTTAACTGTCAAAGGGATCTCCATAGTAACATAAGGCTTCGCAACCAGGCCCGAAAAGAAGAAGATGGAGAGATACGAAATTACGAATGTTAGAGGAGAGCGCTAACATTTAAAATTGCGAAAATGTTTAATAAAACACGATTAGTTTAAAATAGAGCAAAAATCTTATGGGGGCTGTGTCAAGTACAATTTAAAGAAACATTGTGAATTTTTTCATATTTATAACTTTTAAAATAACTGAAGCAGACTTGAAAAAAATAATTTTCGGAGAATACTTTGCCATTTTTTTCTATCGATGGAATTTCATATAATTTGCGTTTCCGCATGAAGAATGTATAAATATTCTTCGAAAATAACATAATATATTTTTTTAAGAGCTTAAAAACATCAAATATTTATGGGGGATATGCAAAAAATCGGTAGAAATTCGGGTAGCGGACCCTTAAACAAATTACAAAATGACAGCGCACATCAAATAATTACTTATAGTTACCAAGTAACGATTTGTTTTGCTTTTCATCTGGAGAATAAACATATACTAAATATTTTCACAATGCCAGAGCTTATTCATAACGCCAGAGCTTACCAATATATACAGCCTATATTACTCGCAAATAATTTAGCTTTCTATTAGTGAAAGAATTTTTAAAGTCTTTTAGTATTTTTTGAGTGAAAGAGTAACAAACATATACACATTCATACATCCTTACATTCATACATACATACATACATACAAACTTTCACCTGTATAATATTATTAATAGGATGTAATTATACTCTCTACGGGATTACGCTTACCTCCCCACATCCTGGAATAAAGACCACAATTTTTATAATCATTATTATATCAAGAAATGTGGTTTTTATGGGCATTTTGGGTCACAATTACATTATTTCATAAAAAGGTACATTTACATGTTTTAGATATAAAAGTAATTTGTATTATATGTTTTGACTAGCGATATAATAACTATAAATTAGCCCTCCCATACCTAATTTTAATCCAAAAGTAACACCACAAATGTTCAGTGTGTCCTGGTCATCCGCCGCCAAGACCTAAACAAACCTCACTCCATGTACCCGGACACCCCAGCTAAGTCTCCAAAGGAAGCGAACCACTCAGGGTGAACTATAGCAGAGGAGTCATTAATAAATTACCTTCCCCACATTGCCTGGGCTGGTCTGCCTGGTGTACAGGTCCCTGTCTACCAGGTCTAGGCAGACTGCACGCACCTTGGCGGTGAAAGTGAACGCCCTCGTTAGATGGACAATAGCGATGTCGTCTTGGTAGTTACGAACACTTCCACCGTAGTCATCTCCTAATCGAACTGCGCGCACCTGAAACAATTTATTATATAAGTATATATATAAGAAAGTTCCTGTAAGAACTAGCACTGACGAAATCTTCAACAATCTTAACATCATGTCAATTAAACAACTATATTCTAAAACTATACTCATTTACATTCATAAGTACAAAACCCAAGAAATAACAACTAACACGTACATTAGAAACACTAGATCTCATGGTCAAAAACATATCCAACAAGTAACTAACTACTAACACAACATTTGGGCAAAAAAGCTTCTTATATTATGGCATTAAACTCTACAATAAAATACCACTCTCACTCAAAAACCTCGGCATTATAACATTTAAATCTGATATAAAAAGCTTAATACTAAATATAGGGAGATCAGAAAAAGAAAATATACTGATATATTATAATAAAACGAATATAAAACTTTATTCCACTTAATTTTATTGGACCGTAACCGGTTTCAGCTCGTCAAAGCCATCTTCAGACTGGTATATTTGTACCAGTCTGAAGATGGCTTTGACGAGCTGAAACCGGTTACGGTCCAATAAAATTAAGTGGAATAAAGTTTTATATTCGTTTTATTATAATATATTATAATGGAATTCCACCATGAAATATTACTCTCAAAAATAGAAATATTAAAATATACTGATATCAAATACAGACTAAAACTGAATCTACTGAACTGAATTATAAAAACACTATCTTATTTATTTTATAATTATTTTTAAAAAATACTCCGTGATATATGTTTATAACTAATTCATATTAATTTCTTATAATAATAATGTAAATGAAATCCTCAGCATGGGAGATCCCAGTGAGGATATCATTATCTCTACATGTTACTAAGGAAGGAATAAATTATTATTATTATTATATACTAGCTGGTTCCCGGCATGCGTTGCTATGCCATTTAATAAAGAAATTATTTCTCCCTGAGTGTCCTTTCCCATTCGTCCCGTTCCCCTTCTGCCTCCCTTTCTTCTCCTGCATCCTCTTCACCTCTCGCGTTCCCACTCCGTCACCTCCACCTTCCCTCTCCCCACTCCACTCCCCCCCCTTCCCACGTCCCGCGAACCCCCCTCCCGAGTTCCCCTCCCCCCTCTCAGGTCCCCCTCCCCCCTCCCAGGTTCCCATCCCCCTCCCTCCCTCCCACTTTTCATACATTCAGTTTTCAAACCTCGAGTGCCACCATAGCAATTTTTTTATACAAATTTCGTAATGCCAGAGCTCACCGGAAGTTTTATAAAAACCTTCTCCTGACAATAAAGAACACACAAAAAAAAGAATTATCCAATTTGGTGCAGTCGTTCGAAAGTTATGTGCTTAGCAACACATTCAGCGATTCATTTTTATATTATAGATATATTACTGGAAAGCCCAAAATTGATACACATTTTATTGGATTTCACCATGGAGGAAAGAAGGAAGAGGATGTGGTCAAACGAAAATTTCCTGCAAGACTTTTGTAATCAGCTATAGGTGACAAAGTATGAAATGTGGTGCTTGTGAAAAATTGGCCTACATTTAAAGTGTCCTCCACACGATGAGCCATTGGATGGTTACAACGCGCCTACACAATGGCCACATTCACATTAAAAAAAAATGGCCACGCCATCCCAGAACACCGCACCGCTCTCATGGGCCATTCGACGCCACTCGAAGCCCTCCACCCAGTGGTCCATCATAGTGGGCCCATGGCCCATCGATGGGTCATCCTTCGCTCATGAAGAAACCGAAAACTGGTTGGCAACTCAGTTCACGGCACAACTCAATTTATCAACCTCCTGAATCGGAAGACCGGACAGTGGCAGAGTGGGCATCGCGTTTGGATCCCACCCTAGCGTCGCCTGTTCGATTCCTTGGCTAGCTAAGTCCTCCGACACGATACAAGCAACATTTTCCACTGACTGTGGTGGAAGTAGGAGAATTTCAAACATTGTTGGGTTATTCTTAACCCGGGAATGTTTGTCTTTTAAAAAAAAAAAAAAATCGGTATTTTTCTGATCTGACATATCGCAAATTACTCGAAAACTTGACAGCGTGAGCTGCTACCATGGCAACCTGTCAACATGGCGACTGAAAAGCGACAGCCGTGGCAATCAGCCCTGCTAATCACAGCATCGCCCTTGACAACTTGTCTTTAACAAGTTGGCTGGGTGCGGACTGCCAAAGAAATTCACAAGTTTTTTCATGTGGATAGCAATAGAGTCGCCAAAATAAACGCTAGAAATATTTTGAATCTCGTGCCTGCAAAATTTTAAAATCGAGCGTCTTTTTGCACGAGGCTAGTAAGCGAAAAAGTGGTTTTTATTTATTTTGTGCATAATTTTATAACAAAGAAAAAAATTTAGAACACGGAAAACCTCAAAAATAGTATTAGCCATAAAGGGGGTATTTTTTAAAAATTGTTTCTTGGATTACTTCATAGTTAAGTCATGAAAAAACATTTTTTTTTGGTGGTTTACGCTTATATTTTTTGTAATGTAAATAATAATTTTATTGTAATTCCAATACATAGAAAAGCTAGTAAAAGCTTCGATTTATCCGTAACATATTTTTTGATGTTCATACTGTAAGCCGATTCGTCGTAAAGATTAATCAAAATAGTATCTAAATAGGATTTCACGTATATATTCATCTTAAGGTTGAACCACGAAATTCTTTCTTTTTAATAAAATGTTTAAAAAGCTTATTATTTTGAATTTTGATGATATTTTCCGAAAAATTCATTTACAAAACAGAAATTCCAGAAATCGTTGAATATTTTTACAGTATTTTTAAAAAAATATTTATTTTTTAGCCAAGTGAGCCATAAGAAAAGGTTCGTGGGCAGCACGAAAATGGGCTCGCGGGCCGCGCGTTGCTCATCACTGCCTCTATCACATCATCTGTTACAAACATGTGATTATATTGTTACTCTAAGGCAGTGGTTTACAACCTGTGGTACGCGGCACGAATATAGGATAACTCAGCTCAACGTTTTCAAATTTCAGCAGTTTACCTACGCTAGATGGTTTGGCAGCCTGCCGCGACGCCATACGTCAGTCAGTCTGTCAGCTCAGCTTAGAGATTTTTTTTAAAGAAAAAAGTAACATTTAACTGTCAATATAGGTTCGCTTTTTTCAAGAGCTACTAAAGGAAACAGCTCTGGAAGCATCATACAGAGTAAATTATCGCATCGCTAAATCAGGCAAAAATTGATGTCGTTACACCGCGTGCTAAAGATATTGTCCGATGCATGCTCGGCGATGAAATATCAAAGAAAATAACAAATATACCGCTGTCAGATGGCTCTGTTTCCCGGCGAATTCAGGAAATGTCTCAAAATATCGAGATGTCAGTTTAAGATAGAGTACAGAAGAGTTAATTTTTTTATCTGCAAGTAGACGAAAGTACAAACATTTCAAATTAGTCCGAACTTATTGTTTTGTGCGATATATTCAAAAAGAAAATGTAGAAGGAAATTGACTCTTTTGTTGTCCATTGCCTGAACGGAGGACACGTCTAAAAAATTTTAACACTATAAATGCATATATTCCTGAAAAACAAATCGGCTGGTCCTGCTGCTATGGCTTTTGTATCGATGGGGCCAAATCGAAGAGCAGTTGTTATTCAGGCTTACTCTCTCTGAATGAATGCCTCCATAATTTGCTCAGCGATTGTGACATGGAAATTGACGAAAATGTTCAAATCAATATCATTCAACATTTGGCATATCTAAAAATAGCATTTCGGGTATATTACCCAAAAATAAATAAAGAAATGCACTGGGTGCTAAACCCTTTCAGAGATGATGTAACAAATATAACAAACCTAGTAATAATAAAAGAAGTGGAAAATCTATGCAAGATATTAACTATTTTGAACTTTGTTAAAAATGTCTTTCATTACACAAGATAGATTGAGGGTGCGGGGTACGACAATTTTTTAGTAAGAATCAAGGGGTACACAGGCTCAAAAAGGTTGAAAGCCAATGTTCTGAGGAGTTAACACATGTGAGTCGAGTTGTATTATTATTCTGCCGATTTTGAAGGAATTATCTTCGGGCCTGGAATTTAAGTTCATTTTGAGCTTTTGTGTACTGGAGAAACGTCCACGTGAACAAGTGGTGATTTATTATTCCCGTTTGCATGTGTTCCTGGGATATCTGTACGTTGTTTTGAGTTTTGAGCACGAGCGTAATTCCTGCAATCGACCGACTGAATAAATCGCGAGCCAAAAAATATGTAGCTGAAAATTACTCGAAATAAATATAAGTACTCCTATTAGAGTCACATTTGAATGTGTACTGCTTTATCTATGTTTTCATTCGTGCTGAATGGAATGAGGTCACCCAAGTGAATAGTATCAATATTTGGTGAGATATGAGAGGTTTTTTTAGTAAAGAAACATAAATTTGCATATTTGCAAATATTGAAAGGCTGATGTAAACATAATGAGTAAGATTAAGAAAGGGACCCTCAGATGGTTTGGGCATGTTTTTTTTTTTTACATGAGATCGACACAGGAGGCCCTGAGGAAAATAATTTCCCTCAGGGCCTATATCATCTTTGGAGATGCTGTGTATACGGTTTTTTAAGAAAAGGAAGGAGAGGAAGGAAAAGGGTTAGGAATCTGGGAATCTGTGTCCTGGTGATCCACCTCCAAGACACCCGGGCACCCCTGCTAAATCACCAAATGTAGCGAACCACTTGGGGTGACCTGTGGCAAAGGTGTTGGTTGTCCAATAAAGATTCCCAGAGCGGCGGTACCCATTCCCGCCTCCAAAATTGAAATGTAGAGCGAATGAAAGAAGAAAATAGTGTGAAAAGAATGTATGACGCAAATGTGAATGGAAGAAGACGTTGGGGACGCCCGAGGAAGACATGGCACGATCAGGTGAATCAAATACTTGAGTCGGGCCATGTCAAAAGTCATAATAAAAGAAGAGTATGCATGAGACGGTGCATAAATCAAGGGCGGATCCAGGGGGGGGGGGTCATGGGGGTCATGACCCCCCCCCCCTGGGCTGGGTCCAGGACCTAGGTGGACCTACTTTTTACCTGTATCTATTTATTATCAAAAATAAATTATAACTTCTTGTGACTTGAACACGACTATGTGACCCCCCCCCCTGGCGCTATGTGACCCCCCTGGCGCCAAAGCTGGATCCGCCCTTGGTATATATATATGTTAGTGAGGTAAAGAGTGTGTGGACCAAAATTTCACGAATGCACGACTTTGTCATTATTTATCACACCCTGTTTTATCTCTACTATAAATAACTTACACTAAAGTGATAAAGAATAGAATAACATTAAAATGGAGAAGGGATGGAAGAGAAAGAAGAACGGTGGAAACACAAATAACTTTTACTGACTGTCGACAAAAGTACATAAAAACAGAAGTTATTTTAAATTATAATGTCACATCTCAAAGTATCTGCTTTATTTGAACAAATACATAAAAAAACAATTTGGCATATTTTTCAAACGGTCAAAATATTTCTGCTCTACAATAAAATGCAAATAAATGGAATATTTCTTAACAAATCTGCAAATAAAATATGATTTTGAAAGATGATAAAATACGCTTTCAAATATTATTTATAATTAAAAATAAACATTTATAATTTTTGAAATACAAAATTTTTGCATGCAAACAAAACAATTTTTTGTTTTTTTTTTTTTTTTTTTAAATAGCTCACCTAACGTTTATTCTAACTAAAATAACTGATCACAAAAATAAATCAAAAAACATAAATATTTTATTAGAAAAATCTATAAGTATATAAAAATCAAAACATGTTTATTTCTGGGTTTGTATGTATGTATATATGTATGTCCGCTATGCATTGCTAAACCATTCATCCGATTGAGATGAAACTTTGGGGATTTGATGTGCCCATGCCCGCGATGGTTTCTGTATACAATAGTGAGCTCTGGCATCATGAAATTATGCATTGCTAAACCGTTCATCCGATTGCGATTAAATTTTGAGGATTCGTAGGAAGGAGTGGGGAGGGGGAGCGGGAGGGTGGAGTGGGGAGGGGAAGGGGGATGGTGTGGAGGAGGACGGGGGGAGTGTGGATGGGCAGTGGGGGTAGGGATGGGGGAAGGGGGGAGGGGGAAGGGGAAAAGGGGAACTCGGAAGGGTGTGGAGGGGAGGTGGAAAAGGTGATCTCGGAAGGGTGTGGAGGGGAGGGGGAGGAGGGGAACTCGGGAGCGGGGAGGGGAACTAAAAGCCGCCCGCAGGGCCTAGCAGCCTGCGGAGCGGGTTTTTAACTGCTAGCGTATTATAAACGTTACTGTTACCTCACTTTTTTGTTGTTCCATGTAAAAATAATTAATAAATATTCAAAAATTTTAAGGATTTAATTTTTTTTTCAAATTGCTATTCAAAATGTTGGTTTTATAAAGGTGTACATTTAACTTTTTTGGTAGTTATTTTTTAGATTTGAATATAAAGCGTGGAATTATGCCTTTCTAACACCGTTTAGAACATATTTCTCACTGATAGTTAGGGAGTTAGAGCCATTTATATGAGACCTATGTGAGCTGGAACAAATTTGGTCTCCTGTGATAAAAAGGGTTAAATACATTAAAAAAACCAACCTCCGATTCTTGTCTGCCTATCTCTGTTGAATTCCAGGAAGAGAGGCGAATTCCTCCAACTATTCGATAATCGGCCACATTAACCTGATTGTTGTAAGACTGGTCGGAGAAGCAATGTGCAGCTAAAACAAAAATAATAAACAAGTTTTTAAAAAATGTATTCTAACAGTTTTTATAATGTCAGTCCAACGTTGGGTGCCAATTTATGACACTATTTATTTGTTAAAACTAATTTGTAGAATGAGTTAGGAAAAAAAAAGACTTTTCAATAAGTAAAAAAACTAGTGATAACCCTTTGGTCTGTTTGTGCCTTTTATTACGCACACAAGTGTTGACACTAAACAAAATTTTGATAAATTAGCAAGACTATATTTTGGTAGGTAGGTGTAGAATGGCTTCCTAATTTTATCACAGTACTCAGAAAGATGCACTCACAATTCATTGTCGAAGTTGCCTTTAAAAACACGAAAAATCGATAATTTAAACCACAAATAAATAGAACAGCTTATATCTGTAATACATTTTGGCTACATCTTTTGATGAAAAAAAAAAACTAGTGTGCTTTAGACCACACGACTGAAGTAGAACTTCACTAACTTATATCTCCCTCTTATCCTTACCCTCCTTACCCTCCCCATCCCCATCCCCATCCCCATCCCCATCCCCATCCCCATCCCCATCCCCGTCCCCGTCCCCGTCCCCGTCCCCGTCCCCGTCCCCGTCCCCGTCCCCGTCCCCGTCCCCGTCCCCGACCCGTCCCCGTCCCCATCCCCGTCCCCGTCCCCGTCCCCGTCCCCATCCCCGTCCCCGTCCCCGTCCCCGTCCTCATCCTCATCCTCATCCTTATCCTTATCACTCCCCAAGTCAAGCGTGCGTAAGGTGGAGACCCAGCGCAGAATTCTCCCATATAACGGCTGCGCTGCAAAACCGCGGTGAATTTTGCTTTTCTGCGCGGGGAATTCGGTTTTTGTCGATTCGGTACCATCACCAAGCCAGAAGGACGACGCCGATGGGCTAAACCTGAGCGAATACCTCCCAAGCGAGTTTGTCCTGGAGGGCGCTTAAGGTTATTCAGGGCATTGTCCCTCGAATAGGTCGTTACCCCCAAGGAACACTGGAAACGACTATGATAATTATTAGTTTAAAAAAGGTGGTTAGTAAAGGCAGTCTGCCTCAGAATATTTTCAGACAGTCGTATAAAGTCAAAAAGCCTTCAACTTCGCCTTTACAGCCCGCAACATTGTAAATAACTAATTGTTTAAAAATGTAAAAAAATCTTATTAATTATTAAAAGTTTTTTTAAAGATAACTAACTGACGATCACGCCGTTTCCCCGCAGGGGTAGGCAGAGAGGACAGACCACCAAACAACTCGGTGTTGGCACACAGTCTTTGCCTCACTCACATTCATACATCGTCTCATACATACTCTTCTATTATTCTGACTTTTGATATGGCCCGACTCAAGTATCTGATTCACTTGACCGTGCCATGTCTTCCTCGAGCGTCCCCGACTTCTTCTTCCATTCACATTTGCGTCATATATTCTTCTCACACTATTTTCTTCTTTCATTCGCTCTACATGCCCAAACCATCTGAGGGTACCTTTCTTAATCTTACTCACTATGCTTACATCAGCCTTACATTCTTTGCGGATATCCACATTTCTCACACGATCATACATGGTTTCACCACACATTCGCCTCAGGGATCTCAATTCAACAGCATTCAGTTTACTTTCATCCTTCCTCTGCCAGTTCCATGCCTCACTGCCATACATCAGGACACGGAGTTACCTGCATTTTTTTTTCATGAGCTCCACACAGGAGGCCCTGAGGGAAATGATTTTCCTCAGGGACTATGTCATCTTTGGGGATGCTGTGTAGAGGGTTTTTTTAAGGAAAGGAAGGAGAGGAGAGTTCTGGGAAGGAAAATGGTTTAAGCGGTGGGTAGGAATCTGGGGTTCAGTGTGTCCTGGTCATCCGCCTCCAATACCTAGACAAACCTCTCCCCATGAACTCGGGCACCCCTGCTAAATCAACGGTGACCTATGGCAGAGGTGTTGGTTATCCAATAAAGATTTCCGGGGCGGCGGTACCCATTCCCGCCTCCCAAATTGTTGCATTTACCCTTCTTTCAATATCTCTACAGCCTTCCCATCTTTCGTAAACATACTACCCAGGTACACAAAGTCATCCACCTGCTCCAAGTATTCATCATATACAAATTCTCCAGCCCTAAAGAATCCTTAATTCTCCAGTCTTTTAAAATAAATATCAACTCATTGATATAATCTCTATACAGGGTGTTAAGGGACGTACTTGACTTACTTTTTTTATTTACAGTTATTGTGCTTGAATGTTAATTCAATTGCATTAGCTGTTTTAAAATCTAAAATTTTGAAGGTAGTTTTCTTAAGACAATTTTTCACAAAAACAGTGATTCCATCGTGCCCAGTATGTTTGCATTCAGATAATAATAATAATAATAATAATCTTTATTCAATGAAATAACAACAATATAACTAAAAAAAAATAAAAAAAATTACATACTCAATGTAGTTTACAAATAGATTACATCAATCAGTACAGAAAAATTAACAAACAGAAAGTAATGTAAGAAAGGTTACACAGGAGTAGTATAGTTATACAGTATTTTTAGTTGTGCATTGCCTGCCTCACTAGGTGAACCTGTATTGAGGCAGAAATTTTGTTAATTGTTTCTCGCAATTTTATCTATGGTTTTTTTATAAATGTGTAAAGTAGGTTTCCATACAGCAAAACCTTTATTTTAGTTAACATTATTGTTTGCATATACCTACACAATTCATAAACTGCAAGGTTATTACTACAATAACAACTGTCAATGACTGGGCGTTTGGGTGAGGGCACCAGTATAGGCTCGATCATTAGAATGTATCCATATTTTAACATATTTTTTAAACTCTCTCTGTGTTTGACTCAGTTTGATGTTTTCTGGGAGAATGTTGAATATTTTTGTGGCAAAGTATCTAAAGCTACGTTGACCAAAGGTGGAAGAGAGTGCTGGAACTTGCAATATGTCTTTGTTGGAGTTACGTGTAAATCTTAAGTTTATTTTTTTTTCGTAAAGCACATGTTTGTTTTTAAAGAGATGCATGAGGATAGTTTTTACATAGATCTGTCGAACATCAAATACTCTCATTATTTTGAATATAAGGTCACTGTCTGCAGTTAGAGGAAGTTTGAGAATAATTTTCATAATTGTTTTCTGTGCCTTTTCGACAGGATCTAGAGCTGATGAAGTGCCCCCTCCCCATGCAATGATACCATACTCAATGATAGATTGGGTGATTGCAAAATAAATCGTTTTTAAGAGTTGTAAGTTAAGAAAGTTCCTTATGGATCTGAAGAAGTGTATTGTTTTTCTAATTTTATTTGCAATGATCTGGGTATGTAGGTTCCATTTGAGGTATGGGTCAATGGTGAGGCCGAGGTACTTTATCTGTGAAGTGCGCTCTATACTGGGGCACTCACTACATTCATTGGAATTCGTACAGCTATGAATTTTTATGGAGTAATCATCATTAGGTTGGCCTGTAGTATTGATGCTTGAAGTAACATATTTAGTTTTCTTCGTGTTAAGGGTAAGTGTGTTTATATCTAGCCATTTTTTAATGAAGTTAATATTTTCTTCAGCTTTTTTAAATACAGCTGACCAATTATTGTCTTCGAATAATAAGACGGTATCGTCTGCAAAGCTAACAATGTGTCCTTGACTTTCAAGGTTGCAAAAGTTGTTAATATACAGTAAGAACAGAGTCGGTCCCAAAACGCTTCCTTGTGGAATTCCATAGTCAGTTGAGCGCTGATTACTGAGAGTATTCTGTATTTTAACCTGTTGTTGGCGTCCATTTAAGTAGCTTTTGAAGAAGTTTAGCTCTTTGTCCGAAATGCCGATGTTCTCTAGTTTTTTTAATTAGTTTAATGTGTGATATTGTATCAAAAGCTTTAGAAAGGTCTAAAAAGATTGAGATACATTTATTTCCTTTATCAAGGCTTTTTACAATGAAGTCAGTCACGCTGGCAATGGCATCTGATGTTTGATCTGTACTTTTGTTTTTTTGAAAACCATATTGATTAATTGAAAGTATTTTATGGCTCTCGATAAATTTTAAAAGTTGTGCATTAATGAGGTTTTCAAAAACTTTAGACAAGCTATTTAGTAGAGTAATTGGTCTATAGTTGTTGATATCTGTCTTGTTTCCAGATTTGTAGATGGGAATTACGATACTTTGTTTTAGGTTAGAGGGGAAGTAGCCCTGTGTAATGCTTAGGTTTATAAGGTATTCCAGTGGCAATGTAATCTCCGAAGACAGCATTTTAAGGATTTTGGTCGTAATTTCATCTGGTCCAGCGGAAGAAGTGTTTTTTAGAGATTTAATTGTACTGAGAATTTCTTCTTTTGTTACAGTTCGGAAGAGAAATTTTATATTTTTTGATCCTCTGAATTGGTAGATTGGGTGATTCCACTCTGGGGGATTTGAGAAGCAAGATTTGGACCAATGTTAATAAAAAAATTGTTTACATGATCAGCAACGAGTTTAGGATTTTTTGAGGTTTCGACAATATGTCCATCAATAGAAAGTTTATTTATGCTTTGTTTCTCTTTTGTAGTTTGGGAGTTTGTGGCTTCTCTTAGTATTTCCCATATTTTTTTGGGATTGTTGTTACTTTCTGTAATTTTTGCTGAGTAGTAAATTTCTTTTGCTTTTCTGATGACGTTACAACACATGTTTCTATATCTTTTATAGTGGTTGGATGTTATTTGGTCATATGGATTATCTTTGGTTTTTTTGTGTAGCATGTTTCTCTTGTGTATGCAATTTATAATGGAGTGGTTAATCCAAGGTTTCAGGGGTTTCAGTTTATTTGTTATGTTTTTGGTCAACGTCGTGGAATGGTAGTGTAGTTCGTTTTTCAAATAGTTAACAAAGTATATCCATGCGTCCTCTGATTGTTTAATTTGGAAGAGTTTGTACCAGGATTTGTTCTTAAAGTTTTTTATTAGGTTTTGAAAATTGATTTTATTGTATGCTAAAGGCATGTTACATTTATTTATTTTGGTAGCTGTTTGTATTGCAAAAATTGTTGAATAATGATCCGTGATTGTTGATTTGTAGACGATACTTTTGGATGGTTTTTTGGACTTTACCATAATGATATAGATCCATTAGTCGTTCTTGTTGGTGAGTTGACGGTACTCACTAATCCATGGAATTCTAGCATGTTAATATAATCTTGGCTTTGGTGGTGTTGGTTGCCCGGTAGTATGTTGATATTTAAATCACCTATTATTATAATATTTTTAGCATTGGAGAGATTTGAAAGTATGCAACTAAGACTGTTTAGGAAAGGCGTAATGTTACGAAACGATGGCGAGCGGTAAATAGCCAGGATTACAGTATCATTGTTGTATTTTATTTGCGTGCAACTTGCGTTCTGAATTTTTAGTTCGGTTACTGTGAAGTTTTGATTATTTTTTGTGTATACAACAATTCCATCGTTCTGATTATCAAAAAGAGTTGAATTATGCGATGTGTAGTTTTTGATGATTTTGGGTGTATATGTGTTTGACAACCAGCATTCGGTCAGTATGATTATGTCGAAATCGACATTTATGTGGTGAAGTTGTATTAAGAGTTCATCAAAGTTTTTATTTATAGATCTTATGTTTTGATGCATAATTTTGGTATAGATACCATTCTCGATCAGGCGTTTACATATATTAGTATCGGAAGTTGTGTAAGACTGGTTTTTGTTATGCATTTCCTCATCTAAATATTCCATTGTGAAAGGCATGTTGAAAAGTAATTATACAGCAAAAAAATTGTTTATTTGTTTATGGGAGCTCCACTGTCCATGGCAATAACCGGGAGTTTCACCCTAATTATAGAGAATGAATTAGCTAAGTAGATAATTATTATTGTTGTAGTTCGAAACAATATGTTTAAAGTTTCTCCTTACCATTTGATAATGAAGGGTGATCGGGGCAATAACTAACCGGAACTGGAGCTCTCCAGAAACAACTAAACCATTTTTATCAGATCATCAGCGTGTTTAATGTAGATTATTTTTTCTCCTTCTTTTTTTCTAATCATAATTTTTGAATCTTTGTACCACACATAGTTAAATCCCGTTTCTTTCGCCTTTGATTTTGTTCTCCATAGAAGGTCTTTGTAATACGGACTGAGAATTTCGCTGATATAGATTCGTTGACTTCCTGGATCCTGCGAGGTGGGAGAGTTTAAAAGTTTCCTGTTTGTAAGAAGTTGGTATCTCTTTTGTCGATTGTTTAGTTTAACATGAAATTTCGGAGTTACTCCCGGTCGTTTATCAGGGATCCTCTTCATTTCCACGATATCTTCTCCTTTTATATCAACTCCTGCAATTGAAGCCACCCGTTTTATAGCATCAAAGGTCTGCTCGTCATTTTTTGGAATGAGGCCGGAAAACTCCAGTGAATCATCTTGTGATCTTTGATCAACTTCCGCCAATTTGACTTCTAGGCACTTTATTTGTTTGTCCTTTTCTGCAAGTGTATTCCTCAGTGACTCTACTTCAGAAACCAATTGAGTAATGGTTTCCATTTTGGCAATTAGATCGTCATATTGTCGGCTGATGAAATCTCTCGAGTTTCTACTCTCTAGGTTTTCATCTTCAATTTTTTTTATAATCGCCAATTTAAAAGCTTCCAGTTTTGTTACCATTTTTTTTTCCATTTTCTCGATTAATATATCAATTTGAGAAGATACATCTGTGTTCAGGCTCGTTGACATGGGCATTTGTCCTTTGCTTCGAAGGTTTTTGTCAGCAGACATTTTTTTTTTTGGTTTTGTGTTCTTTGTAGTAGGAAAGGTTGAACACTGGCACTAATACTCTATGTTATTATTGTATTATTTCTATGTTGTTATTGTGTCTGACGTTTGGTTCATTTATGTCAAAAACGAAGAGTTTGGACACCAAAAACACACAGACAACTCTGGTTCAGTGCTGTCATTTGAACAACAGATCACCAGTTACGCACCTCTAGATCAGATCTGAGCTTTAACACCAATTTCAATTAAAAATTTGCAGATAAAACTACGACTGAACTTTTGTTGTGATATCCATAGACGATGAAATAGTGACATATCCTGGAAGGTTATAGGGGTTTTCTCTGTGCGTTTTAAATTTACTCATAATTGTACTGAATGTCAGTTCGTAACTTTGCAAAACCTACAAAAAATCAGATTAACAAATCGAATTATATATGACAAATTTTCAAAGGGTCAAAAAAGTGGGTAATTATCGGTTCGGACTGGCCACACTTATTACGAATAATTTTTAGAAAAAAACTTTAGATTCGCCTTAATTACTATTTTTTTAAGTTTTTTTTAAGTTTCTTTATTCTTTGAATTGTTCATTACATGAATCGGGGATTTTTCGACCACCATACTAGGCACATGCCTGTGTTGTGGTGGTCGATTTTCATATACAGTATATTAAAAGATGCAATATAAAGAAATGTGCGAGAAATATAAAAAATAAAATAAAAATATATAAATATACATATTATATATAATAATATTAAAGAAATTTAAAGAAAACAAATGAATATAAAATAATGTAAATAACTAAAGAGTATGGAAACAATAAATTACTATAGAGTATAAAAGAGTATGAAAGAATATAGTAGAATATAAAAATAATATGAAAAGTATAGAACATAGAAGGCAATACATGAAAGAATATAAAAATGATATAATTATAAAATATATAAAGTCGAAGTAAGTACTTTGTAGAGTATGCAAATAAGAAATGATAACGATTTTAATGAAGATCTGTGTGTACGTGGTAATATTGGTAGGTACATTATTTCAAACCAATTTTTGTACAAATAAATTTTGGAATAAATTTATGTTTCGAGTCCGCCGAATTACACTGGTCACTAGAGTAAATTATTATTGTTACAGTGATTTTCTGGTGGCACTGGGCTCTGAGTACATAAACATGTAGATATAGGCACAAGTACACAGTGGTGCCAAACAGTTTTAAAGAATTAGTTTTTAAAAGTATTTAAACTTTTGGCTATTTATATTATAGTGATTACAACCAAAAAATTTATTAGCGGTATATAAACCGATATCAATTTTATTTACAAAATATTACTAAAAACTTTAAAAAAAAAACGCAATTTCGCTTAACTAAAGCGCTGGTGTAATAAAAACAAAAGAATACTTAGAGTGGAAAGGGTTAAGCAATGATTTTCTTCTCCCACATTTTATAAAAAAGTTGAAAGCTTTATTATATTTTCACAATGGAAATAAAATAAAGTGATGCTATCCTCCAGATAAATGAAGTAATAATGACATATTATATTTTACAAATATCAATAATTTGCAGATGATGTTTTCACAATGGCAAAAACACGTTTTCACAGAAAAAATAAGTAGATATGTATGCACGAGAAGAGGACAATAAGTGAAATAATAATTAAAAAATATTTTTCCTTAACAAGTGGAAAAAAAAAAAAAAAATTTTAGTGTGCTAGTACTTAGGAGTATTTTTTATGATTCGAATATATCATTTTATCGAGTCAAATGCAGTTTAGCTGCTAGCATATTGCAAAAGCGGTTTAGGCAAAAGTTGACCTTCATAAAAGGATAAAATATCTATCCCTGTTCTAGCAGAAAATATTAGAAAACGATAATGTAATGCTAAGGCAAAATTAAATTTGAATTACGGATGATGACACGTGACCTTTGTTTCCCACCAAGCTTATATTTAAATAAATCAAAGTTTGGCAATGACATAATTCTCTTCAAATAAATTTTCTAAAGAAATTCTTTAAAAAACTGTCGACCCTTTACGGATATCCATATTTGGACACTAGTTGCAAAGTGAGTTAGTGTACTAGATTTTTTGATGTTGTTATTTAGTTCGTTGTATATTTTAGGTGCGATGTATGAGTATTGCCTTTGTGAAAAAGTTGTTTTTGTTGTAGGGATTGTGCATTTTGCATGAGTTGAGTAACGAGTATGTATATCTTTTTGTGTGGATTTTATCAAACCATTTTTCCAGATATGGATGAGAACTATCTTAATGTACAATTGGCGAATGTCTAAGACAGCTAGTTTTTTGAAGAGTGGCTCTGATGGATGAGAAGGGGAACATTTGAAGATGATCCTTAACAAAAGTTTTTGAATGGTCACTAGAGGGTAGAGAATGGATGCTGCACAACCTCCCCATCCTATAATGCCGTATGTTGCTATAGATTGAAACAGAGCAAAATAAACACTTCTGACTATAAAAGGAAACTTTTTGGCTTTGGGGCGGCGGAAAATAATGCATTTTAATTTTCAATTGCATAAAACCAAAATTCTCTTCGCGATCCGACACAGCGAAAATCCGCGGCCGTACGCCGTACCTGTCACTGTGATGTTGGTATCCTTTATAAATTAACAAGAGCTAATACGACTGTAGCCGACTTCGCGGGATACCTACATAAAATACCGCGAGATACCTACATGAATTATCACAAACCATGTTACACAAACCTAGCGTAGCCGCTAAACCACTTGAAAACTGGGATGTTTTTCTTGCCTTGACGCGAGTAGGCGTTATAAAGGGGCACTTTCTTTTGTATCACAAACCATGTTACACAAACAAGCCCGCTAGACAAATTTCATAATTACGCGCCTTATCCCACGAAGTCGGCTACAGTCGTATTAGCTCTTGTTAATTTATCAAGGATACCAACATCACAGTGACAGGTACAGCCGCGGATTTTTGCTGTGTCGGTCGCGAAGCGAATTTTGGTTTTATGCAATTGAAAATTAAAATGCATTATTTTCCGCCGCCCCAAAGCCAAAAAGTTTCCTTTTATAGTAATTAAGGCGAATCTAAAGTTTTTTTCTAAAAATTATTCGTTATAAGCGTGGCCAGTCCGAACCGATATTTACCAAAAAGTGTATTAAATTTATGATAAGCCGCCGCACTTTTAATAGGCACAGATTTTGGAAAGTACACTATTTTTAAACTTAGTTACCGCAAAAAACATCGGTTTCAGTCAGGACCGGTGGAAAAATATGCATTTAAATTTACATTTCAAAAACAAAAAAATTTGTACGTAATTTCTCGTTACGGCTGACGTTTCGTATTACTTTATTTTGCATTCTGAACAACTTCCACTATTTCCAGGGTACCAATCGATAAATATTAAAAAAAGATTGCTATATGGCAAAAATCACACATATGCTAGGAAGGTACTAACTAAAGTTACCGTACAAATTTTCAAAATAATTTATGGATAAGCCGCCGCACTTTTAATAGGCACAGATTTTGGAAAGGACACTATTTTTAAACATAGCTAACATCGGTTTCAGTCAGGACAAATTTTCTTAATATTAAAAAAAGATACGGCCAAAATCACGGTAATTTTTGGAGATCGCTGGCAACGGTTAATATGCACTTTTTAAAAAAAAAAACCTTTTGATTCACCTTAATTACATTAAAAGGCAACTATTTGCATTGGGGGAAGTGGAAAATATTTCATTCTAAATTTCGATTACGTAAAATTAAAATTAGCTTTCGTCTTGTGAGATTGTACACCAGAATCACAAAACATGTTACACAAACCTAGCGTAGCCGCTAAATACAAAATAATAAATATAAACCCAAGAAAATACCAGTGATTCCTGACATTATTTGGAGTAAAAAATGTAAATGAAAAGAAAATACCAGTGATTCCTGACAATATTTGGAGTAAAAAATGTAAATGAAATTTTGGTCTCCGGTGACTTTTTTGGACTTTTTTTTTTTTTTCTATTTTTTTTTTTTCTTTAAAATCAAACAAAAAAAAATTCTGAGTAACCGACCAACCCCTTAACCCGCCTCCAACTGTCCAACAATTACCATTTTTTTATGTTTTTGTAGAAAAAAAAAAAAAAAAAAACACCAAAAATGTCACCGGAGACCAAAATTTCATTTACATTTTTTACTCCAAATAATGTCAGGAATCACTGGTTAAAGTAAGTCAAGTACGTCCCTTAACACCCTGTATATCAACTCTACTTTTGCCACCTAATATTCCCAAAAATATAACACCAACAACAGTGATGGGGGTAGCAAATGTAAAATCATGCAATATCTAGTGTTTTAAATATAATGTCCTCCGCATGCAAAGCCGTATCTTCTCCAAGCATAAACTTTCTAATTAAAGTGTGTTTATCAGAAGTGACCTGCCAGGGAAGTATGTTTCTGAATCTATTTGTATATAATAAAATTAGATAGAGCCTAAGAATTCATAATAAACTAGCTGAACCCGACCACGCTTCGCTGTGGCTTTGTCTGATTTTAATTATTAGATGAGTTAACAAAAATTGTCTAGCAACTGTGCATTTTCCAAGAAGACACATTGCTTAATTGAATATCTGCTGTGACTATGCTGTAGTGTAGAATATAAGGGAAGAAAAAAACACATTCGTAAATTTATTTTTTCAGACCTTAAATGCTTTTAGAATATCACTTTATTATAGATTAGCACCTGTTAGTGTCAGCAATTCTTTGTGGTTGATCATTTCTGCGTTGCAAAACGATATCGCGAGGGTGAAATTCTTCTCCAACCATGACAATTCCCACCTCATTAATTGTTGGCGCATTATATCGTCTGACATGCTCACTTGCTGGTGTTTGATCAGCACTAATTGGCTGTCTGATGGCATGAGATCAATTGCATTTTTGAACATTGGAATTAAATTATTTTTATCTTCTAACATTTTTTTCAACTACTCAACAATATTTCTTTTGACTTTATTAGAGATTTGACAGCGTGCATTCAACTGATCAATTTGATCTACCATGAAATATATTTGTAGAAATTTATGTTGATTGCTGTGAAAAGGAAGCAAAGAGCCAGCTTTATGGTAAATTTGTCCCTGAATTTTAAACGTCGGCATAAATTTTTCTGTTATAACGTTAGCGCCAAATGAAGTCATCTGAAAACATGAATTGTGTTTTCTAATATTTTTGAGGAAATATTTTGAATCATCAGTAATTCCTTGCAACAAATTTATCAGTGGTGCTATTGGCTGATCAATTTCAGGTAGCTTCACTTTGCCGCTCGCACAACACATTCCTTAAGTTTCTCCTTTAAATTTCATCGCTTTGCAGTGTGGAAAACTTTATCCATTTTACCGATTTGAACAAATTACATGAGGTATTGTATTGAATATCTGGTTCGTATGAAACAGCAATTCGATGGTACGAAGCATGGTTATTCAAAAGTTGCACTTGAATTCGTCTTCGGCGTTGATCTATTTCTTCTTGACGTTGTTGAGATGAATGTGCTGCTCGTCTTATTCGCGCTTCTACTCGTAAGCTTTCTTCCCGACGATTCGCCAGTTCTTCTGCTCGCCTCTGAATAATTCTAACTCGAACATGTTCATTATCGTCTAAACGTTCTTGATTAGTGCGGTTTGATCTTCTCTGACGATCTGCGTTTGCGGTCGAGTACGACAGCCTATGTTTGAACGTGAGCGAGGCATCCCACGAATGATGATCAACTTTGAAAAACTTAAACATCAATCAACTGGCCACAGTTACACTTTTGGTAAATTTACGACGCATGCCACTACACTTTTAATAGGCATATATTTAAAAAAATAAACTACCCCTAAACTTAATTACCACAAGAACCATCTGTTTCAGTCAAGAACGGCGGAAAAACCTGCATTTAAATTTATATTCGTAAAAACTTTTATTCACGTAATTTTCCGTTTTGACGCCGACGCCATATTGAATCTTGTCCATAGAAACCACATAGTGACGTATATCAGTAGTGCCAACCATACAAAACAAATTCATAGTAAAATAATTTGCACACATTAAAGACAGTGCCCCCTTTATACCGCCTGCTCGCGTCAAGGCAAGAAAAACATACCAGTTCTCAAGTAGTTTAGCGGCTACGCTAGGTTTGTGTAACATGGTTTGTGATACAAAAGAAAGTGCCCCTTTATAACGCCTACTCGCGTCAAGGGAAGCAAAAAAAACATCCCAGTTTTCAAGTAGTTTAGCGGCTACGCTAGGTTTGTGTAACATGGTTTGTGATACAAAAGAAAGTGCCCCTTTATAACGCCTACTCGCGACAAGGCAAGAAAAACATCCCAGTTTTCAAGTAGTTTAGCGGCTACGCTAGGTTTGTGTAACATGGTTTGTGATACAAAAGAAAGTGCCCCTTTATAACGCCTACTCGCATCAAGGCAAGAAAAACATCCCAGTTTTCAAGTAGTTTAGCGGCTACGCTAGGTTTGTGTAACATGGTTTGTGATTCTGGCGTACAATCTCACGAGACGAAAGCTAATTTTAATTTTACGTAATCGAAATTTAGAATGAAATATTTTCCACTTCCCCCAATGCAAATAGTTGCCTTTTAATGTAATTAAGGTGAATCAAAAGGTTTTTTCAAAAAAGTGCATATTAACCGTTGCCAGCGATCTCCAAAAATTACCGTGATTTTTGCCGTATAGCAATCTTTTTTTAATATTATGAAAATTTGTCCTGACTGAAACCGATGTTAGCTAAGTTTAAAAATAGTGTACTTTCCAAAATCTGTGCCTATTAAAAGTGCGGCGGCTTATCCATAAATTATTTTAAAAATTTGTACGGTAACTTTATTTAGCACCTTCCTAGAATATGTGTGATTTTTGCCATATAGCAATCTTTTTTAATATTTATCGATTGGTACCCTGGAAATAGTGGAAGTTGTTCAGAATTCAGAATGCAAAATAAAGTAATACGAAACGTCAGCCGTAACGAGAAATTACGTACAAATTTTTTTGTTTTTGAAATGTAAATTTAAATGCATATTTTTCCACCGGTCCTGACTGAAACCGACGTTTTTTGCGGTAACTAAGTTTAAAAATAGTGTACTTTCCAAAATCTGTGCCTATTAAAAGTGCGGCGGCTTATCATAAATTTAATACACTTTTTTGACCCTTTCAAAATTTGTCATATATAATTCGATTTGTTAATCTGATTTTTTGTAGGTTTTGCAAAGTTACGAACTGACATTCAGTACAATTATGAGTAAATTTAAAACGCACAGAGAAAACAAATGAGTGAAAATAGTAATATAATTTGTTAGATATAATTCTACTTTTAAATCCGATTAAATTCTTTTAATTCCTAATTGTAGGTATCATAAATTTTTGTAACTTTTAATAAAATTAATAAAATGGCAACACTGTCTAGAACTGTCATTCCGTTTTTTTACTATGACAAATTATGAGTCAATTTAAAACGCATAAAATTATCCTTTTCCTTTGGAACTTCCAAATAAAAAGTATGTATAAACGCTCTTCTGCTAAAATGCAATGTTCTGTAAATTTTTTGAGTCAATCCATCGATTACTTTCCGAGATTAGCGAACGCAAACATACGGAACCTAATTTTTTTTTAATATATATATATAGATTGTAGAACGCCCTTGATTTGATTTTACACAAAAACGGCACTCTACAAATTGTTCGATTATTATGATTATGTATCATTATAGAACTCACCACTGAGAACTACCTCCTTCCGCACGATGCTGCCTCCACAGACGCACTCAAAGTCGTCGCCTATCTTGCGGAATATGGCCACGTGCCACGGGAACTCATTTGCTGCAACACCTTGTCCCGCCCACACGCGATCCCCTAAAGACTCCACCTCCAATCCGCACTCTGGAATTATATATAAAAATAATTATTATTTAAACTACCATTAGGAAACCACACGATTTTCCTACTTTAGAGATATTTCAAGAATTTTATGTACTTCTATCACAGAATTGTATGAAGTAAACGCCTCGTAAAAAATATTTCATTAATATAATCAGCCCTCAGATAACATAAGAAATAGATTCAAAACAAATGGCTTATTAGTCATACTAATCGTCACTTCATTTGGATAGGGTTCTAACTGACATTTTTTTCAAAAATGACCTTTGAATGCCGAAGCATTTCCTTTGCTTATTTCTATAACCAAAATAATTTTCAGAACCATCTGTGTTGTATTTTCGTAGATATAAGTATGACAAAGTTCTAACTTCAAGCTTTTTCAATAATAATTCATTTCACAAGGTTCTAACATCACTTACACTCTCTATTTTATTTGTATCTGACAGTTGATCTTAAATACGAGGCACATTATGATTCGTCATTTCATTTGGATAGGGTTCTAACTACGTCTTACCATTTTCTAAGGTTTCTAAGTTTCCAAAGACGAATTTTCGAAATCTATGTAAGAATTTTAATTTATGTATTTTAGTTTATTGTATTTTAATGGAAAATATTTTTATAGGGCTTGGCCCTAGCTAGGAATAGCATTAGGGTAATGTAATTAGAACCTTGTGCAATGAATTATTATGCTCTAGCTGGTTGCACAGGGTTCTATTTTTATGTTTAGGTATGTTCTAAAAGGGTGAGTTTACGTCCTCTTTAAATACTTCCATTAAAACAGGTTCAATTAAAATACTTTACACAAGGTTCAACATCAAAATCGGAAATTTGTAAACAGATTATGAGAAATTATCTTTGCAAACTTTGACACCTCATATCTCAGAACAAGGTGAAGCGAAGTTAGCATCCTATCCAAATGAAGTGACGTAATTTTAAGAATGACAACAGCTTAGAACCACTACTTGTATTTAGGTGTGAGATGGTATAGGTAAAACATCTTAAGTTGGAAGCAATAAAAATGCTTAGTATTGATGTATTGGTCTATCTGTGTGAACGTCAAGCGACGCCCACTTATTGCAACTAGTTAGAAAAGAGGCAAGTTTTACGACACCCTTTTGAGGCTTTACTTACAGATGTTCTATTCTATTCATTCGATTCGTAATTTGATTTAAACACACGTGCACCTACATTTCGCAAGTGACAAAATCAATTTTTAAAATTTGAAATAATAAATAATAGTTTTCATTATTTTTAAATCGAATCTTTATTAGTAGATTTACAGAGTGTTTGTAATATTTATTACGATATCATGGAGTCCTGTTACGAAACGGAACGTGGCAAATCACTGAATGGGCCAACTAATGGGTAAACCAAGTAATGCATGCGTATTGAGTTTTAAACGAAACTTTACAAATGTCAAATCCGTACAAAAAAAATGGCGGCAATAGAGATGTTTTATATGGGAAATTTTGAACTTTGAAAATCGAATTTTAATGCATGTTTTTTCCATCTATCCCGACCGAAACCGATGTTTCTTTTGGTAATTAAGTTTAACAGTCGTCGTTTACTTTTCAAAATCTATACGAGTATTATTTTCCAAAAACACAATTCATAAAACCAAAGCTTTAAAATATAAACAATTAAAAAAACAGAATAACTACCTGAAATTGGATTATGATATATTGTTCTTAACGTACGTCTACTTAATCTATATTATCCAGCATAAAATAACCTTTAGTTATCTTTATTGTTTTTCTAAAATTGTGTGTGTTGAATTACTTTTGCAGCTATTTTGAATGTCGAATTACGTAATTTTGTATATTGAATTACGTTTGTATGCAACACGGCATAATACCCCAAAAACTAATAACAAAAATACGTTTGTAGTTATTTTGAATGTCGAAATACGTTATTTTGTATATTGAATTACGTTTGTAGTTATTTTTAATGTTGAATTACGTTATTTTGTGTATTGAATTAAGTTTGCAGTTATTTTGAATGTCGAATTACGTTTTTTTTTTGTATATTGAATCACGTTTGTAGTTATTTAAGAGTATGTCGAATTACTTTATTTTGTATATTGAATTACTTTTGTTGTTATTTTTATGTCAAGTTGTGTTATTTTGTGTTTTGAATTACGGTTGTAGTTATTTAGAAAGTAGAATTACGTTATTTTGTACATTGAGTTACGTTTGTAGTTATTAAGTCTTGGATTATTTTTTGCATATCGCCTTTTAAGCATTGTTTTCTTTATAGGTATATGTAAATACTCCTCCCACAATCACGAGCTACTGGAACTCAACCTATGGAGTGAATAATTAGGAAAAAAACATTATATAATTTTGTATGTTATTATAATTTGAAATGTCATATTTTTTGTAATAAATACATATATAAAGTCATCGTAATCATAAATTAACTTCAGTTCCAGCCTCAATTCACGGAGTCTCTGCAACTGCTTTCCATAACTTTCACATTCTGCAAATCTTACATTGCGCTGCGCTGCATGGCCTGAATTTCAGCGTATGCCAAGCCTTATCTGACAGATTAATATGTCGGGCGTATAGAGGCATTTGTATTTAAAAATATATTATTTATGCATTAAACCGCTTACTCGTTAATACGGAAAACTTTTTATCCAAATAGTTAGATTTAGCTTTATTATTACGAAAAGTGAGTAATTATGTCGGGGGAGACCAAAAAACATGCAAAAAATATGCATTTAACATTTTAATTTTGTTAAAATTAATTTACTAGAGCGGTAATGCCATGTTTATTCATCGTTTTTATTTTAACATTTCATCAATGCTGCCAATCATAGAAAAATTATTTTTGCCAAACAAACCATTCAAAACCTGGTATGTTTTTTAAAAGCATGATGAAAAGCGAGTTTATTTTAGAGAATTTATTTTATAAGATTGGTACTTCCGACAAATGTCATATTTGATTGTCTATTAGTTAAAAAAGGAACATTCCGTATTATCCGTGCATCAAACTTCGACAACACGAACGTTCCGTGTTATCCGTGAGGTGGACTAACTGCATATTTACCAAAAATATCACTGTTCACATTAGTGGGCTCCGATAAAACTGTCGGTGACGATACATTTATCGGAAGTTTTGTTACGATTTTACTGGCGGGTCGAAAATTATTGGCATAATGACTTGTATTGCGCCATATCGGTACGGCAAAGTGATAACCTTTGACATATTATGAGATAGACAGGGTGTATCAGCACGTACCCGAAAGGCTTTAAACAGGGATTCTTGAGAACATTTGGAATAACAAAAAAAAGATTCTCTCAGTATCGCTCTTGTAAAAGACCACCACTCGGAATTGGAAAGTCGCTTTTTTACATTAGATCCACACAGGAGGCCCCGAGGAAAAAATGAATAATGGGGATGAAGAGTCTCTTTAGGGAAAGGGGGTAGAGAAACTTCTGGGAAGGAAAATGGTATGAAAACTGGGGGTCAATGTAACAAGGGTAACAATTTTTATAAGCAATAATTAAAAGATATTGTATTTATAAATGCGCCACGAAGAATAACATCACCAGTACATTTGAACGAGAATGCCACACACAGCTATAAAAGATGTGGCTTGGCCTATTTCGGCATATCATTCGCCATATATTCCGATTGGGAATGTACGGCGAGCGATATATGCCGAATTACGCCAAGCCACTTCTTTTATAGTTAATTTTTCGAAGAAAACTTCTTCTAAAAGGTTGTTACTTCGTGATGTCATTATTTATTTATTAAAAGAAAATAACTTAGTTTACATCACTTTATTTTTTTATATTTTATAATATCAACTTGTGAACTTGGTTCACGAAACATGTTGATATTATAAAATGTAAAAAAATAAAGTGATGTAAACTAAGTTATTTTCTTTTAATAAACTTTTATAGTTGCATAGTGTGGCACAGGTCTAAAGAATACATATTTTATAATATTGCTTTACAAATAACAAAAGTTAACAGTTTTTAAAATAGTATGTAAAATCTCAATCACAAACCAAGGTCGAGACATTTAGCAAAGCAGAACCGGTTTCAAATGATGATTAAATTTATCAGTTGTGGTTTTCCTCCTTGAATTCATTTTTATTTATAATATGGCGTCTTGAATAAATTATCTTGGGTAGGTGCATATTGCCTTGCACCGCACACCGCAGTGGGAGGAATGGATTCATACGTCCACCACTCCACAACCCCAGATTCCTACCTACCCTTCATATCTTTTCCTTTCCCAGAACTTCATCTCCTTCGTTCCATAAAAAGATCCTCCACACAGCATCCCCAAAGATGACGTACGCCCTGAGCGTTTTTCTCCTCGAGGTCTTCTGTGTGGAGATAATTTAAAAAAAAATTGCTAAAATATTTTATTTTTCATCTGAATTTTTTATCGGCAAACCACTTAGTAGATATAAATTTATATTTTATAAAGATTTTAAAAATTTGAAAAACTTTTCTTGGAAGTATGTATATACTTAATCAATTTAATTGGATATTAAAATCTAAAGGTCTTGTGTAAAATTATCTTATTAAAAAAAGCGTCCCTTTCCCATTTTGTTTTAAATTTTCTGACCTTTACCGGTTTTAGTCAGAAATAACTGGAAAAAAGTTTAAAATTGTTTCAATATACATTTATAAGATACTTTGAAACATTTTAAAAGTACCTAATCATTTTACGCACATTTAAACAGCGCAATAAAGTAATTTGCAATTTTAATGACATACCTTCTTCGAATCGGTCTCCGACACAAAACGCCGCACAAAAAAATACAAGAAACACTTTATAATAAATCATTTTAGCATGTTATAAAGTCCCGTGCCACTAAATAGATCGTTTAGAGATCCATGTAGGTATTGTTGGTAGAAATGACCAAATAAAAGTTTAGAGAGAAGGTTTTTTAGTGAAGTTGCAGTTATTGCAAAAATACATTGCGGATCACAACGAGGCCGGGGAAGCAGTGATGGTAATTGTGAGTGAGTTGGTCTTGTCTGATGGCGGACGAGGCTATTCTGGATTCTGGTTAGACTGGTTAGAGATGGGTCTGTCCGACATTTGGTTGGAGGCCTCCATTTAAAAGAACTCGGGTTCAATTTTTTGGTTCTGGGTTCTCGGGTTCTTAGGTTTAATTAACGGTTCAACAGTACCGATGTTAGTTGGGTATTGATTTGGTACCCCGGCTCGCCGGTCAGACCGGCCTTTTATACTAATAACAATCTAGGTTAATTTCTTATTAATTCTAAAGATAACGACGACAAATTAAGTCATTCGGGAATTTATAAATTAAATTGTAATAATTGTTCGGCTTTCTATATCGGTAAGACAACACGTAATGTCAATATTAGGATAAAGGAACATCTCCGCTGCCTCAATAATAACGGTTTTTCAGTATTCGCAAATCATTTGATCGATAAAGATCATACGTTCTGTCATAGCACCGGTGCTAACATCTTACATAAAAACGGGCATGGTAACAGACTAAAAAAGCTGTAAAAACCAAAAGTCATATACTTAATAATCAATTAGACATATCAAGTGGTCCTATATTAGGTCTGTTTCCAATAAACCCGTAAAAATAAAAAATCCCAGTGCTCCTTACCACCATGCCAGTTGATGCTTTGTTTCTCCAAATTTATTATTATAACGCATTAGTCTACATAATTATCTTTCTGTTTTTCCCATTTCTTGAGTACTTATGTTAATGTATTTTATGACCGCTTATTTGTTTGTAATATTTGTATCATGTGGTCTCCCTCTACATTTTTTTTATATATAAGCACACATTATGTACTTCTTGTTTAGTATTAATTTGTACCCTAAGATGCTTAAGTTAAGCGAAACCGGTCGGTTCACAAATTAATAAATCTCGTGGTTTTAAACAAAAAAGTATTTTATTTTATTAAATATGTCAAACCACAAAGTGATTGCTTTCTACAATAATAAAAATATTATGTATTAAATTAAAAAAAAAAAAACACACACTTTGTCAAGCACCACTTTTTATTAGAATTGATATTTAACAGCCAACCAGGTTTATAATATCAATTCTAATAAAAAGTGGTGCTTTACAAAGTGTGTTTTTTTTTAAATTTAATATATAATGTCACACCACAAAGTATTTGCTTCCTTCGATAAAAATATTATGAATAATTAAGATTTTCTTTCTATGACGCTTTACCCCCTGACAAATAATCCCCTAACAGATGATCCCCGGGCAGTTGATCCTTTTAACAGTAGTATATCTCTCTGCATACCCCTCCAGGGATATTTAGTTATATTTCTTTTAGGTAGGTATAGCGTTTTTTTTACACATATGCGTCATATGTTCTTATTCGATGATATATCCTCTCTGCATACCCCTTCATGGACACTACGTTGTATTTCTTTTAGGAAGGTATAGCTTATTTTGCCACAGCCACACTACACATATAAGTATGTCATATTTTCTTATTCGGTGATATATTCTAACTCCATACCCCTTCGTGGACACTTAGTTATATTATTAACGAAGCTACATTTATTTGAACGACTCTAGACCCTCCGATGTCAATGTATACGGGGTTAGTAAGCAGTATGCAAGTACTCACATTAACATTATACAAAAGACCATTGGAGGGGACCCTACCACTTTCCCAACGGCGTTATAAGGAAACATATGGTTTCCTCCTTCACCGCACACGTCAAGACTCTAATTTTTTTTTTAACGAAGCTACATTTAATTGAACGACTCTAGACCCTCCAATGTCCATGCATACGGGGTTAGTAAGTAGTATGCAAGTACTTACATTAACACTTTACAAAAGATAAATAAAAGTAGCAGCCCGCGGAACAATTCTTCTGAAATCTATAGAGAAAAATATACAAGGTGTCCGAAAACTCGTAGTACAAGCGGGAAACTGGGGAATCCTCATCCCATTTGGAGTCGATTTTGTGATATAATTTTTTTTGATTTGAGCTTTCGTTTTCGAGTAAATCGAGTCAGAAGTTGATTTTTTTTTGGTCAAATTCTTATAAATTATTACTGACGTTCATAGTACCTAAGTAATAAAAACTAATTAAAAGAAAACAAACAAAGAAATCCGAATTTAAAGCATTATTTTGAAATTATCCATAATTTTATTCCGTGTAGTACGGTCGTTTCACAGTTAAAAACAGCTGTTCATTATTTTCGCGCTTCCAAGCCAAAGTGCAATGCGAAATTTGCTGTCCCTTTCTGCGCTCGGTTCGATCAACACAATAGAAGGGGTAAGCTACTAAGCCGAATGGCTTGGCCTTGAACTGTGAACTTGCGAACCAAATTCTGTACCCGAAGCATACGGAAGCAAGTCCAAAAAGGTAAATGTTCAGGAGATGTTTTATGATAGATAACAAAAAAACTAATTATTAAATCAATTAGTTTTGTTTTAAAAAGGAGCAAATGAAACGAAATTTTTATAGTAAAGCCTTTAAAAATAATTGTTTTAAAAAAAAACGCTGAATTGAGTCAACTTTTCAATTTGGGAGGCGGGAATGGGTACCGCCGCCCCGGGAACCTTTATTGGATAACCAACACCTCTGCCATAGGTCACCCCAAGTGGTTCGCTACGTTTGGTGATTTAGCAGGGGTGCCGGGGTGAGGTTTGTCTAGGTCTTGCAGGCGGGTGACCAGGACATGCGGAACCCTAGATTCCTACCCACCCCTTAAACCCTTTTCCTTCCCAGAACTCTCCTCTCCTTCCCTTCCTTAAAAAAACCCTCCACACAGCATCCCCAAAGATGACATAGGCCCCGAGGGAAATTATTTTCCTCAGGGCCTCCTGTGTGGAGATCATGTAAAAAAAAAACAAAAACATGGACTTGAGTCCTACTGCCTCTAAATGAAGTGGACTATTTTGTTATGACATGTGGTGTATTATAAAAGGAATTAAGTCCATGGTACACCCTTCTGCTTCTAAGATAGTTGTTGCATCATGGTAGTTGCATCCACATGCAATTTTGAAAATCGTATTTTTTCTTCATAATGGGACTTCCATCATTCTGCCACTGATAAACTATATAATTTACTTCAAGTTTGCATCAAAAACTCATTTCTTCAAATTTTGGACTTGGACCGTTTTATCCTCGGGAACGGAAATAAAAATGGTTGCTGTTGTAACATCCATGGCTGCCATTAGCTACAGTCGTGTTCGAACCAATTTGAACAAGGTTTTTTTATTATTTTTTTTAATGTAATAAAATTTATCAATTTAGAAGGCGGGTATGGGTACCGCCACCGCGGGAACCATTTATTGGATAACCAACATCTCTGCCGTAAGTGACTCCAGGTACTAATATCTACAGCCTGTATGTCGGACGAATATCTACAGCTCATATGTTGGACTTCAGATAAACACACTTTTATTAAAAAGTTTAAGCTTGGAGAATAGCTTAATGTAAACGAGCGTGTTCTCGACCTGGTGATTTCGAGTTGCATGTGCACTGTAAGGGGGTGCAATACACCGCTAGTGCCGGAGGATGCACACCACCGCTCGCTAGAGGTGGTGCTGCGCATGGCCCGCGAGCCGTCCCTCCAAATCCCACGCTCGCGCACGGTCCGCTCCTATCACAGCGCTGACTATGTGCAGATTAATAGCGCCTTAGCAGCCGTTGACTGGACAACGACTCTTAACAGCAGTAATGTAGACTCAGTCACGGCACGCTTCTATTCAGAATTAAATAAGGTAATTGTCATGCATGTACCATCTAGAACAGTTAACATAGATTCCAGGTACCCCCCATGGTACAGCACTGTCTTAAAAAAAGTAATTAAAGATAAACTTAAATTCCACAAAAAATATAAAATTTATAACCGCATCTCTGACTATCAAACTTTTTCTCTTCTCCGAGAACGACAAAAGCGAATGGAGAAGGTGTGCTATGATAATTTCATTAATATGGCCGAAATTAATATCAATACCGATCCCAAACACTTCTGGACCTTTGTTAAATCTAAGCAAAGAAGCTCTGAACTACCTAACAATATGTTTCTTAACTCCCAGCGTGTATCGGGTGGAGAAGCTATAAGTAACTTATTCAACATACATTTTCAATCCTCCTTTGAATCCCCCGCCCCGTCCACCTCGTCTACCAATCGAATATATAATCCAAACACCTCAGTACTAAATCTTAATAATGTTTGTATAGACACTGAATTAGTTTGTAAATATCTCAAATCATTAGATCCTACCAAAGGCAGTGGGCCTGATGGTATACACCCGGTATTTTTAAAGAATTGCGCTAATGTTTTATGTTATCCGCTAAGTCTAATATTCAAAACTTCTTTGTCTTCTGGTATTTTTCCACTAGAATGGAAAAGTTCATATATTGTGCCTATATTCAAAAAAGGCGACAAACACAACATAGAAAATTACAGACCAATCTCTAAATTAAATGTAATGGGTAAACTTTTTGAAAAGATTGTTTTCGATATCATTTTTCCTTGTATACGACCACACATCATTTCGAATCAACACGGCTTCGTGAACAGAAAATCAACAGAAACTAATCTATGCGAATTTGTTGACACAGTCCTTGTTGCTATGGATAACGGTTTTCAAGTCGATGTAGTCTACACAGACTATTCCAAAGCCTTTGATAAAATTCCACACAGCATTTTAATTGAGAAGGTCGAAGCAATGGGTATACACGGTGACCTCCTTCGTTGGTTAGCCTCTTATCTCGACAATCGTACGCAAGCTGTAACCGTACTGGGGTTCTGCTCTAGCTTTGTCCCCGTAACCTCAGGAGTTCCCCAAGGATCTCACCTTGGCCCCCTTTTATTCAACATTTTTATGAACGATGTTAACAAAACTATTTGTAATTCTCAGCTGTTCCTATATGCGGATGACAAAAAGATTGTCAAAATCATTAAATCTGAGATGGATTGTATAGAGCTCCAGGATGACCTGAACTCCCTGGTCAATGTGTATTGTTTAGAAAACCGCCTTCTTTTGAATGCAGATAAATGTTCCGTCATATCTTATTCTCGAAAGAAAAACACTATACTATATCCGTACATAATTAAAAACAATCTTTTAAATAGGGTAAATGAAATTAAAGATCTTGGAGTTCTATTAGACAGTAAGCTTCTTTTTCAATCTCACGTCGAGCACATCACGTCTAAGGCTTTGAAAATGCTAGGATTTATACTTAGAGTAAGTTCTGTTTTCAAAAATCCACAAACATTTAAGATTCTCTACATATCATACGTCAGAAGCCACCTAGAGTATGCTTCAACAGTATGGAACCCCCATTGTTCTACATATAAATCAAATATAGAAAGAGTCCAGAAAAAGTTTTTGAAATATGTTTCATTTCGCATGCGAAATGATGTAAATTATGTCTCTATGAACCTCAAAACCCTTGATCAACGCAGAGATATCAGAGACCTAGTAATGCTTTATAAGATAATCCACAATTTTATTGATAGCCCTTACCTATTACAAAATATCAATTTCAGATGTCCAATAAGAGTCACTCGATCTCCAGACATATTTTATATTCCTAAGAGCAATGCTAATTATCTTCAAAATGTGTTTATAAGAAGAAGCTGTAGCACTTTCAATAGATTATGCACAGACATTGACATGTTTAACACGAACCTTGCTAACTTCATAAAATTCGTAAAAAGTAATATTCAACGGAAAACTTAATGTTTCATTAATTCCTTATCTTTCTTTTACATTTTCATTTTTCTTCATTTTCATTACATTTTCTTTTTTGATTTCAGCAGTTTGAAAATACATTTTTTGTAGATTTAAGTGAGTAGATGCACTTTTTCAGAACTGTTTATATTACATACATATATTGTTTTGTTTGTTTTTTTTTTTATTTTTATTATGGTCTCAGATTTTTATGTCGTTATTTTATTGGTCAATGATATGACTATCTCTAACACTGTTATATATGAACTTGTAATGACTGTTTATAACGCTAATAAATAAAATAAAAATAAAAATAAAAAATAAAATATACGACTTTATGGCACGCAGAGAGAACAAAATATTAAAAAAACACTGGACATTCCATGATCTTACATTTGCTATTTTATCCTCAGTTATAAATGATATTATGGAAGATTAGTGACAAAAGCAGAGTTGATATTTAAAAAAATATTAATTAGTGACAAAAACGAATTTTGTTAAACTTTGGCAAAATGACATTGCACAACTCGCGCCTAAATTTTAAAAGGGAGTAGGAGTAGGTTCTGCCTCCCGCAGAGAACCCGGGTTCAAAAACCCATGCCAGTTGAACCGACATATCTCTAGTACTGGTAGCTCTCGAGGGCCGCGTAACTCTGAGTGTTCAGCGGCTGTTTGCGTGGGTTGACGACCTTATCTGCATCAGGGTTATCACACAGCTGCGGCGAACCTGCATCAGGGCTGCCACAGACCTCCCTCCCAGTGACGAAGTTACGATAATATGTAGGCCTGATAACTGCTCCTCCGAAATGTATATATTCATTAAATGAATGAGTAACAAAACACATAATAATTAGTGTGTTCGTGTATGGGTAAGTTGGTAAGTAATGTGAATTATTATATCTGAGATAAGAATGCGTCATGCGTCGGTCTCGGCTGTAGATGGCGCTAGCTTCATTATTTTAGGAAAAAAAAGTTGTGATGGAAAATCGTGTGTTTTTGGTTTGAAATTTATTTTAAATGATGACCTAGAACACCCTTGAAGGGTGAAAGCCAGAAATACTTGAAAAAAATATATATTAGAAATATTTTAAATGCTTTAATTAAATACTGCTAGTAAAAAAACATATTTGCCTTTGAAATAATCAGACTGAACGCTGTAGAAATGAGATCTCTGAGGCGTATGTGTGGTAAAATCATGTATGATCGTGTGAGAAATGTGGAAATCCGCAAATAATGCAAGGCAGATGTAAGCGTAATGAGTAAGATCAAAAAAGGAACGCTCCGATGGTTTGGTCATGTAGAGCGAATGAACGAGGAAAGGAGTGTAAGGAGAATATATGACGCAAATGTGAATGGTAGAAGAAGTCGAGGATGCCCAAGAAAGACATGGCACGACCAAATGAATCAGATACTTGAGTCGGGCCATGTCAAGAGTCAGAATAATAGATGAGAATGTATGAGACGTTGTATGAATGTAAACGAGGCAAGGAATGTGTGCCAAAACTGGGATGTTTGGCGGTCTATCCTCTCTGCCTACCCCTGCGGTGAAACGGCGTGATGGTTAGTTAGTTAGTTAATAATCAAGTTTTTTATTATTATTTTTATAAGCCCAGAAAAAATTAAGCATCGGACCTATAAAAAATGTTTTAACGCATAAAAATCCGATTTTATTGTATAAAAAAAACTAACACCTACATAATCGATTTCGGGTCTCCTTTTATGTCTCTTACATTATCTCTTGTATAGTATTTTCAGATTGCTGTGTCTATAATGTTATACTAACCATATCCCATATCAGTACCTACTTGAATACTTGGAGGGTTTATAGTCATTAAAATATAAATATATACTTAGATAAATTTTGAGTCTTGACGAGTGGAGGAAGAAACCTTATGTTTCCTTATAAGGCCGTTGGGAAAGTGGTGGGGTCTCCTCCAACGTTGAGAAAACGAGGACAATGGATACCGTTCTGAGCATGTTAGACAGCTAGTTCTAACTACATAGTTACAGCTAGTTCCAGGTAGCTTATTAACTAATGCCTACAATACACGACATCTTTTTTCAGCCCGATTCCAATTAGAGACCAAAGCCAACATTTTTCGCTTTACATTACGTACTTAAACGACTTACAAATAATACAGAACAAAGTTATGAAAAAACTCTTCAACTATAACCCAGACACTCCCACAAAAAAACTATACCAGGAAATGAACCTTTTGAAAATAAGAACATTGTACGAATATAACGTATGTCTTTTAATCTACAAAATACAAAATGGACTTATACACACAAACACAACATTTATAAAAACATCACAAGTACACGAACATTATACTAGACAACACAATAAATTGTATACAAATAACTGTCAAGACTGAAAGTGGCAAGAGAAGTTCCACGGCCACGAGGGAGTTCACATATATAATCTCCTTCCAGATAACCTAAAAACGGAAAAGAATATAAAAACCTTTAAAAAAAACTATTTAAACTTAAGATCTTGGAACAAAATTAAAAATATTACTTCAATACTTGTACTATACTACAAATGCTCTGTATTTATGTCAAGAAAGCTAAATATTATATTTCTTTTAACTTAATAATAATAAAAAAAATCTATTTTGATATCTAAGATTTCAGTTGGCATCACAGCAAACAGCATGGTTCATATGTTGTTTGCAGTGATGACATTTTTCTTTCAATTGCCGGTAACCCGGGCGCGTATTTCCAAAACCTATACCGATTCAGTCGCGGTAGCGACAATTTACGTTTAAATATACCTCTATATTGGTTATTTTTTATCACATTGCAAAATCAAAAATTCTTCTAAAATTAAGATAAAATAATGTTTCTGATGTGTATATTAGAAATTAATAAATTTTTAATATTTAAATTTAATATTATTCCCATATATTGTAAATACACCTCTATATTGATAATTTTTTATCACTTTGAAAAAAACAAAAATTGTTCTAAAATCTAGATAAATTAATCTTTCCAATGTAAAAATTAGAAATTAATAATTTTATTTCTAAATATTTAAAATTTGATATAGAAAATGTAAAGCGACTAAACCCGTATAGGTTTTGGAAATACGCAACCCGGGCGTTTATTGAAATAACATTATCATAAAAACATAAGTATATAGAATCTAGATAAAATAATTGGAAATTTTTGTTGGTTATAATAAAACCAAAAGTCTGAAAAGAATTATTGGTAATTGTAATAAGGTTATCATGGGATGTACATAATGTCATAAAACCAAAAATATAAAAAGAGTTATTGAAAATTGTAATAGGGTTATCATGGAATGTACATAATGTCATAAAACCAAAAATATAAAAAGAGTTATTGAAAATTGTAATAAGGTTATCATGGAATGTACATAATGTCATAAAACCAAAAATATAAAAAGAGTTATTGAAAATTGTAATAAGGTTATCATGGAATGTACATAATGTCATAAAACCAAAAATATAAAAAGAGTTATTGAAAATTGTAATAAGGTTATCATGGGATGTACATAATGTCATAAAACCAAAAATATAAAAAGAGTTATTGAAAATTGTAATAAGGTTATCATGGAATGTAGGGGTATACAGTATCATAAAACCAAAAATCTTAATAGAATTAATGGAAATTGTTATAAGTTTATCATGGGATGTAAATGTATATTAGCTTGTGTCGCTCTCCATAGAGAGAAAAAAAAATGGCCTTATATTTAAACGCCCGGGGTCTCAAAAGTTTCGTATGATCTGTAGCTATTCGAAAACGTAAAAATAAATGAAATTATTGTTTAAATAAATGAAGATAATATAAGCGAAACTCAATCGAAAATCTGGAAACAGAAAAATCAGAAAAACATATTGACACCTCTGGGACTCGAACCCAGGACCTCTTGCTTTCCGGGCAAACGCGCTAACCACTGCGCCACGGTGTCGATACGAAATTCGGTCATGTTTAACTGTACCATACTTCGACTAAGAACCACCTACATTATCTTCATTTTCTTTAACGCAACGTTTGCCCGGAAAGCAAGAGGTCCTGGGTTCGAGTCCCAGAGGCGTCAATATGTTTTTCTGATTTTTCTGTTTCCAGATTTTCGATTGAGTTTCGCTTATATTATCTTCATTTATTTAAATATCACAATTTGAGGTTTTACTCATAAAGTTAAAATAAAAAATAAAATGAAATTATTGTTCACTATTAGCCAGCTAAAATGGCCGGAAGTTTTGAAAAAAATATAGTTTTCGTGATTTGGACAAAAAATAAAAACAAAGGGTTCATATTTCATATTTTGTACCAAACATATTTTTCATTACATAACTGCAGTACAAAGAACCCAAAAAAAATTTTTTTTATTCGTATATGATGTGTTGGTTAAAAATATAAAAGGGGAAAAATAACACTTTTTCTGGATAAAATCAGAATTCTTATTGACTTACTTGTATTCATATACTTAAACTTTTTTTTCGTTTTTGTCAGTTATACGCTTTTTTAATAACAAACAAACGTTAAAAGGTTAAATTACTGAATTTTTTTTTTATTAAAAATTTAAAAATATTGGTTTTCTGATTTTCAATGCATTTTAGCTAATAAATATTTAAAAAATATATTTAAATGCAGTTCTCATTTTCTTTGTAAGACGCAACTTTTGTGACCGCGGGCGTTTCTGAATTCAAAAGTTTAAATAATTGACACACCCTAGTAGACGTGGGCAGAATGATTCCCAGGAGTGAATCGATTCAGTCTGATTCCCAAGGCCTTTTGAATTGATTCCTTTAATTCATTCCTTTAATTCAATTAAATCCCAAGAAAAAAAAAAATTTTAAAAAAAGAAAAAATTGAAAATTAAATGAATGGAAAGGCTAACACCGCACACGAGACCGGGAGGCCACATAGTACCCGGAGTACCGCAAAAGAGGAGACTGATAGGCTACCAAGCATCGCACAAAGAGGAGACCGATTATTCTATCTGATTATCTCGCAGGCTAAAAAACCTATAGATTAATGTGTTTGACTCTTTTTAGTGTCGCTTTTTCGTTTCATCGGTTTTCAAATCACAACGAGTGGGGAGGCTACGAAGCACCGCACAAAGAGGAGACCAATAGGCTACGAAACACCACACAAAGAGGAGACCGATCATTCTATCTCATTATCTCGCAGGCTAAATCCTATATTGTTTGTCTTTTTTTTTAGTGTCGTAATTTTTCGTATGTAAAATGTATTTATTGCTAGCAATTATATCTTAAAATTATTCAAGTTTTCGTTTCACCCTTAAAATTTTGTTGATTTTATTTTATTTATTAAACTTATAATTTTGTTCCATTTCACGTGATCTAATATAAACATACATTTTAACATCAAGATGAGTATTTTATGACAGCTAACCACAGCTAATTGGCCTTATAATATCTGCAAATTTACATATTATATCGACCCAAGATCTACGTCTAAAAGTAGGTAGGTACAATATCTTTCGTACGTACCAAAAAACAGATAAGCATCATTTTAGCTTCTCACTTTCCTAGCTGATGTTCAGATTCAAAGTCGAAAGTTTTCGACTAACTATGTAATGAAATTGACGGCTTGGCGCGCGGGGGAATAAATGAACCGCGCGGACGGATTAAGGGCTGGCATTGAGGAATGAATTAGTAACTTTTGACTAATGTTTTGTGTCTTACCTAGCAGTGACTTGATTTACTCGCGAGCTGCGGACCTAGGACTGGGATGCGTTTGGGACATATCGTGACATTGACGTGACGATGACGCCTGACGTCATTTCTAGGTCTGAGATTTACAAAAGACCATGACGTCACAAGTGAAAAAGACTTTTGTTTTAATTCCTCTGTCTGTCGGAATCGGACAATCTCGATTTCGACAGACTAGATACCTGGGACGCGGACATTGAACACGGACCTGGGACGGCGGAGACCTTAGGACAATCTCAGGACTATTGATTAGGATAAATGATTAATTCCTTGCGTGAAAGAGATGCTCGGGCAACCCGGATGAATCGCGGCCGCGTTTTGGCCATTTTGGGACATGGACTTTGATGATGTTCGGGTGTTTTTAGAATGGCGGCGCGGTGGTAGCGGAATACAATCGTAATAGGCGAGTCGTTCACAATACCGTCCGTCGACCACTTCGCGGCGCGCGGCCCGTTTAATAATATTTAAATACCTATGAAACAATATAATATTTAAATCATTTACAGAACACATTATTCATTGAAATAATTTAACAGTAAAATAAATGGAAATTAAAAATGTATGGTGTCATTAAAAATCGTAGGATGCAAGGCCAAAGATAAGGAATGAAGAATCAATTCCTTTTGAAATTGAGAATTAGATTGAGTGTTTCACAAGATTGAATTTATTCATTTAATTCGGTCATTCAATTTTGCCCACGTCTACACCCTAGTATATATATATATATAGTTTCATGAAATAAAAAATTTCGTTAAAACTTTAAAAACACATAGTAATGCCAAGATCTAAATCTAAACATAGTAACATTTCAACAAAATAATATAAATAAACGTAGGAGGTAATTATAAACATGCGTAAAAATTGAAATCGTAGATATAAAAATAGCGATCGCATAAAGCGAAAAATGTTGACTTTGGTCTCTAATTGGAATCAGGCTGAAAAAATATATCGTGTATTGTCCGTTTTATTTAAAACTCCTGTCCAAAGAACTCCAAGATAGCGGGAGGGGGACATGGTAAATATTTTCTCCATCAAACTGAACGCCGAGTTTGGCATTTGCCTGTGAATTGATAAAATGGAAAGCTGTCGCAACTGTTTTCGTCGTGGCTTTAGTCGCTTTAGGCTTCAGTCGCCAATTGAGGAAATATTCTTCCATAGCCTTTCAAGTCAGAATTAGGGATCTTTTCTGCTGCTTTAAGGGTTTTGGCTTGGTCTGTGACGACCTTCCTCAACCTCTTCAGGTCTCGGGTATAGCCTGAGCCTTCGGCAACGCCGTAAATAATGGGTATTTTTTTGCTGTTTTGCCCTCTTAGAAAAACTCTCAAAATGCGGCCAGTTAGCAGTTGCTCAATAGGTCGAACTGTGTTGCCATCCTCTACGGTGAGGAGTTTAACATGGAGTTATTATTTGTGCCACACCGTGTCGTAGGCCACAGAGAGATTAATGACCGCTGCTGCAGTCTTCAGCCGTTTCTGGAAACCAGATTCAATGTGTATTGTGCCAATATTCCGGCGGAACCGCTCGTGCGGTGATCTTCTCGCGTATGTGACGCATGTTTGGGTGTGGTGCCTGGAACGTTTTGGTGAAACCCAAACGGTTGCACTGGACATTTCCAAAGCCTTTGACCGGGTTTGGCGCCGAGGACTTGTCTACAAAACTGCCTTCTTACGGACTTCCCGCATCCTTGTGTATGTGGATTGCCGACTTTTTGAGGGAGAGGTCGATTCAGACGGCAGTCGATGGTTTCATCTCTTCCTCACACTCGATAAATGCTGGCGTCCCACAGGGATCGGTTCTGTCTCCGACTTTGTTTTGTTGCACATCAACGACCTTTTGTCATGTGCACCAATTCACTGTTACGCGGATGACAGTATAGTCCATGATAGCTTTTTGTTTGACAAGCCCCCAAAGGGCTCACAAACCCCAACGGCTCGGAGGGCTTTGAAGCAAAGAATGGACGGTTACCTCGAGAGTGTTTTCTCTTAGGGTAAAAATAATCTCGTTGAATTTAATGTTTAAAAGTTTAAAAGTTTTTATTCCTAGTTGGACAGGCAAAGCTTCCTAATTGTAATTTGTACTTTTGTATCTATAATAAATAAATAAATAAATAAATAAATAAATAAAAAGACCCAATCTTGTCTGATTACGTCTAAAAGGGATCGAAATGAATATCTAGTATCCTTCAACGGAAGCAATCTTCCAAACAGGCCCTCCATTGATATGCTTGGTGTAACCCTAAGTGACCAGCTCAGGTATGGGGGCTCCATCGAAGCCAGAGTAAAGTTAGCCTCCCAGAAACTGGGCGTACTGTACAGGGCCCGGAGATACTTTAATAGTACACAACTGCTAACCCTGTACAAGTCACAAGTGCGCCCCACGGTTGAATTTGGCAGCCACCTCTGGTCTGGAGCTCCAAAATACCTGAAAAATACCCTCGACTCTGTGCAGAAATGGGCGGTCCGTTTAATAGATTCTCCCATCTTAACAGACGGATTGCAATCTTTAGAGCACAGGCGTCGGGTGGGAATGCTATCCTTGTTCTACCGGTATTACAATGGAAGATGCTCCGAGGAACTAGCATCATTGATCCCTTCGGCACCGGTGCATAGTCGGGAAACACGCTAAACGCGTGCCCAACATTTGTACACGGTTGGCATTTGTCACATGAGAACGGGTCGTTTCTTCGACTCATTTCTCGTGTCTTCTTTTGATGGCGAAGTTGATAATGATATGTCATGTTCATAGAACCCTAAAGGTGAACGTCCACAGGTCCGCACCGGCCGCAACGCACGCACGGCACGCATTCTTGCAGCCAATAACCACATTCAGGTTTTTGGACAAATAATATTGATTGGCTGGGAGAATACGTGCCGTGCGTGCGTTGCGGCCGGTGCGGACCTGTGGACGTTCACCTTAACACGCCTACATCACTTCACAAAAATTGCTCATGCAGTAACCTAAAAATATCAAAGAATTAAGGGCCCGCAACTCGGATTTGTACCGATTTATTACATATTTCCCTTAAACACGGCAAGTTTTAAAGCTCTTAAAAAAGTATATATGTTATTCTTGAAGATAATATCTAGACTTTGCCCGCGCCGAAATGCAAATTATATAAAATTCCCTCGATAGAAAAAAATCGCAAAGTATGCTCCAAAAATTATTATTAACACGTTTGTTTCAGTTATTTTACGAGTTATATATATGAAAAAATTCACAGTGTTTCTTTAAATGCTGTTTAAGATAATGCCGGCGAGATTTTTGCTCTATTTTAAACGAGTCGTGTTTTATTAAACATTTTCGCAATTTTCGCGTACCTCTAACATTCGTAATTTCGTATCTCTCCATCTTCTTCTTTTCGGGCCCGGTTGCAGAGCCTTAAGTACTTAAGGGTTATTGTTATTATAGACAATCAACTCCGTTGGGAGGTCTTAATGGTCTTAATTCAATTTGGGAGGTGGGTTTGGGTACGGCCACCCCGGGAACCATTTATTGGATAACCGACAGTGGTCACCGCAAGTGGTTCGCTACGTTTGGTGACTTAGCATGGGGTACCCGGGCACCCTTGCTAAATGACCAAAGACCTCGACAAACCTCACGGGGTGAGGTTTGTCCAGGTCTTGGCGGCCGATGCGTCTGCCCACCTGCCACGTGGTGGGCAGGGTCGAGAGAGACTGGTTGAAGGAGGTATTTTATCCTCTCCAGCCAGAATCTCTCGACCCACCGCTTGCACCGCAGTTGGAGGGATGGATTCATACTTCCGTCACTCCTGGACACACTGACATCAAAATTCACTCCTCATGCCTATTTCCTTCCTTGCGTTCCTTAAAAAAAACCATTCAGACAGCATCTCTTAAGGTGACATAGACTCCGAGGAAAATTATTTTCATCAGGGCCTCCTGTGTGGAGCTAATAAATGTAAAAGAAAAAATCATTAAGAGGGCATTACCAGAGAAAACCAGAAATATGTCATTTTCAAATAAGATTTTAGACGTATTGACTCTTTTCCACAAAAAATTATAAATGGATTTCGAAAGATGGTTCTTTTATCTAGCATTCGTATGTAATAAATTTTGAGATTTTTTTTTTAATTTTTAGTATAATAAGGTTATACCATTGGACTCGCAACAATAACATTTGGCTGTCATCAGTTCTTTTGTTTTGCTCTTTCAAAAAATATTCTTAAACCAATCTTTTTATTGTGTTTTGGCTGTAAAAAGTTTAGTGTGTTGGAATCTTCTCCCCCCTGATCTTCCAGGAGTCACTCTTGCTGCTCATTTTCAGATATTTATATAATTTTTTTACTTCTGTCACTTTTTATATTTGCTGTAATTTTTTGAACAATGGAGGAGGATTTCCCTCCTGTACCCCTTACAAAGCCCCCAGATCCCCCTCCTGACCCTCCAGATGGAGACATTTCAGATAAAATAGACTTTTCAGAACATTCAAACATTTCAGACAATGAATCTGTCATCCTAACCTCAATTAAAAAAAGAAAATTTAGTCCCCTTTCCCCAAAAAAACATGATTCGCCTTTGTCTCCTCAGTCCCCTCCAGCTCTTCCTCAACCTCCTCCAACAATCTTTTACTCTACTCATTCCCGTGGCCCCTACATTGTATATGCGCAAAAAACTGAACAAGGTAAAACCATCCATCCTCTTGAATTTGGTAAATTTCTTTCAAATAACAAGAACCTTTCGATTAAACCTGGAGGTGTTAAAGCCGAGGGTCGCTTCCGAATCTCTGTTGAATTCCTGTCGGGTTCAGCCGCCAACAACTTTATCAAAAATATATTTATTTCATCAAATTCTAAATTCAAGGCGTACATCCCAACTTTCAATGTCACTCGAATGGGCCTGGTCAGGGGTATCTCGACCGATCTGTCCATTCCAGAAATCCTGTCCTCACTTTCAACCCCCCAACATATCGGCAATCCCATAAAAGCCAGGAGGCTAAATTATAAGGACACCTCTGAGGGCATCGTTTCCTGGAAGCCCTCCCAATCTGTCGTCATCACATTCGAAGGACAATCTCTTCCCTCCCATATTTATTTATTTTTCAACTCCTTACCAGTTGAAATGTACACTTATCCCACCACTCAATGTTACAACTGCTGCCGTTTTGGTCATACCAAAGCTGCATGCAGATCCCCTCCCAGATGTTTCAAATGTGGAGAAAACCACTCGGCTTACCAATGTTCTTCTCTCTCTTCACCTAAATGTTTTAACTGCTTAGGCGCTCATTCCGCCATTAACTCTTCTTGCCCCGAACAATCTCGCCAAAAAAATATAAAAATTTCTATGGCCTCTGAGAACTTGTCTTTTCTGCAGGCTTCTAAATTATTCCCGCCTGTCAAAAAATCATTTTCCGAGGTTTTATCCAGTAACTCTTCATCCAACCCTCTCGCCTCCTCCTCAACATCTTCCCGTTCAACAAAATTCACATACAAAAACCCTATCTCTAAACAGGCTCGTGGATACGATCAGCAACAACACAACTCACTTCTCTTAAATCCCAATGGTTCTCCTCTTTCACACGCCACAAATGGGTGTGCAAACAATTATAATTCATCCTCAACAAACTATCAAAAGCTTTCTGAACAACTCTCCCAAGATAATTCTTCATTTATTCAAACTCTTATTATGCTTCTAATTGACCTAATTTCTTCTCAAACTAATCTACCGTCCAACGCTGCTTCTATTATTTCCACATTAAAATCATTTATTCAAAATGGCTCTTCAAGATGTCAGAATTCTTCAGTGGAATAGCCGCAGTGCTATTTCTAACAAATCAAACCTTCTTAACCTATTAAATTCAAACCTTGTTTCTGTGGCTGCTGTCTCGGAGACATGGTTTACTCCATCCACCCACTTTAATGTGGGAGGGTACTCCTGTCTCCGCGATGATCGCCCGGAAGGTACGGGCGGTGGTGCTGCCCTTTTTATTAAAAAATCCCTTCCGGTTTTCCCAATAAATAATATCAAACCCCCCAATGCTGACTTTCAAATGGTTGCAGCTAAAATAAAGGACACTTCCTTTGTTTCTATCTATCTTCCCCCAACATCGCACTTCAATAAACAAGCGTGGTTGCAAATTGTCCGTCAACTAAGCCCTCCTTTCTTTTTATTGGGTGATTTTAATGCCCATTCCCCCGTCTGGGGTTCTGCTTTCTGTGATCGAGACGGTCGAAGTGTGATGGATTTCCTAGATGAATCCAACCTTTTTCTTTTGAATGACGGATCTCCTACTAGAATCTCTCGCCCCAACACAAACCCCAGTGCAGTGGATCTCTCCATATGCTCTATTAATCTGGCACCTCTCTCCTCGTGGGTGGTGTCCCCCGACCCTTGCTCCAGTGATCATTTCCCGATCACCATCACTTATCAAACTTCTTTCCATTCAGACAAGTCCCATATTTCGACAAAGATTAAAACAAAACACACCAAATGGGACGAATTTAACTCACATATGGATAAGTTTATACAAAATTTATCCTATACCGATACATTATCTGTCAAAGATGACTACGATAACTTCAAATCAATGCTCGTAACTGCAATCAATAAATCAAATCCTCCCCCTAAAACCAAATCTCTCAAAAAACTCCCTCCAACTCCCTGGTGGGATGAGGAATGTTCCAAAGTAGTGAGAATTCGGAAAGCTAAATCTCTTTCCTATCGTCACAATATGACTATGGAGAACTATCTCATATAAAAAATGCCGAAGCCAATGCCAAAAGGGTATTGAGGTCAAAAAAAAAATCCGGGTGGTACAACTTCTGCAGTTCAGTATCTCCGAACACTCCAATTTCGGAAGTTTGGTCTATGATTCGAAGATTTCGATCCTCCTTCAGTCCAACATCTCCTCGAGCTTCTCATTCTAAATGGATAGACGAGTTCTTGGACAAAATTGCCCCCCCTTCTGTACCTAACTTAGATGAAATAACTCCAATCCACAACACTCCTATGTCTGATCATTGGCTTGACTCTCCATTCACTTTAATTGAATTAAAAAATTGTTTATCAACAGTCAAGGACTCATCTCCAGGCAGAGATGGTATACCTTATAGCATTATCAAAAATAGTAATGATAATGTTCTAAATCACTTTTTAAGCATCTTAAATAAAATCTTCCAGACTGGCATAATACCTGATGACTGGAGTTCTCAAATAATCATCCCAATTCTAAAATTAAACAAATCACCCAATTCTGGATCCAACTATAGGCCAATTGCTCTTTCATCCACCCTTAGTAAAATTTATGAAAAATTAATTAAAAACCGGTTAGAATTTTTTGTCGAGAGTAATCATCTTCTCTCTCCATCCCAATTTGGATTTAGGAAAAAGAAATCTACCCAAGATAACCTTGCCATCATCAGCACTGATATTAATTTATCCATTTCTAACAAAGAAGTATGTCTTGCAGTCTTTATAGACATAGAAGGCGCCTTTGACAATGTTTCCATCCCAATTCTTAAAAAAAAACTTTTAGGCCTTGGCTTACCCCTCATGTTTGTCCAATCTATTATTAATCTTTTTCTCGATAGGAAAATTTTCATTGAGCTACCAGATGTTACTCCTCAGAGTAGGTCAATTTGGAAGGGTTTACCCCAAGGCGATGTATTATCCCCCTTACTGTATAATATATACACACACGATATGCATGTCACCATTCCCCCTCAAGTAAAAGTTGTTGAGTTCGCAGATGACATAGCTTTCTTCTTATCATCCAAAATCATTCCATCCGCCGTCAAATATCTTAATGAAGCCATGGATGCCCTTTGCACATGGCTTACTTTAAATGGTCTTGAACTTTCAGTACAAAAGAGTCAGTGTGTTACCTTCTCAAATCTTCATAATAACCCCCCTGTTCAAATTTTATTTAAAAACTCTCCAATCCCCAATGCTTCCGAAGTAAAATTTTTGGGAGTAACATTTGATAGGAAACTTAAATGGTCTTCCCACATTAATAATATAGTTACTAAATGTGAAAAAAATTTAAATATTATCAGATCATTGACTGGCGTTTGGTGGGGTGCTCATCCTATCTGCATTAAGTTGCTCTACAATGCACTTATTCGAAGTCATCTCGACTATGCCTGCCCACTTTTTAGTACTGCATCCAAAAATGCACTCAGTAAATTAGACAAAATTCAATCTAAGTCATTGCGAATAATAACTGGCGCGATGCAATCGTCGCCCATCAATTCCCTTCAAGTAGAATGTTCTAATCCTCCTCTTTATTTAAGGCGTCAATTATTTGCTGACAAATTTGTTCTTAAATGTTTAAATTCTAAAAGTCATCAGATTATTCCCAGAGTCTCGTTGATCAACGACTCAACACATTCATCTACAATCAGAGCTCGAACTAAACCTCTCCCTGCCATCTGTAAAAATTTTCGCTCTCTCTCAGAGCTTCAAATTATCAAAAATGATCTTCTTCCTTTGTACAAATTAAAATATAGTCACGTCACCCTATCCCCAACGATATTAGAAGGGATCGGCATTCTTAAAAGTCATTCCAATCTCCCAGCCCGTACTGTCAATAATATGTTCAATGACATTATTTCTTCTAAATGGCCCAACTCTTCTCTTTTATTTACTGATGGCTCCAAATCTCCGGACTCTCCTAACTGTGGTATTGGTATTAACATTTACCACAATAATTCTAATGAAAGAATATTTTATTCAATTTCAAACCAATTTTCAATATTTTCTGCCGAGTGCATTGCGATTATTGAATCTCTCAAATATATAATAAAAAATAATTTTGAACATTCTCTTGTTCTCTCTGACTCTCTCAGTTCCCTCCAAAAACTTAAAACAAGTCCTCTTCTTCATCCTGATGATCACTTTGTATGTCTTATTCGAGTATTGATAACCTCCATTCAAAGCTCTGGAAAAACTGTCACTCTGATTTGGATTCCTGGACATGTTGGCATAGTGGGTAACGATATTGCTGATTCCTTGGCAAAACAAGGAGCGTCTAACCCTACCGTTACCCTCGTAAACCATATTCCCCTGTCTGATATTTTTTCCATCATCAAAGATAGATCCCGCAATGTTTGGACAGAGTATTGGAACATTGCTAGTCAATCCAAGGGTGCCCGCTACGCCTCAATACAAAGGACTATCCCATCAAAACCGTGGTTTCAAAAATTCCCCCATTTTTCCAAAAAAGAAATTTCCTTACTTATTCGTATGAGAATCGGACATTGTTCCGTTCCTTCTCACCTTTATAAAATTCATGTGCTTGACTCCCCAGATTGTACGTTCTGTGGTCTAGATGTGGGAACTTTAGATCACATATTTTTTGATTGTCCCTCTCTAAATAAATATCCTCTCTTCTATCAAGCGTTATCAAAAATTGCCTCTCCTCCATTCAACATCTCATCTCTTCTAAGTCTGAACTCTACTCCAATCTTCCATAAAATTCTGAAATTTGCACATTTAAATAAAATTAATATATAAATTCACCTTTCCTTTCTCTGTAATTATAAATGATGGCCTAGAACACCCTTGAAGGGTGAAAGCCAGAAATAATTGAAAAAAAAAAAAAAGGTTATACCATAGGTCGTTGGCAGATTTGTTAAATTTTCAAAAAAGTTTTTGTATGATACCACACCCATTTCAAATAATATAATCATGCACTAAAATAAATCAATACATTATCTAGCAAACGCATGTTTTAGAATTTTAATTTTAGTTTCAATAAAATCATTAAAAAATATATACGTACATATGTTTCTTGACGAAACATAGTCAGTTTGTGTATTTATTTGCGAACTTATAAACTAAAATATTTCAGATTTTTTTACATACTTATTGTGCTAAGACATTATTAACAAATCATAAATAAGTTTGAGCGAAAAATAATTTTAGGAAGTATTTAATATTAATTAATTTACAGCTTCGCATTTCACGATTTTTCGCATACTCGCAAAAGAGAATTTCAGAGTTCATTCCGCGGGCAAGAGCCGCTGTCTCCGGTCGTCTCCACGGCGCTCTATGTCGTAACATTTTGAAATGATGAATTGCGTAATAATAATACGAAACTTTGAATGTCAACAATTTCCTTGTTTCATGTTGATAAAATCTACACGGTGACCGAACGGAAGGCAAAATTTTATGTTTATTGAATAGTTTTATGCATTTTTTTTTTAAATTTCGAATATTTTTTATTGTATGTGTGTTATATTATTGTTATGTGAATACCGAACAAGAGTCCCAACTGCTCCAAAATACATATTTTTTTTTTGTAAATTGTGTAAATTGTTATGTGAATACCGCACAAGAGTACCAACTGCTCCAAAAAAATTTTTTTTTTTGAAATATTTTTTAATTGAATACACATAACAATAATTTATGAGCACAAGAGTCCCAACTGCTCAAAAAAATTTTTTTTTTAATTTTTTTTAATTGAGTCTCAGGTGCTCCAAAAAAAATTTTTTAGAATTTTTTTTTTATTGAAAATTATTGTTATGTGAATACACAAAACAATAATTTATGAGCACAAGAGTCCCAACGCTCCAAAATTTATTTTTATTTTTTTTTATGTAAATTATTGTTATGTGAATACACAATATAAAATTTAAAATTATGCACACGAATAAATATTTCAAAATGAGATATTTTTTACAATCCAACTGAATATTACTCTTTTTTTCATGAATACCGTACAAGAGTCCCAACTGCTCCCGTCTGGAGCCAGTGGGACTATTGCACCCCCAATTGGGGTATGTTGCGAGGCTGAAGGTAGTGGGGGAGGGGAATGAGTTAGGGAAGATGAAGGTGGGGAAGTACCTGACTCTTCAGATCTGTTTTATAAACACGGCTAAAGCCATTTCAAGTAACGTTTCAATTCTTCCACTCTAATGGCAGTAAAATAAAATGAAAAAAACAAAAACCAAAATATTTAAAAAAATATAAAAAATTGTTTTTTTTTGTGTAGGTATCTACTTTATACCTACTGTGTTTCTGTATCTATCTATGCACTTCAATACACAAATTACAAATAACTACTACTAATTAAAATTCTGGAAGCGAGAATTCAACATCTTCATCTGAACCATACTGTAGGCCGAGCTCCGCGTGAACTAATAGGTACGTGAAACACGGCTTGCGGCGGAACGAAATCTAGTTCCAAAAACGTCCGCTCGCGACCGCTGATGTGTGAGCGCTCTAGTCGGAATCGGAATTATGGTATGACAGCCTTAACTAAATGGTTATTTAGAGGTAACTAACCGATGATAGGTAACATTTTTTGTTGCTTTCAATCGTCCTATGTAATTCCTGCACACTGATGTAGCGCAAATCTTCATTTTCAAATGTCACACAACACGTGTTCACCGTACAAAGATAGTGTTGCCACTGAGCGGACAGGCCGAGCTTATCTGCCAACTTTTGGCAGATATTTTTTTTGGCGCTTCGTCACTTGAGCGCTATGACATTTATATAATCAAAGCTCAGATGAGGATACGGGATTCTGAGAAAAATAATAAACGTATGTGGGTGGAGCGACACATAACCTTCAAAAGGGAACATGGCGAGTTTCACCTCTTCTACGAGCTCTCTGATGGGAATTTTTTTAAATTATTTCCGAATGAATAGAGAGATGTTTCACCACACACACTCTCTGATAGCCGACGACATTAAGAAAGTGGATACTTATTGTCGAAAAGCCATCACCGCTGAAGAAAGACTCGCTGTTTGTTGGTAAGCGAAATAAAACAATATTTCACATCGTGTACTGTTTTTTGTGTATTTTATAACGTAACAAACGCTTGCAGTCTTTTTAGAAAATGGAGCCTCCACAGGAGGCCATGAAGAAAATAATTGTGTTGTTAAACTTCGCATACAAAATTTAAAGAAAACACATATGATTTACTTATTTATTATGAATATCTCTGGTTTGTTTTAATAACATATTTCACGCAGGCGAAAACCTGAAATCCTTTCGGGAAAATGGATTTTGTTTCAAGGCTATATTAATTAATCTTTGAAAATAATACATTCACCTTACAATAAAAGTATTGTATCAAATTAAAGCCTACTTTCTTCCCCACAAAGAGAAGTAAAAGTGTTGGACCATTTAGTCATGTTTTTATGTATAAAAAATTTACTTACATATTTTTTTGCATTATACAAAATTGATTTCACTTTGGCGCAAATCAGTACAAAGGAAAACAACTTCCACATCTCCAGTAGCATAAGGATCTATTACCCGTTCTACGGGTTTCATAAAGTTTTCTTTTGTTAAAATAGTCTTTCACACAAAAAAAAACAAGAATATAAGGTGGCAAAGACCATCCAGGGCTGGATTAAACATGTCAGGGCCCCTAGGCAGTGCACGTCTTGGGGCCCTTAGGCAGTTGCCTTCACTGTGTTACGGATAATATGGCTCGATTAATACTCGTTGCTGCTTGTCCGGTGGTTGTCTTGTTCCTTGCTTTTGTCTGCGGATGGCCTTCTCAAACTTCTTCCACAAGCTCTTAGCCCCTTTGACTGAAAAAAAATCTTGATTTACAGGTACTTGGCAACAGGCGATAGCTTTACGACCATTGCCTACAATTATAGAATTGGCCAATCAACTGTTTCGACAATCGTAGAAGAGGTGTGCGATGCTATTTGGAAGCACCTCCAACCGACGGTAATTTATTTTATTTTAGCCCAGCTGGGTTTTTACATATGTATATGTTTTGATTTTGACCCTATGTAATATAACCAAGTCTGAAATAATTCTGTCAGGCAGAATAAATAACTAATTATAAATAATTTCAGGTAATGGCAGAACCAACGCAAGAGGAGTGGAAAAAAATCGCCAAAGATTTCAAGGAGATTTGTCAGTTTGACCATTGTGTCGGAGCCATAGATGGCAAGCATGTAGTTATTGGCACCACCGAATTCAGGGTCAGATTTCCGCAGCTACAAGCATGCCTTTTCAATTGTTCTATTGGCAGTGGCTGATGCGAGGTGAAAATTCATAATTATAGATACCAGATCCATGGGACGATTCAGTGATGGAGGAATTCTAACTGAAAGCCAATTTGGACAAAAATTAACGAACGTTTAAGACAAGATTTTTATGCATAGCACAAAGGGTAACAATTATTATAAGCAATAATTATCAGCCTGAAACGCTCCTCCACATTGAAAAAATCTTCCGAGAAAAGATACATGACGCCAACGGGACTTGAACCCGGGGACTGACCCAACCAACCCGGGAGCTGACCGGCAATCAGAAGAGCACGGGTTCAAGTCCCGTTGGCGTCATGTATCTTTTTTCGGAAGATTTTTTCAATGTGGAGGAGCGTTTCTGGCTGATAATTATTGCATATAATGAAAATTAAAAAGTGGTAACCTGCAATTGCCTGAACAGGAACCGCTTCATCCAGGTGGAGTCCAAATGGCCTATGTTTTTGTGGGTGATGAAGCCTTCCCATTGATGACCAATTTAATGCGGGCTTATCCGAGGGTATGATTAACGGAGAGTCGCAAATTTTTTAATTATAGACTCTGTAGGGCACGCAGAGTGGTTGAAAATGCATTTGGCATACTGTCAGCTCGATGGAGGGTATATGGGAGAGCATTTGAATGCAAAATCGAACTGGTCGACAAAATTGTCAAAGCCATGTGCGTGTTGCACAATTTTCTTATGGTTGACAACAATATGTAATACAACATTGGTGACGAAACATTTCGATTTTTTCAAACAACCATACTGTATCGTCCAACGCTGCTGACTGCATTAAATCTTTACTCTCCTATCTCCCCAATGTATCCGAAACTGAGCAACATTCTTCAATGCAATAGTAGAAGTCTATTATCTAACAAAATTGAACTTGTAAAATTACTTGATGAACATAACATTTCAGTTGCTACCATTTCTGAAACATGGTTAAAACCTCGTATCATTTTAAGATCCCTGGTTTTCATTGTCTTAGACATGTTAGACGGTAAGGGTGGCTCTGCTCTTATCGTTCATAACTCTATTTATTTTAAAGAAATCTTTTTTCACTCCCTCCCCAATAGTTTTCAGATAGTAGCAGCTGTTATATCTGATATTACAATATTATCAATATATATCCCTCCCTCTACTATTTTTGTTGAAAACGAATGGGCTTCGTTTATATCTCAGATTCGTCCCCCGTATATGTTACTCGGTGACTTTAATGCTCATTCTTCCTCTTGGGGTATTGAATTAACAAACCATTCTGGCCGTAATCTGTTAGATTTTATGGATACATATATCTATGTATATTAAATTACGGATCCCCAACTCGTTTCACTGCTCCTCAACATAGAAAAAGTGCGGTTGATTTGTCTCTTTACTCATCTTCGTTGATACCCATATGTTCTTAGGACATTCATACAGATCCCCTTTCCAATGTCCATTTTCCTATAATAATCTCCTTTCATCATCTAACATCCTCTCATTCCTTTTCTACAAACAATAAATTTAAAACTAAAGATGCGAATTGGAGAACTTTTTCTTCGGAATTAGACTCCATTGTTCATTCAACTAAGGTTTCTCTTGTGAACATCAGATTTCAATGTGAATTATTTCCTAATATTCTAATAAAGGCAGCAGAAAAAACTCTTCATAAACAAAATGTTAACATTAAAATAAAACATTCCACTCCATGGTGGGATAAAGAATGCACTGATGTTGTTAACTCCAGAAAAAAAGCAATTTCTATTTTCCGGAAATGTATGTCTTTTGAAAATTACCTTTCTGTGAAACGCGCTCAGGCAGAAGTTAAACGTATTTTGAAAAATAAAAAGCGGTCTGGATGTCGAAAATTGTGTGAAAGCCTGTCTCCGGAATCTCCTCAGTCTTTTGTTTGGTCCAATTTAAAATTCTGTGAAAGCCTGTCTCCGGAATCTCCTCAGTCTTCTGTTTGGTCCAATTTAAAATTCTGTGAAAGCCTGTCTCCGGAATCTCCTCAGTCTTCTGTTTGGTCCAATTTAAAATTCTGTGAAAGCCTGTCTCCGTAATCTCCTCAGTCTTCTGTTTGGTCCAATTTAAAATTCTGTGAAAGCCTGTCTCCGGAATCTCCTCAGTCTTCTGTTTGGTCCAATTTAAAATTCTGTGAAAGCCTGTCTCCGGAATCTCCTCAGTCTTCTGTTTGGTCCAATTTAAAATTCTGTGAAAGCCTGTCTCCGTAATCTCCTCAGTCTTCTGTTTGGTCCAATTTAAAATTCTGTGAAAGCCTGTCTCCGGAATCTTCTCAGTCTTCTGTTTGGTCCAATTTAAATTCTGTGAAAGCCTGTCTCCGGAATCTCCTCAGTCTTCTGTTTGGTCCAATTTAAAATTCTGTGAAAGCCTGTCTCCGGAATCTCCCCAGTCTTCTGTTTGGTCCAATTTAAAAAAAAAATCGGTTCTTCTTATGCTTCCCAGCGTTCCAAACATATTCCAGAAGAAATTATTATAGGTTTTGCTGATAAGATAGCGCCTCCATCAGTTGCCAGATTAGAAGAAATGCCTTCCTTTATTTCTTATCCATCTCATTCCAACTGGATGGACTCTCCTTTTTCAGTTAGTGAATTGAAACGAGTAATTAATTCCCTTTCAGACTTTTTTCCAGGCCCCGATGGAATATTATATAGTTTCAAGCATTCTCGGATATGTCGGTTAAATATTTCTTATCTCTAATTAATTACATGTTCGAAACAGGATTTTTTCCGGAAGTCTAGAAAGTTCAAAAAATCTTTCCGATTTTTAAACCAGGGAAAAACCCATCTGATATATCTTCCTATCGTCCTATTGCTCTTTCGTCATGTTTAATGAAAGTAGCAGAACATTTGACAATGAACAGATGGAATGGTTTGTTGAACATCACAGAATTATCTCTCCAGATCAGTATAGCTTTCGGAAAAAGAAATCAACCATGGATAATTTAAGTGTGTTGACAACAGACATCCGTATCTCTCAGTCCCTTAATTCTTCAACATTGGCCACATTTATTGATTATTTCGTCAGCTTACAACGATGTATTAATTAACGTATTGAAAGAAAAATCAATAAAAATAAAAATATCCTTAAAATTAGTTCAATTTATTATTAATTTGCTAACAGACAGATCCATTATTTTGCTCTTTTCCTCAAAAACGATAAATCGCAAACTATGGAAAGGGCTACCCCAGGGGTCCGTAATCAGTCCATCATTGTTTAATATTTAAATAAATGACTTAGACATTGCAATCCCTTCTCCACCAAGAGACTTTATTTTGCTGATGATTTCCTTATATACTTATCTCATGAAGAAATTAAATTTGGCTTTACATAATATTAAAGAGTGGTTGTTGACAAATGGGATGAATTTAGCTACTTCTAAAACCAAGATCGTGGCTTTTACGCGCAAAAGAAAAATACCCCCATTTTCTGTCTCTTTTGATAATGTCCCTCTCTAAATTGGTAAGCAAATGAAATTTCTTGGGCTACTTTTGGATCATAAACTTTCCTGACTCCCGCATATTCAATTCATATGTGTGAAAAGGTGAAACGTGGCTTAATATGATGCAAGCTGTTTCGAGAGTGTTGTGGGGATCTCATCGCAATTTTTTAAGATTTTCGGCGTGGAAAATGATACTCTTGACCATGTATAAAGATTTTTACAATTAAAGAAATTGTAAAAATCATTCGTCCTTCAAAGGCATTTATCGTTTACTTATTAAAATCACCCACCAATCTCCCCTTATTATTCCATATTTGCTTTCTCTCAATAATTCTCGCATTTTTTCCGTTCTGTACAAGTTCTTTCCGTTCTATAAATGACTTCAATATTTGAGATTTCCCACGCCCTTATAGATTTTTCATAAAATATAATCATCTCCCTTAATCTTAACGGCAATAGCACTCTTTTTAAGGTGAATTGCCTTACAACAAGAAAAAAGGGAGAGATAACCACATCTTTCAAGTTGAAGATGAAATTGAAACGATGCTAAAAAAGCTTGACCTTTGAACAAATCGTACAATTAAAAAAACGTTAATCACTTTTCTACACTTTCAGCCTTTTTGAAATCCTCTGCTGGAGCAATGTTGCCAACACTAGTAAAAGACGAAATGATTAAACACCTTAAGGTTACCTTGTTTTGGGATTATTTTCCAGTACCCGACAAAAATAAAAATTGGAAATTAGATCCTCTCAACACAGATGTTACTGATATTACTGGCTTGACAACGGCACCGGAAAACCAATTAATAGAGACACCTTGCGATTCAGCTTTGAAACGTAATATCAAAGAATCCTCTTTACCAAGTTTTCGGGTGAATGAAAAGAAAGATTTTATATTTTGGTAGAAAGCAGTCACTTTGTGGTTTGACATATTAATTAAAGGAAAACAATCACTTTGTTTGTAACCACGATTTATTGATTTAATTTTTATTTACCGACCGGTTTCGCTTAATACAAGCATCTTCAGGGTATAAATTAAAACTGATGAAAAAATACATTGTGTGAGCTTATATATACATACAGACAGAGACAAAACATAATATAAAGTAAGAGTGAGAGAGTGTAATTAACATCCTACATAGTGATAGAGTGAAAAAGACGGGTATATCTAATGAATAATTACATTATATCTACCGGGACAAAACGTCATTTGAACAGGTGATTAAGGAATAAAGTGGCTACGGGTTTTTTTAGTGTCCAATAGTCCGATATTAGGAATATTTCCCATAAACTATATGTAATTATTCATTAGATATACCCGTCTTTTTCTCTCTATCTTCTTTCGTATGGTGGGGGGTCAGAGGGGGACATCTAGGTCTGCGAGCCAGTCTAGGGCCTCAGGCGTTGCTCTGTGGACCTCATCAATCCCGCCGGGGAATGAATGGAGCGGGCATTCGTTGACCACATGTTCGGTGGTCTGCACCGCACCGCATTCACACGTTTCTCTCTATCACTATGTAGGATGTTAATTACACTCTCTCACTCTTACTTTATATTATGTTTTGTCTCTGTCTGTATGTATATATAAGCTCACACAATTTTTTTTTTCATCAGTTTTAATTTATACCCTGAAGATGCTTGTATTAAGCGAAACCGGTCGGTAAATAAAAATTAAATCAACAAATCGTGGTTACAAACAAAGTGATTGTTTTCCTTTAATGAAAAGAAAGATTTTAACGAAATATCAGAAGAACCACTGAAACATTTACCTTTGTGAAAAGGCATTCTCTGTTCTTGAATATACTAAAGTCAAATACCGAAAGCGATTACAAGTGGAATCCGATTTAGTAGTAACATCAACCCAAACATCACTAATTTAGTAGCAAAAAAGTAACACCAACTAACATTTTTTTTTTTCAATTATTTCTGGCTTTCACCCTTCAAGGGTGTTCTAGGCCATCATTTATAATTACAGAGAAAGGAAAGGTGAATTTATATATTAATTTTATTTAAATGTGCAAATTTCAGAATTTTATGGAAGATTGGAGTAGAGTTCAGACTTAGAAGAGATGAGATGTTGAATGGAGGAGAGGCAATTTTTGATAACGCTTGATAGAAGAGAGGATATTTATTTAGAGAGGGACAATCAAAAAATATGTGATCTAAAGTTCCCACATCTAGACCACAGAACGTACAATCTGGGGAGTCAAGCACATGAATTTTATAAAGGTGAGAAGGAACGGAACAATGTCCGATTCTCATACGAATAAGTAAGGAAATTTCTTTTTTGGAAAAATGGGGGAATTTTTGAAACCACGGTTTTGATGGGATAGTCCTTTGTATTGAGGCGTAGCGGGCACCCTTGGATTGACTAGCAATGTTCCAATACTCTGTCCAAACATTGCGGGATCTATCTTTGATGATGGAAAAAATATCAGACAGGGGAATATGGTTTACGAGGGTAACGGTAGGGTTAGACGCTCCTTGTTTTGCCAAGGAATCAGCAATATCATTACCCACTATGCCAACATGTCCAGGAATCCAAATCAGAGTGACAGTTTTTCCAGAGCTTTGAATGGAGGTTATCAATACTCGAATAAGACATACAAAGTGATCATCAGGATGAAGAAGAGGACTTGTTTTAAGTTTTTGGAGGGAACTGAGAGAGTCAGAGAGAACAAGAGAATGTTCAAAATTATTTTTTATTATATATTTGAGAGATTCAATAATCGCAATGCACTCGGCAGAAAATATTGAAAATTGGTTTGAAATTGAATAAAATATTCTTTCATTAGAATTATTGTGGTAAACGTTAATACCAATACCACAGTTAGGAGAGTCTGGAGATTTGGAGCCATCAGTAAATAAAAGAGAAGAGTTGGGCCATTTAGAAGAAATAATGTCATTGAACATATTATTGACAGTACGGGCTGGGAGATTGGAATGACTTTTAAGGATGCCGATCCCCTCTAAAATCGTTGGGGATAGGGTGACGTGACTATATTTTAATTTGTACAAAGGAAGAATATCATTTTTGATAATTTGAAGCTCTGAGAGAGAGCGAAAATTTTTACAAATGGCAGGGAGAGGTTTAGTTCGAGCTCTGATTGTAGATGAATGTGTTGAGTCGTTGAACAACGAGACTCTGGGAATAATCTGATGACTTTTAGAATTTAAACATTTAAGAACAAATTTGTCAGCAAATAATTGACGCCTTAAATAAAGAGGAGGATCAGAACATTCTACTTGAAGGGAATTGATGGGCGACGATTGCATCGCGCCAGTTATTATTCGCAATGACTTAGATTGAATTTTGTCTAATTTACTGAGTGCATTTTTGGATGCAGTACTAAAAAGTGGGCAGGCATAGTCGAGATGACTTCGAATAAGTGAATTGTAGAGCAACTTAATGCAGATAGGATGAGCACCCCACCAAACGCCAGTCAATGATCTGATAATATTTAATTTTTTTTCACATTTAGTAACTATATTATTAATGTGGGAAGACCATTTAAGTTTCCTATCAAATGTTACTCCCAAAAATTTTACTTCGGAAGCATTGGGGATTGGCGAGTTTTTAAATAAAATTTGAACAGGGGGATTATTATGACGATTTGAGAAGGTAACACACTGACTCTTTTGTACTGAAAGTTCAAGACCATTTAAAGTAAGCCATGTGCAAAGGGCATCCATGGCTTCATTAAGATATTTGACGGCGGATGGAATGATTTTGGATGATAAGAAGAAAGCTATGTCATCTGCGAACTCAACGACTTTTACTTGAGGGGGAATGGTGACATGCATATCGTGTGTGTATATATTATACAGTAAGGGGGATAATACATCGCCTTGGGGTAAACCCTTCCAAATTGACCTACTCTGAGGAGTAACATCTGGTAGCTCAATGAAAATTTTCCTATCGAGAAAAAGATTAATAATAGATTGGACAAACATGAGGGGTAAGCCAAGGCCTAAAAGTTTTTTTTTAAGAATTGGGATGGAAACATTGTCAAAGGCGCCTTCTATGTCTATAAAGACTGCAAGACATACTTCTTTGTTAGAAATGGATAAATTAATATCAGTGCTGATGATGGCAAGGTTATCTTGTGTAGATTTCTTTTTCCTAAATCCAAATTGGGATGGAGAGAGAAGATGATTACTCTCGACGAAAAATTCTAACCGGTTTTTAATTAATTTTTCATAAATTTTACTAAGGGTGGATGAAAGAGCAATTGGCCTATAGTTGGATCCAGAATTGGGTGATTTGTTTAATTTTAGAATTGGGATGATTATTTGAGAACTCCAGTCATCAGGTATTATGCCAGTCTGGAAGATTTTATTTAAGATGCTTAAAAAGTGATTTAGAACATTATCATTACTATTTTTGATAATGCTATAAGGTATACCATCTCTGCCTGGAGATGAGTCCTTGACTGTTGATAAACAATTTTTTAATTCAATTAAAGTGAATGGAGAGTCAAGCCAATGATCAGACATAGGAGTGTTGTGGATTGGAGTTATTTCATCTAAGTTAGGTACAGAAGGGGGGGCAATTTTGTCCAAGAACTCGTCCATCCATTTAGAATGAGAAGCTCGAGGAGATGTTGGACTGAAGGAGGATCGAAATCTTCGAATCATAGACCAAACTTCCGAAATTGGAGTGTTCGGAGATACTGAACTGCAGAAGTTGTACCACCCGGATTTTTTTTTGACCTCAATACCCTTTTGGCATTGGCTTCGGCATTTTTGTATATGAGATAGTTCTCCATAGTCATATTGTGACGATAGGAAAGAGATTTAGCTTTCCGAATTCTCACTACTTTGGAACATTCCTCATCCCACCAGGGAGTTGGAGGGAGTTTTTTGAGAGATTTGGTTTTAGGGGGAGGATTTGATTTATTGATTGCAGTTACGAGCATTGATTTGAAGTTATCGTAGTCATCTTTGACAGATAATGTATCGGTATAGGATACATTTTGTATAAACTTATCCATATGTGAGTTAAATTCGTCCCATTTGGTGTGTTTTGTTTTGATCTTTGTCGAAATATGGGACTTGTCTGAATGGAAAGAAGTTTGATAAGTGATGGTGATCGGGAAATGATCACTGGAGCAAGGGTCGGGGGACACCACCCACGAGGAGAGAGGTGCCAGATTAATAGAGCATATGGAGAGATCCACTGCACTGGGGTTTGTGTTGGGGCGAGAGATTCTAGTAGGAGATCCGTCATTCAAAAGAAAAAGGTTGGATTCATCTAGGAAATCCATCACACTTCGACCGTCTCGATCACAGAAAGCAGAACCCCAGACGGGAGAATGGGCATTAAAATCACCCAATAAAAAGAAAGGAGGGCTTAGTTGACGGACAATTTGCAACCACGCTTGTTTATTGAAGTGCGATGTTGGGGGAAGATAGATAGAAACAAAGGAAGTGTCCTTTATTTTAGCTGCAACCATTTGAAAGTCAGCATTGGGGGGTTTGATATTATTTATTGGGAAAAACGGAAGGGATTTTTTAATAAAAAGGGCAGCACCTCCGCCCGTACCTTCCGGGCGATCATCGCGGAGACAGGAGTACCCTCCCACATTAAAGTGGGTGGATGGAGTAAACCATGTCTCCGAGACAGCAGCCACAGAAACAAGGTTTGAATTTAATAGGTTAAGAAGGTTTGATTTGTTAGAAATAGCACTGCGGCTATTCCACTGAAGAATTCTGACATCTTGAAGAGCCATTTTGAATAAATGATTTTAATGTGGAAATAATAGAAGCAGCGTTGGACGGTAGATTAGTTTGAGAAGAAATTAGGTCAATTAGAAGCATAATAAGAGTTTGAATAAATGAAGAATTATCTTGGGAGAGTTGTTCAGAAAGCTTTTGATAGTTTGTTGAGGATGAATTATAATTGTTTGCGCACCCATTTGTGGCGTGTGAAAGAGGAGAACCATTGGGATTTAAGAGAAGTGAGTTGTGTTGTTGCTGATCGTATCCACGAGCCTGTTTAGAGATAGGGTTTTTGTATGTGAATTTTGTTGAACGGGAAGATGTTGAGGAGGAGGCGAGAGGGTTGGATGAAGAGTTACTGGATAAAACCTCGGAAAATGATTTTTTGACAGGCGGGAATAATTTAGAAGCCTGCAGAAAAGACAAGTTCTCAGAGGCCATAGAAATTTTTATATTTTTTTGGCGAGATTGTTCGGGGCAAGAAGAGTTAATGGCGGAATGAGCGCCTAAGCAGTTAAAACATTTAGGTGAAGAGAGAGAAGAACATTGGTCAGCCGAGTGGTTTTCTCCACATTTGAAACATCTGGGAGGGGATCTGCATGCAGCTTTGGTATGACCAAAACGGCAGCAGTTGTAACATTGAGTGGTGGGATAAGTGTACATTTCAACTGGTAAGGAGTTGAAAAATAAATAAATATGGGAGGGAAGAGATTGTCCTTCGAATGTGATGACGACAGATTGGGAGGGCTTCCAGGAAACGATGCCCTCAGAGGTGTCCTTATAATTTAGCCTCCTGGCTTTTATGGGATTGCCGATATGTTGGGGGGTTGAAAGTGAGGACAGGATTTCTGGAATGGACAGATCGGTCGAGATACCCCTGACCAGGCCCATTCGAGTGACATTGAAAGTTGGGATGTACGCCTTGAATTTAGAATTTGATGAAATAAATATATTTTTGATAAAGTTGTTGGCGGCTGAACCTGACAGGAATTCAACAGAGATTCGGAAGCGACCCTCGGCTTTAACACCTCCAGGTTTAATCGAAAGGTTCTTGTTATTTGAAAGAAATTTACCAAATTCAAGAGGATGGATGGTTTTACCTTGTTCAGTTTTTTGCGCATATACAATGTAGGGGCCACGGGAATGAGTAGAGTAAAAGATTGTTGGAGGAGGTTGAGGAAGAGCTGGAGGGGACTGAGGAGATAAAGGCGAATCATGTTTTTTTGGGGAAAGGGGACTAAATTTTCTTTTTTTAATTGAGGTTAGGATGACAGATTCATTGTCTGAAATGTTTGAATGTTCTGAAAAGTCTATTTTATCTGAAATGTCTCCATCTGGAGGGTCAGGAGGGGGATCTGGGGGCTTTGTAGGGGGTACAGGAGGGAAATCCTCCTCCATTGTTCAAAAAATTACAGCTAATATAAAAAGTGACAGAAGTAAAAAAATTATATAAATATCTGAAAATGAGCAGCAAGAAGTGACTCCTGGAAGATCAGGGGGGAGAAGATTCCAACACACTAAACTTTTTACAGCCAAAACACAATAAAAAGATTGGTTTAAGAATATTTTTTGAAAGAGCAAAACAAAAGAACTGATGACAGCCAAATGTTATTGTTCACCAACTAACATTAACTATTAAAAAAAAAATTGAGAGCTGTTTTGGTTTTTTTGCGTAATTCTTATGTTTTTGGGTGTGCTGAATCCGAAAATGACTTTCATTTTGTCACAGAACGTCACGTTTTCTGACAATGTAGGTATCTGTGTTAAAAAAGTTATCATCTTAAAATAAAAGATAAAAGACTAAAAAAAAATATATTTATAATTGCGAAACAAAACTTATTTTTATAATCTAAAATACATTGATTAGTAAGCACTAAACACATTTCTTTTTCCCAGTGAGACTCCTTTTGGTACATTTTCGCTTGTAGGAAGCATCTGGAAGTTCTTTCTGAAGCGTCCAACAGTAGACTGCAATCATTGAGATGCTCCATCTTCCCTGGTATCTCCTTAATATCTTGATGAAATCGTTCACCTTGCTCTTCACTCACATAATCCTAAATTTTCTGGAAAGTAGTCGAGGTGGGAATGAAGAAAATGTACTTTTAAACTCATTAGACAACCTAAAGCTTGAAATGCTTTTAACGATTTGTTTGTAGTTAGGGTCATTGTTATTGCCTAAAAATTCAGGTTACCCTACCCGATCCCTAGTTCCCCTCCCCTCCTCCCCCGAACCCCCTACCCGAGTTCCCCTCCCTCCTGCCGCATTCCATACATACATTCAGTACACTAATGGTGGGTTTCTTCATTTACCGAGAATGCTAAATGTAATGCTAATTGTAAAAGTAAACGGTCAAATGCATAAAAATTTCGTTTCAATTTAAAATTTCGATCGTTTATTCTTACAATTAGCATTGCATTTAGCATTCTTGGTAAATGAAGAAACCCACCCTCGATATTGCAATTTTTTATACAAATTTCATAATGCCTGAGCTCACTAGTAGTTTTATACCAACCTTGTCTTGACAATAACGAACACACAAAAAAAAGAATTATCCAATTTGGGGCAGTCGTTCAAAAGTTATGCGCGTACATACATTTCTGCGATTCATTTTTATTTAATTAATTAATTTTTCGTAATTTCATGATGCCAGAGCTCACTATTGTATACGGAAACCATCGCGGGCATGCACACATCAAATCCCCAAAGTTTCATCGCAATCGGATGAGCGGGTTAGCAATGAAGTGTTTATTGCCAGAGCTCATTATTGTACATACTCTCTAAATCTACATATGTATGAATACCGTTTTGCAAAATAACCTGACGTTCTGGAATTTTTTTGAGTATTTTTCTAGTTTTCAGAACACCTAAATACATGGAAATCAGTTGAAAACATCCAGACAGCATTTTTGTTGTAGACCTGTGAGCTATTAATTAATGTAAATGTTGGTGTTGCTGTTGTACGATAATATAATTATTAACATATTTTTTATCAAATAGTTTTTTTTTGTATTTGTAGTTTAAATGGTCCGAAATTCATTGCTGCTATTTTTTTTATTAAGGGGGGTCCTTGAAAATTGTGATTGATTTCCTAGGTTAGGAAATGCTGGTCTAGAGGATCTGGTTCGAGTCCCAATTGCCGCCGCTATTTTCGGTATCTTATTCTATTTCCATGTATTCATTAACTTCAATTATTAAATATTATAAGCAGGTAAGCTTCAACAAGTTATTCCTAATAATTAAAAAAATATTATTTCCATGGGAATAAATTGACTAATTAAATAATGCTCTGTAAAAGTAAAAAGACGATATCAATATGAAATAAAATAAGTCATTTGATTAACATACATTTTATTAACCACAAAATACAGAGATGCTAAACAATTATTACAACATTCAGGTGGATAAGCATTGAAAGAATTATTATAGTATTTGATTGAGAATGAATTGCTAGAATTATTACATCATTCAATTGGGTATGATGAATCGTAAGAATTATTACAACATTCATATGGGTATGCATTGTAAGAATTATTACGTTGTTCGGTTGGTTATTGTAAGAATTATTTCATTATTCATTATTGAATTTCTAGAATTATTATATCGTTCAATTTTGTATGATGAATCATAAGAATTATCACATCATTCAGTTGGGTATGATGAATCGTAAGAATTATTACAACATTCAGATTAGAGCATTATAAGAATGATTAGGTACCGTGTTGGAATGAATTGTAAGAATGATTACGACCTTCTGGTAAATTGTAATTGTGCTTTAAACATTTAGGTAGTTACGCATTGTAAGAAATATTACAACAGTCACGTTTTTATGATTTCTAAGATTTATTACAATATTTTAACAATTTAACGTTTTATATTATAAATAGATGATAACACTATGTTGGCAATGAAAACGGTATATTTCTGTGAATTTTCATTTGACTTAAATAATTTTAATGTTATATTTTGTTAGTATTGCTTAATTTGATCACTGATCTATATAATATTTTATAGTGCCGTTTTACGACTATTAATTAATGTATTGGAAGACTTAGATAAATGAACATTGAAGGTTTATTCAATAGTTAAACAACACCAAATACAACTTAAAAAACAGGAATAAGTTACTCATATAATTAAATTATTCGATAAATATTTCGGGACTAAACAGATAGGCGTAACTACCGATGATTTTTACTGTTTTCTCGAGCACGGCCGCACTGTTGATATCCAGACCGATATAGACAGGGAATAAATAATAAATCGACATGCGATGGATTTGTCTATCGATTTACATATGTAAATGTCAAACGGATTTGTAAAAATTAAAAATTCTATTGATTTGATAGTTTCGAACTGAAATACTTTCTTTAATATCTATAAATTGGCACTTCGCATGTAATTTTTGAGACTAAACGGAAGTTAATTAGTTAATGAGGTCTTGAGTCATATTTCAACCACTTCCGTTTATGTAATTTCGAACGATAAATTGATCGCATCTTAGGTGAATTATTTACGTCCATGGATCGCGTTTACTATTTCTTTCAAATCTAAGAGCTTCGTTAGTTCACCTCCATTCATTAATAAACCAGTTATTTCGCCTAACGTACCACATTATTCAAACTGTTTTGTATATTACAGCTTTTCTGACACTCGGAAGGCCGCGCTAAAAATTGTCAAAGATCGGTCGGAATATTTCTTATCAATTGTTGACCGTACTCGCAAATATTGATAACTGACCGTAGTTGACGGATTTAGACAATTTCGGATAGATACAAGATTTTATCAATTGTCCGAGTTAGACCTCCTAATCCAACGAAACCATTGCGTTTTGTGTTCATTATAATTACAATGTTTTTAACAAACAGCAGGCGACCTCTTTATTGGAGTTTTACATATAAGGCATAATTTATGAACAAGAAATACAGATGATAGTGAAAAATTAGATTGGTGAAATTTGGCTTCAATTGTAAAATGTCAATATAGTAAAATCATTACGAGCCCTAATAAGATTATATTTAAAAATTGGTATGATTTAAAAATTAACTATAATTTATATTTAATCTATTTACATATCATTTAACTTGATAATTTGTATTTGAAAATGCTCTTGTACCAATAACTTTCTGAAACACGTAATATAAAACTATGGTTTAATTGTATTAACGACTTAGTTTAGAAGAGTAGCATAAATTATTTAATATAGAATTGTGTGATATAAACTCAAATTATTATAATTATGTAAAGAAAAATCTTCAAAAACTAAAAAAAACAGTTCGCAGAACTGTTTAATACATATTATATGTATATACTCACAAAACATTTTATTAAACTTCGATTTATTGTCTTACACACTCTAAAATATTAATTTAACATCCATATTAGATGATTTTACACATTCACTCACAAACCCCTTGGAACCATTGATGTATTGTATTTAGATAAGACATGAAGTGAAAAACTAGGTTCCATTCTTGTAGGTCCAATTTTATTAGTCTAATTTTGCCTCCAACGCTCCCAACGCCCGACCAGGAGCTCTAACATGGTGAATATTGGATCGAAAGGCGTAACTTCCGATGATTTTATATCGATATCCCTAGCACAGCTTCACTGTAGATAGACGGATAACAGGGACTAAATAAGAAATCGATAAACGCTGGTAACACTTACAGATCTGTATACGAATTCACATACCGAAACATCAAAACACCAAAAAATAAAATAATTTGGCAATGTTGAATTGAAACACTAACCAAACTACGCAATGTAGTTCGCATTTACTTTTTCACACAACATGGGAGTTAATTAGGTCTTTATTCACATTTCAATCATTTTCGTTTCTCAAAATTCAAACGGAATAAATGGATTGCGTCTTAGATGCATTATTTATGTCTATGGATCGCGTACACGACTTCTTTCATTTCCAAAAGCTTCGTTAGTTCAATAAGACAGTAATTTTGCCTAATAAATGCGTATATTGACAGTTAAACGTAACTTATCTGATACTATGGAGTCCGGGCTAAAATTTATCAATCATCCGTCGGAATATCTCTTACAAATTGTTGACCACGATAGCAAATATTGATAACTGACCATAGATGACGGATTTCGTCAATATCGTATTGATATATCGTTCGAACATGCTAGGTATCCTGAAACTTCAATCTACGCGCAGTGCAGATTATCGCTAGTGGAACACATTTCGTGCACAATGTCATCTCTAATTGTATCTCTATGTCTAAAACATGTTTAGAACACACCGTACACAATAATATGATCAAATTAACGGTTTGTAACTCACAGAAGGTTGATAACATCCATTCAGATTAAATTTATTCGCAACAACCCATTCAGAAATTCAAACATATACTAATATTATATATATATCCACATTCACAAATAAAAATTACACCTGAAAAACTGATCAACGAAGCATTTCATAAAAAAATTTAAACGTAGTTGTTGTAAAAATGTCCGTGTGATGTCTGCATAACATTATTTGTACTATGAATTGGGAAGTCAAAATAATAGTCAAGCTGTAATTAACACAAGGCATTTGAGTGATTATGGTGATGAAGAGACGTAGAACATATTTCAATTTGAGAACCGCCGCCCCGTGAACCATTTATTGGATAACCATTTATTGGCAAAATAATAGTCAAGTTGTAATTAACACAAAGTATTTGAGTAAAAAGTAAAGACGAGACATGGGACATATTTCAAGACCCGCCACACACATTCCCAAGGATGACATAGGCCCCGAATGATTTTTCCCTCAGGGCCTCTTGTGTGCAGCTAATGTAACAAAAAAGAATGACACACTATTTTGTCGTTCTTTATCTTGATTTCTCACACCGTCTCTTTCTTTTATTTTAAACATCAGTCGCACTGTCGTTCGAGAAAAAATTTTAAATTGAAGAGCGGTAAAAACAAATTGATTCAGCAACTATCAAATTTTTTGTCGATTTAATAACGAATATCAATTTTTTCGTTAACTTAATTTTAAAAGATCGAAAGTAAATTATTGGATAATGGACACTTTGGTTAAATGCATTTATTTTAAATTCAAAAAAATAATAACTAATTAACGTTTATGATAAAATAATTAATATGGTAATACTTGAGAACTCAACTTGGAAGCATTTTTAATTCTCGATACAATGTCACTAAACTTATCAATATAATATTTTTAAATACATGTTTTAATATAATATAACGAATATAATATTTAATTGTCTAAATACATTGATATTATATATTGGAAGCACGTTTTTACATTTAGCGCCTTTGAAAAAAACAGTTCAGAAACATTTATAAATTAGTTTTCTACACATTTATTTAATTAAACATATTTAGTATTTATAGGGAAGACATGTCTAACAATCTACTCGTATAACAAGGATCAGTTGTTTCGATGAAATTCACGTGTGACAATTATGTCCATTTATTTTAACATTGTTCTAAAAGGTTACATGTGACAGATATTAACAATTCCGAGGGTACCTCAAGGTTCTCATTCAGGGCCCCTGCTATTTACTTTATGTTTCAATAACATCAAACATGTCATCAGTCGTTCTGATTTTGTACTTTATGCTGACGATACGAATATATACAAAATGCATTAGGTCAGCAGATGATTGCGAAAAAATTACAAGAATATTTGAATGAATATTGCATATGGAAAATCAACTATTTTTAAAGATGTTGATTGCAACAAATGGTCATTCAGCACCATTTTGTTTTAAAAATTGAAATATTACGTTAAATGTCGATTCACATTTGAATTTCTGCGAAACAACTGAGCCTAAGTTTTTAAAGTTATGAAAATGATGAGATTATATTATTATTTAAAAAAAAAAAAAAAAGTATTGAGGAAAATTAATATTGAATTCGAATTATCGTATTATAAAGGTTTAAAAATGATAATTAACATTAACCTACTACTTAATCAATAATCACACAAATATTGGTATCTATTAAAATAATAGTATCTAAATTAAACTAGTCTTATAACTAAAGTTTCTTCAATTTGTTATATAATTGTTGTTCAACTCAAATGTCCGAAACTATTTAAAACCATGAACCAAAGAAAACTTATTGTAATATTTGACTAAGCCTAGGGAATATTGCATAATTAGCTATATAAAAAAACATATTTCGCAAAATAATTATACAATCTACCTAGAATACTTACATAACTTCATTTTATTACAGTGTTCCCAATTTTAATTGATTTTTAGTCCATATACCGTACCTACCCGTCTTACACAAGATTAAAACGTTACCCTAAAAGGTTAATCATTCCCTTGAGGGTATCTCAAGGTTCTCATTTAGGGCCCCAGCTATTAACTTTGTGTTTCATTCTATGCTCTGGTCTGGAGTCAGTGAGACTACGGCATCTCCCATTTGGGGTATGTTGTGAGGTTGAAGGTAAAGGGCAGGGTAAGTTGAAGGAATGAGGAAGGTAAAGAAATACCTGGCTATTCAAATCGTGTCACCAAACACGGCTAAGACCATTTCAAGCAACATTTCAATTCTGAATGATGATCTTGCACCAGGGCGACACTGATAGTATATTCCACTCTGGAAAGTGCCGCAAATATACTATGTATTATTTTTAAATAATTAATTGTGAAATAAGCCCGGGTGCAGGCCGGGATTCGAGATCTTCGGATTGCTAGTCGAGAGCCTTAACTATCGATCACAAAGGCCATTGAGGTAAATATTGCGCAGCGCATAAGGTCGGAATAGTGAAAAACCTTACTTATAACAAGGAAGTTAAACCGTGCATTAAGCTGGTTTAACCGTAACAACGCTGAACCGGTGCGTAAGATTCCAGTATGTAAGAAGGATAGGTATAGTAAACGATATGATAAATATACGTGTGTTTTTATTTGTATGATATTTTTGATGCGTGTTTTAATTCGGATGTCACAATATCCTACAATGTAAATTTCATAAAATTTGTATAATTTTCTATATTTCCAAAATACCGTGTCATATATAATTGATATATTTTTGAATATATTAACTTACTATTTACGCAATATCGTCTTTGGCAACTTAGGTACCTACCTGTACTTTTACAACTAAGCGTACGATAAATAAACATTATAAAATAACCTTACAGAGTACCTTCAAAATAAAATAAATAAATAAACACATAACCAAAGATATCCACTAACCACATTGAAAAAGTTTTTATAATAAAAAGTTACTTGTGACCGATAAAAACCATTCCCAGGGTACCTCAAGGTTCCCATTTAAGGCCCCTGCTATTTACTCTGTGTGTCAATGACATCAAACGTGTCATCAGTCATTCTGATTATGTACTTTATGCTGACTATACGAAAATATACAAAATGCACAAGGTCAGCAGATGATTGCAAAAAATTACAAGAATATTTGAATGAATTGGAAAATCAACTATTTTTAAACAAATTTGAATATTCGTATTAAATCTTTAAAAAAATAATTACAAAGTTATGCAAGTTTTAAAACAAAGGAGTTGAAAAGACATTTGAAAAGTGGTTATCAGTGGAATTATGTTTTTTGGCGACGATTCATAGCAGTGTAAATATCTGTGTTTGTGATGAAATGAAAAAATAAGATATTAAATTCCTATTATTAATGTCAATTTGCTAAAAACCTAATAGCCTACTGTCATCTTCGACAAATTATAAATTAAATGATAAACTTACAACTAAACGAATTCCTCTAAATAAAATTATAATGATGTTAAACTTAGATTCTTTTGTTAAACGTGAAATGTTTGACTTCGTCGATTTTATTATTGTCCTTTCACGAATTTAGTTGCCGCCTCGTTATGGTCGCACTTGTTCAAACTGAAAACAAATTCACATGGTTATACAGATAAAATATAATAGTTAGATTCATTAAAGAGATATATCCATTGACATTCATATTCATAGATCAACCCATCTGGAAAAGGAGGTAAAACATAATGATAATAAGTGCAAATTCAAGAACCCTAAATCAATCCTTCTTAAATGGAATGTACATTTATACATGTTACAAAACTAACGACAAAACTGAGGAAATTCATCTACGAGTATTTTTTTTAAATGTTAGGGATATTTTTTTTTTATTTTTTTTTTTTATTGAGTTAGTTTATACTACATTAATATAAACTAATAAGCACAATGTAATATTTCATTAGATAAATTTAAATATTTTTATAGTAAGCATAACATTTCTTTTTAAATACATTCATTATTTCTTCATTCTTCATACTTTCAGGCATTTCATCATACATCTTTAGTCCTCTGTACATTAGGCAGTTCTGTGATTTTGATTTCTTCATTTGTGGCAATCGAACTCTGTTTATATTTCTTGTTTCGTAATTATGAATGTCTCTATTAAAAACAATTTCATCCTTAAAGTATTTTGGCATTTGGTTTTTCATAATTTTATGCACAAAAATTAACACATTAAATAGTAGTCTCTTTTTTATTGGAATCCAATTTAGCTCCTCTCTCATTTGATTAATCCTTGCGTATTTGCCTTTCCCCAGTATAAATCTCATAGCTTTGTTTTGTATAACTTCTAGTTTGTTCAAATTTCCTTCATTGGCCAAATATAACATCGTAGAGCAGTAGTCCAAATGTGGAGCAACGATAGTTTTATAAATAAGCTCCGCAGTGTTTCTATTTAATTTACGTCTTAGTCTTCTAAGAAAATTTACCTTTTTTGATACCTTTTTTAGCACATATTCAAAGTTTGCTGTGAAAGTCAGTTTTGAGTCGAGTATTACACCCAGGTATTTGATTTCATTTACTTTTCCAATTTTTTCACCATTAATTGTCAAATTTAACCCTGTGTAAAATTTTCAAATAGAAAACAACAGAAATAAGTTAACATTTTTATAATGAAAAATACTCTTATACAATCATCACTTGAATATGGTATTATCACCTGGGGAAGTGCCACAAATACTTACCTGGAGCCTTAAACAAAGATTGAAGAACTTATTCCGAAAGTTATTGCACTGATTTTATTTTTAATACACTAAATGTTCCTGACTTGAAAAAATTGTATTAAAAAGTATCCTGCTTCATCAATACAAAAATATACAATATACATATGATTGAAAAATGAATAAGCACTAGAGCCTTAAGAGAGTCACATGTAAAATCTTTTAACATCCGAGTTGTCAAACCTCTAACGGGCAAAGAAGTTTTAAATATAATGCTACTAAGCTATTCGATTATCTACCTACTGACATTAGAAACACGCAAACCAAAAGTTCATTTAAAAGTAAAATCATTGAATACCTCTAATAAACATATCCATCAGGAGTATTTCACAACATTTTACATTTATGCCTGCCGTGTGTATACATTTACTATCTACTGCATGTATGTATATTTGCCTAAATTTCACTTGCCTTTTTTCTTATCATTCTCATCATCTGTTTTGTCTTAATCTTCTACATCCATACTTGATTTGTATAATTTAAATTGATTTTATTTTTAACCTTCTTCTTTATAACATTATGTAAACAACAACCTAGCTAACAACCTAGCTAACAACCACTCTATAAATTACCATCTCAACACAGTCGTTTCACAGTCGGCAATACGTCACTACAGTAATCCAAATGTATTGTATAAATAATTAAATAAAAAAATAATTCTAACCTCTTACAACGCCTCAATTGGAATCCACACTACTGCAAATATCAAGACATCATAGAATCTGTTAAAAAATCAGAGTGTGCAATTCACACGCGATAGAAACTAGAAAGACGTTCGATGTCGCTTTCTTTTCTTTTGCCTGTTTATTTAAAAGTGGTTTGAAGATTGGATATTGATTTCACAAAAATAAAAATGTTTATTTTTTTGATTTCATAGGATTCGGACCCCCGTTCGCTGAATGTCTGTCTCTCTGGCTGCTAAGATTTGTCATCGCTGCGCTATCGGATGTTTGCACCGATTCGTGAATTTACCGCGTTATATTAAAACCAAGGACCCGTCGTATAATAAATTTTAGTGAAGCACTTCCGTTTCATCCAAATTTCAAATCACTAACCGGGCTAAAGAAGTTACACTTCAAAAATGTTAAAACTGTTATGTTTCAAGTACTGTCTACATGACTTATTACGTCTATGAAATTCGGTGGCGTCCATCTTTCCCGTAAACATGGTGGGGTGATGACCCAATGAACAGCCAGCTTCGAGTGGGTTAAAGGGGTTAATAATCTGAAAAGCTGAACACGTTTGAGGAAGATCTATGCAACAAACTGATCGCTATAAAGCTTATGAAGAAGGTGAAGAAATTTAAGGAAAAACCGTTAATAAGCCGACAACAACAATTACTGTGTGAGTCGGTTTGTTAATGTAGGAATAATACTAATAATACAGAGAGTCCTCACCAAATGGACCCCAGAATGAAGGTTGGACTTCGTGCTGATGTCGGCAGTTCTGCATTTACACGGCATTCTTCTTCTTGAGGGCTGACGCTTGCATTTTCAGTCGCAGTGTTGGGATGTCTTCCTCAATGCGGACGATCTTTCTGAATTTCTGTAAAAGAATCCTTAAAACATTAGGGAATGCATCTTTGATTCTATTATTTGGATATAGTTGATCCATCGTTTTAAGACAAAAAATTATTTCTATAATCATTTAAAAAAAAAATATATATATATAGTTGCCACAGGTATGTCAAAGGCAAAGAAGTCTAAATATATGACCAAAATTACAGAAAACTGATTTCCACCTACAGAAGATTCAATGCTGGATGCCAACTATTGTGGAATGTTCAATAATATAAGAATAAATGTACGAACAAATAAAGGCATGAATCTTCTCGAGTTTCGTCAGTCTTGGTCAGCTTTCTGATTTAAAACTTTTGTTAGCTATTCGGACGTCAAAAACGAATAGTCAAAAAGATCATGATAGGTGCTATTTACAGCGTAGTCTGCAATGCAATGTGAATATGCACAACGAAAACAGCGATGGGACAGCAGAGATCCTTGTGATATGCCTGCATTAATTAGGTGAAGAGGGGAATAAAAGCCATCAACTGCTATCTGGATAGTTATACCAATCCAGGAGGGATGGGTCCATATATTTCTGCATGAATAATGTAAATATATCAATGGTGACTAACCTCCTCCCGTGTCCCAGGCGTGACGTACCACAGGTAAATCATGTAGCCTGGAATACACAACATGGATGAGAGGGCAGAGAACCACCCGAAGGCGTGTGACCACCAGGGATAGCTGTAGTTGAGGTACTTCACCGGAGTCCATGACACAAGGTTGAAGATGAACACACCCTAGAGAATAAAACAATGTTAAGCAAATGCATACACCGAATGAGAAGAACGAGCTAATATGGCAGCGCAAAAGACGTCACTCTTTCCGAAGATGATCTCATTTTTGCAAATCTTATGACATCACAGAGTGTTACAAAAGAAAAATCAAATGCAATCGATTCCATCATTTCTGACAACTGTCCAGGGGATCAACTGTCGGGGATGGGATTTTGTAAGATCAACTATCGGGATATCAAGCATCTTGGAACTAGTACATAACTAGTTCGTAATATTTTTAAGCTAGATAGATGTTGCAAGAAAAAATTCAAGGTGTGCCACAAGGCTTCCATTTAAGACCTCTGCAAAAATATATGCTTCTAGTAGTATTACGTTTAAATACTGTATTGTAATAAGTACAAATATAACCACAAACATGGCTAAGACTGCCAAAACGATTAACCATAAAGATTTTAAACTAGTTGAATATTTACCTAGTAAAACTATTGAAATCATAACTGTTTCAATAGAAACTCTGTGGGAACTAAAATATGTTAAAAAACTAAAAGAAATCAAAAAGCAAAAATCTAGAATAAACTTACAAGGCAAATGCTGGGTGTAGCGAAGACCCAGCAAAATTTCCACCATCCCACGGGATAGTAACCGATCATGTCCTTAATGCCATCGTAGAAGCGGCCAACACCGAAGGCCCAGGAGATGGAGATGCACTCGAAGAATATCAGGAACAAGAGACAGAAACCGGACACTGCGTAAGAATCGAGGATTTGGAACACGTACATTCCACCCTGGAAATAAATTCAAACTTTAATTCCACTTATAATATTGGTAGTATATATTATTACCCTTTCCATAATTAATCTTTTCCTCTATAAGTAGTTCTCTCACTTTAGGGGATATTGAACTCCTCGCACACAAAATAAAGAGGTGCAATTACTTGTCAGAGTTTTGTTCTACATGGGAATGTTTTGGCATTGATGCTCTAAGCAACGATTTAAAATAGTGAAATTACTATTTCTATTTTTTTTCTTGATCAGTTAGTTACCTGGGTTATGCAAGTCAAGCCAACAAGGTAAGATATAAAGCAGGTGATGGCGATGAAGATCTCCTTCCTTTTCCTGAGGAGCCCTGGCCACTCGTCCACGATGGCCGTCACGAACCCTTCCATTGTGCAGAATTGAGAGTCGAGACCGATGAGAAGTAACATGAAGAAGAAAAGACAGGACCAGAGGGCAGAACCAGGCAGCTGCAACACGGCGGAGGGGTAGGCCAAAAAGGCTAAACCAGGACCTGTGAAAGATAACGGTTAGCAATTCAATCAATCATAGCATCATAATGATCATTGTTTGTGTAAATCTCGAAATCATTTTCAGTAACTGCCAACTGTTACTAACCAAAATAGTTGGAAGGTCCCTGTCATAAGAGAGAAACTTGTAACGTAAATTCTGGGTAGTTGGAAGTAAACCACCGTGACCATCTTTTTCGATCCAAGAGGGTTCCAGCATGCTTTGAATAAACTATGGTTTCAATTGTACTTTAAACACCGAGGAGCGTACATTGAAATAACCAGGCACGGTACAGAAAAGTAAAGACAGGCCACACGGTGAGGCAGGCAATGTCTATGGAGCTTCATTGACAGTCATTCAAGAAAGACCGAAGAACTCCTGGATGACTCAATGCTCCAAAATTCTTCAAAGAAACGGCCTGGATGAAGGCGATACTCAGAACAGAAGATGAAGACCGAAGAACTCCTGGATGACTCAATGCTCCAAAATTCTTCAGAGAAACGGCCTGGATGAAGGCGATACTCAGAACAGAAGAAATTACAACCTGAGAATGAGAAGAGCCGACCCCAACAACCTACCCAGGCAATGAGTTGGGACAGCGCAAGGAAGAAGAAGAAGAAGGTGCAGCAAAGTAAAGAACGAACCGTCTACAAATCGAGTTGTAAAGCGACACAAAAATGACTGAGGTAATTAAATTATAACACTGTAATTGTGTCTAAATATATAATATAAAAAATATTCGATTTTGGAAATAAGCCCATACTTTTTGTACCCGATTTGAGATTTGTAGATAAGGTTTTTACTTTTTATGCAGCCAGAAATTTGCTCACCATTATGAAAAGGACTACTTATTATTTTGGAAGGCTAGATACTGACAGAACAATGCGGGTTTTTTTTATTGTAATATAAAAAATATGAGTTACATATATACAAAAATATTTTACAAAATATTATATTAAAGGTAGTTTTTAGTCATGTATAACCCAGGAGCTCTTATATATGAAATATAAAATATAATTTTTTTTTATTATCTCTGGAATTTTTTTTTTGAAAAATTGTTTAATTTTATTTATTTGTTCTGATTGGTTGATGATAGAGCGTAATTCAGAAGGGAGGTTATTATAGTTTTTTATGGCTTGGAAAATATAATTATTTTGCATTTGAGTTGTTTTAAAATTAGGTGTAATAAATTGGTTTCCATTTCTCATTAGTTTGTAAAATTCTTAATATTCTTTGTTATTTTTTTTTTCTTTACACATTTTTATGTTGGAAGCTTACTTGAATATGTCATCGACATTTGGTACTGGAAACAATTTAAAAAGTGATTCTGTTGAGAAGGTAGATTTTTTTTAATATTAATTACTTTAATGATGATTCTTTGTGAAACTTTTACTGAGTTTAGATTGTTTTGTAAGATCCCCCCACCCTATAATTCTGTAGATAAGTAAAGAATGAAAAGGCATAGTTCACGTTTTTGATTATTTACATTTAAAGTATTTCTTAACCTAACAAAAATGTATACATTGCCTTGTTCTCTTCACTAACTCTGAAATGTGAGTTATCTGCATACTGCCAGGTTCATTTATTGACATATCACTTAAAAGGTAGACGGTGACGCCCTCTCACCGCTCCACGCAACTAGGTTTGTTCGACTCCAGATACTAATATCTACAGCCTGTATGTCGGACGAATATCTACAGCTCATATGTTGGACTAATATCTACGAACTTCAGAGTGTTGACTAATATCTACAGAGCTAAGGTCGGACGAATATCTATGACGGTCCCAGTGTTGATCTACAGAGCGTAGGTTGGACTAATATCTACAGAGGGCAGCTGAGCAAGAGGTTGTACGGAAAAGCATAAATTACTTCAATAACGTAATTACTAATTACGCGGAGGCTTAAACGTTTAAAGTACATGAAGTTTTGCATAATATTACGTATTTTGCTGTTTACGAGGACAATAATTTATTGAACAAACACGGAGGTCATAATACAAAGATATTTATTTCGGAATACACGACACCACAACTTAACCTAACCTAACCTAACTGACATAGAAATAGTCATGAAAACAGACTAAATAATTTAGAAGCACTCGAAATAAAGAAAGCTGTTAAAACAAAAACCCAAATCCTTAATAATCAGCTAAATGTGTCCAATAGTTTGATATTAGGGATTTTTACATACATACATACATAAATTAAGTTTTTTTTTAACTGCATACGCAATATTACGTTATTCCAATATGCTATACATAATTGCAAATCCAACCTCTGCCAGTGCTGTAGATATTCGTCAACACTTTGGTTCTCATAGATATTAGTCAGCAGTTTGAGCTGTAGATATTCGTACGCACTTTGGTTCTCATAGATATTAGTTCGATTATAGATATTAGTAGACGCCTCCGGTTTGTTCCTCTTACCCTCAGGTTTATTATTTTCTTGTGTCTATCCTATCACGACAATACACTAGGTAGGCAGTAAATTTGATTTGGTTCTCGGAAATTTTGATCAGTGTTGTAAAAATTAATCTGGATTTCATACCTGACGCAGCCACCTCGGCAACTGGTCTCTGTTGTTCATGCGCCATGAATCCCACCACAGAGAATATTACAAATCCGGCGAACATACTGGTACTCGAGTTCACCGTACACACTATCAATGCGTCCCTATAAAAGATGAAAAAAAACGTTATCAAAACAATTGGCTCCAATGTACTCTTGTTCAACTATTTTGAATCAGTAAATTCTTCAAGTCTCTACTGGTGTGCCATTATTTAATGTTATATTGTCAAACTGTTACACATTACAGACCGTCTTTCATGTGACGAAACAGTACAATTCTGTTTCACAACTCGTAATGTTATTCTTCTTAAATTAAATGCAAATAATATTATCAGAATTATTTAATAATTGCTATTTTACTCTTTCACCATGGTTGGTCGATAGTAAACCTAGAACTTGAACTTTAGTTGTTTGGCTAGTGAAATTGTTAAATCATTGTACGTCTTACTTATACACATTGTTGTTGAACTTGTTATAACTTCCCAGAGCCACCAGTGTTCCCAGACCAAGACCGTATGAGAAAAAGATCTGTGTGACGGCATCAATCCATACTTCTGACTCTCCCAGCTTGGACAGGTTTGGCATCACGTAGAACTTAATTCCTTCCATGGCACCAGGCAGGGTGATACCTGGAGAAAAGAGACGTCGATGAATACGTTTTAATATAACATACGATTCCTTTTACGTAAGTACGTAAAATATAAATTATCAACCCTAGAAGGTAGAAGAAATATATCCGATCAAAAAGTTTTTTCGAAATCATCAACAACTCGATAATGACTACTTTCTATAAAACTTTAATTTTCACTGTCCAGTACGAAACTTTCGATCAAACTATTCCATGACTACTCTCAAAAACCAACCACACACACATTACAACATAAATTTTTCAGAAGCTGATATTTTCCATTTGGCCAATTTTCTAAATGCAAATTAGAAAAAATGAATCAATGTGTTAATTACGAACTCCCTACCATCTCTGCTTTAAGTTATTTTTTCTCATTTTCATTACGTTGCTTTTCTCCCTTTATCAATTTGTTAAAATTATTTATATACAGCCTTACTAAAAAAAAACACAGCACGGCCGATTACCTGTGTTGCTGCAGCAACATGAATAAAACAAAAATACACTAAAACACGATAACATTACTAATAAGATTTGTTCTTAAAATGTATTTTAAATCTGGCAACAGTGTAATTTTTCATAGTGTACATAATAAATTGTTTGTTTTCCTACAGAACCGCTAGGTGGCGGCGCATGCGCATTCGTCATTCGCGTTGAAAAAAATTCACTCCGCGGATGTGTGTGTAATATTACACAAATGTGATCGTAATATCTATTAATATGACTAATTCACTATTACATTCGCATAATTGCTATAGTTACCGTGTTTTTTGTGGTTTTTAATAAGTTTTAGTCAAGTTATAATAATAATAATCATACTTTGAAAATTGAAATGTTAATAATTATTTTATGTAAAACATGAAAATTCAAATTTACATTTAAAGGATTTTATTTTATGAGAATTTCATAAAAGTGGTGTTTCTTTAATATTAATATCGAATACATGTGTTCCTAAACGTATCAATGAAATTAACGTCTTTAGAGTTGCAAGAAATCTATTATAAAAGTCGGTATTATTTTTTTAGGTTCGTTTTTTCGCAATAAAAATTTTTTGAAATTTTTTATTATTTTTTTATTGTATGCACGAGGAAAAAGTGAGGTGACAGTTTCGTTCCAAATTCATTATAGAAAAGGACTGTATTTTTTAAATTTTATTTTTTTATAAATTTCTCTACAATTTCATCAAAAATGTTTTGGTAAAAAAAAATTCCATTTTATTCCGCTTTTGAATCTTAAAATATGGCAGTTTTTTAAAACTAAAGTGTATTTCAATTACACAAATCTAAAAGGTAATTATATCTATTTTTCATAAATGGTATTTGTTTTTTACGGCACCTTCAAAAATAAGAAATATATAGAACATTCAAAATACTTCGGAAAAATTCCAAATTTCGTTCAGACATCATTAATAAAACAGAGATAAACTACCCTCTCAGGCTGTGTAAACCAAGTGTATTTTTTTCCATGAACATTTTTTTAATTAGTAATGTTTTCACATCCGCGGCCGTTTGTCAATTGAATAAAATTTTCATTGGGTTTTTTAGTAAGGCTGATATAGTTTAATCTCTATGTATATTTTTGTTTTTCCGTATCTATATACCTACTTATTATGAGTCTTAAATTATGCAAGCTTTTTACGTGTAATTTTTTTAATAAAATATGCATATTTTTTGTTTTCCCAATAAACTTTATTTAAAATAAGAATACTGGAATGACCTCAAAGATTCTAAAGCATATTTTTATTTAGTAGATGTTAAGAGGAGTTATTTATTAACTTTGCTATTAAATGTATGAATTTTAGTACGAATCGCTTTCAGAAACGAATATGATTTGACGAAAACTTACGAAACTCTTGGAAACAGAGGGGTTTAAACGCATTCTTAGAAAAGACAGAATATTAAAGATAAATTGCTTACCCCTGATCAACAGAATTGTCAGCAGGAAGTAGGGGAACAGAGCGGTGAAGTATACAACCTTCCCAGTCCAGCGAACACCCTTCCAGATGCAGAAGTAACAGATGATCCACACCAGCAAAAGTGTTCCGGCTAACTCCCAGCGCAAACCTCCTACGTGCTCAATACCGTCGGAGATCATCAAGGCACGACGCCTGCAGACAAAGGGGTTTGTTTAAGTACCATAAATTAGAAGCCAAGAAATTATATACCTTTGACATAAAATATATCCAAAAAAATTGTTAACAATCACATCAAAAGTTTGGTAGAGTAGCGTATTTTTAATTGAAAGCGAAGACGGTTTACGTATAGATCCCGTAAGCACTTAGGCCATAGACCAGTCTCCTATTTTACATCATTCTTTTAACAGTAACCCGGTCCCTTTTATAAAGTTCACTAGGGTTATCATTGGATATGCAGCTGTCTTCTGGTTCCACAATGTATCTTCCCAGGTATCTGAGCCTTGCTTCCAACTGAGCGGACATTGGCACTCTAGGCGAATTGGAATATCTTCATTCTCTTCACATTTCCTGCATCTATTGGTGTTTTCCACTCCCAACAATTGTCTGTCTCCTTAAATAACAGTGTCCCATTGGTAGATCTACCACACCCTTAGTAAGTTTCTGCCCATATTGAGTGAAGGCCTGATTCTTCTAGGGTGTGATCCGTTTATGGTTAGTGCCGTAAGAATTTTATATTATCAATGTGGGTTTGAAATATATGGTATTAGGGCAGCTGGCAGATTTGTTTAGCAGTTCCTGTTTTGTTGGATTTAAAAACCATCATCGTGTCGTCATCATGTGTTCTCAATTTTGGAGTTTACGGATCAGCTCTATTGTCACTTCTTTTAGAAAGCCACCAGTTTCGATTTATTTATTTATTGAACGCACTCAAGGTTTTTACAAGCAACATGTAAAAAATTTACAAATATTTTACACAAATAATTTTCAGTACCTACGTATCATGCATATCAGTACAATATTTATCATTTTACAAACATAATACAGAAACATATCAGTTAAACTCTCAACTACTTATTTTTGCTTTGACGTAAAATGGAGAGTTTTTCAACACATCGAAAGGATCTGTATATTATGATCGCGCTAGTGGTGGGAGTGAATATGAATAGTAAGTATTATGGTTGTCGCAATGGTGGAGTCGAGAAAATTTAACAAGGCACGGATATCGAGGCAGTCTATGAAATTATTTTATAACAGTTGTGATTGTTCTCCGGGTAGAAAGTAGCAGTAGTTTTAGATTTGACATTAATGTTTTGTAGCTGATATCAATTACAGGTTGTCTCAGCATATATGAAACATATAACTAAATACGTCTTTTGCACAGCATCATTATACTTATCAGGGAAGAACTTTTTTCAATCGTCTACCAGAAGAAATCAGAAGCATCAATGATAAAACCCGAATACTGCTCTCTGTCAAGAGACATTTTAAAAATATTCTTAAAAAAAAAACTACTGTCAACTAATCTTACAAATATCTTAGTTCTCCATAACATTCTTTCTTTAAAAAAAAAAAAAAACACACCATTATCAAATAAATACTGCAGCTCACATATATTTATGTACAATTCATTATTTAAGTACTAACTTATACCTAACTAATAACTAATAGCATTTATGTACACTCCCCTTCCATACACAAGCAAATGCTTTTAATGGAAGAGTAGTAAAAAAAAAACCTGTAAAAAAAAATATTTTGTTGTAAAATTGTAATTATAAGAAATGTTTCAATAAATAAAAAAAAAAAAAAAAAAAAAAAAAAAAATATTAGCTAAATATAAATAAATTGCAGTGATCAATAATCAGTGTCTGGGTAAAGAGCTTTCTAAATCAGTGAGCAGAAAGAATGAGGGAGCAAAAGACCATGGGTTCTTGAAAATTGAACCGCGTCATCAACGGTGATTCAGCATGAAAGTTAAAGAAACTAGGACACGGCCATCCATCCATAAATATTAACCATTTCATAGGAATATAATACAAAGAACTTAACAAACTCACTCCCAAAATTCTTTGACGGGGTCACTCAGCATGGAAGTGGATACATTTCTGGCATTGATTGTGCAGACCCTTGTGACGGTTCTGTTAGCGTTCAAGGCGTCGAAGCAATGAAGGTTCTTACGGTCGTAGGGGTTGACGCAGGTGTTAGTGTTCCAGTAGTTGTCACAACTTCTCCATGGTACATCTATGTAGAGAAAAATCAATAAAAACAACTCTTAGTGGAATGGAATCAGTTCAAAATAGGTTAGGGTGAATTAATTTGTAAGTTTAAATCTCACCTTAGCGGAATAATTCATATTATCATGGTTATTGTGATTAAATTTATTTTGATGAGAATCTCCAAAACAGTCGTAAAATAAATATAAAAATAAAGACTCATTGATTAGTATTCAATGGCAAATAAAAACTATCGTTCTAATATGTGCATTTTGTGTTATGTGCATTTTTCCAGAATACCACAAGGGTCTTGTTTGGTACCTCTCGTATTTTTTTTAATGAAATGAGTTTCAGATCTAAATAAAGTGTAAAAAATAACCTCGAGTGTCATTTTTTACTATCTTGCTAAATACCAAAAGAGGGTTAAACACACCTCCTCGCAGAGACATGAAGAAATAGAAGATGGCCCAGGCGAGGATGACGATGTAGTACACATTCATCCAACAGGACATGACAGCTGCTGCGTAACCGATACCTGGGCAAAAATTAGGACAATTATTAATATATTATATACATGCTTAATTCATGCATACGCTTCTTTGCTGTTTAATTGCATTTTAATTTTCCATTTGATAAACTACACATTATTTTTGATTTTTAGGTTCATATCGCTGCGTAATTTCTACATTTTAGTCACTCCAAATCAGCGTTTTCGAGTACACATAATATCATAAATTTTTTCTACTTAACCGGTCTTTCCCTTCTAATGACATTATAATTCCCAATTCTAGCAAGCTTTTCCACACTCTTTCCTCTACCACTCCTCACGAAAGTTAATCCGTATTTTAAATTTTAACTTCAGTATACATTCATTCCCGAAGAAGTGAACTTTGTTCAAGAAACATATAGATTGTGTTTATAAAAATAAAGTGATGAAAACTAAATTGTTTGTCTTTTTAATAAAATATATTTATAGTCACTCTCACTTGCGCATTTATTTTATGTTTTGGCGAGGAAAAAAAATTATGGTTTGTAGTATTATTATTGGATTTTTTTATTTCTCTCTTTCAATCTTTAACTATATTTTAACGAATTGATATTGACTATCTTATTTCACTGAACCCAAATCACTAATTAAAATTCCTGATATTAAACTCACAAGTAGCTTTTGTTCTCTAACTAGATTTAGCTAAAATACGACAGCAAAATCTGATGCAAACCTTGGAGTCATTTATGTTTCATATGTATAAATATACAACCAAACAAAAACCCACCCTTAAAGATCGGGGCAATCTTAAACACTCCCAGTCCTCCAATAGTCAGCATCTGCCCCATAGCCAGTTCCATAAAGAACATGGGGATACCAGCCAGGAACAAGGTGAGGAAGTAAGGAATGAGGAAAGCGCCACCACCGTTCTTGTAGCAAAGGTAAGGAAATCTCCACACGTTGCCGAGTCCGATGGCCAGACCCACGACCGAAAGGATGAAGTCCATCTTACTGGCCCAGGAACCTCGGTCTGGGTCGGGTGCATCCACTTGGGTTTGCCTGTAACAAAGTTAATCAAAATGAAAAACACATAGATAACAAAAGACAATCTAAACGGAAATTGGAGTGAGGGTCACGATCCTCAGCAATGAGGATCCGATTTAAGAAGAAGAAACAGAAAAAGTTTCGGAAAAGTAAATTGATGCTGTAATATATATATACAACTACAGACAGACAGCATTTGTATTGGTTTTAAAGGGATTCAGAAAATCTATAAATTATAGAGAAATTCATAGCACTTCAGGGAAATTTACTTCTGTTTTTCAATGTTTTTGTTTGATTTTGATGTGTTATTGCAAAGTAAGCTATGTTACGTTACATATTTGGGTAATAAATAGCAAAGAGACAAGCAAATTCGATTGCAAATTGATTGCTGTATTTCTAGAAACAAATAACAGACGAGATGGTAGGTGTGATTTTTTTATATTTTCACTGCCACAAGTACTATCGTGATTAGTTTTTGGGTTATTATGTCGTGTTGCATTTCCTCCTTCTTTAGCCAACGTTTCGGATAGCTTTACGTCCATCATCAGGGCAGATGTGCGGATGATGGACACTGAACCGCTGTCCGAAAAGTTGGCTAAAGAAACTAAACACGATAAAATGAAATAGTATTTTTTCCGCTGACTAAAAAGTGAATTTTTCATAAAATCGTTAAAAATACCGTCAACTTACCCAGACTTCGCAAGAGCCCCCGTCATTTCTATGTCTTCTGAGTCACATTTTAGTTCTAGCCTCGGCGCTACGGCCATACTGCTCCCTTCCTGGGTCATTCCTGCACCTTTTTCTTCCCGTTCCTGATGCACCTGGAGCTCTTCCTCTTCCCGCTATCCTGCCCTCTACCCTCTGCCTGCTGTCTGCTGAGTTTCTATGAGAGACCCGATGGACAAGGCATCACAGTCTTCTGTCTGAGCAGTCTAGAAAGTTAAAGAAATGTTCTATATGGTAATGCAAATATAAGTCAATGAGTTTTGTTAACCCCACACAGTCCTTAGAAAATAATTTCCCTCATATGTAATCTTTGGAGCTGCTCTGTATGTGGTCTTTTTAAAGAAAGGAAGGGGACTAAGTACTGGGAAGAATAAAGGTAAGAGAGGTAGGTAGGAATCTAGGAGTCGGTGTGTCCATCTTTGACGGACGTGTGAATCTCATGCTGCAAGACGATGGGTCAAGAAAAATCAGCTGGATAGGTCAAAGGGTTTTCCTCAACCGACCCCTCAGCTCACCACGCAGCAAAGACGCCGCCAAGACCTAAACCCACCTTACCTGATGAACTCGAGCACCCCTGCTAAGTCAGGAAACGTAGCGACCCACTTGGGTGACCTATTACAGAGATGTTGGTTATCTAATAAATGGTACCCGGGACAACGGTAACCATACTCGCCTCCCAAATTGTGAATTGTATCTGTGTGATAATGGTAAATATATCTTATGCAAATTTCAGGAAAATACCTATTTAAGACAAAATATTCCAACGCCTAGATTTTGGACATTTATTCTCTCAGCAATGCGACGCACGGCGCCTAATAAATCGATGACTATTTAGTTAGTCAAGTTGTTAGTAACGTCTTCCATTTAAATATCCGTAAGAAGTGTTAGTAATTATTAATTGAGAGGTGTGAATTCAAATAACTTGCGCTTTGTTTAGGGTCCACAAAAATCCTAAAAGCCTTGTTATTATTCAGTTTCTATTTAATCTCGATCCTTCCCTATCATGTACATTAAAGTTGAGAATCGAAGCGAGTGCCTAATTCTGGCAAGCGTAAACCAAAAAAATACAGCACGTATCTAGAAATATTTTCCATCACTCCTTTCGACCTTCTCAAAGGAACCTTCCCTGTAGCAATCATGGCTGCCGCGTCCGGTACGCTTAAAAACCGCGCGCTTTTCTCTGGAGGAAGTCGGGTCTTTCCGGTGTCGCAATCACACGGGTATTTTGGCGGGAAAATTGATGGTAACATCGACAAGATGGCGGCTTCAAAAGTAGAAAAGTTTTTATTTTAACGTGAGAAAGCTACGCCAGTTTATACTAACGGTAGGTAGATTGTGAAGTTTTTTAAATTCTTAAACTGAAATTTTAAACTTCGTCTAGAATACTATGGTTTCACAGAATTTGAACATTTCGTCAAGTTTAAAAGTTAAATTCATGTTCTGTTATTATTTCATCATTGGCCAGTTTTACAGTACCTACTATGTAATTAGTAGAACTTGAATAGGACTTTCGCATGTATCGTTGGTTGGGTGGCGAAAAGGCATTTATAGCCGGATTCTTCATAAAATTAGCATAGATTTTAAAAATTATTATAACGTTTGTTTAGTTCTCAACCCCTGAAATGCTTTACGACAGAGGTTACCCCATCTTCACCAAACACGTGTATACAATTAATAAATACATACTAGGTAAGCATGGACTCTTATCAAGAACGTCGTGACCAAAATAGTCGTCTTCAAAGATCAATGAAAACAACTAAACTATTGTCAAGAAATACAAAGACTTATTAGAGAAGTGTGATGAAAAAAACGCCGACTTCCAGCCTCAAGGGTTTCCAATATTATCTGATGGTATCCTCGATTTAAAAAAAAGGATACTGAAGAGTCTGGCAGAAGACGTGGCCGGACAACCTATAGGGATCTGCCAGCTTCAGATGGGTCAAAATAGGTAAAACCTAGGAGAGTATACACATTGGCGAAACTGTTGAAGGTACCCACATTGGCAAAACTGGACGCTAGAGGGCCTGTGGAAAAAATGCTCCAAGAATACAGGTGTAAAAACTTACTAATCGCACACACACCGTGCCTCTAAATCTCCGAAGGTGAATTGAAATATGGTTGAATGCCACTTGTTGTCCGGACCTACCTTACAATTTTGTCAATTATCTCCCTAGGTAATTTTAATACGTAAAAATCGGTCCTTCGAGCCGGATCCAAGTATACTTATGATATGGATACCTTTTTTACAATCTCAACCCAGATGAACTCGAATAGAAGTTAGTTGTCTTTGTCTGTTATTGGTTACGGTTGAATGTCACTCTTTGTCCCAAACTACATTAGAATTTCGTCAATTGTGTCATTTTTTCGATATTTTTTTTTTGTGTTATGCCGTGTTGCGCTACCTCCTTCTCTAGCCAACGTTTCTACCCATCTACCGGATCTGCCGGATCTGCCCTGATGATGGACACTGCAACGATGTCCGAAACGTTGGCTAAAGAAGGAGGTAGCGCAACACGGCATAACACCCCAAAAACATGAAAATGCATTCGGCGGTGAAAATCTTAAAACGTATCCAATTGTGCCCTTGTTTAATTTTAATACTTAAAATTCGGTCCTTCGAGCCGGATCCAAGTATACTTATGATTTTGACACCTTAATTATAAATCCAATCCAGATGAACTCGATTGGAGGTACTATCTGAGGAGTTACTGTCATGATATAAAGATGACACTAATTCTAGAGTAACTAATTCGAAGTTTTAATTTCAGCGATAAAATAATTACTCTGGTATTAAAACATTTTTGCTAACGCACTTTTACACAAGATTTCCTCTGCTATTAATATATGCAAAAACCAACCGTGTCGGAAGAAGAACGTTCGCACTGAAAACTAAAGCTCTGAATGAGTGAAACGTACAGTGTATATATATCCATTAAATCCAATCAATCCCACGATCAGTGGAGTATCAGCACACATAGTGATTGTTGGAGCATTTGAACCGTGCGACCTGCGACTTGTACCGGCCGACAATCCGGAGCTTCCTGTCGGCATTCAGGATGTGAGGGGAACTGTAATATACTGTACGGTGTGTGCAGATAGATGGTGGGTAATGGATAAATGTCATCTAGGACCGTTCCGACGTTTGGCAAGGGGGGAGCCTTGGATTACACCGTGGATTGTAACGCGTATGCTGGAAGTTGATGGCATATGGAATGGTGGATTAGGTGTCTGATAGAGTGATGATTTATTGAATTAATGGTCGCGGAATATTTAGAGGAGGTAGTAAAGTAAGTTACTTGTATAGTTATAAAAACCTATGTTTGTATATGAAAATGGTTAACAAACTAATCATCACCCCATTTATTGTTTTTTTTTTTTTAAGTTAGACCCATACAGGAAACCTTGAGGAATACAATTAATTGTGTGGACAGTCTTTTTAATTAAAGAAAGGAGAGGAGGTTCTGGAAATGACAAAAGTACGAGGGATGGATGGTAATCAAGGGGTCAGTATTTCCAGAAGAGACGGACGTGTGAATCCTTCCAAGACGATGGGTCGAGAGAGACCAACTGGAAACATCAAGGGGTTTCCCCAGACCCGATCTGTCTTACCACGCAGCTGGTGGGCAGGCGCATCCGCCGCCAAGACCTGAACGCACCACACCTGATGAACGTACTAAGTCATCAAACGTACCGAACCACCAATGACAGAGGTGTTGTTTATCCAATTAATGATTCCGGGGGCGGAGGTATCCTTACCCGCTTCCTAAATTGAGGATTTTTCCGCAGAGATATGAAGTTTTTTTTTTACATGAGTTCCACACAGGAGGCCATGAGGAAAATAATTTCTCTCAGGGCCTATGTCATCTTTAGGGATGCTGTATGGAGAGATTTTTTTAAGAAAAGGAAGGAGAGTAAAGTTCTGGAAAGGAAAAGGGTTTAAGGGGTGAGTATATTACGAATAATTTTTAGAAAAAAACTTTAGATTCGCCTTAATCACTATAAAGGGAAACTTTTTGCATCACGAGCGGGATTATATATAATCTCGTTAAGTATTTAACGAGATTTTATATAATATAGATAAAATGAGAGAGACTCGGCCAGTCTTTATCGGTCCGCCCGCCACGCACCAGGTGGGCAGAGGCATCCGAGCCCAGATCCGGACAAATCTCACCCCATGAACCCGGGCACCCCTTCTAAGTCCCGCTTGGGGTGACCTATGGCAGAAGTGTTGGTAATCCAATAAATGGTAAAAGTACCCGAGGCGGCGGTACCCATAACCGCCTCCCTAAGTGGTGATGTAGAAGTTCTCTATTTTTATCTGTTCGTCTAATTTTTTGCTAAACGATTGTCTCTTTCTAAGAAATTGTATGTTGATTTATGTGGGAGGAGACAATGAAGTCACGGCTTAAACATTGTTTATTGTTATAATATCATTTCAAGTACGGGAATTTGCTTGCTAAGTGGCAACAAGCATCTTTGCAAAGTGGCAGGACTGTCGAGTGGTAATGCCATGTCATAACTTTAACCTCAAACGACAGGCAGCTGTCAAAATCAGGTGATTCGCCTCCGCCATTTTGCGATAATATTAGTCTTGGTGTTGTCATATGATAAAATATATGGGATAATATCGACTGTGTTTAGGAAAAAGGTAGTAACTATAAAGTTTTGTGAAAATGACATTTTTACGTAATTGTTATCTTGATCACCCAATAAACATCACGGAGAAAGGAATCAGGCCACAAAAAACTAAATCTTTGTGCATAATTAATTATTTGTTGTTGTTTTATAAATCAAGGTTTTTGACGTAAGACTTCTTTTCGCATCTTTCCTTCCCTAAAAAGACCCTCCACAAAGCATCCTCAAAGACGGCATAGGCCCTGGGGGAACTATTTTCTACAGGACATCCTGTGTGAAGCTAATGTAAAAAAATAACTTCCTATTATGAAAAAAAAATCTGTTATGTTCCGATTGTGATCCGAAAGTGTACGATTATACTTATAAGTAAGGTTTAATCTCCTTATCTTAATCTCCAAGGAAAACTAAATTTTAGGACGCCATATAAACGCTTGACTTGGGGAATAAGCTGGCGAATGCGTGATGAGAGCGTTACGAAAAGTGAAGCGAACGATAGTTGAGAGGGAGATATAAGTTAGTGAAGATAGAAAGAGAGAGAGAGTTGCGTTTCGGATATTACTGTAGGGACAAGAGAGAGAGGTGCAAGCACACATTTTCATTCTCTCTTTCTCTCATAGCCAGTTACGTTTCGTATATCTAAGACACCGTGCAGGCCTATTGTCTGTATCACAATGTAGGAGCAAAAGAGAGCATTGCGCGCGCACTTTTTCTTTCTCTCTTCCTATCATATAGATGGAGCAGAAGTTTTACTTCAGTCGTGTGGTCTAAAGCACACTCGTTTTTTAAAATATGTAAATATTAAAAACGATTTATTCCACACCTATGCCTCAATCATTAATTCGTGTGCCATTTTACGACAAGGAAAAGGGTAGTAAAATGTCTGCTATCTCAATTAACGCACTAAAATCAGCAGCAAAAAACTATTTATGTACTGACACATATGCTCATAAATGAGCATGCTTGTTTTGAGCGTACTCATGAATAAGCATGCTCAAAATCGATAATTGAACACACGTGCTCTTTACAAGCATGATCTCGGCCAAAAAGGAAGAAAAATTTTCTTCCTTTATGGATTCTGGGCATTTCTTAATCATCCGACCATAATATCCTACTAGTATTATAAAGGCGAAAGTTTGTATAGATGTATGTATGTTTGTTACTCTTTCACGCAAAAAATACTGAATGGACTTTCCGAAATTCTTTCACTAAAAGAAAGCTACATAATTTGCGAGTAATATAGGCTGTGTACATTGGTAAGCTCTGGCGTTATGATATTATTTATCATACGTTTTCTGTCCCTAACAAAATCGAGTTATTGCAAACGTCGCGTCGGAAGAAAAGCAAAACAAATGGTTGCCGTGGAAACGATGTTGACGTCGTGGATAAAATCTATCTTTAAAAATGAACCGCCGAAATGTGTGTGGGCGCATAACTTCCGAACGATTGCACCAAATTGGATAATTCTTTTTTTTGTATAAAACTACTGGTGAGCTCTGGCATTACGAAATTCGTATAAAAAATTGCAATAGGTGGCACGCGAGCAGTTTGAAAACTGAATGTACCGGGAATAAATATATGCGGGAATGCGGGAGGGAGGAGGGAGTGGGTGGAGGGCGGGGGGAAGGGAGGGTTGGGGGATGGGGGGATTTGTGGGAGGGGGGGAAGGGGTTGAGTGGGGGGGAGCAGGCGGAGTGGGAACCCCCTGATGATATTTCATGCGAGCGAAGCCGCGGGAAAAAGCTAGTTAAAAATAACTGTGAGAAAGTAATAAAATTTCGTTTTATTAATTTCTATATTTAAAGCCTGAACGAAAGAGAAAATTCGATAATTTCAATAGAATTTGGTTTCATTTTGGCGGTAAAGGGACTTATGGGGATTTTGTGGGGAATTTGGTCATTTTTTGTGGGTATTTTAGTGATCATGTTTTCCAAAGACATTCGTGACTTGAAGTTTGTTCGGCTCCCCAACGGGCCATTCTTAATATGTTTCCATAGAATGTGTATGGTTGCAATGTCGAAAAGGTGGAAAGATTTAGATACCTCGGCAGTATTCTCACGGAGACTCTTGACCCAGATGTGGAGGTTAGATGCAGAATTGAAGCAGCAAGAACTGCGTTCATTAAAATGAAATCCCTCTTCTGCAATGACAATATCAGCTTAAAACTAAGGCAGAGAATGCTAAAATGTTATGTGTGGTCGGTCTTGCTCTATGGATGTGAAACATGGACCTTGAAAGTAAATACCATGAACAGGTTAGAGGCTTTTGAAATGTGGCTTCACCGGAGAATGCTCAAGGTCCCATGGACCGACATGATCACCAACACAGAAATTCTCAGGCGGGCTAGAGCAGATAGAGAACTGCTTACATTAATAAAAATCAGGAAAATTTCATATCTGGGTCATATACTTCGAGGGGAGAAGTATCACTTGCTCCATTTGATATTGAAAGGCAAGATAGAGGGTCGCCGAGGGCCTGGTAGGAGACAAATGTCTTGGCTGCGTAATATACGAGAGTGGACCGGCATTAGAAGTGTGGAGGAGCTATTCCGGGCAGCGCAAGAGAGAGAGATATTCTCAAGAGTGATCGCCAACATCGGGAGGACCTGATACGGCACGCAAAGAAGAAGAAGAAGAATGTGTATGCACAGCTGCCGCGACACTGACATCGTATCGAAATGAGTGTAATCATAAGCATAAATAATAACCGACTGCTCATTATATTTGGAATATGATGGACAAACCGTCTTCCTTTCTGAAAATAATATAAAGAAGGGATGAACGCCTTCAAAGCTACTAAGGCCGGTAAATCTGCGGGACATGATAGTTTAAGTATTGAACACATAAGGTACGGAGGAAGATCCATTACCTAAACTACTAAACATTCTGTTCAATGCAATCCTCAAACACAACCATCTACCAAGTGCAATAACGGCAGAATCTTTCAACGGTAGCAATCTTCCGAACAGGCCCTCCATTGATATGCTTGGTGTAACCTTAAGTGACCAGCTCAGGTATGGGGGCTTCACCGAAGCCAGAGTAAAGTTAGCCTCCCAAAAACTGGGCGTACTGTACAGGGCCCGCAGTTACTTTAATAGTACACAACTGCTAATCCTGTACAAATCACAACTGCGCCCCACAGTTGAATTTGGCAGCCACCTCTGGTCTGGAGCTCCAAAATACCTGAAAAATACCCTCGACTCTGTGCAGAAACGGGCGGTCGGTTTAATAGATTCTCCCATCTTAACAGACGGATTGCAATCTTTAGAGCACAGGCGTCGGGTGGGAATGCTATCCTTGTTCTACCGGTATTACAATGGAAGATGCTCCGAGGAACTAGCATCATTGATCCCTTCGGCACCGGTGCATAGTCGGGAAACACGCCAAACGCGTGCCCAACATTTGTACACGCTTGACATTTGTCACATGAGAACGGGTCGTTTTTTCAACTCGTTCTTGTGTTCAACAGCTCGGCTGTGGAATGATTTGCCGGCCTCTGTGTTTCCTCCTTCCTAAAACATGGGTGTCTTCAAGACCAATGTTCATTCCTTCCTCTCCTCAAAAAGACCCTCCACACAGCATCCCAGATGACATAGGCCCTGAGGGAAATCATTTTCATCATGGCCTCCTGTGTGGAGTTAATGTAAAAAAAAAAAAAGTTTAAATAAAATCATTAAAAAAATATACACATATGTTTCTTGAGGAAAATTGGTCCGTTTGTGTATTTATTTGCGCACTTACAAACTAATATATTTCAGATTTTTTTTACATTCTTATTTTACATTATTGAAAAATGATAAATACTTATGACCAAAAAATAATTACAAAAAGTCATAATTTTAACAGTTTTATCAAGACGCCTTTCAACATTTTTGGATGAAGGTATAAATTAAAGAAAATTTGGAATTAAATAAAATCGATATTGAGTTATAATTTTAAAAGCTGGTACGGAGAATAATTAATCTTTCTCGTTGGAACCGCCCTGTACGATCGTAAGAACATCACAAAATGTGGATTTTCGGCCGCTGGCTGGTTAAACGCCCTTAAGGAAAATAATTCTTGGAAGGAAGAAGGTATGAGAATCTAGAGGTCAGTTCGTCATGGAATGACGGACGTGTGAATCCTTCCCTTCTGCTGCGGTGCAAGACGATGGGTCGAAATGGACCAGCTGGAGAGGTCAAAGTGTCTCCCCAAACCGGCCTCTCCCGTTCTGAACATATCTCGCCCGATGAACTCGGGTACCCCTGCTAAGTAACCATACGGAGTGACCTTAAACAGGGATGTTGGTGAATGCACGCACACGCGCACATACAAACATTTCCCTGAAATTGGCTACCAGCCGGCAGGGCCGGATCTACGAAATCTGGCGCCCTGTGCAGTAGGTACCGATGGCGCCCCCCCCCCCCCCCTACATTTTTATTTTGATTAAAAGTTGGTTCACCCCAATTTTTTTATTTTTTTTTATTATTTTTTTTTTTTTACACTAATTTATTATATTGTTTGTTCTCTTGAACAAAAATACCGCGCTGTGATTGGTTATTGAATTTGGATCGCACCCATTCGTCGTAAAAGACGGTAAAAGATATATGGAAAAATAGATCTTACGTTTAAACTAAATATATGGAATTTGTAAAAAAAATCTGTAACTGACTATAAATTCGTAAGCCGTAAACCAACCTGATGCGTGCGCATTCTGTTTCTTTGGACAGTGTTGCTAGAGCGTAATAATTATTTCGTACTACGGGTAATTTTTAAACGATATTATAACAAAATTTAAATAAAATATTTATTTTCTTACGGCGCCCCTTCGGAGTTGGCGCCAGGTTTTTTGCACGTTTTTGAACGTATGGCAGATCCGGCGCTGCCAGCCGGCCAAAGAGATGTATGGCAGATCCGGCGCTGCCAGGCGGCCAAAGAGATGGCAAAACCAGATCAAAAATTAAAAATAGATGTATTATAAAAAAAAACTTGGTTTTTTTATTATTGCACTAATAAAACTTCCAATTTTTATTTCACTTACAGCCTTACTAAAAAAAAACACCTGACGACCGTTAAACGGTGGTTCTGTTCGCTGACCCTATTAATAACATGATAACGTTTTTTTTACTGCATTGAACCTTCCTAGATTTGCGCAAGAGCGCGCGGCCATGTTTTTTTCATTCATTTGTGGGAAAATGTCTTTTGTGACATGTGGAATTTGATGCACAGTTCATTTAATGTTTTTGAACATAATCTCCATTTAAATAATCAATTCACTATCATATTAGTATAAATTTTTTTTATATGAATACCGCACAAGAGTCCAACTGCTCCCGTCTGGAGCCAGTGGGACTATGGAATCCCCAATTGAGGTATGTTGTGAGGCTGAAGGTAATGGGGAAGAGAAGGAGATAGGGAAGAGGGAGGTGGGGAAGTATCTGGCTATTCAGATCTGGTCACCAAACAAGGCTAACGCCATTTCAAGCAACGTTTCAATTCTGAATGGTGGTCATACACCAGGGCGATACTGAGAGTATCACTCTGAACTTTATTTTAAATAAATAAATTGTGAAATAATACAAATTAATCAAATAAAATTTATTTGCCACGCCGGGATTCGATCCCGCGATCTTCGGAGTGCTAGTCAAGAGAGCTAGAAAGAACTGGACTACGCCGACCGTCAACATAATTACTATTATTTGCGTTTTTTTTATTAAAAAAATATAGTTTATTTTAGATAAATTATTTTGTTATCAGCTAGAGGTTAATAAAATTTCCATAAAAGTCATGTTAGGAAAAGTACCCAAACTACGTGACCCGTTCAGGGGGGGTCTTCAAGTCTTCAAAATACCACACTTGGTACATGAGTGGCGGGGGGGCTTTGGTTTTTGTTCACAAGGGGGGGGGGGGGGGGTTAAAAATTGCAAAAAGTTGGTAATGTAGTTTTTTTTTTAAATTAACTCCACACAGGAGGCCCTGAGGAAAATAATTTCCCTCAGGGACTATGTCATCTGGGATGCTGTGTGGAGGGTCTTTTTGAGGAGAGGAAGGAATGAACATTGGTCTTGAAGAGTGCCATGTTGTAGGAAGGAGGAAACACAGAGGCCGGCAAATCATTCCACAGCCGAGCTGTTGAACACAAGAACGAGTCGAAGAAACGACCCGTTCATGTGACAAATGTCAACCGCGTACAAATGTTGGGCACGCGTTTGGCGTGTTTCCCGACTATGCACCGGTGCCGAAGGGATCAATGATGCTAGTTCCTCGGAGCATCTTCCATTGTAATACCGGTAGAACAAGGATAGCATTCCCACCCGACGCCTGTGCTCTAAAGATTGCAATCCGTCTGTTAAGATGGGAGAATCTGTCAAACGGACCGCCCGTTTCTGCACAGAGTCGAGGGTATTTTTCAGGTATTTTGGAGCTCCAGAACAGAGATGGCTGCCAAATTCAACCGTGGGGCGTACTTGTGATTTGTACAAGGTTAGCAGTTGTGTACTATTAAAGTATCTGCGGGCCCTGTACAGTACGCCCAGCTTTTGGGAGGCTAACTTTACTCTGGACTCGATGGAGCCCCCATACCTGAGCTGGTCACTTAGGGTTACACCAAGCATATCAATGGAGGGCCTGTTCGGAAGATTGCTTCCGCTGAAAGAGACTAGATTTTCATTTCGATCCCTTTTAGACGTTCCTTTATTTAATAATATAAATAGCTTGTGCGTGCGTAAATAAATACCACATTCGAGATATCAACGTTTAAATTGTGAAAAAATTAATTCAAAATGTCAGATTTTTTCAATTACTCTCGGGAATAATTTTTAATTGTATTAACAACAAAAAAATAGAAGTAACAGTTTTCTTTCCAATTCATTAAATAAAAGAACTGTGTATTTTAATTTTTTTTTCTTTAATTTTCAACGTTATAATAGAAAACGCTTACGGTAAGCTTTTTTTAAAAAAAATTCCTGTTAAAAGCTTAAAAGACTACAATTTTTAAATATAAAGTATATTTCAGTTACAAAAATCTAAAAGGTAATTTTATCTAGTTTACATAGAGGTATTTGTTTTTACGACATCTTCGCAAATAATATACGAGTATTTACAAGACATTTAACCCTAGAAAGATAATCTATGCCTTTGAGACGTAAGCGATACGCAAGAATTGCTGTCTTTTTTTATTTCGCAATGTAGCACGCTCTCTACCTCAGTTAGCTCATTTGCTGAGCAGAGTTTGCGCGGGCAGCTCTTTCACCACGGTAAGTACGATAATGTATACGCATAGCTTTACACTCGTAAGTTTTTCCCGTAAATCGCTCGTGTAAGCGATTTATGGCCAAATTACCAATGTAAACGACACCAAAAATCACTTAACGTAATTTATAGCAAGTTAAAGAACTTATTCTTTCAAAAGTTTTTTGATAGGTCTAATTTTGATATTTCTAACCTTCTCTCAGCTTATAAAATCAGTTCGATAAGCTGAGAGACTTGCCGCAAGAAATAGTACCAAAATGCGCCCTTGCGACATGTCAAAAATGAAAAGACAGTTGTTTTCGTAGGATTTTTTTAGCACACTTATTACACGTAGTTTTTATTTGCACTTATTTAAGTTTTCTGAAAATGAGAATCCTTCTATTTTCTATTCAATTATCGGTAGAATCCTTTGTAATTTTTTAACACTACGTATTTGGATTCGAAATCTGTTTGCCTCAGAAAGCTGTCATTCGGATAAAATGCAAGAACTCCATTAATTTCCGCCTTCAACGGTACAAAACACAGCATGGAAATTTGTTTAATTAAGCCAAATTCTATTTAAATACTTTATTTGGGACTTTTCGTCTTTATTGACAAAATCGGGTAAAGTTGACAGTAGCAGATCGTTGTTGACAGGAAGCCATCTTATCGCAAATAAATTTACTGATGTAAATAGCATTTACACAGATTGCACTTCCGAACAACTTCCGTGAGCATTAATTACCTCAAGTCGGATGCATACTTTATTTTTAATTTATTTTATTATTATTGTACACCAGAATAATTCCAATTACAGTACAATTTAGTTACCCTATCAGCATTTAGGCAAGTGACTCTTCAATAATATTTTTAAGGCACATAAAGAACAGTCACTTACATAAGCACCACTCCCCTCGTCATGCTATGCTTTGCCAAGACGCCTGTTCTGCCGTTCGGTACTTTAAATAAGTCATGATGTCGACTTCGGCTGTATTGGTCTGGTACATATAAATCATAACATCCCAAGAGAAATGGGCTATTGATGAAATAGTTCCAAATTTGAAAGACAGAATGGCAAGACTTGCTTTCCGCCTAGTTTCTAGACTCACAGTTTCCTCGAGTAATTCAATATGTTATGCACCATGTTACATATATTATCTGATAATTGTATACGAGCGCCTTATATATATATATTTTTTTTTTTTATTGTAATATAAAAAATATGAGTTACATATTATATACACATATATTTTACAAAATATTAAATTAAAGGTCGTTTCTGGTCATGTATACCTTATCAGAAAAGAGGGGCTCTTGTGCCTGATAAGGGAGCCACGATTCTTACTTGCGTTGTAAGTTATAATCTGTTTTGTATAAAATATTTACTTTTTACTGTAAGTTTTTTTGAAAAATTGTTTTATTTTATTTATTTGTTCTGATTGGTTGATGATGCAGCGTAATTCAGAAGGGAGGTTATTATAGTTTTTTATGGCTTGGAAAATATAATGATTTTGCATTTGATTTGTTTTAAAATTAGGTGTAATAAATTGGTTTCCATTTCTCATTAGTTTGTAAAATTCTTGATATTCTGTGTTTTTTTTTCTTTACACATTTTTATAATGGAAGCTTGCTTGAAAATGTCATCGACATTTGGTACTGGAAATAATTTAAAAGGTGATTCTGTTGAGAAGGGAGATTGTTTTTTAATATTACTTTAATGATGATTCTTTGCGAAACTTTTACTGAGTTTACATTTTTTTGTAAGAGCCTCCCCAACCTATAATTCCGTAGATAAGTAAAGGATGAACAAGGGCATAGTACACATTTTTCATTATTTTTACATTTAAAATATTTATTAACCTAACAAATATATATATATATATATATATATACATTTCCTCATTCTCTTCACTAGCTCTGAAATGTGATTATTCCATTTCAGGTTTTGATCAAGGATCAGGAGGAAGAGTTAATTACGGTACAAATAGGATTATGTTGTTTACAGAGTACATGATCACATTTTTCGTCATGGATTACAATATTAACTTTATGATCATCAGGTATTTTCTGCAAGGAAAAAAAGACATATGTTGTTTTTTTAGCATTAAGTGTGAGTAAGTTATCATCAAACCATGGTTTTAAGATATTAATATCTTCATTTGCCATTTCGTTAACTAGTTCCCATGTTTGACCTTTTATTAACAATACAGTGTCATCAGCATAAGAGATTAATTCACCTTTAATTTCCTGTCGGAAAATGTCATTCACGTATATTAGAAATAATAATGGTCCTAAGACGGTACCTTGAGGGATGCCAAATTTACTTGTGAGTGGTGTACTAAACGATTGATTTAATTTTACTATTTGAGGTCTCTTTGTTAAGTAGCTTACTATCCATTTGAGGGCTATGCGGTCAAGCCGTTATCTTTTAATTTTAAAGCAAGTTTTTTATGGGAAATGCTGTCAAATGCTTTCTTTAAGTCAATGAAAATTCCTATACTAGTCCAGGGTACTCTGAATACTAGATGAAATTTTAGCGATGGCGTCTTGGGTACTTTTTCCCTCCGTGAATCCATATTTATTTTTATTGATGGTTGAATTTTTTTTATGAATGCAGTTAGTCTTTTGTTAGCAATTTTTTCAAAAATTTTCGATATATTAGATAGAAGTGAAATGGGTCGATAATTGAAAACGTCCTCCCGATTACCTGATTTAAATATTGGCGTGATTATTGCTTTTTTGTACATGTTCGAGAAAACACCTGTCTTAAAGCTATTATTTATTATATGGGAGATTGGTGTAGAGATATAATTTTTAATGTGTTTTAGTATTTTTACAGAAAGGCCGTCAAATCCTGGAGCAGAACCGCCTCGCATTTTTGATATTGTTTGTACAATTTCAAAAGGATTGGTTGGTTCAAAAAGTTCTAGTTTATTTTCTGTATTCGGAATTTTTCCAAAAAAATATTTTTTTTTAACATGAATTTTTTTGGCTAGATTCATTCCAACGTTTGCGAAGAAATCTTTGAATGCATTTGCTCCTTTTTCAGGTTCCTCAAGACAATTTATTATATTGTTGTTTTGTATTATGGTATTTATGGTATTTTTTTTATTTTTCTGTTTATTTTCCAAGATTTCATTTATTATTGTCCAAACTCTCTTACTGTCGTTTCCTGAGTCATCAAGTTTATCTTTATAATATTTTTCTTTAGTGTTTTTTATAAGAGAAGCTAATATATTTTTGTATTCTTTAAAATGATTATTTAAATTTATGTCCAATGGTTTTTTTTAGTTTCTTTGTAAAGCCATTCTTTATGTCTAATAGATACAACAAGTCCATGTGTTATCCACGGTTTGATTTTACGAAATTTTGCAGAGTTTCCCTTATGAATAATTTTTTTTTGAATCATTTATTTAATTGGTTAATTTATTTTCAAACATTTTACAGCAATTGTTAACGTCATTATTTCGGAGTATATCCAACCATAATTCAGAGGACAATTTACCTTTTAGAGTTTCGATATTAATGACAGTTATATCTTTATTATTATTAGCATTCTGTAAGTTATGTTGATTTGTCACCTGAGATGAATTGTAATGTAGCAAAGTCATGTAATGGTCTATATATCTATATATCTCTTTAGTTTCTAAAATTTTTCTTTTTATTTCTTTTACTGTTTTTCTTACGCCCTAATTTTATTTTCTCATATATTTCCTTTGTTTCCCAAATTTTTTATTTACTTTTCCTTCTCTTTTTTTCTTGCATACTCACTTCGAAAACACTGTTTCTTGTATATTCGATGCTTGATACTAGAACCTGTTTGTGAATGTTAACTTTACTTAAAATATACATATATGAATGATCATGTACCTAAATAACTAATGTTAACGAAACCTGTCAAATTTGACTGTCCTAGAACGGGAGACCATCTTAGTTGGACAGTCAAAGCTTCCTTAAACTGTGAATGTACTTTTATAACAAATAAATAAATAAAATAAAAAATAATAAAAATAAATAAAATGTAAAAAAACGTACGTAAACGCTCCTGTGAGTGACCTGTCAAAAACTTACGTTGATTCGTAAATTTTACTTTTGAGTGTAAAGCTAGCCTATGCCATGTGTATTGTAATAGGATTACATCAATCTGTAATGTTCATTAAAAAAATTTAAAAAAATCTTAGACATTTTATATTCTTCTTAGCCATTCAAAATTTCTTAGGCATTTTCTTCAAAAGATATATTTGGGTCTAGAATTATTCTTAAGTACTTAATCTTATTAAATTTTACTACGTTTTCACCGTCTATTTTTACTACCTGATCATCGCACTTTTGGTTACCAATGATGTTGTGCTTTTTTTTCGAGATGTTGAGTTTAAATTTGTTAATTTTAAGCCTTTTGGACACATTGTTAAGATAATCATTGATTTTCTAAATTACACTTTTATAATCCTTGCCTTTAATATAAATAAACACATCATCCGCATAAATTCTTATCTTTCACCCTTTTATGACTCTTATAACATCATTAATGTAAATAATGAATAAGATTTTTTCATTTTACAGCTAATTAATACAGATGCTACCGAATCTTTTTCTGTCTTTTCTATTTCATGTTTTTCGTTTGAGAATGTTTAACATCGTCTTCAACTATTAAAGTTTACATTTTGAGGTTTTACTCAATAAATTATATCAATTTAAATTATATCATTAAAAGCGTTTACCAGCCAGCGGCCGTAAATCCACATTTCGTCGAAAGTTGTTCTTCCGATCGTACAGGGCGGTTCCAATGGGGAAGATTATTCTCCGTACCAGCTTTTTATAATTATAACTCAATATCGATTTTATTTCATTCCAAATTTGCTTTAATTTATACCTACATCCAAAAATGTTGAAAGGCGTTACGATAAAACTGTTAAAATTATGAACTTTTTTGTTATTATTTTTTATCATAAGTATTTATCATTTTTCAATAATGTCTAAGATAAATAAGAATGTAAAAAATAATCCGAAATATATTAGTTTGTAAGTGCGCAAATAAATACAACAAAACGGACCAATTTTCGTCAAGAAACACATGTACGTATGTATTTTTTATTGATTTTATTTAAACTAAAATTAAAGTTCTGAAGCACGCGTTTCCCAAAAAACATTTTGATTTATTTTACTGCATGATTATATGATTTGAAATGGGTGTTGTATGATACAAAATCTTTTTTTGAAAATTTAACAAATCTCTCAACGACCTATGGCATATCCTTATTATACTAAAAATAAACATTTTTTCTCAAAATTTAAAACATGTGTTTACTAGATAAAAGAACAATCTTTCGAAATCAATTTATAATTTTTGGTGGAAAAGAGTCAATACATCTAAAATCTGATTTAAAATGACATATTTCTGTTTTTCTCTGGTTACACCCTCTTAATATGTTTTTTTAATACAAACAAGCGACTATTCACTGGACAGTTAAACTAGTGACTTAATTTGAATGGGTAAATTAGGCTTATTAAAGACTGGACCCTCATTTCAACATCTCTTATGAGTACGGTTATATTTTATTGAACAATGAATTGGAAATATCCTGCTTGAATAAACAAACGAATATGTGGGAGGAATAGTTCTGAACGACAAAAGGAAGACGATAAGAACGGAGAAGTTTTTAAAATATGAGAGGTAAATGCTTGCCTAAAAATAAGACAAAGACTATATCTTCTGTCTCAAAAAATACTTTTTTTCATTTTTTTTTGCTTTCATCCTTCGAGGGTGATTTAGATCATCTAGGACAGGGGTGCTCAAACTTGAACTGATGGCGATCTACCTCAATAATATTAGACTCCGATCGATCGACTCCGGGGGGAGGGGGGGTGGAAAACTCTTTTTTTTTTTATTGCGACCTCATTTATGCCGATTTTTATATCACACGTGACGAGTATTCTACACGGTGAATCGGCAACTTGTTATTTAATTCATCGTTATATTGTGAACACAAAACTGGTTCGAATTAAATCTGTACGCGGTGAATTAAAACTATACCCAGAGCATGAAAATGGTTTTTCTTTGATTCTGGCATTACATAAATAGTCTGCAACTAGAATTTTATAACTGCATTTCGAATAAGGGTTTTTCTTTTGAAATGTGTCAGCAGATGGGTCCACAACTGGAATTTTACATTATGATCACAAAACTGGTTTTAAATTAAGAGTGAATCTATTCACCGCACTCATTTTGTATTATTTATTAATAAACTTCGTATCGCCTCCAAGTTACAACTCGGACTGACTGACTCATAAATAAATTAAACCACACACTAGAAACTAGAACGATAACTTTGGTTTTTGAAGGGGGTAATTTTCGACAATATTTCACCATGAATATGCAAATAATTTGACGATTTTTTTTCTATGGGTACTTGTGACGTCACACACCATAGATGAGGATAGAGTAAACGACAACAAAAAGGCGCGACCATTGACAATATAATATACAATTAGATAATAAACAAAGCGGCATGAAAAATGGGTGTTCTTATTAATTGGGGATCAACTAAAACATAAACTGTAAATAGATCTATTTACATCGTCAATTTTTTCTCGAGATCGACTCAAAAAGCACTCGCGATCGACCGTTTGAGCACCCCTGATCTAGGACATAATCATTTAAAAAAATATATATATATATTTACGCCTATATAGGCTTTTACATATATATAACAATATTTTCGAAATTAACTATTTAAACGACTATTTAAAACACTTACTCAAAAATAATATAATAAAAATAAAGTAAAAATATTATTGAATTTGATCCACACAGTATATATGTACAAAATATAAAAAATTTCTTTTTTTTCTTTCAGCCGACAAAATACTGTTAATGTGTTAGTCAATTTAAATAGTTTTATCAAAATATTCCCCTATTTGATGAAAAAAACTTCAATAACGTATGCTTATATATTAAAATTGATGTACTAAATATATCAACAACATCGGAGTATTTGTTTCCTAGCTGTTGAATCCGTCGCATAGGAGTGTAATATTGGGACGTTGATGCAGAATTGCTACAATAATATGGTAGGTACTGTCTTGTAACTGACCTGCCTGGAGTATAAAAAGAGATAACATATAATAAATCAGGGGTATCAAACATTGAATTAATTTTAGGAAATCCTAGTGAGGAGGTCTGTGAAAAAAAAAAGAATCTATACTTATACTATACATTATACATACATGTACAAACCTTGCTATTGAAACTAATAATAAATAAATAATAAATAAATAAAAATGATTGTATACGAACGGGTTAAATCGGAAATGATTCTACGTTGAGATAATTTTATTGAATTTAATGAACAAAGAATGTTATCGTAATTTAGGCATTCACTAGGAATGCCCATTTTAAAATTTACATATCTTAAAAAAATATTTTTGATTCTTTCAATCGCAAGGGAATGAACCTCATAATTTGGAGACCAAACCGTGGAATTGTATTCTATATTACCCCTTACTAGTGACTTATGAATTATATGTGAGTGATAGTATATAAATTATGTAGAGAAGGAAGGTGAATTTATATATTAATTTTATTTAAATTAGCAATTTCAAAATTATACAGAAGCCTGAATTCCAGTTCTAAATTAGAAGAAAAAATCGTTGAATGGGATAAAGGCAAAATTAGTTTTAGACTAGATAGAAGAGTAGATATTTGTTTAGAGATGGGCAACCAAAAATATGTGATCTAAAGTTCCACACTTCTAGACCACAGAAAGTACAATCTAGGGAGTCAAGCAAGTGTACTTTCAAAATATGAGAAGGAACTGAACCATTTCCAATTATTCTCATTCGAATAAGTCAGGAAATTTATTTTTGGAAGCACGGGGGAATTTTTGAAACCACGATTTTGACGGGGTGGTCATTTTTATTGAGGTACAGCAAGCTCCCCTAGATTAACTAGCAAAGTGCCAATATGAACGGGTCGTGTCTACAACTCCTTCTTGAGTTCAACAGCTCGGCTGTGGAACGATTTGCCGGCCTCTGTGTTTTCCCCCTTCTACAACATGAATCTCTTCATGATTCAGGTTGACTCCTTCCTTTCCACAAAAAGACCCACAACACAGCATCCGACAAATACGACAAAGTCCCGGAGGGAAATTATTTTCCTAAGGGCCTCCTGTGTGGAGTTAATGTAAAAAAATAACTCTGCCCAAATGCCTAAACATTGCGAGAGCTATCTTTGAGGATAGAAAAAATGTCTGTTAAGGGGATGTGTTTATAAGGTTCCATGACAGTTGGTCCGGCGACATTTGGTCCGGTGACAGTTGGTCCGGCGACATTTGGTCCGACCGACAGTTCGTCCGGCTGACATTTGGTCCGGCGATAATTGGTCCGGCAACAATTGGTCAGGCCGAAAGTTTAGAAGATGTTTTCTTGAAGTAAGTATGCAAAGAGGATATACGGCCGTACAACCAAAGCCGATATATTTATATCTGAAGGCATCTTGAGTGAAAATCCATTGTAAAATTATTTTTACTAATAATTTCGACTCTTCGAAGTAGCATGCGGCAATTACAAAATAAGACATACTTATACGTGCAGTCGGCTTAGCAAAAAAACGCTAAAGATTCCTACTTGCATATAATATAACTTTTATATCTGAATATAAACAAGAGTCCCAACTGCTCCCAACCATCTCGAGCCAGTGAGACTATGGCATCCCCAATTTTGGTATGGTGTGATGCTGAAGGTAGTGAGGAGGGGAAGGAGATATGGAAAATCTACCTGGTTATTCAGATACAGTCATCAAACACGGCTAAAGCCATTTCAAATAACGTTACAATTCTGAATGAATACTGACGAAATTATTGGTAAAAATAATTTTACAACGGATTTTCACTAAAGATGCCTTCAGATATAAGTATATCGACTTTGATTGTACGGCCGTATATCGTCTTTGCATACTTTTTATTTTCATTTTTTTTTTATTATTTCATAAATGTTTACATGATACATTTTTGCCATTTTTTAACTACCATACTAGGCTATTGCCCGTGTTATGGTAGTCATACATGAAATATTATTTTATATAAACAGATAATAAAATATTAGAAGAGGAAAGAAAAAAAATAACATAGTAAGGGATAAATAAAACTAAAAACAGATAAAAATAAAAATAAAAATATAAGAATTAAAAGTAAGCTAAGAAATAAAGAATAAAAAGATAATTTAAAGAAGATTGAAATAAACATTGGTAAGTATTATTCTTCTTGAGATAAAAATAGAAATAAAATTTGTTAAGTATTATCCTTCTGGAGATAAAAATAGAAATAAAATTTGGTAAGCAGGTATTCTTCTGCACGAGAGTACATGTTTGTAGTCACTTATGAAATTCTTTCTGTGAAAGAAATTGGAGAGAGTGTTAGAGAAAGTAAATTTTTTGTTTGTTATTTTTTTTAGTGTAATATTAAGTTAAAATAATTAAATTAGTAATAATAATATATTTTTTTAAATTAATATTAATTGTTTTTTATTGTAATATTAAGATCTCATGTGTTTGAAGAAATCTCTTCCCTTTTCAAATATCCAATGTTTGATACGGGCTTTAAAGAGAGATTTAGAATTATTCTGTGACTATATCGGCACTCAGAGCATTATACATTTTGGGAGCGATAAACCAGAATTGTCGTTGAGCGAATGAGGTTTTAGTTTTAGGGACCACGCAACCCAGGTTTGATGAAAAACGTGTGTGTGCTTGATGTTGTGGAGCCACCAGTAGATTATTTTGGCATGTATAACATACGGTTATCTTAGTAAATAACTGTCGAATATCTAAGACCTTGATTTTAGCAAAGAGTTCATTTGAGGGATGGGTAGGTTGGCATTTAAATATAATTCTCAAAATTAGTTTTTGAACTGTAATAATTGGATTGATAATGGATTCAGCACAACCACCCCATCCCACAATACCATATGTCGCTATGGATTGGAAAAGGGCAAACTATACGGTTCTTAGGGTCTGTAAATCTAAGATGGACCTAAGGGAGCAGAATATATGGCAGAATTTACGGAGTTTTTTTACTGTGTCACTGATACGGGCTTCCCAACGCAGTTTGTTGTCTATGATTATCCCCAGATATTTAACTACCTTTGATGATTTAAGAACAGAACAAGTGCAATTAATATTAGGTGTGATTTCGGGAGTGTGTAAATTGAGTGAACATGAGTGAATGATTGGTTTAGGGCAGTTGTTAGGTATATTATGTTGACGTATGGAAAAAGTCATATATTGTGTTTTGTCCATGTTAAGTGTGAGGAGGTTAGTGTCAAGCCAATGCTTTACTTTTATAAGGCCATTATTAGTTTTGAAAATAACGGATTGCCATGTTTCATCTTCGAATATTAAGACTGTGTCGTCGGCAAATGATAATATCTTACGTCCAATATTCATGGCACATAGTGAGTTAATGTATATAAGAAATAAAATTGGCCCTAGTATACTGCCTTGAGGTACACCATAGGACGCAGATAATTTATTACTTATATGTTTTTTATCAGATTGGATAAGAGTTTGTTGTGTTCGGTTTATCGGGTAGTTTTCAAACCATGTGTAGGCTACTCCTGTTATTCCAATCTGTTGTAGTTTTTTTAGTAGTAAGGGATGGGAGACCGTATCAAATGCTTTTGCGAGATCAAGAAAAACAGCAAGTGGTTTGCGACCAATGTCGAGATTATAAGAAACTATCTTTGTAAGGGCGGCTATTGCAACTGAAGTGCTCCTACCTTTGCGAAAGCCATATTGGTTATCCGACAATATTTTGTTATCTTCGAGGAATTTACAGAGTCTACGTTTAACCGCTTTTTCTATAATTTTAGATATTGTGCTTAGCAAGGATATTGGTCGGTAGTTGTTTACAGATAATTTGTCACCTGCTTTGAAGATTGGGATTATTGTGGCCTGTTTTAGGGAGTTCGGGAAAATGCCAGTTTTGAAGCATAAATTGATTATGTGCTTACGAGGGGAGACAATATATTTTTGGATGTTTTTAATAATTTTTGCCGAGATGTGATCTATTCCGGTGAAGTTACTGTTTTTAAGAGATGCTATTAGTTCTATAATTTCTTTTTTTTAATTTTTCGAAGAAAACTTCTTCTAAAAGGTTGTTACTTTGTGATGTCATTATTTATTTATTAAAAGAAAATAACTTAGTTTACATCACTTTATTTTTTATATTTTATAATATCAACATGTTTCGTGAACCATGTTCACTTCTTCAGGAATAATTTCTGTTTCAGTGGTGGGAGTGAAGTGAAATGGGTTATAACTCAGAGTACCGATAGGTATATTCTTACTTGAAGAAAACATCTTCTAAACTTTCAGCCGGACCAATTGTCGCCGGACCAAATGTCAGCCGGACGAACTGTCGGCCCGACCAAATGTCGCCGGACCAACTGTCGCCAGACCAAATGTCGTCGGACCAATTGTCGGGTCACCGTTTTCTATGATGATATTCTTATTATTTCTGTTAGAAATACACCAACTTTTTTTACATATCCCTCAGGGCCTATGTAGAGCGTGGTATGTAGAGGGTCTTTTTGAGGAGAGGAAGGAGTTGGGTCTTGAATAGGTAAGAGAAGAGATAGGGGAATCTGTCAAGCGGACGTACGTTTCTGCACCGAGCCAAGGATTTTTTCAGGTATTTAGGTAGGTGTCCCTTTTTTGTTAGGTTAGGTAAAGCTAAGTTATAGTAGATACTTTGTTGGGGTATATTTTGTCCGTAAGATATTTTATCGGTGGATATTTTGTCGGGGCTATTTTGTCGCGTATTACCAAGGCAAAAATTATGTTGGATCACGAACGAGAGACGTTTTCACGCAATAACTGTTGTGAAGAAAATCTACTACATTTTATATTGGAAACACAACTCGTAACTTTGAAATTAGAATCAAAGAACATTTAAGGTGTCTTAATAATAATAATTTTTAGCCCAATCATGGATATGTTCCCCTACCCACCCATTCCTCATTAATACCTAGCAACAGTTCCACCCCTACCATAATAAATTGTTCCCATCCATATTTCAAAACTGTCAAATCAGTATACATTTGCCCTGAAGATTTTTTTACTCAAATATAAATGTGCTTCAAACAAAGTTAAATTGTTTCATTTACCTATAATGGATAACCATAAAGTTATAACTACATTCAAAAGTATAATAATTAAGGACTCTTTCGTTTATGCAATGTCAGATGAAAAGAGAGTGAATCACTTATTGTGAACCGTGATAGCATAATGGGATTTGTATGAATGAAGTTCAAATGGACGTATCATATTAACTTCATCATCTGTGCCGGCAATTGAGTCACAGCCGGGAAGTTATTTCTGATTGCAAATCGTCTTCAAGGCATCTGATTCGTAAGGTTTTTTTTTTTAATTTCAGTTAAAAGAAAATTACATTTTCACTCATTTAACTAGAAATAATTATACACATTAAGATAAAATAAATATTTCAATACAGCGCTATTCTATTTCATTATTTTGTTTATCAAGAATAAATATAAATATTTTTTTTTAATTTACCCAGCTTCTTTTCGGTTTTAATGTCATTTGGGAGGCAATTATATAAGTTGCCCACTTCGTAATCAATGGATTGTTTACCATAGTGTGGATGGTGTTTAAATGTATGTTATCGCGTTGTCATGTAAAGTGTTTATGTACTTGGGACGTTTTAATGAATTCTGTGTTTGTGTGTACGAGATTATTTTGTATTTTGTATATAATGAGACATGTATTGTATTCATATAGTTTTCTCAATGTTAATAGTTTTGTTTCTTTATATAATTTTTTTTGTGGATGTTGTGGGCTTGTAATTAAATAGTTTTTTGATTACCTTGTTTTGTATTACCTGTAATTCATGTATGTGTGTTTCACATGCGTTTCCTCAGATTTCAATCAAATAATTTAAATGTGAGTATACGAGACTATAATATAAACCTATTTTTAATTTATTTGGCAACAGATATGATAGCCGGCTAAATACGCTAATTAAGGGGATGATTTTATCTTTAATACCTTGTATGTGTTGTTTAAATGTCAAATGCTGATCAATGCACAGCCCAAGATATTTTTCCTGGATCAGGATTTGCAGGTCGTTGTTTTCAATTTTTAAGGGTACATGAGGAGGAACTATTTTACGGGTTGAGCATAAGACCGTGTATCCTGTTTTTTTAACATTCATTGTTAAAACATTTGATTGGAGCCAACTGTTGATTTTTTCTAGATCTTTTTGTGCATTTTCTAGTAAGATATCTAAATCTTTACCCCAGTACAAAATTGCTGTATCATCTGCATATAAAAAGATTTCACCATTTAAAATTATAATATCATTGATGTAAATTTGGAACAGTAGTGGACCTAGTGTGGACCCCTGCGGAACTCCATAGTTTATTGGAACGTAGTTGCTATTTTATTATCTATTGCTAATATATGATTTGAGTAGATTGAGAGCAGGACCAACTACACCAATTTTCTCGAGTTTCTTGAGAAGTATGTCATGACTAACTGCATCAAAGGCTTTTTGAAGGTCAACTAATATAGATAAAATATAATTTCCACCATCAATGCCGCTTCTAAGTTTATTGATTAAGTCATTTATTGCTGCTCCTAGTGTGTTCAATTTTTTTTCCTAAAGCCGTATTGTTTTTATATGTATAAGAATTTTTTTAGCAGAAAATTGTTTAATCTTTCGTAAATTACACGTTCAAAAATTTTAGATCAAATTGGTAAGATTGAGATGGGTCTGTGTTTGAGGTATGTGTTTTGGACCCACCTTTGTGAATTGGTATCACATTAGCAATTTTACAGCTATCGGGAAAAGTTCCCTCTTTAAAACATTGATTGATTAATTTTGTTAAAGTAGGTATCAATTCTGTGGAGAGACTTATCACTGTCTTACATTTGAGTGAATCGTAATTTGCATTTGGTTTTAGAGATTTTAATATTTGACTTATTTCTAACTCCCTAGTGGGCTGAAGATATAAAGATTCAATGCTGTCATGCACTAACGTTATTTCATTGGCTGGATTGTGTTTGACTTTGCCATGTATATTAAGCGGCTAGGGAGAAGCCAATGTTGCAAAAGAAATTGTTAAATTGGTCGCATATCTCTACATTGTTAGTGATTATTTCATCATTAATAATTAATTTATTACAAAAATTTCTTGAGATGTATGATTGGTTCTTAAGAATATTGTTAATTAAGTTCCAAGTTTTTTTACTGTTATTTTCGCATTTTTTAAAAAGATTACTGTAGTGTGTTTGATTTAAGTTTCGTTTTTTTGTTGTAACATTATTTCTTATTTTTAAAAATTCTGCTCTTAATAAGGTGTTATTTGGTTGTTTTTTTTAGTTTCAAATGTAATTTATTTCTTTTATTGATTAATTTCATAATCCAGTCTGGGTTATTTATGTTTTAATTTTAGCGGTACTATTATAATTAATTTTATTTTTAAAGTAGTTCACAAGATTGTCATAATTTAATACCGAGTCGTCATTCATATTCATATAAAGGGTTTTTGCATGATATCATTCTTTAGATTATCAAGATTAATGTGTGTGTATTTTTGAGACGATTTTAAAGATATACTTTTAACAAATGTATGAATTACGTCAAGGAGTAGTATATTGTGATCAGATATGGAATTATCACAGTTCGTTAGTGAGTATGATAGTTTTGTATCTGTGAGTACATGATCTATGATTGTGTTTGTATTTTCTGTGATGCGTGTGGCGTGTTTTTTGTTTATTTTGTTCAAAATAGTGTAATTATTAAATCTATTTGTATTCTTATATTCACAAGTCTGTATATTGGTTGATTCAAGCAGATGTATATTGAAGTCTCCAAATACAATACCTCTTTTATATGGCTCTGGATGAGAGGATAGTGTTTCCAGGAAGTCTTTGAAAACAGTATTTGGTTTTTTATGCACTAAACCTATTTTTAGATTGAGCTTGTTTACATGAAGCCATGGAAAGCTGTTGTTGGGGTCACTAGTGTTATTAATCACATTGTATTCCAAAGAATCTTTTATACATATCAGGCTCCACTTCTGTTTAATATTCTGCCAGATTACATAAAGTCTTCCAATTCATTAGCTAAATTTAAAAAAAAAATAAGATTTTTGTGTTGTCAGAGGATTGGCATACTATTTTTTCATCCTTGGCCTTTTTTAAATAATAAAAAAATATATTTTAAAATAATAAGATTTTTTTAAATAATATTTGTTTTTTAAATAAAAAGGTATATATATATATACATACATATATTTTTTTTTTAAATAACTAGATTTTATTTGATTCCATTTTTCAAAATCGGAGTGTCACCCTAGTTGTTTTGAACTACCTTTGTTTATTGGTGGGTATAGTAATTAAGGATTTGTTTTATGGTCTATATTGTTACAAATTACCCATCTGGTCACCAATATAATATTGTTATTTCTTACTTTCCGCATATAATAATTTAGTGTTTTGGATGTAGTGTTTTGTATTTTAGTGATTTTTTTGCATATTAGTGATTTGTGTGTAAATGCATCACTCAAATTTATGAATTTAACCTCAATACAGGCTGCTAGTCCTAGTGAGGTTAATATTTTTGTATATAAAAAAAAATAAGAACACATGTATGGTGAGAAATTATAAATAAATAAATAAAAAAATATAGAGACTCCGCCTCCAGCTCCCTGCGGCCGGCGAGATGCTTCGTGTTTGTCTCCTTTAAGGTTGACGTACTTTAGGTCCGCTTCTTTGAGCTAGGTCTCACACAGTAAGATAATGTTGAAGTTGGATTTCGTAGATTTTAGTGGGCTTCTAGTTTACCTTTCAAGCTTCTCACATTTAGGTACATAAAGGACATTGAGGTTTTTCCTTTTGATGTGCTCGGATGTTTGTGGCATGATGTATTTTTAATTCTTATGTGGTTTTTTAGTATTTCTGCAGTATTATTATGATCAGAAAGATTCTAAGTATGATTAAAGAATCCCAATTCTGAAGTGTCAGTGAGGGCGATAGAGTCGTGGTAGGGCGATAGAGTATGTATTTTACGACGATGACCAATTTTATTGACCTGTGTGTCAAAATAGGCCTGTGTAGGAGTCAAAATCTAGGTTTTATTCAAAATCCTTAGAGATCAGGTTTTTCTCCTTAGGTTTTTACATTTTCTCAAGAGTTCTGGATGTTCATTATATTATTAATTATTAATTGTTTTTGTCTTTAATTCGTAGAACTCCATTTATTTGTTTAAAGTTTAATTAATATTTAATTTCATAATATGTAATTAGTTATTATTTTTTTATTATTTGTTTATTAAGACATACACAGTACATTATAATACAAGTTACCAGCATAAAGTATTAAAAAATTTGTAAGAAAAACTCTCCTTTTATAACTTTGAAGGTTATTCCCATCAATGTAATATATCACTGAAGAAGAAGATAAGAATAATAATCTAGAATAATAATAATAATATTTGGCTAATTTATATAGCGCCGTTTTCGCGAAAAATCACCTCAAGGGCGCTGAATACGAAAATATGAAAGAGAACAAGACACCGAAAAACAGAAAAAGACAATGGTTGCAACTGGGACTTGAACCCAGACCTCTTGTCTAACCGGGACGTGCGCGTTAACCAATTTCGCTATTGCCACCTTCTGTCAAACCGTCATATTTGTCAAACTCTTTTAGATTTTTTTTTTTTTACATTAACTCCACACAGGAGGCCCTGAGGAAAATAATTTCCCTCAGGGCCTATGTCATCTGGGATGCTGTGTGGAGGGTCTTTTTGAGGAGAGGGAGGAATGAACATTGGTCTTGAAGAGACGCATGTTGTCGGAAGGAGGAAACACAGAGGCCGGCAAATCATTCCACAGCCGAGCTGTTGAACACAAGAACGAGTCGAAGAAACGACCCGTTCTCATGTGACAAATGTCAACTGTGTACAAATGTTGGGCACGCGTTTGGCGTGTTTCCCGACTATGCACCGGTGCCGAAGGGATCAATGATGCTAGTTCCTCGGAGCATCTTCCATTGTAATACCGGTAGAACAAGGATAGCATTCCCACCCGACGCCTGTGCTCTAAAGATTGCAATCCGTCTGTTAAGATGGGAGAATCTATCAAACGGACCGCCCGTTTCTGCACAGAGTCGAGGGTATTTTTCAGGTATTTTGGAGCTCCAGACCAGAGGTGGCTGCCAAATTCAACCGTGGGGCGCACTTGCGATTTGTACAGGGTTAGCAGTTGTGTACTATTAAAGTATCTGCGGGCCCTGTACAGTACGCCCAGTTTTTGGGAGGCTAACTTTACTCTGGCTTCGATGGAGCCCCCATACCTGAGCTGGTCACTTAGGGTTACACCAAGCATATCAATGGAGGGCCTGTTCGGAAGATTGCTTCCGTTGAAAGAGACTAGATTTTCATTGCGATCCCTTTTAGACGTAATCAGACAAGATTGAGTCTTTGAAACATTAAATTCAACGAGATTATTTTTACCCCAAGAGAAAACACTCTCGAGGTAACCGTCCATTCTTTGCTTCAAAGCCTTATGAGCTGTTGGAGTTTGTGAGCCCTTTGGGGGCTTGTCAAACAAAAAGCTATCATGAACTGTACTGTCATCCGCGTAACAGTGAATTGGTGCACATGACAAAAGGTCGTTGATGTGCAAAAAAAACAGAGTTGGAGACAGAACCGATCCCTACGGGACGCCAGCATTTATCGAGTGAGAGGAAGAGGTGAAACCATCGACTACCGTCTGAATCGACCTCTCCCTCAAGAAGTCGGCAATCCACGTACACAAGGATGCGGGAAGTCCGTAAGAATGCAGTTTGTTGACAAGTCCTCGGTGCCAAACCCGGTCAAAGGCCTTGGATATGTCCAGTGCAACCGTTTGGGTCTCACCGAAACGTTCCAGGCATCGCCCCCAAACATGCGTCACATACGCGAGAAGATCACCGCACGAGCGGTTCCGCCGGAATCCGTATTGACGGTCGTTAATAATTTGTTCGATATGCTTATCAAAAATTAATTTGCTGTCTAAATAAACACCAAGATCTTTACATGTAGACGTAGATTGTAAAGGTTTATTATTCACGTTGTAAGGATAGATGATTTTATTTTTATTTGTAGTAAATGTAATTGAGTAACACTTAGAAATGTTTAAGGACAATAAGTTTGATTCACAAAACGAGCACAAATGATCAAGATCGCTTTGTAATTCGATGCAATCGGATAACGACTATATAGGTTTAAAAAATTTCATGTCATCCGCATACAACATGAAGTAACTATCTGTGAAGCATACAAGAATGTCATTTATATAAATATTGAATAAGAGTGGTCCGAGGTGAGACCCCTGGGGCACACCTGAGTCGATTTCTATTAAGCGAAACCATTGATTTGGTGTCGATTACTAACGTAAGATGCGATCCGTCTATAGAAATCACCGTGAATTCCTAAACTTAATAGCTTCTGTAAAAGAATATAATGATTAACACGGTCAAATGTTTTGGAGTAATCAGTGTAGATAGCATCTACCTGGCATCGCATGTCCATTTGAGCATGAAGAAAATTTGTAAGAAGCTTGAGATTTGAAATTGTGGAGCGATTTTTCATGAAGCCATGTTGATTAGTTGAGAGTAAAGGTGAGATGGTAGAATATAATTGATCGTAAACATTTTTTTCTAATACTTTACTTAGAATCGGTAATTTGGATATAGGTCGATAGTTGGAGACATCATTTTTACTGCCATTTTTAAAGATTGGGGTAGTCAAGGCTATTTTCCACTTGTCGGGAAATGTTTCTTCAGATAGCGATAATTTGAAAATAGCAAAAATGGGGGGTGTCAATTGTTTACTACAATAATTTATAAAGATCCCTAGACAACATCCAGGGATCGTTATCCGGTCCCTTTTTGATATCGATGGACTTAATGTATTTGAAAACTATGTCTTCATTGATCTCGATTGAGCTAATTACGCTATTTAAATTAAAACAATCACTAGCATTGCTTGTATGAGCAGGTTGAAGATAAAATACAGAACCAAAATACTCGGAAAACTCCTATTCTACCATTAGCAGTTTTTTCACCATAAATCATTTTATCGGAGATGGTAGGAGATTTTCTTTGAGAATTGACATAGGACCATATTTTTTAACATTGTGCTATATACCGTATTCTATCGTAGAAATGTAGGTTTTGTAAGCCGCTGAAGCGACCGTTTTTTGCCTTTTGCTAAGCAAAGAAAATGAGAGATAGTCGAGAGGGTTCCGATGACGCTTCCATGCTCTAAAGAATTTTCGTTTTTCATTTGTTATTTTTATTAAGGCTGCCGTGTACCATAGTGGATATTTTCCAGATTTCACAACTTTCTTGAGAATAAACGCATCGATAATTTGTTCAATTATAACGTAAAACGAATGAAACGCTGTATTTACATCCGGTGCATTTATTACGGTAGACCAATCGTTCTTTTTCAGTTTCTCATTAATCTCGGTATATTCTGTTTTATGAAATAATTTTATTTTTAGAGGAGTCGAATAGTTCTCTGTTAGTTGATATTTGTTTATTATTCCATTTAAAATTGGGCATGTTATAGTCGCCAATGATTAGAAACTTATCAAGTTCTGCAAGTATTTAAGTATGTATTTTTGTTACAGTTGTTTCAACTTACAAAGTCATCTTCAAACTGAAACAGACAAAATACTTGCAGACCTTGATAATAAATAATTATTACTAAATTTAATTTTGAAAATTCTGGATGTTCGTTAAATTTCTTTGAAAGAGTTGACAATGCACAATCTTATGTATTAACCCCTGAAGCCTCGGCAGGACATTATTAGCCACAAATATATTCCGTTAGAACCTCTAAACTAAAGGACAGACTTGATTCTGGTATCCATACATTATAATAGTATTTTTTATCTTTTTTATATCTTTTTTTTACACTTCGTAGGAGGCCCTGAGGGGAAAAAATCCGTCAGAGTCTATCTTATCTTTAGGAATGCTATGTGGAAGGTCTTTTTAAGAAAAATAAGGAGAGGGAGTTCTGGGAATGAAAAACGTATGAAGATTGGGTAGAAAACTGGGGGTCAATCTATGAGTGACAGACGTTTGAATCCATCCCTCCCACTACTTTGCAATGCAATGAATGGGGCGAGAGAATCCGCTTGGAGACTTTTGGGTTAGGTCTCCCTCAACCAGTTTCTCCCAATCCGGCCCGCAACGCGGTAGACGGGCAAATGTATTCGCACCCCTGCTGAATCACCAAACGTAGCGAACCACTTATGGTGACCAATGGCAGAGTGTTGGTACCCGGAGAGGCGTTACGCGTATATGTAATTTGTTTGTTGTTACAAAGAGAAACAATTATTCCAGTTTGTCTTAAAAATTTGTACTTGATTTCATTGATAAAATACAAAAAGTGTGGAATGTGCTTGATTAAAAATTGGCGGGATGTATTCATTGAATAAGCGGCATAAAAAGTGAAGTGACAGTTTTTTTTACTAAATACTCGTACCTACATAAAAGAAATATGTTTTCTGAATATCTAATTCTTTCAAAATAATAGACGATTTGAGTTTTTTTAATGTGAATGCCTCACAAGAGTCTAAGCTGCTCCTGTCTGAAGCCAGTGAGACTATGGCTTCCCTAATTGGGGTATGTTGTGAGGCTGAAGGTAATGGGGAGGGGAATGAGATGAGGAAGAGGAACGTGGGAAAGTACCAGAAATATCTGCCTATTCGAATCTGGTCACCAAATACCGCTAAAGCCAGTCTTACACCGGAGAAATACTGACAGTATCTTCCACTCTGGAACTTGCCGCAATTAGAGAATAGGTATATTCTTTTTAAATGAGTTAATTGTGAAATAATATTGATTCGATCCTGCGATCTATGGATTGCGAGTCAAGAGCCTTATCGATCGGGCACGAAGGCCGTCTAACCCTGAAGGTTTAATAAAATATTCTAAAAAACGAACGCAAACGAACCAGATCCTAAACGTCCTAGACGAACCAGGCAACTATCAACATGGGCAGGCACTCACTGAGGGACTCGTAGGACTACTAACGGGACACTGCCACCTCAGTAGACACGGGCAGTTGTTGGAAGTGGAAAACATCAATAGATACTGGAAATGTGAAGAGGATGAAAAAACTTTGGAGGGGACCCACCACTTTCCCAACGGCGTTAAAAGGAAACATATGGTTTCCTCCTTCACCGCACACGTCAAGACTCTACTTTTTTATTGAATGAAGCTACATTTATTTAAACGCCTCTAGAACCTCCAAGGTCCATGCATACGGGGTTAGTAAGCAGTATTCAAGTACTTACATTAACACTATACTAAAGATAAATAGAAGTAGCAGCCCGTGGAATAATTCTTCTGAAATAGGTAACATCAAAATAGATATAATAGTGTTAGTAAAAGAAAAAGAAAAATAACGGCTATAACCAGTCAAAGAAACTTTCTGAAAATAAAATAAGTACTTAGGGAAAAAACAGTTATATGATTATGTTATAATGTAAGTAATTACTATAATAGCAGAAAGAAAATAAAATATATTTTTTATTTTTTTTTATTTAAGTTTTTATTCCAGCAAGACTGGGAGGGTAGTGCAATCCCAGTCTGCCATATTACATAAACAACTATAAAAGAAAAGAAAAAAAATAGTTTAAATATTAGGTAGGTACCTAATTAAAGCATAAAATGAAAACAAAATTCATCACACAAATAACAAAAAATAAGCATAAAATTAAAATAAATAATAAGTAGACAGAATTAAAAATAAAAAGATATTTTGGGATCGTCCATCATGGAGGTCGCCTCATCATCTGCATCCATCGCTCATTTAATGGGGAACTGAGCCACTCGGATGCAGCCACGACAATGATATTGGTTGAAGTCCGTATCCTGCTCCAGAAGCTGGCTAGTCGGTGGCGAAGTAGGGCTGGGAATGAGTGCACCCTCCCCTCGGTGAACATCGTGGAGGCACTGCAGAACCTCGGTAGTTGCATAAGTTGCCTGTATGCATTATTGTAGCACACCCTCAGTTTGTCCCATTGCGCTGCTGGGTATTGTGTCCACAGTTCTGACGTGTACAGGGCAGTACAGTATGTCTTGAATAGTAATTTTCTGACATCTTCGCTACAGTGGTAGAACCGCCTTGAGAGCATTCCGGCCCGTATATTAATTGCTCTTCTTTGTCGTTCCATATCTTCTATATCCTTCATGTCTTCGGTTAGGATATGTCCCAGATACTTAACCTGTGAGGCCACAAGCAGTTCAATTTCTTCTAAATATATTGGAGGAATATGTGATGGCTCCTTATTGTGTTTGAAAGCGACGATGACTGACTTTTTAGAATTGTACAACAGGTTATGAGAGTTTGCGTACTCTTCGCATATTTGCACAAGTCGTCTCATCGCTTTAATCGAAGGTGCAAGCAGCACCATGTCATCGGCGTAATTAATGTTGTTACTTCCTTGTCCGCAGATATGACAACCGATTCGTGTATCGTTCAACTCTTGTAAGAGGTCGTTAATGTACACATTAAATAGAGTTGGAGACATATTTCCCCCTTGCCTGACACCGCTCTTAAGGAATAAAGGTCTTGAAGAAGCTCCTGCCCATTGAATGTGATTTTCCTGTTGTCCGTACCAAATAGCCAGCATATTGACCACTGCTGCTGGAACATCTCGCTTTATGAGTTTTTCCCATAATAATTGATGGGAGACACGATCAAACGCCTTGCTTAGGTCAAGAAAACACCCATAGACTGTGGTTTTTCTTTTTTTGTAATAGGCTATTGTTTGTTTTACTCCATAAATGGCCATATCGGTTGATGAGGCGCTCTTGAAGCCGAATTGGTTATCAAGGGTAAACAGTTTCTCTTTAACTAGCGCGAATAAGATTTTTTCAAATAGTCTCGAAAGCATTGTCGCCAAGGAAATCGGTCGGTAATTTCCTAATACCGATGCATCCAGCTGATTGGATTTCAGGATTGGTACGATAATAGTTTTGCTCATATCCATCGGCATGTGTGTGTGTCTTAGGAGGCTTGAGTACAGGGCGGCTAGAATAGTATGAAGTTGATCTCCTGCGTATTTTATGTGCTCAATACCAATGGCGTCGTATCCTGGACTTTTACCATGGGCGGTTTGCTTAATTGCGGTTTCAATCATTTCATGAGTAACATTCATGAAATGATTCATTCACCAGGTCATCATTGGCCGCAGGCGGGCATGTCATTATCGAAGGTTTCATGGTATTTTCATGGTATGGTTTCATGGCATATAAAAAGAAAAGCCGTAGAAAGTATTCCATAGACCGCCGGGCAGTCCCATCCATATGAGAATGCGTATAGCTGGATGAAGAGAGAAGAGACTCCAATTTGCCTTTAGTGCCAATATCCTGTACTGTTGGAAACAAGGCTCACATACCTGAGAAGACACATCAGGAGACAGCCAAATATCCAATGACAGAACTGGTGAGCTTTATCAGATGTACAGAGTTACTGTTAAAAGAATGAGGTGTAAAGGGCCCTTGGCCTCAATTTGAGAGGCACGTATATACCGCCACCCCCAGAACCATTTATTGTATAAACAATACCCCTGCCATGGGGTGCGGTTTATCTAGGTCTTAGTGGCTAATGCTTTTGACCCACCGCCTTGCACCGCAGTGGATTCATACGTTCGTCACTCAGGGCCTCATGAACCCGGGCACCCCTGCTAAATCGTAACGAACAACTTGGGGTAACCTATGGCAGAGGTGTTAGTTAGCTAGGTAGCGAACCGCTTGGAATGAACTAAGGCAGTGTTGTTAGTTATCCAATAACTAATTCCCATAATGGTGGTACCCACACCTGCCTCCCAAAATTTAAATAGTTAACACAAGGTTATCTGAAAAATGGGTAAAGTAGAGAAAATGCGGCTTTGCACAATACCCCAAAAATTAATCGCGATAAACGTCGAAAACAGTCAATAATTTTCTAGATATGGTTTTAGATTTTCACGGAAAAAAACCTTTTTGATATTTATTTTTGGGTTGTTATGCCGTGTTGCGCTACCTCCTATTTTAGCCAACGTTTCGTTACAGTGTTACAGATCATCATCAGGCAGATGTCACATGTCAGATGGCTGATACACTGTAACACTGTCCGAAACGTTGGCTAAAGGAGGAGGTAGCGCAACACGGCATAACACCCCAAAAATAAATAACAATTATTATCTGGTTTACTGAGCGTAGGGAAGTCTCGTTTTGGCTCAACAACTTTGCATTTAACAACTTTTATAAATTTGTGTATGTGTTCCGTCAAACCGATCAATTCTGTTAATATAGTAGCTGTTTTTGATAGTACCTTTTTATTTCACCAGCGCGCATGAGCGTTGCGACTTTTGCGAGCTGTCAAGTTTTCCGTTCACAGAACTCATTTTTTAGTAGAGGATTTTTAAAATTGTTGGAGAAAATTACTCTTTTGTTATTACCCACCAACGTACATCTTGAAATGGGCGAGAAATTAGTCATTCGTTATTTCTGACAGATAGACCTAATAGTTTGTAATATCAACTAACTTGTGGTTTGAGGTAAATGGTGTGAGGTAAATTCCACCAGTTTCCGTACACCATGTATATTTTTACGGCTCCTGCCAAATCTCAGAATAGGCAATTTACACAACACGAAAAATTCGTTTACTAGAGATGTTTTTTTCCGAATTTTTAAATGACATTTATAAATCGTCAATTTTACCAGCTTTAGGAAAGTTATGAGAAAAAAATGCACTTCAGGAACAAAGATTTTAAAATGCATTATTTAGTGAGTTTCAGGTAAGCTAGGAATAAAGAAATACATAAATAAATGATGGAGTAATATATACATACATACAACAAATTATTAAAAAAATTTCAGTAATAAAATTTAAAACAAAAAACTTAAGGATCTGCAACCGGGATCGAAAAGAAGAAGATGGAGAGATACGAAATTACTAATGTTAGAGGAGAGCGCTAACATTTACAGCGGCAAAATCGATGCGAAAATTACGAAAATGTTTAATAAAACACGACTCGTTTAAAATAGAACAAAAATCTTACGGGCATTATCTTAAACAGCATTTAAAGAAACACTGTGAATTTTTTCACACATATAACTTGTAAAATAACTGAAGCAAACGGGTTTATAATAATTTTTTGGAGCATACTTTGCGATTTTTTTCTGTCGAGGGAATTTTATATAATTTGCGTTTCGACGCTAGCAAAGTCTAGATATTATCTTCAGGCATAACATATATTTTTAAGAGCTTAAAACTTACCGTGTTTAAGAGAAATATGTAATAAATCGGTAGAAATCCGGGTTGCGGCCCTTAAGAAATAAGGACAAATATATTTTTTTAAATATATAGTAAGAATTGTTATAAGTATTACAATTATATATGTAGATATTACAGGTGTTGTTTGAACGTATGCCCGAAGTAAGTTCAAACTTTCCTTTATAGTGAAATTTATTCACCAAAGATTTTCAGTTCTGAAATTCTTTCTTAAAAAATAATTGATTTCATTGGCTTTATGTTTTTTTATGTGAATACCGCACAAGAGTCCCAAATGCTCCCAAGTCTTTGGAGCCAGTGAAACTATGGCATTCTCAATTGGGGATGTTGTGAGGCTGAAGATATTGGGAAAGGGAAGTAGACGGGAAAGATGAAAGTGATAAAGTACCTGGCTGTCAGATCTGGTCACCAAATATGGCTAAAGCCACTTTAAATTAATGGTGGTCTTACACCAGGGCGATTTTGAGAGTATGTTCTACTCTGGAACGTGCCGCAAATATACTACATACATTGTGAAGTATCATAAATAAGGGCCCACTAACTAAATTAGCTAAATTTTTTTATTGTAAAATCCTTGCTATACTGTAAACGGGGGTGCCGACGTGAAAGTTTGATTATTCTCCTACCATGTAATTAATTTTGGTCATAAGTTTTTTTTTTACTTTTCAATAATGTCTAAGAAAAATAAATGTGTAAAAAATCTGAAATATATTACTTTGTAGGACTGTAAATAAATAGACAAACTGAAATATTTTCGTCGCAAAACACGTGACGGATTTCTTTTAATGATTGTATTTTAACAGGAATTAAATTTCTGAAAAGAAGTTTTCCTAGATAATTTATTGATTTATTTTACTGCATGGTTATATGATTTGAAATGTGTGTTGAATGATACAACATTTTGTTTGAAAATTTAACAAATCTGCCAACGGCCAACGGTATAATCTTATTAAAATAAAAATGAATTTTTTTTTTCAAAATTTATAAAATATCTTTATTAGATAAAATAATTATCTTTCGAAATCAATTTACATTCTTTTGTAGAAAAGAGTCGATGCGTCTATAATTTGATTTAAAAATTACATATTTCCGGTTGTGTCTGGTTATTCCCTCTTAATCACACAAAATTTACACATGCACGCCGGAATTTAAACCCACGACCTACGTATTATCTGGTGATAGTCAAATCGATACATATAAATCACACTTTTTATCATTTAGTGTTATGGTTTCAGTGGTAGCCTGTAATAACAATATTTTGTATTTTTAATTTTCTGATTTTGTAAAAAGTTTAAAACTTAACTCACATTATTAAAACGCCAATCTTCTCACCGCCTTTTTGAACTTAAAATCACCACTAATAATTATCTAAACACAATTCCAAAAAGATCGTGTCCCTCTTACAATAAAACAAATTATTTCCATTACACTAAAAATATAAATGGATTACTTCACTTCACTGGACGAAAAATTATTTTTAAACGCAACAGCCATAAAGTTTATTTTAAAATTGGAAACTATAATTCTTTTTTTTTTTTAATTCGTTCGTTTTGTTTTGAAGAAGCGCCGCGAAAGTGAACTGTCACCGCGGCGGGAGAAGGAATACTGATCAATGGACCGGCAGTTCCCTACAATACAACTGTCATCGGAGTCTGTGACAGGTCGGCTCTAATGGAAGGGTTAGGTTAATCCGTGTGATTACTGCGCATGTCACAAACCAGCCGTCCAATTAGAGAGCTCCGAATCGGTTCGCGCGCGCAAGTTCCTCCCTTTCCCGCCAAAATCGCTGTCAAAGTGACGTATGTGACAATTGCTCCTGTCAAACAGATAAAGATTGATTTCTGGGTACATTTTGGTCCGTATTAAGCCCCGAAAGGGTAGAAACAACTCTATTTATTGTTTTTTCGTGATGTGGTGATGGTTTGACGTTGTTACGAGGTGCCTAGTGTGTGTGACGGTAGAAAGACTAACGGACGTTGATACTATACATTATGAACAACTTCCTACGTTCCTGGCAGCTAGTACAATATGCTTTTCCGATTACATGCAAGCAAGCTCGTGGTGGCTGCTTAATGCCCGATTGGTAACTTAAGTAGATTATAAAATACTTAACAAAAAACAAAGAAATTTCGATTGCATTTTTTATCACTGGGAAAAGAGACGGGAAAAAGCCCTACCTTCAAACGTTTAATGATTTGCTCCTTCATCCGCTGGTCATTTGACACAGTTACACTCGATGGTTAACATAAAAAGGTATCATATAAAATATAAATGAAAGCGATTTTGCGAGAGTTTCAAATAACTGGTGTGGTCACGATCGTGACAACATTTCAACTGATTTATGTGGGACTTTAAAATGATTGTACAAATAATATTTTGAACTTTTTGAAGTGAAACTTTGATTTGAATTTCGGATGAAACAGATTTATTATATGACAGTCCTCGGTTCTAATATAATGCGGTAAATTCACGGCTACGCGCGAGCCTCCGATAGCGCAGCGGAACAAAGCGCCTGACTCGCAGCTTATAGAGACATCCGTTCGAATCCTACCAAATCCAAAAATATAAACATTTAATTTTTGTGAAATCAATATCCAATCTTCAAACCACTTTAAAATAAAAAGACAAAACATGAGAAAGCGACATCCAGCGGCTTTCTAGTTTCACATCTACCGCGTGTGAATTGCACACTCTGATTTTGTTTACATTAACTCCACACAGGAGGCCCTGAGCCAAATAATTTCCCTTAGGGCCTATGTCATCTGAGATGCTGTGTGGGGGGTCTTTTTGACCCTCCGCACTTTTTGAGGAGAGGAAGCGATGGAAAATTTTGAGGAGAGAAAGTAATGAACATTGGTCTTGAAGAGACCCATGTTGTAGGTTGTAGGAAGGAGGGAACACAGAGGCCGGCAAATCGTTCCAAAGCCTGGCATCGGTAGGTTGAATTTAGTCATATTCTTCTTTCTCCTTCAAGTAAGGCTTCGTAAGGAAAGAGAGGACCAAAGGAGATGACAATATTTCGAACAGGGTCTTGGGATGATAAATAGTGGTACTGAAGTATTCAGGCATTATACTTGAGGTATCGTAAGCGTCCAAAAAGAAGAAGAAGATGATTCGAAAGGGTGATATTTAGAGCGCGCTAATGTTAAATTAACAAACATAAAGAAATTAGACAAAATATTTAATAAAAAATAATAATTAATATTTGGCAAGTTTAAGTATTTCCCCAATAAATGTAGTCATAATTTGTTTCGACGCCACCTAGCGAGGGATTTAACACTTACAATGTCTCTCTCGCAAAAATAAAGTTTTTTGTTTTCAGGTGGAAAAAATATAATAAGCGGTAATTGTTGAATGAAACACTAGTATATATTGAATTATTTGGCGGGTATTTGATAAGCCCCCATAGCTCAGTGGTCAAGAGCAGCTGACCGGCAGTCAGAAGGACACGGGTTCAAGTCCCGTTGGCGGCAAGTATCTTTTCTCGGAAGATTTTTCAATGTTGATGAGTGTTTCAGGCTGATAATTATTGCTTATAATAATTGTTAAAAATCTTTTATTAAAAATAATGCGAAAATCTCTAGAAAATCTTAAGAGGAATATAAACGCTAGAAATATTTCGAATCTCATGCCTGCAAAATTTTAAAATCGAGCGTCTTTTTGCGCGAGGCTAGTAAGCGAAAAAGTGGTTTTTATTTATTTTGTGCATAATTTTATAAGAACGAAAAAAAGGTAGAACATGAAAAACCTCAAAAATAGTCTTAGCCATAAAGGGGTATTTTTAAAAAATTGTTTCTATATTACTTCATAGTTAAGTCATGAAAAAACTTCTTTTTTTTGTGGTTTACAATATTTGAAAACATAAATATTGATATTATTATTAAAAATTTGGAAATAAGAACTATTAATGAATTCGTGATGTGACATCACAATATCTTGTTGTCATGGAAATGAAAAACACAAACATTAATTTGCAATCTGTCACATAAGATTAATAGTTGACATCACAGTTTTTACTAGTTATTGTGTGTTGTAAAATGAGTTCTAACATTGATAATTTAAATACCAAAGCAGAATCGCGGTTAATACCTGAAAATCCAAAGACGTTTATAAAAAAGAGTATGAAAGGTTCATAACATGGATGGAGGAGCAAAACGTAGTAGATGTAGATGAACGAGTTGTGCTTGCTTACCTTCAGAAAATGTCGGAACAGTACAAAGCATCGACTATGTGGGCCATACATTCGAAATTGCAATGTCTGTTGAGGATAAATAAAGGGGTTGATTTAAAATCATTTGTGAAAGTGCATGCATGAAGGCAATTAGCAAGGATGACGTTGCTAAGAAGGCGTTAAAATATTCCTGTCAGATTTATAGTTAAAAGTTGACATTTAGACTTCACATTTTGTTGATTTGTTGATGTTGCAACAGAAAAAAGACAATGGTCGCAACTGGGACTCCAACCCAGACCTCTCGTCTAAACCGGGACGTGCGCGTTAACCAATTTCGCTAATGCTAACTTCCGTGAAACCGTTGCGTCGTATTTGTCAATCTCATATTTCAATTTTTAGAATGAACAACATTATCTTCAACTAATTATTTTTCCATATTACGGGCAACTACCCTTTTTATTGGAAACAATCATTCTATGAATTGGTTTGTAACCTGGATTGTATCTTCAACTAATTATTTTTTCCATATGAGTCCCAGTTGCGACCATTGTCTTTTTTTCCATGAGTCCCAGTTGCGACCATTGTCTTTTTTCCATATGAGTCCCAGTTGCGACCATTATCTTTTTTCCATATGAGTCCCAGTTGCGACCATTGTCTTTTTTCGATATGAGTCCCAGTTGCGACCATTGTCTTTTTTCCATATGAGTCCCAGTTGCGACCATTGTCTTTATTCCATATGAGTCCCAGTTACGATCATTGTCTTTATTCCATATGAGTCCCAGTTGCGATCATTGTCTTTTTTCCATATGAGTCCCAGTTGCGACCATTGTCTTTTTTCCATATGAGTCCCAGTTGCGACCATTGTCTTTTTTCTGTTTTTCTGTGTCGTGTTCTCTTTCATATTTTCGTTTAGATTATTATTGTTATCTTCTTCTTCAATGATAAAATAAAATCATTTTGGTAGCAACTTCATCGGTTCCATGACAACTCAGAATCAACTCAACTCAACCACTCTTTGAAAAGTCATTATATATTTGACTAGCTGGTACCCGGCGTACGTTGCTATGCCATTTAATAAAGAAATTGTTTCTCTCTGCGCGTCTTTTCCCATTCGTCCCGTTCACTTTTCTCCTCCCCTTTCTCTCCCGCGTCCCCTGCCCCTATCGCGTTCCCTCCCTCCTCCTTTTCCTTCCCTCTCCTCACTCTACTCCCCCCCCCCTCCCCCTTCCCGTGAACCCTCCGCCCGAGTTCCCCTCCCCCCTCCCTTATTCGCCTCCCTCCTCCCGCGGATCCTCCTCCCAAGTTCTTCTCCTCCCTCACGAGTTACCCTCCCCCCTCCCGGGTTCCCCTCCCCTTCTCCCGTGAACCCCCCTCCCGGCTTCCCCTCACCTTCTCCCGCGAACCCCCCTCCCGAGTACATTCAGTTTTCAAACCTATTGCAATTATACAAATTTCATAATGCCAGAGCTCACCAGTATATATTGAAAACTTTGCGGGCATGCTCACAACAACTCACCGAAGATTCATCGCAATCTCAAGTGGACCCCAGTCTACCGTACCGAAGGGACGAACGTCAAATGTTTGACAGGAACGTAGGTAGAACAGTTTATATAGGAAAATGAAATTGTTGTTTTTACTATCATCCTCGGAATTTTTTCATATTTTCTCACCGTTTAAACCTTTCATGGACTACCACAAACATTTCAAAACCAAAATCAGCTGAATCGGCCGTTCTCGAGTTTTAGCGAGACAAACGAACAGCAATTGATTTATATATATATATATATATATATATATATATATATATATATATATATATATATATATATATATATATATATATATATATATATATATATGTATATATATATATTGATTTGATATTAAAAGCTATATTATATATTTTTTAAATAGCCGATAACCCTAACCTAACGCAACCTATTTAACAGATTTAAAAAAAAAAAATCACTTTTAATGTCTTTTCAAAGGAGGTGTTGAGTTGATTTTTTTTCTGAGTTGTCCGGTCACCACTTCATGGCTTATCTGAATTTTCCTCACAATTAATTCTAATTTTGAAAAGGCCAATTAAATTTAAAGCAAATTCAAGTTCTAAAGCTCATTCAATCGTATTTAAGGACAGAATCACAACCGAAACATTATCTATAATATAAAAATGAATCGCTAAATTTGTTGGTAAGCGCAAATCTCGAGAGCGGCTGAACCGATTTTGCTAATTCTTTTTTTAGAATATTCCTTGAAGTTCGAGGATGGTTCTTACGGAGAGAAAAATTAAGAAAATTGCGCAGAAAATTAGATAATAACAGAAAACATCGCACGTTTGACAGTTCGCGTGTTAGAGAATGACATTTTGCAAAACAATTAATGATTTTGCAATCAGGATTCTATTTTTGAAAAGTTGAAAAATTTATTTAAAGTAGGTACTCCCCTAATATTTTGAATCGAATCAAGAATTTTAGATATTTTAAATAGGTACCTATGTTAGGTACCAAATTTAATATACATGAAAAATGGAAATTTGAATAAAAATTGTAAAAGGTGGCACGCGGGCTGTTTAAGAACTGAATGTACTGGGATTGAATATATGGAACGCGGGAGGAGGGTTGGCGGGACGAGGGAGCGGTAAAGGGAAGAGGGAAGCCGGGGAAGGTGGAAGGGGAACGCGGGAAGGGGGACCTGGGAGGGGGAGGGGAACTCGGGAGGGGGGTTCGCGGGATGGTGAAGGGGGGGGGGGGGAGTAGAGTAGGGAGAGGGAAGGTGGAGGTGACGGAGTGGGAACGCGAGAGGGGAAGAGGACGCAAGAGAAGAAGGGGAGGCGGAAGGGGAACGGGACGATGGGAAAGGACACTCAGGGAGAAACAATTTCTTTATTAAGTGGCATAGCGACGCATGCCGGGACCAGCTAGTTTTTTATAATAACGCCTTTTAATTTAATTTAATTATTTTATTTTACGACAGTAAGCCTAATTTGATAATACAAAGAGATAAAAATAAACAAAGAAAAACATTTATTCACGTACGTAGTGGCATTTATGAAAATATGCACCTTTTTCGTATAACATTTTCTTCTAGCAAAATCTTGGCGCCAAGCTGTCTGTCAGAAAATTCAATATGGCGAAAGTAAACATCAACACTTACGAGGAAAATCGCGAAAATTCGTACATTTATCTAATTTCGTTTTCTTGTTTTAATTAAAATCGGCATTTATATCAAATGTAATAAATTTTTTGAGTTATACAAATCTATTATTATTTAAATGTGGAAAACAGCACATAATTCATTTGATATAATATTATTTCATATCAAACACAGCGTGTAAAATGTAGAAATACTGGCACATTTTAGAATCTTATCTCTATTTTTGGTACGCCTTTTAATATACGCACTTACAATGTTTTCTTTTCAGAAAATTATAAGGTTTATATCCTTTTTTTCAGAAATAAATTAACATATGGTTAAATACAAACTAGAATCCATAAACTATTTTCAAACTTGTGAAATTACGTATTAACTTGTTGATTTCACTATTATGTCAACAAACATTCGCAGATTTTAAAACACTTATTTAAACAAATAAACACATATTTTAAGTGAAAATCATTGTACCAATGGACGAACATGCGTAAACCATTTACACTTCATATTATTTATCTAACAAACAAAAATCCCGTTTAAAAACGTTGGAAAGGCATTGTTTTTATAAAGAAATATGATAATTATAATGTAAGGATGTTTTGACTAACCTTTTCGGGCGTTTTCTCCAAAGACTGCTAAAAGGATGCTCTGGAATGATATTATTCTCCGTGTTGTAGATATAGGTTAAGGGTAGCGAATACAGGTCAATGTTTTGGTTTTCTCCCCATCCCCAGGATAAAATAACGCAGAATTCATTCCCTTGTACACGCACCCCTCCGGATCGGCAGTTTCCGCCATACTTCGGCAAGGATCGCGAGGTTTCGCGAAAGGATTCGGGGAAAACGAAATAGAATGTTTTTTTTTCATAAGAAGCAATTACTTTGAGGTTAGCCATTATATTATAAAAAATAAAACAAAAACTTTGTATTTAACCACGAATTTATTAAATCAGTTATTATTATATCCTAAGGAAGCTTGGTCGAAGCGAAACCAGTCGATATATAAAATAATAAATTCGTAGTTAAATACAAAGTATTTGTTTTATTTTTTATACTAGAATGTTTTTTTTTAATTAGTTTCAAACAGGAGGCTCTGACGAAAATAATTTCCCTCAGAGCCTATGTCATTTTAGGAGATGCTGTGTGGAGGGTTGTTTAAAGGAAAGGAAGGAGAGGAAGTTCTGGGAAGGAAAAAGGTACGAGGGATGGGTAAGAAACTGGGGGTCAGTGAGTCCAGGAGTGACGGACGTGTGAATCCATCCCTCCAACTGTAGTGCAAGGCGATGAATCGAGAGATTCTGGCCTGGAGAGGATAAAAGACCTCCCTCAACCAGTCTCTCTCGATCCTGTCCACCACGCAGCAGGTGAGCAGACACATCAGCCGCCAAGACCTGGACAAACTTCACCCGCTCACCAAACGTAGCGAACCACTTGGGGTGACATATGGCAGAGGTGTTGGTTATCCAATAGCTGTTTCCCGGGGCGTCGGTACCCATACCCGCCTCCTAAATATTCCTGTAGATGGAAAATTTAAGGATATGTGGAACACGTTATTTTAAACTGCTTTATATATTTTGTTATTGCGTTTATTTTAGCACTTTTAAACGTAAATTAAAGTTAAATGAAACAATGTTACTTCTTCAAATTTTGCAAATTCACTTTGTGGCACCATTTTATTAATGAGATAATTAAAAACACTTTGTTTTTACCATAAAATTTATTTAAAAGTCAACATGTTTCAAGAACGAAAAAAGAATTTAAATATTATTGACAATCAAATTAATTTTGTGAATAACCCTATCTTAAACATATTTCCATTGTAATTTTTTGCTTTGTTCTTCCAAGCACCCCCCTTTCCACCTCCCCCCCCCCCTCCCCTTGTTGATCTTCTAAGCACCTCCCCTTTCCACCTCTCTCCTCCCCCACTACTTCCATTTCTACCCACGCCTGTCTTTTTATTTGATCATTTAGTTTTAGTACATATGATGAAGAGAACATCGTTCTTAAAACATGTTGACTTTCAAATAAAGATTATCGTGGTAAAAACAAAGTGTTTTTAATTATTTCATTATTGAAACAATGCTACTTTGTTTGAACCACATGTATATTTGAGTAAAGCCGAATAATAATTAAAGTGTTTAAAGATATCTTACAAAAACTCTGTTTTTGTTGACTTTACAGAATAAAAAAAAAACCTTGGGATGAAAGTAGACTGAATGCTGTAGAAATGAGATACCTGAGGACCCTGAGTCTTATGTAAAAACATGTACGATCGTGTGAGGAACGTGGAGATCCGCAAGGAATGCAAGGCTGATGTAAACGTAATAAGTAAGATTTTAGGACGTTCAGATGGTTTGGGCATGTAGAGCGAATAAACGAGGAGAGGAGTGTAAGGAGAATATATGACGCAAATGTGAATGGTAGAAGAAGTCGGGGACGCCCGAGGAAGACACGGCACGACGAATCAGATACTTGAGTCGGGCCATGTCAAGAGCCCGAATAACAGAAGAGCATGTATTAGACGACGTATGAATGTGAACGAGGCAAGGAGTGTGTGCCAAAATCGAGATTGGCGGTCCGTCCTCTTTGCCTACCCATGCGGGGAAACGGCGTGATGGTAAGTTAGTTAATAAGTTTAAATAAACGAGTGTGCTTTAGACTACACGACCAAAGTAAAACTTCACTAACTTATATCTCCCTCTCAAATTCGGTTCGCCTCGCCCGATCACACTTTTCATAACGCTCTCGTCACGCATTCACCAGTTACTCCCCAAGTCAAGCGTTCGTAAAGAAGTTTTACTTTAAAAACCTTACGGAAATTCAGATCGGTTAGTAGCCGAGTGGATGAATGCGTAGGGTTCACCCAGGCTTACTTCATCCACATTAATACGTTATACCAACTTTTCAATTGTTCTTCGTTCATTGTAATAAATTGGTACATTTTACCAACAGTAAAAATGATGAAGACTGTCTGATAAAGTCCCCCTGGTGTTAAAAATACTTCCAGGAGCTTGGGGGACCCTCAACTATGAAATGGACCACCACTTATTGTCACGTGCAAAGCCGGTTCCAACAAATTAATAAAACGTTACATAGACTCGTGAAAAATCACGGTACAATTATAGACGCAAGAATTTTTCAATCTAAGGGCCAGTTGTTTCACAGAATTTGAACAATTCTTCGAAGTTATTTTTTTAAATTCTGCGATTGAATTGGGAAGTCGTGCCATTACAGTAAAAGATAAAGAAAAAAATATTTAAATGTCTTTTTTTTAATTAAGAAATAAATAAACTTATAAGAATGATAACAAATATAGATAAAGAAATTTACTTACATAGCAGTTACTAAATTAGATATACAGTATACTTCTTCTTCTTCTTCTTGTGCCCTGTTCGTTCAACGGACGTTGGCTATCATGTTGGCTCTGCGGACTTTGTTTACTGCGGCCCGGAACAGCTCTACGGTAGACTGGCCAAACTACTGTCTCAGGTTTTTCAGCCATGAGGTTCTCCTTCTTCCAGGGCCCCGTCTTCCGGCAATCTTTCCCTGCATTATGAGATGCAAGATCTCATGCTTCTCTGGATGTCTCATCACAAGTCCAAGATATTGAAGTTTTCGGATTTTTATAGTTTTAATAACTTATTTTTCTTTATGCATCTGAACCATAACATCTTCATTCGAAACCCTGTCCATCCAGCTAATTTTATTTTATACAGTATAGATAATTTAAGTAATAATATACTGAAGTAGTCCTGGGTCGATCGTGAAAGACTTGATCGTCGAAACCCGCTCACGAGCCACCAAAGAGCGAGCGGGTTATTTATTCGTCAGCACCCGGGTCTCACGATCCGCGACTCGCGAACAACAAGACAAGAACAACGCACGCACTCCCGCGACCCGTGAACCGCGACACACTCCGGCGACCCGTGATCTACGACACATCCTACATCCCGTGACTCACGGACCGATCGCCGGGTGCCGGGTGCGTGTGGGGCGAGACGTGTCAGCTCCCGGAACCCGCAAACTGCGACACATTCGATATGCATTCGATCGCCTATTGCCGATCAACGCACACACGTGCGTGACAGTATCCTGCTTCCTGCCCGTGTGTCACGTCATCGCGGGATTGTTAGATAGATTCGATTTAACTATAAACTGGTAACAGTGTAAAATGTCTGACTTTAATAAAAATAAATTATAATAAAGCATTAGCTTACAGCTAATTTACTTATTTAAATTCTCAATAAAAGCTTCAGAACAATACGTTTTTTACAAGGTTTTTATATCCTCCAAAACATGATAAAACATTTTTTTTTACCCCTGAAGCATGTCTTTTTTAAAATTAATTTCTGGGACATGACATTACTAGTTACATGTGTGAGCAGTGAGAGAACGTTCACACAATTATAACCTGGGTTTTGTGTCGCGTATGACTTCACCGGTCTGGGCGGCGACCGTCTAACGCGCGGCGAACCCGTAGAAAGTAACTGGGTGATGAGTAATCGAGTTTCGTATTTTGTGTCGCGAAAAGAGCGGGTCTCCGCGACCCGCTCGTGACGCCAGTGGGTCGTGAGCGACCCGGGTCGTGTAAAACGATCGATCGACCCAGGACTAAATAAAATAGATGTGGTAAAATAAAAATATTATTAGTGCATTTCAATTAATAGGCAGGTCGTAGATGGTAAGTATATATAGTTGATTACATTACATGTATTTCAGTTTTATGGAGCAACTGGTACATAATGATATAGAAAAAGAACTTTCACAGTTCTTGAATTTAACTTTGAAATTTGATTATTTGTTTCAATTTCCGTGAAATAGCCCTCAAAGGTGATTGTCCGAATTTTCGACAAATTAGTTGCAATTTCTAAAATGGCGAATTAAATATCATATATTAAAAAATAAATTATATGATTGGTGCGTGATTTATCACTTGACTGAATTTTCCAAACAGTGGCCAATTTTCCAAATTAAAAGCAAAAGTTTCAGAGATCATTGAATTGGTGTTACAGAAAAACGGAGTCACAACCAAAATTAATCCTGGTAGGACGAGGGAGAATTGGGTTCGATCTTGGGGGGATTGGAAAATTCATTAGAATGTTTTTTGGGACCTCTACTTTCCATAACTTATTATTTACATCAAATTGATAAAAGAGATGGTGCAAATATTATTGTGGAAATTTTCAGGAACGTAATCTATAAGAACTGTTTTCTTTTTTCCTATACAATGCTGAGGACGAGTGGGTGGGGGGGGGGGGGTTAGTTGAGCAGTCACTTGTGGTCAGCAAGTAGAACAGGATTGATCAGCTAATAATGTCATCCCCTAATCTAACCTAACCTAACCTAACCTAACCTAACCTAACCTAACCTAACCTAACCTAACCTAACCTAACCTAACCTAACCTAACCTAACCTAACCTAACCTTCTTCTTTGCGTGCCGAATCAGGTCCCCCCGACGTTGGCGATCACTCTTGAGAATGTCTCTCTGTCTTGCGCTGCCCGGAATAGCTCCTCCACACTTCTAATGCCGGTCCACTCTCGTATGTTACGCAGCCAAGACATTTGTCTCCTACCAGGCCCTCGGCGACCCTCTATCTTGCCTTTCAATATCAAATGGAGCAAGTGATACTTTTCCCCTCGAAGTATATGACCTAGATATGAAATTTTCCTGATTTTTATTAATGTAAGCAGTTCTCTATCTGCTCTAGCCCGCCTGAGAATTTCTGTGTTGGTGATCATGTCGGTCCATGGGACCTTGAGCATTCTCCGGTGAAGCCACATTTCAAAAGCCTCTAACCTGTTCATGGTATTTACTTTCAAGGTCCATGTTTCACATCCATAGAGCAAGACCGACCACACATAACATTTTAGCATTCTCTGCCTTAGTTTTAAGCTGATATTGTCATTGCAGAAGAGGGATTTCATTTTAATGAACGCAGTTCTTGCTGCTTCAATTCTGCATCTAACCTCCACATCTGGGTCAAGTGTCTCCGTGAGAATACTGCCGAGGTATCTAAATCTTTCCACCTTTTCGACATTGCAACCATTTAACAGTATCACTGATTCAGAGTGATCTAGTCGTCCAAATGTCATCCATTTAGTTTTATTGACGTTGATTGTTAGGCCCAGTTGCTCACCAGCATTATTAACAAGATTTAATAGGTCTTGGAGGTCATCGATACAGTCAGCTAGTAATACAGTATCATCTGCGTATCTTATGTTATTAATGACAACTCCGTTGATCTTCAGACCCTTATCAGTATTACTTAGGGCTCTTTTAAAGACATAGTTGGAATAGAGATTAAACAATAGTGGCGACAGGATACAGCCTTGTCGTACTCCACGCTGAATGGCAATTGCATTAGATCTCTCATTCCCATGTCTTATTTCTGCTGTTTGGAACCAATACAGGTTTTTAATGAAATTCTGGTCTTTGGTGTCAACGTTACAATCCGCAAGCATTTTCATTAGGTCAGCATGTTTTACCCTGTCAAATGCCTTTTCGTAGTCAATAAAACAGGCAAAGACTTCCTTTCTTTGGTCACGACACTTTTGCAATAGTACGTCGATAGACAATAATGCTTCACGCGTCCCGAACGCATTTCTGAAGCCAATTTTACTATTTTTATACAATTATTTATTTACAATGTCGCGGACAGTGAAGGTGAAGGTGAAAGGTTATTGACTTTATGGATACTGAAAAGGTGAGTTTTAACGCTTTAACGCTTATGTTACGTTTTTTCTAGATATTGCTTTATAATTTTCCACTCTTCATTTTAACATATTTACAAAAAATTAATTATATAAAAAATGAACATTCATATTTCGTACACAACAAAAGTGTGGTCTAACCATGTAAAGGGTCTGCCATCATATAGCCCCTCCAGACTCACGGCGAGAAGCCCCGAGAACACCCGAGAAGCGTGAATGTGATGAGTTTCTCGCATTCTCTTTCTCGGCTCGCCTCTTCTCGGATCGCTGTCGGTAAATTTGGCCGCTTCAAAGGATTTCTCGGGCGAGAAGCGAGAAGGCTACTACACTCACGTTTTGTCTCAGCGTTGTTTAGTGAGCGGTTTACAGTAGACGTGCGTTATATTACTTTAAAATGTGGAACAATCAACAAGAGTTGCAATTTATAGAATACTAGCAGACACGGCCACACATTGCTGTGGCTAACGAAACACAACGCCATTACCCAACCTTTATAAAATCCACACCACCCGCTTGCCAGCTGCCCGCTGCCCGCTGCCTGAATTGAATATTTGAATTTCTCGGCTTTTCTCTACTAAAATGGGCATGTATTATACATATAAACCTTCCTCTTGAATCACTCTACCTATTGGTGAATACCGCATGAAAATCCGTTGCGTAGTTTAAAAGATCTATGCGCACATACATTTTGAGCGATTTCATTTTATACTATGTAATGATGATGATGATGTTCAATCTGAACCGGTGTTATGGGATGCAAAACATCGGAATTATAAAGACAAAAATTTGAACCACGATGCGTGGAACAGACTTAATGGAGATGCAAGTACCTGAACTCAAAAAGAAAAAATATTCCCTTTTTGCTAGTTACCGGAATTATTTTTAGTTACAACGTTCACAAAATTATAATATGCCATGGCGCACAGAGCCAAACCTGCTGCATTTTGAATATCGTCTGTAATGTCGTCCATACCGGATGGGAAACAGATCACGAGAGAGAAAAATGAGAGTGTGGATAAGTGCTTGTTCTCGTGAGAAGTCTCGCCGAGACTTCTCGCCGTGAGTCTGGAATCAGCTTAACGTTTTTTTTTCAACTAGTGCTTATTTCGTGAATGGTAACACTTAGCTCATGTCTGATTTGACAGATAAATAGTGTTATCCTTCCGCTGAACGAATATGGTCGTGTATACGCTTGAACAACGCTGGGAAATATTGCGACATTACTTTGAAAATCATGGTAATGTTGCAGAATGTGTGCGAAAATTGGAATTTTTTAAAAATTAAAAAAAAATCGTTTGGCTACCTCGGAGCTGCGATTTGACACCGTTGGACTATTATTTGTGGGGTGCCCTCAAAGATAAGTGTTACGCCGACAAGCCAATTGACAATTGACAATATTCGTGAAGCCATTGGTGAAATACAGCTGCACACATTCGATAATGTGCTTAAAAATTGGACCGATCGTGTAGGCATGGCCAGCCGAGGCAGCCATTTAAATGAAATTATTTTCCATTATTAACCGGAAGGATTGTACTTTCAAATAAAAAAAGAAATTTGAGGAAATATTCAGTAGTTTTTTTTTATAGCATTTTCAAAAAAAAAGTTATTTGGCGGGCCCTTTACAATGTAATCTTAGATCTTAGGTCACATCCTTTTCCATTTTTGTAAAAATTATATAAAGTTTAATATGTAATACATAATATGATTTCATTTAATTGTTTTTTGTTTTCATTTCATTTATAAATAGACTATCTGGTTGCCGGCATGCGTTGCAGTGCCAAAAACATTTTTTTCTACCTGCATGTCCTTTCCCGTGCGTCCCGTTCCCCTCCCGCGTCCCCTTCCTCTCCCGCGTTCTCCCTCCACCTTCCCAGCCTTCCCTCCCCTCACCCCTCTCCCGCTCCCCCGTCCCACCACCCCCCCTTCCGCGTTCCTTATATTCAGTCCCAGTACATTTAATTTTCAAATAGCTCGCGTGCCACCTATTACAATTTTTTTAATTTTCATATATTTCAAATATTCATTTTTATGTATTATAAGAACAATCAATCTAATTAGGTACCTAACATAGGTAACTATTTAAAATATCTATAATTCTTGATTCGATTCAAAGTATTTAGGCGAGCACTTCAAATAAATCCATTAATTTAAATGAGTTTGATTTAACAATCATTATTTTGCAAAATGTCATTCTCAAATTTTGACAGTTTTGCAAGAGTTTTTGTAATGATTAAAAAAAATTTCATGTGGTTGTCATAATAATCCGGAAGCCTTCGCGGGGGTTTAAAGAAGGTATTTTTAAAGTTTCAAACATTTCCTATGCTTATAGAAAAAAATATAGAAAAAAAAAAAAAAAAAAAAACCTATTCAGTTTGATTATAAACTAAATAATGTTTGTCTCTCTACTGTCACATCTATCAAGGACCTTGGGGTCACTCTGGATTGTAAACTTTCTTTCCGGGATCACATTAATAACATCGTAAACAAATCACTTAAACTACTCGGCTTCATTCATAGAATTACCTCTGACTTTAAACATATAAATACACTCTTCACTGTTCGCTGGTCCGCCCTCACCTTGAATATGCTAGTGTCATTTGGTCTCCTTTTTATGCTGTCCACATTTGTTACATCGAATCTGTACAACATCGCTTCCTACGAGGAATTGCTTGGAGGTTAGGACTTGAAAGAGGAGAATACTCGTATGATGAAATTGAACAAACTTTAAACATTTCCTCTTTAGAAAAACGTAGAAAGGACTCTGATCTAATATGCATTTTCAAAATTATCAACAGTATTACTGACACACCTGCTTTGTTACAACTCATCCAGTTCAACATTCCTTCCCGTAGACTCCGAAATAATGAATTGCCGTTCCTCAATCAACATTCTACTAATTATGGATATCATTCTCCTTTATGCAGAATGTCGAGACTTGTCAACACAAATCAAAGCATTGAATTTTTTGGTGTAAGCCTAAATGACTTTCGGCAGTCGTTACGCAATGTGGTTTTTTAAATCCATCTTCAAGCTACTTGTAGTTATCTTCTCTATGTACTTTTATATTATATGTATTTTGTCAATGCTCTTCATCTATATGTAATCTCCTTTCATTGTAATCTCTCTTTTTTTCTTTTCTGTTCGTGTTATTGTTATATTGTTAATTGGACTATTTGTCCGTAAATAAATAAATAAATATAGTAATACATAGACACCTCACATATAAAGACAAAAATAAGCATATCTTGATTTATATATACCTACCTACAGTATAGATTAATGTAGGATTTTTCTTGTTAACCTGATTTTTAAATGGCGAATCGTTTAATTTTTTTTCTTTGTGTTATATAAAAGATGTAGCATTCATTTTTACTGTCTTACAAAATTCATAAAATATTGCACCAAAAATGATCTGACTTCAGATATCAATAAAGACATAATGGAATCTTTTCATAAATGAAGACATTCCATTTTGGGTGCAGGTATGCGAGGTTTGTCCGGGTCTGTCCGGGGTTAGCTTTGTCCGGGTCTTGGCGGCGGATGCGTCTGCACGTCTTCTTTGTGGCGGACCAGATCGAGAGAGACTGGTTGAGGGAGAGTTTTTGTTGGAGGGATGGATTCATACGTCCGTCACTTCTGGATACTTTTTATTCACTTATACCTTTTTATTCACTTATACCTTTTTATTCACTTATACCTTTTTCCTTCCCAGAACTTCCTCTTCTTCCTTACCTAAAGATGACCGAGGCCCCGAGAGGAATTCAGGGAACTCAGGGCCTCCTGTGTGGAGTTAATGTTAAAAAAAGCTAGCAGTAGATATGGGTTCCAATGGAAGTCAGAAAATAATAACCACGTTGACTTCATAAAAATTTGGCGCAGAAACCATACCAGAAGATCCAAACTAAATGGCTCCACACACACAAGAGTTACATAATGCTGAAGGTATTGACCGACTTGCTCATTAGCTCACAACCACGAGAGCATGCTAATAATTAGCAAATGCTACCAAGTGTCATGTGTGTCAGTGACGTTGCTAGTATGGAGCATGCCCAAATGAGCATGCTTAAAATAATAATTTTATTGCCGGCGTTTATTGAGATAAAATATTTTTTTTTAAATCAATTAAGTTACCTGAAATACATGCACATAAAAAATATGTATACATTACTTTTTTTTAATATATTTTTTTAACTTTAATTTTACTTTGGATACACATAGAATCTTATAGCATCTAAATCTAAAATCTTTAAAATACCAACCAAATGTTCTAAATAAACATATGAAGTAATAATAAAATAAACATACTTAAAAACATCAATAGAATAAAATAAACATACGTAAAACATCAATAGAATAAAATAAACATACGTAAAACATCAATAGAATAAAATAAACATACGTAAAACATCAATATTAAAAAGAAAAAATAAATCTATGTAGTAAAGTAAATCAACAGCCGGTAAACCATAGATTCTCAACCTTTTCTTGCCCACCGCCCACTTTGAGAATATTTTTATTTCTAGCGCCCCCCAACTCGTGAATCAGAAACAGAAAAATTGTCGTCACGATTATATTTACCACAACGGGGGGGGAGGGCGGGATCGTAACTGGATACCACGACCGACGGAGGGAGCGTAATGGGATACCACTATGGGGTTACATTTGCCACAACGAAGGGGGCATAATTGGATAAGGAAAGATGGCAATGGGATGGGGTGGTATGGGTTTCTCTGGGTCTCCTACCGCCCCCCTGAAGTTATAATCGCTCACGTTGAGAACCTATGGTCTAGAGCAGTGGTGCCCAAACGGTCGATCGCGAGAGCTTTTTGAGTCGATCTCGAGAAAAATTAGCCCATATAAATTCACAGTTTTTGTTTTAGTTGATCCTCAATTAGGCCTCAATAAGACCGCCATTTTCATGCATTTTGTATATTATTTATTTGTAGCTTATTGTCAATGGTTGCGCATTTTTATTATTTATTAAGTCTATCCTCATCTATGGTATTTGACGTCACAAGTCCACATAGAAAAAAAATCGTCTAATTATTGCATATTCATGGTGAAATATTGTCAAAAATTGCCCCCTTCAAAAGCCCGAAGTTATCGATCTGGTTTCTAGTGTGTGGTTCGGTTTATTTATGTGTCAGTCAGTCCAAGTTGTAACTTGAAGGCGATATGAAGTTTATTAATAAATAATACAAAATGAGTGCGGTGAATAGAAGTAAAACGTATCATTTTAATAACGATTGTTAGGAAGAATTCTTATTTTGTATGGTGAAGGATAAGTGCATTTGTCTCATTTGCTGTGCGTCAGTTGCAATATCTATGCATGTGAACTAAGAGAGACATTATAAAACCATTCATAAAAACTATGAAAAGCTTTTCCCGCCACAGAGTTAATTAAGAAAACGAAAAGTATTTGATTTAATGATTTGTTTAAAAAAAAAACAAACCTTGTTCATAAGACCAGCCGAACAATCAAAAGCTGCAACGATCGCGTCATTTAAAATATTTCATATATTGGCGAAACACAATAAACTATTTGAAGATTGAATGGTTGTGAAGGGAGCATTTATTGAAGCGGGTGAAACTTTATTTGTAAATTACCATGTGTTAAACCGTTCATGAGTTTCGAGTACAAAAATTGCAGGAAAACCATTTTCGTGTTGTAAGTGTAGTATCAATTAAATATCAAATAAATTGGGTGTAATATAAATTAAAGCCGAGGATTCGCGTGCAGATTAAGTCTTACGTTAAAACCAGTTTCATGTTCCGAATGATCTGTTAAAATTCCAGTAGCGGATTAATCTGCTGACGCACTTCAAAGAAAATCGTTATAATATTTAGAGTTAAATTTTATTTCAAACCATTCTTCAAAATTAGTCATTCGTTGGAAAACCATACGCGTGTTATGAGAGTAATAGTAATCAAAGCTGGGGAGCAACAAGATTCAATCATAATTTAAAGGCAGTTTTGTGATCAGAATGTAAAATTTCATTTGCGGATTTATCTGTCGACACATTTCTAAGAAAAAACATTCTCTTATTTGACGTGCAGTTGTAAAATTCTAGTTGCACACTATTTATATGCTGCCAGAATAAAGAAAAACCAATTTCATTTGCGAGTAGTTTTAATTTACTGCATACAGATTTAATTTAAACCAGTTTTGTGTTCAGTTGTGGATTCATCAGCTGACACATTTTAAGGAAAAACATTCTCTTATTCGAAGTACAACTATAAAATACTAGTTGCAGACTGTGTATGTGAGGCCATAATCAAAGAAAATTCATTTTCATGTTCTGAGTTTTAATTTTTTAATTCATCGCACACAGATTTAATTTAAACCAGTTTTGTGTTCAGAATGTAAAATTCCAGTTGTGGATTCATCTGCTGACACATTTCGAAAGAAAATCATTACCTTATTCGAAGCGCAGTTATAAAATTCAAGTTGCAGACTATTCATGTACTGCCAGAATCAAAGAAAAACCATTTTCATGTTCTGAGTGCTGTTTTGATTCGCCGGATACAGATTTAATTTAAACCAGTTTTTTGTTCCGGTTGCCGATTCTTCGTGTACCGAGTTAAGCAATTTGAGTTGCTTGTCATGTGCTGCAAAATTCTGAGAAATTGACTGATCCGTGTGTAACTATTATTACGGGACTCTTACGCAGACGCAATCTTAAGTTAAAAGCTGCCTTGTGTTATGCCCCCCCCCCCCCCCGGAACCTGAAAATCTGTGGAGAGTCGATCGATCGGAGTCTAATAATATTGAGGTAGATCGCCAGCAGTTCAAGTATAAGCAACCCTGGTCTAGATTCTAGACCATAGATTCCCAACCGCCCACTTTGAGAGTATTTTTATTATTAGCGCCCCCTAACTCGTGAATCCGGTACAGCAATTGACCACAATGGGGGGGGGGGGGCGTAACGGGATGTTATGATGGGGTTACATATTCCATAACGGGGGGGGCGTGATGGGTTAGGGAAAATATTTATGTGGCAGTCGCATGTGTCGCAGTCGTTTTGTGTACGTGACGTCACAAAGCTCATACCCCCCATACCCCTTCTCACAATATGGCCTCTAATGGGATGGGATGGGGCAAGTTGGGATGGTGTTTCTCTGGGTCTCATACCGCCCCCCTGAAAGTCTGAAACGCCCCCCCATTTTCTCTTGGTCTTTTACCGCCCCGTGAAGGTCTGAAACGCCCCCAAGGGAGTGTTATCACCCACGTTGAGAACCTATGCTCTAAGCATTTGTGAATAGGCTTGCTTATGAGCATGCTCATTTCGATACGGCAGCTGTGCATGCACATTATTTGCAAAAATATCAAAAATGACCGGTTGGGGAGTTGAAAAAACCTTGCTTTGCGTGATTTATAGTAGGAGTCAAGAATGTCTTTGGAACAGAGGTTCACTAAAATACCCACAACAGATTTTTAAATTCCCCACAAAATCCCCAAGAGTTCCTTTACTTCCAAAATGTATGCAAATCGTGCAAATTATACAAACTCTATTGAAATGAACATCTATTTTTTAATATCTAGTCATTTTAGGATTTGTTGACATCTTGAATCAAAATCAACGGGCTTATTTGCTTTCGTCAAAAGATTATGAATAAAACTAATGAATAAAAAAATTTCGAATTTTTATATTTTTTTCTCATATTGCTATCGTTTGGTTTCATAGAGGTGCATATTTTATTTTGTTTATGGTTAAATTCCATATTTTAATATAAAGCGTCGAATTTTCTCCTTCTAACACCACCACCGTTTAGAGTTTAGATCATATTTCTCACCTTGATAACAACGTGAGATAAAAGATTTATATGAGACCTACGTGAGCTGGGACAACGTTGGTCTTCTGTGAATTAACGGGTTAAATAATGTCTTGCGAGCAATAAGATTACACAGGTCTGCAAAAATGCTGTCTGGATGTTTTCAACTGATTTCTATGTATTTAGGTGTTCTAAAAACTAGAAAAATACTCAAAAAATTCCAGAACATCAGGTTATTTTGCAAAACGGTATACATATATACATACATAGATATTGATGGTATATACAATAGTGAGCTCTGGCAATAAACATTTCATTCATTTCATTAGGTTCACAAAGAATGAAGGCATGCTTGTACCTAAACATAATAATAAATACGGACAGCGAACCCTTGAGTATAATGTGCCTAAAATATATAATATGCTACCTGGTAATATTAAGAAATGCGAATTTCCAAATAGAGTCAGATATTTGCTGAAAACATGGCTACTAGGTAGAAATAATTTGTATTAGACGATTTAGTTTTACTATTAATGTGTAAGTTTATTGTTAATGTATAAATTAAGGTTGTAATCTGTAAAAAGTTGTAATAAAAATCCTGTTGACAAACTACTTAACTGTAGTTTAACGGGATATATACGAAATAAAAAAAATAAAAATTAAATTTAAAAAAATTAAAAAAATTGCTAAACCGTTCGTCCGATTGCGATGAAACTTTGTGGATTTGCTGTGTGGATGCCCGCGATGGTTTCTGTATACAATAGTGAGCTCTGGCATCATGAAATTACGAAAAATTAATTAAATAAAAATGAATCGCAGAAATGTATGTACGCGCATAACTTTTGAACGACTGCACCAAATTGGATAATTCTTTTTTTTTTGTGTTCGTTATTGTCAAGACAAGGTTTGTATAAAACTACTGGTGAGCTCTGGCATTATGAAATTTTTATAAAAAATTGCAATAGGTGGCACGCGAGCTATGAAGACTGAATGTACCGGGACTGAATGTATGGAATGCGGGAGGGGGGAGAGGAACTCGGGTAGGGGGTCCGAGGGAGGGGGGAGGGGAACTAGGGATCGGGTAGGGTAACCTGAATTTTTAGGCAATAACAAAGACCTTAACTACAAACAAATCGTTAAAAGCATTTCAAGCTTCAGGTTGCCTAATGAGTTTAAAAGTACATTTTCTTCATTCCCACCTCGACTACTTTCCAGAAAATTAAGGAAATGTGAGTGAAGGGGAAGGTGAACGATTTCACCAAGATATTAAGGAGATAGAAAAAAGATACCAGGGAAGATGGAGCATCTCAATGATTGCAGACTACTGTTGGACGCTTCAGATGCTTCCTAAAAGCGAAAATGTACCAAAAGGAGTCTCACTGGGAAAGAGAAATGGGTTTTGTGCGTGCTAATCAATGTATTTTAAATTAAAAAAATAAGTTTTGTTACGCAATTATAAAAAAAAAAAATTTTGGCTTTTATCTTTTATTTTAAGATGATAACTTGTTTAACATAGATACCTACATTGTCAGAAAACGTGACGTTCTGTGACAAAATGAAAGTCATTTTCGGATTCAGCACACCCAAAAACATAAGAATTACGCAAAAAAACCAAAACAGTTCTCAATTTTTTTTTTTTGTAGACTTGTATTATTTTAGTTCTGGGCGAATGGAACTGACTCTATTTGATGATATTTATTTGACAGGAGCATATGTGTTCAATTGATGGCTTTGAGCATGCTTGTTCAAGAGTATGCTTAAAACAAGCCTACTCATTTATGAGCAAATGTGTACAGTTGATGAGCATGCTTACGAGTATTTATGAGCATAAGTGTCAGTGCCATGACTCTCTACTATGATATAGGTGGTCTCTAATACGTCTATACAACTCACTAGGTCTGTAGGTAGTTAGTAGCAAGTAGCGAAGTACCAACCTCAGTAGCAATAGCATAATGCGATCACCTACCCGCCACTGCTTAAAGATGCATTTCATTCGAAGCTTGTAGTATTAGAGAATTTTATTATTGAAAAAAAAATCGATATGCTCAGATCGAAAAAATTAGTAGGTACTATTTTAATATCTTATATATAAAAATCTCGTGTCACGGTGTTTGTGGTCGCACTCCTCCGATACGGCTGGACCGAATTTTTTAATTTTTTTAATCTGTATTTGGTAGGTATGAGAATAGGTTTTAATGTATATTTCATACCGCTAGGTTATTGGGGTGTTCCTATTCAGAAAAAAAATTATCAAACATTAGAAACACTCAGGCCTAGTCAACATTAGTTTCTAACTAGACAGTGCCTGTTCTGTTCTAAGAAACTAATCATGACAACATTTTTTTTTTGTTTGGTACGTAATATCAAATTGTAAATATTTTTAATTGTTATTTTTTTTTTTTTTATTATTTTTTTTTTTTTGGTACAGTACATACAATAGATACATAAATATAATGAAAGTATATAAAAAAGAAAAAAACTTAATACAATATTTTAAATACAAATATACATATTTTTTTTAAATGTTCTCCCATAATAAGCAAATGCTTGTGTGTACGGGAGGAAGTATTATTTGTTAGGTTATTTTGATATATTTTTTTAAAATCTAGTTTATATTAAGAATAAGAGAAACATATGTGTGTATATGTATATATTTTTTTAATTATTATTATTTTTTTTTTAGTTAAGGTTTTCAGTATATTTTTTTAATTGTGTTTTGAAATTTTTGAAACTGTCCTTAAGGGATCTTATATTTTCTGGTAATTTATTAAAGAAATTTGTTCCTAAGTATTTATAGTTTTGTTGACCCAAAGTTTTTTTACAAATGGGAATTGGTAACATGTATTTTTGCCTGAGATTTACTGTGTTTTTGAAGGGTATGGATTTGTTTAGGATATCCTCTTTGTAAACTTGTAAGGTTGAATGATACAGGAAGAGAGTATTTAATTTTCTGACTTTAAATTCTTTGAATATGAGTTCAGATGGATATAGAAAAGGTTTTTTTAATATTATTTTAATTATTAGTTTTTGCGCAATGTAAAGAGATTGTGTGTGAGTTTTATAGGCGCCACCCCATCCTATTATACCATATTGGATTATGGATTGACAGAATGCGAAGTACGTCATTCTCAGTAGTTCTTTACTTAGAATGTGTCTCAAACAGCTAAAAATATATGTCAATTTTCGTACTCTGTTTTTAAGAATGGTTATATGCGGTATCCATTTTAGACATTGGTCAATAGTGATATTTGGTTGAAGTTTTCATTTCAATATTAGTACACAATAAGTTACAGTGGTGTTGTTGAGTGTGTGGTGCAGAATGGATCCTTATGTTTATTTCATACGGCGTGTTTGGTTTTTTAATGAAAAATGGTATGTAATGTGTTTTTTTAGAGTTTAATGTTAGTAGGTTATTGTCAAACCATGTTTTTAATTCATTTATGTCTATGTTAGCCTTTTTATTCAGTTCTAACCATGTGTTTGCTTTTAGAAGAAGCACTGTGTCATCTGCATATGAGATAATTTCCCCGTATTTAGCAACTTCAAATATATCATTTACATATAATATGAACAAAAGTGGTCCCAGAACTGTGCCTTGTGGTATTGAGAAGTTACTACTTTCGGAATCACTTAGTTCATTTAATAATTTTACTTGTTGTGGTCTATTTTCCAAAAAGCTTATAATCCAGGATAGCACCAGTCCATTTATTCCAATTGATTTGATTTTTTTTATTAAGTTAGTATGAGATATACTATCAAATGCTTTTTTTAGGTCAATAAATATTCCAATGCATTTTTCATTTGAGTCTAGGGCGGTATATATATAGTTTGTTATTTTCGCAATGGCATCATGGGTGCTGGTGTTTTTTTTGAAACCATACTGTTTAGAATTTATAATGTGATGTTGTTCTAAGAAGGCCCAGATTTGGTTTTTTACAATTTTTTCGAATATTTTTGATATATTAGATAAAAGGGATATAGGGCGGTAATTTTGTGGGTCTTTTGGGCAGTCTGCTTTATATATTGGTGTTATTATTGTTCTTTTGTAATTATTTGGAAATACACCTTTTATAAGGCTTGTATTTATTATATGAGTTAATGGGCAAATTAGATATTGTTTCATTGTTTTTAATATGTTTACATCTATGTTGTCATAAGCCCCCCTTTAAATCATCGATAACTTTTCCAACATCAGTTTCTGTTATTTTGTTGAAATTATTATATTGGTGTTGGGTAGTGTGGGGATTATTTTTTAGGGGATTATTTGAATAGATAATACACAAATGGTTAATAGATGAAAAAAATCTTCTTCTTTCGTATAGTGGTGGGGGGTCAGAGGAAGATACTCTAGAACTTCTGGCGTCGCCCTTTATAACTCATCAATCCCACCGGGGAATGAATGGAGCGGGCATTCGTTGACCGCATGTTCGGTGGTCTGCATCGCACCGCATTCACATATCGCCGACTCTTTAAGGCGCCCCATCCATGCATAATGTGGCCACAGCGGCTATGGTGGCATCTTATCCGATTGATGGCGGTCCAGAGTTTACAAGGACTGTCTCTTAGTGGATCTTGCATGAGATGGGCATTTCTCACGTTGGCCGATTGCTACCAAAGACTTCTGGGGTGAGAGGTAATCAGATGAGTCTCTCTCCTTCCATCCAGAAGGGTTAATTTATTGAATTTATTTATTTATTGAATTCATTTATTTATTTATTTCATTACTTATTTAACATCCACCATATAATAATAATAATAATAATATTAATCATCTGGAGTCGTTGAATTATTTTCCCATTTGGTCTCTGGTAGGTTGACATGTTGTTATTGTATTGTTTTGTATTTATAATACTTATATAGTGCAATTGCATAGCGTGGTTTGACTAGATGATCATTTGGGGAAGTGTGTGAAAGGGTTTAGTTTTTCCTGTGGGGAAAATTTAACCCGGACATTTAAATCTGGTGCGTAATAATAATAAGCCTTTTCTGGACTTCTGTTAGATATATATTAGACATGTTCTTATTTGTTATAATATATCCCGAAGCTCAGTTTGCCTCTTGGCATGGGCCTCCTCTAACATTTTCCATTGGGACCTGTCACGCGCTACTCTTCTCCATTGATGTCCAACCGTGAGTTTTAGGTCATCTTCCCATCTTATGTGTTGACATCCTCTACTTCTCTTGCCATCTCTGGGATACCAGTCAGTGACATTTTTGAACCATTTCTCTTGTGGATCGAGGATCATGTGTCCTGTCCATCTCCACTTTTGTTGGTCTATTCGGGTAACTATTTCGGCAACTTTAGTTTTCTCCCTTATTGTGCTACATCTCACTCTGTCCTGTTTCCTTATTCCTGTCAAACTTCTCTCCATGGCTCTCTGGCAGCGTTCCAACTTTTCTCTGTGGCGTTTGGTGAGTGCCCAAGTTTCACATCCACAGGTGATGACTGGAAGTATACACGTGTTGAAGACTTTCCTTTTTATTTGCATACTTAGCTCCTTGGATTTCAAGACTTCTTTCAAAGACCAGTATTTCTTCCATCCATTTGCTACTTACTCTTCGCTCGATTTCTTTAGTGGTTCGATCTTTGTGAGATATTATCTGCCCTAAATAGATGTAATCTGACACATATTCGAGTGGTTGGTTAATAACAATTATGTGTGACATTAGATTGTGAAATAACATCAGAGAAAGTAAGAGATACAAGTTCAAACAAATTCTATAGCACAAATAAGGTAGACTTAGATTAACCCCTCAGGCCTCGGGCCTATTTGTTGTAAGGTCAAAATATTTCCGCTTTTCAATAAAATCGAAATAAGTAGTATATGTGTGAACGCATCCGAAAACTAAAAACTGTTTTTGAAAGGTGATGAAATACTCTCTCAAATTTTGTAATTCAAAATATACATATAATTTTGTAAATATAATTTTTTTATTGCAAATATTATTTTTTTCAAAATGGCTTCCCTTACATTGTTTCTAACTAAAATTACTGATTTTAAAAAAATACATACATATTTATAATAATTATTATTTGTACGCACCAGATTTAAATGTCCGGGTTAAATTTTCCCCACATGAAAAACTGAACCCTTTCACACACTTCCTCAAATGATTATCTATTCACGCTTTGCAATTGCACTGTATGAGTAGGTTTAATAAATACAAAACAATACAATAACAACATGTCAACCTACCGGAGACCAAATGGGAAAATAATTCACCGACTCCAGATATTTTCATATCAGAGGGTTCGACTCTGTGGAACTCCTAATTGGACCTACTGATCCTACTGATCCCTCAATATAAATATTTAAAAATCTTTTGTAATCCTACGTGTATTTAAAATGACTGATTTTGGCATTTTTAAATATAAATTCTTTGACAAATCTAATATGCCTAAATTTTGAATGAGAGAGCTAGGTATAATGGCAGTAGCCGAAATAACAAATGGTAATATTTTTATAGTCTGAGAATGCCAAATTCTTTTAATCTCATTTCCCAAATCTGTATATTTTCTTATTTTTTCAGAAACAGATTTTTGAATATTACAGAAAATTGTAATAACTACTTCAATGATACAAGTTATTTTTTTTAAATTTTGTCATTTAAAACTATATCAGGTATATTATGACTAATTGTTCTGTCTCTTAGTATAGTTTTATCATAATATATTTTATAAAATTCATTTCCAAAAAATTAATTTGGTTCGTATTCATAATGTGGTACTATATTACGGCAGTCAGTTAAGTTATGTTTAATTACCAAACTTTGGTGGATTATTTTAAAAACCTGATTGTGCCTAAATGTATACTCGGACGGCGCTAATACAGAACATCCCGATATAATATGTTCTATAGTTTCCGGAAAAGCCAAACATTTTCTACATAAATCTACAATTTGATTTGTATTTTTGATTATATGCTTCCTATAATTTTTAGTATTAATGACTCTATCTTGAATGGTAAATATAAATCCTTCTATTTCTGCGCTCAACTCTCCAATACTCAGCCATTTGTTTGACGAAAGTTTGTCAACATACGTTTGGTTAAGATAATTGAAGTGTTTTGTGTGAATAATTTTATTTTATTTTATTATTATTATTATTGTTAGTATTTCTGTTTTCTTTTTCGGAGTCGCTTTCTTTTGTGTTTTCTTTTGCCAGTTCATTTTGGAGTGGTTTGAAGATTGGATATTGTTTTTACAAAAAACAATTTTTTTTTTGGGATTTCGTAATATTTGCAGAGGTTTGTCAGCCGCTTTATATTACTACACCAAAGGAGACATGCACGGGACTGGGATTTAGCGTATTATTTTAAATAAATATTTTATCGCCATTTCATTCTCTCGCCGGCTAAATCCTATAGATGTATGTGTTTGTCTCTTTTTATTGTCGCTCTTTTCCGTTTCATCGAGTTTCAAATCACAACGGTGCTAAAAAAATAAATTTAAATATAGCCAGGTCTTAGCTTGCAATGGATCACGCTGAACCGGCCGTCCGGGCGAGTTCCCACTGGTATAAATCACTCTCAGTGACTGGGCCTATTAATCCCGCGGATGTCCTGAGCAACCCCGGGTACCTCTGCCCTCCGTCCTCCGCCTCTCTGCAGGTCCCTGCGGGGAGGAAGGGCTTGGGAAGCGGGCCAAAGGGCCGGCGACGGGACACCCTAATGTACTGCAGATTAAACCAATCCACGATTTTTTTAAACCGCATATTCCGTTATCTAAATTTTTATATTGACCGCAAAAGAGTTTATTTATTATACCTCATATTATACCTCAAGATACGGGGAACAAATAAAAATATTGTTATCCTTGAATAATATGGGAATATCTCTCTCAAAGAGGACTTAAAGGTGGACTTCTTACCAAAAACACTCGGCGACAAATATATCGATATTCTGCTTCTCCAGGAGACCAATATCGCAGTCACCATACGAAAGAAGAACTATTCTACAAAATTATAATGTAAACTAGCTGACCCGGCCATGCGTTGCTGTGGCTAACTAAACACAACACCATCTACTGGATGGCTATCCAGCCCTTATAACCACCGCCATCTTTGAGTTTATCACGATGAGAGACAGACAGACAGACAGACTTTAATTTATAATTCGTAGAATTCGTAGGTGCGAAAGATTATAATAATATGCATGAAATGCTTGAGGTAACTAATGTGTAGTTGATACCTAAACCTAAGGATTAATACTGAATCCGTCGAAATAACTTTCCAATTACCGCATTGAACGTGACCATTTTATTAGAAAACAGAATGGTTATAGTAACTATCCTTAAAAGATATATGTCATCGCGGACTTTTTGTAGATACATATTATATAAAAGAGGAATATCGCACCATGCATTATTTTGTTATATCTCAAAGGGATTAGGCAGTGTTTTCGATGAAAGCTCCCAGGTGGCTTGACTTTTTCCGACACTTCTAACAATTATCGTTATGTTTCAACCAATTTACACAAATCCTTGACAAATTATCTACCTAAACCATCACCACGAAACACTCTTTCCATTGGTGAAAACCGCCTGAAAATCCGTTCAGTAGTTGTTGAGTTTATCGCGAACAGACAGACAGACAGACGACGCGGAGGACTTTATAATACGTAGAGATGACATGTTTTGTAAATGCACGTCAAAGGACGTAAAATTAAAATAAGAGCGGAACGGTGTGAAATCCATACAAATGTTTATAACATACAATGAACACGCATTCGGACGCCAATATAATTAATTCAGTATGAACGTGAAAACTTCATCAGTATACAGAAGTAGCTGACCCGGCACACGTTGTTCTGTCATATAAATTATTTCTAGTGAATATTTTGGTTGTTAAATAAAAAATAACGAATGTATTGTAAGTATGTGGGGATGGGATCTATGACAGAAAGAGGAATGGAGCGCTGTAGACGATGACCGCCGATAAAAACAAAAACAAAAAACATCAATTGAAGTAGGAAAATGAAATAAAGAAAATCAATATGAATTTCGAAGAGCAATCGAGTGTACGATATTTTTTGTCAATCCGTCTTTAGCCAACACAAATAAGCTCGATGTTTGCCCACGCGAGAACATGATGCCGAATGAAATATCAAAATAACGCGACGCTTCTCGTGAATGTCTTGCGCATGTGTGGATGAAAGTTCGATGAGGTAGACGTAGCGCCATCTGTCATTAAACAACATAAATAATTTCGTTCTGTTTGAAATACGAAAGACGGTTAAATTTGTTCATACAAAAATATTAAAGTCACGATTAAAAAATGGGAGGGTGGAGGTGGTGGGGTTAAAATTTGGGATTATTCGTATTTTTTAATGCCAAAAAAAAATACAAAAAAAAATTTGTCTAAAATCAGATTTTTTTTTCTAGATAGGGACAACCCAATCATCTAGAGTCTAGAGGTACGAAATATACTTTAAAACCTATTCTCATACCTACCAAATATACACAAAAAAATTCATAAAAATCGGTCAAGCCATTGAGGAGTGCGACCACAAACACCGTGACACGAGATTTTTATATAGAAGAAGAAGAAGGAACCTAAGTACAATATCTTCTTCTTTGTGTGCCGTATCAGCTCCCTCCGACGTTAGCGATCACTCTTGAGAATGTCTCTCTGTCTTGCGCTGCCCGGAATAGCTCCTCCACACTTCTAATGCCGGTCCACTCTCGTATATTACGCAGCCAAGACATTTGTCTCCTACCAGGCCCTCGGCGACCCTCTATCTTGCCTTTCAATATCAAATGGAGCAAGTGATACTTCTCCCCTCGAAGTATATGACCCAGATATGAAATTTTCCTGATTTTTATTAATGTAAGCAGTTCTCTATCTGCTAGCCCGCCTGAGAATTTCTGTGTTGGTGATCATGTCGGTCCATATGACCTTGAGCATTCTCCGGTGAAGCCACATTTCAAAAGCCTCTAACCTGTTCAAGGTATTTACTTTCAAGGTCCATGTTTCACATCCATAGAGCAAGACCGACCACACATATTATTTTAGCATTCTCTGCCTTAGTTTTAAGCTGATATTGTCATTGTAGAAGAGGGATTTTATTTTAATGAACGCAGTTCTTGCTGCTTCAATTCTGCATCTAACCTCCACATCTGGGTCAAGAGTCTCCGTGAGAATACTGCCGTGGTATCTAAATCTTTCCACCTTTTCGACAATGCAACCATTTAACTGTATCACTGATTCAGAGTGATCTAGTCGTCCAAATGTCATAAAAAGTATAATATACAAAAAATATACACCAGGACGTGAGTATGAACGTGACGCAAAAGTGTATGAAAGTATATTAAACATCAAATCCTGCATTATTTACAATATTAAAAAATATGATATTAGCAATTATTGTGAGCAGTACATAACGCAATAATGACAAAACTAATCTGGAACTAGAAGTGATGGACGCCCAAAGACAGATTTATGCACGTAAATTTTTGGAATTTTAATAAGTGTAGTGGGACCTATACATATACGCCAAAGATATATACGCCTATACGTGCATTTACAAAACATGTCATCTCTACGTATTATAAAGTCCTCCGCGTCGTCGGTCTGTCTGTCTGTTCGCGATAAACTCAACCAATGGTTTTCACCAATGGAAAGAGTGTTTCGTGGTGAAGGTTTAGGTACATAATTTGTCAAGGATTTGTGTAAATTGGTTGAAACATAACGATAATTGTTAGAAGTGTCGGAAAAAGTCAAGCCACCTGGGAGCTTTCATCGAAAACACTGCCTAATCCCTTTAGAGATATAACAAAATAATGCATGGTGCGATATTCCTCTTTTATATTATATGTATCTACAAAAAAGTCCGCGATGACATATATCTTAGGATAGCTTACTATAACCATTCTATTTTCTAATGAAATGGTCACGTTCAATGCGGTAATTGGAAAGTTATTTCGACGGATTCAGTATTAATCCTTATCAACTTAAATATTGCTAACGTACTTAATGTTCAGATAATTTTTTTTTTCATTAACTCAACACAGGAGGCCCCGCGGAAAATAATTTCCATCAGGGTCTATGTCATCTGGGATGCTGTTTTAAGGGTCTTTTTGAGCTTTGTTCAAATTAAAATCAAATAAAAAAATTTGCTTCCTTGTGAGAGCCCTGAAGGAGTAACCATAAGTTACTTATACCGGGGTGGGTATGCGGTTGGAAACCTCCAGTGTGGTCTTGAAGAGACCCATGTTGTAGGAAGGAGGAAACGCAGAGGCCGGCAAATCATTCCACAGCCGAGCTGTTGAACACAACAAACGACCCGTTCTCATGTGACAAATGTTAACCGTATACAAATGTTGGGCACGCGTTTGGCGTGTTTCCCGACTATGCACCGGTGCCGAAGGGATCAATGATGGTAGTTCCTCGGAGCATCTTCCATTGTAAGGTAGAACAAGGATAGCATTCCCACCCGACGCCTGTGCTCTAAAGATTGAAATCCGTCTGTTAAGATGGGGGAATCTATCAAACGGACCGCCCGTTTCTGCACAGAGTCGAGGGTATTTTTCAGGTATTTTGGAGCTCCAGACCAGAGGTGGCTGCCAAATTCAACCGTAGGGCGCGCTTGTGATTTGTACAGGGTTAGCAGTATCTGCGGGCCCTGTACAGTACGCCCAGTTTTTGGGAGGCTAACTTTACTTTGGCTAACTTTAGGTAGCTAACTTTAGGATAGGTACAGATATCAATCACGTCCATGCTGAATAATTTATAATCGCGTCTGGTATGTATTCTTTATAGGTGTAATTGGGGGTAAGTAATGATGTAAGTAGATGAAGAATAATAAGGATAATAAAAAGGAATAACCTTTAAAAATAATTATAAAAGAGAATTATTCTAAAAAAAAAATCATTGTCTCTATGTACTAACTAACTAACTAACCATCACGCCGTTTCCCCGCAGGGGTAGGCAGAGAGGACGGACCGCCAAACAACTCGGTCTTGGCACACACTCTTTGCCTCACACACATTCATACATCGTCTCATACATTCTCTTCTATTATTCTGACTTTTGACATGACCCGACTCAAGTATCTGATTCACTTGATCGTGCCATGTCTTCCTCGGGCGTCCCCGACTTCTTCTACCATTCACATTCGCGTCTTATATTCTTCTTACACTACTTCCTTCGTTCATTCGCTCTACATGCCCAAACCATCTGAGGGTCCCTTTCTTAATCTTACTCATTATGCTTACATCAGCCTTACATTCTTTGCGGATATCCACATTTCTCACACGATCATACATTGTTTTACCACACATACGTCTCAGGGATCTCATTTCAACAGCATTCAGTTTACTTTCATCCTTCCTCTCTCATCTTGTCATCTTTCTTCTTTCTTTCTTCTTTCTTTCTTGTTGTCTTCTTTCATCCTGTCTCTATGTATTTATTATATAATAAAAAAAAAGCAAATGTGGGTAGCCATATCCCATTTTGGGAGGTGGATATGGATACCGCCGCCCGGGAACCATTAATTAGATAACCAATAAAATCTTAGACCTCTGTCACAGGTCACCCCAAGTGGTTCGCTACGTTTTGCGACATAGCAGGGGTGCATGTTCATGGGGTGAGGTTTTTTTAATTTTTAATTTTTTTTTAGTTAAGGAGTAAAAACAGAGACAGACAATAATTAACAAAACAATATTATGAACAATAACTTGAGAATTCGCCTGCACCCCAACTATTTCTCACTGATTGACTTGATAAATAAAGATTTTAAAATACATTTTTTACACATGTTTAAAAATAAGTAATAATTAATAATGAATCGAAAATTGTTTAAAAAGAAGCACATAAAAAGTATAATGAATGATATATGAGTTATCTTTTTTTATAGGAAAACAGCCTTCAATTTTCTACCAGTGTTTTAATGGTTTTAGCATCTATGTTGTCAGTACCTGCAGCTGAGCTATTCTTTAAAGATTGCATTATTTTAATCGTCTTATCACATGAGATGGTTTGGAGTTTAAATTGTCTATCATTATTGTAGTTAGGAGTATCTTGATGGTTAGATGAATGTAGATTCTCTGCCACAGTACTTGTAATGTTTTCTGCCAGAATGCCTCCAATGTTTGTTTAATGATTGTTAATGTAATTTAAAACTAGTGTAGGATTGTTGTGGAAGAGGATTTTTTCATTGTTAATGACAAAATTTTTGATATTATCATCATCGAAATTATGAGTGCAAGTACTTTCCTTTAGTATTGACCATACACTTTTGCGATCATAATTGGATTCTATCAGTTTGTTTTTGAAATGTAGCTCTTTAGCTTTTCGTATAATTTGGGTGCATAGATTTCTATATCTTTTGTAGAATGAGTAGAGAGTAGTATCAGAAGGGTTGAGTTTGACTTGTTTGTGAAACTTATCTCTTTTTTTAATACAGTTTAAGATGAGTTTATTTATTGTTCTGTTATACGTGGTGGAATTATATTGTATTAAAAAGAATGTCAATTGCCAGCCTGAAGATGTCCATAATAGGATGAAACCAGTACTGGTAAAATAAATAAGTGGAAATAAGTTAAAAAGTGTTTTAATTTCAATTAAGATGCTTTGGGTTATCCAAGTTTTTAGTTTTTTTTTGCGGTGGGGAATAATTTTTGTTGATGTCTTAGTATTTTGTGTGATGATGGTTTGTAAGTATGTAATGAAGTAGTGCCAAGCCTTATCGGTTGACGTTATACTCCTTAAATGCTACCACGATTGTTTATCTAAACATGATTTTATGTTATCATAGGCAATATTCTTAATTGTAAAACAGCGTTGAGTAGGCAAATTTGGAGTTGGTTTAGTCCTGGTATTCATGGAGATCTCCTTCGTTGGTTATCTTCATACGTAACAAACAGGTCTCAGGCTGTGACAGTGGGTGGATTTTCCTCCATCTGGAAAATTATCACTTCCGGTGTACCTCAGGGGTCCATTTTGGGACCTTCGCTTTTCTCTATCTATATAATTGATATTACGACATGTTTTCACAACGCTCAAATTTTACTATTTGCCGTCGATATGAAGATATACCTTCCTATTAGCTCCCCAGACTGTTCTGTGCGTTTACAAGAAGATCTTGACCGACTGTCGGATTACTGTCTTAGAAATAATCTTTTTATCAATATTTCTAAATGTTGCAAAGTCACATTCACACGTAACCGTGTGAAAATACTGCATGATTACACCATTTCTGGATTGCTGTTAACAAATAAAGATCATATACGTGACCTCGGGGTTCCTTTCGACTCTAAACTTATCTTTGATAAACACGTCGATAACATTGTCACCAAAGCAACAAAGAGTTTAGGCCTTGAACTAAGAACATGCAAATTTTTCAAAAACACTAAGACTTATCTGATTCTCTACAATTCACATGTTCGTCCTCACCTGGAATACTGTTCACAGGTTTGGAACCCGCGCTATATTGTTTATGTCAATAGGTTAGAAAGAGTTCAGGAGCGATTTTTCAAATTCCTCAATTTTAAATCATTCAATGTATACAACTCTTACGATGAAATCGAGAACCATTTTCGAATCACGAAACTGCTCGACAGGAGGCTTGTCGCTGATCAGATGCTCCTGTACAAAATTATTATCTCGAAAGTTGACTGCCCGGAGTAGCTAAATAAAATAAATTTCCACGCGCCGACTTGATATAGCAGACAAAATACCATTTTCTACATTGATAGATGCAACACGAATTCCAACCAAAATGAATTTATCCAAAGGACATGTAACTACTATAACATTAAATTTGCACGTTTAGAAACACCTGCTGACATATTCACTGCTAGTTACTTTCGCTACAGAATTTCCTTGTATAACATTCTACGTGCGAATAATTATTAGATATCTTCCCAGTTCCACCGGTCGCATTGAGTAAAAATAAGCCACCATTTCCATTATCAACAGCCTTCATTAACGTATCGTGCACTTCCTTCTGTTGGGGGTACAACAGTGGTACATTCGTTCAAACTGATTGGTTCAATGCATCTTGATCATATTCACGTTCACGTACCAATTCTTGATTGAAAGCATCATTCATTGCATTCATGAAATCGTGATCAAAAACAAAGCCTGTTTATGTATATCCTCATTCACCTCGAGATCAGGATTCCCTGAACTGAGACGAATTCGATGTAAAATGTCTTCTGACATGTCATCTTTGTACTTTGTCCCATAGTTCACGTGGATTCGATGGGAAACATGTCGAAATAAAGATAGCAAATAATGTGCGTATCAGACTGAAGATGCAGAAATAATTGCTTCAGTGATTGTCATGTCCCAATGAGTATCGTTTTCAAGCAAATTGATCTGCTGACATGCTACACGAATTGTTGGGCACACTACACCATTGACTTATGATTCAAACGATGTCGGCCCACGAACATTCACCAGCAACAACCAAAAGTAGAAGCATTCGTTACTTTTTACATGAACTGTGTAAATGCGACCTAGAGCATCAGTGAAACGCACAACCGGATGATCAGTAACCACATCGCCGTGCTTCCGACGTGGAAATCTCTTCGACAAAGCGTTCGACAAAGTGTAATAACGTGGCATCTCAGAGTAGAGCAACGTCCGGGCAAACAGATCGCATTTGCAAATCGAAAAGAAAGTGGTCAATGTTGTTGCTGGAGGTGTTTCAGCACGTTTGGCAACAATCGATGTAATGAAATAAACTCGCCAAATATACAACAATGGAATGTCGTTCATGAATGGGGAATGAGAATATACGCCAAATCGCCTCATTGAAGCTCACAAACTTGATAGCGTGTGATTTCATCGTTTTTTATTTCATAGTTTTAACGCCAAAAACCGCCATATCACTGACTTTTGTGACAAATTTGCAGATGTATTTGATTGACTTCACCGAATTGCAATAGGTACCCCACGTCACAATGCGCCTTGAATGTTTTGAAAAGAAGTGACTGTTTTCCTGGAGTTGTGCAGACATACGTTCACCATTTGTCCCATTTACAACTGTTGACATTTAGTGTGTAAGAAAGAGAGGCAGCATTATATGTTTAAGAACAAAAGAAAAACAATCAGCACATTGACATTTGACGTTTTTGAATTTTTGGAATTCAAGCAAATTTCAATATTAAACCTTCCTACCACAATATTTCTGCAGCTCTTTCAAAAGATGAAAATTCGTTCCATATTAAATGTATGAGGAAATGAATTTTCGTCATAACTTTCTTTTTCGTGAATTTTTACGATATTTTAATAATTATTATCTTATCCGGGGCGGAGACAAATCCAACAAATCAAAGATCATCAAAATCAGCCCAGCCGTTCTCGAGTTATAAATAGTGTAACTAACCCGACTTTGTTTTTTATATAAAGATTTTTAACTTTATGGGTGAAATCCCAAATTATAATATTTAATTAAATGGAGACAATATTAGCGAAACTCGATCGAAAATCTGGAGGCAGAAAAATTTACTTACTAGTGCCTACACTTACCAGTGCCAGCACTTACCAGTACTCCTACCATTGCCTAACGGTGCCTGTCTGTACTTACCAGTACACCTAACAGTGCCTACCAGTACTTACCTGTACACCTACCACTTCTTACTAGTACCTACCAGTACTTAACATTTCATCTACCAGCGCCTACCAGTGCCGACCAGCACTTACCAGTACAACCTACCAGTCCCTGCCGGTGCCTACCAGTACTTACCAGTGCACCTGCCGATTCCTACTAGTGCCTACAAGTACTTATCAGTACACCTACCAATCTACCAGTGCCTACCAATACTTACCAGTGCACCTACCAGTGCCTCCCGGTGCCTATCAGTACCTACCAGCACTTAGCAGTATTCCTACCAGTGCCTACCAGTGCTTACCAATGCACCTACCACCAGTGCCTACCAATGCCTACCAGAACTTACCAATGCACCTTCTAGTGCCTACCAGTGCCAACCAGTACTTACCAGTACTTACCAGTTCATCTACCAGTGCCTAACAGTACTTACCAGTATACCTATCAGTGCCTACCGGTGCCTACCAGTACTTACCAGTGCACCAACCGATTCCTACCAGTGCCTACCAGTGACAACCAGTACTTACCAGTTCATCTACCAGTGTCTACCAGCACTTACCAGTACACCTACCAGTGCATCTACCAGTGCCAACCAGTGCTTACCAGTTCACACTGCCTACTAGCACTTACCAGTACTCCAACCAGTGCCTACCAGTGCCTACCAGTACTTACCAGTTCATCTACCAGTGCCTACCAGTGCCAACTATCATTTACCAGTAAACCTACCAGTGCCCACCAGTACTTACCAGTACAACTACCAGTGCCTACCGTTGCCTACCAATACTTGCCAGTACACCTATCAGTGCCTACCAGCACTTACCAGTACACCTACCGATTCCTACCAGTGCCTACAAGTACTTATCAGTATACCTACCAGTGCCTACCAGTGCCTACAAGTACTTCCCAGCGCACCTACCAGTGCCTACCAGTACTTACCTGTTCATCTACCAGTTCCTACCAGTGCCTACCAATGCTTACCAATGCACCTACCAGTGCCTACCAGTGCCTACCAGTGGCTACCAGTATTTACCAATCCACCTACCAGTGCCTACCAGTTCCTACCAGCAATTACCAGTACACCTACCGGTGCCTACCAGTGCCTACCAGTGCCTACCAGAACTTACCAGTGCACCTTCCGATTCCTACCAGTGCCTACCAATACTAACCAGTTGGTATGGGCAGATTCAGCAGATGTGGGCTAATTTCAGACACTGGTATGCGGATTCAGCGGATTTGGGCTAATTTCAAGCACGGGTGTGCGCAGATTCAGCAGATATAAGCTAATTCCAGGTACTGGCTTGGGCGGATTCAGTGAATGTGTTCTAATTCCAGGCCCTAATGTAGTCGGATTCAGCGAATTTGGGCTAATTTTCCGGCAGTGGTGTAGGCGGATTCAGCGAATGTGGGCTAATTCCAGATACTGGTGTAGGTGGATTTAGGGGATTTAGGCTAATTCCAGGTACTGGTATCGGCAGATTCAGTTAATGTGGGCTAATTCCAGGCACTGGTGTGGGCGGATTCACTGGTAATGGGATAATTCCAGACATTGGTGAAGCAGATTCAGCTAATGTGGGCTAATTTCAGGCGCTGGTGTGGGCAGATTCAGTGGAAGTAGACTTTCATAATATAATTTCAGAGACTGGTCTAGGCGAATTCACCAGTTGTGATCTACTTACAGGAACCGGTATGCGGATTCAGCGAATTTGAGTTAATTCCAGGCACTAATATGGGCGGATAATATGGTCTGATTCCCAGAACTGCTGTGACTAACTTCAACTTAACTTCCCTGTCTGATGACGTAGACGACCTTAACCTGTTATAAATGGGTAATTGAGCAGAAAGACTTCAAGAAAACATGGTTTCAAGTATGAAATCTTCTAGTTTATTTCACGGCACATTTTACAATAACTTTGTTCCCGACCCGAACAAAAACACTTAAATTGGCCACTTTGACCACTCGCTAGATAATGCTAGCTGTTTACAGGAGATCCACGTTATTAAGAGCATGTTTTAACTGAAATTGTCCTATTTATAACTGCACTTTCACATACTAACATAAACAAACCATATTTATAGATTGACAATGGTGGTTACCATTGTCAATCTATAAATATGATAAAGATTCCAGAAATCTGCTTTATCGTCTAGCCTTAAACCAGTGCAGCCCTATGGCCGCAGCCTGTAATCTGTGATTCAAACAGTCAAGTTACAAAATATACCGCTAGGTGGCGATAACCTTCACTTTTTGAACATACTGCCGGGCGGGGAATGAGAAAAAACAACAAGTTTTTTTGAAATTAAAAAATCAAACTACAAATTCCTAAATTTAAAACAATATACTAAAATTTTACCAGATGTGTACCTATCTAAATTTAAAGGGTCCGGGAACCTAACCAACAATTAACAATAACCTAAAAATTTATAAATTTCTAAAAAATCATAAAAAATTTCATAAAATATAACAAATCACAACATTAATAACAATTTTGTAAAATTGACAAATCAATAATGTCTCATTGTCTCTATGGAGATTTTTCACTTCAATTATTATTTTTTAACTAACACCAATTCACAAATAGCAATAAATTGTTAGTTCGCTGTGAACTGACTATCAGTTTATCACTGGCATGGCACTGCCAAAAACAGAGAGAACACTTCACTGGGTAGACTACTCGGCCATCTTGTCCAGGGTGGTCATCATATTTTAATAGTACAGTTAATATTAATAACTGATAACTTAATAAAAATAACTGTTAATTCGCATAAATTGTACATATTGCAATTTCAATTCAGGATTTATTAAAAATTTCTTCTCTAAGTTCTTAAATCTTTTCTCCGCTGTGTTTAGTGAGTCACCAAGTTGACTCACACAAGGTCGGCGCGGCAGACTTACAACGTATCTACCATCGCTCTCCCTAGAGTGCGTGGCGACGAAATCTGCTTCACACGCCTTCTCCTCATGATTTTGAAATCTCGCAGGATTCACTTCCTCCATTTTCCAGAATTTTTCTACTTGATTGGATAATGTGTTTATTGATAAACTACAAATTTGCGGTACTGGCCTTTTTTTATGATGAATGTTGATCGGGCCCGATATGATCCATCCTAATTCAGTCCTCTGAAGAGTAGGTCCGGTATCCAATCTCAGCCGATCATCTTGTAGTATATCCCAAAAGCTCTCAGCGCCTAACAGTATATCAATAGGTGCCGCTACGTTGAAATTTGGGTCCGCCATTTGTAATCCCGGTGGCAGCTTAATATTTTTTCTGGCCACTGTTGCTTGAGGTAGTTTTGTGGTTATTTCCTGTAATATTAGACAATTGATATTTTGGTTATAATTTGTCCTCAGAGATTTCATTTTAATAGCAACACGTTTCTTTATATGAGTAACATTGTTGTGTATGCCTAACACAGGCTTGTTTATGTTTTCACATCTTAAATTTAATTTCATTGCGAACTTTTCGCACATAAAATTGGCTTGAGCTCCAGAGTCAATCAGGACCCTTGCCTCATGCACTTTATTATTGTGATCTACCACCCCAATGATAGCAGTCGACAATAAAATTGTTTTTTCTGCCTTCGCTAAGGCTGAATGGTTTGACACTGAAACTCGTTCAGCATCCATTTGGCAGTCACCTCCGGGGTGATCTTCACCTTTATTCATGGAGTCATCGCTCGGATGCATCTCCCTGTGCAATAACGTATTGTGGCTTTCGCTATCACAATGCTTGCATTTCAAATTAATTTTACAATATGGGGCCGTATGTCCTAACCTCAAACACTTGAAGCAGGCACGGTACCTCCTTATTGCGTTGGCTCTCTCTCCTGAATTTAATTTTAAAAATTTTTTACAATAATATATTTTATGTCCCTTGTCATTACAACAAATACAATTATTGTGGGTAGCAGCTAAAAATACCGATTCCTTTTTAGGATTATTGTTGCTACCATTTGCTTTCGGGTGGGTAGGATTCGAATCTGAATTTAACATTAATTCCAAAACTTGTGCACGCGAGGTTAAACATTTAAGAAATTCCTGTAATGTAGGTAGCTCATCCTGCAATGGGGTTTGTTCCCAATGCTTTCTAGAACTTGCATCCAATTTATTAGAAATTACATATATAATTAAAGCATCCCATTGTTTGGTTTCCACGCTTAAATTCTGCAACGCTTTGAGATTTACATTCGTTTCATCAATCAGGTAATGCATGGCTACTGGATCCTCATGTTTCATCTCTTTAAGTTGAAACAGAGCTTGGATGTGTCTATGTACGGTAGTTCGCAAATTTGCAAACCTCTGTTGCAACAACTCAAAAGCCGATTGGGTTAATTTCAGGCACTAATATGGGCGGATTCAACGGATGTGGTCTGATTCCCAGAACTGCTGTGGGCAGATTCACCGAATGTGGGCTAATTCCAGGCACTGGTATGGGCAGATTCAGCAGATTGGGTTAATTTCAGGCACTAATATGGGCGGATTCAACGGATGTGGTCTGATTCCCAGAACTGCTGTGGGCAGATTCACCGAATGTGGGCTAATTCCAGGCACTGGTATGGGCAGATTCAGCAGATTGGGTTAATTTCAGACACTAATATGGGCGGATTCAGCGGATGTGGTATGATTCCCAGAACTGCTGTGGGCAGATTCAACGAATGTGGGCTAATTCCAGGCACTAGTATGGGCAGATTCAGCAGATTGGGTTAATTTCAGACACTAATATGGGGGGATTCAGCGGATGTGGTCTGATTCCCAGAACTGCTGTGGGCAGATTCACCGAATGTGGGTTAATTCCAAGCACTGGTATGGGCGGATTCAGTAGATCTGGGTAAATTCCAGGCACTAATATGGGCGGATTCAGCGGATGTGGTCTGATTCCTAGAACTGCTGTGGGCAGATTCACCGAATGTGGGCTAATTCCAGGCACTGGTACTGGTGGATTTAGCGGTTTTGGGCTAATTAATTCCAGGCACTAACATGGGAAGATTCACCAAATGTCGGCTAATTTCAGGGACTGGTTTGGGCGGATTCAGCGGATCATATTTAAATGTATCATACTTCCACTAAGAACCACCATCATCTTCATTTTCTTAATGCATATTTTTATCGGCTGCTATCTTTATATATGATTGCAAGATTCTTCCCAAACCAAATGCAATCTAGATAGTTGTTACATAAAAGTATCTGTAACAAGGTGTGTGCACCCTCTTACACACACTTTATTTATGGTTTCGGTGTGTGGCACCTCTAGTGCTTGCCCATTGACATTTGGGCATTGGTAATATTGCGAGCCCTGCAATATTTTTGAATGCAACAGTTGCTGATCCTGGACAAATTGAAATCAGGAGATTTTTATTTATTTATTTATTTAAGTTTATTTAGGAAACATACAGTTGTAAATACATTCATTTTACATTTTATATTGAATATAGTATAAACCAGTGAAGTTCCATTTATGATTTAAAAAAAAAGGAAATGTTACTGATTAGGAAGCAAGTAGATAGTAATAATATTATAATATAGTATTAGTAAAAAGTGAGTCAAAAGAAAAAATAAACAATGAAGAAATAATCGTTTTGGTTTAAGTACATTGTAAGGTTAATTTAGTTTTAAACGTTTTAAGAGAGCGTTTTAAGAGATTTGAAAAGAGAGCTGATGATTCTTTGTACTGCAGCCCAGAGCATTGGGCGATCCTCTGGACCGAAAGACGATGAATCGATTAAAAATCGCTACGATTAAGATCATAGATGTTGGAAGTGACTCTCGCCATCTTGGAAGCTAACTTTAAATCATCCTGGGAGGATGATTGGCCTCTGAAGTCATAAGCCTGTCCTGCTTCTGGATGGTCCTTTTGGCTTATAGCCAATGATCTGCAGCCCTGCCATTCTCACGATGTGAGATTCCTTCTACAAAACGAGGAGTTTTCGACAAGCCACGCTTCAGCCACACTACGACTTATCACAGTATCACCATCAACCTATTATCTAAGAAAACCCTTTATGCCAGACAGTTTTAGAATTAGGATGTCCCTTTTTTAATTCACAATATACTTTTTTTTATTTGGAAGACCTTGTTTTCGTACTAGAACCTAATCCTTGTATTTGGCATGTGGAGTCCTCATTGCTCATAATAATCAATATTTCAATAATCTACATTGTTGCCACCTCATCCCAGGTAACATAGTGTCTTGGTTAAATGTATACAGTTTAATTTTAATGTGCGATATCTATTTACTTTTCTGATAGTCTAGGATGAATATTTTTTATATTTGTTGGTAATAATAAGTAAAACCTCAAATTTTAAATATTAAAATATGAAGTTTTACCTATTAAATTATTCAAAAAATATTTAAAATTTTCCGTCTGAGCGATTTTTCTTCTTTTTTTTTTAAATGGGGAAAAAGATTATTAATTATTATTTTTTTTAATTTATAAACTAACGTTTAGACAAGATTTTTATGCATAGCACAAAGGGTAACAATTATTACAAGCAATAATTGTCAGCCTGAGACACTCATTTACATTGAAAAATCTTCCGAGAAAAGATACTTGCCGCCAACGGGACTTGAACCCGTGTCCTTCCGATTGCCGGTCGAATGCTCTGACCACTGAGCTATGGCGGCTTATCAAATACCCGCCAAATAATTCAATATATACTAGTGTTTCATTCAACAATTACTGCTTGTTATATTTTTTCCACCTGAAAACAACCAACTTTATTTTTGCGAGGAAGACATTGTTAGTGATAAATCCCTCGCTAGGTGGCGTCGAGACAAATTATGTCTGCATTTATTGGGGAAATACTTAAACTTGTTAAATATTAATTATTATTTTTTTTAATTTAATGCAGACATAATTTGTCTCGACGCCACCTAGCGAGGGATTTATCACTAACAATGTCTTCCTCGCAAAAATAAAGTTGGTTGTTTTCAGGTGGAAAAAATATAACAAGCAGTAATTGTTGAATGAAACACTAGTATATATTGAATTATTTGGCGGGTATTTGATAAGCCGCCATAGCTCAGTGGTCAGAGCATTCGACCGGCAATCGGAAGGACACGGGTTCAAGTCCCGTTGGCGGCAAGTATCTTTTCTCGGAAGATTTTTCAATGTAAATGAGTGTCTCAGGCTGACAATTATTGCTTGTAATAATTGTTACCCTTTGTGCTATGCATAAAAATCTTGTCTAAACGTTAGTTTATAAATTAAAAAAAATAATAATTAATATTTAACAAGTTTAAGTATTTCCCCAATAAATGCAGACATAATTTGTCTCGACGCCACCTAGCGAGGGATTTATCACTAACAATGTCTTCCTCGCAAAAATAAAGTTGGTTGTTTTCAGGTGGAAAAAATATAACAAGCAGTAATTGTTGAATGAAACACTAGTATATATTGAATTATTTGGCGGGTATTTGATAAGCCGCCATAGCTCAGTGGTCAGAGCATTCGACCGGCAATCGGAAGGACACGGGTTCAAGTCCCGTTGGCGGCAAGTATCTTTTCTCGGAAGATTTTTCAATGTAAATGAGTGTCTCAGGCTGACAATTATTGCTTGTAATAATTGTTACCCTTTGTGCTATGCATAAAAATCTTGTCTAAACGTTAGTTTATAAATTAAAAAAAATAATAATTAATATTTAACAAGTTTAAGTATTTCCCCAATAAATGCAGACATAATTTGTCTCGACGCCACCTAGCGAGGGATTTATCACTAACAATGTCTTCCTCGCAAAAATAAAGTTGGTTGTTTTCAGGTGGAAAAAATATAACAAGCAGTAATTGTTGAATGAAACACTAGTATATATTGAATTATTTGGCGGGTATTTGATAAGCCGCCATAGCTCAGTGGTCAGAGCATTCGACCGGCAATCGGAAGGACACGGGTTCAAGTCCCGTTGGCGGCAAGTATCTTTTCTCGGAAGATTTTTCAATGTAAATGAGTGTCTCAGGCTGACAATTATTGCTTGTAATATTTGTTACCCTTTGTGCTATGCATAAAAATCTTGTCTAAACGTTAGTTTATAAATTAAAAAAAATAATAATTAATATTTAACAAGTTTAAGTATTTCCCCAATAAATGCAGACATAATTTGTCTCGACGCCACCTAGCGAGGGATTTATCACTAACAATGTCTTCCTCGCAAAAATAAAGTTGGTTGTTTTCAGGTGGAAAAAATATAACAAGCAGTAATTGTTGAATGAAACACTAGTATATATTGAATTATTTGGCGGGTATTTGATAAGCCGCCATAGCTCAGTGGTCAGAGCATTCGACCGGCAATCGGAAGGACACGGGTTCAAGTCCCGTTGGCGGCAAGTATCTTTTCTCGGAAGATTTTTCAATGTAAATGAGTGTCTCAGGCTGACAATTATTGCTTGTAATATTTGTTACCCTTTGTGCTATGCATAAAAATCTTGTCTAAACGTTAGTTTATAAATTAAAAAAAATAATAATTAATATTTAACAAGTTTAAGTATTTCCCCAATAAATGCAGACATAATTTGTCTCGACGCCACCTAGCGAGGGATTTATCACTAACAATGTCTTCCTCGCAAAAATAAAGTTGGTTGTTTTCAGGTGGAAAAAATATAACAAGCAGTAATTGTTGAATGAAACACTAGTATATATTGAATTATTTGGCGGGTATTTGATAAGCCGCCATAGCTCAGTGGTCAGAGCATTCGACCGGCAATCGGAAGGACACGGGTTCAAGTCCCGTTGGCGGCAAGTATCTTTTCTCGGAAGATTTTTCAATGTAAATGAGTGTCTCAGGATGACAATTATTGCTTGTAATAAAAAGATTATTATTCATTTGGAGCCGGGTTGTATAGACTCACGGAGGCATCGACGCATTTTAAAAAGCAATAAACACCCGATAATAACCTCATGGCGACCATAACATAAATTTGACATAAAAACTATTTTCCACATTTGACATAAAAAATTCAAACTTCGGACTCAATTTACTCAAAAATTAAAATTAAAATCAAAAAACTTACACCACAAAGTCGAATCCAAATGTGATAGCGATTCACCAGTTTCCCGGGTGTACCATTAGTTTACGGACACCATGTATAAACATAGATAATTAAAAAATAAATTAAAACACAAAAAAACTGGAAATCTTTTTCAATTTATTTCCTTAAAAATCAATCATACAAAATGACGACACTTTGTTCTGTAAATGTGTACAAAATAACAAATACAATATTCTCATAACTATATCTAATTCTAGTAGAAAAAATATTCCCTTACGAACTAGTAATCTCAGTGGCCTAACCAAAACTAAAAGTCATTTTACAATAAAAATATTTGACAAATAAAAAAAACATATCAGATCATTAAAATCAACAATTTATTATTGTGAACCAATTAAAAGCTATTAACCTTATCGACGCAGCTGTTGCATATTTGATACATTGGCGACTACCCCACAAGGGGATGTCGCATAAGTGATCCATGAACTTTCAACACTTTACATTATAGAAAATTGTGCTGCATGCTGCGATAGACTGCGTTGAAAAGGTTAGTGTTGTTAAAAGTTAAAGTTGCTATTAAATATTCTTTGCATCAAAAACTTATTTACTTTATTTTAAGTGTCAAATCAATTGAGCCGTAATAAATTTGTACTCAAAATTCAATTAGATAAGTACTAACAATTAATTATTTAAGAACTTTTTGAGAAAAATATGTTTTTTTTAACATGTAAGAGAACAGTACAAAATGAGGTGGTTAATGCAAAAATAATTGGTAAGCACAAGTGTTGAGATTTAAAAAATATGTTTTAATTTTTTTTAACCTTTTCCTATTATTGCTTTATTCAAATAAATTAACACTTTTGCACTGACTGCCTCGATTATCTGTTTAATATTCTGATGAAAATTTGTATAAATTGCAAAACAATATTTTTAAAGCATGCAAATAAATGGAATAAGGGTAAAAATAAACAATAAAAATGCAACAAAACAGATTTTTTTTTAAATACATATCTATCTGGTTAGGTATAAAGGAGTATAAGTAAAAAAAAAAAAAAAAAAATCTATTCCTTCAGATTTTTACTCCCAATATCAATTTAAAAAATAAACAAAACAGATTCAAATTGAATGTATAATATTATATAAAAACATATTATTCTCAATAGAGATGAAAAAATTATCCCAGAGATCAAAAAAATTCTAAATAAACTAAAATTTGGGTTCTTTTTGTGTTTTGAGTGTTTTTACTTACAATCTTTATACTCGACGTAATAGAAGATATGTACAAGGTGTCCGGGAGTAAAGTGCATTAACTTCGGGAGGTGATTCTACATGAAAGTCAAAAAGTAAAAAAGATAAATAACTTTTTTCGAAATTTCAACTTTTAGGGGCAGTTTTGAGGTAAAAAGATAAAATTAGTCCGGCGTGCGCGGCCAGATTTATTATTTTCCGCTGTTACAATACGGGCCAATCACAATCGAGTCGGGCGCCCGGCAGGCTCTCAGCAAGTAAGATCGTACCTCACACTAAGGATTTTTAATAGGTACGTCTTTTTGTATGGGAAAATAATGTTGGAATTTCGGAAAAAGTTGTTCATCTTTTTTACTCCTACCATCATGTAGAATCACCTCCCAAAGTTAATGCACTTTACCCCCGGACACCCTGTATATGAGACATAAGGAACAAAATTGAAGAAAAAAAATATATAAAAAAATACAATTAAGTAGACATGAAAAGCAATATTAACAACACTAACAACGATTGTGAAGAAGTAACTTATATGGAACAAAGTAACATAACAACATTATGAAATGAGATAGAAATAAAACTGCAACTAAAAAGAACTTACAGCAATAAAGTAGCGCAAAAAAACTGAACACAATAGCGAATGAATTTCGTCTAGTAAATCACAATGGAACATTAAATTATGTCGAACAACTAAAAGATGAAATATATATATTTATCTTACAATCTAAACTGATCATTATTTATTTGAAATGAGCAAACTTGTTTTAATATTGCAATAAAATGGACTTGGTTCTTCAAAAAAGAAATGCTACATTTAAATGGCCAACGTTTATCACAACTATTATATTTTGACAGTTAACCCTTCCACTGCTCATGTGCCATATTTGATACGTCATTTATATGACACATTGGAGTTCAAAGGGTTAAAAATGCCTCAGAATTAAAAACATATAACATTTTGGCACAGCGAGTAAAATAATATTATACTGACTCTGAAATATAAAAAAAAATTAAATGCAATATTTGCTTCCAGCAAATTCCAGACTGTTTTTTTTTATAAATGTATTTTAACAATTAAGTAATATTACTTACAGCTAGTAATCTCCATGGCGTATTCTTAAAAATATTGAATTTGTATTTTGTTGGTTAAATGCAGTAGCCATTATATTTTTACTGTTTTTTTGCATAGTTCAAAATGGCGGATAAAAAAAAGGTATCAGTTTATGACATTACTTGTAAATTGTGCGTAATGAGATCACATCATTTTCAATAATAAAATCTAATGTAAAACTAATAAACTAGGTACATTTAATGCGTAACCTATTCAGAATTATTGCGATAAAACTTATTCTAGTCGACCTAAGTATTAGGCAAAAGTAAATATTTAAAAATTAAGTCGTAATAATTATAATTTCAACTTTGCTCCTGAATTTATGCAAATTTAATAATGCATTCATTTTCATGGAAATAAGTGCACTTTAATATGTAAACGAAATTAATCTCAATTTTTTAATTATTTAGCATTTTAGCTTTATTATTAAAACCTAGATATTGCATTTTATCGTAAATATTATGAAAAATTTATTGTTTGAAAGAAATATATTTTATACTCGCGTATTAGAAAATTTGCAAAATTAAAAAAAAATTAAAAAACATGAATTTTCAACAATATTAAGAAAAGTGTCAAAACCAAAAAAAGTGGTAAAATTAAATAGTTTTGATAATTCACAACCTTTAACCATGAGAAGAGCAAAATTATAAAATGTTGAGAGTGCTAATGTTATCCTTTTTTAAAAAAATTGTAAAAAGTGTTGCTTTTGAATTAAACTTAATTTATGAAAATAAATGTACAAAATTAAAATATCTTATTTACACATGCGGTAAAAAAATTCCTTTAATATTAAGTAAAATAGAACCATTAATTATTATTATGATAATTTCCAAAAGGCACATAGTATTTCAAATACGAAAAACCTCTAATATCATAGAAACATTATATTTGGGAGAAAATATTTTATTTATTCTATAAAATTGTTGAAAAAACCCCCGGAGAGATTATTTCACTTCAATAAATATTTTATCAATAAATTGTGTAAACAAATAATCATGAAATGCAATTATTTAATATAATCATTTTAAATTGCCATAAAAACTTTAATCATATCAAATATAAAGATAAAATGCACATTTCTTAACATATTCTACATGGAAATTTTACGCTGTTAAATGTAATTTTCCACCATTTTTAACAAAAAATTATAGATTCCAAATTAATTAATTAACTTCACTTTGCCTTAGGACACCAATCAATGGAGTGACTTAAAAGCTTGTCACGGCTATTTAGGTCTCCAAAAACATCAAATAACACTTTCACTAAAGAAAACTGTCAAAAAATTTGCTAAATGGCAGCGGTTGACAATGGGTTAAAAAAATGCTATTTTATTTTTCTTAAAAATTTTTTACAATAATTTCACTGTATCATCTGTAGAAACTGATTTTCTTCATAGAAAGAAGAAAGGGAAGTGTTCAAATCGTTAACAACCATGTTAGAATTGCTGCTGCATAACGGATGCGTACTACTGGAAACTGTTTCAGGGTTTGTCCAACCTTGGCACGACTGAACGTATGCTAAAGTTCTTCGATACGCTTCTTGTCTGGCACCATTACGAGCGGGGCTTCCTTGAGACTGTGATATATCCCAAACTTGGACATCGTCCCCATTGGGAACTAGCTCATTATTACTGTTAGGATTTCCATGAACGATGTTTCCATCAGTGTTAGCGGCATCACTCCGTTCTTGACAAGAAGTATTTTCCGTGCGCGTTTGAGGACAAGTTATACGTGTAATGTTACCATTATCCCCATCGGCGAAACGCTGTTGATTTTGATACACCATTTCATACTGGTTATAATTTTGATACACATTATTTTGGCGTTGATGATCCCATTGATTACCGCCACAGAAGTTGGCATTGTAATTATTGGCAGGATTCTTTTCGTTGTTGCAATTATTACCGTCTTGTTGCTGGTGTGGATTCTTCGCACTCTGTTGCAAATTCGTGTTCTGCTGCTGATGCAAGTTGGGGTAATTCGCGCGTGTCAGTTGGTTGTTTGCAAATGTTTGCGAATTGTTGACATTTGTTGTTTGATGCATGGATGCGCCGCGGCAATCTTGGTAATGGCGCTCGCACAACGTCATGTTTGAGTATTGGTGCATTGATTCGTGATGTGATCTCAGGTTGGCATTACTTCCTATGCTTTGATCGATGCTCATTGAAGATGCGGCAGATTTGGGAAGACCAGGATTTGTGGAATTCTGCATTTGATATTGCATTAATCGATTATGCATCGCAAGTTGTGATGCCATTGGTCCATTTGGATAAGGAACGTTGCAGTTTTGAGCAATCTGATTGGGAGGGTTCATGTATTGTTGCATGTTTGGTTGTGGAGTCTTTGGGTTCGTTTGGTTTGCCATTTTTTTGGTTGGTAAGATGTTAATATCGCTTGAAATGCCCGCAGGGGGACTCATCACGTTCATGTTGTTATTCTGGGGACTCATAATGTTCATGTTATTTTGTCCCATGACATTTGTGTTAACTTGAGGACTCCTGACGTTCATGTTGATGTTTTGAGGGCTCATAACATTCATATTGCTCGGGGGACTCATCACATTACGAGGCATCTGTGGACTCATAACATTCATATTCATGTTACTTTGAGGACTCATAACGTTCATGTTCATGTTGTTAGTTTGAGGACTCATTACATTCATATTCATGTTATTTTGCGGACTCATAACGTTAATGTTTACGTTATTATGAGGACTCATCACATTCATGTTCATGTTATGCTGGGGACTCATAATGTTCATACTGTTGCTTTGAGGGCTCATAACATTCATGTTCATGTTGGATTGGGGACTCATAACGTTAATGTTCGAGTGTGGGCTCATTACGCTCATGTTGGAATGAGGACTCATAACATTCATATTCATGTTATTTTGAGGACTCATCATGTTTTGATTCATCATCATGTTCTGCTGAGGACTAGGCATGCCTTGCTGCATCATGTGTTGTTGTTGAGGACTCATCACCATGTTTTGATAAGGGTTCATTTGCTTTTGTTGGTTCATCATCATGCTATTCCTCATCATTGCTTGGTGATTGTTCATCATAGCCATTTGCTGTTGCATCATTGCATTATGCTGCATCTGCATGTTTTGACCTGCAATCATATTTTGCATAGCTTGAATATTATGACTTGATTGGTTCTGGTTCATTCCATAAGCATTATATCCATTTGGTGGTCCCATTTGCGTCATCCTGCCTTGAGAACTCATCAAATTCTGGTTCTGGCACTTAACTTGGCCCATGGGACCACCATTTGGAGGCATCATTGGATAAGTCTCATTTCCTTTTTGAACATCAGCCGCTTTCTTCAGTTTTTCTAAAGCATTAATTCCCGAATCTCCCAAAGACACAGACATGGCGGTCTCTTCATTGTTTTTATGTTCCGCGCCGATGGACATAGACAGAACATCTTTGACTTTGACCTCTTTATTTGCTTTAGAGTCTTTAGATACAGTTGGTAGAGGTTCTTTAAAGACTCCGTCATCCTTTTTAACTTCTTTCTTTTTGTCTTTATTTTTGTCTGAATCTTCGTCTTTCCCGTCAGTCTTTGTTTCTTTAGCGACAGTTGCAACTTTATCATCATTTGCAACTGTTGTTTCGTCTCCTGCTTCTTTGCTTTCTTTCTTTTTAGCTTCTTTTTCTCGGTCGTCTTCTTTGTGTTCTGTCTCTTTTGTTTCGGTGGTGTTTGGTTTGTGTTTGACATCCTCGGTATTGGTGGTGTTGGTGGCGCGGTGGTCAGCCTGTGGCAGTTCGGTTGCCTCAATACCGAGAATGGATTGGTTAAGGTATTGCATCATCTCGTCGGGAATAACCAATTTGTTCTCAACCATTTCACCCTCCGCAACCTGGAAAAAAATATATAAATTATTAGCTGGTTATACATATTTAATTAGTGGTTTCAATCCAGTTGAATCACTCTTTTTCTATTTTCCTGGTTACGAATGATAATATCTGAAGTCGGATGGAACGACCAAGTGAATCAGATACTTGAGTCGGGCCATGTCAAGAGTCAGAATAATAGAAGAGATTGTATGAGACGTTGTATGAATGTAAATGAGGCAAGGAATGTGTGCCAAAACCGGGATGTTTGGCGGTCAATCCTCTCTGCTAGTTAGTTAGTTTAGGATGAGGAATGATTAATAAGAATGATGTCTTTTAACCCCTAGAGTATGGCTAGCTGCAATAGCAGTTGAAGAAATTCAGACCCACACTGCGGATGACTGCATTAGCAGCCCATATGAATTTTCGTTGCCGATTTTGCTGAAATTGTTATTGCAATTACTAGCTATTTTACATTAAAATCACCAATGAAAGTGAACAATTCGTATGGGCTGCTAATGCAGTCACCTGTAGTTTGGGCCTGAATGATTTCGATTGCTATTGCAGCCAGCCACACACTAAGGATTAAAGATAAATCATGTTATAATGTTATGGTGTTATGGTGTATAAAGCAGATAAAAAGAATAGTTACCAAACATAACATGATAAAAGAATAGATTAGGTTAGGTTGGTTTGGGTTAAGTTTGATGTTTATTATTTTTCTCCACTTTTTTTCAATGTCCTGTTTTATTTTGATAAAAATTACATGTATAGTATTATTCGGTATACCTAATTCTAACCGACATCTAAAAACAGGTTTCTCGTAAAAAAATATGGTTATCAAAAGAAATCTGAATGATTGTATTGGTGATATTTGGTTCTTTTTACTGAGGGGTTTGCCTATCACTGGGTTAGGTTGATGAATGAGGATGGATGAAAAATGCATATTTTAGTTACCTCTTCAAGTTGCACCTCCTGGTTGGGGTGGTGTATCTGCGCCGTAGTGACCACCGTGTGGGAGTGGGGGATGGGGTTGGAGCCCCCCTTGGGCGCGGGGGTGGCGGGGGGTTTGGGGCCTGACTCCAGGGGCAGCTGAGACAGGTCGGGGAGAGTGTCGAAGTTGCCCTGAAAAGACAAATAAAATCCATGTATTAGATCAAAACTCCATAATATTAATAATATGTCCAACCCCATTAATATATTTTAAATAAGGGTGGATGTGGAAGAGGGGTACGCGGGACGGGGTGCGCGGGAGATGGGGAAGGCGGGGAAGATAGAAAAGAAACGCGGGAGGGAAAGGGGAAGTGAGAGGGGAACGAGGGTGGGAAGGGGGACGCATGGGAAAGGATACACAGGGGAGGGGTGACGAAGGAATGGGGAATGAGGTGGGATTGCAAAGGAGACATAGTAACAGTAGGGGAAAGCAGGGGGTAAATTTGAAAAATCCTCGCTTCTCACACTGACAATTGTATGTGGCCTGCTCACAGGTCACAAAACCGTCCTATTTATTCGTGTACGCACCAGACGGAAAAACAAAAAATATTGTATTCCCACAATTAATTTTATTAATTAGATCATATATAAAAACTGTATCAAAACATCACCTCAACACATACCTCACTCGCAAAATACAAGAGCAAAAATAAATATACACTTTCAAGTTCCCTATGTCAAATCAACTTTCGCAAAAAAACATGAATCTTACCTAGCTCCTCACATTTTCAATATCTTCCTAACACAAACAAAAACTTACGTCACCCCAAAAAATCTGAACTGGCTGTTCAAAAGTTTTGTAATATGGTTGACTGAAAAGGAAAGAACGGACATTCGAAATATATACTAAAAAACTAACAGGTGTACATTTTATAGACATTCTCTTTTCATATAATTACTCACTAAATTATATAATATTCAAATATAATAAAATATGCAGGGTACTGCTTGCTAGCAACATTAATTACATAATCACGTACCTACTGTTTTTACATTTTCTTATCTACATGTGTAATCTTATATTACGTATGCAACCTTTTTATTGAAATTTTAATAAAAACCACTTGTAAATACTAAATATAACAATACGTATGTGCATGTATGTGTGCATATGTGCATATATTTTTATCTTTTTATATACATACATATCTTCGCTGATACCTTTCTAATAAATATAATATGTTATTTACCCGCCTCGGAACAGACTCCGTCTAGTGAGGTTGGTAAAAGAAAACTATGTACATAAATGAAAATAAAATAAATGCCCGGGTTGCCAGCACTGAAATTGGAAATTGAATAAACAGTATTAAAGCACAAACACTTTCTTTGAGTGGCATTAATAATTAATTTCATGCAAAACACATTCATCGCCAAGACCTAGACAAGTCTCACCCTATAAGTACGAGCACCCCTGCTAAGTCACCAAATTTAGCATACCACTTGGGGTTACCTATGGCAGAGGTGCTGGTTATCCAATAAATGGTTCCCGTGGTGGCGGAACCCATACCCGCCTCCCAAATTACATTAATTATATTTGGGACAAATGTGTCCTAATTAAACAGAATCGATTTTATGAACATGATTTTTAAAGACATACCTTAGTGTCCTCTTCATTGCTGATATTGGACTGACCAGACAGTCTTCGCGCTTCCTCCTTGATCTGATCTGCCGTCAGGAGAGTCCCTTCCGCTCCATTGGCCAGCTCTTGTAGACTCTGAAATGACAGATGTCATTACGAAAAGGACGCATGGATTTAAAAAATGATAAAAATATTGTATATTATCGCTTATCTGAATTCTTGACTCATTAGTTTCAATTTTGAAAATGACAATCATAATAATTTTCTGTTAACCCCTCCGCAACGTAAGCAGATATAAGCGTTAAAAATAGGACAGCAGTTAAGTACAATAAGCGTGTTTATACGTCAGCGCATGTGTTTCCATAGAAATCGTTCTAACTCCGTTATTGTTTTAGTTACATTTCTAAAACAAAAAGTAAAAGGTCGATAGTAGATCAAGCTGCACATCCCTATCAAGTTGTCTATGGAAATACATAACAGGAATCAGCTGTCAGTCGTGTAGTTGACAAAAATATATCCCGCGCAAATTTGCTACCGGCAGCTGCACCGCACTCCACATTTTAAATTTTTATTAAATATTTTTATATAAAATGATAAAAAAAGTGAGGTGACAAAAGTGTTTATTACACATATATACAATAGAATATGTATTGTTGTTAACATAATCTGTGATTTTAGTACCGTTTTCACATAAAAACATCATGTGAGTCATTTTTACCTATTTTTAATGTTTGCGTTCTAAATTTTAATATTTACAAATGTTAATATTTATTTGTAATATAATAATTTGAAAGCCTATTTTGTAACCTTTCTAAAACAGTTTTTACTATTCGGCTACGTTCAGAAATGTTTCATTTATAGAGCTTTAATTGTGAAGCGGTAATAACAAAAAGTTTTCGTAAAATGTAATTTTGTTAAAGACACCAAAAGCGAATATTCTCGAAAATTCGGAGGGGTTAAAATATATATCATAGGTAGGTACTTTATCACTTATCTGAATTCTTGATACAATCAATTCCAATTTTGAAAAAGATGGAAATTCAAAACATATCCGAGTTCATTGAACCAGAGTTACAATCACTCAAAGACAGACCCACAACGGAAATAAGAAATATTAGTTTACCTGGGCCAATAGAGTGGCTGCAGTTAAATGTGAAGGTGGGGCGGGAGCGTAGGCAGCTGACACTTGGCTAGATCTGAAACAATACGTACATTTATTATATAGGATTAAAAAGAGTCAAAAGTATCAATGTTTCAAAAGAAATCAATTTTAACAGAGTTGCTAAAGAAAAAGGGATAATAATATACGAACGAGGGTTGTCAGTAAATTAAAGACCGTTCTAAATTAAAAAATCAGGACCAATTCACAAAAAATTCATGACATTTTAGGTACAACTCTAGTCTCCTTCAACGGAAGCAATCTTCCGAACAGGCCCTACATTGATATGCTTGGTGTAACACCAGCTCAGGTATGGGGGCTCCAACGAAGCCAGAGTTATGTAAGTTAGCCTCTCAAAAACTGGGCGTACTGTACAGGGCCCGCAGATACTGCAGACAGTACACAACTGCTAACCCTATACAAATCAAAAGTGCGCCCCACAGTTGAATTTGGCAGCCACCTCTAGTCTGGAGCTCCAAAATACCTGAAAAATACCCTCAACTCTGTCCAGAAACGGGCGGTCAGTTTAATAGATTCTCCCATCTTAACAGACGGATTGCAATCTTTAGAGCACAGGCGTCGGGTGGGAATGCTGTCCTTGTTCTACCGGTATTCTAATGGAACTAGCGTCATTGATCCCTTCGGCACCGGTGCATATTCGAGAAACACGCCAAACGCCCGCCCAACATTTGTAAATGTGGTTGACATTTGTGACATGAGAACGGGTCGCTTCTTCGACACGTTCTTGTGTTCAACAGCTCGGCTGTGGAACGATTTGCCGGCCTCTGTGTTTCCTCCTTTCTACAACATGGGTCTCTTCAAGACCAATGTTCATTCCTTCCTCTCCTCAAAAAGACCTTCCACACAGCAACCCAGATGACATAGGCCCTGAGGGAAATCATTTTCCTCAGGGCCTCCTGTGTGTGGAGTTAATGTAAAAAAAAAAAAAAAAAAATATATATATATATATATATATATATATATATATATATATATATATATATATATATATATATATATATAATTCATTGTTAGGTGGTGAACCCATGTTTCTATCAAAAAAACCTTTCCTTAGTTGGAAAAATGGTTCGAGAAAGCGAATAATTGAGCGCACCTCTCAGGGATTTGACAGCGGAGTGTCCATCTCAAACGGACGTAAAGCCAGATCACCACTTGTATTTTAGGGAAAGTCTGAGTTATAATAGATATATATAAATAATATCCATGTCGCCGAAAATGAGGAAAAGTCAATTCTTGGATAACCCTCGTACTATGTATTCGCCACTTACTTAACTTGAATCAACTTGAAACAATTTACTACGCACTATGTCAATCTTTAATAGAGTACGGTATTATAGCCTGGGGAGGAGCTAACGCTGCCGCCATTGATTCGATTTTAAAAACTCACAAACTAATTGTAAATTCGGATGAAATCTTTAGGAGAATCTGTGTATTAGACATAAGGCAGATTTATGTAAAAAAAAAACATACTAGCGTACCTTTTGAAACACAGAACTGCTTTGAAAATGTCCAAACTGCTCGAGATACTAAAACCAAGGGGCATAATCTCTTACTTATCCCTTTCGCAAAAACAACTTTTGGCCAAAGAAATTTTGGATACTTTGCTACGAAGCTCTACAATGCACTTCCACTGGCCATTAGACAGAACACAACTTACTTTAAATATAAATCAGACACCAAGTCTTGGATCATCAGCCAAGGCAGATCTAACAGCAAAGATTTTATCAAAACCAATTCATAAGTATGCATTTCCAACGATGCTGATTGTCTTTTATCTGAAGCGTATAGCCCAGATTCAATTGTTGTGCAGGATTAGCAGCTGGTGACTATTCTATCTAATCTAATCTATCAAACTCTGAATTAATAATAATGTCGGTTACCTTCTGCTGCTCCCAGGGGAGATGGGATCGTAGAAGCTGGAGGGAGCCTGTACATGGTGCGACTGCGCTGTTGCTAGGCCGCCCCCTGCGTTACGCAAATTGCTGGACGCCATGGACGCCTGGCTGCTCTTGCGCGACACATCTGATGATCTGCAATAAATTAATAATAACATTAGTTTACTGTTAACCCCTCCGAATTTGGAGGCGGGTATTGGTCCGCCGTCCTGGGAATCGTTCCATAGATAATCAAATCCCTACCATTGGTCACTCCAAGTGGTTCATTACGTTTGGTGACTTAGCAGGGGAGCCCGGGTTCATGGAGGTTCAAAAGTGCGCCCATCATATGTATACTATATATAATGTAAACTATCATGGTGCAGCTCTTTCTTACACATCGCCCATCATATGTACACCCATTATATGGTTGACATTTATCATAAGAAAATGGATCCCTTCTACTACTCATTCTTGAGTTCAACAGCTCAGCTGTGGAACGATTTAACCGGCGTCTGTGTTTCCTCCCTCCTACAACATGGGTCTCTTCAAGACCATACTTCAAGTTCACTCATTCCTCTCCTCAAAATGACCCTCCACAACATTTTCAAAGATCAGGGCCTCCTGGGGGAGTTAATATTAAAAAATAAATGGAGTGAGGTTTGTAGGCGGCGGATGCGTTTGCCCACCTGACGTGTGGTGGGTCGTATCGGGAGAGACTCGTTGAGGGAGACCTTTTGTCCTCTCCAGCTGGACTCTCTCGACCCATCACCTTACACCGCAGTGGGAGAGATGGATTCATACGTCCGTCACTCCTGGACACATTGACACCTTCCTTTCCTAAAAGTACCCTCCACACAGCACCCCCAAAGATGATACAGGCTAAACTAAAAAAATTAAAATTAAAAAAACTCACCTTGGCCCAAAGAGACTGCTGGCCGTAGAGATGCCGCTGTCACGGCGAGGGACGGCCTGTTCTGACGGCATGTTGGACAGCTCCGTTACGTGGCGGTCCATCTCCATCCTCCGAAGCGAGCCGGGCATGGGACGCCCTCCCGCAGGACCTATGAAGCGACCTCCGCCTGCCACTCCCATTTTGGAGCCAAACCTGTTCATAAAAAAATTCGTTGTTAGACTATGAATAAATAGCCACGTTGCCCACTGAGCCCTCCATTCGAGATCCATTCGTGTCTCTGGCTTACATCTCACATCTCACTTTAGAACCGCCCTGCCAGCGATCATGAATTTCTGCAGGCTGGAGTTTTCAATTTGGAAAGCAACGTGTCCAAAGTATCTTAGAATACAAGGACCGGTAAAAAGTAATGCCTCCTATTTTTTTCTACTTAAATAAAGTTAGTTAAGTGAAATTTTTTAATTTGGTGCTATTCCTGAAATCTTCTTTTACACAATCTACTGCAGTAGTAACTTTTTGCGTCAACAGATGGCAGCACTGCAGTCGTAGAAGGTGAAACGCCCATTCGCATTCACGAAAGATTGAAAAGTGTGTACCACGATGCAACAGTGGATGTGGGCACCGCTAGACGAAGGGTTCGTCGCTTTAACGAAGCTGAAAGACAAACACCGTTGGATGACGAAAAGTGGAGCGGCGTAGGCCGTTGATTGTGGTGACTGCACGCAACTTGAGCGAGTTAATGACATCATTTGTGGTGAACCCAGATAACTACAGATGTCGCATTCTCTCTCTTAGTAAAGGCAGTGTGATGACGATTATTCGACAACTGATTGGTGCGCCTGTCTGTTCGTGGAATCCTGAGCATATAGTCCTCTCCTATATTTATTCTAATCTTCAAAAATAAAACACAAAATAAGCTAGGGTTATAGTAATTATGGATATTATTAACCTGTGAGGAGGTCCTGGTCTTTCTCCGATGGCAACCATGGCCCTCAGCATCAAGGGAAGTTCACCCATTTCTCCCAGCAATACTTCTTCTTCCACCACCTGCAAAAATAAATAATAATAATTAGTGAAATAAAGAAAGACTCAACTAACAACTTTACCCTTTTCTTTACGTCAACTCCATATGGGAGGCTCTGAGGAAAATAATTTCACCCAGGGCCTATCATCTTAGTGGAGGATTTTTTGAGGAAAGAAAAAAGAGGAAGTTCTGTGAAGGAAATAGGTATGAGGGGTGGATAGGAATCTGGGGTTCAGGGTATCCGGGAGTGACGGACATATGAATCCATCCCTTCAACTGCGGTGCAAGGCAATGAGTCGAAGGATTCTGGCTGGAGGTCAAAAGACCTCCTCAACAGTTTCCCACGTAGCAGGTGAGCAGACACATCAGCCGCCAAGATCTTGACAAACCTCACCCCACGGGCACACCTGCTAAGTCACCAAACATAGCGAACCACTTGGCAGAAGTGGTGGTTATCCAATAAATGGTTCCCGGGGTGGGGTACCCATACCCGCCTCCCAAAATGAATCAAAGCCTGTAAAATCTCAAGTATGCCCAACAATTGAATTTGCGAGCCACCTCTGGGCTAGAACCACGAAATACTTGATTAACCTACATGATTCTGTGCAAAGGAGGGCGGTCCGTCTGATTGACAATGCGTTGTTAACGGACCGATTGCCATCTCTGATGCATAGACGCCATGTAGGCATGCTGAGCCTGTTCTACAGATATTGAAACTTTAACATGAATCTCGACGGACACGAGCGGAACACCCATTTATAGTTGATGTTGGCTTCATAAGAATGGGTCGTTTCTTTGGTTCGTTTTTGTATAATTGAATATTCATTTAGACTTTTATAGAAAGGTCAATGGGTATTCCATATAAATAAAATCAGATATATTTATCCAAGACACTATCTAGGTTTCAAACCAGTTCATCAAAAACTTGTTTCCAACGAAAAAGATAGCTGCCAAAAATACAAAATTAGTCAAAGATAATAATAAATAGTTTATGGTTACCTCTCCTTCCATCTGGAAGTAAGGAGCATTGGCTTCCTCCACAAAGTGTCCCGCCAGGCCCGGAGAGTTAAAGTCCAGATCATCACCACACTGCCGTGATAGCTAAAGGAAAAAAAATAATACAGTTTTATTTTCAAATCAATTATCATATAATATATATAACTAGCACAGATCTGTGAAAAATCGCAGGACAATCTGAATTTTCCACAAATCAGTTACAATTTTTACAGTGGAAATTAAAATAATTATATTATATTATAGGTAGGCTTAGATTTCTTTAAACAATCAGTTTCAATTTTGAAAATGACGCAAATTTCAGTTCATTAAACTAGATTTCACGCAAAATAAGGAATAATTTCACGCAAAATAGTGTCGGCCTTACAACAATGTTATGTGGCTGAAATTCCCTCAGGGCCTATGTCACCTTTGGAGATGACGTGTGGAGGGTATTTTTAAGGAAAGGAAGGAGAGAAAGTTCTGGGAAGGGAAATGGATAGGATAGGAATCCGAGGGTCATGTGTCCAGGAGTGATGGATGTATGAATTCATCCTTCCCACTGCGGTGCAAAGTGATAGCTCGACATAGTCCGGCTGGAGTTCAAAAGATCTTCCTTAACCAATCTCTCCTGATCCAGAGAGAGAAAAGCATCAGTCGTCAAGACCTAGACAAACCTCACCCCATGAACCTGGGCACCCCTGCTAATACACCAAACGTCGCGAATCAGTTGTGGTGACCTGTGGCAGGGGTGCACATTACACATTCTACTGACAATACTGAAAATATCTACCTCTCTGAAATGAAATGAAATGCCATAGTTTCACTGGATCATGGGCAGTTGCGACTCTTGCGTTATTATTACAGAAAAACAAGAAAAAAAAATTGAATGCATTAAATATGGATATTTAATACATTTACCACAAAAAACTATTACATTTGAAAAATATATTCTCTGTCAACAAATTTTATCTTAATCTTAATATATAAAACAAAGTCGGGTTAGTTACACTATTTATAACTCGAGAACGGCTGGGCTGATTTTGATGATCTTTGATTTGTTGGATTTGTCTCCGCCCCGGATAGGATAATAACTATTAAAACATCACAAAAGTTAACGAAATAAATAGTTATAAAGAAAATTATTTTACCCATACATTTTGTATGGAACGAATTCTCCTATTTTGAAAGAACTGCCGCAATATTGTGAGGGGTATAATATTGAACTGTGCATGAATTCCAAACATTCAAAAACTCAAATGTCAATGCGTTGATTGTTGTGCATTTGTTTTTAATCATATAATGCTGCCCTTCTTTCTTACACACTCAATGTCAATAGTCGAAAATGAGACAAATGGTGAACGTATGTCTGCACACCTCCAAAGGAAAAATACAATAATTATAATAAATCTCTGAAATGAAACGCATTTTTTTACATAAGCTCCACACAGGAGGCCCTGAGGAAAATAATTTCTCTCGGGACCTATGTCATCTTAGGGGATGCTGTGTGGAGGATCTTTTTAAGGAATGGGGAGGATAGAAAGTTCTGGGAAGGAAAAAGGTATGAGGGGTGGGTAGGAATCTGGGGGTCAGTGTGTCCGGGAGTGACAGACGTATGAATCCATCCCTCCAACTGTGGTGCAAGGCAATGGGTCGAGAGAGTCCAGCTGGAAAGGTCAAAAGGCCTCCCTCAACCAGTCTCTCTCGATCCGGCCCGCCACGCAGCAGGTGGGCAGGCGCATCAACTGCCAAAACCCGGACATAAGTCACCTCATGAAGCCGGGCACCCCTGCTAAATCACCAAACGTAGCGAACCACTTGGGGTGATCTATGGCAGAGGTGTTGGTTATTCAATAAATGGATCCCGGAGCGGCGGCACCCGCATCCGCCTCCGGAATTCCCATAAGTAATTGTAAAAGTAAGAAAATCACAAAAATATAAATCCGTACACAACGCCATCTCTGATACTGACAAAAACAAAACACGGACAGTTGCGCATTGATAATTGCTTCATTGCGTAATTTTTAACTTAATAAAAAAACTGAATTTAATTCAACAGCTATTGGTTCTGACGCGGTACGAAGTTCGTCGGGTCAGCTAGTATCAATATAAAATATCTCGATTCTTGCTTTATTTAGTTCAGTTAGTCGTTTTACACAGACAGCTTATTTCACAATGTAAAAGACAAGATGTTAAGAATTCACACTTTGTTTAGAAGAAAATGGAAAAAACGCCACTATTTTTTAATTCACCAGGCCCAAATCAAGAGTGTTCAATTTGCAATTTACCTGAGTATGCGGCGACATGGCATGATCAGACTCCGACTTGACGCTGGCGCTTGATCGCGATGCCCCCGCGGCGCTCTCCCAGCGCGGGCTGCCGCCCCCCGCACCCACACTCCCCCCCTCAGACTCTTCCTCCCTGCTGCCACCCTTGTGCTTCTTGTTGGCGTAGAACTCCGCCCCGTGCACCGTCTTCACGTGCTTGCGGAGGGAGGAGGGGTCCGTATAGCGCTTGGTGCAGCCGGGGGCCTTGCAAACATAAGGTTTCTGGAAAAAAAACGTTAGAGGTATTAGCAAAAACTTTATGTGCAAATTTTTGTTCACGAAACGTGAGGTTACTAAAATTTTTGTTCACCAAACACGAGATTAATAAAATTTTTGTTCACGAAACGTGAGGTTACTAAAATTTTAGTTCACCAAACACGAGATTAATAAAATTTTTGTTCACAAAACGTGAGGTTACTAAAATTTTAGTTCACCAAACACGAGATTAATAAAATTTTTGTTCACGAAACGTGAGGTTACTAAAATTTTAGTTCACCAAACACGAGATTAATAAAAATTTTGTTCACGAAACGTGAGGTTACTAAAATTTTTGTTCACGAAACGTGAGGTTACTAAAATTTTAATAAGAGAATGTGATTAAATACTTGTTATTTTACAAACCTTGTAAAGAATCCTTGCAAGGGAAAATAATAAAATCATTAAAATAAAACAATAAATTAAAAAAATAATTATACGAAGCATAATCTTGCAAACAGTGTTTTTTCTAAAAATAAATAAATTAGTGCCATCCATGAAAGGTGAGATTATGAATTCTTTTAAGCATACCCTTAAATATTCTAATCCGTCATGAGTTGGTCTCCAAGACTTTTGGGACCGAGACTCTTCAAGAACTGCCTTAATAAATCCCTACAGCTCTTACCTTAACCTGCCTCATAACTCTGCCTAATCAGGTAGCGGCATAGTTCCCCTGTCTTTACATCTATACAGGTGTGTGGTGTCACAAACTTGCGATTTGTACAGTTGTTAACTATCTGTAGTACACAGCTTCTGAGATGCTAACTTAACTCTGGCTTCGATGGAGCCTCCGCATTTGAGCTGGTCCCTTAAAGTTACACCAAGCATATCAATGGAAGGCATGTTGAGAAGATTGTTCATATCCACAAAAAGTACTCTAGCTACAGCAGCGTCTGCAAAGTTAATGAAGTGTTTCTCCATCAGCCAGAAAAGATTTTAATTAGATTATTGGTGTATTACCTCGTTGCTGTGTGTCCTGTTTTGGTGTTTGGCGCGGTCGCTGGCGTTGGAGAAGGCCTTGGAGCATCCAGGGTACTCGCAGGTGTACGGCTTTTCCCCTGTATGGCTGCGAAGGTGGGTCTTCAGGTTTTCCAGGCGCGAGTACGCCTTGCAGCAGCCTTCAAACTGGAAACGGAGAAACAATAGTGTTAGGTGGGACTAAAGAGAAGGATGATGTGCAACACCAGCACATTCTATTTTATTTTATTTTTTAAATCGAAGATGGTATACGGATAGTTCCTGTGAGCCCTCAGCCCATGGACCCATTGCGCTATCTCCTCATTCCTTTGAGTTCGTTTCCACGTAGCACGATCCCCTGCAAGGTAAGGCTCCGTTCCCACTTCCGTTTAAAAATCGAATGCCCTAGTGGCTTTAGAGGTTGTGTGGAGCTGTTCACATTTATCCAACAAAATTAATTAAAAGCATTTTTATTGACTGTCGGCAAGGAAGTGGGTTTTTTACTGTCCGATATTTTTATGGAAGTGGGAACAGGACAACTGAGGGTTATCCCATCGGAATTTCCTTTTTGTTTAGGTTCCCTTCCCTTCAAATCTCCTCTCCACTCCACCTTGGTTCTATGAAGTTCCCAAGAGGGAAGAGTCCTCCGAGGTTACCTCAGCTCCCTCTCCCTTAGGTTCCACAAAGGTCCCTAATTTTTTTGTTTGAATGGTCCATTTCTTTTCCCCCATGAGTATCTACACAGCGCCCTTGAGGTGATTTTTTCACGAAAACGGCGCTATACAAATTAGCAAAATATTATTATCTAGCGAAATCAAAGGTCCACACCAGTAGAGCCTCGAATGGAGGGTGAGGTATAAATACTCCGAGATGCGAATCTGTATCACGGAGGCACCGTTCGTGACACTCAACCTGGACATGGAACTGTATCATTCAACCTGGACATGGTAGCTCACACCTTGGCTTGCGATAGCTATTGCAAGTTGTGTCTCCACTCCCTGAGCAACGGGTTCGCTACACTCCATACCTAGTTATCCTACTTACGCTACCACCAGCATGTACTGCTCCTTTAGGTCTGCTCCAGGTGGGAACAGCCTAAAGCCTTCTTGCTGCTGTGGATATGCTCCACCAGGTTCAAAAGGGTACAGATGTATACTTACGGTGCATTTGTGAGGCTTTTCTCCTGTGTGACGGCGCATGTGCACCACCAGCATGTACTGTGCTTTGAAGGGTTTCTCCAGGCGGGAGCAGCCCGCCCAGCGGCACACAAACGCCTTCTTGCTGCTGTGGATGTGCTCCGAGCTGATGTGCTTCACCAGATCGTCCGGTGTAGGGAATTCCAACTGGCAGTCCACCTGCAATCATATAACATAAATAATTAAATAATTTTAACGCTGTACAATAGTCACAACTGCAAGTGGCAGATCCAACGGGAGTATTTTGTGAGACTAAATTATTTGAAAATTCTTAAAGAAATTCTCTCTTCAAAAAGAAGAAGAGAATGGTTTGAAAGGGTGATATTATGTAAATATGAATGTTAGAGGGAGAGCACTATTTAATTTAAAAAAACGATTATAATTACTATGCGTAAGTGAAAATATTTTATAAAGCATGACTTTCGACAAATGTCTTACGGCAGTATTTAAAGAAAAATTGTGAAGTTAATAACAGAACCAGATATATTTTTTATAATTTACGGAGCATACTTTGCGATTTTTTTCTATGTATATGTAGAGGGAATTTCATATAGTTATTTTTTTCAACTCGGTAAAATACATACAGCCTTACTAAAAAACCCCGTGAAAATTTTATTCAATTGACAAACGGCCGCGGATGTGAAAACATTACTAAAACCCCTCAGAAAATCGCCAATATGCACTTTTAATGTCTTTAACGAAATGACATTTTACGAAAACTTTGTGTTATTACCGCTTCACAATTAAAGCTCTATAAATGAAACATTTCTGAACGTAGCTGAATAGTAAAAACTGTTTTAGACAGGTTACAAAATAAGCTTTCGAATTATTATATTACAAATAAATATTAATATTTGTAAATATTAAAATTTAGAATGCAAACATTAAAAAAATGTGAAAATGACTCACTTGATGTTTTTATGTGAAAACGGTACTAAAATCACAGATTATGTAAACAACAATACTTATTCTATTGTATAAATGTATAATAAACACTTTTGTCACCTCACTTTTTTATCATATTATATAAAAATATTTAATAAAAATTAACAATGTCGGGCGCGGTCGACCCGCCCGTAGGAAATTTGGCAGGATAAATTATGTGTCAGACTGCGCGTCTGACAGAATGTTCTTTTTATGTATTTCTATGGACACCTTGAATAGAGATGTGCAGCATGATTCACTATCGACCTTTCACTTTTTATTTTAGGGATGTAACTAAAACAATAACGGAGTTATAACGGTTTCTATGGATACACAAGCGCTGACGTATAAACACGCTTATTGTTCTTGACTGCTGTCGTATTTTTAACGCATATATCTGCTTACGTTGCGGAGGGGTTAAAAAATTGTTCATTGAAAGAAATACACATTGTTTACACGGCCTGAGAGGGTAGTTTATCTCTGTTTTAAAGATTGATGTCCGAAGGAAATTTGGAATTTTTTCAACGTATTTTAAATGTCTTGTATGTTTCTTATTTTTCAAGATGTCGTAAAAGCAAATACCTTTAGAGAAACTAGATAGAATTGCCTTTTAGATTTTTGTATCTGAAATATACGATCGTTTTTGAAAATTGCAGTATTTTAAGTTTCAACATGAAAAAATTTGAAAAAAAACGGTCGAAAAATTTTGGAAAATTCAAAATTTAAAAAATACACACCTCTTACTTTATGAATTTGGAAGAAAACTATCACTTAACTTTTTATCTCGTTCATACAATTAAAAAGGATAAAAAAATATAATAATAATTCCGAAAAAATAACTGAAAAAATCTGACATCTTGGATTCATTTTTACGCAATAAATATGTCGATTTCTCGAATTTGTTTTTATTTACACATGCATGAGGCTTTTACATTACTAAATAATATTACTTTTATGGAAGTTTTATTAAATTCACACAGAAAAGTCGTTAAAAAAATTAAATTTCAGAAATAACCTAAAACCTATCTTTAACGAAACTAAATCATCAACAAATTTAAAGGACTAAAACTGAAAAAAAGTAACGCCAGCATTGGTAATTATGTTGAATTACACTAATATCACAGTGAATTGATCATTTAAACGAAAATTATCTTCAAAAACATAAAAATTAACTGCAAATACAACTGAACATTGTCAAACATTGTTTTACCGCGAAGTTTATAAAACAAGATGGCCGCGCGCCTGCGCAAATCTATGTGAGATTCAAGGGGACCAACATAAAAATCATAAAATACGTGATTGTGTTATTAGTAAAGACGTAAAAACACAGTGCACCGCGCAAGTAACAAATATGCAGTTGACCGCTCGTTAAGGCGTTTTGTTATTAGTAAGGCTGATAGAGATTATTTTAAGAGCTTAAAAACATAAAGTGTTCAACGGAACCATATTAGCTACAGTGGTTCGCTATGTTTGGTGACTTAGCAGGGGTGCTCGGGTTCATGTGTACCGCCGCCTCGGGAACCATTTATTGGATAACCAACACCCCTGCCATAGGTCACCCCAGTAGGTGCGCTAAGTTTGGTGATTTAGCAGGGGTGCCCGGGTTAATGGGGTGAAGTTTGTCTAGGTTTTGGTGGCGAATGCATTTCCCCACCTATCGTTTGGCGGGCCGGATCGGGAGATATTGGTTGAGGGAGACTTAACCTAGACCTCTCCAGCCGGACTCTCTCGACCCATTGCCTTGCAGCACAATGGGAGCGATGGATTTGCACGTCCGTCACTCCTAAACACATTCCTACCCAGATTCCTACCCACCCCTCATACCTTTTTCCTTCCCAAAACTTCCTCTCCTTTCTTTCCCTTATAAAATCCTCAACACAGCAACCCCAAAGATGACATAGGCAAATAGACAAGAGTGGGGAGGCTAAAAGCTCCGCACAAAAAGAAGACCGATAAGCTACGAAGCACCGTCCAAAGATTATTCTATCTCATTCTCTCATAGATGAAATCCTGTAGATGTATGTGTTTATCTGAATTTTAGTGTCGCTTTTTCATTTCATCTAGTTTCAGATCATAACGGTGTTAAAGAAGTTTTCACACCAAAAAAAAATAAAGAACTTGTGAATTATGTTCAAATTCAATAAAATTTTAAAATTTCAGTGGCAAATTATTTAAAAATTGTCAGAACATACCCAGTGGCAATTAGTCTCGATGAAGTCTGCTGGTTCGTCCTTCAGATCGGCATTGTCTTGCACAGTGCTTTCGGCGGCAGCAGCCAGTGGTCTCTCCGGGTGTCTCAGAGACCCGGACGAGGGAGTCGGGGGCTCGGAGGGCCGTGAGGACAGTGGCGGGGCTCTGGGACACGCTCCCGCACTGGAAAGGTTAAAACAAAAACAAAAAAATTAATACATATTCAGAGATCTGCCTACCATCGAACCTCTTACTCTTTTCGTAGGAAAGTTGCAAATCAGGTGAAGGGAAAATTTCTGGAGTTTATTTTTGGGGAATATTCCCGAAACGGGGAATATTGCGAGAATTTTCATTATAATGATGAAATTCCCAGACATCTCCTACAATAAAATTTCATTGTTATTTACAATGTATCACATTAATTAGAGCATTTAATAGGTGGGTATGGGTGTCGCCGCTCCGGGAACCATTTATTGAATGACCAACACCTCTGTCAGGCCACTAACACAGAATGAAAAAATTAACTTTAAATTTTGATGAATCCGTCAAATTTTTTGAAAAAACCCGTCTTAAGTAAAAAGAAGAGAACAATAAGTAGGTATGAACTATGTGGTCAAGTTAGGTTAGGTTGGGTTATGTTACCTGTCAGCCTCCATGACGCTGGTGACCTCATGTCGTGGTGCAGGGGGGGTGGGATGTGGTATGGGGTGACCAGAACTGCCTCCACTTCCCGAGAGGTGCGGAGGTCGACTTGCAAATACACTAAAATCAAAATAATAAATAAATAATCATTGTTACATCGTAAAGCTATACAATTAAAGGCACTATTGCGTACTAATATCTCTTCGAAACGTATTCCACTATTAGCACGCGAATCGTTGCGTGGGAATTGGATTTGGTAGTTTCCGGTCTTTCGGTTGGAGGTCAATTTAAGGTATAAAAAAAAGAACTAATATTTTCGCTTTGCATCTCATCTATTCAAAATTCTCAAAGCAACGGTATACAGTGTTTCATTTCTTTAATACGTGTGTGTATGATGACGATTGCATTTCTTCTTTGGGAGAAGCAGATATAGCATCGTTTGTCTCATTTTCAACAGCTCTTTCTTACACACTATTGTCTTCATAAAACAGCCACAAAAATGTTAGGTTTTGTCATACATAATTCAAAGGAGTAGATCAACTTTGCGGTTATAAGGCTGCTTTACTTTTCCGCCAACATTTTGATTCTTCCCAGGTGCAGAAACTAATGGTGATGCCCCTGGGAAGATTCTCTAGAAGCAACGAAGAAAGTAGTGTAAGAAGAATATATGACGGAAATATGAATGGTAGAAGAAATAGGAGACGCCCGAGGAAGACATGGCACGATCAAGTGAATCGAATCGGGTCGGGCCATGTCAAAAGTCAGATCAAATCAAATCGAGTCAGATCAAATCAAATTGTGTCAGGCCATGTCAGAAGTCAGAATAATAGAAGAGTATGTATGAATGTGAGTGAGGCAAAGAGTGTATGCCAAGATCGAGTTGTTTGGCGGTGCATCCTATCTGCTTATCCCTGCAAAAAACGGTGTGATGATTATTAGTTAGTTATCTACAATCTACATGTGAACTTTTTGTCCCACATGTAAATATATTTACAATGTCAAAGCTTTAGGTTTTTGTAATTATTTTACCGCTTTTGCAAGTCCCGGTTTTTTATACTGTTTTTGCTTATAAATAAATAGATTATGAGGTGTTTAAGAAAGAGCTGTAGCATTATTGTGATAAAAAAAGTACTTTTTTTTTTTATATCGTTGCCATAGGAATTTTAAAAGCATCCAATGCATCAATGTGGTACATTGGAATGGAATGTCGTCATTTGGCATACAATACAATGAATGTGACAATTTTTCCAAAATTGATCTTTTAATGCCATTCGATTTTCTAATCATTTTCTTCCGGTATGTTCATCCACAGAACGCCAAATTTGTTAACGTGTGTGTATTTTTAGACAAATTTACCAGCTTAATATACACCACTTCCAAGTAAATACATGTCATAATGTATTGTGGTTTTTCCTGTCCCCTGGACAATTTGTCTCGGGTCACCTTCACAGTATTGCACGCTGAACGGCGATATATTATATTTTATTCCATATCGACGCTGGAAACGATAATAATTATAATAATAACATAACATTTGAATAGCGCAATTTTGTGTTAACCCCTCCGCAACGAAAGCAGATATATGCGTTGAAAATACGACAGCAGTCAAGTACAATAAGCGTGTTTATACGTCAGCGCGTGTGTCTCCATAGAAACTGTTATAACTCCGTTATTGTTTTAGTTACATCCCTAAAATAAAAACTGAAAGGTCGATAGTGAATCATGCTGCACATCTCTATTCAAGTTGTCCATAGAAATACATAAAATAAACATTCTGTCAGACGCGCAGTCTGACACATAATTTATCCTGTCAAATTACCTACGTGCGGGTCGACCGCGCCCGACATTGTTAATTTTTATTAAATATTTTTTATATGAAATGATAAAAAAGTGAGGTGACAAAAGTGTTTATTACACATTTATACAATAGAATAAGTATTGTTCTTTACATAATCTGTGATTTTATTAATTAAGCGCACTTGAAGTGAAACATCACAAAACTGCGCTATATAAATACTATGTTATTATTATTATTATTATTTAGTACCGTTTTCACATAAAAACATCACGTGAGTCATTTTCACATTTTTTAAATGTTTGCATTCTAAATTTTAATATTTACAAATATTAATATTTATTTGTAATATAATAATTCGAAAGCTTATTTTGTAACCTGTCTAAAACAGTTTTTACTATTCGGCTACGTTCAGAAATGCTTCATTTATAGAGCTTTAATTGTGAAGCGGTAATAACACAAAGTTTTCGTAAAATGTCATTTCGTTAAAGACATTAAAAGTGCATATTGGCGATTTTCTGAGGGGTTAATTAACTTCAAGTGCTCTTAACTATAATAAACTGTAAAATAATCATTTAGAATTCAGAAGTCGTCATTACTCAAGTCAAAATTACTCCTACAGTTCTCCTTACATAATAATATGTATGAACAAATAATATGAAACAAAAAATGTAGGTACAGTATATACACTGCAATGACAAGAGAACAAAAAATTAACAACAGTGCTGTTACCGCACAGGACAATAACAATAAACAATAACGATGCTATTATAGCACAAGACAAAACAAGGACATTAAAAATATAATATAAAACAGGAGGCAGTTTATGTTCAGAATTAATCTGAGTGGACATTAAACATAAAGTACAATAAGGAGCAAATCTAAACCAAACAATTATCTGAAATTTGAGAATATGGCTTTACACAACATTTTGTTTCATGAATGGTAGGATTTTTTAAACAATTTTGTTTTTAAACCCCGTTTAAATTCATTCAAATTCTAAATATTAGTAAGAGCTGAGGAAAGTTTATTCCAAATGAGCAGGCCAGTCACACGAAAAGAGCGATCATGGTAAACGGCTCGATTGGACCTAGAAAGTTCGATTAAACGATTAACATCTAGATCTGCTGACCTTAGAGCAAACTTCTATCGCTTGTTTTGTCTGACATACAGTTCTGATATAGGCTGGCGTCATTCATAGGAAAGCTTTAAAGATCAGCAGATCTTGGCCTCAATTCTTTCAGGGCATCGAAGTCAATGAAGGCAATAATAATAATAATAATAAATTTGGACAACTTATATAGCGCTGTTTTTGCGAAAAATCGCCTCAAGAGCGCTGTACAAATTAGCATGGATTTTACATTAGAATTTACTTAACTTAGGAGGCTCGATAACAACTCGTCTTGCAGCTATCAAGCGCATGGATTATTGGAATTCTAGCCCCCCGATAAATTAAATTAAATATCTTTTTATACACGTATTTCAATTTACTTAACTATGTAGGGGGCTAGATAACCACTCGTCTTGCAGCTATCAAGCGCATGGATTGTTGGAATTCCAGCCCCCCCAATAAATCAAATAAAATATCTTTTTATAGGTATGTACGTATTTTAATTTACTTAATACCTCAGAAGATAAAAGTTAAAGTGCCATATAGCAAAATTTCTTAGAAAATTTAATGTGTTAACATCGGACATGATTCATTACATTTATTCGTAATAAAATAAATGTCGATGACTTAGTCATTATTTTTAAAAATGTCAACTCATTGATCGATTAATTAAAATTACAAAGGCCAAATTACGTTTCTAGGTCAACTAAGATACTTAACTCACTCCCTGATATGTCTATTTCATAATTTAAGGAACAAATAATAAAGACATGTGATTGACATTTTCGATATGCGCACTTTCATTGTCAGTTCCGATTTACTGAAATGTTATTTTTACAGTTACAGTTTGATTATTGTTTCACAATATAGTGTGAAGCAAAGCCATATAGTTGTGAATGATGAATATTATTATATATATATGTGTATTTGGGAAGTATGTTTACGGGAGATGGGAAGGATGATAGAGATATTGAAAGAAGGGTAAATATGGAAAACTCCATTAATGGAGAATTTAATCCGGTATAATAAATTTTTTAAATTCCAAAGAAGCGAAGCTAGCAGTCCACAATGGAGTACTGGTAGCTACCCTAATGTATGGCAGTGAGGCCTGAAACTGGCAGAAGAAGGATGAAAGTAGAATGAACGCTGTAGAAATGAGGCGAATGTGTGGAGATTGGCAAAGAATGCAAGGCTGATGATGTAAGTGTAATGATTACGATTAAGAAAGGGATTTTTAGATGGTTTGGGCATGTAGAGCGAATGAACGAAGAAAGTAAGACCAAGATGCCTGGCAGTTCGTTCTCTCTGCACATAATCAGCCGAGAAACAGCTTGATGGTTAGTTAGTTAATAATTTTTATAGTTTCAGCTAGCAAGTAATTAAAACTAATACAGGATGAGTGTTAGACATATTTACCTGTGCAGATAAGGCAGCAGGGGGTGAGGCGATGATTCAGGTACATAGAGGGAGTGTGGAGGAGGGAGCAGGGGGCCCCGAGCGAGCAATGGGGGCAACAGCCCTGACCCAGCCAGCCCCAGCGCTGGGGATAGTGTGCCTGAAATTAGACCTGTATTGATTAGACATAAAAATAAGATAAAAAAGGGTTAAAGTAAGGTTTCATGCATTTTATGTTGGCAAGTCATGAATCGCAATAAATAAGGACACAATATTATTTCGACACTCTTAGTTGAAATGGAGAAATTTTATGTTGGTATCTATTCGATGGTATTCTAGATTCAGAATACTTGCATAACAATTTTGTATGGAACGTGTCGTAGGAATCCGTGTGCATCTAACGAGTGCGCGAAAGCTTTTGACAACCATGGAAATTCAAGAATGGAATTTACGCTCCCACAGAGTACCATGCCGCCAGCACGACAATCTGAGAGCTGCTATTGGCTAGCGGAATTATGTGCATGTGGTGCCCCTTCCAAATGACTTGTCTACAACGCTATTATGTCCTTTAACTAACTAATCAATTGAAAACATAAATGAAATTGATAATGAATACATGCAGCAGCCTCATTGGACTGGAAAACACATCTGAATAACCACCTAATGCCTCCACAAGGGACTCCAGACAGCAATGATCAACGCCAAGGAAATGGCTGACTATTTACGTCACCCCCACCATGCGACCAGCCGAGCCACTATTGGTCAATTCTGAACAAAGGAAAAATCTGAATCGTAAATATTTACGACAGCGAATTCATCTTCCGAAAAATTTGGAGCTCAATTTCGAGAAATTGGGAATAATTTGGATCAAGAAATAAACATCATCACCTAAAAATGAGTATGTACTACAAAAACAACCCAAAAACTGACGTCTATCAGTGATTGTTGCACTTTAAGAAAAATATTTACTGTTTAAAATTGTACCTTATATCACATATGTATACTTGTACCTTTTCTTGTAAACACAATAAAAATGATGTGAAGCTTTGGGATCCTGAGTTGGTAAAATCTTGGCAATAACTATCACACATAATTTTAACACAGCTGACTTCCAATCGTAGCGACCAGGGAAATTACCTAAAACAAGTACCTTAGAAAAATTAAGGAGGTTCTGTCCCCCAAAAATCCGACCTGAGTTTGCCCTATAAAAATAGAAGTCAAACCGGTAGGAAGTCAGTTCAAAACTATCAGCCAAGAAGAAACAATACCTACTCAAGATACCAACAGTCTCCAAGTTCAAACCTCTTTTCAAGTGTTTTAATCAGTCTTAGATTCAGTTTACCTCTCCCAGTATCCCAGTAACCTAAAATCCTAAAAACCCCAGTCTCCCACAGTCTCCAAAGTGAAAAATATTTATTTTAATCCAGTACTCAAATCAGTTTTGCCATTATACCTAGAAGCATTTTTTGTCAAAGTAGTAAATTCATTTAAAAGACCAGTGGCATTCCAAAATCCACTGGCGTACCAAACTCCATTGGCGTGTCATTGTGGCCAGCTCCCTATTATATTTAGTTTATGTACAAACGTCTAGTACATTTGGTCCTTCGAGCCGGATCTACACATAACACGCCTTCAGTCTTACCCAGTGGAAATGCCGTCTCTTCGCAGTGGCCGTAAGACCCCGACATCTTCCGAAACATCGCTAGGTTAGGCATGTTTCGGCTTGTTCCCGGGGCGTTAGGTTTACCTAACGCCCCGGGAACAAGCCGAAACATGCCAGTGGCACCCCGTCGGACCCCGGGCCCACGCACCGTAGACATCGATGAGACGCCATCCAGCGGAACCCGCCACGATCTATCTGGTGCGAACCCTGCCAGGAACCCTGACCTCATCACTCTTGACCAACCTGCTCCAGAATGTGTCGCCAAGAGCCTCCACGGATCCAACAGTAAAAGCAGCGAAACAACTTCTGAATCAACTGAAGACTCCCTGCGATTGCTGCGCCGAGAGATGCGCATCCGGGACAGACGTCACGCCAAGCAGACAGCCAATCTGCTCGCAGCCCTGAACGCTGCAACACGCCAAGCAGTCAGCCAACCTACCCAGGAGCCCGCACCAACCAGCCCGACCCTGCGAGCCAACCTCGGTCAGGCAGTAATTCAAACCCAGGCACCAACCGGCCCGTCTACGAACGAGTTCGCAACGAGATATGCCACTCGAGTACACACGTCAGACGGCCCGTCTACCGGAGAGTTTGCAACGAGATATGCAACAACTCAAGTTCACGCACCAACCGGCTCTTCTACTAATGAGTTCGCAACGAGATATGCCACTCAAGTACACAAGCCAGCCGAAGAGTTTGCAACGAGATATGCAACTACTCAAGTGCATGCACCAACCGGCCCTTCTACTAATGAGTTTGCAACGAGATATGCCACTCAAGTTCACAAGCCGGCCGAAGAGTTTGCAACGAGATATGCAACTACTCAAATGGACACACCAGCCGGTCAGCCTACCAATGAATTTGCTGTAACCGATCCAACCGGATACGCCGCCGCCGCCACCCAAGAGTACACACTACTGACGGGCCCTGCGAAGAACATCCCTACGGCCGAATACAGCCATATCGGACCTGAGCGCCCACTTTACAACACAGCAGGGTACCAGCATCAGCCAGCCTCCTCCGGCCAGGATTCCCCATTATTTACACCACCGCACACAGCCAATCAGACAGCACGGCACACCCGAGAATGGTTGCAGCATGGCAACGATCCACTGGCCCAGATCGCCTCTGTGATGGCAGAGGCCCTTCGCTCTTCCAGAACGCAAGATAGCCCCCGCACATTAGAAGATGATTCAAGAATGGCTGCCCTCATTGCCAGGCAATCCACAGCAAAAGATTTGCCTACCTTCTCCGGAGACCCCCTTGAGTGGCCCACCTGGAAGGCACAGTACGCTCAATCCACCGCCACCTGCCAAATGACTCCGAGCGAAAATCTCATTCGGCTGCAGCGCGCCCTCAAAGGCAAGGCACGAGATACCGTGGGTCCCCTACTAATGGATCCTGCGCAAGTCCCAGAGATCATCAGCGTCCTCGAGCAGCGATACGGCAGCGCTAACTCCATAGCAAAATTTATGCTAGACAAGGTTAAAAAACTACCTTACCTCACGACCGAGGTATCACTCGAGGATCTGGCAGATTTCTCCGGGACGGTACAAAACCTGGTGGCATCTCTCCGGATCCTGAAAACCGAAGGTTATCTCACCAATCCTGCATTAATGAATGACGTCACTGACAAAATGCCAAGTTCCCTGCGTCTGGCATGGCTAATCGAGATCCGCAAACAACACGCTCCGGCCACCATAACCCAGCTCGCTGCCTTTCTGAAAGAGGTGTCAAACGCAATTCCAAACAGTGGGATGGTGGACCACATACGATCTCGACCACGCCGTGAACAAATACATGCCGGGTACCAGGAGGAAGAAGAGAGTGATCGCATGCGACTTCTACCGAGCCATGAGCAAATACATGCCGGACATCAAGAAGAAATCAGGGATGGCCCAAAAGAAAAGATTGCCCCCATAAAACGCAAAGTAAACGAGGAACATACTTACCCTGGACCAAGCCGAAAAAGAAAAACTGCTGATGAAAGCTGCGCCCAATGTGGCGGTGATCATAAAACCCGCGAATGCAAAGAATTCGCAGCCAAAGATGTTGAACTCCGATGGGAAACTGTACGCACGGGAAGATTATGCCGCAAGTGCTTAGAAAAACACCACTCACGAAGCTGCAAAATAAACCAATGGTGCAAAGTAGGAGATTGCAGATCCCCACACCACCCCCTGCTACATAATCCCGAGTTCGTACGAAAAAGCGCCGTGGAAAATGTCAACTTGTGACGCCAGGACTCCGGACAGAGAGTACTATTAAAAATTGCGCCAGTCATATTAAGCGCTCCAAACAAAGAAGAAGTGTCAGTGTTCGCTCTCCTGGATGAAGGATCCACAGTAACACTTGTCGACGCTGACACCGCAATACAAGTCGGAGCAAACGGCCCAGTTCACGGACTGCGAATCCACGGCGCGAAAGGAATGTGCACCTCCGACAATCTCTCCCAACGAGTGAGACTAAGAATACGAGGTGCAGGCAACAGTAATACATTCCACATATCTGCCAGCACAATAAGCAACCTCAACCTGCCGGAGCAACAGACCCAAGGAAGGTCGGTCGTCCCGAAGCTGCTAATAGGCCAAGATAACGCTCACCTGATCGTGTCAAGGGAAGTTCGTGAATGCAATGATACTACGCGAATAGCATCACGCACCGCACTAGGATGGATCGCTCATGGGGGAGTCAACCCCAGAGATAATAACACGACCACCACTTTGGCACTACAACCAGAAACGGCCGCAGACATACAGTTGAGGGAGCTAGTAAAAACCAACTTCGCCATCGACTCCCTCGGAGTAACATCAGCCACCAGAGTCAATGCAAGCGAACAACAGGCAATTGCACTTATGAATGCAACTACCCGTCCTCTTCCTGTAGGAAGGTGGGAAACCGGTCTACTATGGCGCAAACCAGAAGCCACGTTACCTGACAATCGGCAGTGTGCGCTGAAACGACTTCTGTCCCTGGAGAAAAAGCTAGAAAAAGACAAAAATCTAGCAGTGGCCTACAACGACAAAATAAATCAACTTATCAACAAAGGCTATGCCAAGAAGTTATCAAGCCATGAAGCTTCCACCACCACACCTCGCAAATGGTACCTGCCCCACTTTGCAGTAATCAACCCAAATAAGCCAGGAAAAATCAGAGTGGTGTTCGATGCCGCAAGCCGATGCCGAGGAACCTCCCTCAACGACCAGCTGCTTACTGGTCCTGACTTGCTGTCCTCCCTCCTGGGGAATATAATACGCTTCCGGGAAGGAAACATCGCTATTGCTGCAGACATCAAAGAAATGTTCCTGCAAATAAAAATAAGGCGAGAAGATCAGTCGTCCCAGCTATTCCTGTGGAGGACATCACCCCATCACGAACCAGACACCTATCAAATGTCATCGATGATGTTCGGAGCCACCTGTTCCCCAAGCAGTGCCCAATTCGTCCGAAATAAAGTGGCTGAAACATACGAGCACGAGTACCCGGCCGCCGCAAAAGCCGTACGCACCAAGTTCTACATGGACGATTACCTAGATGCAGCAGACACACCCAATGAAGCTGCTGCACTCGCCCAAAGTGTAAGTGCCCTGCTCGCGAAAGGAGGGTTCCACTTGACAAACTGGGCGTCCAACAGCCCGGCGGCCCTAGCTAGCGTACCTATAGAAGACCGTGCCAGCTCCACGATACAAATCAGCAGCGGAGGTCCGGAAACAGAGCGAGTGCTTGGTTTAATCTGGGACCCCACCACAGACCGCTTCCTGTACTCATTTCGTGAGGCAATCTCCCACGACACGGCCACACAACCTACCAAGCGGCAACTATTATCTATAGTAATGAAGATCTTCGACCCAGTCGGCTTCGTTGCCTGCCTTACCATCAGATCTAAGATGCTACTGCAAGCAGTGTGGCGCTCAAGCGTCGGCTGGGATGAACCCATTGCCCCTGAACACGCCCAGAGATGGACAGACTGGCTAAATCTGTTGCACACGAACAGCATCTCAATCCCGAGACGTTGCCTCTACAACAAATTAAACAACGTAACACTACACCTTTTCTGCGATGCATCGGAGCAAGCTTGCTGTGCCGTGGCCTACTTCACCGAAAAAATAGGTGGATCCTTACGAGTAACATTCCTTGCAAGTAAATGCAAGGTAGCGCCACTGAAGCCTCTCTCCATTCCACGCCTCGAGCTTCAAGCCGCCCTCATAGCAGCGAGACTAGCCCAGACGATCCAAAAAGAAAGCAAAGCCCTGATATCCCGCACCTGCTTCTGGACAGACTCCACAACTGTACTATGCTGGTTACGCACCGACCCACGCGCCTACTCAACCTTTGTGGCAAACCGATTGGGGGAAATAGACGAACTAACCAACATACCCGACTGGAAATGGGTACCCACAAAACTCAATCCCGCTGACATAGGAACACGAGACTTAGAGGTGCCAGACTTAACACCAGAAGGAAGATGGTTTACTGGCCCAGCCTTTCTCACTTCCCCGGAGGGTGCGTGGCCAAAAGAACGGGCACCCGCCCACAGGCCTGACGACCTGACACTAGAAGTCAAACCTCACTACGTTGGCCTTGTGTCCACCAGGGGCGAAGCACTCCCATCAGTAGAGCGGTTCTCCTCATGGCACCGGCTGATTCGCTCCACAGCTTGGATCCTCCGATTTATCAGACGATGCAAGATGGGGCCCAATAAACCAGTAGAAGGCCCACTACTAGCCGATGAGATAAAAGCAGCAGAACACAGATGGATCAAAAGGTCCCAGGAAGACGCTTTCACAACTGATCTACACATCATCCGACAAGGTCAAAAACTGCCTGCTGGCAGCCGCCTCAACTCCCTGAACCCATTCTTTGGACCAGATGACCTACTACGAATGGGGACCCGACTACAAGCCTTGGAAAGAACAAAGAGTGTGGCCCGAACTCCCATAATACTGGACGGCGACGAACCCTACACTCGACTTCTTATCAGTCACTACCACAAAAAGGCGGATCATCCTAGTACTGAGAAAACAGTAGCAGAAATACGCAATCATTTCTTCATAATACGACTACGCACAACAAGCAGGAAGATAACGCACGCCTGCCCCACTTGCTTCATACGACGCAGCAAACCGACTCCACCTCTGATGGGCGCATTACCACCATCCCGCCTGATGCATCACGTCCGCCCATTCACACACTGTGGGCTTGACTATTTCGGCCCTATGGCTATCACGGTCGGTAGGCATCGAGAAAAACGATATGGAGCCATCTTCACCTGCCTCTCGACACGCGCCATTCACCTAGAACTAGCCGCTTCACTGACTGCTGACTCGGCCATCATGGCCCTACAAAGAATGACCGCCCGCAGAGGACAACCAGCAGCCATGTACTCGGACAACGGGACAAACTTTCACGGAGCTGACACCGAGATGAGGGACGCCCTGCTGTCAATAAGTCAAGACGCCAGAATGATTGACGCAATAGCTACCCAGGGCATCGAGTGGCACTTCATACCACCACTAAGTCCGCACATGGGGGGAGCTTGGGAAAGATTAGTACGATCAGTAAAGAAAGCCCTAAGCGCTACACTAAAGGAAAGAGCACCAAAAGAAGAAACGCTACTCACCGCACTTGCAGAAGCTGAGTTTGTGGTAAATAATCGTCCACTCACCCACATTTCAGTTGACCCACGTGATGAAGAACCTCTAACACCCAACCACTTTTTGCTAGGGTCAGCCGGGAAGCGCCCTCAATTATCCTTCTACGACAAAAAAGAAGAGGAAACATGCCTACGCCGCCAGTGGCGCATCGGACAACAACTTGCAGACACCTTCTGGAGGCGATGGCTGCGGGAATACCTACCTACCATGGCTGTCCGGCAAAAGTGGCACCATCCAACTACACCAATTAAGAAGGATGACCTAGTGATCATCATGGACCCAGCACTGCCTCGAAACAGTTGGCCACGTGGCCGTATCATCGAAGCAATACCTGCAGCTGATGGACAAGTCAGAACTGCCCGGATCCAAACCAGCACTGGGATATACGTAAGGCCGGCAGTCAAAATCGCCGTCATTCTGCCTGCCACGCCAGCAACTGATGAAACTGTACACTCTGCGAAGACACCCGACTCAAAACTCAGACATCGGAAAAGGACACGCCCGACGAAGTAGCTGAGCACAGTCGAGACTGCACTGAGGGGAGTGTATGGAACGTGTCGTAGGAATCCGTGTGCATCTAACGAGTGCGCGAAAGCTTTTGACAACCATGGAAATTCAAGAATGGAATTTACGCTCCCACAGAGTACCATGCCGCCAGCACGACAATCTGAGAGCTGCTATTGGCTAGCGGAATTATGTGCATGTGGTGCCCCTTCCAAATGACTTGTCTACAACGCTATTATGTCCTTTAACTAACTAATCAATTGAAAACATAAATGAAATTGATAATGAATACATGCAGCAGCCTCATTGGACTGGAAAACACATCTGAATAACCACCTAATGCCTCCACAAGGGACTCCAGACAGCAATGATCAACGCCAAGGAAATGGCTGACTATTTACGTCACCCCCACCATGCGACCAGCCGAGCCACTATTGGTCAATTCTGAACAAAGGAAAAATCTGAATCGTAAATATTTACGACAGCGAATTCATCTTCCGAAAAATTTGGAGCTCAATTTCGAGAAATTGGGAATAATTTGGATCAAGAAATAAACATCATCACCTAAAAATGAGTATGTACTACAAAAACAACCCAAAAACTGACGTCTATCAGTGATTGTTGCACTTTAAGAAAAATATTTACTGTTTAAAATTGTACCTTATATCACATATGTATACTTGTACCTTTTCTTGTAAACACAATAAAAATGATGTGAAGCTTTGGGATCCTGAGTTGGTAAAATCTTGGCAATAACTATCACACATAATTTTAACACAGCTGACTTCCAATCGTAGCGACCAGGGAAATTACCTAAAACAAGTACCTTAGAAAAATTAAGGAGGTTCTGTCCCCCAAAAATCCGACCTGAGTTTGCCCTATAAAAATAGAAGTCAAACCGGTAGGAAGTCAGTTCAAAACTATCAGCCAAGAAGAAACAATACCTACTCAAGATACCAACAGTCTCCAAGTTCAAACCTCTTTTCAAGTGTTTTAATCAGTCTTAGATTCAGTTTACCTCTCCCAGTATCCCAGTAACCTAAAATCCTAAAAACCCCAGTCTCCCACAGTCTCCAAAGTGAAAAATATTTATTTTAATCCAGTACTCAAATCAGTTTTGCCATTATACCTAGAAGCATTTTTTGTCAAAGTAGTAAATTCATTTAAAAGACCAGTGGCATTCCAAAATCCACTGGCGTACCAAACTCCATTGGCGTGTCATTGTGGCCAGCTCCCTATTATATTTAGTTTATGTACAAACGTCTAGTACAAATTTATTATTACTATTTATTTTGTCAAAACTAATAACAAGAACTGGTCCTTGTGGGATTCATACTCGAATACAGATCCTCCGCCATTCCTATTAATGTAATGCTTTTAGCACCAAAGTAGCTAGTAAGTGAAAAGATCACAGGTACCAAACCTGAGCCTTGTGGAACACCTTCTTTACCAAAGCTAAAATAATAATAATAATATAGCATTTGCTTAGCACAGTTTTGGGCTATTTCACTTCAAGTATGCTGTGTATTTTGCTTCGAGATAACTAGTAAGTGGAAACATCACAGGTACAAAACAGGATGTCTATGTAACTTCACATCACCGTTTAGTTTTTTTCTTCTAGAATAAGTACAAAAACTGATCCTCGTGGAATTCGGCACTGGCTTGCACCAATATAGTTAGTAAGTGGAAATATTACAGATGCAAAAAGTGATCCACGTGTTACATTCTTTCTTAAAGTTCACGAATTAAGAGAAAATATAGGTGGCAAGTGCAATGGTCCTCACCAGCAATAAGATGTTCATAGCTCCCCCTTTTTATCAATATTAGTTGAAACATTAATTTGTCTTGAATAAAAATAAAACAGGTACAAAAATCTGTTTCCTGTGGAACTCCACATATCTCAATATCATGTTTTTGCTCTAAGTCAAGTAGTGTGGTAGTAAGTGTAAAGGTGCTCACCAGCACTGAGATGACCATAGCTCCCGCTGCCGCTGGCCCCAGCCAGAGGATTGAGGCTGGCTGGAGACAGGCGCACCATGGATCCGAGATGCTCCCAGGAATCGGAGTAGGGACTCCAACACACGGCGCGCTTTCTACCGGCCCCACGTCTCGCGCCTAGAAACAGAAAATCAATTAATCAATAACATTATATTGTCACAAATATGGTTCTAATAATGTCGCTATATTTGTAAAAAAAATACATCAAGGGCGTCAACCTGGCCAACATCTCTTTTAGTGGTGTGCATCATTTAATGCTAAATGCTAACCGCCGCTTGCGATTGGTTCGTGCGAAGAAAGGATAGGTTGTATCTGAGATATCAGCGAGGTATGTTCCTGTTATGTTCATAGAGAGTGCGATTATGACCTTCAATTTGAACAATTGACTTTTTTTACATAGCAGATCTATGACACAGTTAATTTAGAATGTTTGTTTAGAGTTTGGGCAGATTTCACCAAATAGACTATATTGTATTTTTATAATAAGATTGCAGGACATACTATAGAAAGGGTGACTTCTAAGAAACCGCAGGATGAAAGAAAGAAAGGCTTTAGGTGACTGGACAGTGTGGAGGTCTAAACAGCTCTTTGGAACTTGAGTTTTGGGCACAGGAAGCTTTGGAAAGACATCAGGAGAAAGAGATAGATAGCATGTTGTTGGCCAGTTTTTGTTGGTATTCATGGAGGCTTCTACTAATATATATATGTATATATTTTTTTTATTATTTCATAAATGTTTACATGATACATTGTTGGCATTTTTTAACTACCACACTAGGCTATTGCCCGTGTTGTGGTAGTCATACATGAAATATTATTTTATATAAACAGATAAAAAATATAAAAAGAGGAAAGAAAAAAAATAACATATTTAGGGATAAATAAAACAAAAAACAGATAAAAATAAAGATATAACAATTAAAAGTAAGCTAAGAAATAAAGAATAAAAAGATAATTTAAAGAAGATTGAAATAAACTTTGAGATAAAAATAGAAATAAACTTTGAGATAAAAATAGAAATAAACTTTGAGATAAAAATAGAAATAAACTTTGAGATAAAAATAGAAATAAACTTTGAGATAAAAATAGAAATAAACTTTGAGATAAAAATAGAAATAAACTTTGAGATAAAAATAGAAATAAACTTTGAGATAAAAATAGAAATAAACTTTGAGATAAAAATAGAAATAAACTTTGAGATAAAAATAGAAATAAACTTTGAGATAAAAATAGAAATAAACTTTGAGATAAAAATAGAAATAAACTTTGAGATAAAAATAGAAATAAACTTTGAGATAAAAATAGAAATAAACTTTGAGATAAAAATAGAAATAAACTTTGAGATAAAAATAGAAATAAACTTTGAGATAAAAATAGAAATAAAAATTGGTAAGTATTCTTCTGCACGAGAGTACATGTTTGTAGTCACTTTTGATATTCTTTCTCTGAAAGAAGTTGGAAAGAGTGTTAGAGAAAGTAATTTTTTTTTTTCATAATTTTTTTTATGTAATGTTAAGTTTAATTAATTAATTAATTAAATTTGTAATAATTTTTTTTAATTAATATTAATATTATTTGTTTTTTATTGTAATATTAGGATCTCATGTGTTGTTTGAAGAAATCTCTTCCCTTTTCAAATATCCAATGTTTGATACGGGCTTTAAAGAGAGATTTAGAATTATTCTGTGACTTTATATCGGCACTCAGAGCATTATACATTTTGGGAGCGATAAACCAGAATTGTCGTTGGGCGAATGAGGTTTTTGTTTTAGGGACCACGCAACCCAGGTTTGATGAAAAACGTGTGTGTGCTTGATGTTGTGGAGCCACCAGTAGATTTTTTTGGCATATGTAGCATATATTTTTTTTTTTTTACAGTGAATACCGCACAAGAATCTCAACTGCTCCCGTCTGGAGCCAGTGAGACTATGGCATCCCCAATTGGGGTATGTTGTGAGGCTGAAGGTAGTGGGGAGGGGAAGGAGGTGGGGAAGAGGAAGGTTGGAAAGTACCTGGCTATTCAGATCTGGTCACTAAACACGGCTTAAGCCATTTTCAAGCAACGTTTCAATTCTGAATGGTGGTCTTATACCAGGGCGATACTGATAGTATCTTCCACTCTGGAACATGCCGCAAATATACTATATATTATTTTAAATGAATTAATTGTGAAAACACAAATTAATCAAATAAAATTTATTTGCGCATGCCGGGTTCGAACCCGCGACCTCCGGATTGTGAGTCAAGAGTCTAACCCACTGGACTACGGAGGTCGTCATATGCTTATCTTAGTAAATAACTGTTGAATATCTAAGACCTTGATTTTAGCAAAGAGTTCATTTGGGGGATGGGTAGGTTGACATTTAAATATGATTCTCAAAATTAGTTTTTGAACTGTAATAATTGGATTGATAATGGATTCAGCACAACCACCCCATCCCACTATACCATATGTTGCTATGGATTGGAAAAGGGCAAAGTATACGGTTCTTAGGGTCTGTAAACCTAAGATGGACCTAAGGGAGCAGAATATATGGCAGAGTTTACGGAGTTTTTTACTGTGTCACTGATATGGGCTTCCCAACGCAGTTCGTTGTCTATGATTATCCCCAGATATTTGACTTCCTTTGATGATTTAAGAACAGAACAAGTGCAATTAATATTAGGTGTGATTTCTGGAGTGTGTAAGTTGAGTGAACATGAGTGAATGAGTGGTTTAGGGCAGTTGTTAGGTATATTATTTTGACGTATGGAAAAAGTCATATATTGTGTTTTGTCGATGTTAAGTGTGAGGAGGTTAGTGTCTAGCCAATGCTTTACTTTTATTAGGCCATTATTAGTTTTGTTAATAACGGATTGCCATGTTTCATCTTCGAATATTAAGACCGTGTCATCGGCAAATGATAATATCTTACCTCCAATATTCATGGCACATAGTGAGTTAATGTATATAAGAAATAAAATTGGTCTTAGTATACTGCCTTGGGGTCCATAGGACGCTGATAATTTATTACTTATATGTTTTTTATCAGATTGGATAAGAGTTTGTTGTGTTCGGTTTATCAGGTAGTTTTCAAACCATGTGTAGGCTACTCCTGTTATTCCAATCTGTTGTAATTTTTTTAGTAGTAAGATATGGGAGACCGTATCAAATGCTTTTGCAAGATCAAGAAAAACGGCAAGTGGTTTGCGACCAATGTCGAGATTATAAGAATTGTGAGGGCGGCTATTGCATCTGAAGTGCTCCTACCTTTGCGAAAGCCGTATTGGTTATCCGACAGTATTTTGTTATCTTCGAGGAATTTGCATATCTACAGAAATTCCAAAAACTGAAAAAATCAAACTAATATCTATGAGAATGAGAACCAAAGTGTTGAAGAATATCTACAGCTCAAACTGTTGACTAATATCTATGACAACCACAGTGTTGACGAATATCTACAGCTCAAACTGCTGACTAATATCTATGAGAACTAAAGTGTTGACGAATATCTACAGCACTGGCAGAGGTTGGATTTGCAATTATGTATAGCATATTGGAATAACGTAATATTGCGTATGCAGTTTAAAAAACTTAATTTATGTAAGTGTGTATGTAAAAATCTCTAATATCGGACTATTGGACACATTTAGCTGATTAGTCCAACCTACGCTCGTAGATATTCGTCCGACCTTAGCTCTGTAGATATTAGTCAACACTCTGAAGTTCGTGGATATTAGTTCAGCTGTAGATATTCGTCCGACATACAGGCTCTGTAGATATTAGTATCTGGAGTCGTATTCATCAGCGTAATTTCTAAACCTTTGAAGAGATGCTTTGCAGGAACAAACAGTTATTACTAATGATATATAAACATAGCCAGGGAACACTCACTCACTTTTCCTGTGTCAACTGTCGGTATAAGGGCGTAAATGAGCAATTAATACTTTCTACCCAGTGAGCAGGCTATCTTTTGCTACTGTAAACTGTAAGTCATGGTACATAACATTATACAGGATGTAACAGCACATATCCGAGGGATTTTGACCAGCGATTCCTGAGCATATTTGGAGTAAAAAATGTACATTTCATTTTGCTGTCCGATGACATTTTTTTTTATTAAAAACATTAAAAATATTTTTCCATCACACACGTTTATAGACTAGCGGTCATTTGATAAGCGTTGCGTCTCGTTCTAACAGCATGTTAATACACGAAACAGAGAGAACAGAAGCGACATGTGATAGAAACATATTTTTTTGTTTAATAGAAAAAAATATATCATCTGACAGCAAAATTAGAAGTACATTTTTTACTCCAAATATGCTCAGGAATCGCTGGTTAAAATCCCTCGGGTACGGGTACGTGCATGGCCTGAATGGTAACTATGGTAAACCATCTCCGCTTGAAATAATAAATAATAATATTATTTCATTAATATATCAAACTGCAGAGTGTATTTATTTAATAATGCTGTTGTAACTTACCATCCAGACTGGCTGAGAGATCCGGAGCAAGGGAAGCTCCTGTGAGGAGTTCTGGGGGGATCCTCCCGGCACTCAGGTACTCCAATCCTGGGAACATGCAAATATCTATTTAAAGGTTAGACATCAGATTCTGACTGGCAAGATATAGAAAAACAACATATTATATTATACTTTGCTACATTTTCATGAATGAAAGGAACATTAATTAGATGATGGTAGAATAGAATTCAAAGCAGATAAAGGTCTATTGCAACAATACTGGTTATGATTTTTTAAAGCACCTCCTCTCTTATTATAATTACGAAAATGTCAAAAATTATAACGAAAACGAAAAGTTAGCATCGTAATCAATTGAAAACTGGGAGTTCCTCAATTTCCAAGTTCCATTTACTAAAACTGTATTACTATAATCGTAATTTGGTTATAGTTTAGTTGGAAATAAGAAGTTGAGGAAAGGAAGACTTGATTCGGGTCATCGTTAGTATCGGAATCAATTGAAAACTGGAAGTTGCTCAAGGATCTGGTTTGGGTCCAATTTTAATTATAATTTACTAAAATTGTAGTATTATGAGGGGCCATCCATAAATTACGTCACACGAATTTCATGATTTTTTTACCGTCCCACCCGTCCCTGTCACACATCGTCACATTTGTGAGATGTGACTTCCCCCCTAGTGTGACGTCACATATTTTGCAATTTTATATCAAAACAGTAGTTCAATTTGTTTTTACATGAGACGTAACAGGGCTGATGACCCCCCCATACTCCTTGTCACACTTCTCTATTCCCCCCCCCCCCCCCTTAAGGTATGACGTAATTTATGGATGGCTCCTAATTGGAAAGAGGAAGTTGAGGAAACGACAAGTGAATGAAATGCTTGATCCGGGTCATGTCAGAAATAGAATTCTTTTAAATATGAATACCGAAAAAGAATCCCAACTGTCTGGAGCGAGTGGGACTATGGCATCCCTAATTGGAGTGTATTGTGAATCTAAAAGGAGTAGGAAGGGAAAGAAGACGGAAAAGAGGAAGTATTCAGCAGATCATAAAGACATTAATAACGTTTTGATTCTGAACGGTGATCTTTCACCAAGGCGATGCTGACAGTATCTGTCAACTGTATATACTACTAGCTTTTTCCCGCGGCTTCGCTCGCATGGTATTAGGGGGATTCCCACTCCGCCTCCTCCACCTCCCCTCTCCCCACTCCACTCCCATCATCACCGCCTACCCCTCCTCCTCCACCCACCACTCCCCCCACCACTCCCCCCACCACTCCCCCCACCACTCCCCCCCCATCTTCCTCCACCCCTCCTCTCTCCCACCTCTTGCATTCCACACATTCATTCCCTGGTACATTCAGTTTTCAAACAGCTCGCGTGCCACCTATTACAATTTTTCTGCAAATTTAATAATGCCAGAGCTCAACGGTAGTTTTATGCATAATAACGAACAAAAAAAGAATTACCCTATTTGGTGCAGTCGTTCGGAAGTTATACATACATTTCGGCGATTCATTTTTAGAGATAGATATTAACTGCGACGCCAACAAAGTACTCTTTTTAGAATGAATTGCCTAATTAAAAAAAAAAACACATCGTTTCCAAGGCAACAATTTGTTTGCTTTTCTTCTGACGCTTGCAATAACTCGATTTTGTTAGGGACAGAAAACGTATGATAAATAATTTCATAACGCCCGAGATTATTCATAACGCCAGAGCTTACCAATATATATAGCCTATGGTACTCGCAAATAATGTAGTTTTCTTTAGTGAAAGAATGATTAAGGTCCATTCAGTAGTTTTTGTGTGAAATAGTAACAAACATACATCCACACAAACTTTCGCCTTTATAATATTAGTAGGATATATTATTTTATTACTGTGTGTGAAATAACACAAATAAGAATTGATATATTTTTGCATGCCGGGTTTCGAGCCCTCGAGAATCATTATTGCTCGCCCGCGGAGGTCGTCAAACTTGCTGTAGGTACTTTGCCCCTTGATTAAACGAATATAGTATGCATTTTATCGGTCGCTTCGTATCGAGTTGATCTCACGAAGATTTCGGAAAAATTCCGAACGATTAACGAATAAAGATACCTTCGGAATTAATGCAAACTATAATAAGCAACTTTATGCAAATTATTATTAATTTATATTATATTTATTATAGTATTTGTGGGAAAAAATAAGAGTGGTGTGCACTGTGCTTTCTTACTTTCGAAAAAAAAAACAAAAGTACCATCTCACGCAGGGGATAGACAAAGAGGAGATTGCCCTAATTTTGTCGTGCATAATGTTACTATGACCAGATCTATTCTATGATCTATTTCATAGAACGAATGTTTGAAAACGGAAAGGAATAATAAGGAACTCCAGTGAAAAATATTATGGCTTTAAAAAAATATGTTCATATAGAACAATAAACGCTGATTCTGAATATATAAGTTTTATTTAATAATATTAAACGCAGAGTTTTTAAAAAATTATTAAGTCCATTTTTAATCGGGTCGTAAAAACACGCCGTCAAGTTGGCATTATTGAAATGTTTAGCGGTGACATCATGACGTCACCGTAAAGTCATTTTATGGGAATGTATGATATGAAACAAGCCATCGTATTAATTTATTCATTTATTTACATACTGTTTATAGAGATTTAGTTGTTGTGTTTATTGAAACATTATTTAGTCCTAAATAATGTTTCAAAAATAAAGGTATTTCTTATTAGTTTATCTCTATTGTTGAAAATATTCAAAAACTACTACACAAAAAAATAGTAATACTACTTCTAGGGAGAATATTTCGAACAAAGAAATTCAAATGGCGGCAGTTGATCAGCTGATTGCCTGATCCTATAGTAACTTTTTCAGGAGTGATGACGTCACACGATTCGCCGTACCTACGGTGGTTTTCGGTGGATCTTGAAAAATTAAAACTTTGACAATTATTTTAACTACTAAAACTAACTCTAAAAATAAAAATGCAGTTATTTAAGTTAGAAGGTCATTATTCATAAAAAAAATTGGACTGGAGTTCTCTATTGTTGTGCGTTCACACGTGTGCATTCTATTACGTTAAAACTTGCTCTATTTTATGGGCGGTATGGTGATAGAACATAACCAAACCTGAAGGTGATTCAACACTGGGTTTCTATTTCATTCAACATTGGGTTTCTATTTCATGAAATAGAAAGCCCGACAGTGGACTTTCTACGGCACAGAAACATTAATAAATAAACTAATATTTTTATACCTGTATTTAAGGCTCCGTCGTAATTTTTTTAAAAAGAAGAAGAAGATTACTGAAGATGATTTGAAAGGGTGGTTTGCAAATCTGAATGTTGGAGAGATAATTAGGCTAAGCGAGTGTTGTGAACATATTTAAGCCGCCGCTACCCGAATTTCTACCGATTTCTTACATATCTCCCTTAAACATTTGAAGTTTTTAAGCTCTTAAAAAAATATTTGTTATTTTTTAAGATAATATTATCTAGACATTCCCGCAGAAACGCAAATTGTATCAAATTCAGTTGATAGAAAAAAATCGCAAAGCATACTACAAAAATTATTATTTTCACGGCTGTTACAGTTATTTTACAAGTTATACGAGTATGTATGAAAAAATTCAAAGGGTTTCTTTAAATGCTGTTTTAGACAGCCCCCAAGATTTTTGCTCTATTTTAAACGAATCGTGTTTTATTAAACACTAGCTGACCCGGCCACGCGTTGTTGTGGCTTAACACAATGCCATCTACTGGATGGTTACCCAACATTTTAACTCACACCGCCATCTGTTAATTTACATACAAATCAAATCGATCGGTCACTTCATTTATATTATTATAGCTAGTTCCCGGCATGCGTTTCTATGCCACTCAATAAATAAAAAAATTCTCCCTGCGTGTCCTTTCCCATTCGTCCCGTTCCCCTTTCTCTCCCGCGTCACCTTCCCTTCTCGCGTTCCCACTCCGCCTTTCCTCTCCCCACTCCCCTCGCCCGCTTCCCCCGTCCCGCGAATCCCCCTCCCCCCTTCCGAGTTCCTCCCTCCGGGGTTGAGTCTGACAGACAGACGCGGAAGAGGACTTTAATTTATATTATGTAGAGATTTTTAAGAGCTTAAAAACCTAGTGTTCAAGGAAAGTGTGCACATAAGCCTTACCGGCGTAGTCCAGCGGTAAGGCTCTTGACTTGTACTCCGAAGGTCGCGGGATCGAATCCCGGCATGGCAAATAAATTTTATTTGATTAATTTGTGTTATTTCACAATTTATTCAATAAAAATTATATGTAGTATATTTGCGGCACGTTCCAGAGTGGAAGATACTATCAGTATCGCCCTGGTGTAAGACCACCATTCATGAGCCGTGTTTGGTGACCAGATCTGAATAGCAAGGTACTTCCCCACCTTCCTCTTCCCTATCTCCTTTCCCTCCCCACTACCTTCAGCCTCACAACCTACCCCAATTGGGGATGCCATAGTCCCACTGGCTCCAGACGGGAGCAGTTGGGACTCTTGAGGGGTATTCATGTAAAAAAAAAAAATTTAATATTATATTTAGGTAAGAATTTGCTTTCTCATAATAAAATGTGCAATATGGGAAAGCTTAACCGAGCGGTTTTAATGCGAATCAAGCCGCCTACCTGCCCAGAACACCTACCCAGACTCCGCATCAAACGGGTTTCAGGTAAACACCGCCTTGTTATAAACACGTCAAATTATCTCCAAAATCCGACTTATGTCTCAATCGACCGAATCTTCAAAAAAAAAACACAATCATGATTATTATTACCTTTTTGGGAATTTTTTACATTCTTCAGATTTTGACGTTTTTTTTAAATATTATTACATATTTACAATATGACGTGTTTCGTTGTATTTTTCTTTGTTCTGTCTTCATGCATTTATAAAATTATGTATATTGGAGGATTTTCTTTTATAATATGAGGGATTGGGATGTGGGATGATGTGGGATGATGTGGGACCGCCCGCTTGCCAGTCCGCTCTTTTTATATATAATATATTTCAACCAATTTACACAAAACCTTGACAAATTATATACCTAAACCTTCCTCATGAATCATTCTATCTTTTGGTGAAAACCGCTCGAAAATCCGTTGCGTAGTTTAAAAGATCTAAGCGTACAGACAGCGGGGGCGACTCTGCTTTATACTATGTAAAGATTTTTTTTTCTTTAAAAGAAAGACAAACATTCCCGGGTTATGAATAACCCAACAATGTTTGAAAATCTCCTACTACCACCACAGAAAGCCGAAAATGTTGCTTGTGTTGTGATGGAGGACTTAGATCGAACACGCGACGCTCGGGTGGGACCCAAGCGCTATGCCCACTCAACCACTGACCGGTCAACCATAATATGTAAGTTGTTTATGCACAAAATATGCTCGCTTATAAGTACAATATTAATAATAATATTTGGTTAATTTATTTAGCGCCGTTTTGTGAAAAATCACCCCAATGGCGCTGTACAAATAAGTATTTAAAATAATTAATATTACTGGTATATATATGTAAGTTGTTTATGATTGCTACATTAAGCTTAGGAAATGTATGAAACTTTCAAAATACTGTCTTTCCATCCTCGCAAAGTTTTCTGGATTATTACGTTAGATCACATATTTTTTTATTGTCCCTCTCTAAATAAATATCCTCTCTTCTATCAAGCGTTATCAAAAATTGCCTCTCCTCCATTCAACATCTCATCTCTTCTAAGTCTGAACTCTACTCCAATCTTCCATAAAATTCTGAAATTTGCACATTTAAATAAAATTAATATATAAATTCACCTTTCCTTTCTCTGAAATATAAATGATGGCCTAGAACACCCTTGAAGGGTGAAAGCCAGAAATAATTGAAAAAAAAACGACCACATGACAATACATCTGAAAAGTTCTTTAATCGCTACAAAAACTGTTACGAAACTGTCAAAAATGTAACAATTTGAATCAAACCATGTCAATTTTAATTTATTTGAGGTAATTTAAAAGCTATAATTTTTAGTTACTTTATTATCCAAGAATTAACATTATTATTTTATTCGTTCAGACTTTAAACATTCCGTATCGATGGGCCATACCCTAAGAGTATGGATACTAGAGAGACGGCATGTAAAGTGTGCCCATCTGCCCAAAGCATGCCTTTTCAAAAATTTTACCGAACGGTTTTTAGATGGCTGACATTGGCTTTTATACCTCGGTCGCGCATAGAGCTCCCAGAAAAACGTTCATAAAACATAGAAAAATGGTCCACTGCGCCGTAAAATTGTGGAAAAGTAGTTCTATGAAGACCTTTAAGAAGAAAGACGGTCTTACCTTCACATGGAAGTGTTTAAACATAGCTTAAATATACATTTTATAATTTTCGGCGTGTTCATTTCAACCGCCATCGCCATGAGCCCGATGTTATCACGTGAACTCCGACTGCCAATGGGCCGAATCAGTCAACTTAAATTATAATAATTAAAAATTACCAAAAAACTTTTATGTTTTTATTAATCATAACGCACAAATATAAATTTGTGATTCACACATGTCATAGGTATATGTTTTTTATCATTTAGCTTATTCATTTTAAAAAAAAATTTTACTTGGTCTTTTTTGCACTGTTATTTTTAGATTTTTTTCCTACTAATTTACCACTACTTTTACATATGTTTACAATGTTAATTCAAAGTTTATAATCACTGAATTGTTATGTAAAAGTCACATTGACATGCCCTCGTGGTCGAGGGGTTAAGCTCTTGACTAGCAATCCGGATGTCGCGGGTTCAAATCCCGAAATAAATTTTATTCGATTGATCTGTGTTTTCAACATTTTATAATTAAAAACATTATAAGATATATTTCCGGCACGTTCCAGGTTCCAGGTGGAAGACATTCTCAGTATCGCTCTGGCGTAGGTAAGACCACCATTCAGAATTGAAATGTTGCTTGAAATTGATTTAGCCGTGTTTGTTGACTAGATCTGAATAGCCGGGTACGTCTCCAGTTTTCTCTCCACCATTTATTTCCCCTCACCATTTACCTTCAGCCTCACAACGTACATGCTACAGACGGAAGCAGTTGGGATTCTTGTGATATATATGGTATATCTACATATTATAAAACAAAGTCATTCGCCGCGTCTGTGTCTGTCTGTTCGCGATAAACTCAAAAACTACTTAAACGGATTTTCATGCGGTTTTCACCAATAGATAATTCATGAGGAAGGTTTAGGTATATAATTTGTCAAGGTTTTGTGTAAATTGATGGAAATATATAATATATCTGGTTAAGAGGCAGCGGGCAATGGGCTGGCAAATGGGCGGTGTGGATTTAATTTAACAGATGGCATTGGTTATAAAGGTTGGGTAATGGCGTGGCATTGTTTTACGTTATCCACAGCAACGTGTGGCCGGATCTGCTTAGTATAATATAATATGTACATTATTTTAAAATAAATTAATTGTGAAATAACACAAATTAATCAAATAAAATTTATTTGCCCACGCAAATAAGTCTAGCAATGTTTGTTCCTATCACTTATTTTTTTGTTATCATTGTAAAACTGTAAATACAGTTCTTTTATTCGATTAATATCGAGCACTCCTTTCTTAAAACTCAAGCACCAGCTTACATCAGAATAGAATGCACAAAATTTTTCACTGCAAGTCTGTTGATTTTATAAAATACGTATAAAAAACAATACTTACTATCTATATGATAAATTAAAATCTATTTCAAACTGATGAGTTAAGCAATGATAGCACCAAGGAATGGCGCCTGGAGTTACAGCTTACAGCGAGTTCATAACACTAGTTTTTTTACCCACTTGCACTTGTCAAGTGAAAAGTGAGGCCGATGTATTTCGACAAGCGCTTCACAAATCAATCATAATATTGATTTCGCAAAAAATTAGTTACGTCCTAGTAGATTAAGTAACTTAAAATATTATTATTAGTAACTTAAAATAACTTGTATAGGGAACAATAAAAATTAAATTAAATTTTATATGGTGAAAAATTGGCTATTGCAAAAAAAATATTTATATCGATATTGATATGTATTAAAAAAAAAGGTTGAATCTGTAGATATAAGATGTAAATTTTAAATGTAAAAAATCTATTTGTAACTAAAATATAAGCACCTGTTGACAAGCCAATTCAATTGGCTTAGCAGGACTTGTTTGCTGATTACAATATATATTATCTATTCTTAAAAAAAAAAAAAAAAACAACAACACATAAGTCTCCAGTCTCCTTGTTACTCCCCTTTCCTCATTTCATTACTTATTTTTCATTTGGGCTATTATATTTTATTTCCAAAATGAGATAAAAAAATTAACGAAAGTTTAAAAAATATAAAAATAATAATGATTCCCATTCACAGTTCGGCCCTTATCTCCATAGCGCCGCCTTCCCCCCGCACGCAAGCCACATTCCCCGTTTCTATCCCCTCCCACTAGACGGCTTCGAGTTTGCAGAGCTACATAGGTTTTTCGCTTATCCCCGTAATATTCCGAAAGTATTGCCGCTTCCCTTCAATCTTAGTTCCATGGCCATACCCCATACCATGGCGATGCTAATAAAATTTCTAAAGGTGTTGATTTGCACCATGGCGGTATTCAAAAGAAGTTTTTAACATTCTAATTTCATGGGAAAAGATTTCGATTGACGTTTAACAATCCAAAACATTTTAATGGACCAATACGAATATTTAACTTGGCAATTATTTATAGGAAGGTATCGATGTGGCTGTTTCATTATGTCGGAAGGTTGACGCTAAATGTATATTTGTTTTAATTTATTTTATGTTTTGTCTAATTCACTAACCATCACGCCGTTTTTCGGAGTACGCAGAGAGGATGGACCGCCAAACAACTCGGTCTTGGCGCACACTCCTTGCTTCATTTTCATTTCATACATATCTCGTATAAAGTCGTATCTTCCCCAAGCATAAACTTTCTAATAAAGTGTGTTTTATCGGAAGTGTCCTGCAGGTAAGTATGTTTCTGTATCTCTTTGTAAATAATAAAATTAGATAGAGCCTAAGATTTATAATAAATTGTAAAGCGCCCTTGAGGTGATTTTTCACAAAAACGGCGCTCTACAAATTATCCTTATTATTATCTATTTTTTTACTACGTTAGTAAATAAACTAATATGCACAAGGTAACATTTCATCGTATAAAATTATATTTTCACAGTAAGCTAAACATATTTTTAATTATTTTTTTAAGCTTCACACAGGAGGCCCTGAGGATAATTTCCCTCTTAGGGGATGCTGTGAGAAGGGTCTCTTTAAGGAAGGGAAGAATATGAAGTTCTGGGAAGGAAAAGGGTATGAGGGGTGGGTAGGAATCTGGGGGTCAGTGTATCCAGGAGTGACAGACGCATCCGCCACTAAGACCTGGACAAACCACATGAACCCGTGGCTGCTAAGTCACCAAACGTAGCGAACCACTTGGGGTGACCTACAGCAGAGGTGTTGGTTACCCAATAAATGGTTCCCGGGGCGGCGGTACCCAAGCCCGCCTCCCAAATTCTTCAGACTTTCAGGCATTTCATCATACGTCTTTAGTCCTCTACATATTAGGCAGTTATGTGACTCTTGATTTTATCATATGTGCCAATCAGATGACATAGGCCCTGAGGGAAATTATTTTCCTCAACGTCTCCTGTGTGGAGTTAATGTAAAAAAAAATCTAACTCTACCTGTATTCCAGGTTTAGTAATTACTAGCTTTTGCCGCCGGCTTCACTCGCAAAGCATTAGAGGGGTACCCACAGCACCTCCTCCACCTTCCCTATTCCCACTCCAATCCCCCCCTCCTCCTCTCCCCCGCCCCCTCTCACCCCCCCCCCCACAAATTCCCTCTCACCGCTCACCCTCCCCCTCCACCCTCCGCCCTCACCCATTCCCCCTCCCGCCCTCCGCCCTGCCCACACATCCTATCCCCCCCCTCCATACCCGTTAGTTTCATTTTTCAAACAGCTCGCGTGCCACCTATTGCAATTTTTGTATATAAATTTCATAATGCCAGAGCTTTAAGCTATAGCCTATAGCCTATTCTGATGTATGAGCTATGTTATTGTAAAGTTTCATTAAAATCCATTCGGTAGTTTTCGCGTGAAAGAGTAACAAACATACATCCATACATCCATACAAACTTTCGCCTTTATAATATTACTAGAATTTTTTCTGTATTAAAAACAATATTTGTTTTTTTATAACCTTATGCACAAAAATTTTATCTCCAATATATTCTATTTACGTATAAGGATGTTTTATTATCTAATATTTTAACTATGACGAAGGTTTAGCACAGACTATCAATTTATTTGAATCTTTTTTATTTATTTATAAAAACACTCCGGAATGGAAACCGCACCAGTTAGATAATCAGCGGATGTACTAACCACTGAGCCACCGGTAGTCACGGGCCGAAATAGGTCGGCCATCATAATTATGACGACAACTCGAAGTGTTGAATTTTTGTTTTTTTTCTGACGGAAGTGACAATATAATATTTTCATTGTAATAAATTTACGTAGCGCAATTTTGTGTTAAAACCACCAAAATACCGCGAGAAATGGTCTAAAAAACCCCAGAGTTATAAATATCACTAATTTAACCCGTCGAGTCTATCTGTTCGGTTTTCGAAGGACACAGGACTCGTAGATCGTATCATCTTTACATATGTAGAATAAATTAAAATTAAAATGTTTTGATTCAAATTTTTGACAGTTTCGTAAGAGTTTTTATAATGATTAAAAAACTTTTCAGATGTATTGTCATGTGGTTGTAATACTCCAGAAACCTTCGCGAGGGTGAAAAGAAGGTATTTTGAACGTCTCAAACATATCCCATGCTTAATAATGGCAATCATAAACAACTTACGTGTATACATATAAGCCAGCATATTTTGTACATAAACAACTTCCATATCTTTACATAGTATAAAGAAAAGTCGCTCCCGCTGTCTGTACGCTTAGATCTTTTAAACTACGCAACGGATTTTCATGCGATTTTCACCAATAGATAGTGACTGATTCATGAAGGTTTGGGTACATTATTTGTCAAGGTTTTGTGTAAATTTATGAAATATATAATATATAAAGGGAGCGTGCAGGCAAGCGGGCAGCGGGTGGCAAGCGGGCAGTGTGGATTTGATATCTAGACGACGTGGGTTATAAAGGTTGGGTAATGGCGTTGTCAGTAGATGGCGTTGTGTTTTGTTAGCTACAGCAACGTGTGGCCGGGTCTGCTGCTATAAATATATTATATAATCAAGTTATCATATTCATACTAGCAGAATTTATATCGTTGTCTCCCTTACTATCATAGTGAGAAATATGATATAACGGTGTTAGAAAGAGAAAACACAACACTTTATAATCAATATATATATTATAAAAGAAAGCCCAAAAAAACGTGCGGCTCGCAAAAACTCGGAAATGAGTCCCGGTACGATCAAGGGAGTTATATGGTGTGGTAGATCTCTATCCCCCTCCAGGATGACGGTTCCCGTTTTTTACCAAAAGGGCGTGCTTTTGAAGATATAAGGGGTGGAAGTTTCTCCCTCTTAAAATTACTAGAACAGTGTTCCAGAAAGTTCTAGAAGGTTACATAGAGCTCCAGAAAGTTCTGGAAGTTCCGTTTGTAATACATTTGTCTAATAAAATGTCTATTGGTTTTTATTTATTTTCGTTATTAGTAATTTTAGTTAGAAAAAACGTAAGGTGAGCCATTTTTAAAACTAAGAATTAAGAAGAGAAAAAAAGAATATTTTATCACCTTTCAAAAGCAGTTTTTAGTTTTTGGATACGTTGAGAAATATTCCATTATTTAGATTTTATTTTAAAGCGGAAGGTGGAGGGGACAGCGTGAGGGGAAGGGGCATGGGAGGGTAAAGGGAGGCGGATGGGCAACGGGACGAATGAGAAAAGACACGCAGGGAGCAACAATTTCTTTATTTAATTCTCGCTACTACATTATAAATCACACTTCTTGAGATCGGTTTTACAAACAATTTTTTTCTACACATTTCTACTGGTACAAATCATAAACGGATTCTACCTGTGATATAATTTTGAGCAGCTCTAACAAAAAATATAATAATTTAATGGAAAAGAAGAAAAACAGTAATTCAGATTTGGGAGTGGGATAATTAACCCTGTGGGCCCTGAGGCGACCCAAGAGACCCGGCGGGCACGTCATAATGACACGACTTAGCGGGCACGCCTGGTCGCGTGGTGCGGGCACTCCCCGTTGCACGGGGCACACCTCGTTAGGGCCCGACTTGTTACTTATTAGGGAAGCGTTGGAAAGGGTGTCGTTATGTTACAAAAGGTGAAATGCACAGGAAGTGGCAAACTAAGGGATGATTTAGGCAGAATATTTGAAAGCAGATTTGATCGGATACTGACTTAGAGTTAATAATAATAATAATAATAAATTTGGACAACTTATATAGCGCTGTTTTTGCGAAAAATCGCCTCAAGAGCGCTGTACAAATTAGCACGGATTTTACATTAGAATTTACTTAACTTAGGAGGCTAGATAACAACTCGTCTTGCAGCTATCAAGCGCATGGATTATTGGAATTCTAGCCCCCCCGATAAATTAAATAAAATATCTGTTTATATGTACGTATTTCAATTTATTTAACTATGTAGATGTAGGGGGCCAGATAACCACTAGTCTTGCAGCTATCAAGCGCATGGATTATTGGAATTCTTGCCCCCCAATAAATTAAATAAAACATTTTTTTTATATGTACGTATATCAAGATTATCGGAATATACATAATTACTCTCTCGCTTCAACATTTGAACCTAGAAATAAGAATTAGCCCGACCGCTCTTGTTTAATAAACAAGTTATACTGATAATTTGCTCGATTGCAAAACCTTCGTAAAATAGGGGAATTGATTTCGTTTGTTTGTTTGAAGGGTCTTTTTAGAGAAATGAAAGAGAGGAAGTTCTAGGAAATAAAAAGATATTATGAGGGGTGTGTAAGATTCTAGGGGTCAATGTGTCCAGGATCCAGGAGTAGCGGATGTATGAATCCATCCCTCCCACTGCAGTGCAAGAGAGACCGGCTGGAGAGATTTAAGTTAGGTCTCCCTCAACCAGTTTCTGCTGATCCGGCCCACCACGCAATAGTTGGTTTTCGTTTTTATGTATAACCATACATACGCACAATGTACACTAGTAATAAAAGCGAAAAACTGGTGAATCTACAACACATTAGAAGTCGATTTTATAGAATAACATTTTTTGATTTGAGCTAGATTTTAGATTTGTTTTTGAGTAAATCGTGTCCTAAATTGGAATTTTTTAGGTCAATTTGAGATAATCGGTCGCTAAAGGGGTTAATATTAGCTGTTTGGTGTCTTTTAAAATGCGTCAAACCTTAGGCTCGGTTTCAAGAGGTTTTTTAACACTTTTGGTGCCGAAAAAATGAAAAAAAGTAAAAATCGAAATGCTCAGATAGTCGAGCTAATGTAAATATTAAAAAGGTAGGTGTAGGATAGAGGAAATTTTGGTCTCGATTTTGATAATAAGAGAAAAATAGAAACCATTTTTTATTAACACGAGGTCTACTGTTCACAGAACTACTAGTATAAAAGATACATTACAACAAAATTACAGATCGATACTTCATTTGGATAGGGTTCTGACTACACTTCACCTTGTTCTGAGATATGAGGTGTCTTAAGTTTGCAAAGACGATTTCTCATAATCGATTTACCAATTTCCGATTTTGAGGTAGAATAATTCATTGTACAAGATTCTAATTAAATTCCCTGATGCAATTACAAGGCAGGGTCACGCCCTATTTAAATACTTTCCGTGAATAAACTAACTAACCATCACGCCGTTTCTCCCCAGGGGTAGGCAGAGAGGACGGACCGCCAAACAACTCGATCTTCGCATACACTCCTTGCCTCGTTCACATTCATACATCGTCTCATACATGCTCTTCTATTACTCTGGCCTGACTCAAGTATCTGATTCACTTGGTCGTGCCATGTCTTCTTCAGGCATCCCCGACTTCTTCTACGACACACGCCCAAACACTTACATCAGAGTTGCATTCTTTGTGGATCTCCACATTTCTCACACGATCTTACATGGTTTTACTAAACATACACCCAGGCAGCGTATTTACAATCCCTACCGCGTTTCAGTCGCGCTACCGACTGAAACACGGTAGGGATTGTAATGCATAAATCACTTTTTTTTTTTTTTATTCCATTTAAAGAAAATTACATTTTCACTCATTTAACTAGAAATAATTATACATATTAAGATAAAATAAATATTTCAATACAGCGCTATTCTATTTCATTATTTTGTTTATCAAGAATAAATATAAATAATTGTTTTTTAAATTTACCAAGCTTCTTTTCGTTTTTAATGTCATTTGGGAGGCAATTATATAAGTTGCCCCCCTCGTAACCAATGGATTGTTTACCATAGTTAGTGTGGATGGTATATAAATGTATGTTATCGCGTTGTCGTGTAAAGTGTTTGTGTATTTGGGACGTTTTAATGAATTCTGTGTTTGTGTGTACGAGTTTATTGTTTATTTTGTATATAAGGAGACATGTATTGTATTCATATAGTTTTCTTAATGTTAATAGTTTTGTTTCCATATATAATTTTTTTGTGGATGTTCTGGGCTTGTAATTAAATAGTTTTTTGATTACCTTGTTTTGTATTACCTGTAATTCATTTATGTGTGTTTCACATGCGTTTCCCCAGATTTCAATCAAATAATTTAAATGTGATTGTACGAGGCTATAATATAAACCTTACAAACACTACCTCGTTTCAGTCGCCTTACGCGCTTCGTTGCTCTATATGTTTCTGTGAGAGTGACGACCGTAATTATAGAAGGGTTAGCAGAGAAGATGGATCGCGTTGTTTTTATACTTAAAAAAAAAAATTTACATTGAAAATTTATTTTTTAAGTACAATTGCGTTTTCAAACATTTGGATTGGTGTCAGATTCATTTTTGAGGTATTCCCATATTGTTAATCTTACCTTACAAGAGATTCGATTATGGGGGAAATAGGTGTAGAGGCTTAAATCTTTCATAAATCGATAGTAGAACTATACAAAAATATATTCTGAAAATTTACTAACTAACTAACTAACCATCACGCCGTTTCCCCGCAGGGGTAGGCAGAGAGGACGGACCGCCAAACAACTCGGTCTTGGCACACACTCCTTGCGTCATTCACATTCATACATCGTCTCATACATGCTCTTCTATTATTCCGACTCTTCACATGGCCCGACTCAAGTATCTGATTCACTTGGTCGTGCCATGTCTTCCTCGGGCGTCCCCGATTTCTTCTTCCATTCACATTTGCGTCATATATTCTCCTTACACTCCTTTCCTCGTTCATTCGCTCTACATGCCCAAACCATCTGAGCGTCCCTTTCTTAATCTTACTCAACACGCTTACATCAGCCTTGCATTCTTCGCGGATCTCCACATTTCTCACACGATCGTACATGGTTTTACCACACATACGCCTCAGGGATCCCATTTCTACAGCATTCGGTCTACTTTCATCCTTCCTCTGCCAGTTCCATGCCTCACTGCCATACATCAGGGTAGGTACCAGCACTCCATTATGGACGGCTAACTTCGCTTCTTTGGACAGCTTTTTGTTGGCGCCAACGGCGTTCAGTCCTCCATTAATAGAGTTGCCTTCTTTCAATATCTCTGTCAGCCCTTCCATCGCTCGTAAACATGAATATATGATAACCTAAAATATTTTAACTAAAATTGTTAAATAGATTACGAAAATTTGTCTTGCAAACTTTAAAACCTTAAAATGAAGCCATACTAAATAATGCAAAATCATACAAAATCATATGTTTTTGTTTTGAAAATTGGATCGCTTAGAAGTATTATAGATGAATCAATTAAATACTGCGTGTAGAACATATCTCGGCCCTTAAAAATATCGGTCATTGTTTTAATACGTCTTTAAATAAGCCAAGAAAAAAATAAAGTATTAGGTCTCTAAAAAACACTTTCAAGTGCAAACTCTCCTATTTATAAACCCCTTTTCGGATATGGTTTCATTGTATAATATGTCAATTTCAATTTCTTTAAAATAAAACATGCATTTTCTCGTTGTTATTTTTGACATCAATCAATACGGCCCGCACTCTACAAATTTGGATTCCTAAAATGACCCTTATGGCATGGGCACAAGAACCATGCACTGGGCACACCTATTTCGTATCAGTCACGCCCCGGCCGGAGCGGGAAATGGACGTGTGACTCCGCGTCGCTTAGTTTCGTGAAATCAATTTTAAATATTCGTTTTATTACAATAAACAATGCGTAAAAAAGGAATTAATATTTTTTACAGGCCTTTACGAAATCAACCTGTAAAAAAAAGTCTCAAATACCTTTTCCAACCTTTCCAAAAGCTTTTTCTCAAGTATTTTTAAACTCCTCCCATAAAGGGCGTGAATTCCAATTTCGATGTTTTCCTGGACTGTTGGATCGCCTTAGGGCTGGTTTACGCAGTGCGAGCTGCTGCTTAGCCAGTAGACAGCTACTCGGCTCGTCTACTCGTACGCCAGTAGCTCGGCTCGCCTTAGCTGTCCACACGATACGTAGTTGCTGCTGTCCAGTCTTGCGAGTTGTCGCGATGTCGGGAGAAAGTTCTTTAAATTACAAAAACTGTGATAAGGTCCATGACAACAATATTATGTCAAGAATTGGAAAATGCCCATGAAAACCCTAAAAAAAACAGCGAAAGAAAAGGTTACAGTTACCTCGCTGGTGTTATCTAGATGCATTTCTCACATCTCTGTTTCTGTATTTTTTATCGAAACAATTCCATAGGTTTTCTTGTTCTCTGTAGAGTTTCATGAATGATATATTATTATCAGAAGACCATCTTTCCGCAGCCATTTTGAATTCGCAAAATGCTCGTAGGCGTAGCACACAAAAAAACACAGGTTCCGTTCACAACTGTCCGGCTAGCTACTGCCGAACGCGTCCAAACGATGCGAGTGATGACCGAGCTGCTGCCATTTGCGAGTTGCTGCCGGGCGAGCATGCGAGTGAAAACAAAAAATGTTGAAGTAACTCGGATGCGAGCTACTGTCCAACTCGCACATACGAGTTACTCGTAAGTTACGTCCAAACAGTGCGAGTTACTGCAGTGCCAGGCTGACTCGCAGGCTAGCTCGCACTGTGTAAACCAGCCATTAAAACATGGTAAGGGGAAATTAGAACTCTATCCAACCAAAATGGAGAACCGTAGAACCGTAATGCGCGCGCCTCGTAATAATGATCAACTGTCAGATGCAAACAAAATAGAGAGTGATGTTAGAACCTTGTAAAATTAATGATTATTTAAAATGCTTGATGCTATAACTTTGTCAAACATATACATATCTACGAAAATACAACACAGATGGTTCTGAAATTGAGTATAGAAATGAGCAAAATAAATGCTTTGGCATTCAAAGGTCATTTTTGAAAAAAATGACAGTTTGAAACCTATCCAAATGAGGTGACGAGTATCAAATAAAAATCACGCAAAAATGAATAAAAAATGCTAATAAACTATTTATTGTAGGTTCCAAGTCCCATAACGAATCCGAGAATAGTAAATCCACGAGCCCAACATCCGCAGACGGTCCACAAAGGCTAGTCTCGTTATAACTTTTAATAACCTCGTGTGAGAACGTCTCAATCATGCACGGACGGCCAGGTATAAGGAATAGTATTGGTTTGGGTAGGTATACCTACCACTATACTTTAGTATGGGTGCGGTGAGGATATACTTTAGACCCGGGTAGGAATGCCTTGAAAGCGGGTTGGCTCAGTAACTGGAGACCGTGCGAGAATCATGTTATAAAAAAATGCCGTTTGTGTGGGTAACGGAAAAAAGTGACCAGAGATCTAATTCTGGAACTTTTTCGAATATCAAAAATGTTAATTTCGGTTGTGTTCTGATTTTCAGTGTCTGTCTAATAATATGTCTCATTTGCCCTATGCTTTCAGACAGAAAATTTGTGCAATTTCATGACGCAAGAGTGCGCCAATCGATATTTTTGCGACTTCAGATATGACAAAAACAGATTCTCTGCTATTTTTACAGTATTACAGAAAAAAACATAATATTTATTACATACTACCAAATAATTAATTTGAATATTGAAAAGAAAACTTTGAATATGTAGGTAGTATGAAGGATGAGCACATCACAGATATCTAAATAACGCAGCACAAAAATTGTTTTTTTTTTTTTTTACATAAGCTCCACACAGGAGGCCCTGAGGAAAATAATTTCCCTGAGGGCCTATGTCATCTTTGGGGATGCTGTGTGGAGGGTCTTTTAGGGAAAGGAAGGAGAGGAGGGTTCTGGGAAGGAAAAGGGTTTAAGGGGTGGGTAGGAATCTGGGGTTCAGTGTGTCCTGGTCATCAGACCTAAACACACCTCATCCCATGAACCCGGGCACCTCTGCTAAATCGCCAAACGCAGCGAACCACTTGGGGTGACCTATGGCAGAGGTGTTGGTTATCCAATAAAGGTTCCCGGGGCGGCGGTACCCATTCCCGCCTCCCAAATTGTGTACAAATCGCAAAATCGTATGAGGCGTACCTGAGTTGTCGCGTAATTTAGTAGATACTAAGAAAGCTGGTGGCCATCCTGATCTTCTAAGAAATCGTTAATAAATAACACGTTGTTTCCCCGCAGGGTTAGGCAGATAGGACGGACAGCCAAACAACTCGATCTTGGCACACCTTGCCTGGTTCCATTCATACATCGTCTCGTACTCTTCCATTATTCTGACTCTTGACATGGCCCGACTTAAGTATCTGATTAACCTGATTGTGTCGTGTCTTCATCGGGATCCCCGACTTCTTCTACCATTAACACTTGTGTCATATATTCTCCTTACACTCCTTTCTTCGTTCATTCGTTCCACATACCCAAACTATCTGAGAGTCCTTTTCTTACATTCGCTTACATTATTGTAAGCCACCTTGCGTTCTTTACAAATCTCCCACAATTCTCACACGATCATTCATGGTTTTACCACCTATACACTTCAGATCTATGTAGACGTTTATCAAGACCTATTTATGGAGTATCTTGATGTACGGCTGCGAAACATGGTGCCTATCCGAAAGAGATAAACGGAGACTAGAGGCTTTTGAGATGTGGTCCTATAGAAGACTATTAGGAATTTCCTGGAGAGACCACATTACAAATGAGGAGGTTCTCCAAAGAATCGAAGGAGGAAGGCACCTGTTCAGGACCTTGTCCGAAAGGCGTGCAAGATGGATCGGCCATGTAATACGACAAGGAGGCCTCTTGCATGCCACAATGGAGGGTATGACCGAGGGGACAAACTCTAGGGGACGCCCACGCCGAGAGTACCTGGAGGACCTGCTGGTGGACGTGCGCTTCTCATCATATGCAGACTTCAAAAGAGCCGCACAAGACAGGGAAGAATGGAAGAGAAGAATAGAGGAAATTGCTGCAAACCAATTCCAGGATTGAAACCAGAGAGAGACACTTTAGAGATCTTATTTCCACAGCATTCAGTCTACTTTCATCCTTCCTCTGCCAGTTCCATGCCTTACTGCCATACATCAGCGCAGGTGCCAGAACTAAATAGCTTCGCTTCTTTGGACAGTTTTTTTATTAACATCAACCGCGTTCAGTCCTCCATTAATGGAGTTAATTAATCAGCCTTTCCATCTCTCGTAAACATAAACATATTCAAACTCATCCACCTGCTCCAAGTATTCATCGTTCACAACTATATTGCACACTACTCTCTTTTTCAAACACCATTATTGAATTAATTTTTTTTTTTGTTATGAGTTTTTGGGGTATTACGCCGTGTTGCGCTACCTCCTTCTGCCCTGATGATGGACGCTGCAACACTATCTAAAGAAGGAGGTAGCGCAACACGGCATAATACCCCAAAAACTAATAACAAAATAATTTTTGGCCGTGAAAATCTAAAATCGTACCATTATTGAATTTTGGATACGTAGTACTGTAAAAAATATAAAATCTTTAGAGATGAAGCACATCACACTTAAATACATAATACAGCAAAAAAGAGCAATTATATTGTATAAGAAAACTGGCGGCCATCTTGCTTTTCTCTGTCCATAGAAATAATTCGCTACAAGTTTCTGTCAAGAATTACCCCCCTGCTACAAAAGGCACCGACGTGAAATTGTCTAATAATAATAAATAAATAAAAATAAATGTATACCGCGACCAACGGCCGCGAAATGTGGCCATAGTATTATTATAGCGGAGTCGTTAATGAGCAGGTATTTATACCTGATACCTGACTGCGGTAGGAAATAATGAATCAATCGATAGATTAATTGAGACGTTTGAAGTCGGCAACGGCGGGCATTTATTTGCCTACGATTAAAATCACCTCTTTTTATGAGTAAGCATTTAAAAATGTGTATTTTTAAAGGTGAATAATACAGCACTGTTTGGAGTCTACGTAAAATTTGCTTTTCCTTACCTAAACACGTTCATTAATAATAATAATAATATCTGGATGATTTGTTTAGAGCTGATTTTTATTTTTTTTTTAAACTAGTGTGCTTTAGACCACACGACTGAAGTAAAACTGCAAGACAAACCCAATGAACCCAGGTATCCCTGCTAAGTTACCAAACGTAGCGAACGGGGTGACCTGTGATCTAGGGGTGACATATAACATTGGGGTGAAATTTACCCATGGGGTGACCTACGACCTTGGGGTGACCTACGACCTTGGGGTGACTTACGACCTTGGAGTGACCTACGATCTTGGGGTGACCTACGATCTTGGGGTGACCTACGATCTTGGGGTGACCTACGAACTTGGGGTGACTTACGACCTTGGAGTGACCTACGACCTTGGGATGACTTACGATCTTGGGGTGACCTACGATCTTGGGGTGACCTACGAACTTGGGGTGACCCTCCTTATCCTTATCCTTATCACTCCCCAAGTCAAGCGTGCGTAAAGCCCCGACCGTTCGCCTAGCAATCGATCACCGTTCGCATCGATTACCGTTCGCATGACATTTTTCGTAACAATCACCACTTTTAGTAACGCATTCACCAGCTTACCCCCCAAGTCGAGCGTGCGTTAAGAAGTTTTACATCAAAAATCTCCTCAAGGGCGCTGTACATATTTATAATATATTTCTTATTAATCTTACTTCCAACTAAAAATTGCATCCACCGGTTCGTCGATCACTAATACAAAACTAAATGGGCAATTATATTATATTGTTTTATTTATAGGTACTCTGTACAGGCAGAAAATATGCAGGACCATACTTACCTGGGAGGTCACTGAGATTAACACTGTTTATTGTTTATTTTTAGAGAAATTTAGGTACAGTTTGCAAGCAGAGCCTAATATAATTGGGAACACAGCAGTGCGTAGCTAGCTTGGGTGGCACCCGGTGCGGATAACGTGGTGTCATCCCAAGAATGAATGTGGTATCCCCCAAGAATTAGTAATCCTCTAACTAGATATTGGATAATGTGTGCGATAGATTCCCCTATGTTAACAAACGGTTAGAGCGTAGACATCAAACGGAAGTACTGTCCTTGTTTTACAGGTATTTTAATGGAAGGTGCTCTGAGGAACTGGTGTCATTAATACATTCGACATTCCGGTGTACAGTCGGGAAGCATGCCAGACACGCGCCCAACATTTGTACACGGTTGATTTTTATCACATGAAAATAGTTAATTCGCCGGCATCAAAAAGATCATCCACACAGCATCCCCAATAATTAAAATTAAACTAGACGGCCGGCGTAGTCCGGCGGTAAGGCTCTTGACTCGTACTCCGAAGGTCGCGGGATCGAATCCTGGAGTGGCAAATAATTTTTTTTTTATAAATTTGTGTTATTTCGCAATTTATTAATTTCAAATAATATGTATTGTATTTGCGACACGTTCCAGAGTGGAAGATACTCTCAGTATCGCCCTGGCGTAAGAATTGAAACGCTGCTTGAAATGGCTTTAGCCTTGTTTGGTGACCAGCTCTGAATAGCCAGGTACTTCCCCACCTTCCTCTTCCCTATCTCCTTCCACTCCCCACTACCTTCAGCCTCACAACATACCCAATTGGGGATGCCATAGTCCCACTGGCTCCAGACGGGAGCAGTTGGGAATCTAGTGCGGTATTCATGTAAAAAAAAAACGCTTTTTTGTGCCACCTCTCTTTTCTCTTTCACATTCACAAAACCCAAAAATTCAAACAAAATTTGTCATGTCATAAAATCGCCACCTTTTTCCACGATTGCACATTAGTTACCCGGCGTTACCAGTGACACCATCTCCAGTTAGGCTGACTAATATCGAACCCAGCGGGCTAAAAGTTTGAAAGAAGAGAGAAATGACCACCTGCTGTCACCTTCCAAGAAGTTGGCACCGTTTTTAAATGCACACGTTGTTTTTTGCCTCGTCTGGGGTTCGGTTTACAACGTTTTGATTCCGCGTTTCAAGGTGATTTCGTTGTTGTGAACATTTGGCTAATAAGACTTGTCGGAAACTGTAATTTATTAGATATTTTATGTCATGTTTGAAAGGAGGGACGTAATGAAAAGGTGCCAAAAGTGATTAAATAAATTTGAGGCAACTAGCAGCACGGAACGACGTTCCTAACTTTAGGTTTCACATGTTGACATTTTTATGAAATGACTTTTCAAAAAAATGTCAAGTCAAAAATTCTCCAGTCCTAAAGAGTCCTAAATTCTCCAGTTTTTCAAAGTAAATCAACTCTACTGCTAATAATAATAATATTTGGACAATTTACAACACGGGAGAAAAAAATAATCCCTCAAACTAAAGGCCTATCTTACTTTTAAATGTTCTCACAAAAGTACTCGAAAATCTAATGAAAATCCAAATTGTAGACTACTTAGAAAAAACATAAAATCTCATCAGAAAATAAGTACGGTTTTCGAAATAACATGAAGGTACAAGATGCAGTATTAAAAGTAACAGAAACCATTCTAAAAAATGTTGACCAAAAAAAAAGTTGCCTTGCGGTTTTTCTGGATCTAAGCAAAGCTTTTGATAAGGTGTCGCATAAAATACCCCTTAAAAAACTAGAAAACATAGGTATTAAGAATTCTGCGTATGACTGGTTCAAATCTAATATATATAACTGACCACTCACTAAAAGTAGGCAGCGTAACAAGCCAAAACAGACACATAACTTACGGAGTTCCCCAAGAAACTACATTCTAAGCAAAGCTATTGATAAGGTGTCTCATAAAATATCCCTTAAAAAACTAGAAAACATAGGTATTAAAAATTCTGTGTATGACTGGTTCAAATTATAACTGACCACTCACTAAACGTAACAAGCCAAAACAGACACATAACTTACGGAGTTCCACAAGAAAGTGCATTAGGACCCATCCTGTTTTTAATATATATAAATTCCTTGTGTCAGCTAAACATTGACAGCCTTACTAAAAAAAAACCACAGCGCGACCGATTAACTGTGTTATTGTAATAACATAAGTAAAGCTCGTATACACTAAAAGACGTTTTATTACCAATAACGTTTCTTACGTAGTCACGCTGTTAAAACGCATTGAAGATGTGACAACGTTGTATATGGTTTTAATTTACTAGGAAACAATGTTGTTTTAATTTTCCTCCGCAAGGGGCATTATTGGCGCGCTTATGCATTAGTTCGTCGGCCCGCAAACAGCCCGTGATGACAAAACAGCTCGGTGTGTGTTTATGGCGGGATATCGAAAATTTTGTGATTTTACTTAATAATTTCTATTTGTACTAGACGTTTGTACATAAACTAAATATAATAGGGAGCTGGCCACAATGACACGCCAATGGAGTTTGGTACGCCAGTGGATTTTGGAATGCCACTGGTCTTTTAAATGAATTTACTACTTTGACAAAAAATGCTTCTAGGTATAATGGCAAAACTGATTTGAGTACTGGATTAAAATAAATATTTTTCACTTTGGAGACTGTGGGAGACTGGGGTTTTTAGGATTTTAGGTTACTGGGATACTGGGAGAGGTAAACTGAATCTAAGACTGATTAAAACACTTGAAAAGAGGTTTGAACTTGGAGACTGTTGGTATCTTGAGTAGGTATTGTTTCTTCTTGGCTGATAGTTTTGAACTGCCTTCCTACCGGTTTGACTTCTATTTTTATAGGGCAAACTCAGGTCGGATTTTTGGGGGACAGAACCTCCTTAATTTTTCTAAGGTACTTGTTTTAGGTAATTTCCCCGGTCGCTACGATTGGAAGTCAGCTGTGTTAAAATTATGTGTGATAGTTATTGCCAAGATTTTACCAACTCAGGATCCCAAAGCTTCACATCATTTTTATTGTGTTTACAAGAAAAGGTACAAGTATACATATGTGATATAAGGTACAATTTTAAACAGTAAATATTTTTCTTAAAGTGCAACAATCACTGATAGACGTCAGTTTTTGGGTTGTTTTTGTAGTACATACTCATTTTTAGGTGATGATGTTTATTTCTTGATCCAAATTATTCCCAATTTCTCGAAATTGAGCTCCAAATTTTTCGGAAGATGAATTCGCTTTCGTAAATATTTACGATTCAGATTTTTCCTTTGTTCAGAATTGACCAATAGTGGCTCGGCTGGTCGCATGGTGGGGGTGACGTAAATAGTCAGCCATTTCCTTGGCGTTGATCATTGCTGTCTGGAGTCCCTTGTGGAAGCATTAGGTGGTTATTCAGATGTGTTTTCCAGTCCAATGAGGCTGCTGCATGTATTCATTATCAATTTCATTTATGTTTTCAATTGATTAGTTAGTTAAAGGAAATAATAGCGTTGTAGACAAGTCATTTGGAAGGGGCACCACATGCACATAATTCCGCTAGCCAATAGCAGCTCTCAGATTGTCGTGCTGGCGGCATGGTACTCTGTGGGAGCGTAAATTCCATTCTTAAATTTCCATGGTTGTCAAAAGCTTTCGCGCACTCGTTAGATGCACACGGATTCCTACGACACGTTCCATACACTCCCCTCAGTGCAGTCTCGACTGTGCTCAGCTACTTCGTCGGGCGTGTCCTTTTCCGATGTCTGAGTTTTGAGTCGGGTGTCTTCGCAGAGTGTACAGTTTCATCAGTTGCTGGCGTGGCAGGCAGAATGACGGCGATTTTGACTGCCGGCCTTACGTATATCCCAGTGCTGGTTTGGATCCGGGCAGTTCTGACTTGTCCATCAGCTGCAGGTATTGCTTCGATGATACGGCCACGTGGCCAACTGTTTCGAGGCAGTGCTGGGTCCATGATGATCACTAGGTCATCCTTCTTAATTGGTGTAGTTGGATGGTGCCACTTTTGCCGGACAGCCATGGTAGGTAGGTATTCCCGCAGCCATCGCCTCCAGAAGGTGTCTGCAAGTTGTTGTCCGATGCGCCACTGGCGGCGTAGGCATGTTTCCTCTTCTTTTTTGTCGTAGAAGGATAATTGAGGGCGCTTCCCGGCTGACCCTAGCAAAAAGTGGTTGGGTGTTAGAGGTTCTTCATCACGTGGGTCAACTGAAATGTGGGTGAGTGGACGATTATTTACCACAAACTCAGCTTCTGCAAGTGCGGTGAGTAGCGTTTCTTCTTTTGGTGCTCTTTCCTTTAGTGTAGCGCTTAGGGCTTTCTTTACTGATCGTACTAATCTTTCCCAAGCTCCCCCCATGTGCGGACTTAGTGGTGGTATGAAGTGCCACTCGATGCCCTGGGTAGCTATTGCGTCAATCATTCTGGCGTCTTGACTTATTGACAGCAGGGCGTCCCTCATCTCGGTGTCAGCTCCGTGAAAGTTTGTCCCGTTGTCCGAGTACATGGCTGCTGGTTGTCCTCTGCGGGCGGTCATTCTTTGTAGGGCCATGATGGCCGAGTCAGCAGTCAGTGAAGCGGCTAGTTCTAGGTGAATGGCGCGTGTCGAGAGGCAGGTGAAGATGGCTCCATATCGTTTTTCTCGATGCCTACCGACCGTGATAGCCATAGGGCCGAAATAGTCAAGCCCACAGTGTGTGAATGGGCGGACGTGATGCATCAGGCGGGATGGTGGTAATGCGCCCATCAGAGGTGGAGTCGGTTTGCTGCGTCGTATGAAGCAAGTGGGGCAGGCGTGCGTTATCTTCCTGCTTGTTGTGCGTAGTCGTATTATGAAGAAATGATTGCGTATTTCTGCTACTGTTTTCTCAGTACTAGGATGATCCGCCTTTTTGTGGTAGTGACTGATAAGAAGTCGAGTGTAGGGTTCGTCGCCGTCCAGTATTATGGGAGTTCGGGCCACACTCTTTGTTCTTTCCAAGGCTTGTAGTCGGGTCCCCATTCGTAGTAGGTCATCTGGTCCAAAGAATGGGTTCAGGGAGTTGAGGCGGCTGCCAGCAGGCAGTTTTTGACCTTGTCGGATGATGTGTAGATCAGTTGTGAAAGCGTCTTCCTGGGACCTTTTGATCCATCTGTGTTCTGCTGCTTTTATCTCATCGGCTAGTAGTGGGCCTTCTACTGGTTTATTGGGCCCCATCTTGCATCGTCTGATAAATCGGAGGATCCAAGCGGTGGAGCGAATCAGCCGATGCCATGAGGAGAACCGCTCTACTGATGGGAGTGCTTCGCCCCTGGTGGACACAAGGCCAACGTAGTGAGGTTTGACTTCTAGTGTCAGGTCGTCAGGCCTGTGGGCGGGTGCCCGTTCTTTTGGCCACGCACCCTCCGGGGAAGTGAGAAAGGCTGGGCCAGTAAACCATCTTCCTTCTGGTGTTAAGTCTGGCACCTCTAAGTCTCGTGTTCCTATGTCAGCGGGATTGAGTTTTGTGGGTACCCATTTCCAGTCGGGTATGTTGGTTAGTTCGTCTATTTCCCCCAATCGGTTTGCCACAAAGGTTGAGTAGGCGCGTGGGTCCGTGCGTAACCAGCATAGTACAGTTGTGGAGTCTGTCCAGAAGCAGGTGCGGGATATCAGGGCTTTGCTTTCTTTTTGGATCGTCTGGGCTAGTCTCGCTGCTATGAGGGCGGCTTGAAGCTCGAGGCGTGGAATGGAGAGAGGCTTCAGTGGCGCTACCTTGCATTTACTTGCAAGGAATGTTACTCGTAAGGATCCACCTATTTTTTCGGTGAAGTAGGCCACGGCACAGCAAGCTTGCTCCGATGCATCGCAGAAAAGGTGTAGTGTTACGTTGTTTAATTTGTTGTAGAGGCAACGTCTCGGGATTGAGATGCTGTTCGTGTGCAACAGATTTAGCCAGTCTGTCCATCTCTGGGCGTGTTCAGGGGCAATGGGTTCATCCCAGCCGACGCTTGAGCGCCACACTGCTTGCAGTAGCATCTTAGATCTGATGGTAAGGCAGGCAACGAAGCCGACTGGGTCGAAGATCTTCATTACTATAGATAATAGTTTCCGCTTGGTAGGTTGTGTGGCCGTGTCGTGGGAGATTGCCTCACGAAATGAGTACAGGAAGCGGTCTGTGGTGGGGTCCCAGATTAAACCAAGCACTCGCTCTGTTTCCGGACCTCCGCTGCTGATTTGTATCGTGGAGCTGGCACGGTCTTCTATAGGTACGCTAGCTAGGGCCGCCGGGCTGTTGGACGCCCAATTTGTCAAGTGGAACCCTCCTTTCGCGAGCAGGGCACTTACACTTTGGGCGAGTGCAGCAGCTTCATTGGGTGTGTCTGCTGCATCTAGGTAATCGTCCATGTAGAACTTGGTGCGTACGGCTTTTGCGGCGGCCGGGTACTCGTGCTCGTATGTTTCAGCCACTTTATTTCGGACGAATTGGGCACTGCTTGGGGAACAGGTGGCTCCGAACATCATCGATGACATTTGATAGGTGTCTGGTTCGTGATGGGGTGATGTCCTCCACAGGAATAGCTGGGACGACTGATCTTCTCGCCTTATTTTTATTTGCAGGAACATTTCTTTGATGTCTGCAGCAATAGCGATGTTTCCTTCCCGGAAGCGTATTATATTCCCCAGGAGGGAGGACAGCAGGTCAGGACCAGTAAGCAGCTGGTCGTTGAGGGAGGTTCCTCGGCATCGGCTTGCGGCATCGAACACCACTCTGATTTTTCCTGGCTTATTTGGGTTGATTACTGCAAAGTGGGGCAGGTACCATTTGCGAGGTGTGGTGGTGGAAGCTTCATGGCTTGATAACTTCTTGGCATAGCCTTTGTTGATAAGTTGATTTATTTTGTCGTTGTAGGCCACTGCTAGATTTTTGTCTTTTTCTAGCTTTTTCTCCAGGGACAGAAGTCGTTTCAGCGCACACTGCCGATTGTCAGGTAACGTGGCTTCTGGTTTGCGCCATAGTAGACCGGTTTCCCACCTTCCTACAGGAAGAGGACGGGTAGTTGCATTCATAAGTGCAATTGCCTGTTGTTCGCTTGCATTGACTCTGGTGGCTGATGTTACTCCGAGGGAGTCGATGGCGAAGTTGGTTTTTACTAGCTCCCTCAACTGTATGTCTGCGGCCGTTTCTGGTTGTAGTGCCAAAGTGGTGGTCGTGTTATTATCTCTGGGGTTGACTCCCCCATGAGCGATCCATCCTAGTGCGGTGCGTGATGCTATTCGCGTAGTATCATTGCATTCACGAACTTCCCTTGACACGATCAAGTGAGCGTTATCTTGGCCTATTAGCAGCTTCGGGACGACCGACCTTCCTTGGGTCTGTTGCTCCGGCAGGTTGAGGTTGCTTATTGTGCTGGCAGATATGTGGAATGTATTACTGTTGCCTGCACCTCGTATTCTTAGTCTCACTCGTTGGGAGAGATTGTCGGAGGTGCACATTCCTTTCGCGCCGTGGATTCGCAGTCCGTGAACTGGGCCGTTTGCTCCGACTTGTATTGCGGTGTCAGCGTCGACAAGTGTTACTGTGGATCCTTCATCCAGGAGAGCGAACACTGACACTTCTTCTTTGTTTGGAGCGCTTAATATGACTGGCGCAATTTTTAATAGTACTCTCTGTCCGGAGTCCTGGCGTCACAAGTTGACATTTTCCACGGCGCTTTTTCGTACGAACTCGGGATTATGTAGCAGGGGGTGGTGTGGGGATCTGCAATCTCCTACTTTGCACCATTGGTTTATTTTGCAGCTTCGTGAGTGGTGTTTTTCTAAGCACTTGCGGCATAATCTTCCCGTGCGTACAGTTTCCCATCGGAGTTCAACATCTTTGGCTGCGAATTCTTTGCATTCGCGGGTTTTATGATCGCCGCCACATTGGGCGCAGCTTTCATCAGCAGTTTTTCTTTTTCGGCTTGGTCCAGGGTAAGTATGTTCCTCGTTTACTTTGCGTTTTATGGGGGCAATCTTTTCTTTTGGGCCATCCCTGATTTCTTCTTGATGTCCGGCATGTATTTGCTCATGGCTCGGTAGAAGTCGCATGCGATCACTCTCTTCTTCCTCCTGGTACCCGGCATGTATTTGTTCACGGCGTGGTCGAGATCGTATGTGGTCCACCATCCCACTGTTTGGAATTGCGTTTGACACCTCTTTCAGAAAGGCAGCGAGCTGGGTTATGGTGGCCGGAGCGTGTTGTTTGCGGATCTCGATTAGCCATGCCAGACGCAGGGAACTTGGCATTTTGTCAGTGACGTCATTCATTAATGCAGGATTGGTGAGATAACCTTCGGTTTTCAGGATCCGGAGAGATGCCACCAGGTTTTGTACCGTCCCGGAGAAATCTGCCAGATCCTCGAGTGATACCTCGGTCGTGAGGTAAGGTAGTTTTTTAACCTTGTCTAGCATAAATTTTGCTATGGAGTTAGCGCTGCCGTATCGCTGCTCGAGGACGCTGATGATCTCTGGGACTTGCGCAGGATCCATTAGTAGGGGACCCACGGTATCTCGTGCCTTGCCTTTGAGGGCGCGCTGCAGCCGAATGAGATTTTCGCTCGGAGTCATTTGGCAGGTGGCGGTGGATTGAGCGTACTGTGCCTTCCAGGTGGGCCACTCAAGGGGGTCTCCGGAGAAGGTAGGCAAATCTTTTGCTGTGGATTGCCTGGCAATGAGGGCAGCCATTCTTGAATCATCTTCTAATATGCGGGGGCTATCTTGCGTTCTAGAAGAGCGAAGGGCCTCTGCCATCACGGAGGCGATCTGGGCCAGTGGGTCGTTGTCATGCTGCAACCATTCTCGGGTGTGCCGTGCTGTCTGATTGGCTGTGTGCGGTGGTGTAAATAATGGGGAATCCTGGCCGGAGGAGGCTGGCTGATGCTGGTACCCTGCTGTGTTGTAAAGTGGGCGCTCGGGTCCGATATGGCTGTATTCGGCCGTAGGGATGTTCTTCGCAGGGCCCGTCAGTAGTGTGTACTCTTGGGTGGCGGCGGCGGCGTATCCGGTTGGATCGGTTACAGCAAATTCATTGGTAGGCTGACCGGCTGGTGTGTCCATTTGAGTAGTTGCATATCTCGTTGCAAACTCTTCGGCCGGCTTGTGAACTTGAGTGGCATATCTCGTTGCAAACTCATTAGTAGAAGGGCCGGTTGGTGCATGCACTTGAGTAGTTGCATATCTCGTTGCAAACTCTTCGGCTGGCTTGTGTACTTGAGTGGCATATCTCGTTGCGAACTCATTAGTAGAAGAGCCGGTTGGTGCGTGTACTTGAGTTGTTGCATATCTCGTTGCAAACTCTCCGGTAGACGGGCCGTCTGACGTGTGTACTCGAGTGGCATATCTCGTTGCGAACTCGTTCGTAGACGGGCCGGTTGGTGCCTGGGTTTGAATTACTGCCTGACCGAGGTTGGCTCGCAGGGTCGGGCTGGTTGGTGCGGGCTCCTGGGTAGGTTGGCTGACTGCTTGGCGTGTTGCAGCGTTCAGGGCTGCGAGCAGATTGGCTGTCTGCTTGGCGTGACGTCTGTCCCGGATGCGCATCTCTCGGCGCAGCAATCGCAGGGAGTCTTCAGTTGATTCAGAAGTTGTTTCGCTGCTTTTACTGTTGGATCCATGGAGGCTCTTGGCGACACATTCTGGAGCAGGTTGGTCAAGAGTGATAAGGTCAGGGTTCCTGGCAGGGTTCGCACCAGATAGATCGTGGCGGGTTCCGCTGGATGGCGTCTCATCGATGTCTACGGTGCGTGGGCCCGGGGTCCGACGGGGTGCCACTGGCATGTTTCGGCTTGTTCCCGGGGCGTTAGGTTTAGACAGCGATGTTTCGGAAGATGTCGGGGTCTTACGGCCACTGCGAAGAGACGGCATTTCCACTGGGTAAGACTGAAGGCGTGTTATGTGTAGATCCGGCTCGAAGGACCAAATGTACTAGACGTTTGTACATAAACTAAATATAATAGGGAGCTGGCCACAATGACACGCCAATGGAGTTTGGTACGCCAGTGGATTTTGGAATGCCACTGGTCTTTTAAATGAATTTACTACTTTGACAAAAAATGCTTCTAGGTATAATGGCAAAACTGATTTGAGTACTGGATTAAAATAAATATTTTTCACTTTGGAGACTGTGGGAGACTGGGGTTTTTAGGATTTTAGGTTACTGGGATACTGGGAGAGGTAAACTGAATCTAAGACTGATTAAAACACTTGAAAAGAGGTTTGAACTTGGAGACTGTTGGTATCTTGAGTAGGTATTGTTTCTTCTTGGCTGATAGTTTTGAACTGCCTTCCTACCGGTTTGACTTCTATTTTTATAGGGCAAACTCAGGTCGGATTTTTGGGGGACAGAACCTCCTTAATTTTTCTAAGGTACTTGTTTTAGGTAATTTCCCTGGTCGCTACGATTGGAAGTCAGCTGTGTTAAAATTATGTGTGATAGTTATTGCCAAGATTTTACCAACTCAGGATCCCAAAGCTTCACATCATTTTTATTGTGTTTACAAGAAAAGGTACAAGTATACATATGTGATATAAGGTACAATTTTAAACAGTAAATATTTTTCTTAAAGTGCAACAATCACTGATAGACGTCAGTTTTTGGGTTGTTTTTGTAGTACATACTCATTTTTAGGTGATGATGTTTATTTCTTGATCCAAATTATTCCCAATTTCTCGAAATTGAGCTCCAAATTTTTCGGAAGATGAATTCGCTTTCGTAAATATTTACGATTCAGATTTTTCCTTTGTTCAGAATTGACCAATAGTGGCTCGGCTGGTCGCATGGTGGGGGTGACGTAAATAGTCAGCCATTTCCTTGGCGTTGATCATTGCTGTCTGGAGTCCCTTGTGGAAGCATTAGGTGGTTATTCAGATGTGTTTTCCAGTCCAATGAGGCTGCTGCATGTATTCATTATCAATTTCATTTATGTTTTCAATTGATTAGTTAGTTAAAGGAAATAATAGCGTTGTAGACAAGTCATTTGGAAGGGGCACCACATGCACATAATTCCGCTAGCCAATAGCAGCTCTCAGATTGTCGTGCTGGCGGCATGGTACTCTGTGGGAGCGTAAATTCCATTCTTAAATTTCCATGGTTGTCAAAAGCTTTCGCGCACTCGTTAGATGCACACGGATTCCTACGACACGTTCCATACACTATTGTAGTGACGAATTTACTCTTCTGTTCACATAATTGATATATTTACCATGTTATTTGTGTGGTTTACATCAGTTTAATCAAGTTTTTGTACAAACGCCGTACTTTCAAAGTTGAACTGTCAGAATATTGTTTTTTATAGGTTACTTGAAAGATAAAATTTTCATTTTAAAATCTTTATTTTAAGAGAATTTATTAAAAGTGATAATTTTTTATAATATTAAAATCTAATACATGTGTTCGTAAACGTATCAAAAAAATTAACGTCTTTAGAGATGCCAGAAATCTGTTTTAAATTTCGGTATTATTTCCAAGTTATTTTTTTTGCAATAAAAAAAAACTTTGAAAATTTTTATTATTTTTTTATTGTATACACGATGAAAAAGTGAGGTGATAGTTTCCTTTCAAATTTATTACACAAAATGGCTGTGTTTTTTAAATTTTGAGCTTATTTAAATTTCTCTACATTTTGGTCAAAAATGTTGTGGGAGGAAATTTTTTTCCATTTTTTTCCGAGTTTGAATCTTAAAATACGGCAGTTTTTGAAAGCTAAAGTGTATTTCAAATACTCAAATCTAAAAGGTAATTTTATCTAGTTTTCATAAATGGTATTTGTTTTTACGACACCTTCAAAAATAAGAAATATATAGAACATTCAAAATACTATGGAAAAATTACAAATATCGTTCGGACATCAATGGCTAAAACAGAGATAAACTACCCCCTCAGGCCGTGGAAACCATGTGTATTTCTTTCAAAGAACAAATTTTTAATTAGTAATGTTTTCACTTCCGCGGCCGTTTGTCAATTGAATAAAATTTTCACTGGGTTTTTTAGTAAGGCTGTTAGTGATTAAATTCTTGACACATCTGTTCCAATTTAAAAAAATATAATTAAATGTTTAAACATTATATAGGTAGGCCTTTAATTGTTTATATAATGAAAAAGAAATAACTTAGTTCACACCACTATATGTATAATTAACAATATCGACATGTTACCTTCATCAGGACAAGATGTTAATAATACTTTAACTGTTCGTCTGATTTCTTCGCACAATCATATCTAATTCTAAAAACGAAACCTCCGAGTTTGTTGAACCAGAGTTACAATAACAGGCAGACAATCGAAATTAGTATGCTTGATATTTGAAACCCGGGCAAAGTCGGGTATAAACATAATTAATTCAAAATCACGAATAAACCTAACGAGCTGGTATTGATTACCGAATGGCTTCGTGCCATTCTCGCTTCATACCTCTTCCTTTGTCCCTGCCAGGCTAGGCAGAGAGGTAGTTAATTCAGCTGTGCAGAGAAGGGAGAAGAAAGGCTCTGTAGGAGTATGGACGGCACTAAAATCTTAATTACGAGGCTTTAACGAGCGCAGAGGGGATTTACCATGGATTAACTAACTGTTGGAGCGAACCTCGGTAAAAGGCTGTCGTTAATCTGTGAGGCGCGATCATAAAACAGGTACGTCAGTGGGTAGGAATCTGGGGTTCCGTGGTTTTTTTTACATTCTCCACACAGGAGGCCCTTAAGATAATAATTTCAGTCAGGGTCTATGTCATCTTAGGGGATGCTGTGTGGAGGGTTTTTTTAAGGAAAAAGAAAAAGAGGAAGTTCTAGGAAGGAAATGGGTATGAATCTGGGGGTCAGTATGTCAAGGAGTGACGGACGTATGAATTCATCCCTGCAACAGCAGTGCAAGGCGATGGGTCGAGGGATTCTGTCGGGAGAGGTCAAAATACCTCCTCAACCAGTCTTTCTCGATCCGACCCGCCACGCAGCAGGTGGGCAGACACATCGGCCGCCAAGACCTTGAAAAACCTCACCCCATGAACCCGGACACCCCTGCTGAGTCACCAAACGTTTGGGGTGACCTATGGGAGAGGTGTTGGTTATCCAATAAATGGTCCCCGGGGCGGCGGTACCCGTACCTGTCTCCCAAATTGCATTTCCTTCCTTCAATATCTCTATCATCCTTTCAACATCTCTATCAGCCTTTCCATTTTTCCCAACTGTCCATGAGAGGGGAGAGAAAGGTTAGGAAGTACCTGGCTATTCAGATCTAGTCCACAAACTCGGTAAAATTCATTTAAAAAGAAACATCTTTCACCGAGGCGATATTGATATGAATATCTCCCAAAAGTCCCCAGCTGCTCCTGTCTGCAGCCAGTGATATTATGACATCCCCAATTGGGATATGTTGTGAGGCTGAAGGTAATGGGGAGGGGAAGAGGAAAGTGGGGAAAATATCTGGATATTCAGATCTGGTTACCAAACACGGCTAAAGCCATTTCAAGCAACGTTTCAATTCTGAATGGTGGTCTTAGACCAGGGCGATACTGGGAGTATCTTGGAACACGCCGCAAATATACTGTGTATTATTTTTAATTAATTAATTGTGGAATAACACAAATTAATCAAATAAAAGTTATTTGCGCACGCCGGGTGGTTTCGATCCCGCGACCTTCGGATTTCAGGTCAAGGGCGTTATCCCTCGACCACGGAGGCCGTCACCTCTAGGAATTTTTTGTTCAGTGCAAGATGGCAAGAGGAGGCAAACACTAACATCCCAACTCCCCAATGTAATTAACAACAGAGAACGTCAAACTATATCTACAGAGAATTACTTATAACTTATAACATAATTTATTACTCAGCTTTAAAAAAACCCAAGTTGAAACAACTTCCCATAACAGTTTTAACGATCAATTCATAGCTTTACAGAGCGCGAGACTTCATTAAGGACTCACTTTTCTCATCTAATATCTTCTCATAATATCATAACTATACAGGATGTTTCAGCGTCGACAGACTTTAAACCAGCGAATTCAATAAAAACAAAAAATACACATGTTGATTACGCACAAGGGTGGTGTGAAAAATTTCCGGCCTAACAGAGAAAAAGCCATTTTATTGAAGTAAAACTTATTTACGCACGCTTGACTTGGGGAGTAAGCTGGTGAATGCGTGACGAGAGCGTAATGAAAAGCGAGGCGAACGGTAGTTGAGAGGGAGATATAAGTTAGTGAAGATAGAAAGAGAGTTACGTTTCGTATATCAGTGTAGGGGCAAGAGATTTTATTATTTTTAATTTATAAACTAACGTTTAGACAAGATTTTTATGCATAGCACAAAGGGTAACAATTATTATAAGCAATAATTATCAGCCTGAAACACTCATCAACATTGAAAAATATTCCGAGAAAAGATACTTGCAAAACCTAATTTTTCCAATTTCAGACAATCAATTTCAATTTCAAAGTCAATTTCATTTTTCTAATTTCAGACCTAATTTTATTGTACAGAGTTATGAACAACCTAATTGACAGCCCTGCCATCGTTTCTAGTATTAAACTCCATGTACCGACAAGGAATACTAGACAAAATATAACATTCTTTTGCAACACATACACAACCAACTATCAATCACACTCACTTACCAATAGGATGCATGATTTAGGCAACAAGTTTGGTGGTATTGTAGATATATTCGCTGATTCCCTTTACATTCTAAAATGCAATTTAAACCAACACTTTGTGGAATCCTACAAATTATTGTAACGTGGGTATAATATATTTAACGATTTGATGTGTTATTGTAATGTTTTATATTATATTTTGTTCTATGGTATTGTTAAATATTACATTGTTTAAAATATTTCACAGTTTTAAGCAAGAATATACAAGTGGTTTTTTCTTTAAAAACTACTTGTATATTCGTAAAAGTTTTTTCACTTTTATAACGTTTGATATAAATTCTATGTATGTGTAATCCTCGATATCTTAAATATTATTTTATAATCTATGTAAAAGCCCCTACGGGCGTATAAGAACAATAAATAAATAAAAATAAAGTTGGTTGTTTTCAGGTGGAAAAAATATAATAAGCAGTAATTGTTGAATGAAACACTAGTATATATTGAATTATTTGGCGGGTATTTGATAAGCCCCCATAGCTCAGTGGTCAAGAGCAGCTGACCGGCAATCAGAAGGACACGGGTTCAAGTCCCGTTGGCGGCAAGTATCTTTTCTCGGAAGATTTTTCAATGTTGATGAGTGTTTCAGGCTGATAATTACTGCTTATAATAATTGTTACCCTTTGTGCTATGCATAAAAATCTTGTCTAAACGTTAGTTTATAAATTAAAAATAATAATTAATATTTGACAAGTTTAAGTATTTCCCCAATAAATGTAGTCATAATTTGTCTCGACGCCACCTAGCGAGGGATTTAACACTTACAATGTCTCTCTCGCAAAAATAAAGTTGGTTGTTTTCAGGTGGAAAAAATATAATAAGCAGTAATTGTTGAATGAAACACTAGTATATATTGAATTATTTGGCGGGTATTTGATAAGCCCCCATAGCTCAGTGGTCAAGAGCAGCTGACCGGCAATCAGAAGGACATGGGTTCAAGTCCCGTTGGCGGCAAGTATCTTTTCTCGGAAGATTTTTCAATGTTGATGAGTGTTTCAGGCTGATAACTATTGCTTATAATAATTGCAAGAGATTTTCTTTCTGTCTTTCTCTCGTAGCCAGTTATGTTTCGTATATCTAAGACACGGTGCACTGGTGCAGGCCTATTGTCTGTATCACACTGAAGGAGTAAGTGAGAGCAGTGTGTAAAATATTTAGGTCTTCACAAAGGAGTAATATGGTAGACTGTTTTTTTTTAATGAAGCACTTTTGATAACTTAATTTCTTCGTTTTTTATTGTTATGATTTGATATTTATAAATTCACTTTTTCCCCACCCAACGGACAAGGGTTCAATGGTATTTTAATTTTTCAGTGCAAGTTTTTGTAAAGAAGTGAGGTTTTTTTACTAGAGTAAGGCTTTTTATAAGTGTACTTCCTTGTCTGTGGAGAGGGGAGACAAAAAATTATTCTATTACAGAGACATCTGCTGGACAAATGAGATAACTTGTTGATAGTAATATTCTCGTTAATTTAAATTCATAATGGGTTTGAACCCTGGGTACAAATTAAAACACAGTGCGCGCGCACAATTTCGTCACTTCATTTGGATAGGGTTCTAACTTCGCTTCACCTTGTTCTGAGATATAAGGTGTCAAAGTTTGCAAAGATGATTTCTCATAATCTGTTTACAAATTTCCGATTTTGATGTTGAACCTTGTGTAAAGTATTTTAATTGAACATATTTTAAATGAAAGTATTTAAAGAGGACGTAAACTTACCCTTTTAGAACATACCTAAACATACAAATAGAACCCTGTGCAACCAGCTAGAGCATAATAATTCATTGCACAAGGTTCTAATTACATTACCCTAATGCTATTCCCAGCTAGGGCCAAGCCCTATTAAAATATGATAAACTAAAATACATAAATTAAAATTCTAACATAGATTTCGAAAATTTGTCTTTGGAAACTTAGAAACCTTAGAAAATGGTAAGACGTAGTTAGAACCCTATCCAAATGAAATGACGGACCATAATGTGCCTCGTATTTAAGATCAACTGTCAGATGCAAACAAAATAGAGAGTGTAAGTTATGTTAGAACCTTGTGAAATGAATTATTATTGAAAAAGCTTGAAGTTAGAACTTTGTCATACTTATATCTACGAAAATACAACACAGATGGTTCTGAAAATTATATTGGTTATAGAAATAAGCAAAAGAAATGCTTTGGCATTCAAAGGTCATTTTTGAAAAAAATGTCAGTTAGAACCGTATCCAAATGAAGTGACGATTTCTTTCTCTCTTCCTATCATGGATTATATGGAGCTAAAAAAGTTTTACTTCAGTAGTGTGATCTAAAGCACACTCGTTTTTTTATTTTATTTCTCTTAATTTTTAACTTGATTCTTAACTCTTTCTTAAAATATTTTCACAACACGGGCATGTGCCTAGCATGGTGGTCGACAAATCCCCAACTTTTGTAAAAAAAGATTTTTCAATGAATAAAGAAACTTTAAAAAAAAAAAAAACTCCATGAAGACTTTTTTAAATTATTTTAAGCACCATCAAAATTGAAGTTGGACGGGGGTAATAATAATAATAATAACGTAGTATTTATATAGCGCAGTTTTGTGATGTTTCACTTCAAGTGCGCTTAATTATAATAAACTTAAAATTAACCTACAGTGTTCCTTATGAGTCCTTAAAAAAATAATTAAATAATGTGAAATAACGAATATACAAAAATATACAAAGCAATTCCTAAAGAACAATATTAACAACAATAGTGAGTGCTGTTTTGGCACAGGACAATATATAATGATAAACCATCACGGTGCCATTCAACAAGAATCATTTAAACTAAATTATATTGAACAGGAGGCAGTTAACATTTAGAAATAATACAAATTCAGAGTGCACATAAAACTATAGTAAAGAGGTAATCGAAACCAAACAATTACCAGAAACTTGAGGAACATGGCTTATTATAGTAGATTGAAAAGGAGTTAAAATTCATGAAAGGTATGATTTTTTAAATAAGTTTGTTTTTAAAGCTCTTTTGAATTCAGCCAAGTTCTGGATATTAGTAAGAGCTGAGGGAAGTTTGTTCCAAATGAGCGGGCCAGTTACACGAAAAGATCGATCATAGTAAACGGCTCGATTTGACCTAGAAAGTTCGATTAAACGATTAGTAACATCTCGATCTGCTGACCTTAGAGTAAGCTGCCTATCGCTTAAGTTTTGTCGGACACATAGTTCCGATATATAGGCTGGCGCCATTCCTTGCAATGCTTTGAAGGTCATTAAGCAGATCTTGAACTCTATTCTTTCAGGGCATCGAAGCCAATGAAGATCCTTTAGAAGCGGGGTTATACGGCAATACTTAGATTCACCAAAAATCATTCTCGCCGCAGCATTAAAAACGGACTGGATTCTATTGAATTGTTTATGGGTAAATAGAATCATATAAATAAGTCGTCTCAACGAGGTCTAATCACAAATTGAAAATAGCGTTGAACGCCGAAACAGCTGTTACAACAATAAAAAAAAAACGGAAATTATATGAAATTCCATCGATAGAAAAAAAAGTTTGCTTATAAAATTTTTATAAATACTTTTTTCTGTTATTTATAAGTTATATATACGAAGAAGTTCACAGTTTTTCTTTTTTAAGACATTTCCCACGAGAATTTTGTTCTATTTTAAACGAGTCGTATTTTAATTACTATTTTTAATTGTTAAACTAACGTTTAAGACAAGATTTTTATGCATAGCACAAAGGGTAACAATTATAATAAGCAATAATTATCAGCCTAAAACACTCATCCACATTGAAAAATCTTCCGAGAAAAGATACATGACGCCAACGGGACTTAGCGTCCCGTATTTTTCAATGTGGATGAGTGTTTCAGGCTGATAATTATTGCTTATAATAATTGAGTCGTGTTTTATTAAACATTTTCACAATTATTATCGTATTTAATACTAGCGCGCTCCCTCTAACATTCTTATATACATAAAATCTCCCATTCTTATTTTACTTAACATTATTAAATATGATTTACATTAATTTTAAAAAAAGGAGTTCTATGAATTAAAAACAAATAATAATCCATGAAAAAAGATACTTTTTCTAATTTATTTATTTATTAACAGAAAAAACAGTACATTAGATACTTTGGTTAAAAAAAATAATAATTAATAAGTATATTACATGGAGGGTACCTATTATGTGTTTCATTGTAGTGTTTATGGTATGCGTATTAATTAATTACCGAGTGATGTATGTAGTGGGAAGGTGTGTGTGTGTGAGTGTGTGTGTGTATGTATGTATGTATTTAAGCGCATTGAACAAATTATATTATTGACATGATGCTCTTTTTAAATTTGGACAGTGAATCGGAGAAAATGACGATGTTAGAATTTGGACCAATATTATTGAACATATGAAGAATCCGATTGATTGGAGAATTAGATGCTACATTTGTCTTGTAATTAAGCGTATGGAATAGTTTTGTATGGCGTGTACGTCTTAATGGTATGGTAAAATTAACTAGGGAAAGAAGTTCGGTACAGTCAATGTTATTATTTAAAATTTTGTCAATTCAGCTATGTCAAATCAGCTATTGCTCGTATCAGTGCTCCAACGGGAGGCGTCTACTAATATCTACAGAAATTCTAAAAACTGAAAAAATCGAACTAACATCTATGAGAACCAAAGTGTTAACGAATATCTACAGCTCAAACTCTTGACTAATATCTATGAGAACCAAAGTGTTGACGAATATCTACAGCACTGGCAGAAGTTGGATTTGCAATTATGTATAGCATATTGGAATAACGTAATATTGCGTATGCAGTTTAAAAAACTTAATTTATGTAAGTATGTATGTAAAAATCCCTAATATCGGACTATTGGACACATTTAGCTGATTAGTCCAACCTACGCTCTGTAGATATTAGTCACTGGGACCGTCATAGATATTCGTCCGACCTTAGCTCTGTAGATATTAGTCAACACTCTAAAGTTCGTAGATATTAGTTCAACATATGAGCTGTAGATATTCGTCCGACATACAGGCTATAGATATTAGTATCTGGAGTCCTCCAACGCAGTGATACCAACTTTATACATAGTGTGATCCGTTAAGGTCGTCAAGTTAAAATCAGTCGGGTACCTGCTGACACCCTGTATGTTTCCAATTATATTTCAATACAACATTATCTTATGAATTATTATCGACTGATATTTTACGACCTCAGTGGCTGAGGGTTAAGACAGTGGCGTAATGACTTCAGTTCGTGTCGCGGGGTTAAGGGTAAGTAAATCGTATGAAAACCCATAAAAACACCACACTTTTGGCGTGTTTTTTTTTTTTAAGAGCGTTTAACCAGCCAGCGGCCGAAAATCCACATTTCGTCGAAACTTGTTCTTACGATCGTACAGGGCGGTTCCAATGAGAAAGATTAAGTATTCTCCGTATCAGCTTTTTAAAATTATAACTCCATATCGATTTTATTTCATACCAAAGTTGCTTTAATTTATACCTACATCCAAAAATGCCGAAAGGCGTGATGATAAAACTATTAAAATTATGTACTTTTTGTAATTATTTTTTAATATAAGTATTTACCATTTTTCAATAATGTTTACATTGATATATATACATAGACGACTAATGTCACTCACAACATACCAAAACGTATAGACATATATAATTTTTATTTAACACAGTTGGTAAGAAAAATGGGAAATACAAAACCTCGTTTTTGAAGATTTTATTTAGGTATCATTATCCGGAGATGCAGTTGTCCCTTTCGCTCAATTCTCTGGGGAGAGGAGGGGGAGGGGGGGGGGGGTGTAACAGCGACAGTGACAGCAAAAGTTTTGTAATCGGGATCCACTCAAATGCCAAAAATTTAAAAAAAAGATAGTCGTGAAATGGTCCTCAAAAATGATCGAGTTTGTAACACCACAAAACAATCTTTAATTCTTGCACGAGTACAAATTTATTACAACACAGAACATGCATTATGTAAAAAAACAAACACAAAAAAACCATGTCTATAATTTCAATAAAATTATTTATTTAAACAAAAGTTCTTTCCATCTGCTCTTTTAAATAAATCTTTTTTAGCAAAATGGTTATTTGAATAAATTTGCAATAAATTTCAGTCAAACCAATGTCTAACACGAGTTTTAAAATGTTTAGAAATTTACCGTGATAATGATAAATTTATTCATATAAAAATACGTTTTCATCGGCGGGGCGTGGCGATATCTGAATAATTTATTGCATATGTTAAGCAATATTGAAAGCACATGCGAATTATCTGTATTATTGTAAGGCTATTGGTGTTTTTAAAGGTTGGGGAGGGGTATCCAATGATGGCGTAACTTTTTACGTCAGTTTTCAATGTATCTACCTACATTCTATAACTTCGAGGGGATTCTGAACTCTGGTACTGTTGAGGACCTACTATATGCAGGATGCTAAGGGACGAACTTGACTCACTTTAACCGGTGATTTCTGACATTATTTGGAGTTAAAAATGTAATGCGGAAGAATTTTTTTTGTTCACTGGGTTCTTCGATTTTGAAGAAAAAAAAGTCATCATAAGTCACCGGCGACAAAAACTTCATTTACATTTTATACTCCAAATAATGTCAGGAATCACTGGATAAAGTAGGTCTTAACACCCTGTATATTCAGAATCGAAACGTTTTTTTTTTACATTAAATCCATAAATGCTCTGAGGCCAATAATTTTCATCAGGGCCTATATCATCTTTGGGGATACTGTGCGGAGGTTTTTTTAAGGAATAATTTTTTTTAAAGGTAAAAACTCAAACAATCTCTCTAAATCCGGCCCGCCAAACAATAAGTGGGCAGACGCTCACGCCGCCAGAAAACCTTCACCCCATGAAAATGTCACCAAACATAGTGAATTTCAGAAATAGGATATTTTCGTCTATAATTATATATTTTTGTGACAATATCCATATCCGACAATATGTTTTTGTGACAATATATTTTTTTCCAGGGTCAGGTGTAGTGTCACCCCTCCCCCCCCCCCCGTCGGGTGGCACCCGGGGCGGTCCGCCCCCCCCCCCCTCGCTGCGCTACTGGGGTGACCTTAGGCAGGGGTGTTCGTTATCCAATAAATGGTTACCACGGCGGCGGTACCAATTCCCTCCTCCCAAATTGTAATAAGTCTATAAGGGCTTTTACAAGCATGTGATACACGTAATAATTTTGTGAAGTAGTAATCGTAAATAAAATTTGCAAATTAAATTATACAGAACACATGCAGAAGAATAGTTTTATTTATATATTTATTTAAAATGCTAACATTGATTATTATTATCATTGAGGTATGCTATTATAGCCTTCTTATAACTGTATTCCGTGTAGTTGAAACACATCTACTACTTCGGAGAAAGTGTTGCCAATTGCGTGCAATCTAGGTGCAATAAAAGAGGCATGGAACAGGCAGGGGAAGGATGAAAGTAGACCGGAAGCCGTTGAAATGAGATCCCTGAGGCGTATGTGTGATAAAACCATGCATGATCGTGTGAGAAATGTGAATATCCGCAATAATGTAAGGCTGATGTAAGCGTAATGAGTAAGATTAGGGACCCTTAGAAGGTTTGGGCATGTAAAGCAAATGAACGCAGAAAGTAGTGAAGGAAAGAAAAAAATCGGGGATGCCCGGGGAAGACAAGGCACGATCAAGTGAATCAGATACTCGAATCGGGCGATGTCAAGAGTCAGTATAATAGAATAGTATGTATGAGACGTTGTATGAATGTGAATGAAGCGAAGAGTGTGTGCCAAGACCGAGTTTTTTTTAATTTTATTTTTATTTTTTAAAAGAAAGACAAACATTCCCGAATAACCCAACGATGTTTGAAAATCTCCTACTACCACCACAGAAAGCCGAAAATGTTGCTTGTGTTGTGATGGAAGACTTAGCCAGCCGAGGAATTGAACACGCGACGCCCGGGTGGGATCCAAGCGCTATGCCCACTCAACCACCGACCAGTTATTTGGCGTTCCGGCCTCTCTGCCTACCCGCGGAGCAACGGCGCGATGGTTACTTATAAACTGCAGTCGGGTTATGCAAGTCAAGATTCAGAATGAGTTACAGTGGAATAATTAGTTCCGGTGACTAAAATGCATTATGGCGTTTATCACAATTTAAACGCGTTTTGTGTTAACTATTGAATAACAATCATTAAAAGTAATACAATGGCCGGCTTGTTGTTAGAAATGGAACGACCAAGTCAATGACTTGAGACCGGAAGATTTATCGTCTGGTCGCTTCGCTTTCGCGCCTCGAAGGCTGCGGTCTTAATGTAAACATCGCGCGTATCGTGTTGCCGACGCCAGTTATGTTACGAGTACAGAATGGGTAAAAAAAACTCGAAATTTTTATCTATAATCTCTGACACTAAAGAGAGACAAACACATACATCTATAGCATAGGTTCTCAACGTGGGCGATAACGCCCCCTTGGGGGCGTTTCAGACCTTCAGGGGGGCGGTAGAAGACCAAGAGAAAATTGGGGGGCTTTTCAGTCTTTCAGGAGGGCGGTAGGAGATCCAGAGAAACCCATCCCATTCCATCTTGCCCCATCCCATAAATTACGTCACGCCTTATTGGGGGGGAGTAGAGAAGTGAGACAAGGGGGGGGGGTCATGACTCTATGAAATAACATGCACAGAACGATTTTCCCTATCCCATTACGCCCCCTCCGTCGTGGTATCCGGTACGCCCCCCCCCTCCCCGTTGTGGCATATAATCGTGATGACAATTGCTGTGTCGGATTCACTAGTTAGGTGCGCTAGAAATTAAAATATTCTCAAAGTGAGCAAAAAAGGTTGTGAATCTATGATCTATAGGATTTAGCCTGCGAAAGAATGAGACAGCAATAAAATATTTATTTAAGTCACGGGTGCTCCGTTCTAATATAATACGATAAACCCACAGTCCCACATAAGTCTCCTATGGTGTAGTGGTATAAAGCGCCTGACAAATCTTTGCAGACATTTAGCTGACCTAGTATCGAATCCTACGAAATCCAAAAAAAAAATATTTTGATTTTTGTACAATCTTTAAAAATTTTGTAAAATCTTTAAACCACCCCAAAACAGGCAAAAGAAAACACAAAAGAAAGCGACTACGAATAACAAAACACAAATACTAATAAGATGACCAAATTTATAGGAAAAGTTGTACTGGAAATCGACGACAAAAATATGGTCATATAGGTTAAAAAAAAATGCTTCTTAGTCTCCCCATTCGTGTATACTTTAGTTTTTTAAGGTTTTTCACTTCTACCGCGACTGAATTGCACACTCTGATTTTTTTTTTATTACCTAACTTTTTAAATGTTAATAATGGTAAAATAAGAAATCTTGTACTGTAAATGGACGATTAATCTGTCTTACAAAAATTTGAACAACAAAAAACATATTTAGTGCAATTCCTGCCCCACCCGATACACTTATCTACATCCTACATATTTGAACAATGGGCTACTGTTCGCGGTGACTGGAAACGTATGCACAACATATTGCAGTACAGAGTTCCCTATAATACACCTAAATCCTACATTGTACCAACTAACTACAAACTATCGCCTCTGTTTTACGTTGCTCACAGCAGAGGCGTGCAAAAATAAATATAACAATATCATTTTTTTAATAATAATTAATAATAATAATAATTGGATAAATATTTATATTGAGGGATCGTAGGATTTATAGGTCCAATTAGGAGTTCCACAGAGCCGAACCCCCTGATATGAAAATATCTAGAGTCGGTGAATTATTTTCCCATTTGGGCTCTGTTAGGTTGACATGCTGTTCTTGTATTATTTTGTATTTATAATACTTAATGTGTATATAATACTTTAAGTGTAAAAAGAATATATGATGCAAATGTGAATGGTAGAAGAAGTCGGGGACGCCCGAGGAAGACATGGCACGATCAAGTGAATCAGATACTTGAGACGGGCCATGTCAAAAGTCAGAATAATAGAAGAGTATGTATGAGACGATGTATGAATGTGAGTGAGGCAAAGAGTGTGTGCCAAGACCGAGTTGTTTGGCAGTCCGTCCTCTCTGCCTACCCCTGCGGGGAAACGGCGTGATGGTTAGTTAGTTAGTTAGTTATAATACTTATATAGTGCAATTGCATAGCGTGGATTGACTAGATGATCACTTGGGGAAGTGTGTGAAAGGGTTTAGTTTTTCCTGTGAGGAAAATTTAACCCGGACATTAACAATAAATCTGGTGCGTAATTACATTGGATAATGCAATAATAATAAAAAATGCAAAAATCAGTCATTTTAAATACATGAAGGATTACAAAAGATTTTTTAAATATTTATATTGAGGGATCAGTAGGATTTATAGGTTCAATTAGGAGTTCCACAGAGCCGAACCCTCTGATATGAAAATAAGTGAAGTCGGTGAATTATTTTCCCATTTGGTCTCTTTGACATGTTGTTCTCGTATTATTTTGTATTTATTATACTTATATAGAGCAAGTGCATAACGTGGATTGACTAGGCGATCATTTGTGGAAAAGTGCGAGAAAGGTTAAGTTTTTTTTCGGGAAAGATTTAACCCGGACATATAATAGAAGCGTATAATAAATAATAAATCTGAAGAGTAGAGCGCCGTTTTTGTGAAAAATCCACCTCAGGGGCGCTTTACAATTCATTACGAATTCTTAGGCTCTATCTAATTCCATTATTTACAAATAGATACAGAAACATACTTACCTGGCAGATCACTTCCGATAAACACACTTTATTAGAAAGTTTATGCTCGGGAAAGTTTATGAAAGTTTATTTGCACTTGGAGGACATTATATTTAAAACATTGGACATTGCATCACTTTACCTTTGCTACACTCATCACTGTTGGTTTTACATTTATAAGAAGATTAATGTCAAAGTTGAGTTAATATTTATTTTGAAAGACTGGAGAATTGTAAGAATTTGGTAATCTACTCATTTCTATTTTTTTTAAATAGTGGTGCATCATTGACTCAGTAACGGCTTGGTGAAAAGACTACCATTCTGCATTTTGATTATGGCCCGGTAGTAAGCGCTCAAAAAGAAGAAGGGGAGGTATGTAAATACGAATATTAGAAGGAGCGCGCTAATATTAAAAAGGATCATATTGAAGCACTTGGCGCGGCCCGATTCCCCCCGCGCCCTCGCTAGCTTCATAACGCGCGTCTAAGTTTGTATTTTAGTAGCGACCAAGTCACGGGAGTGGAAGGACGCGTCGCTGCGCTCTTGGGCGGTGACCCCGTGCGAGTAATTACGTTACTTTACAAAGTACCAACAAAATGCAAGAAATGTACAAGATCTGTGTGCAATGATCACTCTGAAATATACTGTCAACAGTGTAACAAGAGTGATTCGAAAAGTTACTAAAAATACGAGTATTAACTATGATCTCAGTATACCTAAATACAAATTGTTAATTATTGATTATTATTTTAGTTTAACTTGTTTTTGTATAATTAGTTAGTAATTCATGTTATTTCTTATAGATATTACAGAATAAACAAAGCACATTAATAATAAAATAGATTCATTTACTTATATATTTCAATATATTTATATTAAAAACTACTCGTACTATTTGGGGTCATCTGTGACCCCATGCGAGCAGTTATGTAATGTTCTTTGTGCGAGTAATTAAGGGTTAAGCGAAAATTGAGAAAATGTGTAATAAAACACGACTTGCTTAAAATAGAGCAAAAGTCTCAGGAGAAATGTCATAAATAGCATTTAAAGAAACAATTTGAATTGGATACATATAACTTGTAAAATAACAGAAGAACCGTGTTTATAATAATTTTCGAAGCTCACTTTGCGATTTTTTTCTATCAAGGGAATTTCGTATAATTACCGTTTCGGCGTATAGATATTAGGGAACGTACCCATACTACGTGACACGTTTAGGGGGGGGGGTCTTCAAAATGTCACGCTCCATACAAATGAGCGGCGGGTTGCTTAGGTTTTTGGTCACCAGGGGGGGAGGGGGGGGGGGGGGGGGGATTAAAAATTGCAAAAAGTTGGTCACGTAGTATGGGTACGTTCCCTTATCTTAAACGTAGAAAATCGATTTTTTATTTTTTTTTTTACATGAGCTCCACTCAGAAGGCCTGAGGGGAATTATTTTCATCCTTTGGGATGATGTGTGGAGGGTATTTTTAGGAAAGGAAAAGGTATGAATAGTGGGTAGGGATCTGGGGGTCAGTGTGTTCAGTGTTGACTACACTACGGTACATGGCGCTGGGTAGAGAGAGCTGTGCCAGAGAGTTCAAAAAGTCTCCCTCGACCAGTCTTTCCCGGTAAGGCTAGCCACGCAGTTGATGGACAGACACATCCGCAGCTAACACCCGAACAGACCTCACCTCACGAATCCGGGCACCCCTGCTTAGTCGCCAAACGTAGCGAACCACTTGGGGTGAACTATGGCAGAGATGTTGATTATTTCTAAATTTAAAAAAAAACGAGTGTGCTTTAGACCACACGACTGAAGTAAAACTTCACTAACTCATATCTCGTTCTCAACTTCCATTCGCCTCGCCCGATCACACTTTTCATAACGCTCTCGTCACGCATTCACCAGCTTACTCCCCAAGTCAAGCGTGCGTAAAGAAGTTTTAGTTCAAAAAATTGGTAAAGATTGAATACTTTGTGAAAAGAATTATAAGAAGATACTAATTTACTCAAAATTTTCAAACTTAAATATATTAATAAATACGATAATATTATTAAAATGATAATTTTAAAATTCTACGCACGCCGCTGGGATTTGCCGTTGGCCACCACACTAAACACTTGCTCCTGCCGCTTACAATTCTATCCTATCGTAGATGAGCGATAAGAATAGCTACTTTGTATCTGTAAGAACTTTTGTTCGTATGCCTTAATTGCTTACAGAGAAACTATCGAAAGAGAAGATATAATAGTTACGATGTACTGGACAAGGGGTAAGGCTCTTGACTAGCAATCCAATTTTATGTCATTAATTTGTGTTATTTCATCATACATTATAAAAATAATCTTCTTCTTCAATGGCGCTACAGCCCATTTCGAGCGTTGGCCACCTTCAAAATAAGCCTCCACCGCCCTCTGTCCTCGGCCGTCGTCTTCCAATCTGCAAATAGAGTAGTCTTCTTGCATTCTTCCTGACATCATCCTCCCATCTTAGTCTAGGTCTGCCCGCCTTTCGTTTACTTCCCGGGTGTCATGTTAGGACCTTCTTCGGTACTCGTGTGCTTGGCATTCGGTGCACAGTCCGGCCCATCTTAGTCTTTAGAGCCTTAGATGGGTGGAGAGTCTGGGAACTTGGTAAATATCATAGAGCTCCTTGTTGTGGCGGATTCTCCATGCCTCTACTAAGATTTTTCGAAGTACCTTTCTTTCGAAGGTGTCCAGCTGTTCCGCTGACTTTGCTGTCAGTGTTCCCGCCTCACATCCATAGGCCAAGGCCGCTCTTATAATTGTTTTACATAGGATTATTTTGCTTTTCTTATGGACGTTTCGGGATTTGAACCCTGGCAGCAACGCGAAGTAAGTGTTGTTAGCGTCTGTGATGGGCTTCGTCGTCCTGCGTTATGATGGAGCCCAGATAGGTAAACTCTTTGACCACTTCTAAATTATAAGTGTCACTTTAAAAATGATATATACTATATTTGCGGCACGTTCCGGAGTAGAGGATACTTTCAGTTTTGCCCTTGTTTAAAACCACAATTCAGAATTGAAACGTTGGTTTTTTACGTGAATACTTCACAAGAGACCCAGCTGTTCCCGTCTGGGGCCAACTCTGTTGTGAGGATAAAGGTAGTGAGGAGGGGAGGGAGATGAGGCAGAGGATGGTGGGGAAGTACCCGTCTATTCAGATCTGGTCACTAAACACGGCTAAAGCCACTTAAAGCAACACTTAAATTCCGGGTTTGAGGGGTGAGGTCTGTCTAGAATTTGGCGGCGGATGCGTCTGCCTACCAGCTGCGTGGCAGGCCGAATCAGGAGACTGTTGAGGGAGACCTAACCTAGACCTCTCCAGCCGGACTCTCTCGAAACATCGCCTTGTACCACAGTGGTAATGATGAATTCATACGTCCGTCACTCCTGGACACATTGACACCCAGATTTATACCCACCCCTTATACTTTTCCTTTCCAGAACTTACTTTCCCTTAAAAAACCCTTCACACAGCATCCCCAAAGATGACATATGTTCTGAGGGTTTTTTTCTCAGGGCCTCCTGGGTGTATGTTCAACCAAATCCACGGTGGATTCACCGGCACACTACCCCGACGGGTACAAACGTCAGAAATCCACGGTGGATTCATTGCACAGTAATGATAGAATTGTCAAATAATTTATATATAAAAATGCAAAAATCAGTCATTTTAAATACATGTAGGATTACAAAAGATTTTTTTAAATATTTATATTGAGGGATCAGTAGGATTTATAGGTTCAATTAGGAGTTCCACAGAGCCGAACCCTCTGATATCAAAATATCTGGAGTCGGTGAATTATTTTCCCATTTGGTCTCTAGTAGGTTGACATGTTGTTCTTGTATTGTTTTGTATTTATAATACTTATATAGTGCAATTGCATAGCGTGGATTGACTAGATGATCATTTGAGGAAGTGTGAAAGGGTTTAGTTTTTCCTGTGGGGAAAATTTAACCCGGACATTTAAATCTGGTGCGTAAAAATTTGAATGATTTATAAAGCGCCGTTTTTGTGAAAAATCACCTCAAGGGCGCTGTACAAACTTATAATATATTTCTAAGATCTAGAGGGTAAACGTACGTTGACTTCGGTTTTTGGCAAATAATTTACTGATATAATATTATCTATGGTTTATCGCCTCGCGTTGTTCATGCTCCAGAGTACGTCGGGTACAACGACGTTGGTAATTCGACACCCCAGATTTAACGGTCCACTTGAGCGTACAAAATGGTGGCGAGAACGCTTTAAGCACACTCTTCAACTTTTTTACAGCCGATTTGACGCGAAACCACAAGGCGATCGTATTATTTAAGTATTAATTTATTCAAATACTAGCTGGTCCCAGCATGCGTTGCTATGCCATTTAATAAAGAAATTGTTTCTCCTGAGTGTCCTTTCCCATTCCTCCCGTTCCCCTTCCGCCTCCCCTTCTTCTCCTGCGTCCTCTTCCGCTCTCGCGTTTTCACTCCGTCACCTCCACCTTCCCTCTACAAACTCCATTCCCCCCCCCCCTTCCCCCATCCCGCGAACCCCCCTCCCTAGTACCCCTCCCCCCTCCCAGGTTCCCCTCCCCCTCCCTGGTTCCTCTCCTCCATCTCTGCCTCCCTCCCGCTTTCCATAGCAATAGCCGCTTCCTCGCGTGCCACCAATAGCAATTTTTTTATACAAATTTCATAATGCCAGAGCTCACCTGAAGTTGTATAAAAACCTTGTCCTGACAATAACGAACACACAAAAAAAGAATTATCGAATTTGGTGCAATCGTTCTAAAGTTATGCGCTTAGCAACACATTCAGCGATTCATTTTTATATTATAGATTAAATTTGGTACCTATTTAAAATATCTAAAATTCTTGATTCGATTCAAACTATTAGGGGAGTACCTACTTTAAATCAATTTTGTCAACTTAAAGATTTTCGAAAATAGAATCCTGATTTAACATTTTGCAAAATTTCATTCTCAAACACGCGAACTGTCAAACGTGCGATAGTCGTTAGGTTTTCTGAAATTATCCAATTTTATGCGCAATTTTCTTAATTTTTCTCTCCGTAAGAACCATCCTCGTACTTCAAGGAATGTTCTAAAAAAAGAATTAGCGAAATCGGTTCAGCTGCTCTCGAGATTTGCGCCTAGCAACACATTTAGCGATTCATTTTTATATTTAAGAAGATTATCGTGATTTATTTTTGGGACAGTAATAATATTTTATTTTATTACACCCCCTGAAACGTAGGTCACCGGCCACCACTGAAGCCCTATCATGCCATTTGGGAATCTCAGCACGGGTTGTTTAAACAAATTGACGGATTCATCAATTGTTTGAAGTTGATTTTCACGTTCTGTTACTTATATCATTATGGACCAGTTGCTTAATAAAACTGAAATAATCACATAACTTGAATAGAACTTATACAGAAAGTGAAAATTTACTTAAAATATTTGATGAATCCGTCAAATTTTTTTAAACAACCCATCCTTAGTAATACTGGTCCGAGGCAGTCAACTCTTATATCAGCGCCAGCTATAGGCAAACTGATACAACCTAAACAGAAGCCGAATATTTTTTTATATTAGCTCCACACAGGAGGCCTTGAGGAAAATAATTCCCCTCAGGGCCTATGCTACGTTGAGGTACTTTTTAGGAAAGAAAGGAGAGGAAGTACTGGGAAGGAAAAAGATATGAGGGGTGGGTAGGAATCTGTGAGTCAGTGTGCCAGAAGTGAGGGATATATGAATCAATCCCTCCAACTGCGGTGCAAGGCGATTTTCCTAGAAGTCAAAACGTCTTCTTAAACCAGTCTCTCCCGATCTGACCTACCACGCAGTTGGTAGGCAGACGCATCTGAAGCCAAGATCCGGACAAACCTCACCCCATGAACCTGGGCACCCCTGCTAAGTCACCCAACGTAATGAAACCAACTCAGAAGCACCTCAGAAGGGTCATTAAGAATGATGTTAAAAAAATATAAAAAATTGGGTAAATTGGTTAAGTTAGGTTAGGGTTACCGGCTATTTAAAAATTATTTTTTCATAGCTTTTAATAACCTTTCTGAGATGTTTCTGAGTTGGTTTCATTCTGAGTTGACATGGAACCATAGGTCCTTATATTACGAAGTATGGTCCTATATACAAATATTTTCTGCTTGTACAGAGCATAAATAAAACAATATATATAATTAAGGTCCCCCCAAGTGGTTCGCTACGTTTGGTGATTTAGCAGGGGTGCCCGGGTTCATGAGGTGAGGTTTGTCTAGGTCTTGGAGGCGGATGACCAGGACACACTGAACCCCCATCCTACCCACCCCTTAAACCCTTTTCCTTCCCAGAACTCTCCTCTCCTTCCTTTCCTTAAAAAAACCCTTCACACAGCATCCCCAAAGATGACATAGGACCTGAGGGAAATTATTTTCCTCAGGGCCTATGTCATCTTCCAATAGTGATCGAAGAACCGGTGGATGAAATCTTTTAGCCATAAGTTATAAATATAACATTTAGTAAAAATTTAGTACGTATATTTAAAAAAAAATAATATATTTAAAATATAATATAAATATAATTATATATATATATATATATATATATATATTAATTATATTTAAATATAACATATATTAATACATAAATAATATATTTAAAATATATTTAAAAAAAAAAAAAATCTTTTCTTTTTCTTTTTTTGTTACAGAATAAATTTTCTGGCATTTTTATTAATGTATATTTAATTTAAAAAATTAAAATGAACATTTTGAAAAAAAAAATTTTTTTTTTTTTTGCATTCTCAACAGCATTTGGTTTCAGCCACTGGAGCGATCGCGCGAAATAAATAAATTTGCTTCGATTGCTTGAGAGTTTCCAGATGGTCATTTTTTAAATTTTTCGTCAACATTAAAAAAATCATACCTTCGAATTTTGACATGGAGACATAATAACTTATTATAGTGCTATATAGCCAATGAAATAACCTGTATTTTACCGTTTATTTCATATTTGTAGGATTTATGAAATAAATATAAAAAAATCGTAAAGTTTGTAATCGCGCGAATCCTGGGTGTTTTTTACTTGAAACTGCCGTGAGGGATACTTATTCGGGTCAACATAGAATATTATCGGTTTTTGTATGTTGTCTGTGGTATACTTGATAATTAAAGGTGTATATCTATGGAAAAAAGTCTTAATTTTATCCGTAAACGGCTGTTCAAAAATTCAGCGGGAAAAAAATATTTATTTTTAACATTGTTCTAAAATAGTCTACGAAGTTCGGATTTGCAACATCTGTGGTCATAATAGATAAAGCATTTCAATAGCTTTGTGTTAAAAATAAACGGCTGGCCCAGGAAATGTTTTAAATAATTACAATAAATGTTTTACGAATGGTAGGAAAATGTGGTCCATTTTTGGACCGAAATCAATTGCAGAAAAATAAAAGTGGTCCATTTTTCGACCGTTATCGCTCCAGTGGTTAGAACGGGCAATCTGCCTAGCTAGGAACTAATATCGACCCACAAGACATAATAACACTTGTACACATTTTATAGTTATTTTTCAATGTTATTATTATGTTATTTTTGCCATACAAATGTATCAAATGTAATGTTATAAATAAAATTAAAATTAAAAAATGGTTTGACTAGTCTGTAGTTAGAAGTAAGATTGTAGTTTAGATGCGGTAGGAATATTTCCGCTCACCGCTCGGAGATATTTTGCATCTAAATGTCGCGAACTCATTTAAATAAATAACACTTTGATATTTTACATAGCTAGATTTATTAACACAAAGTACTTCAAAGGTTACAAGAGTTATCCGCGACAATTATTTTAACGCAAGCTAATTTACTTATTTCTACTGGCGGATGCTGGCGAGGAAGACAGCCGATGACAGAATGAGCTAGAACGTATCGTCAAATCCGAGCTCACTTCTGTCATCTGCGCATTACGACTGCGCAGGCAGTGTTGTCAGCTTAAAAATGATATCAGGGCACAAAAATAATATACGCGGTGCCTACAGTAGAAATATATTATAAATTTGTACAGCGCCTCTTTAGGAGATTTTTTCCAAAAACGGCGCTATACAAATCATCAAAATAATATCATTATTGTGAGGTTGAAGGGACTGGTGGGGAATAAATAAATGAAAGGGAAAGTTTTTATTTATTTATAAATGAAACAATTTAACTTTGTTTGAACCACTTATATAATGAGTAAATCCGACAACCGTTCCTTCTTCAGGGAAAGCGTATACTAATTTGACAGTTTCGAAATATGGATGGGAACAATGTTTTATTATGGTAGGGGTGGAGGGTGGAGCCGTTGCTAGATATTAATGAAGGGTGGGTGGGTAGGGTAGTTTATTTTTTATTTATTTATAAAATACATGTTACATATATTAGACATTTATGTATATTTAAATCACCATACTAGGCGGCTGCCTGTTTCATGAAAGACCAATGAAGGATAGTTACTTTGAGTGAAGTCTAGTGCAAACATATGGTACTAGTATGTAATGATGTGGAAAATTGGTAAAGTTATAATAAAAAATAGAAAAGACAAAAAGAAGTGCGTAAGTCATGTAAATATTTTAAATTTTATATTTATTTTTATATGTGTGCGTGCATACGTGCATGTATATACAGGTGCATACATCCATATACACACACATTACACAAGTATTATAAATTGATGTAAAATAACTGCCTCAACACAGGCTAGCCTAGTGAGGCAGGTTACGAGAAACCTAAATTTATAATTATAAATCTCTACTCTCTAAGTACCTACTGTTTATATGTATATTGTTTTCTGTTATTAACTTTTGAACTAATGTTGCTTTTAAAAGATGTACTTTTTTTTCTTGTAGTTATAAATCTTTAAATTTTTGTTCAATAAAGATGTATATTATTACATATATGCACCTACGTACATGAATACATACATTTATATATAGATACTTGCACGTATACACACATATATTCTTCTTCCTCTCACATTTTGGGAAGTAGCTGGCTATTTAAATCTGGTCATCAAACAGTATTAAAGCCATTTCAAGCAAAGTTTAGAATCTGAATGGTGGTGTTAAGGGCCCGCAACCCGGATTTGTACCGATTTATTACATATTTCCCTTAAACACGGTAAGTTTTAAAGCTCTTAAAAATATATATATATATATATGTTATTCTTGAAGATAATATCTAGACTTTGCCCGCGCCGAAACGCAAATTATATAAAATTCCCTCGATAGAAAAAAATAGCAAAGTATGCTCAAAAAATTATTATTAACACGTTTGTTTCAGTTATTTTACAAGTTATATGTATGAAAAAATTCACAGTGTTTCTTTATATGCTGTTTAAGATAATGCTCGCGAGATTTTTTCTCTATTTTAAACGAGTCGTGTTTTATTAAACATTTTCGCAATTTTCGCGTCGATTTTGTCGCTGTAAATGTTAACGCTCTCCTCTAACATTCGTAATTTCGTATCTCTCCATCTTCTTCTTTTCGGGCCCGGTTGCAGAGCCTTAAGGGTGATACTGAGAGTTCCTAATACCCACCTACTACTTTAAATTATTGTTCAAACATTGACTCGCGTGAATTTAGTTGGTTTTCTGACCCTCTGCCCTCCGAGCAGTCTGGGATTTAATTCCAAACAAAAGTCTGCCTTTAGCGACTGAAATGCCACGCCATATTGCCATATTGGTAATCACGTCCGTTGGTGTTTCTGTTTTTACGACTTTGAAATTATTACAGTTTGTTTTGACTGGAGATCGGGACAAAGCGTCGATTCGAAACGTTAAATCAATACAGCTTTTGAAAGCGGTTGTTAATTTATTTATGTTGTGTCAACGTTCGTGTGACAGCTGGTAATAATTTGCAATTTACTACAGAAGTTATACGAGCTATTGTCTTAGCACTGAACCCTTCGCCTACTTTTCATAGTAAAGTCGCAATTTAGGCGACTATGCGTGTAGTGATATTTGTAATGAAGAGCGTGTATCTGTGCGAATAACGCAAAAATCTTCTCCAAATTCTACTGCGGATGCGGATCCTTTCCTCTGAGCCAAATGTGGCTTTTTCAATCTTCCAACATCGCCAAAAACATCGTCTTTTTTTCTGGCAAATTTAATGTTGAGTTACCGGACTGTGCCAATAAGGAACTCCAGTGAAAAATATTATGGCTTTAAAAAAATATGTTCATATAAATCAATAAACGCTGATTCTGAATAAATTATAAAATAATATTAAACGCAGAGTTTTTAAAAAATTATTAAAAAGTCTATTTTTAATCGGGTCATAGAAACACGCCGTCAAGTTGGTAGTATTAAAAAGTGTCGTGACGTCACCGTAAAGTCATTGTATGGGAATGTAGGTATGACACAAGCCATCGTATTCATTTATTTGTTTATTTACGTACTGTTTATAGAGATTTAGTTGTTGTGTTTATTGAAACATTATTCAGGCCTAAATAATTCAGTTTAAAAAATAAAGGTATCTCTTATTAGTTAATCTCTATTATTGAAAATATTCAAAAACTACCGCACAAAAAAATTGTAATGCTAATCTAGGGAGAATATTTCGAACACCGAATTTCAAAATGGCGGCAGTTGATCAGCTGATTGCCCGATCTTACACTAACTTTTCAGGAGTGATGACGTCACACGATTCACTACACATATGGTGGTTTTCGGGGGACCTTGAAAAATTAAAACTTTGACAATCATTTTAACTATTAAAACTAACTCTAAAAAAAAGTGCAGTTATTTAAGTTAGAAGGTCATTATTCATTAAACAAAAAAAATAAAAAAAATTGGACTGGAGTTCTCTATTGTAATGGAGTCCTTCAATTCGCGTATTTCGTGTTACTGACTGCAGAAGCTATTCGAGATGCGCTTAGCACTGGACTGAACTGCTGAAATTGTCATAAAAAACGTTGCAATTTAGGTGACTAAGAGCGCGGTGATATTTGTAATGAAGAGCGTGTGTTTGCGCGAATTACGCAAAACGTCTTCTCCAAAATCTACTGCGGATTCTTTCTTCTAAGCTTCTTCTTCTGGCTTCTTCAATCTTCCAATATCGCCAAAAACATATAGAAGTCGCTGATAAAAAGTTGTCAAAAGAAAAGAGTTTCGAAGTCCGCAATATAATTCGGATGCTCACCCTGATGTACGGCAGTGAGGCATGGAACTAGGAAGGACGAAACTAGAATGAACTTGCATGAAAACACTCTACATTTCATTAGTTAGATGTCAAGTAGAATATAATTCACCTATTTGGTCCCCTTTCTATGAAGTACACTCTAACAAAATAGAAGGTGTTCAACACAAATTTCTTAGGTACTTAAATTTCAAACTCAAAATTCCAATAGAAAACATTAATTATTTAAGTTTAATGAATCGACTAAATTTAATTACGCTGTCTGACAGAAGAATTATTTCAGACCTAATTTTATTGTACAGAGTTATGAACAACCTAATTGACAGCCCTGCCATCGTTTCTAGTATTAAACTCCATGTACCGACAAGGAATACTAGACAAAATATAACATTCTTTTGCAACACATACACAACCAACTATCAATCACACTCACTTACCAATAGGATGCATGATTTAGGCAACAAGTTTGGTGGTATTGTAGATGTATTCGCTGATTCCCTTTACATTCTAAAATGCAATTTAAACAACACCGTGGGTATAATATATTTAACGATTTGATGTGTTATTGTAATGTTTTATATTATATTTTGTTCTATGTTATTGTTAAATATTACATTGTTTAAAATATTTCACAGTTTTAAGCAAGAATATACAAGTGGTTTTTTCTTTAAAAACTACTTGTATATTCTTAAAAGTTTTTTCACTTTTATAACGTTTGATATAAATTCTATGTATGTGTAATCCTCGATATCTTAAATATTATTTTATAATCTATGTAAAAGCCCCTACGGGCGTATAAGAACAATAAATAAATAAATAAATAACTAGAATATCTTTCAAACACAAATTCTCGGTCCAGTATTTTTCCTGGAAGTGTGTTCTACAAATTAACAAAATCTGGGTCACATATTATTAAAGAATAAAGATCGAAAGATGTCAATCAATAAGCTTTGTCAATTGTCAATCATGATTAAAAATGAATTGGCAAACAACTATTATTATTTTGTAAGCATCTTTGTCTAGACAGAATACAAAATTCTTCTAACTTTTTTGATTAAAAATATTAAAATAAGTACCATAATGTGCAAATTTCAGCGAAGGAAAAGTTTTCTCGGTGCTTAAGTTGTCCGTATTGTTTGCTGTAGTTATGGTAAAAACAGATCAAGTAACAGCATTTCAACATTCAGGTTCCGAAGCTGGGTTCATAAACAGCATGAGTTATGACTAGCGCTGCAAAAACCAAAAACCCAACACAGCAAGCAAGGAATGGGACTCGACAAACTAACAGAAAGGTGTATAAATGAATGAACGCAGAGCGCAGGTTTCTTCTCTCAATCATGATTTTAATTATTTCCCTACCGTTTCTTTGCAAAAATTGGAAGTCTGAAGCAGACAAACTTTTGAGTGAATTTATAATACATATCATTTGCATACGTTTGATGGTCGATCCTCTCTGCCTATTTCTTCGCTTCCTATTTCAGAAATCGTAATTAGTATTTACAAGGGTTTCCGTTTGCTTTTGGAGTAGGTACCACACGGGCCTAACCTGGGACCACTCTTATTTATTTATTTTTACAAAAGATAACGTCTTTATTTTCAATAATTATTCGTACTTGACTTTTGCTGGTCTTAACATCATGTCGTAACAGTGAAAATATCATTATTGAATACGTGATTTTTAAATGTGATATTGACTCTATTTCAAATTGGCCAACAAAACAACGTCCCAAGTTTTAGTAGATACTCCTAAGTGCGACTTAATTTCATACGCAAGTTAAAGCCACGTGTCAAGGCAGAATATTATATCACATGGAAGGAGGAAAATTTATAGAAAAGTAAGAAGGAATAAACCAAAAATCAAATATTCGAGTCGGGTAAAGATAACCAATATCATCTCTTCTTTCAACTTTTCTAATAAATTTATTTATTTATTTCAAAAACATACGGCACAACATGTGCCATTGACATAATTATATTTATATATATTATAATACAATAACATAAGAAAGTGACATATAAATGTAAAGTTAAATATAAAAACAAAAGGTAAAAGAAAGTAGCAAATAGAATTATGACGTATAAAATGAAAGTATAAAGTAAAAGTGTAAACTATAAAATATAAAGTATAATGTAAAAGTAAAAAGTTAAGATAAAAAGTTGAAAGGCAGGAAATAATATAAACTATAAGTTACCTTTGTAAATAATATAAATTACAAAAGTTATAAATATAAAAAAGTATGACAAGTAAACAGTAAGAAATGCTCTTAGGAGCCAAATATTGAAGATAACCAAAAATTTAAAAAATATATATAATAAATAAAAGGAAGGTATTACGGAGTATACAAAGCGACATGAAAAGTAGGTAACTATGACATGTTTCTAAGCCATAGGTATTAGAGTGCATACTGGTAGGACATAATATTATGGTTACATGATTATTTATTTATTATGATTACGTGGTAGTACTAGCAGATAAATTTTGTCTAATGCATCTTTTGTATGATGACAGACTTTCGGCATGATCGATATGAGCAAATTCATTACCTAAAGTGTGTAAACGATGTATTATTGAATTTCGTTCTGCATTACTGAGAGTGTTGTTGCAATAATAAGGTGTTTTGAGTCGAGTTGTTCTACTAGGTACATGATAATTTATTAACGATACCAATTCAGGGGAGTCAAATCAGTTATTGTTTATTAAATGTAAAATTAAATGTAATATCAATAATAAATAAGGTAATGTATGTGGAATGATGCAATGTGCAATATTTTTTTAATGTGGTGTCCTCCGCCTGATTTACTAACATTCTAGTTTCTGTAAGATGTGTTAAAATATTTATTATTTTTGAAATATTCGTGTGTTCAACAAATAATGTGGCTGGATGTATAAAGTGGTTCTGCGATACGGCTAACAATATCATTGTTACAAGAAGTTAACTCAATACGGAGCTACCATTAGAGATGTTTTTAAGATACGCAACGATATACCAGCGACCAAAGAATAGTGGTGTTTAAATAACATGGCTTGACTGAGTCGTCAAAATAAAACTTAAAATAAACAAAAGTTTAGGTTTCAAAGCTTCATTTGTAAGCAAATTCCGATCAATTTCAATGCAGTTGTATCGATTTCATTGGCAATATAAACTGATTAGTAGTGATTAGTAACCATTGGGTTCGGAACTGTGTTTTTCAATAATGTTGATACGATTTTCTCAAAAGGTAGACTTTGGTTTGTGTTCTGAATTCTGTTTTTCATGATTCTTAGTTTATGTGGGGGATATGCAAAGCTTTATGACCTGATACTCCGAGATCTGATATAATTATAAAAATGAGTAAGTTTCTCATCCTGAAAATAACTTTGTTTCTACTCGTATTCGTCAATGCAAAAAAAGAGTGAGTCAGATTCCCTTCCATATTCCCATAGCTGTCATTTAAATAGCCATAATAATTGATTACAGTCCAATGGATTTGCACTCTACCTACGACTACAGAGAACGACTACTCAACGACCGGCGTGGTCTAGGGGTAAGGCTCTTGACTCGAAGATCGCGGGATCGAATTCCGTCGTGGGCAAATAAATTTTATTGATTAATTTGTGTTATTTCACAATTAATTCATTAAAAATAATATAACTACGAGTATAGTAGGTATATTTGCGGCACGTTCCAGAGTGGAAGATACTCACAGTATCGCCCTAGTGTAAGACCACCATTCAGAATTGAAACGTTGCTTGAAACGGCTTTAGCCGTGTTTGGTGACCAGATATGAATAGCCAAGTACTTCCCCACCTTCCTCTTCCCCATCTCCTTCGCCTCCCCACTACATTCAGCCTCACAACACACTCCAATTAGGGATGCCATAGTATCGCTGACTCCAGACGGGAGCAGTTGAGACTCTTGTGAGTTATTCACATAGAAAAGGGCGTTTAATAAATAAATAAATAATGTCATTTAATCCGTGTACAGTGTGTATCCTCTCAGATACGACGCCTGACAGTAGCTACAAGTATAATCTATGCATGTATCTGCATTCCGATCAACTAATTTCTAATTTGTTGTAAAAACTGTGATATTTGACAAGTCCGCAGCGTACGGTAGCCTATTATGGTGCTCGTTGTTAAGTCAATAGTCAACAAACAGTCAGTCAGTCAAGAGTCAACAGTCAATACGGTGTTGTTTATGGAGCGAGGTGCAGACGCAAATATTAACAACGCCAACAACAACTACTAACAACAGTGTAGTTGTAGTACAACAGGAGTTGTCGTGGTAGCTGTTGTGGGTTGATAGTTTTTCGTCGTGTCGGTGTTAAAGCAGGGGCGTAACTGGCGCCCAAACGGACTGGGTAATCGCTTGGATACCGGAACTTGAAACATTTATTTTTTATATCTTGCCTTTTGGCAGTTCGAAAAAATATATATAACTCATTCCAATTATTGTGAGTTATGTACAATTTCCGTCAAACACAATGAAGTTTTAAATTAAATTTAAAAAAGGCCTAGAAAGAGGCAATTACTCATTTGATGAAGTTGAACTAAATCTAAACCTTTCTCCTTTAGAAGACCGTCGGAAAAAAATTGATCTCATTTACTTCTTCAAAATTATCAATAAATTGTATTATTCATACACCTACATTACTACAACTCTCCCTTTCAATATACCTTCCCGTAAACTCAGAAATAATTATCTGCTTTCCTTCAATCAAAATTATGAATATTATTCCTAATACTCCTGCAACTTACAGAGAGAGGGGTACAGGAGGTAGGTACCATCGACACATCGGCTAGACACTGAGCGAAACATACTCGTACTTAGGTGTTAAAGACATGATTAATGTTGCAACTTTGCAAACCTTTGTCCACTTACTTTTAAATTTTTGTTGGTTGTATTTTTATATTATGTACTTTTTTTTCATCTTAACATATTGATATTATATATCTCACTGTAGTAAATTTTTGTTTCATCTTTATTTTGTTTTTTGCTTATATTTTTATTTCATTTATATACTTTTTATTTCCATCGTAACTTTATCTAAACTATTTTTTTTCTCTTTTAAAAGATGGAGGTAATGTCTTTATTATTTATGTAAAAGCCCTCTGGGCGTAAAATAAAAGAAATATATAGACAACTAAAAAAATTAATATTCTCCAAAACGAACTTGAAAAAATCATTTGTCGTATATTTGGTTTATAATAATTGTGTAATTTCTACTATTTAAGAAATTCTAAAAATTCTATAAATAGTCATAAATACATTGGGAATTCATATTTCAAATATTGGTTTATAAATGTGTAAATTATAATTATGCAATTTGTAAATGTTCACTAAAATGGTCTGGAAAGAATCTCCTACTTGTGATCTCACTAAAGAAACCACTGATTCACTTTGAATGCAATTATTAATGTTCTCCAAAATGACCTTGAAAAAAAAAACACATATTTGCGATTCTTTCTAAGACATAAAGAAATCATCCCTTTGTTCAGAATACAATTTTTAATCTTATCAAAAGTTGTCTTGACAGAAGCAAATTCCTGTGATATCTTGAACGAAACCATTCATTTGTTAAGAATATTATGAACTAAATATTCAATTTGGCTGTCCTGAAACGGGTATCCTTCCCAGTTGGGACAGACAAAGTATCATTTTTGTATTGTAATATTTATGCATATATAAATATAAATAAATAAATATTCACCTCTGTCCAGAATGTGCAGATTGGTCAAATCAAGTCAAGGACTATGACTTTTATATAAGTCTAAATGATTTTAGACGGTCCTTAAACGATTGACAATATTTTATACTACGCATTCTGATTTCTAGCTTGACTTGTCATTTCTATTTTCTTATGTTTATCTCTGATTTTGTCTTTGCTTTCATTTATTATCCTTTAATCTTAGTATGTATACTTTTTAAAATTCGTGTTGTTTTATTGTAAATTGGACGTTCACTTCCATTGCAATCCATGTATAGTTTTGTTCAATATAAATAAAATAAAATGCCTTAAGACTAATTATAATTAATCACCACTCTGTGTAAAGTTTTTTTGTCCAAAGGTATTTAATTGCATATTCTAGTTTGCCTATTGTCATTTTTGTTAGTTTTGATTTTATACCGACGAAGAAACCATTAGTTTCGAAACATATAATAAAATGGTATGAACTACAGTCGAACTTGGATATAACGATCATGGCTATAGTGAGATCATGGCTATAATGAGCAATTGCCAAATGATATTTTAGTTCAGACTTATTTTCATATAATTGTTGACTGTTATAACGAGGACGATTCACTGATATAGCGTGCAAATAATTTTGTCAACACAATTTCTAAATACATAAAACAATGTCAACACAATTTCTAAATCTTTAAATGGGTTTAAAAAAAACAATAATTGGGAATTATTCTCGCAATAATGTATAACTATCAAAGGTGGCGACCATGGAGGCACGTATGCCCGGCGTGCAACAGCGGCGGCTGGTGGGAATTTCCTACCCTGTTAGGGACAGATTCATATTTTTATGGCACTACAAGCTTAAAATTGTCGGCTATGTGAAACATTGTTACCCATCGGGCACTATGTAAAATTGTCATAAAATCTGCTTAAGTCAACAAATTTTCAGTTTGCAAATTTGTTCCCCATTTACATCTTCTTTTGTATAGTGCCTCATTTTAAAAATCAATAAAAGTGTTTATGAATGTACCGAGCATGAGTACCTACATGGAATAAATTTGTGATAGTGATGCACAACCTTTTTAGCTTAGGGGGTGCTCTGCCTCTTTATGAAATGGCCTGCGACCTACAAGTGGATTTTTGTGTTTTTCTGGAGGGGAGGGGAGGGGATTGACAGCGAAATTCAAGATTTCATTTTCTGGGGATTTTTTTTCTGGGGTCTTACAATTTAGTTCCATTTAGGGCAAGCAGTGTAAATTGACGAAAATGCTAAAAAAATATTCTCAACCAGGGATTTCAGGGCTTTTTCTCTATAACCTGGGGGACAAACTCGTACAAAATTGGCATGCGGGCCGCATGAATCGGGTTGTGCATCACTAGGTTGTGACAAGTATAATTTTAGTTGAAAATCAATAACAATCCACCAGCTAATGATTTATAATAAGTGAGATTTTACAAGCGATACAGTACGCATAAGCTATCGATAATAAGTTAGACAATTTTTAGGGATATTTTTCTTGGAAACCTGAAACCAGGTGATGTTAGATGTGTTGCTTTTTTGTGGAGGAAATTGAGAAGCATAAAAACCAAATCTTAAAAAAAATCATTGATTACAATAATTTATTAATTAGTGTACTTTTTACTCGTATTTTGAAATATACTATACATTTGCGATTATATTAGAGTAAAGGCAGGTAGGTAGGTATATACGACTTTCAAAAAACCTATTTTGGATATAAGGAGTAATGGCTATAAGGAGCAAATTTAGTCAGTCCCCTCGTGCTCGTTATAACCAAGTTTGACTGTAATTATACAATGAATGATAACATTTTGTTTGATCTCTCAACAATTTGTTAATTCGTGTATTATTTTTTCTACAAATTTCCTCCGTTTATCATTTATTTTGAAATTTAATTATTTTGCTTTTACTTAACTGTTTGGTAATGAGTAATTAGTCATTAAATTACCGATATTTATGAGTGTTACTTTTAATCAATTGTGAAATTATTAACCCCGGTGTAGGTGGACCCTAGTGAGGTTAATAATTACATGCTAAAAAATGTTTTTAAATTGGGAAGAAGCAATAAATAAATAAATATTGATAATTTGGATTAAATAAGTGATGTGTACAAAATGATTTGCTTTCATTTAATAAAAGTAATTTGACTTAAATTCATATACATATTAGCATTATTCGTGCTTACCAGTTCTACAATAAAGATTTTTTAATGCGAAAAAGATTAAATTAATAACGCAAATCAAAAAGCGTAAAATGGACATTACGCCACTGGTTACAATGGTTTGTTGGTCGTTACACAGAATTCTACACTATTTGGTCACGGATCATGTTGGGTGTGCTCCAAACAAACAACACATTCTGGTGGCGTTGAGTTCACTAAATCAGTGGCTTCACTCAAATTACTTCAATACTAAATACAATACTAGCAGTTAAAAATCCGCTTCGCGGGTTTTTGCTGCTAGGCCCTGGTTCGTTTTTGATTCGGCTTCGCCCAGTTTAAATGTTGGTGACCATTTAATACGTTACAACAATTATTACAACAATGTCAAATCAACTTTCGCAAAACACATGAATCGTACCTGGCTCCTCACATTTTCAATATCTTCCCAACACAAACAAAAACTTGTCACCCCAAATAATCAGAACTGGCTGTTCAAAAGTTTTGTAATATGGTTGACTGAAAAGTAAAGAACAGACATTCGAAATATACTAAAGAACTAACAGGAGTACATTCTCTTTTCATATTATTACTCACTAAATTATATAATATTAAAATTGAATTAGCTCTATTCTCTGTTTAAGGAGCTAAACGTCACAAAATTTATAAAACTGGGAAGACTTCGACGGCTGGGTCATGTGGAGAGAATGACCGAGCATCAAGCAACAAAGTCCCTGCTGAACTAAAGACCGATAGGGCGAAGAAGCCTGGGAAAGCCAAGATTAAGATGGAGCAACAACGTCCTCAAAGAGATATCTACCTTGGAGCTTCTAAACTGAAGAGAGCTGGCACTAAACCGAGATGAGTGGAGGAAGACTCTTGAGGAGGCCAAGACCCACCAGGGGTTGTAGAGCCAACAGTGATGATGATGACCATTTTATAAATTCACTAGGAACTGGTTCCAAAAATAGTCGATTCCTCGAATCCAGTGACAGCTAATCACCGGGACAAAGTAACCGCGACAGGAAATGACGTAATATATAATAATAAAGTTATTTAATTTATTGGGGGGCTGGAATTACAATAATCCATGCGCTTGATAGCTGCAAGACGAGTTGTTATCTAGCCTCCTACATAGTTAAGTAAATTCTAAAGTAAAATCCATGCTAATTTGTACAGCGCTCTTGAGGCGATTTTTCGCAAAAACAGCGCTATATAAGTTGTACAAATTTATTTATTTATATTATTATAAAGACAATGACAGCCATTTATAATAATAATCATACCATCCATCTCTCCATACCCGAAGAGATTCACGAAATTTCGAATCCAATAGTATCTACTTACGCCTGTCAGCCGACGTCCCTCGCGATAGCTGTTAACTCAAGTGGCGCCGTATTTTGGCATTGCTTTAATTCGGTTCTATTATGAAAGTCTATTTGTAACAAACTCCGCGGCGTCAGAGTTGTACTCGTAGTCGGATTCTTAAATTTCAACAGTACAGATGTTAGCGTAATAATACCATCAGATGCAAGGACATATAAACATATCTGGACCTGCCCTAAGTGATAAAAGCGTATTATTTCCCCCTCCCCATACCGGTTCCATGGAGCCGGCTGGGCTTAACGAGAGCCTCGCTTGAATCTTAAAAATGTGACGTCATCATTCTTGTCCTGACCAGCGCCGAGCTCACATAGTACATTTTACGAAATAAGACGGCAAAAATGAGAGCTTGTGCTATACATGCTATACCCTAAAATATGTGGACATAGCGAATGTGGGCGGTTCTCTAGTGAACTCGTCGCTGGTTACAGGGGTAAGTAAATTATGAAACATTTGTAAAAGTGTCTTAACTAAATACGGCAACAAAATATTCCTCTGTGAAAATCGGCGAACTTTACTTTGCCGCATTTTGACTTCGCAAATATATTAATAACGTGGCGAGCAATTCGCGTTCCCATGTAAAAAGGTCTATTCATTCAAAAGCAGATTTTGCTTTTAAGAACTAAATGGTGATATTATAATGCGAGATGCCTATATACTGTCAGATTGTTTTTTTTAACGAATCAGTCATCTTTCCCCTCTTCGCCCCTCCATAGTTTGGTTATACCCCTCATCTGTATCTTCTCGTCTATTGAATTTGGATTTAAATGTGGATGATATGAGCCGCTCAATGAAATAAACCTAAAAAATGTGAGTTTTATACCAGTATTGTTGCAAATAAAAAACAGAGTTGTACAAAACAAAGGAGAGTTGCATGATAAAACAGAACAGTGACGAAACAGAACATCATGAAGAATAGGTTAGGTTATGCTAGGTGAGGTTGGATTAGGTAAAGTTAGATTATGTTGCGTTAGTTTAGGATAGGTTTTGGTTTTTATTATTTTGATGACAGCTGTTTCGGTGTTCAGGTCGGATCCAACCTTTAACGCAGAAACAAATGTCACAATAATAAAAATTAAAATACTTGGTAAACTTACCAACATTATTAAATTTGGTATAATATTTTAAACACGCCAAATGCACGCCCCGGTTGACATTTTTTCTAACACGAAAAAGGGTAGTTTCTATGACTAGAATGAACGATTTTGAATTAACAGTCTCTCCAAGACCCATGGTTCACTCTTTAATTAACTAACTAACCATCACGCCGTTTCTCCGCAGGGGTAGGCAGAGAGGACGGACCGCCAAACAACTCGGTCTTGGCACACACTCTTTGCCTCACTCACATTCATACATCGTCTCATTCTTTCCTCTTCTCAAAAAGACTCTACACGCAGCATCCCCGAAGATGACATAGGCTCTGAGGGAAATTAGTGAATTTTCACCGTTGTGATTTAAAACTCGATGAAACGAAAAATAGCGACACTAAAAAGAGACAAACACAAACATCTACAAGAGAAAATGATATAGTATAATCGGTCTCCTGTTTCGTGCTTCGTACCCTCATCACTCTTGTATACTTTAGTTTTCTGGAGGTTTCACTTCTACCGCATGTAAATTACACACTCTGTTTTTGAAGTGAAACTTCTATAGCCCCGCTGTGATTTGAAATTACGATTACTGCACCTGCGACGCATCAACTGCGCTCATTGGAAGCTTTGATTATGATGTAAAATTTAAAGGCTCCTATTGGTTGAGATATGAAACGGAAATTACGCTAGCTCTGAGCTCATTGGTCACTTTGATTACGACCTCACTTTTCAAGTATTGGTTGAGATTATTTTGGTAAAATTTTGCTTCTGTAAACTGCACTCGATTTTTTTATCTTCACGGCCTCCTGTGTGGAGTTAATATTAAAAAAAAAATGTAAAAAAAGTAGATTATATAGTTTCGTTTAGGTTGGGTAAGGTTAGGTTAGGTTTTATTATTTTCTTCAATGTCCTTTTCTGTCACTATTCTATTGTTTTGTTGCGGAACCATAAAAATAATAAAAAAATAAAAATGGCATGGCAATGACGAACTATAAAACATACCCCTGAGACTGTCGGCCGGATGAGCCCCGTACAGGTCGTAGGGTGCGCGCGCATAGGGCAGCGGGGGATGATGTGCCAGTGCTCTGGCGGCCAGGTACTGAAGCTCTCCGTGCAGGCTGGAGGCCGACAATCTGTGGACAAACGTAATATATTACAATCACAAAAAAATATTTTTTTTACATGAATACCGCACAAGAGTCCCAACTGCTCCCGTCTGGAGCCAGTGGGACTATGGCATCTCTGATTTGGGTATGTTGTGAGGCTGAAGGTAGTGGGAAGGGGAAGGAGATAGGGAAGAAGTAGGTGGGGAAGTACTCGGCTATTCAGATCTGGTCACCAAACACGGCTAAAGCCATTTCAAGCAACGTTTCAATTCTGAATGGTGGTCTTACACCAGGGCGATACTGAGAGTAACTTCCACTCTGGAACGTGCCGCAAATATACTATGTATATATTATTTTAATTCAATAAATTGTGAAATAACACAAATCACTCGATCCCGTGACCTTCGGAGTGCTAGTCAAAAGCCTTACCGCTGGACTACGCCGGCCGGCTTGGATATACAATAAAGCTATAAGAAATATTAATGACCATATATGTATTAGTACCATAGGTGATGACTTCGATTAAATTTATTAATTTAAAGAGTTTATTCGAAAATTGAATTTTGATTGAACAATTATTGACGTTTCCAAAATTTCATTCTCAAATTGTGACATTTTTGACAGATTCTTAAGAGTTTTCGTAATGATTAAAAAAACTTTTCAGATGTATTGTCATGTGGTTGTAATAATCCAGAAACCTTCGCGAAGTTGAAAAGAAGATATTTTGAAAGTTTCAAACATGTGCAATGCATAATATGCAAAGCATAGACAACTCACGTACATAGAAAAAAGCAAATTTTGATTTATATATATAGAGAAGAAATATTAATGAACGGCAAACATTGCTAAATAACTTTTTAAACTTTTTGAATGGTGCTAAGAGAACAATTTACAACTAAATGTAGGTTTTTTTAACTTGTAAGATTACATAAAATTGTTCATTCAAGGTTGGACTGCCCTGACGCTTTAAACTTGTTGTCTTTGCATACATATATATTCCTCCAAAATATACCAGGCGGAATATTTTATTCTACAACAATAACTTCGCTATGAATTCTGTGATAGAAAGAATACACAGGTTGGGCAATGAACTAACTGATATCGCTGACATAATTTAAACTTCGATACATTATTTAAAGCTAAATTAGTCCAACACTTTTTAGATGTAAATAATGAATTAAAAATCTTTTTTTTTTTATTTCTATTTTATTTTGTTTTTGTTTTTTTTTATGTTATTTAATTTTTTTGTTGTTTTTGTTGCTCGTAGTTATATGAATTGTTCCTACGAGTTCTCTAAAGTCATCCATGTGAATTTAGCATTAGATATATTCTTATTTATTATATTGAGTTTATGCTTTATTTATATATTTTGTAATCTTTTTTTATTTATGTTATACTGTTTTAGATAACCAACATCCTTGCCATAGGTCACCCCAAGCGGTTCGCTACTAGACAAACCAGAGATGTAACAAAAATAATGATTTGGTCGAACACCGAATACCCCATATCCGGCAGCGCTCTCGGCCGCACATCATCATCATCATCTGTGGCTCTACAACCCAGGTCGGGTCTTGGCCTCCAGCAGAGCCTGCCTCCATGACTGCTCTCGGCCGCACAGTAATTTTTATTCTCATTATTAGGTATTCGGCCGAATAGTTGACAGTATTGGGTCGAATAGCGAATATTAAAAAAATAGAAGAAACCCGAATCCGAACCGAAGTACATCTCGAACATATACATTAGTTTTGTATTAGTGATCGTAAAACCGGTGGATTCAATATTTTACCCAGTTTGGGTTGTTGTAATGGTTTGTCTAGTCTGTAGTTAGAGGCAGAACTGTAGAAATAACACGTTGATCAAAAAGTTTATGGACTTTGTTCATAAAATCTAAAATACAAGTTTATTCATCAAATCGATATGGTTCCCTGCAAAGTCCTCTAGGCTTGTTGAAAAAGTATCGATGTATCGATATTTTTTATTCAATATATCGATATTTACAGCCGATATATTTTGATCCGATATATCGATACAAAATATCCAATATCGAAAATTGTATAAAAAAAGATATTTTGAAAAATTTATGTAACTAAAGTCACTAGAATCCAAAACCGTATTGGAACGAACTCATGACATCTGGCGGTTGAAATTTTAACTATTAATAGCTTACAAATCTATTGTCCAGCGCCCTTGAGGTGATTTTCCACGAAAACGGCGCTATATAAATTAGCCAATTATTATTAGTATTTGTGATCACTAATACTATCTCATATGTGTTGATTCCCAATTGTCAATTATTGACTATACCTTGTTCCAAACACGAAGTCCTTTTTGTTAATGTTACTGGGACGCATACAAACTTTGTATGCGTCTCAGTTTACATACAAGTTAGAAGACAGCTTTTTAGTTTTGATATTTTTGTAATTATTACCTAATAAAAATACCTTCATTTTTATTGAGATATTAGTACATTAAAATAAAGCACATTGTGAATAAAAATTACTATTGATAATATTGAGCTGAATACGCTATTATTTTAAAAACGCAAAATCTTTTTAAAATTTGACCGATATATCTATATATTTTTTCCTCGATATATCGACGTCGATATTGATATTTTAATAAATATCGATACATCGATATATCGATATATCGATATTTTTTTCACTTTCGACATCCCTAAAGTCCTCCCCGTCAACTGCAACGCACTTACACCAGCGCCTGATCTAATCCTCCAAAAACCGCTGGCACTCAATTTTCAATATGTCCAGCAAAGACTTATTCGATTTTTTTTCATGACACACACTCGGGTGGTGCAACGCGTTCCGCGAAGCGGTTTTTTAAGTCGGTTCAACAGAAAAATATGGCAGGGAGACAGATCAGGTGAATTCTAAGGCTGCTGGATAGAATTCGTGTTGTTTTTTTTATCAAAAACTCACATATAAGGATCTAATTGTGCGACGGTGTGTTATTGTGGTTAAAAATTGATGCCATTTTCCGACTAGTAAAAAACCGAAAACACGCACAAAGGTAGAGGTACTCAGTACAGCGTAATTTTTACAAACGTCAAGCTTTGACGCTGAATTTTGGAGGGAAGTGTCAATGACAGATGTGGTAACCTAAAAAAAAAATTTAATCAGGTGACTGACAACTTTTTGAACAAGCTGGTATGTTATGGATTTTTAAAGTGCCCTTGAGGTGATTTTTTACAAAAACGACGTTATACAAATAATCCAATTATGATTATTATTATAAACTCATCCATCTGCTCCAAGGATTCTCTTTACACAACTTGCTGATACTTTACTGATTGCACATAGTGTTATCGTACACCCACTCATAAAACGACAAAATAAACCCCCGTAAAGCATCCATTTTATTACAGCACTACTGTCCAATTATCCACCGCATATGCGTGAAGGTAGCTATTTGCTATTTTATCGTCAAAGATGGAGACATAAGATGAAATCTCACCGTTACTGAGTGCTTTCGGAGACAAACTTTAAATCCAAACGAATATACAATTCAGAATAGGACAGTTCCAGCAGCAATCACATAAATAAGTCCAAATACCCAATAAAACGCCATCAGCTAAAACGTTTCACGACAACAAAGGTGATAATTCACACAGACGCTTCAAAGTGTCAACAAATAAGGGTAGTTTGCCCCTAAAAACTACCCAAAAAAAACACTGAACAAGAAAAATAAATTAAGGTACAAGACCTCATTAAAAACTATCTACAAATCGACAAATTCTTATAGCAACTATACCACATTCGCAAAATGAAAAATCAATACAGCCAAACGAAGAGCTTTTACTAACATTTTGTTTGCTTTTATTACTAAATGCCTTGAATTTTGTTTGCCTCTTTTACTTAATGCCTTGATTTTGCTTGCAACAAAACTACGACACGAAAAGCAATTAAGAAAATTGCATAATGACAAGTAATTCGACCAGAAACTGGCACTTAGACAAAATGATTGAAAATTTATGTTGAATTCTTGAACGAATGGTTGTCTTTTTTTACTCTGAGGTTTATTTTATCAGTATTTATTGTTTGTTGTATTCAGGACATAAGCTCGTTAGAAATTTGATAGTTTTTCGGAAACTCGATATGGGCGGCATTTTATTTGTTTTTCTATTTGGGGGCCGCAAAAAAAATGTCTGGGCATGTTGACATGTGCTGGAAACATGGTAATTTATGACCAGAGGTTGGCGAGGTTAGGTTAGGTTAGGTTTTGGGGTGCAAAATCTTTTATTAGCACTTACCGGAACCTAAGTTTGGGTCCCTTTGCGGTGGGATTTTGTTTATTTTTAAATAAATTGGCACGTAATATTTTATGGCAACAGGAACAGATGCGTAGCAAAATAAAACCAATTATTATTGTAGGATTAGGAAAAGGTGGGGCCATCCGTGTGAAGTATTGCTATTTTCGTATTGCCAGGGGTAAACTGTCATTCATCAGTCGTATGCCGACTGACACCATTTTCGTAATAACTTAGGTACCTACTTGGCAAGTACTAGGCACTTGCGAGTCAACTTTTCTTAACCAGCGGCCCAGACTTCACATTTCGTCGAAAAATAGTCTCGCGATCGTACCCTTGCAACTGTGCAGGACGGTTGCGATGAGAAAGATTTGATTTTTCTCAGTACCAGCATTTTTAGTATACTCAATATTTTATTTCATGCAAAATTTGCATACTTCTTTTGCAATGAAAATGCTCAAACGCGTGATGATAAAATTATTAAAATTATGTAATTTTCTATCATAAATATTTATCATTTTTATGATAAATATTTATGATAGACATATTTGCTTAGACATTTTTCAATAATGTCTAAACAAAAAGGTTTGTAAAAAAATGTTTAAAAAAAACGAGTGTGCTTTAGACCACACGACTGAAGTAAAACTAAAAGACAAACCTCGTCCAATGAACCCAGGTATCCCTGCTAAGTTACCAAACGCAGCGAACGGGGTGACATACGACCTTGGGGTGACCATAATAATAATAATAATATTTGGATGATTTAGATAGCGCCGTTTTTGTGAAAAATCACCTCAGGGGCGCTGTACAAACTTATAATACATTTCTAAAATCTAAAAAACTACAAGCTAGGCAAACAATTATAAACAACTTATGGCCAAAAATTGCATACATCGGTTCATTGATCACCGATACGAAAATATGTGTACAATATTTTGACCAATGAACGCGATGCTGCCTAAAATTTAATTTAATTCCTTATAATTCCTGACCATCCTTATCCATATCACTCCCCAAGTCAAGCGTGCGTAAAGGCCCGACCGTTCACCTAGCAATCGATCACCGTTCGCATCGATTACCGTTCCCATGATATTTTTCGTAACAATCACCACTTTTTGTAACGCATTCACTAGCTTACCCCCCAAGTCAAAAAGTGTGTAAAGAAGTTTTACTGTAATTTTGACAATGGTTAATTTCTTGTGAAAATTAGTGTTTCAACTTCACGGAGCCAAGGATACTATGGCATCCCCAACTGAATTAGGTAGTTCCGAAACTGAAAGGAGGTGACAGGGGAAGGAAATGAGAAAGAGTTAGATTGAGAAAAATATATTGCAAATGGATAACAATCAATATTATAGAAAATTATCAATTAATTGATTTCCCTAAAAAACTAATTTATATAACGCATGAACGTTAGAGAAACGAAGGGTTAATATTGTTTATGTGCCTTGTTAGTTGTTAGCTCGTGGCAGCTGTTGTAAACCTCTCTCTGCTCTGCCTTCCACTACGGAAACATTTGAAATTATGCAAAACATTGCGTTTTCAATTGATCCGATTGAATGCAGGAGTTAATTTAGATTTATAGCTAATTTATTCACCGTACTTTTGCCAAATTGATGCGCATGCGTGTAACCGATACAAATGTTAACCAATAGAATTAAAATTATGTCGGATTTTAAATTCTGACCCTTTCCCGCAAGAGTAAACAGTGAACAAATTAGTAATAGATACTCTCAGTATCGCCTTGGTGAAAGACCACATTATAGAATCGAAAAACTGTTTAAATGGCTTTAGTGGTGTTTGGTGACCAGATTTGAACAGCAAGAGGTACTTCCCCAGGTTTTTTTTCCATCTCCTTCCGCTCCCACCACCTTCAGCCTCACAACAGATCCCAATTCGGGATGCCATAGTCTCACTGGCTCCGGACGAACCCAAAAATATAAACCTAAAGTAGTTTCTTAGTTTGGGTTTAATAGACAACGAAAAATATTTTAATATTTTTACTTCTTCAATAATCTTTGATTTTCAATTAATTTTAGAAGTTCGGGAACAAACATTAAAATGTATTACTATAATTGACTAAAGAATATAATTTTCCACATTACACAATACAACCGTAACCTAAAAGGGGTTCGTAAGTACGATATTTCGAACTTAAACCTGTCAAAAGCCAGGAAAAACACGGAAATTCCCTAACAAAGCACCACTTTGAATTTTGAATCGAATGTTTTGTGGATTAATTTTGAGATATGGTATATTTTATTGACCGAAACACAGTCCTAGAACAATAAACTATGTACCAAAACAACATTACTTGCGTTAATTACGTAAATTGATAGGTTTTACGATGTTTTCGTCAAGTAAATTCGTCATTTTAAAATATTCTGGGGTTGCCAGGTGAATTAAATTTTTGTCTATATCCTGGGCAAAATCGCAAAGAAACATATTTTTTTCGAAATTTTTTTCCGCGCGCATGCGCACAAACCGCGTGTGGATTCGCGTGTCCGGCAAATAACAGGTAAAGAATTTTTTATAGGCTTGATACTTTATTTTATTCTGGGCTTACTAAAAATACTCGATTATTTCAAAGGCAATAACATATAATAATAATAATAATTTTTATTTTAGTAATTTGTACATTTAAGTTTACAAATTTCTAATTGATAATAATATTTCGTATTCACTATATTTTTTCAAGTTTTATGTAGCTCCTACAATACATCTTAAATATTAAATACTAGCTGGTCCCGGCATGCGTTGCTATGCCATTTAATAAAGAAATTGTTTCTCCCTGAGTGTCCTTTCCAATTCGTCCCGTTCCCCTTACGCCTCCCCTTCTTCTCCTGCGTCCTCTTCCCCTCTCGCGTTCCCACTCCGTCAGCTCCTCCTTCCCTCTCCCCACTTTACTCCCCCCCCCCTTCCCCCGTCACGCTAACCAACCTTTCGAGTTCCCTTCCCCCCTCACGCGTCCCCTCCCCTCCCGCATTCCCCTTCCACCTTCCCCGCCTTCCTTCTTCCCTTTCCCGCTCCCTCGTCCCGCCAACCCTCCTCCCGCATTCCACATAATCAATCCCAGTACATTAGTTTTTAAACAGTCCGCGTGCCACCTTTTACAATTTTTATTCAAATTTCCATTTTTTATGTATATTACATTTGGTACCTAACATAGGTACCTATTTAAAACATCTTAAATTCTTGATTCGATTCAAACTGTTAGGGGAGTATCTACTTTAAATAAATTTATCAACTTACAGATTTTCAAAAATAGAATCCTGATTTAATTCCATCATTGTTTTGCAAAATGTCATTCTCAAACACGCAAACTGTCAAACGTGTTAGGTTTTCTGAAATTATTCAATTTTTTACGCAATTTTCTTAATTTTTCTCTCCGTAAGAACCATCCTCGTACTTCAAGGAATATTCTAAAAAAAGAAATAGCGAAATCGGTTCAGCCGCTCTCGAGATTTGCGCTTACCAACAAATTTAGCGATTCATTTTTATATTATAGATTACAAACAATAAATATGTGTGCTACTCGCAGTATTCAATTGAAGCATCTGAAATATTTAAAGCGATCAAATTTTCAAAACAAAAAGCCAAAAACACATGTTTTTAGCCATAAGTTGTTTATAATTGTTTGCCTAGCTTGTAGTTTTTTAGATTTTAGAAATGTGTTATAAGTTTGTACAGCGCCCTTGAGGTGATTTTTCACAAAAACGGCGCTATATTATCCACATATTATTATTATTATTATTACTTCGTAGTTCTTCGTAGGAAGGAGATGGGCAATATCTCAGAAATATCCCATATCGTGTGCTAATAAACTGATACAAAATGATAAATAAAACAATTTAACCTTGTTTGAACCACATATATTTGAGTAAAGCCGACCGGTTTCGGAACGACCGTTCCTTCTTCAGGGCCAACGTATACTGATTTGACAGTTATGAAATATGGATGGGAACAATGTATTATTATGGTAGGGGTGGAGCCGTTGCTATGCATTAATGAATATTCTTTATATTAATCATAAAGGAAACGTAGATAACTTAGAAGCCTTGAAAATAAAAAAAAATCCCCTAAAAATAATGAATCTATTATCAACAAACAAAAAAATATTGTCTTATAGCCCAATCATGGATTTGTTCCCCTACCCACCCACTCTTCATTAATATCTAGCAACGGCTCCACCCCTACCATAATAATACATTGTTCCCATCCATATTTCATAACTGTCAAATCAGTAAACGTTGACCCTGAAGAAGGAACGGTCGTTCCGAAACCGGTCGGCTTTACTCAAATATATAAGTGGTTCAAACAAAGTTAAATTGTTTTATTTATTTATAATGGATAACCACAAAGTTATAGCTGCCTTTAAAAATATGATACAAAATGTTTTAAAATATAAATAAAAAAGTTCCACTTTTCTGCCTATTTACCAAAAAAAACAACAAAAAATTCGGCTTTTACAAAATTAACCCATTAAATCCCGGCCAAATTTTTAATTTTTTTTATTTATTTAAAAAATGAAATAATTATTTGCGGCGGTAACGTTTGCTTGAGTGGCAAATTGCCGTCAGGTGGCAGCACGGTGGGAGGTTGGTTTGTAGCGTCCAATTACGGAATCGAACCATTATGCGGTAGGACCGACGCATTATCGAAGCGATTACGCGCTCGCACGCTACACGCTCTGCCTTTGACTGACGGCTTCATTGAGAATTATGTTAATCTAGCGATATAGAATGAAACGGATTGGCCTTGCACGAAGAAGAGGGCTTGAAAAATGCAAGAATAAAGCGGTCGGCCCACAAACCTAGTGCTGTTAAGTGTACTGTATACCGAACGGGTATGGGTAACGCCGCCCCGGGAACAATTTATTGGATCACCAACACCTCTGACATAGGTCACCCCAAGTGGTTCACTACGATTGGTGACTGCTAAGCAGGTGTCCGGGTATTGGTGACTGCGGATGTCCAGGTTCATGGGGTGAGGTTTGTCCAAGTCTAGGCGGCGGATGCGTCTGCCTACCTGCTGCATGGCGGGCCGGATCGAGGGAGACTGGTAGAGGGAGGCCTTTTGACCTTACCAGACGGACTTTCTCGACCCATCGCCTTGCACAGCAGTTGGAGGGATAAATACATACGTCCGTCACTCCTGGACACACCGACCCCCAGATTCCAACCCACCCTTCATACATTTCCACAAAATGACCCTCCACACAGCATCCCCTAATAGAACATAGGCTTATTTAGAAAATTATTTTCCTCACTGCCTCCTACTTATGAGAAGATTAATGGCAAAAGTAGAGTTGATATTTATTTTGAAAGACTTGAGAGTTTAGAACTCTTTAGGGCTAGAGAATTTTTGTGAAATGATCTTTACAAAACGTTAGAAATAAGATTATTTTACATTTTTACACAATTAGTTATTTACAAAATCGCTGGCGGCGGAGGTAAAGGTGAAAGTTTTTGAAAAGGTGAATTTTAAGTTTCGCCAATGCAATAGTTGATAATTGCAATAGCTCAGTTGGTAGAGTGTCACTCCCGGTAAGGCTAGAAGACCTAGGTTCTTTCAATTTTCTGTGTCAGTCATAGACATCCAAATGGATAGACAAGAAATTACAGATGAGGGGTAAAACCAAACTATGGAGGGCGAAGAGGGGAAAGATGACTGTGATTCGTTATACAATCAATCTGACAGTAAATAGGCATCTCCCATTACAATATCACCATTTAGTTCTTAAAAGCAAAATCTGCTTTGAATGAATAGACCTTTTTACATGGGAGCGCGAATTGCTTGCCACGAGAAAAACATATTTGCTAAGGCCAAATGCTCGCCCCAAAAAGACTCGCCCCAATACACATAGCAATATTTTGTTGCCGTGTTTAGTTAAAACACTTTTACAAATGTTTCATAATTTACTTACCCCTGTAACCAGCGACGAGCACACTGAAGAACCGCCCACATTCGCTATGTGCACATTGATATGTATATATATTGTATATCATAAGCTACCGTTCTGGCGTTATATTTCGTTAAATGTATGGATGTTAGCTTCTCGCTGTTCACGGCAAGAATGATGACGTCACACATTTTAGATTCAAGCGAGGCTCTATCCCCTCCCCATGGACCGAGCCGGTTCCAAGGAGGAGCTCCAGCCGGCGCCATGTGGAGGGGGAAATAATACGTTTTTATCACTTAGGGCAGGTCCATATATATTCATATGTCCGTGGTGTCAGTCTATTTCACACATTCATTGAGAGTTGTTGAATTATCTTCGTTAATGATCAGTTCAGTTTACTCTAGGAAGGGCCATCTAGGACAATCTGTTTCGATGGTCATAATGAAATCTGTGCGTGTTAAGTTCGCGTTTTTTGCATAAGAAAATTGTTGATTTAGATGTTTATTTGTTCGATGGGCAATCTTTGTTATTTTATTACAATGTGCTTGCAACATCATTATTTAATAAATTAATTTTTTAAACAACAAGATTTTATTTTCAAATATTTCACGGGAACGAAATATTTGAAAATAAAATGTGCAGATTGGATCATTTATTAAGAGGGTATTTATTACCAGAGAAAACCAGAAATACGTCATTTTTAAATCAGATTTTAGACATATTGACTCTTTTCTACAAAAAATTATAAATGGATTTCGAAAGATTGTTCTTTTATCTAGCATTCGCATGTTTCAAATTTTGAGAAAAAATGTTTATTTTTAGTAAAATAAAGATATGGCATAGGTCGTTGGCAGATTTGTTAAATTTTCAAAAAAGATTTTGTATTATACCACACCCATTTCAAATCATATAATCATGCAGTAAAATAAATCAATACATTATCTGGGTATCGCATGTTTTAGAATTTAATTTTTAGTTTGAATAAAACCATTAAAAAATATATACGTACATGTGTTTCTCGACGAAAATTGGTCCGTTTTTGTATTTATTTGCGCAATTACAAACTAATATATTTCAGATTTTTTTAACATTCTTATTTAACTTAGACATTATTTAAAAATGGTAAATACTTATAATTAAAAAATAATTACAAAAAGTACATTATTTTAATAGTTTTATCATCACGCCTTTCAGCATTTTTGGATGTAGGTATAAATTAAAGCAAATTTGGAATGAAATAAAATCGATATTGAGTTATAATTTTTAAAAGCTGGTACGTAGAATAATTTATTAATCTTTCGCATTGTATTGTAACCGCCCTGCACGATCATAAGAACAACTTTCGACGTGTGGATTTTCGGCCGCTGGCTGGTTAAACGCTCTTAAGGGAAGATAAATGAAGATTTGTGTTGTAACTCCGGATTTGTGTCACAAGCTCTTTAAATAAAACTCCGGGGTCAACAAAACGCTTTGGAATTTATTTAAGGTAGTCAGTTGGTAGTAATTATTCTGGATCCAGACCTTCAGTTCCCCGCAGGGGTACGCAGCGAGGATGGACCGCCAAACAACTCGGTCTTGGCACTCACTCTTTGCCTCTACATCGTCTCTTATATATTCTTCCATTATTCTGACTCTTGACATGGCCCGACTCAAGAATCTGATTCACTTGTCTTCCATGTCTTCCTCGGGCGTCCCTGACTTCTTCTACCATTCACATTTTAGTCAAATATTCTCCTTACACTCCTTTCTTTATTCATTCGCTCTATATATCCGCACCATCTGAGGGTCCCTTTCTTAATCTTGCTTATTACGCTTACATCAGCCGTGCATTCTTTGCGGATATCCACGTTACCATCACGATCATACATAGTTTTACCACATTTACGCCTACTCTACATTTACATTTGTGTCACATATTCTCCTTACACTCCTTTCTCCGACATGCCCAAACCATCGTAGGTAGGGTCCCTTTCTTAATCTCGCTTATTACGCTTACGTCAGCCTTGCATTCTGTGCGAATATCCACGTTACTCACACGATCGTACATGTTTTTACAGGGATCTCATTTCTACAGCATTCAGTCGACTTTCATCCTTACTCTGCCAGTTCCATGCCTCACTGCCATCAATCAGGGTCGGTACCACAATCAATTGTGGACTGATAGTTTCGCTTCTGTGGTCAGTTGTTTGTTAGCGCCAACGGCATTCAGTCCTCCATTAATGGAGTTACCTGCATTTACCCTTCTTTCAAAATCTCTATCATCCTTCTTTTTTAAATTGGATTAGGTTAAGTTCTAACTAAAAGATAGGATTTACTACAATAGACGAAAGAAAAAACCAACACATTAAAGATATTTCTTTTACCATTGAAGAAGAAGATAACAATAATAATCTAAACGAAAACATGAAAGAGAACAAGACACAGAAAAATAGAAAAAGATAATGGTCGCAACTGGGACCTCTCGTCTGACCGGGACGTGCGCATTAACCAATTTCATCAATGCCACCTTCTTTGCCATATTTATCCGAGACGCTATTTAGGCTACAAGCCAATTCTTAGAATGATTGTGTCCAATAAAAAAGCGTGGTTAAAAATAATTAGTTGAAGATAATATTGTTAATTATTCTAAAATTTGAAATATGAGATTGACAAATATAACGGTTTGACAAAAGGTGGCAATGGCGAAATTGGTTAACGAGAGGTCTGGGATCGAATCCCAGTTGCGACTATTATCTTTTTTTCTATTTTTTGTGTATTGTTTTCTTTCATATTTTCGTTTGACTTATTATTGTCATCTTCTTAATAATAAATAATAATAATAATACTCGGCTAATTTATATAGCGCCGTTTTTGTGAGAAATCACCTCAAGGGCGCTGTACACTACAAGTAAATATATAATAAAATTGGTATAACTAAGATTTGTAATTGTAACTAGTCACTTATATCTAAGACTTATAACGACTCCAGATACTAATATCTACAGCCTGTATGTCGGACGAATATCTACAGCTCATATGTTGAACTAATATCTACGAACTTCAGAGTGTTGACTAATATCTACAGAGCTAAGGTCGGACGAATATCTATGACTGTCCCAGTGTTGACTAATATCTACAGAGCGTAGGTTGGACTAATCAGCTTAATGTGTCCAATAGTCCGATATTAGGGATTTTTACATACATACTTATATAAATTAAGTTTTTTAAACTGCATACCCAATATTACGTTATTCCAATATGCTATACATAATTGCAAATCCAACCTCTGCCAGTGCTGTAGATATTCGTCAACACTTTGGTTCTCATAGATATTAGTCAGCAGTTTGAGCTGTAGATATTCGTCAACACTTTGGTTCTCATAGATATTGGTCAACAGTTGGAGCTGTAGATATTCGTCAACACTTTGGTTCTCATAGATATTAGTTCGATTTTTTCAGTTTTTGGAATTCCTGTAGATATTAGTAGACGCCTCCCTTATAACTAGTGGCTTAATCCGATCTTCTTCAATGATATGAGTGTAATAGACACGAACGCAAGTGCTTAACTATCGATGAGTATACTCCTGTGAATAGCTGTCTTCGAATAATGTACATGAACGCGAGAAGCATCCGGAACAAACTTGATGAAATTGAAGAAAAACTCAGAGGATTACGCGATATTGTTCATGTCCTTGTCATCACTGAAACATGGCTTGATGTTGGAGAAGAAAAGTTTTTTGGATTAAAAGGCTACAATTGTGCGTTTGCTTCTCGCCCCAAGGAGGCAGGAGGTGGTGTAGCCATATATGTACTGGATTCTATGAAGTTCTCCATCATTGATAAATTTTCCAACGAAAATTCATTTTTAGGTATAAGTGTATGTAGCAAGGATAGGAAACCGGTTAACATTTATGCCATCTATCGGAAACCCAACCCTAATATATATGATTTCCTGACACATTTGGAAAAAATACTAGACAAAAGCAGATAAGATACATTAATACTCGGAGACTTTAATATTGACACTACCATAAACACATCCTCTTCTTTAAATTACCTCAACACCTTAGAAACATACAATTTCTCAATACAAAACAAATCATTTCCCACTAGAGTCACTAACACAAGCAGCACCCTCATAGATCACATCATATCAAATAGACTAAACATTCCAATTACCATATTGTCACATAAATAATTATGTGACTAATGCAGTTCTTGCCTATTTGGTTATTTTGTCTATGGTGTTTTTTTTTGAGACTGGTAATTTTTTGGGAAAGAGAGATTCTTTTTTGTTTATGGTCACTTCCTCCCGGGCAGCGATGGGCTAGCTGTTCGTGAATTGGTCACTCACCTTTTAAGGTGTTTCAATTTCGTTAAATCATGTGGATTTAAAATGATCTTAACTTAAAAAGGCGCGGGGTGTTTTTTACGTAACACGAGAAGTTCGTGTACGGTATTATTTTTAGTGGATATGTAAATCCCACTTTTTCCGGTGTTGGCAGTTGGCCATTTTGTGGAAATGTTTTCTGGAAATGAACTTGTAAAGGGATTAGTCCTTGTGGTGGCAGAATAATATGCCTTTATGACCCCGCGTCGTGAAGTCACGGATTGTTGACAGTTCTACCGAAATACGCAAGTCTTGGTGACCAGTTGGGGCCACGTGCTTTTTTTCATGGAGCTTGTTAAGATAGCCCGAAGCTAAATTCACTCCTTGGAGGCGTAGCAGCCTTCTTCCTAAATAGAAGAATGACCTAGGATCTCTGGATTGCGCGACGTCCCCGGTTAAGGAGGCTGGAAGTGTCTTCTCGTCTTCTCTCTACGAAGCAAGTTCGCGGTCGTCATCCATCGTAAAATTCGTTTAGTTAGATTAGCGTGTTCAGGAGTCCATCTGGTATGTTATTGTTTTGTATTATTAAATTTGCACTCTCATGTTTGTTTTTTTTATTGCATACAATATAGTTTTAGAAAATTCATCTTCTTTTTATTTGCTGATTTCTCACCTACTTGACAGAAAAAATACCTTTCCCATAATCCTGAGCTCTGGTCTCTGCTCTGCCGTATAAAATTACACTACTATTATATTGTACCAGAACATGATCCCGTTTCAGTGGCGTCCAACGTTTCAATATCGAACATAGATGACTCACTTAGTGACCATAACATTCTTATTATTGATTTCAAGAATAACCTAAAAAATGGTCTAATAATAGGAACAAGCCACGCCTTACAAAACCTATCATCAACAATATCGCAGTAAAATCTTATCTTGCAGCTAACAAATTTACCATCAACTCAACCAAACAAGAAGACAATTATAAAGATTTTAACGATTATGTCAAAAATGCAATAGAAGCAGGTAAAACGACACCTAAAGTAAAAATAGCTAATCGACAACATTTAAATACACCGTGGTTCGATTTTAAACTGAATTCGCTGATCAAAAAAAGAAACCAGCTTCACAAGCAGTGGAAACAAGACCCAGGAAATATGTCTCGTGTAGTCCATAAAAATAAACTGAGAAACTTAATAACTAATTATAGGAGAAGTTTGAAAAACAAATATTATGCCAATAGCCTTCAATAAAACCTGAATAACCCTAGAAAAACTTGGAAAACCATTAACTCAATTTTATCTAATCGTGCACATAAACCCTCCAACACCATCGAATTTCTCATCGTAAATAATTGTGAGCTTAGGGGACCCAGTGAAATAGCTTCAGCATTTAATGAATTTTTCTTTTGGAGAAAAGTTGGCAGCTGCCATTCCATCATTCCCGGATGACTGTAATACTATAGATATATGTAGAACCAAAGGCAAGTCAATCCTTATATATGGCTAGGACAAATAAGGCTGAGGTATTAAGGATCATCTCGAAACTTAGGTCGAATGCAGCAGCAGGTATCGATGGAGTAACCCCGTACATCCTTAAAACCTGTAAAGAAGAACTAGCTGAGCACCTAGCGCAACTTATCAATTCCTTTATAGGCTCGGGAGTATTTCCAAACCAATTTAAGCTAGCAAAAATTATACCAATTTATAAAGAAGGCTGCAAAAAATGTATTTCTAACTATCGCCCAATATCGGTTTTATCAGTATTTTCAAAGGTGTTCGAGACTATTATCAAGGATAGACTTCTAAAATACATCTCTAACAACAATATCCTAACACCACAGCAATATGGCTTTCGAAAAAACTCCAGTACCCAATGTGCCACCTTCGATTTCATCTCGAACATTCAGCAGTACATAGACCAGGGCGAATATGTAGCAGCTATTTTTATAGATCTAAAAAAAGCCTTTGATACAGTAGATCATGAAATACTCCTACAAAAAATGGAACATTTGGGTATAGTCGGAAAATATTTAAAGCTCCTCCGAAGTTACCTATCTGATAGATATTGCCTTGTCGACATCGAAGGGAACCTAAGCGACTTTGGAAAAATCACATGTGGAGTGCCACAGGGCTCGATTCTGGGACCCCTACTTTTCTTACTATACATCAATGATATAACTAAATGCGGCATCTTGGTAAAACTTCAACTTTACGCTGATGATACTGTGATTTATTATCGTTGTAAAAATCTAAGGGAACTTGAATCTCTAATGAATAAAGATCTCGCAAAGCTAGCTAAATGGTTGCGGATAAATAAATTAAGCCTCAATGTCAAAAAAACTCACTATCTCACTTTCGGGAAAAAAGATTATATGACAATGAATATTACTCTTGGAAATGAAAAGCTCCAAAATGTACAAGTAACGAAATATTTAGGGTTATTCATAGATTCTAACCTATCGTGGAACTCCCATGTTGAATATGTTAAATCCAAAATTTCCCCGATAACTGGTGTACTCTATCGACTTCAAGATGTGCTCCCCACAGCTTTACTGCGTGCCACATATTATGCTCTGATCCACTCTCACCTAAGTTATCTGGTTAGTATCTGGGGCACCATTACTAAGAAACAAATATCTGAAATACAAGTAATCCAAAATAGAGCCATAAGAAATATATACCATCTACCATGGGATACGCATGTCAAAGACATATACTCACTGACACAAATTCTTCCCTTTACCATTCTGCCAAAATATAGCATCACCACTGCCATCCTACAAATAATTCAACACTCGTCACACACCACCACTAAACCAGCCTTTAATTCCGATATACACCAGCACAAAACACGACCACAAAATCAAATACACCTATCGTCATCTACACACACAACTAAATTTGGAATTAACTCCTTACAATACATCGCACATACGCAATACAACGCATTACCTAATGTCCTAAAACTACCAGAATCAAACAAAAAAATATTGGCAAAGGCTCTAAAAGGATATTTTCTCAGCAACTTTATTAACCAGTGACGAATTTATCTGTCTTCCTTTGTAACTCTTGTATATTCTTCAATTACCTGTATCAAGTGTGTCTAGTCCATTTAAAAATCTATGTATTGTTCATTGATTTCCGTGTTCTTATGTAAAAATAATTTTTCTTTAGATGTATAATGTTGTCCTTCCCGAAATGAGTTTTATTAAACTCATTGGGAGTAATGTATTATAAATTTTACGTAATAATTTTGTAATATATTATCTCTAATAAATAAAATAAAAATATGTTACATTGATGGGAATTGACGACCTCCGTAGTCCAGTGGATAAGACCCTTGACTCACAATCCGGAGGTCACGGGTTCGAACCCGGCACGCGCAAATAAATTTTATTTGATTAATTTGTGTTATTTCACAATTAATTCATTAAAAATAATATATAGTATATTTGCGGCTTGTTCCAGAGTGGAAGATACTATCAGTATCGCCCTGGTGTAAGACCACCATTCAGAATTGAAACGTTGCTTAAAAAATGGCTTTAGCCGTGTTTGGTGACCAGATCTGAATAGCCAGGTACTTCCCAACCTTCCTCTTCCCCACCTCCTTCCCCTCCCCACTACCTTCAGCCTCACAACATACCCCGATTGGGGATGCCATAGTCTCACTGGCTCCAGACGGGAGCAGTTGAGATTCTTGTGCGGTATTCACAACAATAACCTATATACTAATTAAAAAACAATAATAACCTTCAAAAGTATTAAAAAGAGATTTTTTCTTACAAAAAATTTGACATTTCTTGGTCTAAATTTAAAATGTACAGTTTTCGTCAGATCAGGAACACGCGCCGTTTAGATTCGGCGATTGAAATTATAATGGTTGCATACACGGCCTTCTGAATATTGCGAATGTGCATACAATATGCAGAACAGTGGAAGCAGGCTGAAAGGGTTAATTTGAATTTATTGCTAATTTATTCAATCGAAGATATGGATCAGAAAAGGTGCGCATGTCGCGGCGCTGAACGGGTTAACACTTTCAAAACAAGCCAAATTTTTTCGATTTCGAATATTTATTCCCACGTAAATTACCTACTCTATTTGCAATTCGAAGAACTTTTTTCCTTAGTACATAATTTATTTACTATTTTTAATTTATAAACTAACGTAAGACAAGATTTTTATGCATAGCACAAAGGGTAACAATTATTATAAGCAATCGGCAATCAGAAGGAGGACACGGGTTCATGTCCCGTTGGCGGCAAGTATCTTTTCTCGGAAGATTTTTTAATTTAAATGAGTGTTTCAGGCTGACAATTATTGCATATAACTAACTAACTAACCATCACGCCGTTTCCCCGCAGGGGTGGGCAGAGAGGACGGACCGCCAAACAACTCGGTCTTGGCACACACTCTTTGCCTCACTCACATTCATACATCGTCTCATACATTCTCTTCTATTATTCTGACTTTTGACATGACCCGACTCAAGTATCTGATTCACTTAATAATATTTGGATGATTTATATAGCGCCGTTTTTGTGAAAAATCACCTCAAGGGCGCTATGGCACTTGATCGTGCCATGTCTTCCTCGGGCGTCCCCGACTTCTTCTACCATTCACATTCGCGTCGTATATTCTTCTAATAATCATTATTTATTTATTTTGGAATTAATCATAATTAGGTGTGACTTACCCTGTCGTCTTAACTGTCGTTTTTTACAGACAGGCCAGTGAAATTCATTAACAGTTAAAAAACTAATTTCGGTATATTAAATTTAAACTTCTTTAGAACCGTTGTGATTTGAAACTCGATGAAACAAAAAAGCGACACTAAAAAGAGACAAACACATATATCTATAGGATATATCATGCGAGAGAATCGGTCAATCTCCTCTTTGTGCGGTGCATTATACATAATGGGTCTCCTCTTCGTGCGGTGCTTCGTAGCCTCCCCATTCTTTGGTTTAACAGGAAATAAATCAATTAGACAACTTCAAAAATTGACATTTAAAATAACATAAATAGGTCGTCTCAATGTGGATTAACCACAGTTTGAAAATGGTCTTGTAAACCGAAACAGCTCTAACACAAATACATACTAAAATACTTGCAGAATTCGATAATAACATCATCATGTTTAGTTATAATTAAATTTTAAAAACAAATGTTACTAAGGATTCAAAGTGTTAAACGATCAACCCTTTGAATTTTGAACGAAATGCAATAAATTGCCTGTAAATTGATAACAAACACATCGAAGAGATTATTTCCCATTATTGGGAACGTGTATGTTTAATCGCGATACCAATAATATTAGCATAAGGGATGAAAGGGGTTACAATATCCAATAATCAATTGCAATGTGCATCACTCTTACTGTATACTTTACATACAAAAAGAAATCTAATATGCAAATTTAGGATCCATAAATCAATATTTATTACACTCAAGTAGGTACCATTTAGGTATTCTATATGTTGCGTTATTCAATATGTGAGGGTATTAAATATTTGCAGTATAAATTACTAACGATGGCGATGATAGAAGCAAAACCTTTATAACTTGAAATTGATTATTATTTTATTTATTTATTGTATATAGAAGTACGATTCCCCGCGGTTTCATCGCGCGACAAAATATCCTCTGACAAAATATCCTCCGACAAAATATCCTACCGACAAAACATCTTCTTCCTTGCGCTGTCCCAACTCATTGCCTGGGTAGGCTGTTGGGGTCGGCTCTTCTCGTTCTCAGGTTGTAATATCTTCTGTTCTGGGTATCGCCTTCATCCAGGCTGTTTCTCTGAAGAATTTTGGAACATTGAGTCATCCAGGAGTTCTTCGGTCTTCCTCTGGATGACTGTCGGTGAAGCTCCATAGACATTGCCTGCCTCACTGTGTGGTCGGATGGTCTACGTCTTATGTGTCCATACCATCTCAACTGTCGTTCTACCAGCTTACTATTTATGTCTGTGACACCGAAGCTACCACGAATGCGTGAACTTTTGATCTTATCTTTTAGTGATACACCTGCCGACCATCTAAGCATTCGCATTTCTGCTGTTTCAAGTTGCCTAGTGTAGGAGTTGTACATAGTCCAGCATTCGGAGCCGTACATTATTGCGGGTCTTACAATAGTCTGGTATATCTTTCCTTTCAGTTTTATAGGCATTTTGGAGTCACACAATATTCCTGTTACGGATCTAAATTTAATCCATCCCACACCTATTCTATGGATGACATCCGCTGCACTTCCTCCGACTCTGTGGATTAGTGAGCCCAGATACTTTAATGAATCACAGTTGGCTAATGTTACTCCATCCAGTTGCATCGAAGGAGTTACAGCATTTGTGTCTTCAAATGGTAAATACAAATATTCAGTCTTTTTCCTGCTAATTTTTAGGCCATTATCCTCCAGGATCTTTCTCCACCTTTCCAGGCTATTCTGTAAGTCACAATGATTATCTGCTATCAGTACTACATCATCTGCAAAAACCATAGTCTTGAGAATACTGTTCATTTCTTGGCTTGTTAGATAATTCATGACCATTATGAATAGCAGTGGGCTGAGGACAGATCCTTGGTGTACCCCCACTTTAATTGGAAATTTTGGTGATGTCCCTGATGTGCATCTTACTTGAGTTTCAACGTTTATATACATATCTTGTATGGAGAGCACATATCCTTCTGGTACATTGTGGGCTCTCAATGCCGCCCATATCAGGCTTTGGGGAACCCTGTCAAATGCTTTTTCCAAGTCCAATACCATGTGCAAATCTTTTTTTGTATCTCGATGTTTTTCAACTATTATTCTGACTGTTTGAATAGCATCTATTGTTGATTTTCCCGACACAAAACCGCATTGATCGTCGCGTATTTTTACAATATTCCTTATTCGTGTGTTGATAATTCTCTCATATATATCCTACGGACAAAACATCCCCCAACAAAATATCTACTAAAACTTAACCTAACCTAACCTAACAAAAAAAATGGGACAAAAATAATAGACACATCCTGTAAAAAATAATAAATTCTTGTTATCAGTTTTATTTTTGTCTCATTTTACTATTTTTGAACAATAATTTATTGTCTTTACATGATGTCTGTATTATTTTTACCCCATTTTTTGTTAGGTTAGGTTAAGTTTTAGAAGATATTTTGTTGGGAGGTATTTTGTCGCGGGATGAAAACGCGCATTACCTAAAAGTACAGATACATTAATAGAAAGCCTTGCCTGTCCAACTAGGAGATTTCCCGTGAAACACAAAATTTTTATTTTTCATGCGTTACCACAATGCATCAGAAATAGTATCATAATTATATTGTGGATTGATGGCCTCGTTTGTTTTTCTGAGTTCATAATAGGAATGCGATGAAAAATGAGCGAAGAAAACCCGAAAGTGAAGGAAAAAAACTTTTAATTAATTAATACAATATTAGCGAATCATAAAAAGATCGGTCGATCACTTCTAAGAATCGAACCAAGGACCTTAGCCTTGCCTGGGCGGTACTCTATCACTGAGTTAATGGTACCCTACCCACTTCGGTCACATTTAACCATATAATACTTCGATTAAGAACTACAAACATTATCTTCATTTTCTGAACACATTTTTTTATTTAACTTTATTTATGATTGCAAATTGCAAGATCCATCTCGAATTAAATGCTACCTATATATGTAGTGTCTTCGATACATTTATCCCTTTTAATTTAATATTTATTTATTTAATACAAACGGCATAAGTATGCCATAAACATTAATTACATGTAGTAATGGTAAAACAGTGTACGTACAACAGTTAATTGTGACGATACATTGGGAAGTGACACCAGAGATACATTTACATGCAAAAATCTATAATACAAATAAAATTAATTGTGATTAAAAAAATATGATAGCATAGCCGTCTTGTACCTATGTTCCGTGCAGTTAAATAGATCTATCACATCTGCATATCTATTAGTAACTTCATGCAACCTAGGTAAAAGTGAGTGTTTCGTATATTCAGTCCGATTATTGTTACATTTAAAAAGGATTTTAGAACGAGTGGTTCTCGTGGGAATATGAAATTCAATGGGCTTAGTTAGATCAGGACTGTCTATTCTACCATTTACAATTTTGAACATTTAATATTAAGTCAGATATAATTCTTCGATCTAGTAGTAAATTTAATTCTTTCATCATGTAATTATAATTTATGTTTTCAATGGGAATACCGAGGTTAAAATTAATGTGTGTTAAGAATTTGTGTTGAATTTTTTCGATTGAATCTGAATGTATTTTAAAATGGGGGGACCAGATCGAGGAGTTATATTCAACTTGACTACGTACTAAGGATGTATACAAAATTTTTAAAGTTGAAATATTCTTGAAACCTCTGGAATTTCTAAGAACGAAGCCAAGCATTTTGATACCTTTATTATAGATTGAGTTTATATGGGATATGAAGTTTAATTTAGAGTCGAAAGTTATGCCCAAGTCACTAATTTCTTCGACAGAGGTAAGGGTAGGTTTGTTAAGTTCATAAAGATGAATAATTGGTTGACTTATTCTGTAAAAACTTATTGAATAACACTTATTTATGTTCAGATAAAGTTTGTTAATAGAGCACCAACTAATTAATTTGTTTAAATTATTTTGTAGACAGGCACAATCTTCAGCGGTTTTGATGATTTTAAATATTTTTAAATCATCTGCAAAAAGCAATACATCTACATCTTTATCAAATATGTCAACAATATCATTTATGAACAGTAAAAACAAAATTGGGCCTAAATGGGACCCTTGAGGTACACCACTGGTAGCTATAAATTGATTGGAATAGAACAAATTAATTTTTACAAGTAGAACTCTATCATATGCGACATCTATTGACTTTTTCTGTCAAGTCTAGGATGAATATTGATTTTTATTTTAACGTTATGAGTAAATTATTATTACATCTCTACATATTATACATTAAAGTCCTCCGCTGCGTCTGTCTATATGTTAGCGATAAACTCAAAAACTGCTGAACGGATTTTAATGCGATTTTCACCAATAGATGGAGTGATTCATGAGGAAGGTTTAGGTATCATAATTTGTCGAAGTTTTGGGTAAATTGGTTGAAATATATAATATACAAATGAAATGTCTGTGTGTGGGGGACGAGAGGGCTGGCAAGTGGGCGGTGTGGATATACTTGTATGCAAATTAACAGACGGCGGTGTGAGTTAAAAGGTTGGGTAACCATTCAGTAGAAGGCGTTGTGTTTCGTTAACCACCGCAACGCGTGGCCGGGTAAGCTAGTATTTAATAAATGAAGGCAATATTAGCGACTAAATTAAATTCAATTAATTTTCTAATGACAGTTGCTAATAGAATCTTCAATAATTAAATATGTATTACTATTTGGGGTTTTACTCATAAGGTTAAAATCAAAAATAAAAATATCCAAATTCAACAATTTCCTGTAAAAATAAAGTTCGCCGTATAACAGGATCTGTAAATCTTGTGTACTCTGTCCAATCCGTAGTCAAATCGGCGTGAAAACACCTCAACACCGACATCGGGCTGACCGCAAAAACCGACAACCAAGAACTCAACCATCCGAGTAACAGACTTGGTAAGCAGCAAATTACGTAAGTAATCAATACGTTTATATATTGCTAATTGACCTGAATGAGATAGTGAAGTAATTAAGAATGCCCTGTGATAAGTTTCTAAAATGACCTAGAATATTCTCTCATCTATTTATATAAATTACTAGCAAGTTTCCGGCATGCGTTACAATGCCACTTAACCACCGGAGCGCTTTTTGCCACAATATGGCACTATTTAAAATACCTCGGATTGCTTTGATGCCAATTTTGGCCATTTTTCATTTATATGTAAGTAATTAAGCAGATGTTTACGATTTTACAATATTTTTTTATAAATCCTACGAATATGTGATACTCGACAAAAGATAGGTGAATTCATTGGACGTAGAACTACGAGTATAATCAGTTTGTTTGTCTCCATATTAAAATTTGGAGGTATAATTTTTTTAATGATCACCAAAAAATCTCGATCAATCTGAGAAAAAAGTTTCAAATTGCGCTGTCGCTCCAGTGGTTAATAAAGAAATTGTTTCTCCCTGCGTGTCATTTCCCATTCGTCCCGTTCCCCTTCCACCACCCCTTTCTATCCAGTGTCCCCTTACGCATTCCCCTCCACCTTCCTCGCCTTCCCTCTCTCCTCTCCCGCTTCCACCATCCCGCGAATCCCGCTCCCGCGTTCCCCTCCCCCTCCCAAACTTGCTTCCAAGGTAGTTTCAAGATCTTCTGTTTTCAAAACAAATGCACTCGAATTTGCACTATTTTTCTTGCCATTGTTCCAAATTTCAAATAGGTACTTTTCCAGCAAGATTATGGTTAAGGAGAGATAACTGAATAAATGACATCGCGGTAGGAACTAGGAACTATGCGAATTCTCATTTCAAAACAAACAGGTACGACGATATAATATTTTATGATGTACGTAAGTTATTTTTTATTTATTAGTTAAGAAGGTAGTGGGGAGGGAAAGAGATGGGGAAAGTTCGTGGCTATTCAGATCTGGTCACCAAACACGGCTAAAGCCATTTCAAGCAAAGTTTCAATTGTAAATGGCGATCTTTCAATTGTAAATGGTGATCGTTAATGGGAGAGAGTTCAAGTCACGTCATTTGCTAAAAGTTCATTTAAAGATTAATCGATAAGGCCGAAATCAAAATATGTGTTTGTTAACTAGTCGTGAACATTTATAAAAGCTCGAACAAAATAACAATACGAACAACGGTGTCGAGATGAAAGTCTGCCGCAAAAGGCTAGAGATAGAAAGAGAAGGCTGTATTGGTGGTGGGTGTTGACAACCTATTGGTTTTCCTATTGTAAGCGTTCGTAATGGTGAGAGCATTCTCATCTACTGTACACATTTGCTCATAAATGAGCAAGCTTGGTTTGAGCTTTCTCATGAATGAGCATGCTCAATGCCAACAATTCAAAACACACATGCTCTTTAATGAGCATGCTCATGCCAAACAAATGTCAACAAATGGATTCGGTTCCATTCGCTCAGAACTAAACAAAATAATCTTATTGCTTGCAACGAAATTATTTAAGAATCTTCTGACGAAAAAAAAATGGCCAAAAATTACTAAATAATAAAAAATAAATGCTAAGGTAAAGGAACTTTTGGCGAATTTGTAAATCTATTGTGGGTATTTTAGTGACCTTGTATTCCAAATACATTCGTGATTCTCATAGAAAATCATGAAAACAAGGTTTTTTCATCTCTCCAGCGGGCCATTTTGATATTTTTTGTAAAGAATGAGCACACGCGAACTGAGTTCGGATGGTTGTTTAGACAATAGATATTTTAGGGAATGTGAAGGTGATTTTTTTTCAATTAAAAAGAACAATAAAAAAACATTCCATCATATAATAATAATAATAATTGGATGATTTATAAAGCGCCGTTTTTGTGAAAAATCACCTCAAGGGCGCATGTATTTACAATTAAAAATTATGTAGATGCTACCAATGCCGCCAAATCAAATCTATTTGTACGGTTTTCGTAAAAACTCATACAGATCTTATAGAAATCGTTATGTCCCTTTACACCAAGCTTTATATTCAAACATAAAAGTTAACCGCAAAAGAAATAAAATGTAGACCTTAATAAAACCAAAGTTTCTGGTCGCAATTTACTAAATTTTTATTAATTATTTTACATGGTACAAAAAAAGTGAGGTGGCAGTAACGTTTCCAATACATTTGTCTAATATAATGTGTTTTTAAGTAAAACTTCTTTACGCACGCTCGACTTGGGGGGTAAGCTGGTGAACGCGTTACGAAAAGTGGTGATGTGTTTCAAAAAGTGGTGATGTGTTACGAAAAGTGTGACGTTACGAAAAGTGTGATGCTAACGGTAATCGATGCGAACGGTGATCGATGGCGAGGCGAACGGTCGGGTTTAACGCACGCTTGACTTGGAAAGTTATACGGAGGGGATAAGGGTGGTCACCCTAAGGTCATAGGTCACCCCAAGGTAGTAGGTCACCCCAAGGTCGTAGGTCACCCCAAGGTCGTAGGTCACCCCAAGGTCATAGGTCACCCCAAAATCGTAGGTCACCCCAGGGTCGTAGGTCACCCCATGGTTATATGTCACCCCAATGTAAAATGTCACCCCAATGTCAACGTCAATGTCATATGTTCTTTTATAAGTTATTGAAGTTTGACTTCAGTCGTGTGGTCTAAAGCACACTCGTTCTTTTTATTTATTTTTATCTTTTTAGATAGAAAAATCGTAAGGTGAGTCATTTTTAGAACTTTTTTTCATGTTTGAATTTAAAATTTTTATAAATTATGTATTTATTTCGATTTATGTACATAGTTTTAAAACGTATTTTATCATCGTCCAAAAACAGTTTTTAGTTTTCAAATTTAACTGTTTTCAAACAATTAGGTCAAAACATGTTTTAATTTGAAAAAGGTTTACAACTCCTTATCAAAAGTCAATGTATTGAGAGAAAGGCTTTAAGCACACAAGAGCAAGTGAGATGCAAAAATAAATATCATAATCTTTCATCTCGCAAGTCAATAAGTGCGAGAGAGCAACAAACAAACAAGCGTGACTTTTACACAAGACAGAACGAGACGGAATGAGAGTTATAGTTCGACCGCATAAAGAGACAGGTAAATCGTAAATAATAAGATAAAATCGATAAATCGATATAAAGGATCGATAAAAAAAAACATAACTACATTAATTCAAATAAGCGAATATGATATTTGAAGCAATGGACATAAGGTTTATTTTACTTTGAAGTATAAATGTTTTTGGTTTATTTTGTTCTGTTTGTGAGTTTTGTATGAAATTTGAAGAAAGGAGTAAGTTTATTAGAATTTTCACGCAATTTTGAGCTTTGTGTTACTTGCGTGCAGTGGTATTTTTGATTGATGAAAATGTGATTTTGGTCGTTTATTTTTGTGTTGCGTGAGAAATTTTGAAATTATTATGTTTTGATTTTATGAAGATGTAGTTATTTAAGAAAGGCCTGCAATGGAATTCGAAACCAATGGCTTCATCTTGTGGGATACTGCGTGAGATGCATATGTCTCAAAATGTGAAATATTGTGGTATTATGTTGTTGAAATTATTGTTTAATTAAATGAAGACAATATAAGCGAAACTCAATCGAAAATCTGAAAACAGATAAATCAGAAAAAGATATTGACACATCTGGGACTCGAACCCAGGAATTAAAATTATTGTCTTTAGAAGTGTTTTCTAAATCGATTTTAGAAACAGGACGATTTAAGAGGGAGATACTTTCAGTATCGCCCTGGCAAAAGACCACCATTTAGAATCGGTATTTGAAATTTATTTATTATACGCCATAATGGGCTTTTACGTCATCTTTGTCTTCTTTCTTTATCTTTATCTTTATCTTCTTTATCTTTATCTTTACTATCTTTACTAAGTATAAAATGAAGTCGCTCACGCTGTATGTGCGCTTAGATCTTTTAAACTACGCAACGGATTTTCATGCGGTTTTCACCACTAGATAGAGTGATTCGTGAGGACGGTTTTTAGGTATATAATTTGTCAAGGTTTTGTGTAAATTGGTTGAAATACATAATATATCTGCGGGCAGCGGGTAGCGGGTAGCGAGCAGTGGGCTGGCAAACTGACAGTGTGGATTTGATTTAACAGATGGCGTTGGTTATAAAGGTTTCGTTAGCCACAGCAACGTGTGGTTGGGTCTGCTATTAGTTTTTAAGTTGTGTATCACAGTTATTTTTAAATACTTCAAAACTAAAACAAAAAAGATAATATAATACATACATTAAGTCCCTTAACAGAATGGCTCCGACTTACTTATCGGAAATGTGTATTCCTGAAAATTCCAATTCTCGACAATCAACCCTCAGGTCAGCAGCAACATCAGCGATCGGAAGGTTGAAGGAACCAAAGCGCAAACCAGATACCAAATTCGGTGAGCGTGCTTTCGGAGTGTCAGGACCTAAAGCCTGGAATGGACTGCCACACGAGTTAAGAATGATTACAGATTCAGCGGAATTTAGAGCCAAACTTAAAACTCATCTTTTCAGACAGTCGTATCCATAAGTTAAAGCAAATTCTTAAAATTCTCCAGACTTTCAAAATAAATATTAACTCAACATTGGCATTAATCTTCTTATAAATATATAAATGTAAAACCAACAGTGATGAGGGTAGCAATGTCCAATGTTTTAAATATAATGTCCTCCACGTGCAAAGTCGTATCTTCCCCAAGCATAAACTTTCTAATAAAGTGTGTTTTATCGGAAGTGTCCTGCAGGTAAGTATGTTTCTGTATCTATTTGTAAATAATAAAATTAGATAGAGCCTAAGATTCATAATAGATTGTAAAGCGCCCTTGAGGTGATTTTTCACAAAAACGGCGCTCTACAAATTGTCCAATTATTATTATTATTATACAATGAAAAAAATGTAAAAACAAAAGCATACATTGGTAAAGAAGTCGCACATAAATAGATATTCAATGTATATACAAAAATTATAAACGTCCATTTGTGTCCAGTTATATGAAAGAATTGGAATATCTGTTTATAATGGTTATTTTTAAGGTGAAATATGAAGTCTAGGAATCGGGGAATTTTAGTAAGACAGTGTCCTGGTGTTGTTAAATAAAAAGGGTAGTAAATGTCAGCAAGATCTTTTGGGTATATTTGGTCGTATTTGGTAACAATATCTTGTGGTATAATGGTAATTCATCTGATTAGCTATACAATGACTGGACTTACCGTCCGTTCTAAAGCATGTTCTGTGTTAATCTGAATTGCGCGGACAGCCACCGAGTGAGTTACCCGCCTGCAGATCGGATATCTTTGTAATCGTTCGGGTTTTAGACCCGAACGGGCGTCCCTAATTAAGGTTATGTTGTGAGGCTGAAGGTAAGTGGGAAGTGGAACGAGATGAGGAAAGTACCTGACTATTCAGATCTAGTCACCAAACACGGCTAAAGTCATTTCAAGCTACGTTTCAATTCTGAATACCGAGAATTTTACCCGGGGGGGGGGGGGGGTAGTCTAAAACCTCAACACATATCAAAAACATCACGTGATTAATGGACGACCCCTTATGGGCTATTTTTCAATTTTTTTTTTCATAGCTTTTAATGACTTAACAAAGAGGTATTGAGTTGAGTTGATTCTGAGTTGGCGTGGAACCCACCAAACCAGCCTCCTAACCTAACCTAACCTAACCTAACCTAACCTAACCTAACCTAACCTAACCTAACTTAACTTAACTTAACCTAACCTGACCTAACCTAACCTAACCCAATCTACCCATCTGTGTAACATTGCACACATATTCTAAAAACAATACACAATAATTATATATTTAAAAAATATTACAGAATTATTTTTGACATCCCTATTTTATGAACTCGATCCAGAAAATCGATTCAAGAGGTTGAAGCGCGAGAGAGACAGCTTCATCGGCGGTCCCGGCGGAGAGAAAGGGACGGGGAAGGTCTGACGAGAAGGAAAAGAACAAAGAAGATGTTGAAGGATAGGGCGGAGAAGAGGAAAAAAGAGACGCAACATTGTATACCTGTACAACACGGGCTGAAAGCATCTTAAACGGGTATACCTCCAACTGTACGGTGGGTGTTTGAGGGTAAATCGTGGATGGCGAGACTAACGGTGAAACACTAATAAGTAATGCAAAATCATTTATTTATTTATTGTTGTTATACGCCCGTAGAGGCTTTTACATAGATTAGAAAATAATATTTAAGATATCGAGGATTACACATACATAGAATTTATACCAAAAGTTATAAAAGTGAAAAAACTTTTAAGAATATACAAGTAGTTTTTAAAGAAAAGAAAAAAAAACCACTTGTATAATCTTGTGGAAAACCGTGAAATATTTTAAACAATGTAATATTTAAAAATAACATAGAACAAAATATAATATAAACATTACAATAACAAATCAAATCGTTAAATATATTATACCCATGTTACAATAATTTGTAGGATTGCAAACTTGTTGCCTAAATCATGCATCCTATTGGTAAGTGAGTGTGATTGATAGATAGTTGTGTATGTGTTGCAAAAGAATGTTTTATTTTGTCTAGTATTCCTTGTCGGTACATGAAGTTTAATAGTTGCAACGATGGCAGGGCTGTCAATTAGGTTGTTCATAATTCTGTACAATAAAATTAGGTCTGAAAGGATTCTTCTGTCAGACAGCGTAATTAAATTTAGTCGATTGATCATGTGATTTTGGTTTGAAAATTAACCACCAGGACCCATAAGCTGGTTTTCGCGATAATATAAAATTTCCAGACATGGACATAGAGACGGGAAAGCTGATAGAGATATTAAAAGAAGGGTAGATGCAGGTAACACCATTAATACTCGCCAAAAGACGCTTGAGAAAGAATGTTACACAAACTATATAAATAATGCTGAGTTAAACATAAAGAATGATGTGAAATTTTTTTGGACCTTCGTCAAATCAAAACAAAACTCCTCTGATATACCTCATAACATATTCCATGGAAACATTTCTTCAATTGATGGGCAACAAACTTGCAATCTTTTCAACGATTATTTTCAATCTGTGTTTGTCCCCTCTCAAACTAAAAACATTTCCACATATAGCAAAGACGTAATCAATGATAATAATATAAGTTCAATACACCTGAATTCGATTAATATCGAGAAATCTTTAGTATTAAAATACTTGAAAAATGTCAACACAAAAAAAGTGCTGGTTGTGATAAAATACATCCAATTTTTATTTTTAATTGTGCTGAACAACTTGTCACCCCCGTGACATTACTGTTCACACTTTCTATTAAAGAAGGCGTATTTCCCACCATTTGGAAAAGAGCTCTTGTGACACCTGTTTTTAAAAAGGGGGACAAACACAATATTGAGAATTATAGGCCTATATCGAAACTATGCATTTTAAGTAAAATTATGGAAAAAATCGTTTACGACCAACTCTTTAATTTATGTAAAAACACCATTATCAATCCTCAACAGCACGGTTTCTTTCAAGGCAGATCTGTCGAGTCGAACTTGGGTCAGTTCACCGATTTTGTTCTGAATACTATGGATAAAAAGAAACAAGTTGACTCTATCTATACTGATTTTTCTAAAGCTTTCGACAAAGTGAATCATGATATACTCCTAAGCAAACTTGAAAAAATTGGTATAAGTGGAAATCTTCTCAGATGGTTCTCATCTTACATTAAAAATAGAAGTCAAGCTGTTGCCCTCAAAGGTTACATGTCACAGGAAATAACCGTCCCTTCGGGTGTACCTCAAGGTTCCCATTTAGGACCCCTGCTCTTTACTCTGTACATAAATGACATCAAACTAGACAAGGGCAGACTCATTCCCAGGAGTGAATCGATTCATTGTGATTCCCTCGGCCTTTTGAATTGATTCATTTTATTCATTCCTTTAATTCCAAAAAAAAAAAACAAAAAAAAAAAAACAAAAAAAAAACAACAAAAAAAACACTCGCTTATATTTTATGAGGCTACGAAGCCAAAGAGGAGACCAATAATGTTATCTCATTCTCTCGCAGACTACTTTATTTCTTAGTTCTCCTTTAGATGCATGTGTTTGCTCTTTTTAGTGTCGTTATTTTTCGTTTCATCGAGTTTCAAATCACAACGGTGATAAAGAAGTTTTCACTACGCAAAGCACTCTTCTTAGGGTAAATTATGTTGTTCTGAAAAATCGTAGGTACTAAAAACGACGCGCGACGAGGTTAATGAAATATTTCAATGTATACTTAGATATTATTTTGCCCAAAAGACAAATTTTTGACAAGAAAAATGTGTTTATATTAGGCTATCAATTAAATCTTAAAATTAAACAGTTTTTGTGGTAAACCCCTAAAGTTTTACTAATTTTTATTTATTTATTAATCTTAAAATTGTTTCACTTCACGTGATCTAAACTTCCCACTACCTTTAGCCTCGCAAAATATCCCAATTGGGGATTCCATAGTTTCATTAGCTCCAGACGGGACTTGGGCGGAATTCACATAAAAGCCATACTATTATCGCGCTTTCATAGGTATATCCGGACTGGTCACCTGGAATAAGCTTCACTCAAATATATATATATATTTTAAATGCACCTACCTCAATGGTGAAGTTAATACGACGCGCCGAATAAAATCTAATTAAAAGCCCTGGCGACACGCATCGTATAATTTGTTACCAAAATATAAAGGAACAAACCGCTCGATTATCATTTATCAGTATCACGGTTCGATAGCGACTGATGTATTGTTTACGGCTAGAGTAGACAGAGACAGATACCATAAAAAAATAATAATAATATAGATAAACATCGTTTTGTTTCTACAAGCATTGTATCACAATTTACGCACGTGTGAGGGAGAAAAAACATAGGATTAACTTTCGCTTTTAGATTTTTATTAACGTTCAGGGTCCGAAGTGGTAAGTTTCACCCTAAGATGACGGCTTGGCCGCGCGGGGACTAACGACGAACCGATTCTCGGCGGGCATCAAGAAATGAATTAGGAACTTCTGACTAATAAGTGTCTTTTGTCTTGCTGTGACTTGAATAACTTGCATTCCGCGGACCGGCCGGATCGACTCGACACGTGGGACCCGGGACCCGTGGGACTACGACGTCACAAATGAATAAGAAATAAATGTTTTGATTCCTTGAATAAGTGAAACAGAGATTGGGGTTGCGGATTGAGTTCGCACAGACCGAACAGCTTGTAGGACTATGACCACGGAGGAACGATTCCTCCGTGACTATGACTGGCGGGACTGGCGGGACAACTGTGAAACAGACGCGACTCTCGGAGCTCAGAATTATTTGGATCTTGGCTGACTCGCTTGTCTGTTGGCGGTTTTGTCACTTGGATTGGGGACGGGGACTCTGGCCTACGGGGTTTTTTGTAGGTATAAGATTTACTGCGCGGGATACTACTCGTCACACGTGATAGGCAATTTCGCGGCGCGCATCGCCTGTAGTAGGTGTACCTATCCGCGCAACAAATATCCAGAATAATATTTAATTTAATTCCTACGAAACACTACAATATTTATAGAGTACATTATTATTTTCTTACCTCAATATAACATGAAATATTTAACTGTAAAATAAATTAATCGAAATAAAAATAAATATGGTGCTGTTAAAAAATCGTAAGATGCAAGGCCAAGGGTAAGGAATAAAGATTTAATTCCTTTTGAAAATGTGAATCAAATCGAGTGTGTTACAAGATTGAATTTATTCATTTAATTCAGTCATTCAATTTTGCCCACGTCTACATCAAACATGTCATCTGTAACTCTGATTTTATTCTTTACGCTGACGATATGAAAATATACAAATGTATAAGCTCAGAAGATGATTGCAATAAATTACAAGAAGATATTAATAAAATTAATGAATATTGCATAGAAAATCAACTATTTCTCAATGTAAAGAAATGTAATGCGATAACGTTTTCACGTAAAAATCACCCAATCGTCCATATTTACCATCTGAACAACGTTCCGCTTGAAAGAGTGGATAAAATTAGAGATCTTGGAGTATTACTTGACTCCAAATTACTATTCAAAGATCACATTGAATACATCTTAGAAAAAGCCTACAAACAAATGGGTTTTGTCCTACGCATCACAAAACCGTTCAACAAACCTTTTACACTTGAACTACTATATATGGCGTATGTAAGATCTCATCTTGAATTTGCATCTGTCATTTGGAATCCACAATACCAAACTTACATTAAGCGTATTGAAAATATTCAAACAAAACTTTTGAAACACCTTTCGTATCGTTTCGAAAATCACCAGTGTAAACCTATTGCTCTTTACAAACGGAGAAACATTTCTGACGTACTGTTTCTATACAAGATAGTGAACTGCCTTATTGACTCACCAGATCTATTAGAAAGGATTGCATTTCGTTGCCCTGAACGCAATACCAGGTCGAATACCCTATTTTTTATACAGCATTTCAAATCGAAATATGCACAAAATTCTTTGCTCGGGCGTATCTGCAAATCTTACAACGCCCTAAGAGATATCGATATTTTCCACTGCTCTCTTAAAACGTTTAAAACTAAATTAACCTTACAATGTACTTAAACCAAAACGATTATTTCTTTGTTATTTCTTCATTGTTTATTTTTTCTTTTGACTCACTTTTTACTAATACTATATTATAATATTATTACTATCTACTTGCTTCCTAATCAGTAACCATTTCCTTTTTTTTTTAAATCATAAATGGAACTTCACTGGTTTATACTATATTCAATATAAAATGTAAAATGAATGTATTTACAACTGTATGTTTCCTAAATAAACTTAAATAAATAAAAATAAAATAAAATAGAGGACTGAATGCCGTTAGCGCTAATAAAAAAAAACTGTCAAAAGAAGCGATGTATGGCAGTGATGCATGGAACTGGTAGAGGAAGGATGAAAGCAGACTGAAAGCTGTTGAAATGAGATCCCTGAGGCGTACGTGTGGTAAAACCATGTATGATCGTGTGAGAAATGTGGAGATCCGCAAGAAATGCAACGCTGATGTATGGCCCACAAGTGTGGTTTGGGCTTGTAGAGCGAATGAACGAATGTGAATTGTAGAAGAAGTCCGGGACGCCGAAGGAAGACATGGCACTATCAAGTGAATCAGATACTTGAGTCGGGCCATGTCAAGAGTCAGAATAATAGAAGAGCATGTATGAGACGATGTATGAATGTAAACGAGGCAAGGAGTGTGTGCCAACATCGAGTTGTTTGACGGTCTGCCTCTATGCCTACCCCTGCGGGGAAACGTTTTGATTGTTAGTTAGTTAGTCAGACATATTATGTATGATGTATGAGGCGTACCTGACTTACTATTGCCTAGAAATATTTTAGATGCTTTAATTAAATTCTGTATTATTACTATTTATAATGTAACTTTAACTACTTACATAAAAGGGTAACAATTATTACAAGCAATAATTGTCAGCCTGAGACACTCATTTACATTGAAAAATCTTCCGAGAAAAGATACTTGCCGCCAACGGGACTTGAACCCGTGTCCTTCCGATTGCCGGTCGAATAGGCGACCATGTAAGTAGTTACCAAATGACGATCCCTTTGTCGTACTATTTTGATGTTTGTTCGCGATGACACTCGATTCGCAAATTTTTCTGCAACTAACATCTCGATCATCTCGAGCGTTAGACCTCCGTTCATGGAGATACTTACAATCTACGTAATTGTGACGAAACCACAAGTACCCTGCTGATATACAACGTTTTAATGCTAGTCTCCGTACACGGCGCTATCCAAAATATACTGAACTTGATCATTTTTCACGTGCAGCCGTGGAGTTATACGCTGTCATGCGATGTCATATGACTTTTTTTCCAACATCAATCCATGCCTTCTCCACTAAATCCTTTCTTACGTATTCTAGTAAAGTATAGTTATATAAACATGCATTTTTTCCACTTCCAGAACAAATCTAACATTACTTTCATGTTCCGACGCCATTCTGTCAAACCTCAAACGAATAAGTATCAGACACAAATGATGCGACACGTCGCGTGCGTACAGCACTGTCGGTAACGTGATACTGATTGGAAACCGACAGCCACCGCGTAGCGCCGTGACCGGGTACCAGCAAAATCGTACGGGGGGTACTTACGATCGGCGCGTATGATACGCGCACGAGGATCGAGTATCTTGTAAGTATCTCCGTGAACGGAGGCACTTAGTGTTACTACTTTTAAGAGTTAGTGTCTGAACACACTAGCTCGTTTATTTAAGAAAACTGCCAAAATGTCGTATACGGCCGATATAATACGCGTTATGCTGTTGCAAAAGATTCATAAAAACCCTTCAGTTAGAGCAGTAGAGCGATATGTCTATGTTATATGTATGTCTTAGTCATAAGTCACTAGCTATAAGTCTTACATGTAAGTCACTAGTTATAATTGTAAATCTTACTTATAAACCAGTAATATTAATTATTTTATATATTTATTTGTACAGCGCCCTTGAGGCGATTTTCCACTAAAACTGCGCTATATAAATTAGACAATTATTATTATTAAATATTATCATTTTTAGGGAAGTACGTTTCAGCCCGAGACCCAGGGGTCGAATAGTCTTTATATAAATAGACAATATCAGTAAAACTCACACTTCCATCGTATTATCTCTTCAATGCAGTACGTCTATTCTCAGATTTCGCGCAAGTCAAAGCGCGCACTCAAAAGCTCGTACCACCGGCGCATACCAATATTATTATTTATACAATCAGGTTTTTTATTCGACGGGATATTTATCAGTGATTGAGTCATTTCTTTGAGAATCCGTAGCAGGGTTACACAACGTAAAATGAGCACGGAACATGCTATCAATAATATCGTATTATTTATTATTATTGTTGTTCGTAATAGATTAATCGACGGTTCGTTGGGACAGTAAAAAAGTGGCATAGTGCTGATAAAATTGTTTATTAGTTTATTGACTGATTGCCGCTTTCACCAAGCGATCGCTTAGTTATAAAGTAGCTCGGTCGCACAAATTATTGGTGTCAACGTTTTCCCTCGGGGTTTGTATGCGCTTCGAAATGGTCTGAAGCTGTTCTCTCGACAGGGCGATACTGAGTCAATAATAACTGTTTCTTACACTATATGTTAATAATAATTAAAAAATTGGATAAATTGAACATCGCCTGCCATAATTTGACGGTCGGCGTGGTCTACGGGTAAGGCTCTTAACTCACAATCCGAAGGTCGCGGGATCGAATCCCAACGTGGGCAAATAAATTTTATTTGAATAATTTGTGTTTTTCACAATTAATTCATTTAAAAATAATGTATAGTATATTTGCGGCACGTTCCAGAGTGGAAGATACTCTCAGTATCGCCCAGATGTAAGACCACCATCCGGAATTGAAACGTTGCCTGAAATGGCGTTAGTGGTGTTTGGTGACCAGATCTGAATTGCCAGGTACTTCCCCACCTTCCTCTTCCCCATCTCATTCCCCTCCCCACCACCATCAGCCTCACAACATACCCTAATTGGGGATGCCATAGTCCCACTGGCTCCAGACCGGAGCAGCTCGGAGTCTTGTGAGTTGCGAGGTACCTATTCATATAAAAAGCGCCGCTTTTGTGAAGAATTTGAAAATTAATGTATTTTATGTTTCTTTAGTATATTTACAGTTTTAGGTGATGGGTGTGGGTACCGCCGCCCCGAGAACCATTTATTGGATAACCAACACCTACGCCACAGGCCACCCCTAGTGGTTCGCTACGTCTGGTAACTTCGCAAGGGTGCACGGGTTCATGGGGTTAGGTTTGCCTAGGTCTTGACGGCGAATGCGTTAGCCCACTTCCTGGGTGGCGGGCCGACTGAATCGGGAGAGACTGCTTGAGAGAGAGACCTAACATACCGTTTGACCGCTCCAGCCGGACTCTCTCGACCCATTGCCTTACACCGCAATGGGAGGGATGGATTCATACATCCGTCATTCCTGGTCACATTGACCTCCAGATTCCTACACTCCTCTCATACATTTTTCCTTCCTAGAATATTCCTTCAATTCATACGAGAAGGTTCTATCAGTCTATTCCATGCATCACACTTGGTCGACCTGAGCGCGATATTGTCCTTACATTGTTCGTATCTGCATATTTACAATATCTACATTCTACAGTAGCGATGCCCCGGCACGGAGAAGCGTGTTAATCTGTACAACCAATCTAACATAATCAAGAACAAAAAACTACAAGAAGTTAACAACTAGGGGTGTTTAACCATGGAAAACATTGACGGGATAAACAAGTCGTACATTTACGATGAATATTCATAGCAGTGTCAGGAACTCTCTCAGGATCTCTCGGGGAAATCGCAAGCAAGAATGTCGGGAACACGCGTGAGAACAACGGCGATAGAAAATATTCGTGACATTTATAGAAAAGTCATACCTATGATCTATGAGATATTTTCTACTGAGGATCGAGAATAGCGATCTAGAATTTATATTTCCTTGCACAATAATAGGCCACTTGCATCACATTTTAATTTTTTTTTTCCGGTTTCGATAAATATTCTAAGACATTCTGTATTTTTTTTTAATCGTATTTTTGAAACCTTGAGGATTTTTTGAAAATTTCAATCCGAAAAATCAGATCATTTTTTATAAACCGGAAAGACAGGACATAATTTTATAGGTGCGAAAAAACGATAATTACATAGCCGAAAATCATTTAAAAAAAGAACGTTTTCCACACGAATGGCACAGGAGAATAACGAGGCATACGAAAAATATTACATCTCATAAATATTTTTTTCCTTGATCCATCTTATTGATCATAAATCATTATAATGTACAACGTATATATTACTAAATCCAATGTAATATACTTGTAGGTACTTGTAAATTAAAATAATAATAAGAATATTCTTCTTCTTTGCGTGCCGTATCAGGTCCCCCCAACGTTGGCGATCACTCTTGAGAATGTCTCTCTGTCTTGCGCTGCCCGGAATAGCTCCTCCACACTTCTAATGCCGGTCCACTCTCGTATATTACGCAGCCAAGACATTTGTCTCCTACCAGGCCCTCGGCGACCCTCTATCTTGCCTTTCAATATCAAATGGAGCAAGTGATACTTCTCCCCTCGAAGTATATGACCCAGATATGAAATTTTCCTGATTTTTATTAATGTAAGCAGTTCTCTATCTGCTCTAGCCCGCCTGAGAATTTCTGTGTTGGTGATCATGTCGGTCCATGGGACCTTGAGCATTCTCCGATGAAGCCACATTTCAAAAGCCTCTAACCTGTTCATGGTATTTACTTTCAAGGTCCATGTTTCACATCCATAGAGCAAGACCGACCACACATAACATTTTAGCGTTCTCTGCCTTAGTTTTAAGCTGATATTGTCATTGCAGAAGAGGGATTTCATTTTAATGAACTCAGTTCTTGCTGCTTCAATTCTGCATCTAAACTCCACATCTGGGTGGCTTTTGTACTAGAATCAAATTTTATAATAAGAATATTATAAAATTTGATTTTGTTAAAATCAGCACCATAACCATTATACCTCTAAAACACGCACCAACTTCTAAAATATACGGGGTTCTCTTCTGTCAAAAAGTCAAACCAAATGATAAGTTCGCAGAGTGATGCCATATTAAAAAAAAATAAATCAGTGTGGAATTTCACAAAATTAATAGGAACATTTTCGGAGACGGGACATTTTCATGTAGTGACGTCACGAGCCCAAATAATGGATTTATTTATTTAAAAATAAAAGAAACTGCAACAATATAACTTTGTAAAAACCACTTATATAGTGTGCAAATCCGACCGGTTTCGGAACAAACGTTCCTTCGTCAGGGAAAGCTTATACTAATTTGACAGTTTCGAACAATGTTTTATTATGGTAGGGGTGGAGCCGTTGTTATTTAATAATGTAGATTGGGTGGGTAGGTATTAGTGTAGAGTGGGTGGGTAGGGGAACAAATCCATGATTGGGATATATATATATATATATCCCAATATATGGATATATATATTTATATATATTATTGTCATATAGCCCAATCATGGATTTGTTCCCCTACCCATTGGGTGGGTAGGTATTAGTGTAGAGTGGGTGGGTAGGGGAACAAATCCATGATTGGGATATATATATATATATATATCCCAATATATGGATATATATATTTATATATATTATTGTCATATAGCCCAATCATGGATTTGTTCCCCTACCCACCCACTCTGCACTAATACCTACCCACCCAATCTACATTATTAACTAACAACGGCTCCACCCCTACCATAATAAAACATTGTTCGAAACTGTCAAATTAGTATAAGCTTTCCCTGACGAAGGAACGTTTGTTCCAAAACCGGTCGGATTTGCACACTATATAAGTGGTTTTTACAAAGTTATATTGTTGCATTTTTCTATAATGGATAACCACAAAGTAATAGCTACATTCAAAAATATAAAAACAATATATATATATATATATATATATATATATAAAAGAAACTGTACATTTCTAAAAAAAATTACTATCATTTTCGCAATCTTAATAAAAAGATCTATCCACACGATTTTTTCCAAGTCGTTATGAATTCAATGCAAGTGGCCTATTATTGATATTAACAGAATTCGCGCAGATGAGAATACTAACCAGTGTAGTTCCCGTCATAAGACATGTGATTTTTTTTTGTTTTGGGTTGTGTTGTGTTGTGGTTTAGCAGCATACGAATTTTTTAGGACTTAAACGCTGTAGTAGGCTGCAAAACTCTAGTACAAAAGCCTTCCCAACAGAACTTTCATGACCTGTTTTCACACGTAATAAACAAACATATTCATATTATTTCCTACCCTAGAAATTAAAAACTTTCACAAACTCTGACACATTTGCGTACCGATCAACACTTTCTGTAATTGGGAACCATATTTTGGCATTGTCAATTCATGTTATAAACATCGGTTCCTAAGAGGGGTGGTTAGAAGGCTAGGATATATAGGATGAAATTGAACTAACTCCAAACCTTTGAACGCCAGATAAAAATTGGTCTCATTTGTTTCTTCAAAATGATTCAACTGTATTATTGATTCACCTACATTACTACAACTCATCCCTTTCAATATACCTTCTCTTAGACTCTGAAATAATGAACTGCTCTTCCTCAATCAACACTCGACTAATTATGGATAGGTACTATTCAACATTGTCCAGAAAGTGTAGTCTAGTCAACTCAAGTCAAGACCTTGATTCTTTTGGTATAAACCCAAATAATATAAATTTTGTCGGTTACTTAACAATTGAAGCCATTTTATAACTAACCCATTCTTCCAGCTAAGTCTTGACTTGACCTTTCACTTCTATTTTCTTACGTTTATTTCTGATTTTGGTCTTTGTTTTCATATACCATCCTTTACTCTTATAATTAAATTTTTTTGAAATTTCGTGTTATTATTTTGTAAACTGGAGGTAAGTCCATATATTATATTGGCTTCGTTAGTGTATATTTTGGGATTTTTAGCTCATACTACAATGGCGTTGTTAGTGCACATTTTGGCATTGTTAATTCATATTATATTGGCATGGTTATTGTATATTTTGGCATTGTTAATGCTTAGTATATTGGCAGGAATGGTGTATATTTTTGCATTGTTAATGCATATTATATTGGCATTGTTAGTGCACATTTTAGCATTTTTAATGCATACTACATTGGCGTTGTAAGTGCATATTTTGGCATTGTTAATTCATATTATATTGGCATGGTTATTGTATATTTTGGCATTGTTAATGCTTATTATATTGGCAGGAATGGTGTATATTTTGGCATTGTTAATGCGTATTATATTGGCATTGTTAGTGCACACTTTAGCATTTTTAAGTATTCGCATTGTTAGTGTATATTTTGGGATTTTTAACGCATACTACATGGGCGTTGTTAGTGCATATTTTGGCATTATTAATGAATATTATATTGGCAGGAATAGTGTGTATTTTGGCATTATTAGTGCACATTTTAGCATTATTAATGCATATTGCATTGGCATTTTTAATGCACATCGTATTGGCATTGTTCATGTATAGTGTATTGGCATTGTTAGTGCATATTTTATTTGAAAGCAAATTTGGTAATTTTAGTGCATGTAATTCGAAATCTAATAATGGCGAAAATCAGAAAACAAAAAACGACACACTGGAAAAGAACAACTATAAACGGAATACACTAATATTCATCGTTCTCGACCATCTTTAGTAATCGACAAAAAACGCAGAAAAAAATAAATAGATACATAAATAAAACAGAATAGAAACTGTCTGATGGTTGAAAGAATACCTACTCCACGGGAACGAAGGAAGACATTGGGAGACATTGCAAGACATTGGGAGAAGAAGCGAGGGAACTGAATAGAAGTAAGGTATAGAACCGGGCTATTGTTGGGTTCCGAGAAGCAATAGGTTGTTGGTAGAATAGCGAAGAGGACGGACGAGACGAGAGGAAACTACTGACTAGAGATTTATGACTGGGTTTCTCAATGCGGGGGATAAAGATGTCCGGATTCTTAAAAGATGGTGTGATAGATTTTGAAATACGTAAATGGACATTTTCGCAAAAGTTTGTACACGTTTTAATCATTTTTATGCTCTTCATTTCCACACATTTACGTTTATATGTTTCATTTTTTAAGTTTTCACCAATACCTACCAGATTGCGAGAAGTCGGGATTTTTTTTTGTGCTAACTACCATAACATGTGTTCACATCCATTCCTCATTGCCCAGAATACTAATGGAGGGTAATAATTTGGATTCTTTAGTAAAGGTCTTCATTTTACCACTTAAAAATTGTTGCTGGGGCAGTTCAGTTAGGATGTACAAATAATTTATTAAATAAAAAAACTTTTGATTGTCCAATTGATTAGTCGAACATCTCCGAAAAATCGATATTTAAGTTGAATAAGTAGTTATATGTATAAGTGTACCCTCTATCTTGTACTATACTCCGATTATTTGTTTATTGATTAACGCCCTTTTTCGGGGCTTTTACATATGAATGGTAAGAAATATACAGTATTTTGGTAGAAAGCAGTCACTTTGTGGTTTGACATATTAATTAAAGGAAAACAATCACTTTGTTTGTAACCACGATTTATTGATTTAATTTTTATTTACCGACCGGTTTCGCTTAATACAAGCATCTTCAGGGTAAAAATTAAAACTGATTTTAATTTTTACCCTGAAGATGCTTGTATTAAGCGAAACCGGTCGGTAAATAAAAATTAAATCAATAAATCGTGGTTACAAACAAAGTGATTGTTTTCCTTTAATTATACAGTATTTATTTTACATAACTGAACTGCCTCACAACATTTTATATTTGTATAAAGATAAATTGAAGATATCCACTGACTTGGCATAATTGTTTCCCTCCATTAGTATTCTGGGCAAAGAGGAATACATATGGTATTTAGTTCCAAAATTTCTGCACTGAAATAAATCCTGACTTCTAGTATTACGTAGTGGTATTCGGAAGCTTATCAACTCAAGCAATACTGGACTATCAACTAAATCATTTACAATTTTATATAGAAATACCAAGTCAGTGAAAATTCTTCTGTCTGACAACTTGAGCATGTTCATATTATTTAAGAGCGTGTTGTAGTTCAACATAATTGCTGGAATATCCATTTTAAAATTTAGTTTATTCGTTATCACCACCCAATCAATTATAATGTTAAAAAAACTTGTAGTGAAATAAATAGACGTTTTCTGGGATACTAGTAGGAAATTTCAAATTGCCATACTAATGTACCGGACCGTTACGCTGCCCGGTGTTCTTTAATAACATATTTCTAACACATATTTATATATCTTCTCTGAACTATGTATTTCGGAAAATATTGGTCTAAGGCAGTCAACTCTTAGATCAGCGACATCTTCTGCAATTGGAAGGTTGAAAGAACCTAAGCGAAATCCGAACACTAAGTTTGGTGATCGTGCATTCGCAGTATCCGGCCCCGAAGCTTGGAATAAACTTCCTATGGAATTGAGATGCATAACCAACTCAGCGGAATTTAGATCCAAACTGAAAACTCACTTTTTCCGATACTCCTTTCCATAAATTCATCATTCTATTTAAACTTTGCAATTTTTAATAGTTTTTTTTCCGTCTTTTCTCTTTGTTTATAGTTAACTCAATCTGTTTAATGTAATCTGTTAATTGTGATACCTCAATCTGTTTACAAGTCACTAGCTATAAGTCTTAGATGTAAGTCACTAGTTATAATTGTAAATCTTAGTTGAAAGCCAGTAATATAAGTAGCTATAAGTCTTAGATGTAAGTCACTAGTTGTAATTGTAAATCTTAGTTTTAAGCCAGTAATATTAATTCTTGTATATATTATTTGTACAGCGCCCTTGAGGTGATTTTCCACGAAAACGGCGATATATAAATTAGCCAATTATTATTATTATTATATTTAATATGAATATAAAACACAGATACATGTAAATAATATTTGATTAATGGTGAGCAATTGAATATAGCTTTCCTCATTATCTCAAAACATAGAACTTGGAGATAACTGACTAATTAACTGGACGATCGATATATGTCTGCGCGATGATACTAGAAGTCCCTATGTCAAACGTGTGAATCGCTCAGGAATGAATATTATTTATTGATTTCTTGGTGTAAAAAAACAATGAACTCAGTATCACTCTGGTGAAAGACCACCATTCAGAATTGAAACGTTTTTTTTTTTTTACAGTGAATACCGCACAAGAATCTCAACTGCTCCCGTCTGGAGCCAGTGAGACTATGGCATCCCCAATTGGGGTATGTTGTGAGGCTTAAGGTAGTGGGGAGGGGAAGGAGGTGGGGAAGAGGAAGGTTGGGAAGTACCTGGCTATTCAGATCTGGTCACTAAACACGGCTAAAGCCATTTTCAAGCAACGTTTCAATTCTGAATGGTGGTCTTACACCAGGGCGATACTGATAGTATCTTCCACTCTGGAACATGCCGCAAATATACTATATATTATTTTTTACATGAATTAATTGTGAAATAACACAAATTAATCAAATAAAATTTATTTGCGCATGCCGGGTTCGAACCCGCGACCTCCGGATTGTGAGTCAAGAGTCTTACCCACTGGACTACGGAGGTCGTCAAATGTTTTTTGAAATGGCTTTAGCCGTGTTTGGTGACCAGATTTCTTAAGCCAGGTATTTTCCAACCTTCTTATTCCTGGTGTAAATCCCTTCCCCACTTCTTTCAGCCTCAAAACATACCTCAATAGGGAATTTACACTGTTTTTTACTCTCAAAAAAAATTAAGATAATGAAGGTAATTTTATGTTGGCGAATAAATTTTCTACAATGTGCCAATGGCCGCCAGGCGAAAATGTGCCATTTTGCCAACGAGAACAATGTGTTCGTTTTTACTCGTGAATTTGGCGGCATTGACGTCACGCCGGGCAATGTTGGAGACAGCCGTCTTGTCAGCCAGGCGGTTTCTACGTCATAATGACACTGTAGCTGGATAGTGCTGTTTTTCATATCAATAATCATGAATGCAGAAAAATAAACTTAAAATCTTCCACACATTTCAACCATTTCATGGGTTGTGAAAATATCCCATTGGAGATGCACTAGTTCCATTGGCTCCGGGCAGTTAGGACTCTTAAAACTAACTAACTAACCATCACGCCGTTTCCCCGCAGGGGTAGGCAGAGAGGACGGACCGCCAAACAACTCGGTCTTGGCACACACTCTTTGCCTCACTCACATTCATACATCGTCTCATACATTCTCTTCTATTATTCTGACTTTTGAAATGACCCGACTCAAGTATCTGATTCACTTGATCGTGCCATGTCTCTTATGCGGTATTATATTAAGGCGCCGTATCCGTATATGTAATTACGAAAATTGTAGAGAGCGCGCTAATATTTAAAACGATAAAATTGAAGCGAAAATTGTGAAGATGTTTAATAAAACACGACTCGTTTAAAATAGAGCAAAAATCTCGCGGGGGTTGTCTAAAACAGCATTCAAACACTGTGATTTTTTTTCATACATACCTACGAGTGTATGACTTGTAAAATAACTAAAACAAACGTGTTTATAATAATTTTTGGAGCATATTTTGCGATTTTTTTCTATCGAGGTAATTTCATATAATTTGTGTTTCGGCGTGGGGAACGTTTAGATATTATCTTCAAAAATAACATATATTTTTTTAAGAGCTTAAAAACTTCAAATGTTTAAGGGAGATATGTTAGAAATCGGTAGAAATTCGGTAGAGGCGGCTCAACAAATTTTATGAAATTTTTGAAAGAAATGAGACAACATTTTGAGAAACGGTTCTGCATTTTTTGAAATCGTCCCTTTAAGTCTTTGAGAATTATGCAGAGACACGTATTGCCGCGTAAAAGGCAGCAGGAATGTTAACTCAAGTCCAGGATGTATAATGGACAAGATTAAGAAACGGAATAGAAGGAAGATGTTTTCTGTAGAAATATGATTGGGTTTGTACTAGATGAAAATTTAAAATCTTTCATATAAAACCCGTAAATTAACGAAAAAAAAAAATGCCCAATGGTCTTGGCACGACAAACTTGTAAGGATAAATCGGAAATCATAGAAAGTTTGTGGATTTTTTTTATGAATAGGAACCGCGTAAGAGTCTCAGCCGTCCAGAGCCAGTGAGACTAAGGCCCTCCGAGATACTTACAACCTACGTAATTGTGACGAAACCACAAGTACCTACCCTGCTGATATACCACTTGTTAATGCTAGTCTCCGTACACGGCGCTATCCGAAATATACTGAACTTGATCATTTTTCACGTGCAGCCGTGGAGTTAACACGCAGTCAAGCGATGTCATATGACTTTTTTTCCAACATCAATCCATGCCTTCTCCACTAAATCATTTCTTACGTATTCTGGTAAAGTATAGTTATGTAAACATGCATTTTTTCCACTTCCAGAACAAATCTAACATCACTTTCATGTTCCGACGCCATTTCTGTCAAACGAATAAGTATCGAACAAATGATGCGAGCGTCGCGTGCGATCAGCACTGTCGGTATCGTGATACTGATTGAAAACCGACAGCCAACAGCCACCGCGTAGCGCCGTGAACGGGCACCAGCAAAATCGTACGGAGGGTACTTACGATCGGCGCGTATGATACGAAATGATAGTCCTGAGAAATGGGTGGGTCACTGGGTCCAAGAATGACAAACACATTAATACAAATTCAAATAGAAGGCAAACTATTCACATCCGACAATCAATTTGGTTTTAAATCTAAATTGTCTACAGATATGGCAATATTCAGCTTAAAACAATGTATCGAATATTATAAGGGAAGAAAAACAACAGTGTATGCTTGTTTTCTTGATTTAAGTAAAGCCTTCGATCGGGTTTCTCACGCACTACTTTGGAAAAAACTTAAAGAAAGGAAGGTGCCAGGTTCAATAATTAACATTCTGGCAGTCTGGCATCATGAACAAGAGAACCAAGTTATTTGGAAAAATAAAATGTCAACACCTGTGAATATGGAATGCGGCGTCAGACAAGGGGGAAGCTTATCACCGATTTTATTTAACGTCTACATGAACGATTTAAGCGATAAACTCACCTCGGCAAACGTAGGCTGTCACCTGGGAAATAACTGTGTAAATAACATTGCGTATGCAGATGATATGGTCATTTTGTCACCAAGTATAAAAGGACTGAGAAAGCTGTTAAAGATTTGTGAAGAATACGCTGCTGAACATAATATGGTCTATAACCCCACTAAGTCTGTGTTGCTCGTATTCAAGTCAGGTGCAGGCACCATGAAAGTATTACCCGTCAGTCTAAACGACACAAAAATAATAGAAAAAATCGAGGTCAAATACTTGGGACACATCGTAGCAGCGGACCTCAGTGATGACTCGGATATTGAGCGACAGAGAAGATCACTGTGCATTAGGGCAAATATGATTTCTCGAAGATTTAACAAGTGCAGCCCAGCTGCAAAAAGGCAACTTTTTAACACGTACTGCACGAGCCTATATACCTCGGAGTTGTGGACCAACTTCAACAAAGCGTCACTAAAAAGAATGGAAATACAGTACAACAATTCATATCGAACGCTTTTTGGGTTGTCCTGGTACTGCAGTGCCACCGAGATGTTTGAAGAAGGGCGCGTTCCCGGATTCCGAACATTAATAAAAAAACGGATCACCAGCTACAGAACGCGATTGGCCTCGAGCGAAATCACTCTTGTGATGGCAGCATTCCACTTCTGGCAGGGTCCCATTTATAAGCGATGGAGCCACTTCCTGATGAAATAGATAACAAAAAGTTAACTTTTTTTTTTTTTTTTTTCAAATTTTATTTTAATTTTTGTATTGTTATTATTTTCTTTTATTTATTTCCTTTCATTATGTAAAAAAAAAAATATCTTTCATCTTGAAATATTTTAATTTAATGTATTATATATGTATAATATGGAACTCGTGGGACTGCACCACCCTCCCCGAGATCTGGAATAAACGAATTAAAAAAAAAAAAAAAAAATAATCCATTCCTCCCGCTGCGGTGTAAGACGATGGGTCGAGAGAGTCCGACTGCAGAGTTCAAAGGGTCTCGGTCTCCTTCAACCTGATTCTTCCGATCCATACCTCCTCAAACCTCACCCTACGAACCCTGGCACCCAGTCAAATCACCAAACGTAGCTTAGCACTTAGAGTGACCAATGGCAGAGGTGTTGGTTATCGAAAGAATGGTTATCGGAGCGGCAGTACCCATGCCCGCCTTCCAAATTAATTCTACTGTTTGCTACTAAATTTGCTCCCCAATTAATATAGTTGCTTTGCCACAAATCGAAAAATAATTTATATTTTTATAAACGAATCCCTGTTTCCCTTGGTCACGCCATAACTTCAGAACGACTTTACCTATTATATTCTTATTTTTTTTAAGTTTTCTAAAACTTTGTAGAAGGTTCTTACGGAAAGAAAAATTGCGCAGAAAATTGGATAATTTCAGAAATCTTAACGACTATTTTAACATCGCACGTTTGACCGTTCGCGCGTTTGATGAAATTGAATTTAGCAGGCAGGTGTGTTTTTTGTATTAAAAGAATTGACTATGGGGTTTTTAAATTATAGATACCAATTTTAAATAGGTACCAAATTTGATTAATTGTTCTTATAATATACAGAATGAATATTTGTAATATACGAAAAACGAAAATTTTAATAAAAAATTGTAATAGATGGCACGCGAGCTGTTTGAAAACTGAATGTACTGGGAGTGAATATATGGAACGCGGGAGGGTAGGGGGTGCGGTAGGGGAACGGGGAAGCACGGGAAAGGAAATGCAGTGAGAAACAAAAAATAAATTAATAAATAATCGGCTCTCATATTCTGATCCAAACCCTAACATAAAAACGAAACCAATCTTAAAATAATATCACACATTAAAAAACAAGAACCAATAAACAAAATACATAAATAATAATACATGGTAACAAAAATGGATGAAAAAGCCTGATAAAATTACTCAATTGATAAAATAATCAGTTATGTACAATGGAGAATATACGGTCGAGGTTTTTTTGTTTCCCAGCATCCTGAATGGATTATTCCTGTATTTTTTATCTCTCTATTTGAGTCCTGATTGGGGTCCGTGGTCCATCGCAGCCTCTCCTATTCCAAAGGGACGATTTTAGACCCTTTTCGGCCTCCTTTGTTGCTCACTTCAAGGACGACCCGAGGTGGGGAAATTAAATAAGATATTATATCATTATTGTGACAATCTAAATAGGTATCGAATTGTGTATCTGGCCGTCAAGCATAACAGGGCGATCATTATCCTTGGTGGCAGATAATAATTTGATCAAATCGGCATTTATCGGGTAAATTCAATTTCATCAAGGAAAAAGCTATGGAAGGTTTTGTCCAAGTATGGAGTGAATACAAATCTCATACAGGCAATTGCGTCTCTGTACGAGGGAAGCGTTGCGTGTGTTAGGGTAAACGGTGGTTTTACGGGGTGGTTTGACATCACAAAAGGTGTCAAGCAAGGCTGCGTAATGTCACCATGGTTATTCAATCTATACATGGATAATTGTATGCAAGAATTGAAAGAGGTGGGATTGGGCGCGAAATTGAGTAATCTGAAAGTATGTTGCCTGTTGTATGCTGATGATGCGGTGCTGATTTCTAACACTATGGAAGATCTACAGTCTCTCGTATCTAGGATGAACGAAGTATGTATGAAGAATGAGCTAATGATGAATGTAAGTAAGTCTAAAGTCATGGTGTTTGAAAGGGAGAGTACGAAAACAGTATGCAACATAGTTGTGAATGATGAATATTTGGAGCAGGTGGATGAGTTTGTGTATCTGGGTAGTATGTTTACGAGAGATGGGAAGGCTGAAAGAGATATTGAAAGAAGGGTGAATGCCGGTAACTCCATTAATGGTGGACTGAATGCCGTTGGCGCTAATAAAAAACTGTCAAAAAAAGCGAAGCTAGCAGTCCACAATGGAGTCCTGGTACCTACCCTGATGTATGGCAGTGAGGCATGGAACTGGCAGAGGAAGGATGAAAGTAAACTGAATGCTGTTGAAATGAGATCCCTGAGACGTATGTGTGGTAAAACAATGTATGATCGTGTGAGAAATGTGGATATCCGCAAAGAATGTAAGGCCGATGTAAGCATGATGAGTAAGATTAAGAAAGGGACCCTCAGATGGTTTGGGCATGTAGAGCGAATGAACGAAGGAAGTAGTGTAAGAAGAATATACGACGCGAATGTGAATGGTAGAAGAAGTCGGGGACGCCCGAGGAAGACATGGCACGATCAAGTGAATCAGATACTTGAGTCGGGTCATGTCAAAAGTCAGAATAATAGAAGAGAATGTATGAGACGATGTATGAATGTGAGTGAGGCAAAGAGTGTGTGCCAAGACCGAGTTGTTTGGCGGTCCGTCCTCTCTGCCTACCCCTGCGGGGAAACGGCGTGATGGTTAGTTAGTTAGTTCAATTGTTCAAAATTCAAAATGTCGCTGTTTGTCGATTTGATGTAATATCATCGAATTTCAGAGAAATGCGTACACGTCTGTGCGTTTGTGCGTGATTGCAACCAAAAGTTGATAGAATGCATTGGCATCCTTCATTTTGACGAAAATCTTTTAAAAAGGTTTTAAAAAGACTAAATCTTTTTAAAAAGGTTTGACTGGTCAGTGGTTGAGTGGGCATAGCGCTTGGATCCCATCCGGACGTAACGTAGTTAATTCCTCGGCTGGCTAAGTCCTCCATCACAACACAAGCAACATTTTTCGGCTTTTTGTGGTGGTAATAGGAGATTTTCAAAAATTGTTGCGTTATTCGCAACCCGGGAATATTTGTCTTTCTTTTAAAAGAAAGAAAGATAAATAGATTAAAAATTATATACCGTAATTTTTTTAGATAACACCCCAAGGACTCATTGTATTAAATTAGCACGTATTTGACGACGTTTTGTTTGATAATCCAGATGCAATGAAGGCCGTGTTCGATGGCGTCGTTAGAAGTAAGCTGGAGTACGCTATTGATGTGTGGACTCCACACCAAACTAAATATGTATGTTAATATACTGGAACAAATCCAGAAAAAAATCCATAGGTATGTCTGTATGTCTATAAGTTCTATAACTTATCCGATTTTCATTCACCATATAGACTTACTTGAGGCAACAAATAGATTTAGCTTAGAAACTAGACGTTATGCAAATCTTAGTTTTAACATAATCCATAAGTGTATTGATAGCCCGTTTGTCATGGAATGCTATGACTTAGACGTGCCTGAAAACTTCAACCGTAGTCGTCGACTAGACTTGTTCAAAAAACCATACGGCAGAACAGATCTGATGCTCTAGCTAGCATAGCATGACAAGAGGAATGGCGCTGTTGAACGAAATATCGGAAACACTAGATATACTCGTATATAACTCTTCTTTAGATAGCTTTAAGATTTTTTGTATAATAATTATCTTCCTAGGTGTTAAGATTGTCAAAACGAGAAAATTGTACGGCAATTGGATTATTAATCTGTTGTACAATAAGAAAAATAATAAGTAATAATAATATATATTATTTAATAATATTTACATTAATGTATTTTGATTTGGTTGTTGAGTTTGCAAACAACCAACTTGGTGCGCTAATATTTACAATGAATGAATCTTAGCAATGAATTTGATAATAAAGTTGTACAATAGGCTGTACCTAAAATAAAATGTTCTGGCAAACTAGTCGCATTCATGAAATTACACACACAATTCAAAACCCAAAACGACCCCAAATCCAGGCACCCATTCCACCTGACAATCGTAATAATAGGTTCGGTCTTATCCCATGAGGTAGCCAACCTTTTTCATCATGTTAGGGAGTATTCCTGTCATTTCCTTGATTCCCTCCCACACCTAGTCCCCCTACCTACATATATGTGAAATCACAAGGTCAGTGCATTGACAATAATCTTCAACATGACAGAAGTGTTTTGCTCAGTATCTTGACTGCGAATGATAAAATTGCGAACTACGTACAAAACCTTTAAATTTACCACTGGTGATGAAAATTATAACATGAAAATGCTACCGTAAATGGCAGTCAAATTCAGAAAAATCGAAATATCTCAGAATCTACTGGAAAAAGTGACTGGCCCAAACACGAACAATATATTCATTATATTAGCTATCTTATATGCCCAAATTTTTGGGAATATTATTTAAAATATATCGTAAACAAAATATCCCTAAAAGTTACCCAACTTTTGTATATTCACCCAAATAATACAATTTTATGACTAACTTTTTTTCTTTCTTATAAATTTATTCAAATATAAATAAAAACCATATTTGTGCTAAAATCGACTGTTTCTAGACTCCGATTGCCAAGCGATATTTATACCTATTAGCTTGAGAATCTCAAGGAAGTACCTACTCGTACATTCTTGGTGATATTACAAGGCACATTAAGAATACACACATTTTTAGCTTGTTATTCCTATGAAGCAGGAGGAAGCACAACACGGCAAAATAACCCAAAAATGATTCACAATTACTTCTTATTTAAATCAATTTTGAAATACTAGACTAGTGGGTTGGTGATACCTGTCGGAGTCCCAGAAATAGGCACCTTTTGCTAACAAGCGGCAAAGAAAAAAAAAGCCAAGAACCAAACGTATCTTTTATTGTGTCATTTCTTTTGATAAATTCCGTGCAACGCATGCAATACATAATGGGATTAAACGTGGCACTTGCTCACTGTTATTCGTCATGTAATATAAACGGGAGACTTACAGAGGATTTGACGGTACGTTTTACGATCTAAGAACGTTATAAATTGGTAATGTAAAAGCTTAGTTTAAGATGGTGGAAAAAATTCGATGGGAATTCGTATTTTTTTTTTCAAAGTAATTTATTTAATATGGTTAAATCTGCTTACAAAGGGATAAAAAATGGTCTGAAGATTATTTTTTCTATGCGTAAGTAGCAATCTTAACTAACGTCTTAAAAATAAAATGGCTTCACCGGTGCAGAGAAAAACTCGGGTTACTTTGGTTACAACGAGTACCTATATTATTCAATTTATTAGAATAATAAAGTAAAATCAATATGATAGCTAACGTTGTAATCGTACCTCATTAGGCTAAACCAAAGATATTCAAATACAGAAGAGATATGCTATGGTGTCCGCGCAACTGTCGCCGGACTACGCGCTAATTAGCGTAGTTTTCATACAAAAAGAATTTGTTCATTTCGTTGATTTTTTGAATATGTGCATTAATATTGGTTAACAATATATTTTGAATAAGGAAAGAATTCGTTCATTTAGTTTAACGTTCGTTTGGTTTATTCGTTAATTATTTGTTCTTTTAGTCTATTTGTTAATTGGTAAACAATATCGGAGACACCCGGAAGCGCAGACCCACATAGTAAAAACAGCAGATAGCACATCTACCTTATATTTCAATATCTTTGGGCTAAACCAATCGACTTTTTGACGAACATTTTTTGTCATTTCATGTCTTATCACTACATATGGTAAATAAAAGTCCTCCGCCGCGTCTGTCTGTCTGTTGTAGATAAACTCAAAAACAACTGAACAGATTTTCATGCGGTTTTCACCAATAGATAGAGTGATTCATGGGGAAGGTTTAGGTATATAATTTGTCAAGGTTTTATGTAAATTGGTTGAAATATATAATCTGTATGTAGTGGACGAGCGGGCAGGCAAGCGGGCGGTGTGGATTTGATTTGTATGCAAATTAACAGATGGCGGTGTGAGTTAATTTATCGTGGTTATAAAGGTTAGGTAACCATCCAGTAGATGGCGTTGTGTTTCGTTAGCCGCAGCGATGCGTGGCCGGGCCAGCTAGTTTTTTTAATAAGATGATATATTTTTTAATTTTTATTTATTTAGTAAAATATAAAATCCTTTTTTTGCATCTTGGACAAAACCGTTAACTAAAAATTCGACAACAAATTGACGAGTAGTGAAAATAATAAGGTATATTAAAAAAAATAATAAAGGAACTAATAAACCAGTAGGTATGTCCAGCCGGAATCTCTCGATCCATCGGCTTGCACCGTAGTGGGAGGGATGGATTCATACGTCCGTCTCTCATGGACACATTGACTCCCCAGATTCCTACCCACCCCTCACATCTTTTTCCTTCACAGAACTTTCTCTTGTTCATTTCCCTAAAAAGACCCTCCAAACAGCATTCCCAGAAGACATAGGCCCCGAGGGAAATTGTTTTCCTCAGGGCCTCCTGTGTGGAGCTAATGTAAAAACTAAAAAAAACATGGGCTAAAACAAACTTCTGTGGCGGACCATCCTCTCTGCCTACACTTGAAAAGAAATAACGTGATAATTAGTGTCTTGAGATTAAATGTAATACAAATATAATGTCCCCATAAATTATTATAAGCAATAATTATCAGCCTGAAATACTCATAAACTAAAATTATTCACTCCGAATTAGATTGTTGCGAACTCCTGCATCTCATTGACTTTAAGGTACCAACTCGAGCGACAAGGCAAAACATATTATTCTGCAACAATAATTCTCTAACCAACTACCACACACACGCATCAATTTCTCGACTACACACACTAGGGAACAAATATACCTCAAATATCGATGTATTTAATACAAGTTTACCGTTATTCAAGAAATATCTGAACAATATTTTTATGTAGAATATTTTGATATCTAAGGAGCATCACGTAGGGTCTATTGCGTATATTTGTGTATTTCTATCTCTCTTTAAAAACTTGTTAACGTTTTCTTTTTATGTATCTTGCATTTTGTCATGTATTATTTATGACATTTAATCAGTCACCTGTAAATTTTGTATTTACTAACATACCAACTAATTTATTTTCTATGCCATTCACAACTAAGATACTTTCTCTTTTATTGTAATGCACTATCTTTCCTTAAATTTATCTGTATACCTACCTTTCATATGATGTTTACTTGTTATGTTTATATAGTTTATCTTTTTTATTAAAAAAAAAAACTGTCTCTGTATCATAAACTTGTCATGTAAAAGCCCATCAGGGCGTTGAAAATTAATAAATAAATAAATAAATAAACATTAAAAAATCTTCCGAGAAAAGATACTTGCCGCCAACGGGACTTGAACCCGTGTCCTTCTGATTGCCGGTCAGCTGCTCTTGACCACTGAGCTATGGGGACTTATAAATACATACAAATAAAACCATTGTAAACATACTTTATTATAAATAAATAAAAAAAATAAAAATAAAATAATAAATACCCGCCAAATAATTCACTATATACTAGTGTTTTCATTCAACAATTACTGCTTATTATATTTTTTCCACCTGAAAACAACCAACTTTATTTTTGCGAGAGAGACATTGTAAGTGTTAAATCCCTCGCTAGGTGGCTAATTATTGCTTATAATAATTGTTACCCTTTGTGCTATGCATAAAAATCTTGTCTAAACGTTAGTTTATAAATTAAAAATAATAAAGTCCCCATAAATCTCTCAAAATTCCTCAACCGCTTCTCTTTCTCCCCCCCCCCCCTCCCGTTCCCTTCATCCTAACAACATACCCGAATTTGGGATGCCATAGTCTAACTCCGGAAAGTTGGGACAATTGCGCAATATTCACATTAAAATATATTTTTTAAAACCAACGCCCGGATCGCAGAAGTGCGACGAATACTTGCTAAGTATCTCGTGTCGAATAACAGACCAGTTGTCATTTACAAGTCAACAGTCAAACAGGTAACATTTAACAGGTAAACGTGTAGACGGAGGTGAGGAAAGATTGACAGGACAAGTGTCGAGGGGAGACCTCTCGCATTCATCGTTCCCATCTGTGGCCGGTGTCGCAGACTTACCTGGTAGCCTTATACCTTGATATACCTGAGGATGTTAACTATGAGACAGGTAGGTAAAAGTTGTATGAAAGAGGAGATATATATATAATTTATATAAGATATATTGATAAATTGCTACGCACGATAATTTTTTGTTATTTGAAATAATAATTTTCTAAGTAACACCTTTATCTTTACTTCTTTACTAAGCATAAAATGAAGTCGCTCACGCTGTATGTGCGCTAGATCATTTAAACTACGCACCGGATTTTCATGCGGTTTTCACCAATAGATAGAGTGATTCATGAGGAAGGTTTTAAGGTATATAATTTGTCAATATTTTGTATAAATTGGTTGAAATACATAATATATCCGGCCATTTACATTGGAGGGGACCCACCACTTTCCCAACGGCGTTATAAGGAAACATATGGTTTCCTCCTTCACCGCACACGTCAAGACTCTACTTTTTTTTGAACGAAGCTACATTTATTTGAACGACTCTAGACCCTCCAATGTCCATGCATACGGGGTTAGTAAGCAGTATGCAAGTACTTACATTAACATTATACAAAAGATAAATAAGTAGCAGCCCGTGGAATAATTCTTCTGAAATAGGTAACATCAAAAAGAGATAATAGTGTTAGTAAAAGAAAAAGAAAAATAAAAATAACGGCTATTACCAGTCGAAGAAACCTTCTGTGAATAAAATAAGTAATGAGGAAAAAAACAGTTATATGATTATGTTATAATGTAAGTAATTACTATAGTAGCGGAAATAAAATAAAATATATTAAAAAAAAGCCAGAGAAAGTATTCCATAGACCACCGGGCAGTCCCAATGAGAATGCGTATAGCTATCGGCCCAACCGCAGACGATGCTCGAAGTCCGCGTCCTTTAGCCGGTTCCCCGATTTTGCCTCGAAGAAATGTACTTGGGAGAGAAGGGGAAGTTTTTGAAGACCTTAAGGAAAGATGAGCGTCGGGTTACCGGAGGGGGGACGGAAGGACATCGAGACCGCACGGTTACGCCTCAGGCCAACGCATGTCGATGGGGGAGGCGCGGGCGGATCGCGGGAAGACCGCTCTGTTGTATGTTCGCCTGGCAATGTGCATGGACAGGGTCTATCCCACCCCCTTTCTATGGGGGAATGACGATACATAACATGCACAGTTCAGTTGCGCCACCAAAGAATGGAAACCAAAACTAATCAAGAAAAATAGAAAATAATAAGAGCATTTATACATGTAAAACATAATTTCAGAATCAGTACAGAGTGATAATGTATCAAGCGATACTGTCATCACTACCATCGCTCACCAAGATGACCTATCGAGGTAAAAACATAAATCATTGTTAGCAGAGACCAGAGAAGAAAAAAAAAAATAGTCAAACATAATCAGCAATTTATAGGTCACATAAGTTATATTATAGATAGTTCAAAGCATATTCACTAAATAAAGAGTAATAGAGGAGGACCGAAGAAGACGGGAGCAATACGTGTAGCACCTGAAACAAAGATGAATTTAGTCTAGGTCGGCGACTCTAAGTACAGGCCATCTCTCTACCCAGGACTTGACAAACTTTTTCAAGCATTCGAAATTCTCTTTGTTCGACACAAGGTCAGCATTCCACGCTGGTCTTGTTATTCCGCGCAAACCATACAACATTTCCTCTCGTGCTTCCTTCATCAACTCGCAGTGCCACAGAATGTGCTTGGCGTCTTGGTTAGTATCACCACATGCGCAGTTTGGGTGAGGAGAGAGGGTCAAGCTATGAAGCCGACCCCTGAACTCCCCATGCCCAGAAAGCATCTGCGTCATGTAGTGATCTAGTTTAATGTATGCCCCTTCCATTCTGAATTTAACTGAAGGAAAGAAGGAGAAAGTCCATCTGCCCTTCGTCGACCTATCCCATCGCTCTTGCCATACACTCAGCGTCCTCTCACGCATCGCTTTGAGCAAGCCAGGGAGGGCCACTACTCCTCCCGGTGTCAGCTCGACTCCCAGGTGGACAGCAGCCCTGCCTCTAATAAGTTCCTTTTTGGTCAATATTTCCCTAATTTCAAGGTCAATCGGCAGGACGCCGGCCAGAACCGGTAATGCATCTGAGGCCACAGTCCTATAAGCGCCCAAGAGCGCCAACAGAGGAGTCCGCTGACCCCGTTTAAGAGCCGAGTTTATCAAGACGTTATCCAAGCGATGCTCCCACACAGAGGCAGCATATGAGACTTGCGACACATATACCCTCTGTACAGCAGGCGAATTGCCGGAGAACGCAATCCCCACTCGGCAGTTGAGAGTCTTCTCAGTTTCTGAAACAGAGCCTGGGCCCTGTCGGAGGCGTTCTTGACGTGGGCTAGGAACGAAGAAGATCTGTCCAAAATTACGCCTAAATACCTGGTGTTTTCTGCAAATCGGATGGGTGTGCCTCCCATTCTGATGAAGGGGTTCCTGCCTCGGCTGAGCATGCCCTTCATAAGGAGGCCCACGGTCTTGTGGGGAACGAAGTTCAGTCTATTTCTCTGTCCCCATTCAAGGATCACTTGTAAACCTTCTTCAGCCTTAGATTCCACTTCCCTTCTACTGTTCCCAGAGACCAAAAACAATTTGTCATCTACGTAGTCGACCGATATACAACCTTCAGGCAAGGGCAACCTGGAGGAGTCGTCAAACAAGATTTTCCACAGGTCGGGTCCGAGGACCGACCCCTGCGGACATCCCATGTCGACTGTTCGAGTGATTAAAACGTCCCCGTGCCCTATGATAACTGTCCTACCACTTAGGTAGTCACTAATAATCTCAAACAGTTTACGCGGGCAATTCTTGCTTTTCAGCTTGGTAAGTATCATCGGCCACCACGCGTGATCAAAGGCACCCGAGATATCCAAGAAGATGCCTATGACGTACCTCTTTTGGCATACCCTCACCCATTCAAGCGCATATTTAATGGCGTGCTCCGTGGATTTGCCGGGGACAAAGCCGAATTGAAGATCGCTAGGCGGCGTTAGGGTGAGGTGTAGACGGTGCTTGATGATGTTTTCCAATATTTTACCTAGAATTGGCAATAATGTTATAGGTCTATAAGCTCCTATGTCCGTCTTCGGCTTACCGTTGCCCTTTGGTATAATCCGGAGCACGCCCTTCTTCCATTCCGTAGGGAATTTTCCCCTACGCAAGCACGTCTCCAACACCTGGTAGAACTCCTCTTTGGCGTGGATCCAGACATTCTTCGCAATTATTCCATTCAATCTATCAAATCCCGGTGCCTTTTTTGGACCCAAACCCTTAATTATTATCTCCACTTCGATTCGACTTAACGGTGGCACGCCGTTCCCCTGGGCGGGCTCACTAGGTGGTAGCCGTGACAGATTTCTAATCTGTTTATGGTGAACACTTTCCCCTATTACTGAGTCTAACGGAACTAACTTGCCCAGAAGTGTCTCAAGAGTGGAGGTAACATCGACACTCTCAACGTTCCCGAGCACCACGCTCGACAAGTAACTTTCAGATCCTTTTCCCGTTTTTCCAACGACGCTGTGGATTTCCCACGGGTTGGCGTTACCCACTTCATTAACCCAATTATGCCAGGCAGCTCGTTTTGCCGAAAGGACACCCGAGCGATAGGGACCTCGTGCGGCCCTAAAGCGGGCTTGGAGGACAATAACCTCTTCGGGCGAGCATAAACTCTGCCTGACCACACTGAGATTCCTGTAAGCGCTTTTAAATGTACCCTTCAGCAAAGTCAGCTCTTGTGTCCACCACGGCGTCCTAATAGCCTTTTTAGGGTTAGTTCTTCCCAAAGAGGCTTCTGCGGCCGATACCACCGCCGCGTTGAAAAAATTCCCCAAATTGTCCGGTTCCCTAGCTGCTACGTCGTGAAAGCCCCTTAATGATTGACGTAGCGCCTCCCCGAATTTATCCCAATCCGCCCTTGTGGTTCTGAAATTCCACGTAGACCGTGGAGCTTCTGTCTTTGGAATACCCACAGAAAAGGTTATAAGTCTATGATCAGAAACTAACGCACACTCGTGAACTTTCCACTGAGATATTTTAGTCGCAACAGATCTAGAACATAGAGTGAGATCAATGTTGCTTTCGCCTCCGGCTCCTGAAAAAGTAGAAAGCATGCCCGGTTCATTGAGGATGAACAGACCTTGCGCCGCAATAAGGTCTTCGACAGCAAAGGATCTTTCCGTCCGAATTCCGTTATAGTCGAACCAGAGAGGCGATCGCGCGTTGAAGTCTCCACCGATAATTACGTTTCGACCTCTTAATTTGTGAAGCGCTCGCGTTAAGCTCAAAATATGTGGTTCAACAGGATTACCGTATTTAAAGTAAACGGAGATCACGATGATTTCCGTGTTAGCTAATTTAATGGATACACAGGTTTGGTACTCGTTTGAGAGCCCTCCCAAGAGGAGGGGTCTGATCAAGGAAGTATTGACCAGGACACCCGCACCCGGAGAGGAACCCACCTCGAGCACCGCACCCGGACTATTAATTCCAGGAGTTTTGCCTTGCCACACGTACTGCTCCTGAATAAGCATGATGTCTATGCCAAGGTCAGACATCACCCGCTGGGTCTCCAGGGTGGCCACCCGAGATCTTTGCAGGTTTGCCTGACCAATGGTGAGGGAATTAGCGCCCGCCATAGTCCGTCATACGTACTTGGACCTCTATAGCCGCTCTGTGGGCAGGGCAAGCACGATCTCCCGTAGAGTGGTTCGCCGGTTTTTTAAACCTTGAGCAGGTAGCGCAGACAGCGGCCAGTGCTTTTTTGGGGCAATCCTCATAGTCATGGCCGGTTGCGGCGCAGTGGCGGCATGTTGTCGTCTCCTGGGTGCAAGATTTGCTCACGTGGCCATACAAGTGGCATTTATAGCATCTCGTTGCACCCAAGTAATCCCGAACACGGCAGGCGTTCCACCCAAGGTAGCAATGTCCGCTGTCTATTAGAACCTTCCTGCAGTCAGGATGACACGCAGGAAGGATGGGACGCATGGGAAAGGACATTCAGGGAGAAACAATTTATTTCTTTGAATGGCCTTGCAACGCATGCCGGGTACAAGCTAGTAATCAATAATTCTGTCTTTTGGTTTTGGAAAAAATGTAAAGTTTAAGTAGTTTTTAAGGAAAAGGGTATGAGGGGTGGGTAGGAATCTGGCGGTCAATGTATGCAGGATTGACGGACGTACGAATCTATCCCTCCCACTCAACAAGTCTCTCCCGATCCGGCCCTCCACACAGTAGGTGGTCAAACTTAATCGCCACCAAGACCTAGTCAAACCTCACCCCATGAACCCGGGCGCCCTTGCTAAATCACCAAACGTAGCGAAACACTTGGGGTGACCGATGGCAGAGGTGTTGTTTATCCAATAAATAGTACCCATACCCGCCTCCAAACATGAATTATAAGTGTGACCAAGTAATAATGATACTTAATTAATGTCCAGTATTCTTCGGTAAAATGTCTCCCTCACACACTTACCGACTTACAATAAACAATATGCAATACAATATACAAAATACAAGACGGTCGGATGATTTCAGCATGTTCAATGCACACCATTAGAGGAGATTTGTCGCGGCTGAGTGCATTTCTTTTGTCAGAGTAAAAGGTACGGAATTCGCCTCCCGACAGGTAAAAAGGCTAAGGAACCTTGGATATTATATTGTTATTATAGTACAAATAGTAAACCAGGGATACTTTATTCAAATATGATGCACAACTGAATAATGCAAAACCATGTTTTTTTTAAGTGAAAACTTCTTTAGCACCATTGTGATTTTAAACTCGATGAAACGAAAAATAGCGACACTAAAAAGTGACAAACACATACATCTATAAGATTTAGACTACGAGAGAATGAGAAAAATCGGTCTCCTCTTTGTGCGGTGCTTCGTAGCCTTCCCAATCTTGGCTTTAGTATCTGAAGGTTTCACTTCTACCGCGTGTGAAATGCACACTTGTATTTTTTTACGTTACATTAACTCAACACAGGAGGCCCAGATGGGTGTGGATGGTGATCCAGGGGATGCTGTGTGGAGGGGTATTTATAGGGAAAGTAAAGAGAGGAAGTTCTAAAAAAGAAAAAGGTATGAGGGGTTGTAGGAATCTGATGGTTAATGTGTCGAAGACGTATGAATCCATCCTTCTCACTGCGGTACGAGGCGATATCTCGAGTCTAGCTGGAGAAATAAAAAGGACTCCCACAACCAGACTCTCCCGATCCGGACCGCAATGCATTAGGTCGGCAAACTATGTACAAAATATGGTGGTATAACATCTGAACCACATAGTACTAACAAAGGCGTTCCGCAGGGTTCTGTCTTAGGTCCATTGTTGTTCATTATATACATGAGTGATATTATCAAAATGTTAAAACATTCTGCAATTAAACTATTTGCTGATGATACGTTGTTATACATAGCCAGTAAAAATTTACAGGACGACATTAAAAAAATGCAAATTGATTTAAATTATGTAACGCTTTGGCTAGACCAAAACAAACTCAAATTGAATGTTACGAAAACTAAGTTTTTAATTGTGGATAACCGAAGTGGAAACGAGCAGGCACTACTAAAAATTGATAACGAAAGCATAGAAAGGGTTAGCAGTATTAAATATCTGGGTGTGATATTGGATGATAAATTAAAATTCGACGAACACTTAGAATACATAACAAAGAAAATTGCTAAAAAAGTCGGATTCCTAAAAAGGATCAGAAATAACTTGGATCTCAAGACAACGCGCCTTGTTTACAATTCTATTGTAACTCCGCATTTAAATTATTGCTCTAGTGTTTTATTCCTATATAACGAAGCCCAAAATAATAAACTACGGGTTATACAAAATAGGGGATGAGGATGACTTTAAACATTTTTGCTAGAGTTAAAATTATGTTACAAAATTTAAATATGATGACAACAAAACAACATATAATATATAATAACACACAACATAATGAAATGTAATATTAATATGTAAAAATGTTAACAATAAGGTGTAAACTGTAATATATAGATATAAATAAATAAATAAATAATGCATTAACAATGATATACAAACTTAAAAATAATATGCTCCCAAATTATCTTCAGAGTATTATTAATATATTTCAAGAAAATGTTCACAATTATCCTACGAGAAGACGCGGAGACTTTAGGCTTCTCAAAACTAAACTTTCGTGCACACAAAATAGCGCGTTTTATAAAGGACAAAAACTTTATAACAGCCTGCCGAATGCCGTAAAGGAAGCCCCTCAAGTCTTAGCACTTTTCGTAGGATATGTGCATTATACGTAAAGAACGTGTTTTGATTTGTAACAATCTTACCAATATTATTTTAGTCACATAGTTATCTGTTTTCCGTAAAATGTTTTTTTTTTTTTTTTATGTAGTAATCTTTTTTTTTCCTCTTAAAATGTATTTGTAAAAATGTAATTGTATATCTAAATTGAATTTGTGTATATTTTCTTACTAGATGTATGAAAAAATTTTGCATACATCTAAATAAATATTCAAAAACAAACAAAAACGCATGTGCCGCGAATGCCTAGTTAAACCTCATCCCGTGAACCCGGGCAACCCGGCTAAGTCACCAAACGTATGGCTAAAATATTGCATACACCGGTTCTTAGATCAGTGATACAAAACTACATGTACAATGGGTTTGACCAATGAACGCGATGCTGCGCAAAAATTTACATATGTATATGTAAATTGGCTATAAAATATACAAGACCATACTTACCTGGGAGGTCACTTGAGATTGCACACAGAGGTCATAATAGGGAACACAGAATATATCTATCAAACCAGTCATTACTAAAGCAGCAACTGCCTCTATTTAGCTTCTATATTATTAAGTTTTTTCGGAGTGGGCCAAAGAAACCCCCTACTGGAAAAAGTAACCCCGGTTTTACGGTACAGAATAAGGCCGCCTCATTATGAAAGCGTAATCCTTGGATAAGCCGAAGTGCTTGAGTTTGTAAGAAAAGAAAGTTTTGTAAGAATTACATATTAACATTTCTGAAGTTTAACAAAAGGTTGTTTAAATGATTGGTTGAGAGGTTTTCAAAATAACGGCACCGGAAATACAAGAGTTATAGAAGTGTGTTATGGGCGTGGACGTGTGCATAAAGTACCTAAGCTTAATTTGCACTTAGTTTTAATGAAATTGATAAGGCATGAATAAAACACAAATGTCAGTTTGTCAGTGAGACTACGGCAATTCCAAATGAGGTATGTTTATGTTGTGAAACTGAAGGTGGTGAGGAGGGAAAGTGGATGGTAAGAGTAGAAAGAGGGTCGGAAAGTATCTGGCTGGTCAGATCTGATCACCGAACATGCCTAAAGCCATTTCAAGCTAAGTTTAATTTTGAATGGTAGTGTTTCACCAGGGCAATACTGATATCGGTACAGATACTGATAGCTATATCTTCCATTCAAAATTGAATGAAAGATATATCTTTCATTATATCATAATTATTGTGTTAAATTCTATAACTTTGGAACTATTTTCTACTATGTAATTATGTACTGTTTGTTTCTGCAAAATAAATAAATTAATATCATTATGAGGTTCCGTTAGTCGAGGGGTTATGTACTCGACAGGCCAGGGACACGTATAAATCTATTTCCGTTAGTTGGCAGCCACCTTCCTTCCGGTAACAGGACGTGGCGGTATGTTAATTAAATTCTTTATTTATTTATTGTTTATTTGGACTTATACGCCATCGTCCGGTGGCGCCGATACTGCAACAACTAGCGTGAAATAACATTTTATTGAACTCACGGGAATGAGAGGGCAAGTCAAATTACATTAAAAAAATTACTTGACTTTAGTCATTATTTTTAATTTTTAAACTAACGTTTAAGACAAGATTTTTATGCATAGCACAAAGGGTAACAATTATTATAAGCAATAATTATCAGCCTGAAACACTCATCCACATTGAAAAATCTTCCGAGAAAAGATACATGACGCCAACGGGACTTGAACCCGTGCCCTTCTGATTGCCGGTCAGCTGCTCTCCCAATTGAGCTATGGCGGCTTATCTTAACTCAATAAATGAAGACACTCGACGCCACCTAGCGAGGGATTTAACACTAACAGTGTCTCTCTCGCAAAAATAAAGTCGGTTGTTTTCAGGTGAAAAAATATAATAAGCAGTAATTGTTGAATGAAACACTAGTATATATTGAATCATTTGGCGGGTATAAGATAAGCCACCATAGCTCAATTGGGAGAGCAGCTGGCCGGCAATCAGAAGGGCACGGGTTCAAGTCCCGTTGGCGTCATGTATCTTTTCTCGGAAGATTTTTTCAATGTGGATGAGTGTTTCAGGCTGATAATTATTGCTTATAATAATTGTTACTTTAGTCTTTTCCTTTCCATCGCTGAACAATGTAAGTAAATATTTTAAAAGGATTTAGGAACTACCTATACATTCAAAAGAATGCCCTTCCGGTAAAAACAGTAACTTTCTTCATGGACGGCTACAACACCATATAACTCCCTTGATCGTACCGGGATTCGTTTTTGAGTTTTACAATATGTATTATAATAATAATAATATTTGGATGATTTATATAGCGCCGTTTTTGTGATTAAGTTTTTTGTATTGATTAAGCCAATAGAATGGTGTTTTGATGATTTTTTTTTCGTTATCAGTAATTTTATTAAGAAAAAACGTAAGGTGACCCATTTTTAAAACTCTTTTTATGTTTGCATTCAAAATTTTGTATTTCAAAAATTATATGATTATTTCGCCTTATAACATTTGAAAGCGTATTTCATCACCTTTTTAATTTTCGGATGTGTCCAAAAATATTCCATTAATTTGAATTTTATTGCAAACCGGAAATATTTTGACCTTCTGACAAAATATGTCCGAGGCCTGAGGAATATTATTCTTATTAGTTACAGAAACGTACAGCGCCAGTGCTGCCAGACCGGCTTGATTAATGCCTGTTGAAAATAAAGCGATAAAAACGTTGCCAGATATGTTAATATTCAAATATTTATTACTTTCCCCGTGCTAAGCTGAGTAAAAGTCATTTATCAACGTGTAGACAAACTCGTCTAATTTTAATTTTATTTATTTATTAGTCGTTGTAACTTGTAAATAAAATTTTTAAAAAAACATATATATTTATTAGATAACTTTGTTTTGACAGCCATTTTCAAACACATCAGAGGAAATGTGCATATCAAAAGGTGAATGTTCTTTCAAGTTCTTTAATAGCTTATTATGTGCATCCAATTTTATTGGTGAATGTTTTAGGAGAAGAGAAAGAGGAAGGTTGGGAAGTAACTGACTATTCAGATTATTTAGAATTGGTCAATAGACACCGTTTTGGATAGATGGTTAAAGTCATTTCAAGTCATTAATTGTTTTTGTGTTTAATTCGCAGAACTCCATTAATTTTTAAAAATTTAATAAGCCGAATTCAAAAATTGACATTTACAATCGTATAAATACGTCGTCTCAATGTGATTCAACCACAGTTTGAAAATGGTCTTGTAAACCGAAACAGCTGTAACAAAAATACATACTAAAATAATTGCAGAACTTGATAATATCATTGGTATGTTACATGAGAACGAATAGCTTTTACGACTCGTTCTTGAGTTCAACAGCTCGGCTATGGATTGATTTGCTGACCTCTGTAATTCCCCCCTCCTATGATCTCTTCAAGACCTATGTTCACTCCTAACTCTACTCCACACAGCATTCCTAAAGATGACATAGGCCCTGAGGGAAATTATTATACTCAGGCTGAGTGGGCTAAAAAATATTTCTATGGGAAAATAAGTCAAAAGTTAATTAATAATATCAATCCCAATTTAAGAGGCGGGTAAGGGTACCGCCGCCCAAGGAACAATTTATTGGATAACAAACACCTCTGCCTAGTGGTTAGCTACGTTTGGTGACTTAGCAGGGGTGCCCGGGTTTATGCATGGCGGGCCGGATCGAGACTGGTTGAGGGAGACCTTTTGACCTCTTCAGCCAGACTCTCTCGAACCATCGCCTTGCACCGCAGTTGGAGGAATGTATTTATACTCACTTCTACTGACCCCCCGATTCCTACCTACCCCTCATACATATTCACTTCCCAGAACTTCCTCTCCTTCCTTTCCTAAAAAAGACCCTCCACACAGCATCCCCTAAGATGACATAGGCCTCCTGTGTGGAGCTAACGTAAAAAAAATACAGCTGGTATTTTATGGTTTAAAGTTATTTTTTTACTTTTTTCCAAAATTTATTTCATAAACAACAACACATTGTTAGATAGAATAGTATTATTATTTTTTTGCGAAACATCATGCGTTTGATATCTTTATAAACCCACCTTTTAATTAAAATAAAAAAGAACACTGCGCCGATGACATAAAAATAATTTAATAAATATTTTATAATAACCTAATGGGACCTGTGCGCCGACTTTTCATGCTGCATATCTGTCAACGGAGCTGAACATCAAACGTTCTTAGTTCAAACGGGCCAAATAAATAACATTCTGTACTTGTAAATATGAATATTACTCATTTACAACATTATGGCTGGGCTAAATATAAATACAAACGTGTTTCACCACACTGAAGGCATGAACTTACTGATAGAAGCATGTTGAGGGTGTGTAGGTGTGCCTGAAGTAAGGTCAATTATGTCTTACTTCTGGAGAAATTGATTGAACATTTTCTAGTGTCAAAATTCTTTCTTTTTGAAGTGAAAACTTCTTTAGCACCGTTGTGATTTGAAACTCGATGAAACGACATAAAAAAAGTGACAAACACATCTATCTATGGGATTCGGGCTGCGAGATAATGAGAGAGTATAATCGGTCTCCTCTTTGTGCAGTGCCTCGTAGCCTCCCCACTCTTGTCTACTTTAGTTTTCTGAAGGTCTTACTTCTACTGCGTTTAAATTGCACAAACTGATTTTTTTTTAAATATTAGCTCCACACTGGAGGCCCTGAAGAAAATAATTTTCCTCAGGGCCTATGTCATATTTGAGGATGTGTGGAGAGTCTTTTTAGGAAACGAAGAAGAGGAAATTCTGGGAAGGAAAAAGGTATGATGCAAGGAATCTGCGGGACAGTGTGTCAGGAGTGAGGATGCCATGAACCCGGGCACCCCTACTAAGTCACCAAACGTTGCGAACCACTTGGGGTAACATATGGCTGAGGTTTTGATTATCAAGTAAATATACCGCCTTCCAGACGAACAGATAATAAATTTCGAACAACAAAACATCATGAACAACAAAACAACTCTTGTTTTGTTGTTCATTTACAACATTTCTTGCTTCAATCACATTAATGCAACTTTTCACACAGAACAGCGCAGTACAGTGTTTGATAGCAGATTGCAATACTTTAGGCACAGGCGTCGGGTCCTGTGACTTGTTTTTTTTCATAGATATAAGTTATAGTTATAACCTATAACACGTTAAATAACAGAAAAAATGTGTGTTTTAATCATTTTCAGAGCATACTTCGCGATTTTTTTCTATCGAGGGAATTTAATATAATTACAGTTTCAACTACAAATGTACAGATTATATCTTAAAAAATAACACATATTTTTTTAAGGAAATTAAAAACTGAAAGTGTTCAAGAGAAATATGTAATAAATCAAATATTAAAATTTTTAAATACCGTTGCACTTTCCACTCTGTCATACAGACGTCATCCCGCTTGTATGGGTTGTTAATCTAGAGCAGTGCGACGGTGTAAGTTTTGATGACGTGTGAAAAATATTAAAATGTGTTGAAAAAATATTATCACCTCTTCCTACAGTCGGTTCTCGCGCATAAAACTATCGTCTTTATCTAAATATTCACAAGCCAACCGCGGCGTTGAAATTATGATCTATGCGTCTCTACAACTTAAGAATAGACGAGATGCAAGGGGATTTTCTTTACACCACGATTGATCTAGACGCTTTATGAAGTGTTAAGCAAAGAAACCGTTCTTAGGAAAGCGTATTTTTTGTGAAGTTTTTATTATTGTTATTATTTTAAACCCTTTGAAGAAAGAACGTGTTAAATCTGTCATGTTAATATTTCGAAAATAGAATTATACAGCTCTGTGAAGTGTGTTGAAGGCGTGTGTTTGTACTTGAAGTAAGGTCAATTTTCGCTTACTTCTTGAGAAATTGATTAAACTTTTTCAAATTTCGATTTTTTTCTTGAGCAGATAATCAAATCACCTGTCTGGTGCTTAGGAATCGAAAGCTCTTATGTAAATATATTCCCCCTTGCAATAAAAACCATTAAAAAACAGACCTCAAAAGAAGCATTAAGATATAGACATGGAATGGAAGAATATAGATACAATTTTGCAACCTAACAAAGATTAATGCTTGTATTGTGCATTCTTTTAGATATAACTTTATAATTTTCCTCTTAAAATATTTTAACATAGATATTCTATATCAGAGAAACACATGAATATATCTGGACCTGCCCTAAGTGATAAAAACGTATTATTTCCCCCTCCCCATGGAGCCAGCTGGAGCTCCTCCTTGGAGCCAGCTCGCTCCATGGGGAGGGGAGAGAGCCTCGCTTGAATCTAAAATATGTAACGTCATCATTCTTATCCTGAACAGCGCGGAAGTAACATCCATACATTTTTCGAAATAACACGCCGAAAACGGTAGCTTGTGCTATAAATTTTACCCACATATTATATGGACATAGCGAATGTGGGCGGTTCTCCAGTGTGCTCGTCGCTGGTTACAGGGGTAAGTAAATTATGAAACATTTGTAAAAGTGTCTTAACTAAACACTGCAACAAAATATTGCTATGTGAATTGGGGCGAATCTTTTCGGGGCGAGCATTTGGCCTTAGCAAATATGTTATTAAAGTGGCAAGCAATTCGCGCTAACATGTAAAAAGGTCAATTCATTCAAAGCAGATTTTGCTTTTAAGAACTAAATGGTGATATTATAATGCGAGATGCCTATATACTGTCAGATTGATTTTTTAACGAATCACAGTCATTTTTCCTCTCTTCGCCCCCCATAGTTTGGTTTAACCCCTCATCTGTATGTTCTGGTCTATTGAATTCTTTTGTCCATGTTCTATATATATTTTAAATGAATCCATGTTTCCCTTGGTCACGCCATAACTTCTGAACGACTTTAACTATTTCATTCATTTTCTAATACTTTGTAGAAGGTCCCTACTGAAAGAAAAATTAAGAAAATTGAATAATTTCAGAAAACTTAACGACTATTTTAACCTCACACGTTTGATGAAATTAAATTTTGCAGGCAGCTGTTTTTTTTTTGTTTTGTATTAAATAATTGTATACGGATTTTTGCTAGATACCAAATTTGATTAATTGTTCTTATAATATACAAAAATGAATATTTGTAATATACGAAAAATGAAAATTTGAATAAAAAAATTGTAATAGGTGGCACGCGAGCTGTTTTAAAACTGAATGTACTGGGACTGAATATATGGAACGCGGGAGGGGGATTTTCGGGACGGGAGAGCGGGAGAGGGTGGGCGGGGAAGGTGGAAGGGGAACGCAGGAGGGTAAGGGATGCGGGGGGAGAAAGGGGACCCACGGGAAAGGACATGCAGGGAGAAACAATTTATTTCTTTGGAATATGAAATTGCAACGCATGCCGGGAACCAGCTAATTACTTATATTTCAAACACGAAAACATGTGCAATGTTACCTTAGAACGGGGTACCCCAGCAAGGACATATTTTTCTCTAAAAAATTGTAAAACAAAGAAAAAATACATAAATAAATAAATATTTTACTGAATACTAACTGGTTTCTTCCGAGTTAATTGAAAATTATTTTTCCTTCTCAGTATACAACTGTATGCAACTAAAGGGTTAAAAAAAAAATTTGAGCCCGGTTTACCCTTCGATGCATTTTATAAGACATTACACAGCTGAAATCAACCCCCTAGTGATTTTTTTTTTCAAATTTAACCAAAAAAATTCCAACTTCGGACCCAATTTACTCGAAAACGAAAGCTCAAATCAAAAAAGTTATATCTCAAATCGACTCCGAATGTGATGTAGATTTACCAGTTTCCCGCTTGTACTACGAGTTTCCGGACACCGTGTATAGAGAAACAGATTTTTTCTTGAAGCATTTGAATGAAAATATTTGTTATACTTTTGTTATTCCTCTCTGCAGATCCCTTCTTATTTTATTTTTATTTTTAATAATAATATAATATATAATATATAATATTTATTAATATAAATATAAATTATTTATGCGTTAAACCGTTTACTCGTTAATACGGAAAACTTTTTATCCAAACAGTTAGATTTAGCTTTATTATTACGAAAAGTGAGTATTTATGTCGGGGGAGACCAAAAAACTTGCAAAAAATATGCATTTAACATTTTAATGTTGTTAAAATTAATTGACTAGCGCGGTAACGCCCTGTTTATTCGTCGTTTTTATTTTAACATTTCATCAATGCTGCCAATCATAGGAAAATTATTTTTGCGTAAAACAAAGTGAATGCATCATTGACAAGTTTGTACCAGTATTTATAACAGTAGAACATGGAAAGAAATGTATTAAAATAATTACACAAACCCGCTAGACAAACCCTGCGTAGCCAAAGAAATCATTCAAAACCTGGGATTTTTTTTAAAAGCATGATGAAAAGCGAGTTTATTTTAGAGAATTTATTTTATAAGATTGGTACTTCCGACAAAATGTCATATTTGATTGTCTATTAGTTAAAAAAGGAACATTCCGTATTATCCGTGCATCAAACTTTGACAACACGAACGTTCCGTGTTATCCGTGAGGTGGACTAACTGCATATTTACCAAATATAATTCCAATTACAGTACAATTTAGTTACCCTATCAGCAATTAGGCAAGTGACTCTTCAATAATATTTTTACGGCATATAAAGAACAGTCACTTACATCCAAATGGTTTGCAATTTCATTTAACAGCACCACTCCTCTCGTCATGCTATGCTTTGCCAAGACGTCTGTTCTGCCGTTCGGTACTTTAAATAAGTCATGATGTCGACTTCGGCTGTAGTGGTCTGGTATATATAAATCGGTTCCATGACGTTTGGGGAGGAGCAACAAACTCAGCTATTGCTCATATGGAAACCACACAGAGAACCATCTTAAAGATTATACTAAAAAAACACAGAATGACTGACACAGACCAAATATTCAACATGTTCGACGGACTTGATATACGACAAAACACTTCTTAACTATATCTTTGACCAAAAACAAACAAAAACAAACAAACTCCAACAAACACAAACCATTAATAGACCAGTTAGACAAGCATACATACAAAACTTAAAAACACCGACGATAAACACAAGCTTTGGACAAAGACATCACATATACCAGGCAATAAAAGCATTCAACCATCTTTCACTCGATTTAAAAAAAGAACAAAACAAAAAACTTTTCACACTCAAAATTAAAAGATGGATTAAAGACCAAAAAGGCAACTTTACAAAAAAAATCACAACATAAAAAAAAAAAAAACACATGGACATAAACACCATTGCAATACTCACTAATATATAAAACCTTTTAATTTCACTATCGTTATATGTATCTATCCTATTTATATAGTTTTATTTTAGTGTTATTTTACTCTATTTTGTTCTGCTCTATTTTCTTTCTTTTAATTCTCATATGTTATTATTGAGTTTCTTTTTTCTTTAGTTTTTATTTTATATGTATCTTAAATTAAAAAAAAAAAAAAAAAAATCATATCAAAATGTAAAATGAGGTCCTCAGCACGGGTAAAGCACCCAGTGAGGCCCACATTAGTTAAATATGTTACACACATGTATAAATCAGGTGAATCAAATAAAAAAAAAAAAAATAAAAAAAATAAAAATGACAGTTCATCCTGCGACAGTTCATCCGGCCGACAGTTCATCCTGCCGACAGTTCATCCCGCCGACAATTCATCCGGCGACAATTCATCCTGACAATTCAACCTAACCTAACCTATAAGTATAAGTATGTCGTATTTTGTTATTCACGCATGCTTCTTCGTAGAGTCGAAATTATTGTTAGTAAAAATATTTTTACAGCGGATTTCCACTCAAGATGCCTTCAGATATAAGTATATCGATTTTGGTTGTACGGCCGTATATCCTCTTTGCATACTTACTTAATAAAAATCTTCTAAATGATCAGGCAGGATGAATTGTCGCCGGACGAATTGTCGGCGGGATGAACTGTCGGCAGGATGAACTGTCGGCAAGATGAACTGTCGGCCGGATGAACTGTCGCAGGATGAACTGTCGCCGGATGAATTGTCGCAGGACGAATTGTCGGGTCACCATATAAATCATAGCATCCCAAGAGAAATGGGCTATCGATGAAATTGTTCCAAATTTTGAAAGACAGAATAGCAAGACTTGCTTTCCGTCTAGTTTCTAGACTCACAGAATCAGTTTCCTCAAGTAAGTCAATCTGGTGCATGAACCTTGGATAGGTTCCATGCTTCCGCATATAAACATACCTGAGGAATTTCTTCTGGATTTGCTCTAACACATCAATGTACTTCTGGTGGTACGGTGCCCAAACATCGCTCGCGTACTCCAGCTTGCTTCTCAGAATGCCATCGAAGCTAGCATAGCTTCTTGGTTATCAAACTACTTACAAGTCCTGATGATGAACCCAAGAAGTTTGTAGCAAGACTGAGTGAGCTGCGATATATGGCAAGAGAATGTCAGTTCGGGATTAAAGACGACACCGAGATCCTTCACGGATTTTACACGTGATAACGATTCGCCCTTCATTTTATAATCGTAAAATATAATGTTTTTACAACGAGTGAAGGACATTTAATGTTATAATCTTTTGTAAGTAAACCTACTGCCTATAAGTACGCCGGGGGGGGGGGGGGGGGCAATTGACGGTGGATCAACTGTCATGGAACCCTTATCGCCTTGTCAGAGGGAATTAATTATTTGGCGTCACATCTCACATAATTACCAGTTTATATTGGACCCAGGCGTCGATACGTCTTGAAGAAGTTCTTTAGTTCTTTGGTTCCGTTCAAAACATGGCGTTTTTTATGGCCTTTTTGCTTCCATTTATAAAGCGCAGATGGCAGCGTAGCGTCCGGTCGTAAAGTCCGCCATTGTGTGGAGACAGGGTGATACTGAACACATTATTATTATTAAAAATAGCTGACAGCCTCCGAGATCGCGGGTCCAAATCTCGGCGTGCGCAAGTAAATTTTATTTGACTGAATTTTGTTGTTGGGTCGTTCTTCTTTTTAGCTACATAAAGTTGTCACCACCAGTTAGTGGAGAAAAATGCAACAGATTTACCAATATTATTATTTTCTAATTACTTTAAAATCTACTGTAGGTACTAAAGATGTAACGACTGTGTGCGTTTAAAACATATAAATGTTTATATTTTTGTAGTAAAAAATACGTGACAGAGTTGTAACTCATCGTTTGTAAGTGTTTTTCATACAAATCACAGTTGTCTCCTGCCACCTCGACTTGCGTATATTCTAAATTATTACAAAAAAATGATATGACGACAAAAAACATAAAACTATTTTTAAACTCCAAAAGGTATAACCTATCAAGTAACAGCGATTATTATTTTATATGATGTTTAATAAAATATTTTAAAAAATCTCAAAAACTTGTCTCCTACAATTTTTATGTCGTACGTCAACTCTGTCACGTTGTCATTCGAAATAGGTATACACGCAGCGACGCAGCTCGTGTTTGTCACCACCGATAGGCATTTTAGGCCTCCTTCCCCCCTTACTACAATTTCCCCTCTGAGATCCAGAGAGAATTCATTTATGGTAAAAACAAATGTGACGCAGGGGTGTAAATGTGACAGACTGGTAAAAGTTATGTAGGTTAAAAAGAAGAACAACCCGTTTCACAATTTAACAATTAAAAATAATATACGGTATATTTGCGGCACGTTTCAGATTGGAAGTTACTTTCAGCATCGCCCTGGCGTAAGGCAAACATTCAGAATTGAAACGTTGCTTCAAAAGACTTAAGTCGTGTTCGGTGACCAGATCTGAATAGCCGGGTACTTCCGCTTCCTCATCTTCTTCACCTTCCCACTACCTTCTGCCTCACAAAATACCCCAATTGGGGATGCCATTACAATTACAATTACAATTGGGGATAATTTGACATTTGCTATATCCCATTACTGTTGATATTAGATTTATGAGAAAATTGGTGGCGAAAGATATACATTTATTTTATTTTTATTTTTAACTTAATGAGTAAAACCACAAATTGTAATATTTAATTAAATGAAGACAATATTAGCGAAACTAATTAAACTAAGAAAAAGATATGGGCTCATCTGGGTCATACACGAATCATACATAAAGATAGCAGCCAATAATATGCGTTTAGAAAAATGAAGATAATGATGGTAGATTTTAATCGAAGTATGATACAGTTAAAATGACCAATCGGATGGGGACACATAGGCTCAGTTGGTAGAGTTGCGGCCCGGAAAGCCGAAGGTTCTGGGTCCCAGATGTGCCCATATGTTTTTCTGATTTTTCAAATTCCAGATTTTCGTTTGAGTTTCGCTATATTGTCTTCATTTAATTAAATGTATTTTTATTTAAAGGGTGGAGAATTTAATATAAATGACATTAAAAAGTTCTAGAATTAAAATAAATTTTATTAAATTTCCTTGAGCAAGCCGGGATTCAACCCGCATTCTACATGTTCGCATACCGATATTTGCAATTGTTACAATAGAAGATTATATACGTATGAAGGAAGGAATGTGGGCCAATACTGTGTTGTGCAAAGGTTCATTTTTATGGTTAATATTTTTTTATGAGTGGAAGAGGGTGCATTTACCAGATCTTCTCATTGCGTGTGCTTACCGAGAACTTTTTTGCAAAAAAAAACAGAAAATTTTCTGTGCCTTTATAGACCTACAAAAAGCATCCCACCGAGTTGACAGGAAAAAGCTATGGAAGGTGTTGTCCAAGTATGGAGTGAGTACGAATCTCATACATGCAATTGCGTTTCTGTATGAGGGAAGCGTTGCATGTATTAGGGTGAACGGCGATTTTACGGGATGGTTTGACATCACAAAAGGCGTTAAACAAGGCTGCGTAATGTCACCGTGGTTATTCAATCTATACATGGATGATTGTATACAAGAATTGAAAGAGATGGGACTGGACGCGAAATTGAGTAATCTGGAATTGCCTGTTGTATGCTGATGATGCGGTTTAATTTCTAACAGTATTCAGAATTGAAACGCTGCTTGAAAATGGCTTTAGCCGTGTTTAGTGACCAGATCTGAATAGCCAGGTACTTCCCAACCTTCCTCTTCCCCACCTCCTTCCCCTCCCCACTACCTTCAGCCTCACAACATACCCCAATTGGGGATGCCATAGTCTCACTGGCTCCAGACGGGAGCAGTTGAGATTCTTGTGCGGTATTCACTGTAAAAAAAAAAAAAAAAAGTATGAAAGATCTACGGTCTCGTGCCTAGGATGAATGAAATATGTATGAAGAATGAGTTAATGATGAATGTAACTAAGTCTTAAGTCATGGTATTTGAAAGAGAGTGTATGAAAATAATATGCAACATAGTTGTGAATAACGAGTATTTGGAGCAGGTGGATGAGTTTGTGTACTTGGGAAGTATGTTGACGAGAGATGGGAAGGCTAATAAAGATATCGAAAGAAGGGTAAATGCAGGCAACTCTATTAATGGAGGACTGAACGCCATCGACGCCAACAAAAAAACTGTCCAAAGAAGCGAAGTTAGCCGTCCATAAAGTGCTGGTGCTGATACCTACCCTGATGTATGGCAGTGAGGCATGGAACTGGCAGAGGAAAGACGAAAGTAGACTGAATGTTGTATAAATGAGATCCCCGAGGCGTATGTGTGGTAAAACCATGTACGATCGTGTAAAAAACGTGGAGATCCGCGAAGAATGCAAGGCTGATGTAAACGTAATAAGTAAGATTAAGAAAGGGACGCTCAGATGGTTTGGGCATGTAGAACGAATGAACGAGTAAAGGAGTGTAAGGAGAATATATGACGCAAATGTGAATAGTAGAAGAAGTCGGGACGCCCGAGGAAGACATGGCACGACCAAGTGAGTCGGAATAATAGAAGAGCATGTATGAGACGATCTATGAATGTGAAGAGGCAAGGAGTGTGTGCCAAGATCGAGTTGTTTGGCGGTCCGTCCTCTCTGCCTACCCCTGCGGGAAACGGCGTGATGGTTAGTTAGTTAATTTAGTTATATTTTTTTATTAAAGTTATGGTTAGTTTACGATCAACCTGTAGAGCGATATAGTATGCGACGCCTTGGATCATTTTTCGTGTCAAATAGCTACCGGGCACGGGCACAGGGCACTGAAGAACGGGCACCGGCACGTCGCGGGCACGTCTCAACACGTCATTCGGATAGTTAAATATACACACCGACAGACACACAAACAAACACACGTATTGTGTTTTTTACAGTGTGATAAACAACAACTTTAGAAATACAAGGAAACACAGACTCGATTTTATTAGGTATTTATATACTCGTATACATACGAGAAATAATACTAGTCCCAGGGAGAGATCGTATGCACGTCATCAACGAACGTCCTAAAAGCTGTTCCTAAAAATCTTTCTTCTCATACATCTATGTAAACGAAATAGACAGAAGATACTATTTTTTACATTAGTTCCATACAAGATGCCCTAGGGAGAAAAAATCCCTCAGGGCCTTCGCCTACGTCAGCTGTGTGGAGGGTCTTTTTAGGAAAAGGAAGGAAACGAAGTTCTGGGAATAAAAAAGGAATGGGGGTTAATGTGTCCAGGAGTGACGCAGTGACGGACCTACGAATTCATTCCCACTGCGGTGCAAAGCGAGTCCGGCTAGAGAAGTCAAGGTTAGGTCTCCCTCAACCATTCTCCCGATCAATAGCCGATGCAATAGCCACAAACAAAACCCAGACAAACCTCAGCCATGAACCCGGACAACCCTGATAAGTCACAAAATGCATAACGAACCACTTGGGTTGACCTATGGCAGGGGTGTCGGTTATCCAATAAACGGTCCCCGGCGGAATCTTTGCATCGTTTTTATTTTGTCATCAGTCATCAGGGGCCATCCATAAATTTCATGATTTTTGACCCCCCACCTTTCTGTCACACATCGTCACATTTGTGAGACCCCCCTGGTGTGACGTCACACATTTTGCAATTTTACATCTAAAAATAATCAAAACAGTTACTCAAAACTCTTTTACATGTGACGTCACAGAGCTGATGACCCCCCTCCCCATACCCCTTGTCATAAAAAGTCACACTTCTCTACTCCCCTCCCCCCCCCCCCTTAAGGTGTGACGTAATTTATGGATGGCCCCTAATTCGTCATATTTAAGTTTTGTAACATAATTTGAACTCTAGTAAAAACGTTGCATTTCAAAATCATTCTCATCTCCTATTATTTTTATTTTTTTTATTTTTTTATTTTTATTTTATTTTAAATACATAAACGGCTATACTGCCTTTTATAAATAAACATATAAAAGAGTACATAATAATATATAATAGAGTAAGAAAAATAATATCATTACATAATAGTAGTTTTAAACTTTAAAATAACATACAATTATTTTGTGTATCACAACAAAAAATAACAAAAAAGAACAATGAGAAATATCACATTTCATTTCAACATGTCCATATTGCGTATATAAAGTTACATTATGGAAAAATAATTTTTGAGTGCATGTTTATATTGCGCTAATTTTAAGAAATAAATGTCGCCGATGTTAGCATATTCATTTCCCAAAATGTGTAATCGACTGATTGGTGAGTAATAATGTGATAATGTATGTGTGTTATTATAGTAGAACGGTAGAGTCAGTCTATTGTTAGCGCGACCAGGGCAATGAAATCGTATTAGTTCTATTAAATCAGGGGTATCCAGGACCGAGTGAATTATTTTATATAATATTAATAGATCACAGATTTTTCTGCGATCTGATAAATTTACGAGATTAGTCCAGTTTAATAACAAATTATAGTCCACGGATTCTCTTGGAATACCTAATTTAAAATTAATATACCTAAGGAATCTATGCTGGACTTTTTCAATCGCTTGAATATGGATATTGTAATGTGGAGCCCAAATCGTAGAATTATATTCTAAAATGCTTCTCACTAGCGTTATGTATAAAATGCGAATAGTATCAATGTTACAAAATTGTTTTGTTATTCTAATAATAAATCCTAAAATCTTCATTGCTCTATTAATAATATTATTTATATGGCTAATAAATGTAAGTTTTGAGTTAAAAATAATACCTAGATCATTTATTGTTTCTACTGAGTTTAATATAAATTTGTCAAGATTGTATTCATATATGATCGGTTTCTTTATTTTATAAAATCTTATTATTTGACATTTACTAATGTTAAGTGCCAGTTTATTGCATGTACACCAATTAAACAAGTTGTTTAAATTTTTTTGTAAAATTATGCAATCAGAAACATTTTTAATTTTTTTATATAATTTTAAATCATCAGCAAATAACAGGATATCAACATCGGAAAAAACGTCTACAATGTCATTAATAAATAAAATAAACAGTATTGGTCCTAAATGGGAGCCCTGTGGCACACCACTAGTGGCAGAAAAGGCATTCGATATTACGTCATTTAACTTTACAAACAGTTGCCTATTTGTTAAATAACTCTCTACCCATTTAAGAAAGTTCCCGGTTATACCCATACTCCTTAATTTATTTATCAATATTTTATGACAAACTTTATCGAACGCCTTGCTGAAGTCAGTATATATCGAATCTACTTGACATTTATCTGCAAAGGCATTCGCTATAAAGTTTTCATATATCAGTAGATTTGTCAGAGTTGATCTATTCTTCATGAAACCGCGTTGAAACCTTGTTATAATCCCATTTAATTTAAAAATAATTTTATCCAAAATAATTTTTTCAAAAAGTTTTGGAATAGTTGACTGTATACACACAGGTCTATAGTTGCGTATATCGCATCTGTCACCTTTTTTAAATATGGGTGTGATGTAACTATTTTTCCATGCAATTGGAAAATATCCCGATGACAATGACATATTAAAAATTAAATAGAGGGGATACGACAAGGCATGTATACAGTGTTTCAATAGAATTGGTGGTATTTTGTCAGGACCCGAACTTTTTTTTACATCTAATTTGTTAATATGGGTTTTAATTTCATTTATATCTATGTGAATGTTAGAAATTTGTAAATTGATGTTAGATGAAAAAAAAGGAATTTCACTATTATCAATTGTGTTGTCGTATACATCTTTAAAAAATGAAGCAAATAAATTAACAATAGTTTCTGCATTATTTTCATTTATGCCGTTATAAAACATGCTAGCAGGTATATCTATTTCATTTCTTTTTAATGACTTTGAGTACTTCCATAAAGTGTTGATGTCGTTATTTGCAATTGAATTTTCCACATTATTTAAGTATTCTTTGTAACAGTTTTTAGAAAGATCATTGGCGTCGAATTGAATTGAATTGAATATAATCTTTAATTGATTTAGAATTTTTGTACTTTTTATGTATTTTCTTCTTCAATAGAGTCAAGTCAATTAAATCTTTATTGAACCACTGAGGGAAAACATTATTTTTACATTTAATGTAAGGCACACTTTTTTCTATGATATTGTGAATTATTTTATAGAATACGTTGATATTTTCGTTAATATTTTCTTGTTTTAAAAAAGGCCAATCAGTAGCATTTAAGCATTCATTAATATGATTAAAATCAGCTTTATTAAAATTGTGAAGTGATTTTTTGCACTGTAGATTTGGTATTTTATTTAGTGATACGCTAATATTTAATGGAGGATGATAGTTATCTACAGGTAATATTATTTCACTTGATTTTACTACAGTTACTGAAGTATCACTTGAAAATACCAAGTCCAGTATTTTGTTATAACAATTTTCAATTTTATTTAATTGTGTTAGATTCATAAAATTTGACATGCTTATAACTTCTTTGTTTATAGTTGACAAGCCAGCGTCCTATATCAATTTTAATGATTCTGTTTTAAGTCTTTTTGAGTATAATTCTATGATCGTAGAACTAATAAGGACGTTAATGTGCCTTTTTAACACCGCACAAGAGACTCAACTTACAAAGTACAGTAGGACTATGGCATCCCCAGAATTTGGTTTACTTTCATACTTCTTCTCACAGTTGCATGCTTCACTGTCGTACATCAGGGTTAGCGTCAGCACTCCATTGTGAATTGCTGGCGTCGCTGCTTCAAATAGACAGCAAGATATTGAACATATTAAAAACAAAATCATGAACACTTTGTAGACAGTGTTACTTGCTTTTAAAACATTCCATAATCCTCAGGATGAATGTATTGGCAAATTGTACAAATTTTTCCACTCGGGTAATGCATATGCAGTGAGCAATGCATGACGCATGCATGAAATTCCTAGAAGTTTAGCATATTAACCACGTGTGGTGGTAGTCAAGTGCAGAAATGCATCTAAGTGAATTCTTGCATTCAATTTGGGAAGCGGATATACCAGCAGTACCGCCGCCCCGGAAATCATTTACTGGAAAAATTTGGCGATTTAGCAGGGGTGCCCGGGTTCATGGGGTGCGGTTTTTCCAGGTCTTGGCGGCGAATGCATCTGGCCACCTGCTGTGTGGCGGGTCGAATAGGTAGAGACTGGTTGAGGGACCTAGAGTAACCTAACCTAGAGGAACGAGTAACCTAACCCAACCTTGACCTCTCCAACTGGACTCCCTCGGCCCATCGGTTGTACCGCAGTGGGAGGGGGGGGGGGGGGGGGGTTGGATTCATAATTCATACATCTGTCACTCCTGGATACATTGACCCCTAGATTTTTACCCACATAGGTACTTTATCGCTTATCTGATATCTTCAAATGGTGTGGCATGGTATATGATACGAATCCATCTCTACCACAGCGGTGCAAGGCAATGGTCGAGAGAGTCCGGCTGGAGAGTTAAAAAGTCTCCCTCTACCGATCCAGATTAGGGGCTTATTTAGCAGGGGTGATCGGGTTCATGGGGTGAGGTTTGTCTTGGTTAGGTCTTGGAGGCGGACGACCAGGACACACTGAACCCCAGATTCCTACCCATCCCTTAAAACACTTTTCCTTCCCAGAACTCTCCTCTCCTTAAAAAAACCTCCACACAGCATCCCCAAAGATGAAATAGGCCCTGTGTGGAGCTCATGTAAAAAAAAAAAGGTGGACAAACGCATCCGTCGCCAAACAGAAACTACAGAAACCCGGCCCCCCTGCTAAGTCACAAACGTAGCGAAACACTTGGGGTGACCAAATACTATGGCAAGGGCGGCCAGTCGACGGCAGCGGGAGTCACTTGATTCAGCACATCTGCCTTCGATAGACTGGTGAAAAGTTAACAAATATCAATTTGAAAATAAATATTTATTTAAATATAATTTTTCTAACATGTATTGTATATGATCGTGTGAGCAATGTGGAAATCCGCAAAGAATGCAAGGCTGATGTAAGCGTGATGAGTAAGATCAAGATGGTTTGGGCATGTAGAGCGAATGAAAGAGGAAAGGAGTGTAAGGAGAATATATGACGCAGATGTGAATGGTAGAAGAAGTCGAGGACGCCCAAGAAAGACATGGCACGACCAAGTGAATCAGATACTTGAGTCGGGCCATGTCAAGAGTCAGAATAATAGAAGAGAATGTATGAGACGTTGTATGAATGTAAACGAGGCAAGGAATGTGTGCCAAGACCGGGTTGTTTGGCGGTCCGTCCTCTCTGCCTACCCCTGCGGGGAAACGGCGTGATGGTTAGTTAGTTAGTTGTATTGTATCTGTATTTCACGCTAAGCACTTGCATACTGCTTTCTAACAACGTATGCAGGGACAATGGAGGTCTAGTTTTGTTATCAAATGTAGAGTCGTTTAGACCAAAAAAAATTAGAGTCTTTGCAAGAGCCTTGAAGGGGTAACCATCTGTTACCTATACCAGAGCGTGTAAGTGGTGGGTCCTCCAATGGTGAAAAGTTCATTCTTCCACGTGTAGGGGGGGCAAAGTGGAAAACTTAACTTCGGTGTACAGATTAATTAAGAAAATGTAATTTTTTTTTAGTTTTTAAAAGTTTATTAAAACAAGAAACTTACATATTTTTGCTAATTGAAAAAAAAATAATACTAAAAGAGAACAGTTTTGGTAATGAGGACCCAGTTCTGAAAAGTTAACTTTTTTCCACTTTGCCCGCATAGCAGGGCAAAGTGGAAACGTGGAAAGGGTAAAGTGGAAACATATAATATAGAACAACAAAATACAAAATACTAGCATGATTCCTCTAATGAGATTGGCAATTAAAGCAGGTAAATTTTTCATCATTGCCAATATCGACACACAGTTCATGTGCCCATTCTTGACACACATATTAATTGAATCCATTCTTCAGTTGGAGGATCAATGTAAATATCTTTGCAAAACATGTAAAGTGTAAAATGTTGTTGTTTTGATGTGCCAGGCTGAGGATGAAAATTAATTTTCTCTTTAACTTTGTTTCTCTTCGAGAAAATGGTTTCTCATCTTTCTTGCAGATTTTTTGTTTTTTTGAAATTTTCTTTTTCTGTCCCATTTTCTCAATTTTTATTTTCTTTTGTATTTTTTACTTTCTGCTCTCTTTCCTTGATAATTTTCATCTTTTTGGCTACTTTTTTTCCAATTGATTTTTGTTATATTAGAGTAATACTGGACATCTCACGAGCGCGGGCAAAGTGGAAAGGTTTCTATTTTGCCCTCAGATACAACTTTCCACTTTGCCCAAATGGTGTGAAAGGAACAAAAAAAAAAATATATATATTGAAAAATCGTACCAAAATATCACAGACGTATTAAAATAACGTTGGACAATACTTATATGCAATGCAATAATAAATAGCATATAAATAAATCCTCACCTTTCAATGAAAAATCAATCGTTGAAGTTTGAATGTTTTCGTAAGGAATCTGCACAAATCACTCAACATACAAGTGCACCGCGCTGGGTCGCCGCAGGCCGCAGCAGTGCTAAATTTCATCAGGGGCACAAGGGCGACATGCGACTTGCGGTAAGTGAGCGCAAAGGGGGGGAAGTTGCTATTTTTTGTTTTATGTGAACTTTCCACTTTGCCCGCCCCTTCCACTTTGCCCCCCTTTACCCTATATGTGTCGGCCATCAATGATACTATCAATGGTGACTATCAAATAATAATGTCGTTTTTAACGGGGCGTCAAAAGCTGCCGTGCTCGCCCATTACAGCAGTTTAAATACATATATCTTGGATCGGTATCGGGAGCGAGACACGAGACACGCAGACACGAGAAGAGATGGAAGAGTCCGACTGTCGAGAGAGAATAGAGATGGGAGACGAGAGACGAGAGACGAGGTAATTAGTCACTGACAGGCGGCGGTACCGCGTGATGTACGAGCCACACGTCATTAGTGCGATCTAGAGATCATTATTTCATCTCGAAACCTGGACCGAGCAGAGATGCTGGAATACTAGTGATGGTACGTCCCGAGACTCCCAAGATCGACAATCGACATTTCAAAATTATTAAACTTTAAAAAAATGTATAAATACCAAAAGTTTTCATTTATTATTTAATATTTGTATTTCTTACAGTTATAAACCATATAAATCTTGTACGTGGGGAGAAAATTCTAGTTAAATTTTACATGAGCTCCACACAGGAGGCCCTGAGGAAAATAATTTCCCTCAGGACCTATCGTCGCCTTAGTTCTTAATAATTGTCCAAACGACCATTAGAAAATATTACTGGAGGAGAAGGTTTTCTTTCATTATTTCAATGAAACATTATGATAGGTGTTTAAGATAAAGCTATTTCCGTATTGGAAAAGATCTCATTAGTTTAAATAATTCTTAGATAAGTGATTAACTACAATTTTTTATACTTTATTTTTAATTTTAAAGTGGAGATTGAACAAAAACTAAAATGGTCGTTTGGACAATTAAGAACTAAGGTGACGCTATGTCATCTTTGGGGATGCTGTGTGGTGGGTTTTTTTTAAGAAAGGGAGGAGAGGATATTTCTGGGAAGGAAAAGGGTTTAAGGGGAGGGTAGGGATCTGGAGTTCAGTGTGTCCTGGTCATCTGCCTCCAAGACCTGGACAAACCTCATCCCATGAACCCGGGCACCCCTGCTAAATCACCAAACGCAGCGAATCACTTGCGGTGACCTATGGCAAAAGTGTTGGTTATCCAATAAAGGTTCTTTTTTTATTAAATACTACTTAATAAAAAAAATGTATTAACTAACTAACTAACTAACTAACCATCACGCCGTTTCCCCGCAGGGGTAGGCAGAGAGGACGGACCGCCAAACAACTCGGTCTTGGCACACACTCTTTGCCTCACTCATATTCATACATCGTCTCATACATTCTCTTCTATTATTCTGACTTTTGACATGACCCGACTCAAGTATCTGATTAACTTGATCGTGCCATGTCTTCCTCGGGCGTCCCCGACTTCTCCTACCATTCACATTCGCGTCGTATATTCTTCTTACAATACTTCCTTCTGTATTAACAACACTTACTTCTGTATTAAATGTATTAACAACTGAAATAAATATGAAAAACTCAAGATTTATCGATAACGGAAAAATAAGATTTAAAAAAATAATACCTAACAAATAAGGACTCTTGCAGCAGTTTTAGACACATCTCTGATTAAGGTTTATTTATTCGTTTTATAAAAAGGAAAAACAAACATTCCTCTGGTGTCCCTGTGTAAATCCGCTCCAATGAACTCGACCAACCGACTGAAATTTGCTTTGATTTTCAAAATTGTAAATGATTCTGGGAACGATTCAGGACAAGCGATGCAAGTGAGGGAGATTCAAGATTTTTTCTTTGGAGGAAGTAGACACACTTACATTGTATGTCTCACTATTATTTAGTATTTCCAAAAGTTTATTTAGACTTGTTATTGCCTTTTTTGTGACGTCGCTGTGCTAAACCATATAATTAATTTGACTGTGTTCTCAAACTGATTAACAAATAAGAATAACTAAAGTCGTGTTTTCGTGTGTATTGAAATAATTCGATAATATTGAATCCTTGGTAATCCTTCGTAATGTTTTGGCCGATTGGTTTGCCACATCACTGATAAAAATTATACTATATTCTGCAACTGATATATAAATAAGAACAACGATGAGCGTCGTGTTCTTAGGGAACGTACCCATACTACGTGACCTGTTCAGGGGGGGGAGTCATCAAAATACCACGCTTGGTCACAACGGGGGGGGGGGGGCGTAGGTTTTAATCACGTAGTCAATCTAGAAATCTCGCGTTTTTTTTCGAGCTACGAGGGGAGGTTTTTAAGTTCGCAGAATGGGAAGGTAAGTGATTAATGGGGGTACCGCTGAATTAGGTACTAATTGAACAACTCATCTTTAGGATAAACACCGGGTTTATCGTAATTAGGTCATTAGTCTTTGAGCTATCGTCGACCAAACACTTCAATCGGGAAGAAATTGTGAAATGTGGAGAAAATTGAGTTCCGCGCTGTTATAAAGTTCCTCTAAGTTAATTTAAAGATCGGAAAAATGTATTAGGGTAGTAGGTGAATATGTTGAAAAGGAAAAATAATTTTGGTTTTTATTTCCACTTCTTACCCAATCCGCAAACTTAAACACCCACCCTCGTACATTCAAATAAGTGAAAAAGTTCAGGGAACGTGTTTGTTGAAGATGATTGAGATGAAAAATGTTTATAAAAATAACAAGACTTTCGATTCCATAAATTACGTTCCGGTTTCAATATATTTTGACATAAGTTTTATCTTGATAATATTTTTTCCACTTGTAATGCATGCACTCTGGCTGTCACGCAGCAAGCGCCTTATTAATAAAGACAAATATAAGCCAAATAATGCATTTTTTATTTTTTGTTAGCAAAAAATGATTCGAAACCATATTTATGAAATACTACGTGAAAATTGTAGGGGGGGGGTCTTGGAATATACTACACGTGGTCACCGGGGGGGGGGGTAAAAAATTGCAAAAAGTGTGTCACGTAGTATGGGTACGTTCCCTTATTGTGATTTGAAATAATTCGATCATATTGAATCCTTCCTAATCGAATATTAGCTGACCGGGTCGCCCCATCAGTAAAAATACGATTGGTGTATAAAAAGTTTAATTTTTGTTGTGTCTTTTCGATCATATTCGATCGAATCCTTCCCAAACGAATTGCTGACGACGTCGCCCCATCACTAATAATTTTGACTGTGTTCTCAAACTGATGTATAAATAAGAACAACTATGAACGTTGTATCTTGAAATAATTCGATTATATTGAATCCTTCCCAATCGAATTAGTTGACGAAGTCACCCCATCACTAATAATTTTGACTGTGTTCTCAAACTGATGTATAAATAAGAACAACTACGAATGTTGTATCTTGAAATAATTCGATCATATTGAATCCTTCCCAATCGAATTAATTGCCGAGGTCGCCCCATCACTAATAATTTGACTATTCTCAAAGTGATGTATAAATAAGAACAACTATGAACGTCTTGTTGTGTTGGGTGATCTTATAGATGTGGACTGAAGGATAGTGACGGCGCTAATGTATCCGGTATTAGTGTTAAAAGGGTGCCAGTTATCTTGAACTCGTTATGCGTTGAGATTAGTTATAAATATAACTATGTCATTGTATTAAAAAAAACGTCTTGAAGAGTGAGAATGCTTCTGACACAAACTCGAGGTGCTAGAGTTCATGGGTGAGGTTTGTATAGGTCTTGGCGGCGGATTCGTTTGTCTCCCTTCTGCGTTGCGGGCCGGATCGGGAAAGACTGATTGCCTCTTCCTGCAGTAGGAGGGATGGATTCATACGTCGGTTACTCCTCGAAACAATGACCCTAGATTTCTACCCACCCGTCACACCTTTTTTCCTTACCAGAACTTTCTTTCCTTTTTTTCCCATAAAAAGACCCTCCAAACAGCATCCCCAACGATGACGTAGGACATGAGGTATTTTGTTTCTAAGGGCCTCCAGTGTGGAGCTAATGTAAAACAAAGTCGTAAATTCTGTCTTAGGTCATCTTTGGGGATGCTATGTGGAGGGTTATTGTTAGGAAAAAAGGATGGGGGGTGTGTATAAATTTGGGGGTCAGTGTGTTTAGGAGTGACGGGCGCATGAATCCATCCCTCCCACTGCGGTGCAAGGTGAAGTTTCGAAAGAGTTCTGATGGAGAGGTGAAAAAGTCCCCTTAAACCAGCCTCTCCCGATCTGGCCTACAACGCAATAAGTGACCTAGACAAAACTCAACCTCATGAACCCGGGAACCCCTGCGAAGTCACCAAACGTAGCGAACCACTTGGGGCGACCTTTGGCAGAGGTTTTGGGTATTCAATATATGATTCCTGGACTTCTATTGATTCCTTTGATTTCCAAAGTAAAAGAAGACAGACATTCCCAGGTTTTAAAGAAATTAACTGACAATATTTAAAATGTTTCTACTACCATCATCATAAGCAGAAAAGTGTGCTTGTTAAATGTTGGGGGATTAAGCTGGTGAGCTACTTATTGTTTCACCACTTTATAATATTTCCTTTCTCATATTATTACATATCTACTCACACAGGACGTAGAAAGCAAATATTATTGAAGAGGCACACTACATAATATATTGTTTTTCTCACACAGTTACCGAACGACATGTTTTGAATTATGGTGCATTGTTTATAAAATACGTTGGTCTCTAGTTTTATTATTCGAGACACGGGTCGGATGGCAGCGAGAGGGAGATGATATTATGCGGGACTATTTGAACACTGAAATGTTCAACAAAGGAAACGACAGAAGCTGGTCTTTGTGAGTTTCGAAGCGATTCGGTGGAATTTTTTTTTTGTCGGGGAAACGTATTTTTTACTGTTTGAGAAGATATTTTCTAAAATTACAGATTTTATGTTGGATCTATATAAATAAAAATAAATCGCAGAAATGTATGTACGTGCATAACTTCCGAACGACTGCACCAAATTGGATAATTCTTTTTTGTTGTGTTCGTTATTGTCAGGACAAGGTTTGTATAAAACTACTGGTGAGCTCTGGAATTATGAAATTTATGTAAAAAAATGCGATAGGTGGCACGCGAGCTATTTGAAAACTGAATGTAATGAAATGTAATGCGTGAGGGGGGAGGGGAACTCAGGTAGGGGGTTTGCGGAGTGGGGGAAGGGAAACTTATGGGGGGGGACTTTGGAGGGGGGTTCGCGGGACGGGGGAAGGGGGGAGTGGAGTGGGGAGAGGGAAGATTCAGGAGGCGGAGTGGGAACGCGAGAGGGGAAGGGGATATGGGAGAGGAAGGGGAGGTGGAAGGAGAACGGGATGAATGGGAAAGGACACGCAGGGAGAAACAATTTCTTTATTAAATAGCATAGCAACGCATGCCGGGTACCAGCTAGTTTATAATAGTTGGCTTCCGTGGTCGATTGGTAATAATACTTATTAATTGGAGCAGTTGTTGTATTTTACAGGATTATATTTGCGACAAGTTCCAGAGTGCAAGATACCCTGAGTATCGCCCTTATGTAAGACCACCATTCAGAATTGAAACATTGCTTGAAATGGCTTTAGCCATGTTTAGTGACCAGATCTAAATAGCCAGGTACTTCCCCACCGTCAGCATCACAACTTACCCCAATTGGGGTTGCCATAATCACTGACTTCAGACGGGAACAACAGGGACTCTTGTGAGGTATTCACATAAAAAGGGTGTTTTTTAAGAAAAGAGGGAGTATGGGTCCATCCCTCCAAATTACGGTGCAAGGGGATGGGTCGAGAGAGCCGAAGAGGTCAAAAGGCTTCCCTCAACTAGTCTCTCTCGATTCAATTTACGATTTACTCGACTCTTTACTTTATTTTAATTTTTAGTAATATCAATTTTTTTTCACAAACTTCAATTATTCTTTATTTATTTCATTTAACACGTGTTAACTATCTGTATAAGTGTAAAAAAAAGCCAAATTTCAGTAAACAATAGATTTTTAACATTTCTAAAAAAGTTTCGGTTTCGACCGAAACTGAGGCAGCTACCGAAGATTCGGTTTCTGTGGAAAGTCCTGTTTTGGTCGGACACTACTTCTTTGTAATTTCATGAGAATTTTTTTCTTAAATTATGACGAATAACCCCAAAAATTTGGCGGTATATGCGTGTGTAACATTGTGTGTATATAAAACGCGATACGTAGAAACAATATCCACGTAATAAAAATATGTACACAAAGCGAGTAGTTTGATTTAAAAGTAGAATTCGAAATTTCAAAATACCGAGTTAGTGTTGGAAATTCTCGGTCGAACGCCGAAGCTGTAAAACGGTTCGATTCGTCGCGATTCGGACCATTTCGATCCGCAACAAGCACAAAGCATGTGGTATCGTTAGAATCGTCTGGACCTGCGAATAGGCGCTTTTAATATTCTCACGTTTACGGAACGGCGACGGTACAAAAAGACAATAAACTCCTCATCACAAAAATACTGCAGCTCTTTCTAACATATTAAATAATGGTGAGACAAAAGATTAGACACATACTGTACATTACTGCAAGTAAGAAAACATTGTAGAATCAGTTAAAAAAAATGCTAAGACTGTTATATTTTAAATGTCAATTGCATGAACATCTTGGATCATACGACATGCGATTTGAATACTTCAAAATTAATACACTTAAAATTAGAAGGCAACTGACTGATCTAATATGTTTACATAAAATAATTCACGGCCATCTTGATACTTCATTGTGTCTTATCAACATTGATATAAATGTTCCCAATTCCCATTGTTTAAGACGCCACCTGAATACATTTAAAAAACAATATCGCCTATTTTAGCCCTCTGACCAGGGTTGCCAGGTGTTCGGTATTCTACCGAACCGTTCGGTATTTTAGCACCGTGTTCGGTGTTCGGTATGACAAAAATACCGAAGTATGGGCGGTTCGGTATTATTTTCTGATTAATTTTTCTCCCTAATAAGCGATTAAATTATCAGATTTGACGCAATCGGCAATCGATGTTGCGTAGCATCCTTACTTCGTGCACGCGCTCACTGTTTTCAAGCCATTTTCAAGCGGATTAGTGTTACACATAGGTGATTCCGTACTTGCGTAAATTGATTATTCGAAATAATTTGACTGCTTACATTGTTTCCCCCCCGACGCGGGTTTTGCCAAGGTACCACCATAAAATGTAGGGAAATTTCACCTCGAAATTTTTTTTTGCTCATTGTTCGGTATATTTTTGGAAAAGACCTGGCAACCCTGCCTCTGACCCAAATGTGTCGACTGTATAATAAGATAGAGTGTGCTGAAGTAGATATTTTTGTCGATAATAATTTATATGGATTAAAAAAAAAAGCTCTGCGATTGCTGAAAAACATGTGCTAATTTATTATGTCTTAATCATTTGTGTCTCTAATTATGTCTCTTATCTTGCCTCTTTTTAATTGTTATTTGAGTAAACTTTAAATTTAAATAATTTTCTATTTCTAACTGTTTTTTGTTTTATTTTATCTAATTTTTATTTTAACTGTTCCAAAATTAATCATTGTATTATTTGGCTAATTGATTGTATATAAATTTTTACTTTGTCTTATTTGTATAATTAACTGAGTTTTTTATAACCGGGTTGTTGTCACATGTGTGTGAACTACCTGTAAAAACCCAGTATAAATAAATAAATAAATAAATGTCTGTTTCCACCAAAGTACTACTTTTTTCTAATAATAAAACAAATTTCAAACTTATTTCCACTTTAATTTATTTGACCGTAACCGGTTTCCGCCTGTTAAAGCCATCTTTAGACTGGTACAAATTATTCTAAATCTACAGATCAAATACATAACATATAGAGGAAGGGGGAGAGGGGTAGTCTACAAGGATTTTATTCAATTTTATGAGTTTTCTTACATTTGTTACTAAGTCATCTTGACTGTCGAATTTTTTAATTAATTTGGTTATTCCCAGTAGGCTTAATTACCTCGAGTTTGTAGTTTACTTTGGCTTTGGAGAATACCTTACAAATAATATGAATTTTTAACAACCTAATTTTATTGTTGTCGTTTCTTATTCTTCATTAAAATCGTTATTATATTTATAAAGAACTGAAATTTTTGATTAATAGATTGATTTTTAAAGGGACACATGACATGAAACAGACTTTCGTAAACCTGTGTGTTTCATATTTTGTCTCACTGTTATTTAATGTGTAAGAAAGTGCTCCAGCATTATAGTGATAAGTTGATAAGGAACGTATGTTTATTGCCCTTTTGTACCGTCGCCAAAGCTTACAAAACAATATTAAAAACGCCTAATGATTATTGCGGAGACTTGAGGATGTGTAGTCGTCAAGATATCGATAATGAACTGCTAGATATGGGGTTCCGTATACATTTGCAAGACGAATGCGTCCCATTTATAAATAACTAGCTGACCCGGCCACGCGTAGCTGTGGCTAACGAAACACAACGCCATCTACTGGATGGTTACCCAACCTTTAAAACCACCGCCATCTGTTAGTTTGCATACACATCAAATCCACCAGGATTAGACATTCTCATTTATATATGATTGTATATTTCAACCAATTTACACAAAACCTTGACAAATTAAGTACCTAAACCTTCCCGATGAATCACTCTATCGGTGAAAACCGCATGAAAATCCGTTCAGTAGTTTTTGAGTTCATCGCGAACAGACAGACAGACGCGGCGGAGGACTTTAGTTTATAATATGTAGAGATTTCACAACACAACTCCGAAACAAATTCCGTCGCCTCGTCTAGGATACTGAGAGGCGACTCCGGTTCTGCTGAAGGATAAAGAATTGTCTTTTACCTTAAAATGAACGATCTTTTCGTTAACTAGGAGCGACTTGGATTCTACTTAAGGATAAGGAATTATCCTTAACTAGAATCCAAGTTAAAATAAACGAATTTTTCGTTATCTAGGCATGATTCCGGTACTAAAGGAATTGTTCTGGAACTTAAAATTAACGACTTTTTCGCTAACTAGGGGCGACTCGGATTCTAATTAAGGATAAGGAATTGTCTTTGACTTTAAAATTAACGACTTTTTCATTAAATAGAGATGATTCCGATACTAAAGGAATTGTCCTTGAACTTAAAATTTACAACTCTTTCGCTAACTACGGGCGACTCGGTTTCTACTTAAGGATATGGAATTGTCTTTGACTTTAAAATTAATGACTTTTTCGTTGACTAGGGATGATTGCGGTACTAAAGGAATTGTCCTTGAACTTAAAATTAACGACACTTTCGCTAACTACTGGCAACTCCGATTCTACTTAAGGATATGGAACTTTGGTCACCAAACACGGTTAAAGCCATTTCAAGCCACTTTTCGCTTCAAAATTAAGGTTTTTTTACCATGGCAACACTAAGAAAATCTATGTATCACATGTTCAGTAATAATTACAATTAAATAATTACATTATGTTCAGTTCGCGTACCAATGATAGTAATCCCGTATTTCTACATTTAGCCCACCTTTAAGTTCAACGCTCCCAGTCCCACAGCCAAAACAATACAACTCGAAAGATTTAAACAAAATGAAAATAAAACTGTAAAAAACAAAGTAAGATTAAAAGCAAAAAGAAAATTCAATAAAAACCCTGCGAGGCCGAAGCGATCAGAGGATAAGAGAAACATCATAATTTGTTCCTCGGGGGTTCGGAATACCCACGCTTTTGAAGCACTAAGTCTACCTGTAGGTACTGCGGTGTGTACCCGGTACCCACGGTGTATATTTATTCATTTAAGTTACCCGATATTATGAGATCGCTTTGACCGCAACCGTTTAGTGACTGGGTAACGGGTGAAGGGGTACAAAATACACGTTCAAATAATATTGGTAATTATAGATAAATACTAGCTGACCCGACGAACTTCGTACCGCCTCAGAATCAATAACTGTTGAATTAAATTAAGTATTTTTATTAAGTTAAAAATTACACAATGAAGCAACTATCGATGCCCAACTGTCCGTGTTTTGTTTTTGTCTGTATCAGGGATGGCGTTGTGTATGAATTTATATTTTTTGTGATTTTCTTACTTTTCCACTTACTTACGGGAATTTTTGAAAGGAAGCGGGTACGGGTGCCGCCGCCCCGGGAACCATTTATTGGATAACCAACACCTCTGCCATAGGTCACCCCAAGCGGTTCGCTACGTTTGGTGATTTAGCAAGGGTGACTTTTGTGCGGGTCTTGGCGGCGGATGCGTCTGCCCACCTGCTGCGTGGCGGACCGGATCGAGAGAGACTGGTTGAGGGAGGCCTTTAGACCTTTCCAGCCGGTCGAAAGAGTCCGGCTGGAAAGGTCAAGGTAAAAGGTCAATTCCGCTCAAGGCAATGGTCTTGCACCGCAGTTGGAGGGATGGATTCACTCCCGGATACAATGTCCTCCAGATTCCTACCCACCCCTCATGCCTTTTTCCTTCCCACTTTTTTACTCAACAGAGGTGCATATGGTACCACCCAACGATTGTCCGTGATTGGACCGTGAATCATGTTTGTAGTAACAATATCAAACAGTAATTGATTAGTAAAAAATTTAAAATTAGAGAAAAGAGGCCGGCTTCGTTCTCATCGGGCCAGAAGTGACACCGGTTTGAATTACTAATATCACTTTTAAAAAATAGGGTTTAATGGTAGAAGGGTGAAAATTTAGGGTTGCATGTATTTTTTAATGCCTCACCATAAAAAAAATAAAAAATAAAAAAATTGTACAAAAAAAATTAAATAAAAATTCGGAGTGGAACACCCTTTACTTTTAGGGGTATGAAAAATAGATGTTGGTCGATTCTCAGACCTACCAGATAAGCACACAAAATTTCATCAAAATTGGTCCAGCCGTTTCGGAGGAGTATGATAACAAACACCGTGACACGAGAATTTTATATATTAGATGGATCTACAGAAGAATACTCAAAATAAGATGGATGGACAGAGTTACGAATGAAGATGTCAAAGTTGATTAAAACAATAAAATTTAGGACAATTCATCAAGCTCATCAAATATCTAGGACATTTGATGAGATATCCAGAGAAGTACGAGATCTTGCATCTCATAATGCAGGGAAAGATTGCCGAAAGTCGGGGCCCTGGAAGAAGGAGAACATCATGGCTAAAAAATCTGAGACAGTGGTTTGGCCAGTCTATGTAGAGCTGTTCCGGGACGCAGTAAACAAAGCCCGCATAACCAAAGACCGTTGAACGGACAGGGCATGAGAAGAAGAATAATAGATAACTAGCACTAGTAACTAAACTGTCCAAAGAAGTGAAGCTAGCAGTCCACAATGGAGTGCTCTAACTAACATGATGTTTGGCAGTGAGGCATGGAACTGGCGGAGGAAGGATGAAAGTAGACTGAATGCTATTGAAATGAAATCCCTGAGGATCATGTGAGGTAAAAACCATAACTTTTACCCGTGACTTTTGTCACGGCAACAGTTTCGTCACTATTTCTAAATCTATAAAATATCACGTTGCATCGCCACGTGCATGCACATCAATATGTTATATTATAATGCAGTCCACAGTGGAGTTCTGGTACTTACCCTGATGTATGTCAATGAGGGTTGGAACTGTCAGAGAAAGGATAAAAAAGATGTGTATGGTAAAATCATGTAAAATCGTGTGAGAAATGTTGTAATTCACAAAGATTGCAAGGCTGATGTAAATGTAATGAGTAAGATTAAGAAAGGTCCTATCCGATGGTTTGGGCATGTGCAGCGAATGAACGAAGAAAAGAATGAAATGAGAATATACGACGCAAATGTGAATGGTAGACGTAGTCGGGGACGCCCGAGAAAGACATGGCACGATCAAGTGAATCAAATACTTGAGTAGCATAAAAGTTGTGTATATAATTACTGTGACAGTAATAAATACGGTATGAACTTAAGATACATGATGAAGTAAGGGGCCATTCATTTATTACGTAAGACGATTTAGGGGGGGAGGGGGGCGACCATGTCTTATTTTTTCTTACAAGGGGCTGGGAGGGAGTCTCGATAGTTCTTACATAAGATCAAAAAAATGCGCAAAGTTAAAATTATACTTTGAAAAATCGCGGGCAACCGCGCGAGTGCCGAGGTTCGCTCGAACGCGTATGGGTAAACGATTTTCATTTCCATGGCAACGGACCCGCGCAAACAAACGTTAAAATAAACCAAACGTGTATTCATTTTTTCCTTTAGATTCTTACGTAATAAATATTAAACAGGGGGAAGGGGGTCGGCCTATTCTATTTTTTTCTTATAATAGGGGGGGGAGGGGGTCGAAAACTAGCATAATTCGTCTTATGTAATAAATGTATGGCCCTTAAGCATTGCTTACGATACATGTTGGTTTTTTAAATAATAAAAGTGGTTTAAACTAAGTATTTTTATATTTTGAATTAAAATGGTACCACAAAATAAGTTTGCTGTGTTTAAAAAGGAGATAATTTATTTTTAAAAATAATATTAGCTGGAGTCAAAAATCGTGAGGGGGTATAAAAAGACTTGGATAGTACGCAGTACAAAAAAGCGCGGTCACGTTGAGGTTAGGAACATCAAACCTCAGGAGTTCTAGACGTTTTTTATTACTTAATATAATACAAGAGAATGCAGCTTTGGAAAGCGTATACTCGCCTTTGTAACCATTAATCAGCCACTTTACGGCCTGGCCTCTACAACTGTGGGTCGTCTGGATTTAAAAACTATTTAACTTCAATTTGGTCGGCGGGTATGGGAACCACTTATTGGATAACCAACACCCCTGCCACAGGTCACCCCATGTCGTTCGCTACGTTTTTTTTTTTTTTTTTTTACATGAATACCGCACAAGAGTCCCAACTGCTCCCATCTGGAGCCAGTGGGACTATGGCATCCCCAATTGGGGTATGTTGTGAGGCTGATGGTAGTGAGGAGTGGAAGGAGATAGGGAAGAGGAAGATGAGGAAGTACCTGGCTATTCAGATCTGATCACCAAACACGGCTAAAGCCATTTCAAGCAACGTTTCAATTCTGAATGGTGGTCTCACACCAGGGCGATACTGAGAGTATCTTCCACTCTGGAACGTGCAGCAAATATACTATATTATTTTTTTAAATGAATAATTGTGAAATAACACAAATTAATCAAATAAAATTTATTTGTCACGCCGGGATTCGATCCCGCGACCTTCGGAGTGCCAGTCAAGAACCTTACCACTGGACTACGCCGGCCGTCGAACGTTTGTTGACTTAGCAGAGAAGCTCTTGACTTAGCAAGATTTCATGCCAACTCAGAATCAACACCTCAAGTCATTAAAAGCTATGATTTTTTTAAATTAAATAACCCATAATCTAACCTAACCTAATGTAACCTATTTAACCAATTTTTAAAATATATTTTTTCATAATTTTTAATGACTTTTCAAAGTAGGTGATGAGTTGGTTTCATTCCGGCCACTCCTCGGTTCATAGGGTGAGGTTTATCTAGGACTTGGCGGTAATGCATTTATCCACCTACTGGGTGGAGGGCCGGATCGGGAGAGACTGGTTGAGGGAGACCTAACCTAGACTTTTCAAGCTTTCGACCCATCGCCTTGAGGGAGGGATTCATACATCTGTCACTCCTGGAAACAATGTCCCCCGATTCCTACCTATCCCTCTCTTTCCTTTCCTTAAAAAGATCCTCCACACAGCATCCTCAAAAAATGAAAAAGGCACTGAGGGAATTTTTCCTCAGGTGTGACCTAAAAAAAAGCCATGCTTCTTGCTATCTTTTGACTACGAGATAAAACACTTTTATAAAAATGTTTTCATCAACCAATACGTTTGGTCAACTACAGTTCGAAAAGAGAGAGAAACCGGTATCGTTCCATTATATTTTGCGAACTCGGACGGATTCAAAATTCAAACGACTTTGGAATCAGACTCAATAGACCCGAAACCACACACTTCTAGCTTGTGAAACGAGACACCAAAAGGCTTTTTTGTGAGTCCTTTTTCGCAAAAAAAAAAAAAACAAATAGTGATGCATCACAAGGACATCTCTGGCGAAAGGAGATACCTGCAAATGTATCAATATACAGTCCTAAGTATACGCTGGTAACCACGACTCCGCGCAACTATAATATAGGTTGAAGCAAGATACGGAAAGGCATTGTTGCGAGTACTTTTTCGCAAAAAAAAAAAACAAAAATTAACGCATCGCAGGACATCTCTGGCAAAAGGAGATACCTGCAAATGGTCACCTCTTATGGACAAAGTTCTAACTGCACCATACAATGGTTAGGACTTTGACACCTAAGAACATGTACTAATATGTCAAAGTCCTTTCCATTGTAAGGTGCAGTTAGAACCTTGTCCAAATGAGGTGACGAAATGCATCAATATACAGTCGCTGGTAAACACAACTCTAATTGTATGACCTGTGACACTTTTACAAATAAAGAGGGTACCATCACACATCTCTGAGGGACTCCGCGCAACTATAATATGGGTAATAATAAAGAAACGTTGTTATTAGAGAAAGGCGGGGAACTCTGACGGATTTAAACGCCTTCGGTATCAGATTCATCGAATTCGTTCCGGCTGGAAACCGAAACGACACACTTCTAGTTTGTGAAGCGAGACATGGAAAGGCTTATAAGGACTTTGGAAAAAGGTGTACACAGGAAATTAAATTTATGGAGGATTGCTAATGCAGTAGTCGCTAATAAAAATAACCCATAAAAAGGCTATAAAGGAAGTCGTATACCAACAAAACAAGGCATTAAACTGACGGAGCAAGAGCGGAAATGGACTAAATGCCGCAGAAATAAGATCGAGGTCATCTACTAAGTTTTTATAACGAAATTAGTTAAATTTAATGAGATACTAATGACTGACAGTAATAGTTAACTTATCAATATCTCCAAAAAAGTGAACATAGGTAAAAAGGATAACCTCTAAGACGAGACGTTTTTGGGTTCGAGTCCCAGTTGCGATCGTTATCTTTTTATTTTTCTGAATCTTGTTCTCTTTCATATTTTTGTTTAGATTATTAGTGTTATAGTAGGTGTTCCACACAAATAAAATCGGATATTTTTATCCGAGACAATAAGTTACAAACCAGTTCTCGAACAATTGTTTCCAATGAAAAAGGTAGTTGCCAATAATATGGAAAAAAATAGTCGAAGGTAATTCTGAAATTTGAAATATTAGATTAATAAATATGAGGGTTTGATAAGAGGTCGCAGTAGCCTAATTGGACAAGGCGTTCGTCCAGGTGAGACGAGAGGTTCTGGGTTCGAGTCCCAGTTGCGACAGTTATCTTTTTATTTTCCGTGTCTTGTTCTCTTATATATTTTTGTTTAGATTATTAGTCAATTTCTTCTTCAATGACATAAATAAAAAAAAATGATGAAGTTGTTAAACTTCACAAACAAGTGTTATTCCATGTTATAGTCAATGAATTAGAATAGAAAGAATTCCTAAAAAATTGACAGATTTCTTTGTTTGGACAATTGTCGGAACAGTTTGGGAATCTGTGTGCAGCCTCCTTGGTCCGAATAACCCTCGGCCAGAGTTTATGTGGTGATATTACCACCGATGTTCAGATCACCGACAATATATTACACGGCACACGGCACACGGCATACGACCTGAAGTACTGCGGTACCGCACCGCCGGCACCAATCACTAAATTATATATACATTCATTATTATACTGGACGAGACTTACTTATAATCGTGTTTTTAATTTCACACAAACAACAATTAATCTTTATGGCTGTTTCGAATTTTTCACACAATCAATTCCAATTTTGAAAATGACACTGAAATTCAAAGCAAATATGAGTTTTACAGGTCTCTGAACCAGAATTACAGACGCACAACCGAAATTAATATCTTTAATAATATGCATTTATTCCATAGTTGTTTGGTTAGGCGGTGTTAAGCTCTGGGTACCAAATGCAGCGTCGCAGGTTCAATTCTCTGTTAGCTTAGTCCTCCATCATTGCATACGCTACACATTCGTACTACTATACTATTAATTATTGTAATAGGAGGTGAAAGACGATCATTCAAAAAATAAACGTTCGAAAATAAACTTGCAACAATGATTTTTCAAATTTGATCTAAAAAATTTCAACTTCGGACTCGATTTACTCAAAAATCTACTCTAAACGTGACGTAGATTTACCAGTTTCCTGCTTGTACCATTAGTTTCCGGACACCATGATATAAAAAAGGTTTGTTAAAAGTTTAAGTCGAATAAAAAAATTCAAACAAACTATTTGCAAGCATCATCAATGCATCGCTGTGAGTACCTGTGGAGAAGTTGTGAGTCCTTTTTCGCAAAAAACAATAAGTGACGCATCGCAAGGTCATCTCTGGCGAAAGAAGATATATGCAAATGCATCAATATACAGTCCTAAGTATATGCTGGTAACCACAACTCTCATTGTACTACCTGTGACGCTTTTACAAATAAAGACGGTACTATCACACATCCCTGTGGAACTCCGCGCAGCTATAAAATAGCTTATAGGTAATAAAGAAATGTAATTATTATTTGATCGCTACAATCCTAAGTATATACTGGTCACCTCAACTTTAATTGCGCTACCTGCAACACTTTTCAATAAAGAAGGTACTAACACACATCCCTGTGGAACTCCACGCAGCTAAAAAATAGCTTATTTATAGGTAATAATAAAGTAACGCTATTATTATTTGATTGCTGACCTAAGTCCAAGTCCAAAGTTTGTAAGTTAGTTGGCCGCTTTAAGCAGGTTTCTTGCTAACACGAGCACGGAGCCGACCGACCAATGACCAATGGACCAATATAAGATATAACTACCAAACAGCTTCACAGATCACAGCATCCGGAGCGACAACCTTTAAACAAACCGCTAATGATTTCATCTCGGCTACAGGCTGGATGCTGGAGGTCAGGGAGATCGAATAAGAGGTAGATGATTTTGATAAATATGATTCACGAAATTTGATTTTGATAGAACTAAGGGTCAAATGGTCATTTTTCTATACACAGGTTACAGGAACAACGGTACAATTTTCTCAATATACTAAAATCAATATTATATTCATATATAAGAAATGGGTGTCAGATATACCCACTTTTAAGAATTTCTAAACTTTTTAAGCCGTTTAATCACAGGAGACCATATTGGTCCCAGCTCACATAGATCTCATAGAAATCGTTGTGTCTCCCTTACTATCATAGTGAGAAATGTGATCTAAACGGTATTGAAAAGAAAAAACAACACGCAATCCATTCAAATTTAAAAGTTAACCACAAAATAATTAAAATATACACCTTTATGAAACCAAAGTTTCCGGCCGCAATTTGAAAAAAAAATTAAGCGTCTTTGTGATTTTTTTTTTGTATTATTTTTACATAAAACGACAAAAGAGGGAGGTGTCAATAACATTTATAATTAATCTAATAAATGTGCAATTTTTTTTTCGCTTCAGTTATTTTGGTTAGAAAAAACGTTAAATAAGCCATTTTTAAAACTTTTTAAAGTTTGCGTTAAAAAAATGTATATTTTAAAAATTACCTGGTTATTTCTAATAATAAAATTTGAAAGCGTATTTCATCAGCTTTATCAGATTTCATCAGCCGAAATATTTTAACCTTCTGACAAATACGCCCGATTTTTGAAGGGTTAATTCGATAATCAATTGAACAATTAAAATATTAATCACTTTGGGAGGTAAATGGTGTACCTAATCAGAAAATTATTTTAATTGTTTTTTTTTTCAAATTGGAATTACTTACATTGATTTTTTCTGTGCTAGTTTTAATAAAAAAAATGTAATTCAATAATTCGATCTCATAGTAGACCCCACGCGTTTAGAATTTAAAAATCATGTCCAGAAGATCGGTCACCGTGTTCCCAGCACTATGTTCCGTGTACAACAAAACTCCTCTCAATTAACAATCTCAGTAGAGACATAAAACACTTAAAAGGTGATTCTGATACTTAGCATGAGGGGCCGAATCACGCAAGCGCCATGAACGAAAAAAAAGAAGAAAAAAAAACTCCAAATATTTTTTTTTTTAAAGACCCGACTTTTTCGATGCTTTGACATTATTTATGATGCTGAATGAGGAAGGATATGCATTGCCTCGCTATTCAGATCTAGTCACCAAACACGACAAAAACCGTTTCAAATATTATAGTAACGTACACTCACATTTAAATTATCTGATTGAAATCTGGGGAAATGCATATGAAACATACATACAATTCTTGATTTTAAAATGTCTCTTTATCTCCCCCCCCCCTTTCTTCCTTTTTATTATTATTACTTCATTCATTCAATAATTAAGTTTTAAGACCGGTTCATATCTCAGGCGTAATTACCAAATGACATTCTATGGACTTACGTAATAGGTACATAACCATGTAATAATTTAATTTAACATGCCTTATAATCTGTATTATAATGTACTGTTTATTTCTTAATAAACAAATAAATAAATAAATGTCAGACGCCACGCCTTACGCGCCGCTCCATAAATAACGTCTGTGTTCGTGATATTTCAAGCAAAGCTACCGTTGTAATTCGGGTTTTAATTCAAGAATCTGCCAAAAGATGTCGCTACTTCCGTCAGCAGCTCGCATATGGACGTTTATTCCCTAGGTAAAAGTACTACGGATTTATAGAATTTATACCTTTCCGGATATGAAAAGAATGATGACAACACTTGAGGAGTTGTGAATAATAGTATCACGCGGTTATATGCAATGTATATTACACTAGCAGACCCGGCCACACGTTGCTGTGGCTAAAGAAACACAACGCCATTACCCAACCTTTATAAAATCCACACCACCAGCTGCCCGCTGCCTGAATTGAATATTTGAATTTCTCGGCTTTTCTCTACAATAATAAGCATGTATTATACATAATACATATAAACCTTCCTCTTCAATCACTCTATCTATTGGTGTGCACATACATTTTGAGCGATTTCATTTTATACTACGTAATGATAATGGATATGGCGTCATTGCGTGTCTCGGTTACTTTGTCACGGTTACCTTGTCTCGGTGACTAGCTGTCACTGGAACACAGTGGATCCGAGGCACTGGCTATTTTTGAAACCAGTTCCTATCGGATTTATAAAATGGTCACAAACACTCAAAACGGGCGAAGCCGAAGGAAAAGCCGCCCGCAGGGCCTATCAGAAAAAACCTGCGGAGCAATAATGGTTACCCAATTTATAAATCCTTCCAAATCAACGAAAAAAGTTTAAAAATTACAGTAATATGATGTTATTTTTGGTTAGTCTAGGAATTCGGGTTTATATGATCCACCTGAGAGCCATTGTGTAATTCAACTTAGTATATATTTTTTATGATAGAGCTAGCAATCAAACTGTTAAACAAGTCTTTAATCTGAACGGATTAATTAACTTGTCTTGCCGGAATAGTTACTTCATAAATTGGTGGGTAAATATGCTTATGAGATATTCAATTTCGGGAATGCGACGCGAGACAGCCGCTGACAAAAAACGTAGCAGTTAATAATAAAATCAACCAAATAACTAACTAATTAACACACCTTCGTTTGAGAATACTACTTGCTTTATCCCCATTTATACACACATCGATCATTCAGTTGATTAGTCAGACGAGGCCTAACGGTCCGGTACATTAGTATGACATTTTGAATAGTACACTAGTGACCCAGAACAGATCAACACTTCGTTTAATTGGTTTTATTTCATTGGTTAAATTATTAGCCGAAAAAAAATTATACAAAGAAAGGCATAGTATTCCATACTTTTATCAGAATCTCAAAATTCTTTCAGTGAGAACAATTCTGTGGTACAAAATTATATTTCAGCCACGGACATACGAATATATATAGACCTGCCCTAAGTGATAAAAACGTATTATTTCCCCCTCCACATGGCGCCGGCTGGAGCTCCTCCTTGGAACCGGCTCGCTCCATGGGGAGGGGATAGAGCCTCGCTTGAATCTAAAATGTGTGACGTCACCATTCTTGCCGTGAACAGCTAGAAGCTAACATCCATTCATTTAACGAAATATAACGCCAAAACAGTAGCGTATGCTATACAATATATCTACATATCAATGTGCACTTAGCGAATGTGGGCGGTTCTTCAGTGTGCTCGTCGCTGGTTATAGGGGTAAGTAAATTATGAAACATTTGTAATAGTGTTTTAACTAAACACGGCAACAAAATATTGCTATGTGTATTGGGGCGAGTCTTTTTGGGGCGAGCATTTGGCCTTAGCAAATATGTTATTATCGTGGCAAGCAATTCGCGCTCCCATGTAAAAAGGTCTATTCATTCAAAGCAGATTTTGCTTTTAAGAAGATGCCTATTTACTGTCAGATTGATTGTATAACGAATCACAGTCATCTTTCCCCTCTTCGCCCTCCATAGTTTGGTTTTACCCCTCATCTGTAACTGCTTGTCTATCCATTTGGATGTCTATGATTTCAGCACATAAATAACCCTTTATATATAAGCAGGATAGAACACAGCCATAATACTCGTTTTAACTTTAATGAAGAATTAATTGTAGGTACCTAAGCATACAAATAAACAAACAAAGAACGTTAAATTATGATTCCCAGTTGTTAAAAAATGTTAACTGCTGAAATTAAAAACTGTGCTCAAAACAAACAAATGGTGAATTTACTGAAGACTTGGCTTACTGAAAGAATTAATTTGTATTAGCTTACAATGACATATTATTCTGAAGAAATTGTTATTTATGTTTTCATAATTTAAAAAAAAAAAAAAAATTATTTTATGTAATTGTAATTATTATTATTTTTTTTTACGTGAAAACCGCACAAGAGTCCCAACTGCTCCCGTCTGGAGCCAATGGGACTATGGCATCCCCAATTGGGGTATGTTGTGAGGCTGAAGGTAGCGGGAAGGGGAAGGAGATAGGGAAGAGGAAGGTGGGGGAGTACCTGGCTATTCAGATCTGGTCACCAAACACGGCAGAAGCCATTTCAAGCAACGTTTCAATTCTGAATGGTGGTCTTACACCAGGGCGATACTGAGAGTATCTTCCACTATGGAACGTGCCGCAAATATACCATATATTATTTTAAATGAATAAATTGTGAAATACACAAATTAATCAAATAAAATTTATTTGCCACGCCGGGATTCGATCCCGCGACCTTCGGAATGCTAGTCAAGCGCCTTACCGCTGCACTACGCCGGCCGTCATTATTAACTCACTATAATAAGATCTTTAAGGGGAACGTATGCGCGGCCCATTTCTGCCCGTTTTTACAAATCTTAGATTTGGATTTGAGATCAAAATACCCAACCAAACTGAAAAATAATTTTGTAATCAAAAGGTGTATCAAATATCTAGTCAGGATGTGAGCTACTTTATTTATTTTTGCTAAATTATAAGACATGGGCAATTAAAGATTTTAGTGTTTCATGATTTTGGAGGCAACTTAGGCAATTATTTGTGAGTAAAAGAAAATATTAAAAAAAATAATTTTATTATATTTATTTTAAAAATACAATGAAAAATTAAATAAAAAATTCTTAAAAATGCATTTTTTGTGGCAGTAATTATAATATATAAACGACTATTTTTTATTCCACCGTAAATAGGTAATTTGTATTTTTAATTTACACCCATCAAAGTGATTTGTGCTATAATTTTTTTTATTTTTTAACTTATATTTCATCATATTTTCGTGATAAAAATAGTAAAATTATTGTTTTTTGTTTTCATATACTCACAAATAATTGCCCAAATCGCCTCTAAAATCCAGAACCATTAAAATCTTTAATGGCCTATATCTTATAATTTAAAGCAAAAATAAATAAAGTAGCTCACATCCTTACTAGATATTTGATAGACCTTTTGATTACAAAAATATTTTTTCAGTTTGGTTGGGTATTTTGATCTCAAATCCAAATCTACGATTTGTATGAAACGGGCAGAAATTGGCCGCGCATACGTTCCCCTTAATGTAAAGGACCCATTAGACAAACTGCTAAAAAGTAGTTTATCGGGACTTTTTTGTGCATACATCAATTACGTGAGCTCAAAATGGGGGGGGGAGGGGTGTGAAAAACATATATTTGATTAGAAAAAACGTTCCGAGCTTTTAAACGAAAAACAAATGGTAGAGTCAATGTATACAATTAACAACTGAAAGGGAAATAAATACAATTTACTATCAACCACTCTGTCATGTCACTATTTATACACTAACTAACTTAAGACATATTTATATACAATTTTTTTATTCATTTGCTGCATCCTTTTCGAGTCACATTCTTTTTGAGTTTCTTTACCCGCTCCTAAAGTTGAGGGATACGTCACTCACGTTAATTATAATTATTTTTTGTAATCACGTTTAAACATCCACGTTAATTATAATTTGGATTTTGTCATAACGCTTGAAGAATGTCTCGATTCTCAATTTTTGCAAGCGATTTAAATGACCAAACATTTATCTATTGTTAAACAAGCATTCCATACTAAATTTGTACTTTAAGACATTGTTTTTTTTCTTCGCTTATTCTTTTTTTTTTATGAGTTCAAAATTGTAGTTATTAACTAAGTAAAGCTTCTACGAGGAATTCAATCGTAACACTTGTTTCATTCAATAAATAATATGTTTATATAATTAATCAATGTAATATGAAATTATGATATGAACTAAATTTGTCAATTTGACTGGCCTAAAACAGGATCCATTCCTAGTTGGCTAGTCAAAGTTTCCACATATGTTTCATTGTATAATTTTATGTGAAATAATCATTATTATTATTATTCTTATTAACAACTGCGGTATTATGGGCTCTCCTCACGACACTGCATGTAGTGACTGCGGCAGTGACTGCAGAGAGCGTGGAGTTGAGCAAACTAGCGCTGTCTCGTTTGTTAAAGGGCCGCTAAAACGAGACAGCGCTAGTTCGCTCAAACCCATACTCTCTGCAGTCACTGCCGCAGTTACTGCCGCAGTCACTACATGCAGTGTCGTGTGTAGGCCGCTTAAATCTCACGTGAGGGGTGAGGGGGGGGGGGGGTCCCATTTAATCTCACCAAGGTGAGGGAGGAGTTTAAAAAAAAAGCTCACGTAATTAATGTATGCCCCCTTATATTTGTAAAGTGTGTAAAATAAATAAATAAATAAAATGCCGCTCAGTCGTTTCTCTTATCCATAATATAGATCTAGTCAATAAACATACTCACATATATTTGATTAGAAAAACGTTCTGAGTTTTTAAACGAAAAACAAATGGTAGAGTCAATGTATACAATTAACAACTGCGGTATAAATCTCACGTGAGGGGTGAGGGGGGAGGGTCCCATTTAATCTCACCAAGGTGGGGGAGGAGTTTAAAAAAAAAGCTCACGTAATTAATGTATGCCCCCTTATATTTGTTAAGTGTGTAAAATAAATAAATAAATAAATAAAATGCCGCTCAGTCGTTTCTCTTATCCATAATATAGATCTAGTCAATAAACATACTCGTACGTGTGAAAAAAGAGTTTTTTCATTCCCTTTTATAAAGCTTGTCGACAAGCCTAGTCCTAGTGTGCGCATCTTGGGAGAGGTGGTTGTCTATCATTATGATGACCATGATTTCTTAAGCCTCCACATCATCAACGATTCGATACACTTGAATAAGAAGGCGTAAAAGAAGTACTTCAAGTTATTACTTATTTTATTACTGTACTGAATCAACTTTCCACCAACCTCCTCTGATAACCTTTTTGCTAGAAGGGTTTTACATTTCTCAATTAATATTGCTGGCACTATGGAAATCATCGTTATTTATAAATTTGGTAATAAAGGATAATTGAAAACGACAAACAAAAAAAATGTAAAAGGTGGCACGCGAGCTTTTTGAAAACTGAATGTACTGGGACTGAATATATGGAACGTGGGAGAGGGTTGGCGGGATGGGGGAGCGGGAGAGGGTAGGCGGGGAAGGTGGAAGGGGAACGGGGACGCAGGGAAAGGACATGCAGATAGAAACAACTTATTTCTTTGAATACGGCATTGCAACGCATGCCGGGAGCCAGCTAGTTTTTCATACATTACAAATTTTCATTTTTGTATATTATAAGAACAGCAATCCCATCTGACACCTGTGCTCTAAACATTGCATTTCGTTGTTAGATAGGGACTTTGCTTGCTTTTGTTTTTAAAAAAAAGCATGTTTATAAATAAATGCAATCAAGTTTATTCATGGTCCTTTGACTCATAGAAGGGAAGATCAAAGGAAAATATGCAAAATGTAAACGAAGAAGAAAATTATTTAACACCGATGTAAAATTGAAAGGAAAGCGTTTAAAATTGTTTTGTTTTTAAACATTATATACTTATTTCGTATTTATATTAAAAACTAGCTTTTCCCGCGGCTTCGCTCGCATGGTATTAGGGGTTTCCCACTCCGTCACCTCCACCTTCCCTCTCCCCACTCCACTCCCCCCCTTCCCCTCCCAGGTCCCCCTCCCCTCTCCCAGGTTCCCCTCCCCAATCTCTCCCTCCCTCCCGCTTTCCATAGCAATAGCCGTTTCCTCGCGTGCCACCAATAGCATTTTTTTATACAAATTTCATAATGCCAGAGCTCACCTGAAGTTTTATAAAAACCTTGTCCTGACAATAACGAACACACAAAAAAAAGGATTATCCAATTTGAAAGTTATGCGCTTAGCAACACATTCAGCGATTCATTTTTATATTATAGATAACAGATCTGCAAATAACTGAACTGCTGGCTTTCTTCTTACGAACAGCTATTCAAATTGTTTGTGTGTATTTTGACAAATGAAGATGTTTAAATTTAACAGTTTGGTATAAAGCGAGAAAAATTGCGTTATTCGAGACAGTCGCGACGAATCAATTTCACCCTTATTGCGACCGTTGCAACAAACGTGTGGTCCCTGCATAATTTTTAGGTCAATATTATTTCAGAACACGCTTAAGAAATATAACAGAGTTGCTGTGATAATGTAAAAGCTATAAGGCGACAACACGAGGGCTGGAAAATAATTATTAAAAATGACAGATAATAATTGATAAGAATACTTGTTTGAATGACTTGTAAAAAGAAGGTGAATTCACTTACTGTTGTGCATGATGAAAGGGCGGCGGGTCCCACAAGGGCGGGGCGTGAAAGGCGGCGAAGGCGGAGGGGAACTGTATGGGCGGGGGCGGACCCGCCTCTCGGTCCGGCATCCTGATTGGTCCGCCTATCTTGCCGGCGAAACTGGAGTGATCCAGCCAGATAACTCACAAATAACCGGATTCAAAATCCACTCACAAACCACAAAAAATTAGGCCAAACGATAGCTAGAGACCAAAGATTCTTAATGTAAACTTGCCAAGTCCAGCTTTGAAAGAATAGCTGATAAAACAAGGTACAAACGACGAACTAGAAGATTTCTTTAAATAACAAAATATTGAATTTTTATAATTGGACTGTCGTTGAACAATCACTAAATAGTATCACTTTTAACACTAGTTTATTGTATCTAGATCTCATGAGAAGGCACAATGATTATTTGACTTGAATAGGCCACTGTTGTTTCGCTGGGATTAGATCAACAACACGTGTTGACAGTCATATATCATTCTTACAAGAACCCGAGTGAAGAAAATGAGACGTAAGCTGATCTCGAGCTGTTGATAAATTTAATGCATAGCTACGTGAGCTATTAATAACGACTCTGCGACACAATAGAGCTCTTATGTAAAAGAAAAAAGAAACGAGAACTAGTATTTCTCGGTTACCTTACAAACATTATCACTAAAAGTTCAACAAAACACTTTGTCACGAAATGTCATACACAGAGTTTAATAAATCGTTAAAAACGAAAGCATAAAAGCATTAAAATTGATTGAAAACGATAAAATCTCTAAAAATCATTTGCAATGCATTCCGCACGATGTTGTAAGATTTTTAATGGAGTATTTTTGGTCCAAATTTTAAAATATTAAAGCACAAATTCTAACACTAACATAAGAACTATTTGATCACATTAATGAAGGCACCTTATCGGAAGGTATTAAACGAACATTTATAAAACTATCACGAGGAACTGTTTAGGGTGGATTTTGCAATCAAACCCTCGCCCTTTTTTTGCGAATCATCTTGCAAAGGGTTGATCAGTTCTACGAACATGGGGACGTGTTGGTGTTGGTAGTCAGGTGATGAAAAGTATGGATATCTTTTTGGAAAGAGTACAGCGGAACAGTTTGAATCTCCAAGTGGTTTCTCTGATGGTGATTAGCATTTTTGAGCTGTTGTTTCTTTGGCCATTTTGGTCCAGCGATGGCGGATGCAAGTAGCTGCATTATCTGAAACAAAGGAGAATTTGGACATTAGAATAAAGTAACGCAGATTTCAAGTGTGAAGTAAATTAACATTTGAATACGAAATACATTTCCAGAACTTTCACATTTCACGGTTTGATGTTAGAAAATCTTGGTAGACTATTTTAAATTATGATGTTGATTTATTTGGTATTTTGGTTGGCCTAACTAAGCATGGAATAATAGATTTTTAACTTCACATATTATATTTTACAAAAATACACCAATACTAAACCAATGCTATATTAGTAAGCGGAACGTGGTAAATGTTACCCGTCTTTAATGTTGTGGAAATTTCTAGTAAACATTTTTATATCAACATAATTTATATTGTCTTTGTCATTTTCGTTTTTTTATTATTTTTATTTTTGGGGTGTTATGCCGTGTTGCGCTACCTCTTTCTTTAGCCAACATTTCGGACTTCATTGCAGTGTCCATCATTAGGGCAGGACATCTGCCGAATCTGCCCTGATGATGGACACTGCAACGCTGTCCGAAACGTTGGCAAAAGAAGGAGGTAGCGAGCGCAACACGGAATAACACCCCAAAAACAAATAACGAAAATACTTTTGGCCGCGAAAATCAAAAACGTATCTAACATATTGTCAGGTTATTCGTAACCTGAAAAGGTGTCTTTCTTATTGTATAAAAAATATCTAAAACTCAGCTGAATACTGTTACACCTCAATCTTTCCTGTATGTATACGCGTTTTAACGCTTTTTCCATTTTAATAGTGCCGTGTTCTGCCCCGTCAAGGCATACAGTGGCAGGTACAGCGTGTTACTAAATGCTACAGCCACTCGGTACAGGGTGCTTGTAAAGGCGAAGCGACTCGGTACAAGAGCAGCCGACACCACGCAGTGCCCTGTGGACAGGAGACAGTGGACACCCTACATGGCCAGCTGATTTGGTTCACAAAGCTCGCAAATACAATGGGCTTCGACACTGTTGTGATACGCTGGACTGGGGTGACCAAATATTATTATAATTCGATTAAAAACTCGAGGAGTATTCAATTAAATTTGTGGAAGTTGTCAAAATGTATTTTTAGGAATAAATTAGGTATATCAGTGGTGTATGGCCGGCTGCCAAAATGACAAAACGTCCGATTAGCGAAGAGTCCCGGTAGTAAGCGCTCAAAAAGAAAAAGGGGAGATATACAAATACGAATGTTAGAGGGAGCGCGCTAATGTTAAAAACTATAATAAGTATCTAAGCGAAAATTGTGAAAAAACGACTTGTTTAAAATAGATCAAAGATCTCATGGGAAACGTCTTAAATATCATTTAAATAAACACTGTGATTTTTTTTTTACATATAACTTATAAAATAACAGAAAAACATATTTATAATAATTTTCGAAGCATATTTTGCAATTTTATTTCTATCGAGGGAATTTCAATTAATTTATCATTTATAGTATCACGTCTTGATTACTGCAATGGCATCTATGCAAATCTTCCTAAATGTCAAACTGACAAACTACAATCAGTTTTCAACGCCGCAGCACGACTTATCCCTGGAGTACCCAAATTTTCGCACATTTCGGAACACCTCCGAAATCTTCACTGGCTGAAGTGTCCTGAAAGGATCCAATACAAGTTATGCTGGATGGTGTTTAAATCTATCAATGAAATGGCTCCTCCCTATATCTCTGAACTATGCATTCCGGAAAATATTGGTCTTAGGCAGTCAACTCTTAGATCAGCGACAACTTCTGCAATTGGAAGGTTGAAAGAACCTAAGCGAAATCCGAACACTAAATTTGGTGATCGTGCATTCGCAGTATCCGGCCCCGAAGCTTGGAATAAACTTCCTACGGAATTGAGATGCATAACCAACTCAGCGGAATTTAGATCCAAACTGAAAACTCACTTTTTCCGATACTCCTTTCCATAAATTCATCATTCTATTTAAACTTTGCAATTTTTAGTAGTTTTTTTCCTCTTTTCTCTTTGTTTATAGTTAACTCAATCTGTTTAATGTAATCTGTTAATTGTGATACCTCAATCTGTTTACTGGTGAGCGATGAATCACCTTAATGCAGTAAAGATTGACTATTAAATTTATTAATTTATTTAAAATATCTATACCTTCCCGTAAATCCAGTTAACCTTCATTATACTTTTTGCACCCGTATTCTCGAATTGTAATATTATGTAAAAACTTCCTACTTCTTCTGGCGCTAATCTTAATTGTAAATATGTGTGTTAATAAGTCACCAGTTTTAGGTTATAATCTATATGTCTTAGTCATAAGTCACTAGCTATAAGTCTTAGATGTAAGTCACTAGTTATAATTGTAAATCTTAGTTGTAAGCCAGTAATATAAGTAGCTATAAGTCTTAGATGTAAGTCACTAGTTGTAATTGTAAATCTAAGTTTTAAGCCAGTAATATTAATTCTTTTATATATTATTTGCACAGCGCTCTTAAGGTGATTTTCCACGAAAACGGCGGTATATAAATTAGCCAATTATTATTATTATTATTATTCGGCGTGGCAAATGTATAGATATCACCTAAAAAAATAACATATATTTTTGAAGATACTAAAAGTTATCAAAAGAAATATATTTTAAAACGGTAGAAATTCGGAATGCGGGAGCTTACCTGAATTTAAAATTCAAGTTGAACGCATGTTCCAAATAATTGCATGACACCAAAAATTTGATGTACATTGCACAAATTTAGTGTCGTACCACCTTCATTATCACAGCAACCATGGCACCATCAACATCAAAGCTTTTTTCTGCAATGCACAATGCTGTTGAACGTAACTCTCAAGCAGTTACAAGAAATACACATTTCCGCTGAATTGAAATGGTTTCGCGACACTAGTTGCATCAGGTGTTTATACTTCCGATTACCGTGTCGTAATTTCATACAACATTACAACATACAACTAATGCATGCATCGTGAAACTGAATGTTTACACTTGAAACTAATAATGTCATGAAACAACTTGTGCGCAATCAGTTGCGTATTGTAAATTCGGCATAACTATGAGTATCTTGTTTAGTGGTTAGAGGTTAGTTTATATAGAGAATGTTTAAGCGGGGGAAGCTCTGTGTTATCCTTGGGGATGCAGTGCGGACTGTTTTTTAAGGAGAGGAGGGGATGAGAATTCTGTAGGAGGGTTGAATTGAATAATCGGCAAGTCGTTGCACTGCCGAGCGGATAATCGCGGTGCACCGGCGCTAAAGATATCAGACGAGAGGTATTCGTAGCATCTTCTATTGAAATACCTTCGACATTTTTTTAATTATCTATCTAGAACGTGTTACAAAAACCAAATACTTGGGTATTATTTTTGACAGTAATTTAAAGTGAAAAGAACATATTATCACTACAGAAAACAAACTTCGAAAATCTATATACCTTTTTAGACAAACTCGCAACTTTCTTAACTTGAACCAACTCAAAACAATTTACTATGCACTATGTCAATCTCTAATCGAGTATGGTATCATAGCCTGGGGAGGAGCAAACGCTGCCGCCATTGATCCAATCTCTAAAGTCCAGAAACTAATTATAAAGATTATTCTAAAACTACCGATCACAAGCAGTTCGGATGAAATCTTTAGGAGAATCGGTGTTTTGGACATTAGGCAACTTTATGCCAAAAATATACTAATTTATCTATTCAAACATAGAACTGTTTTTGACAATATCCAAACTGTTCGTGATACGAGAACCAAAGGGCAAAATCTCTTACTTATCCCTTTCGCCAAAACAACGTTTGGTCAAAGAAACTTCAGGTACTTTGCAACAAAACTTTATAATACACTTTCACTGACCATTAGACAGCACACTAATCACGTAAAATACAAAACAGATACCAAGTTTTGGATCACTACTAAAGACAGATCATATATCAACAATATTTTTAGAACCTCCTAATGCATGCTAATCCATTGATACGATGCTGATTGTCCCTGTACTTTTACTTTAAATGTAAATAACATTGTTGTTGTTATCCTTTATAAACTATTTATGTTAAAATGCGCCTGCTCTCAACACAGGAACTCCTAGTGAGAGAGGCACAGCACAATTACCTATGTAACATAAAAAAATTAAGATTGTAATAATAAAAAAAAATTACTAAACTGAATATTTCAAAAACCGCTAGGTGGAAATGCATAACGCATAAGAAGACAAATGCATAAGAAGACAAATGCATAAGATCACCAACAATGAAAATAGTAAACACGCAAAAATCCGATAACTTTATGAATAACATAATTAGAAATAAACTCGCGCAGACCCATAAAAATCACGGAAAGGTCTGAAGTCTTGGAAAATCAGTTACAATTTTGAAAATAACAATTAAAATAATTTACTATTTATTTACAGTTTGAAAATTTTCCGGAGTGCTAACAATTATTAAATTAATGAAATTGCTGTTGGGATGTGCATAGATATTAAGACTCCAATTAAAAATGTTCACTGCGTGAGTTTAGATCTAGTTATTATAAGCAATAATTATCACATTGAAAAAATCTTCCGAGAAAAGATACATGACGCCAACGGGACTTGAACCCGTGCCCTTCTGATTGCCGGTCAGCTGCTCTCCCAATTGAGCTATGGCGGCTTATCATATATCCGCCAAATGATTCAATATATCTAGTGTTTCATTCAACAATTACTGCTTATTATATTTTTTCCACCCGAAAACAACCAACTTTATTTTTGCAAGAGAGATACTGTTAGTGTTAAATCCGTCGCTAGGTGGCGTCGAGACAAATTATGTCTTCATTTATTGGGGAAATATTTAAACTTGTCAAATATTAATTATTATTTTTAATTGTTAAACGAACGTTTTAGACAAGATCTTTATGCATAGCACAAAGGGTAACAATTATTATAAGCAATAATTATCAGCCTGAAACACTCATCCACATTGAAAAAATTGCTGACCGGCAATCAGAAGGGCACGGGTTCAAGTCCCGTTGGCGTCATGTATCTTTTCTCGGAAGATTTTTTCAATGTGGATGAGTGTTTCAGGCTGATAATTATTGCTTATAATAATTGTTACCCTTTGTGCTATGCATAAAAATCTTGTCTTAAACGTTAGTTTAACAATTAAAAATAATAATTTAGATCTAGTTGTTATTAGGTGGAGATGCTGCTAGGGAAATAACAGAAATAATAATAAAACAATAAAATAAAATATAAAACATAATAGGTACACAGTACATAGAAAGAGAAGAATGAAAATTCAATACAATAAAGCAATTACATAATTTTTACTTGAAATGCTTTTCTTTGCCATGATAATAATAATAATAATAATTGGCTAATTTATATAGCGCCGTTTTCGTGGAAAATCACCCCAAGGGCGCTGTACAAATAATATATAAAAGAATTAATATTACTGGCTTAAAACTAAGATTTACAATTACAACTAGTGACTTACATCTAAGACTTATAGCTACTTATATTACTGGCTTACAACTAAGATTTACAATTATAACTAGTGACTTACATCTAAGACATATAGATTCTAACCTAAAACTGGTGACTTATTAACACACATATTTACAATTAAGATTAGCGCCAGAAGAAGTAGGAAGTTTTTACATAATATTACAATTCGAGAATACGGGTGCAAAAAGTATAATGAAGGTTAACTGGATTTACGGGAAGGTATAGATATTTTAAATAAATTAATAAATTTAATAGTCGATCTTTACTGCATTAAGGTGATTCATCGCTCACCAGTAAACAGATTGAGGTATCACAAATAACAGATTACATTAAACAGATTGAGTTAACTATAAACAAAGAGAAAAGAGGAAAAAAAACTATTAAAAATTGCAAAGTTTAAATAGAATGATGAATTTATGGAAAGGAGTATCGGAAAAAGTGAGTTTTCAGTTTGGATCTAAATTCCGCTGAGTTGGTTATGCATCTCAATTCCATAGGAAGTTTATTCCAAGATTCGGGGCCGGATACTGCGAATGCACGATCACTAAACTTAGTGTTCGGATTTCGCTTAGGTTCTTTCAACCTTCCAATTGCAGAAGATGTCGCTGATCTAAGAGTTGACTGCCTAAGACCAATATTTTCCGGAATGCGTAGTTCAGAGATATAGGGAGGAGCCATTTCATTGATAGATTTAAACACCATCCAGCATAACTTGTATTGGATCCTTTCAGGACACTTCAGCCAGTGAAGATTTCGGAGGTGTTCCGAAATGTGCGAAAATTTGGGTACTCCAGTGATAAGTCGTGCTGCGGCGTTGAAAACATCGTCATGTTATTTTATAGCTAATAAAATTAGCACATGTTTTTTTCAAATATTAGAGATTATTTAGAAAGTTGTCTATATCATCACATTCTATGGTAGGTCCGAATTCTTCACACAATAAGTTTTAATTTTGAAAATGACATTTAAATTCAAAGTAAATTCGAGTTTTTTGAAGGCACACAGACAACAAAAATAGGTAGTTTTGATAACATCTTTTATGAAACCTTTAGGTATTTAAATGTTCATAAAAGATGTATCCGCCCATAAGTATTTTAAAGATAGTCCTCCTAATCCGTTAGGGGGCCCATAGCCTTCAAAAATGAAGCAATTTAGGATTTTTTACACTTGTCAAAATGTTGGTCACCGCGTCCGGCATTGGCAAATGAAGATATTTGTGGTCGCTAGTCGCTAGCCCGGCCGATATAACCGGATTCGGCGAATAAATGAATACGGTAGCAACTTCTCTCCATCTACCCTGTACCTCTTCCTACAGTCCCTACTCCCTACTCCCCACCTCTCCTACCAGTAAACTGTTACTCAGTGACGTGCATAGAGCTTTTAAGAGGTTATTACCAGAGAAAACCAGAAATATGTCATTTTTAAATCAGATTTTAGACGTATTGTGACTCTTTTCCACAAAAAATTATAAATGGATTTCGAAAGATTGTTCTTTTATCTAGCATTAGCATGTTTTAAATTTTGAGAAAAAATGTTTATTTTTAGAATCATAAGGTTATACCATATGTCGTTTGCGGATTTGTTAAATTTTCAAAAAAAAGATTTTGTATTATACCACACCCATTTCAAATCATATAATCATCCAGTAAAATAAATCAATACATTATCTAGGTATCGCGAGTTTTAGAATTTTAATTTTAGTTTCAATAAAATCATTAAAAAATATATACGTACATGACTGTGTTTCTAAAATTACGGCGCACTTACAAACTAGTATATTTCATTTTGGCCGGGGCCAAACTTATTCATAAAAACAATATCGGTATAAGGTTGGATAATTTAGAGGCATTTGAACTTAGGAAAGCCATAAATTTATAATAGTAAGGTAGTTAATAATCAACTAAATTTAAATAAAAGTCCCATACTAAGATTGTTCCCTATTGATAAAGAACACGTCCGTTCCCTTCCCAATTCTCCATCTATGCCTCCTTCCTCCTCCTCCACTTGACGAGTCCAGCCCATTTTTGGTAAATTACTAGTTATATATTATAACACACATGTAACCTAATGTTAGTAGAGTATTATACTGCCCTGATGAAGCTAGAGTTGTAGCGAAACCCGGTCGGCATAAAGTATAAAAATAAAAGTGGTGTTTACAAAGTTATTGTTTTATTTTAAAATAATATATTTTAGATTTTTTTAACATTCTTATTTAACTTAGACATTATTGAAAACTGATAAATACTTATAATCAAAAAATAATTACAAAAAGTAAATTATTTTAATAGTTTTATCATCACGCCTTTCAGCATTTTTGGATGTAGGTGTAAATTAAAGCAAATTTTGAATGAAATAAAATCGACATTGAGTTATAATTTAAAAAAACTGGTATGGAGAATAATTAATCTTTCTCATTGTAACCACCCTGCACGATCTTAAGAACAACTTTCGACGAAATGAGGATTTACGTCCGCTGGCTGGTTAAACGCTCTTAATCCTGGTAGGCAGTAGAAAAATATACAAATTAATGGCAAATAATCACACAGACTTTTTTTTACATTAACTCCACACAGGAGGCCTTGAGGAAAATAATTTCCCTCAGGGCCTATGTCATCTGGGATGCTGTGTGGAGGGTCTTTTTGAGGAGAGGAAGGAATGAACATTGGTCTTGAAGAGACCTATGTTGTAGGAAGGAGGAAACACAGAGGCCGGCAAATCATTCCACAGCCGAGCTGTTGAACATAAGAACTGAAGAGACCTATGTTGTAGGAAGGAGGAAACACAGAGGCCGGCAAATCATTTCACAGCCGAGCTGTTGAACATAAGAACGAGTCGAAGAAACGACCCGTTCTCATGTGACAAATGTCAACCGTGTACAAATGTTGGGCACGCGTTTGGCGTGTTTCCCGACTATGCACCGGTGCCGAAGGGATCAATGATGCTAGTTCCTCGGAGCATCTTCCATTGTAATACCGGTAGAACAATGATAGCATTCCCACCCGACGCCTGTGCTCTAAAGATTGAAATCCGTCTGTTAAGAGGGGGAATCTATCAAACGGACCGATCATTCCACAGCCGAGCTGTTGAACACAAGAAACGACCCGTTCTCATGTGACAAATGTCAACCGTGTACAAATGTTGGGCACGCGTTTGGCGTGTTTCCCGACTATGCACCGGTGCCGAAGGGATCAATGATGCTAGTTCCTCGGAGCATCTTCCATTGTAATACCGGTAGAACAAGGATAGCATTCCCACCCGACGCCGGTGCTCTAAAGATTGCAATCCGTCTGTTAAGAAGGGAGAATCTATCAAACGGACCGCCGTTTCTGCACAGAGACTATGAGAGACTATGCAAGTTTTCGCTAAGAATGACAATCGTCACCTTGTTTGAACAAGATTTTAACAGACTTTTTTTACAAAAATTCCCTATGAAAGCAAAACCATTTCTTTTTTTCATTTCTATAATCAAAATAATTATCAGAGTCATCTGCGTTGCATTTCCGTAGATATTTGTACGTCGAATTTCTAAAATCCAGTTTTTAAAGCTTCCATATGTATTGCAACATCATTTTTATTTTTAATTCACAAAAAGATATATAAATTAGTGATGCAACGGAAGTGTCTTAACGGAAGCAGAAGCGGAAACAGATGTCAAAAGTAAATATTAACGGAAGCGGAAGCAGAAGCGGAACCGGAAGCGGAAGTGTTAATACTATGAAGAAAAAGCACAATTTTATTTTTTTACAATTGTTTAAGTAATTAAATTTGTATTTTGTACTTTTAGTACTCGAAATTAAACAGAGGTAAATTATATTTAATAAAAAGTAAATTGACTGCTTTTACACCTTTGAGTCTGTTTCGGTGTTCTTCATATATTAAACCAGCTGCACTAAAAATTGCTCACTGGCTACACTGCTGGGGGGAGCTGATAAGTATTGGCGAATTATTGGCAACAGATGCAGGTATTTGTGCGCATTTACTTTCTACCACATAAAGGGGATGCTCATGGAGAGGTAGTCTCTTCTCTTTCTTTAACTCCCGAAGGTGTGACTGTGTCTCTAAAAATAAATTGTCACCATCGTCAGTTGTAGAAGGGTTCTCTCCCTGGTATTCATTTACACTTAACATCGATTCAAATATTTGTAATGATGATGATAATTTTGAAGTAGAAGGCTGCACTTCGATATCTTCAATCGCAAATTATTCTTCATTTAGAGTTCTGTTATAAAGTTTGCGGAACCAGAAACGAAAAAGGAAGTGAAATAACTTGCGGAACTTCTGCAGAAGCGGAAGCGGAAGCAGAGTTCTGTTGCAACACTAATATAAATTATAATAAATTTTATACAATAACTAATAACATAATATATATATATATTTTTTTTTTATTCAGTTTAAACTTTCGGTATAATTTTTAAGCTGATTTTTAATTTTTTTTTTATATTACTATTTATGATAAGTTTTAAGATTTTCACGGCCAAAAGCATTTTCTGCCGGATCTGCCCTGATGATGGACACTGCAACGATGTCCGAAACGTTGGCTAAAGAAGGAGGTAGCGCAACACGGCATAACACCCCAAAAACAAATAACGAAAATTACTATTTATGTTTCTAATTTTTTCAGGGAGTGAATTAAAAATTTTTACTCCGAGATATTTATGATTTAACTGTCCTATTGTTTTTTTACAGTTTTGGAGTAGGAAGTATTGATGTTTGTCTAAAATTTCTGTTATTTTTAAAAGGTGCAACTTTATTTTGAATATTATCTTTGTAAATTAGTAATGTTGCATGGTAAAAGTATAACGCATTTATTTTTCTGACCTTAAATTGTTTGAATACAAGTTCTGACGAATATGAGTGTATATGTACCGCCACATCCAATAATGCCATATTGTATAATTGATTGACAGAAAGCAAAGTATGTGGTTCTAAGTAATTTTTCGTTTAGAGTATCTCTTAAACATTTAAATATATATGTTAGTTTCCTTATTCTGTTGTTCAGAATATTTATGTGTGGGGACCATTTTAAACGCTAGTCTATTTTTATGTCCACGTACTTAATATCGGTCTTGCTTTCAATGTTTGTACATAATATATTGCATTTGCGTACTTGTCACAGAGTGGATTATAATGTTATCATGTAGAACCTTTTGCAATTGCCGTTTTAAACTTATATTAAAGGTGTTTTTGAAGTCATTTTAGGTTTGAAATTGGTAAATAATAAAAACCCAATTAAAATTGCGTTTGTCACACTAACTATCTGGTAATGCCGCCGTGACGTCATCATTCAAGAATTCCAAAGTGATTTATTTCCTTCTAGCTTGTATGGGACGGTACACAGTGCGGCGTTGCAATTTGTAGCTGAAACTTTTGACAGTGTAGATTGATTTCTTGCAATAATTTAAGACATTTTAATATTACTTATATTTTTACGTGAATAAGATAGGTTGGACAGTGCTTGTATGAAATGTACGCCTCTGCTGTTACCTGTGCCCGGCTGGAGTACCTGTCTATGGCTACCTTGTACCTGTTCCCGTACCTGCTTATTGGAAAGGACGTGGCGCGTCTGTCACCCGAGTGACGGCTCACTCGCGTCGCTTTGCGCTGTCATGTGACTTCGCTAGCAAGTGCCTACATACCTTAACTGTCAACTAACACTATGTTATGCTATCCTCGATTTATACCTAATTTAACGCTACTAGTAAGGAGACGAACACTAATGTTAAGAATGGTTTATCTATCTATCATCTATCTATCTATGTATCTATCTATTCAATATATCTATCTTCTTCTTCTATCTTCGATGTAAATAAAAATTAATCGCCGAAATGTATGTACGCGCATAACTTCCGAACGACTGCACCAAATTGGATAATTCTTTTTTATTTGTGTTGGTTATTGTCAGGACAAGGGTTGTATGAAACTACTGGTGAGCTCTGGCATTAGGAAATTTGTATAAAAAATAACAATAGGTGGCACGCGAGCTGTTTGAAAACTGAATGTACCGGGACTGAATGTACGGAAGGGGGGAGGGGAACTCTGGTAAGGACTTCGCGGGAGGGAGGGGAGGAGGGGAACCCGGGATAGGGAGGGGAATCTGGGAGGAGGGAGGGGAACTCGGGAGGGGGGTTCGCGGGATGGGGAAGGGGTGAGTGGAGTAGGGAGAGGGAAGGTGGAGGAGTTGGAGTGGAAACGCGAGAGGGGAATGGGACGCGGTAGAGGAAGGGGAGGCGGAAAGAGAATGGGATGAATGGGAAAGGACACATTAGAGAGAAACAATTTCTTTATTAAATGGCATAGAAACGCATGCTGAGTACCGGCTAGTATGACATTTATTTATTATAAATATAAATCATGTGTATTTTATATGGTAAATCTTATTTCAATCAATGCACACTTTTATTATTCTGATACGTTCAAATATTACAAATAAAATATTAAAAATACTTTACTTCATTCTCCGTAATGGCAGAGACTTTATAAATATTTCAATTTTGCAAATCTTATTTCTTCCCTAGTTTTTTTTACATTATCTCCACACAGGAGGTACGGAGGAAAATAATTCCCCTCTTTTCAAGAAACGAATTAGAGGAGGCTCTGGGAAGGAAGAAGGTACTAGGGGTGGGTAGGCTGGTTGGTGACTTAGCAGTGGTGCCCGGGTTCATAGGGTTAGGTTTGTCCTGATCTTGGCGGCGGATCTGCCCACCAACTGCGTTGAAGGCCGGTTCCGGAGATACTGGTTGAGGAAGATCTTTGACATCTCCAGCAGAACTCTCTAGGAACATCGCCTTGCACTGCAGTGGGAGGGATATATACATACTTCCGCCACTCCTGGATTCTTCAGATTCCTAATAGAATTTTTTTTTTTTGGATTTCGTAGGATTCGATCTTTGGACTGCTAAATGAGTTTCGTCAGGCGCTTTATACCACTACACCAAAGGAGACTTGCGTGGGACTGCGGATTTATCAAATTATATTAGAACCGAGTAACCGTGAATAATAATAATAATATATTTATGAACCAAATTCATTTTTAGAAAATTAATTTTATAAAATATATTATGATAAAACTATACTAACAGACAGAACAATTAGTCATAATAGACCTGATATAGTTTTACATGACAAAATTAAAAAAATAACTTATATCATTGATGTAGCTATTCCAAATTCCTGTAATATTCAAAAAACTGTTTCTGAAAAAATTAGAAAATACACAGATTTAGGAAATGAGATTAAAAGAATTTGGCATTCTCGGAATATAAAAATATTACCATTTGTTATTTCGGCTACTGGCATTATACCTAGGTCTCTGATTCAAAATTTAGGCGTATTAGATTTGTCAAAGAATTTATACATAAAAATGCAAAAATCGGTAATTTTAAATACGTGTAGGATTACAAAAGATTTTTTAAATATTTATATTGAGGGATCAGTAGGATTTATAGGTTCAATTAGGAATTCCACAGAGCCGAACCCTCTGATATGAAAATATCTGGAGTCGGTGAATTATTTTCCCGTCTGGTCTCTGGTAGGTTGACATGTTGTTCTTGTATTGTTTTGTAATTATAATACATATAGTGCAATTGCATAACGTGGATTGACCAGATGATCATTTGGGAAGTGTGTGAAAGGGTTTAGTTTTTCCTGTGGGGAAAATTAAACCCGGACATTTAAATCTGGTGCGTATAAAAAAAAATTGGATAATTTGTAGAGCGCCATTTTTGTGAAAAATCATCTCAAGGGCGCTTTACAATTTATTATGAATCTTCGGCTCTATCTAATTTCATTATTCACAAACAGATACAGAAACATACTTACCTGCGGGACACTTCCGATAAAACACACTTTATTAGAAAGTTTATGCTTGGGGAAGATACGACTTTGCACGTGGAGGACATTATGTTCAAAACACTGGACATTGCATGACTTTACCTTTGCCACCCTCAGCACTGTTGGTTTTACATTTATATTTATAAGAAGATTAATGCCAAAGTTGAGTTAATATTTATTTTGAAAGTCTGAAGAATTTTAAGAAATTGCTAAATATTAATGAATTACATAAATATTTTATTGCCATCTCATTCTCTCGCATGCTAAATCCTATAGATGTACGTGTTTGTCTCTTTTTGTGTCGCTGTATCCGTTTCATCGAGTTTCAAATAACAAGGGTGCTATTATTGTGCCAAGTTTTCACAATAATAATACGGTGAGAGAAATAATAATAATAATAATAATTTTTATTTTAGTAATTTATACATTTAAGTTAACAAATTTCTAATTAATTATAATATTTCATTTTCACTATATTTTTTCAAGTTTTATGTAGCTCCTATAATACGTCTTGAACTTTCCAATTGGTGTGGACTTTAATGTTTCTGGTAGTGTGTGATACAACTTCATTCCCTTGTACAGTAGACTGTTCTGCGTATTCGCTTTGTCCTTTTTTTGTAGCCTAATTTCCTTGCACGTCCTTGTGTTATATCTGTGAATGTCTTTATTGTATACAATTTTATTTGACAAGTATTTTTTTTTAACGTGTTGTTCAATATTTTGTAGATAAATACCATCGTGTTCAAGGTCAGCATCTGTTTGACGGTTAAACAATTTAGTTCCTTTAACATTTTAATTATTTTTGAAAATCTGTTTCGTCGAAGAATTATTCTCATTGCCTTGTTTTGGAGAATTTGTAACTTATTTTGTTCTCTTTCGTTACATAGGAAAAGTATACTTGAGCAGTAGTTGAAGTGTGGAGCAATAATTAAATTGTATGTGGTGATTGCAGTTTTTCTAGAAATTTTTGGCCGAATTCTTCCATAAAAAAGATATCTTCTTGTAATACGTACGCGGTTGTATGGTGAGTTGAAGGCGGTAGGTATGGTCAGGTGGTAATGGTGTGTGTTATCCTACCCAAGGTAATGGATTCATTAAACCCGGCCATCCGACCCCGGCAGGCGGAATGTCTGTATTAAGGTAACAATAACCCCCCCCCCCCCCCCGGCGGGCGGACCCCCCACCGCCCCGGGGAGGTTGCTTCGAGCTTATTGCTTACCCCTTCATGGGGAGTGACGCAATAACCACTTTGATAGACTCGTAAAAACTTTGATAGGTGGTGATAATGACATAAGAATAAAGAGCCCTGGTATAAAGCGCTAGAAAAGAAGAAGAGGAGATTTGTAATACGAATGTTAGAGGGAGCGCAATTTTAAAAACGATAATATTTAAACAAAAAGTGTGAAACGTTTCATAAAACACGCCCGTTTAAAATAGAGCAAAAATCTCACAGGGAATGTCTTAAGACGACAATATACCCTAAAATATATTCAGAATCTTAACGACGTAAGTGTATACAAATCGCTACTCGCGAACCGTGTATTGGACGGAACTACTATCGAATTTTCCGTATCAAAGAAAAGAAGAAGAAAAATAACGTGGAAATCTTAACGAAGCGTGTAAACAAATGTATGCAACGGCACGGGCGGCGTATTGGACGAACGTACGGTCGAATTCACCCTAGCAGGCCTGGAGATTGGACCTTTCCGCCGCGTTCATTTTAATTAATTCTGAAGAACGTGTTACAAATATTCAAAATGTGTCTCCATATTGTCCTAACGAAGATATTAATTCATCGTCTAGAAAAATAAAATCTAGTGCTTACCGCTAACTTTATAGTTGAAAAACGGGTTATAAAGTTTTAAAATCGTTGTACGTAAAATATATTAATAGTAAGGTACTGTTTTTATTAATCTAAAATATAAATAACTCGCATTTTTCGCACTCGGGTTTTTAACTGCTAGTATTATTATGATTACTGGAAAAAATGACCCTCAAATTACTACCCACCCTTCATACATACCCTTTTCCTTCCCAGAACTTCCTTTCCCTAAAAAGACCCTCCACACAGCATCCCCAAAGATGACATAGGCTCTATGGGGAAATTATTTTCCTCAGGGCTGATATGTGCTTCATAAGCACACCCCAGTCATTATCACCACTATCGATTATTACACATCTGCCCTTTTGATGGACGGTGTTACGCTGTCCGAAACGATGTCTAAATAAGGACGTAGTGCAACGCGGCATAATACCCCAAATATAAATCACGATAAAACTTTTGGTCGTGAAAATAATATCAGAGTATTAAAATTAAAATAAAAAAAATAATAATTCTACTATAAACTGTTGTTTATCTTTTCCGATTACGCACATCATCGCTGTTTACCCGCGTGTACATATATACATGTATACTGTATGTATGTTTGCTCGCAACATCATCATTTGGATGCCGAAAGCTGATGCCACATTCAGACCGGAGCGGTCCCAGGCCGGTCGGCCGTGAAACCGGTTTGGGTCGTGCGGGAGTCTCTTCGTCTGGGCTTTGGGCCCAGGCTCTGGGAATAGCGGGGAGATTGTGTTGTATGTAACAGACTACCCAGAGGGGGTCGACAACAGGTGGACACAGTACTGAAAAATTTTAAAAAATTACCCACATAATTTGATTACTCCCGAAGCATTGAACATTTTCATTATTTCAGGGGAAATTGTTTAACATTTTAACAAGTGTTAATTTTTTTGTCTTTTTGAATACATCTTTAAAAATTTCGATTTTGTTTTCTTGATTGAAATTGAATTGAAAAACTGAAAGGCGAAAATTTTGAGGCGTATCTTCGGACCGGTTTTAGAAAATGGATTTTGGCGCAGACGTTACAACAATGAGCTATATACTCTGTTTACGGATCTAAACATCACAAAATTTATTAAACTGGGAAGACTTCGGTGGCTGGGTCATGTAGAGAGAATGACCGAGCATCAAGCACCAAAGTCCCTGCTGGGGGGGGGATTGGAGTGGGGATAGGGAAGGTGGAGGAGGCGCTGTGGGTACCCCCCTATTACTATGCGAGCGGAGCCGGGGGCAAAGGCTAGTGTATCAATTTTTAAAAAAACGAGTGTGCTTTAGACCACACTTTAGAAGTAAAACTCCTGCTCCATCTATATGATAGGAAGAGAAGAGAAAATTTGCGCGCGCACTGCTCTCTCTTGCTCCTATAGTGTGATACAGAAAATATGCCTGCACTGTGTAACGTAACTGGCTATGAGAGAAAGAGAGAAAGAAAATGTGTGCTCGCACCTCTCTCTCTTGCCCCTACAGTAATATACGAAGCGTAACTCTCTCTCTTTTTCTATCTTCACTAACTTATACCTCCCTCTCAACTACCGTTCGCCTCGCTTTTCGTAACGCTCTCGTCACGCATTCGCCAGCTTACTCCCCAAGTCAAGCGTGCGTAAAAAAGTTTTACTTAAAAAAACTGCTAATGTATCAATACAAAAAAATAAACAAAATTTCCACTCTAATCAGAAAAGTTAGTTGTCTCCTGCTCCAAACGTCCGTCCTCCTTTTCTACAATCTTCCTCATTGCGTTTTCACACTTCTTCGTCTGCATCTCTCTCCCACCTTTCATCGACTCCTCTTACCCACCCCACTCCTGCCTCCAAGTCTCACGTCTCTCTCTGATGTTGATATATTCAAATTTACAACGAGCAAGTACATTTCCTTGGTAGTGGGCACCAATACCAACCGAACCAGTGTGTATCATTACACTGCGGTCAGATTCTCTGGTACTGGAATTATGGTGCATTGAGTTATTAGGATAATTGGATGCTTTTGAATCGGGAATTATATTATATACACAGAAGTATCATACTTTGGAAGAATGCTGGATAGAGGGCCAAACGTTTTGAAATTGCTTCATTACCGATTGATTCGAGTTGAGTGGTATGAGGAAAAAGTACGTGACAGTGATATACTCTTTCAATTTTCAATTTCAGTGCCGGCAACCAGGGCGTTTATTTCATTTTCATTTATGTACATAGTTTTCTTTTATCCACCTCACTAGACAAAGTCTGTTCCGAGGCGGGTAAATAACATATTATATTTATTGAAAAGATATGTATCAACAAAGATTTGTATGTATATAAAAAAATAATAAAAAATATATGCATATATGTACACATACATGCACAACGCACATACGTATTGTTGTTACATTAAATATTTACATGTTTTTTTTTATTATTTGATAAATTTCCATAAAAAGGTTGCATACGTAATATAAGATTACACATAGAGGTATAAGTACATGATTATATAATTAATGTTGCCAGCAAGCAGTACCTAACCTTCATATTTTATTATATTTGAATATTATAAAATTTAGTGAGTAATTATATGAAAAGTGAATGTCTATAAAATGTACTCCTGTTAGTTTTTTAGTATATTTCGAATGCCTGTTCTTTCCTTTTCAGTCAACCATATTACAAAACTTTGATGCCAGTGTTTTAAAATAATTTATTTGCGATACCGTAGAAAAGTTTGAGAAATAGTTGGGATAGTCAGAGAGGATAAACCGCCACATAACTCTGTCTTAACAAACATTCGTACATCTTCATAGTATTTGATTCAATTGTCGTACTACGACTTCCTCGAGCGTCCCCAATTAACATTTTAAGCAATTGGCTCAACTTGGGAGGCAGTTATGGGTATCGCCGCCACGGGAATCATTCATTGTATAACCTTCTGCCATAGGTCACTTTCATGGGGTGAGGTTTGTCTAGGTCTGTGGGTCGAATGCGTTAGTCCACCTACGTGGCGGGCCTGATTGGGAGGGACTGAGGGAGACCTAACCTAGTCCTCTCCAACCGGACTCTCTCGCACATCGCCTGGCACCGCATTGGGAGGGATGGATTCATAGTCCGTCACTCTTGGATGCATTAACCCCCAGATTCCTACGAACCTCTCATACCGTTTTCCATCCCAGAACTTCCTCTCCTTCATTTCTCTAAAAAGACCTTCCACACAGCATCCCCAAAGTGAGATGAAGGATTCGAATAATGTTAATCCAATGAGAAAGGTGTGATTAAGACATTTCATAGGCAAAACAAGAATGATACTCTCAGATAGGTATATTTAATTTAAGGCCATGAGAGCCCAAAGGGGTAGGTAGGTACTAGATACTGTAGACCTAACATCCAAACTTTTAGAAATGAAACATATTTGTATGCATATCGCATTTCGTTTTATAATTTATTACTTTCCGGTGAAAAGAGACGAGTCGATTCTCTTACCACGAAACTCATCCACTTTGAATCACGATATTAAGTTGTTAAACCCACCACGACCAGTCGGGCTCGATCTTAAAACTCGACCTCGGGGCGTGCTAGATTTTAAATATATCCTACCAAATTAAAACATCAGCGTTGTAATCATACGTTACGAATTAATTTGGGCCGGTCATGGCTGCCCGACCACATTTTTTGTCTATTGTCATACAACTATACACCACGAGTGGTTAAAAACCAAATTCAACCGTAACAAGTTGTTATAAAAGATTGGTTGATGATGTAGAGGTTTTAACAAATATTTAAATGTAATTAAAATATATCATTGAAGAAGAAGATGTTAAAAATAATCTAAACGAAAATATGAAAGAGAACAAGACACAGAAAAACAGAAAAAGATAATGGTCGCAACTGGGACTCGAACCCAGAACCTCTCGTCTGTCCGGGACATGCGTTTACCAAATCCGCCATTGCGCCCTACTGTCAAACAGTCATAATAGCTAATCTCAATTTCAATTTTTTTAGAATTAACAATATTATCTTCAACTAATTTATTTTCCATATCATAGGCAACTACCCTTTTTATTGGAAACAATCATTCTAAGAATTGGTTTGTAACCTGGATAGCGTCACGGATAAATGTATCTGATTTTATTTATGTGGAACTCTTGACTTTTTACTGGATATTCCAATCTGATAACTTTACAGGGTTAAAGCCATTTCTAGCAACGTTTAGATGGTGATGGTTTTCTAACTAGAGGTTAAAGACGATTCCATATCAATTAAGGTTAAGTTAAGGAACAATTCTTTAATTTTAAGGTTAAATACAATTCCTTATCCCTAAACCGAAATCGCTCGTCAGGACTTTCAGATTGGGGTTCAGGATCCTCAGCGATGAGGGAAAGATTAAAATAGACGATTAAGATCAAAATGCGTTTTGTTGGTTTCATCATCTTCTTCATGTTTGTAGACTTCATTTTAATGCTTGATTTTCTCATCTTCATGTTTGTAGACTTCATTTTAATGCTTGATTTTCTCATCTTCATGTTTGTAGACATAATTTTAATGTTTTATGATTTCCTCATCTTCACGTTATATATCATCAAATAAGATCAAAACGACCAAAATGCGTGTTGTTACGCGACATGACCCCCAGCCCGCAGCGGTACAGGTGCCTAAGTCAGGTAGGCAGTGCTGGTAGCAGTGCCAGTGCCAGTACTAGTAGGTAGGGGGTAGGGTAGGTAGGGCAGGCAGGGGCGTAAGGGCCGTTCACGGCCAATTAGGGGCCGCCCCGACCCAAAATTAATAATGCATTTCGCAAACGCGCGGTCGCTGAAACTGGTCCAATTAACAAGCGGTCGTGTGAAACAGGGCTGTGCCAAAAACACAGAACACAATAAATTTAACGAATTAATATTTAAGTTCATTTTTAATTTGGCGCCCAACGCGGGGCAGTTAAAACGTATTTTATTTTTTAAATTATTGTTTTTTTTTTGACAATTAAGTTCACAAAGACCCTGGGGATGTTGCTTATACAGCTTTCAGTCTATTTCCGTTTTTTCTAACTGCATGCCTCACTGTAATTATAAAACTCACGTAAATCTAACGTAAGCAAGATCTCTAGTTTGCACTGTTCATTATATAACAGAAAGGCATTATTATAACAACTGAATTCAGTTCTCCCAATTAAATTTCTTTCACTCACCATTCTGTCGATTTCCTTCTCTTCCTTCTCATCTCTCCCGAATAAACTTTTCTATTTTAATTTCCACGCCTTTACCTCTCACGACCTATACCTTTCAGACCATTGACGGGGAAATAATAAAAATATAAAAATAATAATATAACAACCTAAATACAACTAACATAGAGATGAGCTAATCAACAAACATTAAGATGAGATATACTAACATAAAGATGAGGTTTGCAAACATGAAGATAAGGAAATCGACAAACATTAAAATGAGGTCTACAAATATGAAATCAACAAAGACGATAAAATCAACAAACATTAAAATGAGGTTCACAAACATGAAGATGAGGAAAACATTAAATTAACACCAACACAACCACCTACAGCGCCTCGGAACAGGAATTCCTAGTGAGGATGAATATGAATTTACCTATTATTGTACTACGTATCTTTAAGTCATTAATAAAAAAAATATATTATTATTCACGAGAGACCGAATAACGAAGGCCACACTAAACAGCCTTGCTGAACACCTTTTTATGACAATACATCTTTCATTCCGGATGCATAATAAAAGGTAAAATAAATCCAAGGTGGACCCTTTGCTGAAATGAGATTACCGAGGGAAGGCGTTCAATTGACCGCTCCAGATAACGTTGGGGAAATCACCTCCAGAGACTGAGAGGAGAGGCTGAACTTGCAATGAACGGAGAACGCTGAAGTATGCAAGAACATGAAAGCCTGGAGGCGTCTTGTTGAAGAGATAGACCGACCACACGAATATGATAAGGGGAAGAAGATGAAACCTAACAGCAAAATCCATAAAGGTCACCATTATAAGAATTTATGTCACCAGTGTTTGATTGGAGAATTGGCTATCTCACATCCCTGCAGCCGTGGAATAAATTTGTCCCCAATCTCTGGTCAGCTGGAGAATTCTCAGAACTGATAGTCCCGCTCTTTGTACTATGCCCATAGTCCCTTCAATGAGAGATGATGATGCTGTCAGATGGTTTGTACGTAGTAACACTACACAAAATTCCTACGTACCGGAGCAGGTGGGACAAAGCAACCCAAAAATAATTCGACGTTACTCAATTTAAAATCGAAATTTTATGAAATATTCTCTTATTCTTTATCTTTTGCGACAGCGTGACGCATTAAATCGGCCGTATACGACATATTTTGACTAACTAACCATCACGTCCTTTCCCCGCAGGGGTAGGCAGAGAGGACGGACCGCCAAACAACTCGGTCTTGGCACACACTCCTTGCCTCGTTTATTTATTCAGAGATCGTCTCAAACATGCTCTTCTATTATTCTGACTCACTTGGTCGTGCCATGTCTTTCTTCTTTCTTGGGCGTCCTTGACTTCTTCTACCATTCACGTTTACGTCATATACTCTTCTTACACTCCTTTCCTCGTTCATTTGCTCTACATTGGAGCTCCAAAATACCTGAAAAAACCTTCTACTCCGTGCAGAAACGGGCGGACCGTTTGATAGATTCTCCTAACTTAACAAACTGTTGCGAACTCTTGCAACTCATAAACTTACGAATACCGACAGTAACTACACGACAAAATACACTATTCTACTGTAGCATTAATAAGCGGTACTACATTGCCCGCTGTCCGATTCAACGATTTCACATTATGGAAAATCAGTACTTAGGTGATATTGGCCTATTTAACATCAACTTGGCGAATTTTGTGGATCTTGAAAAAAAAAACTTATTCCAAAACAATTCCTAACATTCTGTATTTTTGTAAACCTATCAAATCGCTGTATTTTTGTATTTTTATGACTTGTATGCATTTTTTAATCTAATTTTATTTTTATTATTTCTTTATCTGTTTAAAAATCGTCTGTCATGAATTAATTGTACCATGTAAAAGCCCTCTGGGCGTTAAATAAATACATAAAAAACGGATGGCTATCTTTAGAGCACAGGCGTCGGTGTGAATGCTATCCTTGTTCTAGCGTTAATTCAATGGAAGATGCTCCGATATCGTGATTGATTTCTTCGGCACCGGTGCACAGTCGGGAAACACGCCAAACACGCGCCCAATATATGTAGACTGTTGAAATTTGTCACGTGAGAACGGGTCGCTTCTTCGATTCGTTCTTGTATTCAACAGCTCAGCTGTGGAACGATTTGCCGGCCTCTGCTGTGTTTCCTCCTTCCTACAACATGGGTCTCAAGACCAATTTTTGTTCTTTCCAAAAAAAAGGGTAGATGGCGATGAGGTTTAAATTTCCAGGTTCACTCTTTCCTTTCCACAAAAAGATCCTCCCCACCGCATTCCTGAGATGACATAGGTATTTGTGGAATTAATGTTAAAAAAAAAGAGAAATGAGAACTGAATCACTCTTCCTTGTTGTACGTACGTTATCTACAATGTTTGTTAATTTTATAAAGGGATATAAAAAATCCAAAAACCTTACATTTTTCCTGTAAACGGGTATATTTATAATGATATCATTTTATCTCTGCGGTGAAAAATTTGCGGTAAACTTAAAAATAATAGTGGTCCGACATAGGTACAAAGCGAGCACTTTTATACGTATATTGTATATCCAGTGAATCAGTGTAGTATGTATATTATGTGAAAATAATTGCCTAATAAAAAAAGTGGAAAAAGAAAAATCAGAAAAAGATATTGGCTTCACTGGAACTCGAACGCAGGACCCTTTGCTTACATGGCAAGCGCTCTACCAATTCGGTATAGTCGAAGTATGATACAGTCAAAAGTGACCGAATTTGATATGGGTTCCATAGCTTAGTTGGTAGAGCACTTGCCATGTAAGCAAAGGGTCCTGGGTTCGAGTCCCAATGGAGCCAATATATTTTTCTGATTTTTCTGTCTCTAGATTTTCGATTGAGTTTCGCTAATATTGTCTTAATTTAATTCAGGTATTAAAAATAATATATTCATTATTGAATTCTCTTGTTAAATAAGATATTCATTTATATACAAGTACGCCTGTCTCGACATAGGTATATCCTAGTGAGATAGGCATCAAAAAACCCAATGGACATATACTTTTTATAGATAAATAAAAAATAAAAATAAAAATTTAATATTATAATTTGAGATTTTACTCCTAAAGTTAAAAAAATAAAAAAAGCTTTTAAAATGTCTCACCTTACGTTTTTTCTAACTAAAATTATTGATAACGATAAAAAATAAAATACACACCCATAGTTGAACTGACTTTTTGTCGTTTTATGTAAAAATAATTCATAAAAAAAATCCCAAAGATTAATTTCTAAATTTGGTTTCATAAAGGTGTACATTTTAATTATTTTTTGTTTAACTTAAATAAAGTGTGGCGTTTCCTCTTTCTAACACCGTTTAGATCATATTTCTAACCATGATAGTAAGGGAAACACAATGATTTCTATAAGACTAATAGGAGTTGACGAACTAATTAGCCCGAGGAGTTAAAATAAACAACTGATTAGCAATAAAACTATAACAAAGAGGCAAGGTATAATTGCTACGGCAGAACATAACTAAACCCACAGTAAGTAGTTAGTTGTTTGCAGACGATCGTTTGCAGGAATTCTCACGGTAAAATTCCTGTAACTCGGCATGTGGTATAACATGGTACACTATTGTGGTGTTGACGTGTGGTGTTCACCAGCAGATAAAGCACGTATTCTAAGTCACTACTCAGTAATGTGGATAATACGCTGACGCAAAGAGGAATGCCACAATTTATAATTATATTAGACTTTGGACAGTTCAAATGACGTTAAAAAAAAGAGTACCATATTTTTTGGTGTATTTGTATATAACAATTGTGTATTTTGGAAACTAACGCTATTATTATTTCACCTAACGGGATTTAAGTTTAACCGAAAATAGTTTTCAACAAAATTCAGGTAAGTTTTTTTCTGTGTGTTCTTCTTTTTCATATTTTCGTGCAACTTTTATTTTAGCTCCACAAAGGGGGCCCTGAGAAAAATAATTCCCCTCAGGGCCCATATCATCTTTAGGGATGCTGTGTGGCGAGAAAGGAAATAGAGGAAGTTCTGGGAAGGAAAGGGGTATGAGGGGTGAACAGGAAGGAATCTGGGGATTAGTGTGTCCGGGAGTGACGGACGAATGAATCCATCCCTCCCACTGCGGTGCAAGGCGATGTTCCGAGATAGTACGGCTGGAGAAGTCAAAGGGACTCCCTCAACCAATCTCTCCCGATGCAGCTGGCGGTCAGACGCATCCGACCCCAAGATCTGGACAAACTTCACCCCGTGAACCCGGGCACCCCTGCTAAGTCACAAAACTTAGCGAACCACTTGGAGTGACCTATGGCAGGGGTGTTGGTGTCCAATAAATGGTTCCAGGGGCGGCGGTACCCATACCCGCCTCCAAAATCCTGTATCTATAGATAGGGCGTATTGTCATCACACGTGCGATCGCAGAATTACCGATAAAACCAAGTTGTGCAAGCGATTAAAACAGCGAACACAAACAGACAGCCAACGTTTCGGACAGCATTATAGTGTCCATCATCAGGGCAGAATGGTGCTTATGTATGTAGATGCGATACAGTGTTGCCTGCTGGAATCTTCTAGAGCTTCTCCTAGAGCTGGTATTCCAGTATAATTTAAAATGGTTTTCTGTGTTTAGTTTTGGTGTAGCCGTCAATTAACGGATACCAAAAACAATTGAGCTTAGCCTCGTCTAAATTCAATTCAATTTATTCATTTTAAAAATATTACAAAATTAAAAAGCAAAATTTAAACGGCAACACGGCTTGCCGTTTAATTTTTGCTTCATTGATGTTAAATATTTGCTTCATTTGACGGCCGGCGTAGTGCAGCGGTAAGGCGCTTGACTCGCATTCCGAAGATCGCGGGATCGAATCCCGGCGTGGCAAATAAATTTTATTTAATTAATTTGTGTATTTCACAATTTATTAATTTAAAATGATATATAGTATATTTGCGGCACGTTCCAGAGTGGAAGATACTCTCAGTATCGCCCTGGTGTAAGACCACCATTCAGAATTGAAACGTTGCTTGAAATGGCTTCTGCCGTGTTTGGTGACCAAATCTGAATAGCCAGGTACTTCCCCACCTTCCTCTTCCCTATCTCCTTCCCCTCCCCACTGCCTTCAGCCTCACAACATACCCCAATTGGGGATGCCATAGTCCCATTGGCTCCATACGGGAGCAGTTGGGACTCTCGTGCGGTATTCATATAAAAAATAAATAAAAATATGTCGATATTCGAAGTGATTCCATTTAACAACAAGACAGCTCTCCCGACTGGCATGACCACTGGCAAGTTAGGAGATAAAACAGTCTATGCAGTCGGTGACGGAGATAACCATCGGGAACATAGAAACGAATGCTCTTAATGATAGTCGAGCTTTCGAACCATCCACGAATCAGTCTGAGCACATCCCTTCCGACCCGTAGAAAAGAAGGAGGTAGCGCAACACGGCATAATTCCCCCAAAATAAATCACTGAAAATCTCAACAAAAGACAGTTGTAGTTCAGTTTTCAGTTTCAGTGCCGGCAACCCGGGCGTTTATTTATTTTTCATTTATTTACAAAGTTTTATTTTACCCACCTCACTAGACATAGTCTGTTCCGAGGTAGGTAAATAACATTTTATATTTATTAAAAAGGATATGAATCAGAGTAGACATAATATTATAAAAAGATAAATAGTAGTATAAAAAGATAAAAAAATTATGTGATATTAAAAATGATAAAAAATAATAATGATAAAAAAGAAGTATAAAAAGATAAAAAACAATGTGAAATTATATGCCTATATGCACTTTGCCTATTCCTATGCCTACTATGCTTATATGATAAAGAAATATATATGAAAGATAAAAAATAAAATCTATGAAGATATATACCTATAAGTACATACATGAACATTCATACATGTACATTTTCTTTTCCATATATCTATACATGTATATATATATATACAAACACACATTTATACTTATACACATATACACATACACATGCATACATGCATACATACATATATACATACACAAACATGCATATATACATAATGTTGTTATATTAAATATTTACGTATAAATTTTGTTTTTGTTTTTGTAAGTTTACATGTTTTTGTAAAAAAATTATACATTTAAATAAGAGAATATAAATACCGTGGGTAATAGTTAAAATTGTATGCTGTATTACATTAATTTATTACATTACAACACAGGTACATGTTAGTTAATATTATGTACAATACACTGCATATTTTGATATTATATAATTTCGTAGGAAATTATATGCAATGAATCTATAAAATGTACTCGTATTAGTTATTTAGGATATTCCGAATGTCCTTTCTTTCCTTTTCAGTCAACCATATAACAAATCTTTTGAACAGCCAGTCCAATTTATTTGGGGTAACGTAAGTTTTTGTTTGTGTTAGGAAGATATTGAAAAATAATTGAAAAGTTGATGACGACGATGACAAAATTCTCAATCATTCTGACTTGACGGATAATTTGCTTGTCAAAATACAATAAGTCAACTTGAAATAAAATTCAAACGTAAAAATATGATAAGTCTTTCGCATTTGAAAAATTATAATATCAACCAAAATGACACAGGCAGCTATTTACACATTTTTGAGTTGGTCGTTGAGAGAGCGTGGCAAGTTTTAAATAAGATTTATACTCTTGGCACTATTTTGAATTTGAGTTCGAGCCAATCGCGATTCGTCTAATTGTAAAATGCTTTTAATGTAATGGTAAAATGAACCAATCAGTTTTTTTTACATGCAAAATTTAATCTGCGGATGATACAACAAAATAAATTAAGTGCGTATAATATTTTGTTACGCTATGCCAAATTCCCACCGGCGAAAGCTGGTACAGAATTACTCAAATTCATCGAAATGTAAAGAATTTCTAATCGGTAGGAAAATACACAGACCCGTGAAAATTCTCGACACATCGGTTCGGAAATGTTCCTTGAAATGGCTTTAGACGTGTTTGATAAATTAACAGGTCTGAATAGCCAGGTACTTCCCCGCCTTCTCTTTCCACTTCCCTCTATCTTCAGCCTCAGAACACAGCCCAATTAGGGATGCCATATACTCATTGGCTCCAGACTATACTCCTCATCAAGACCTATGTATGGAGTATCTTGATGTACGGCTGCGAAACACGGTGCCTATCCGAAAGAGATAAACGGAGACTAGAGGCTTTTGAGATGTGGTCCTATAGAATATAGAAGACTATTAGGAATTTCCTGGAGAGACCACATTACAAATGAGGAGGTTCTCCAAAGAATCGAAGGAGGAAGGCACCTGCTCAGGACCTTGTCCGAAAGGCGTGCAAGATGGATCGGCCATGTAATACGACAAGAAGGCCTCTTGCATGCCACAATGGAGGGTATGACCGAGGGGACAAACTCTAGGGGACGCCCACGCCGAGAGTACCTGGAGGACCTGCCGGTGGACGTACGCTGCTCATCATACGCAGACTTCAAAAGAGCCGCCAGAATTGAAATTGAGCAATCCCAGAATTGAAACCAGAGAGAGATATTCATTGGCTCCAGACGGGAGCAGTTGGGACTCTGGTTTAGCATACACAAAAAAAAATTATGTACGTTGTTAGACTTTATCGCTGGTCTGAGTGCCAATTTTGAAAATGATACTCAAATTCAAAACAAATCAGAGTTAATTTTTTTATATTCTAATTCCACACAAAAGGCCCCAAGGAAAATAACTTCCTTAACCACTCGGACCCATAAGCTTGTTTTCAAGACAATTTAACGTTGCCAGACATACGAATGACGTAGGCGGCTTACCTGACTTTAAGGGCCTACGTCATCTTTGGGGATGCTGTGTGTAGGGTTTTTTTGAGGAGAGCAAGGAGTGTCAACAGTTTTAACTATCACAGACAGACAATTGAAATTGAAAGGTTTGATTTATGTTAAAGTTATAAGTGACCTTGGCCGCATCTATGTATTTTTGGGGTATTTCTGAAAGTCCTCGACTTATTTTACCGTTCACCGTCGCTTCAGATATTCTCCTGGTATTCTTTTTTTTAAATTAATTAATTTCATTAATTCTCCAGAAAATCAATTTATATACTTTTATTTCAGATCATAAATATAACGTGTGAACGGCCATCATAAGCGACTGAGTTTTGTGGGAAACTATTAAAACAACGCATCTGCATTTAAATTATCTTAATTAAACAATTTTAATAAAATATTTTTCAGTCAATTCCAGATATATTATAAATGCATGAAATAATCGATTAGTTTTATTTTTATTTCATCGCTTAATTTCACAAAGTCGACCAATGATTTAATTTTGAAAAATTAGCGTATAAATTGCATATTTTCAGCATATAAATTGTATAATATTTTAACCTAGTAGATATTTTGGTAGTTTGCGATATAAAAAAGAGAAAAACTACGTAGTTGGTAGGTACAGTAAAATAATAATGGAGATTTAAAAAATCTTTATTAAATAAAGTAAAAATAATTTTAACCCCTTGGGCCTCGACCATATTTTGTCAGAGAGTCAAAATATTTCTGCTTTGCAAAAATCCGACAACTAAAAACTGTTTTTCAACGGAGATAAAATACGCTTTCAGATTGGATAAGTTTTAATATTTTCACGGCCAAAAGCATTTTCGTTATTTGTTTTTGGGGTGTTATGCCGTGTTGCGCTACCTCCTTCTTTAGCCAACGTTTCGGACATCGTTGCAGTGTCCATCATCAGGGCAGATCCACACATCTACCGGATCTGCCGGATCTGCCCTGATGATGGACACTGCAATGATGTCCGAAACGTTGGCTAAAGAAGGAGGTAGCGCAACACGGCATAACACCCCAAAAACAAATAACGAAAACGCTTTCAGATTGTATAATTCGAAATAAACATATTATTTTTAAATCACAAAATTTTTGTACCCAAACAAAAAAAAACATTAAAAATGGCTCACCTTACACGTTTTTTCTAACAAAAATAAAAACACACACAGTGGGAATTTTTAAAAATTATTTTAGACAAAAATTAGGGAGACAATAATAATAAAATCGTAATACGCTTGTCTAATAAAATTTGTAGGTGTTTTTATTTTTTATCGTAATTTTAGTTAGAAAAACGTCATTTGAGCCAATTTTAAAACTTTTTTATGTTTGCATGAAAAAAAATTAGGTTTAAAATTATATTTTTAATTATATTTTTTATCAATTTTTATAATTTGAAAGCTTATTTTATCACCTTTCAAAAATAGTTTTTAATTTACTGACACGATAAGAAATATTCCATTTATTTGGATTTTATTGTAAGGCGGAAATATTTTGACCCTCTGACAACAAAATATGGTCGACTCCCTCCCCATGCAAGCAATCCACCATTTAGTTTTTCTATTTTTGAAACTGACAATTCATGGTGGAATTCCATTATAATATATTAGCTTTTGCCCCCGGCTTCGCTATCCCCCCCCCCACCCCTCCCCCTCCCCTCCATACCCGTTACATTCATTTTTCAAACAGCTCGCGTGCAACCTATTAAAACGGAACAATAAAAAACGCACAGTTATAATATTAGCGCAGCTGTTGGATAAGGCCAAAGTGTTAATAATTGAATTTTTACTATCAAAAGAATTTCCATAGTATCCTAAACAAATAACAAAATGACAGCGCACGTCAAACAATTACTTAGCAACGCTTTGCTTTTCGTCCGAACAATAAACGTTTAATAAATAATTTCATAACGCCAGAGCTTATTCATAACGTCAGAGCTTACAAAAAAATATATACAGAGGGGTGGTCTACGAGGATTTTATTCAATTAAATGGGTTTTCTTACATTTGTTACTAAGTCGTCTCTTTGACTGTCGAATTTCAAATTATTTTGGTTATTTCATTAGGCTAATTACCTCGGGATTGTAGCTCAATTCAATATTGTTCGGGGAAAAATCTTACAAGTAATATGAATCATTAATGACCTAATTTTATTGTTGTCAAATTGTTATTATATTTCTGATGATATGGGTTTTTTTTTAAATCAAAAAACCTGAGTAAAATATTTCACCAATTCGTAACATTTAAAAATCGTTCAAAGGCTCATTTTTTATTCTGCTAAATAAACTAAACATATTACAGATGTTATGAAACTACAAGACTGTAAGATAGATGCGCGCCCAAGTGTTTACTAACAAAATAATATCTTTCAACGCCCCAGACAAATCTATTTAGCGTTCGGTAATTTACATCCAGTCTAATAACGTCAGCGGATTTAGTATTTAGTATATTTAGTATTTAGTACACCGTGTTGTGATCCACGCGTGAAAGGTTAAATAAACAACATGGCGAGCAGACAGAACGGATGGGGCAAAAAAAAACAACATATAAATTTTGTTTATTTTATGTTCATCGACGCACAGACGTGCGTTAAATTTGTACTATGGAACAGAATTTAAAGTTCAGAATTGGAAGGGATCACGTCTTTTTTCAAGCAGTCCACAATGGAGTCCTGGTATTACCCTGATGTATGGCGAATCGTCTGGTTACTTGGAGGCTTTCCTTGGGGTCTTTTCTCGGTGCCCGAACTGGAGATGGAGCGAGACTACAGCCCGTGCTTCCTCAGCACGCTGTGTGAAGCCGAATAAAGTGTTCGCGTGAATTTAGAAGTAATTTGTTTAGAACCATGGTCCGCAGGTACGCTATTTCTTTATTTTAGTTAATTGCCTCTTAAATTTCAGAACAGGTTATGTTTTCTTTGGGAAATGAATGCAGGTGCCTTGAAGGGCACCGTTGTATTGAAGGTTTAAATATAGTTGTAATTGTTACTGGATAAACTCTTTTATTCCCCTAGCCTAACTATCCTTACCGGAGGGAAAACTGCATTCTCCCTTCCCACCATCCTGAGGGAGTTTCTCATGCTCTGAATAAAAAAATGGTGCCAAGGAACCATTATGTTGCAATTGAACTGGCAGAGGAAGGATGAAAGTAAACTGAATGCTATTGAAATGATATTCCTGAGATGTGTGGTAAAACCATGTATGATCGTGTGAGAAATGAGGAGATCCGCAAAGAATGTAAAGCTGATGAAAGCATAATGAGTAAGATTAAGAAAGGGACCCTCGGATGGTTTGGACATGTAGTGCGAATAAGCGAAGAATGTAGTGTAAGAATATATGACGCAAATGTGAATGGTAGAAGAAGTCGGGGACGCCCGAGGAAGACATGGCACGATCAAGTGAATCAGATACTTGAGTCGGGCCTTGTCAAAAGTCAGAATAATAGAAGAGTATGTATGAGACGATCTATGAATGCGAGTGAGGCAAAGAGTGTGCCAAGACCGAGTTGTTTGGCGGTCCGTCCTCTTTGCCCACCAATGCGGGGAAACGGCGTGATGGTTGTTAGTTAGTTAGTGTAGAGCGGCTGAACGAGGAAAGGAACAGACATGGCATGCAGTCGTATTTAATCTGCGAATCAATTTGTGGAATGTAGTCAATATTTTTAAAAATGTTTCAAGTGGGAGTTGGTAAAGAAAGAAATTGTAAGGGGGTATGGTATGTCTGTAAGCCTACAAAGGAAAAAGTAATACTTTGGAGGAAACAGACATACTCGTACGTACATTGTGTGTCTCATATTTTGTCTCACCGTTATTTAATATGCAAGAAAGAGATGCAGCATTATTGTGATAATGAACGTATATTTATTGCCTTTTTGTACCGTTGCCGTTCTGTCTGTAAACGTGGGTATATTAAAAACAGATACTGGCTGATAAGACTGCGGTCACCAACAGCGGTGACGTCAACGCCGCCGAATTCACGAATAAAAACGAACATGGCGTTTTGACGACATATCGAAAATCGCACTTTTTTTTTAAATTTGTCTTTTAATTTTTTTCATGAATGAAAAAAAACAGCAAAAATACCATATTTGTAATAAAAATAGGATTTTTTTTACATTAGCCCCACTCCCTGAGGAAACTAATTCTCCACGGGACCTATGTCATCTTTGGGGATGCAATGTGGAGGGTTTTTTTAGGAAATGTTAGAGGACCTTCCGGGAAGGGGGTAGGAATCTGGGGGTCAGCGTGGCCACGAACGACGGACGTACGAATCCATTCCTCCCAATGCGATGCAAGGAGATGTTTCGAGAGAGTACGGCTGGGGAAGTCAAAGGAACTCCCTCAACCATACTTTTCCAAGCAGCTGGTAAGCAGACGCATCCGTCACCCGGACAAACCTCACCCCGTGAACCCGGCACCCCTGCTAAGTCACCAAACGTAGCGAACCACTTGGGGTGACCTACGGCGGAGGTGTTGGTTATCCAAAAAACGGTTCACGGGCGGCGGTACCCATACCCGCCTCCCAAATTATAAGAATGAAAAAGGTTAGAAAATATTAAACTAAAAATGTAGGCCTTTCTAATTCTGAACCCTTAATAAGGTATTACCATTTAATGCGTTTAACGTAGATATGCGTTCGAGTAAACGCAATAAAACAGAATTAATAATAATCACCCGATACACTGAAAATAAACATTGCAGCGCATTGGTAGTTGGTGTTGGTATGGGATCGTTATTGGTTCATGGAACAGACTGATGCAGCGATGACACAATTATAGCTTAAGTTTTGGAACCGTTTGTTTGTGGAACTTCCAGTATTGAGGAATGTCACTTAAACAAGAACGGCTGCGCCTTTTTCATTCAAAAATTAAAAAGGGATTTGAGGCAAAAAATACTTAATCAAACCAAAAAATATTTTACAATAATAGTTGGATAATATGTGGAGCGCAGTTTTAGTGAGCGCTCAAGGGCGCTGGACTATTTATTATGAATTCTTAGGCTTTATCTAACTTTATTGTTTACAAATAGATACAGAAACATGCTTACCTGGCAGGTCAGTTCCAATAAACACATTTTATTAGAAAGTTTATGCTTGGAGAAGATACAACTTTACAAAACGGAGGAAATTATATTTAAAACACTGGACATTGCATGATTTTACATTTGCTACAACCATCACTGTTGATATATTACATTTATAAGAATACTAGCTTTTTCCCGCGGCTTCGCTCGCATGATGTAAGGGGGGTTCCCACTCCGCCTCCTCCACCCCCCCCCGCCCTCTCACCGCCCTCCCCCCCCCTCCCCCATCTCTCCCTCCCTCCCGCTTTCATACATTCAGTTTTCAAACCTCGCGTGCTACCAATAGCAATTTTCTATACAAATTTCATAATGCCAGACTCACCGGAAGTTTTATAAAAACCTTGTCCTGACAATAGCGAACACACAAACAAAACGAATTATCCAATATAGATTAATGCTAAAGTTGAGTTAATATTTATTTTGAAAGACTGTAGAATTTAGGACTGGAGAATTTCCTTGAAATGACCTTTACAAAAGCTTACAAATAAGAATTAGCCTATGTTTTTACACAATTACTTATTTACAATGTCGCAGGCAGTGCAGGTGAAGCTACTTATGGATACGACTATCTGAAAAGGTGAGTTTTAAGTTTAACTCTGAATTCCTTAGAGTCTGTGATCATTCTTAACTCGTGTGGCAGTCCATTCCAGGCTTTAGGTCCTGACACTCCGAAAGGACTCCAGATACTAATATCTACAGCCTGTATGTCGGACGAATATCTACAACTCATATGTTGAACTAATATCTACGAACTTCAGAGTGTTGACTAATATCTAAAGAGCGTAGGTTGGATTAATCAGCTAAATGTGTCCAATAGTCCGATATTAGGGATTTTTACATACATACTTACATAAATTAAGTTGTTTAAACTGCATACGCAATATTACGTTATTCCAATATGCTATGCATAATTGCAAATCCAACCTCTGCCAGTGCTGTAGATATTCGTCAACACTTTCCTTCTCATAGATATTAGTTCGATTTTTTCAGTTTTTGGAATTCCTGTAGATATTAGTAGACGCCTCCTCCGAAAGCACGCTCACCGAACTTAGTATCTGGTGTGCGCTTTGGTTCCTTCAACTTCCGATAACTGACGATGCTGCTGACCTGCTGGTTGATTGTAAAGAATTGGAATTGACTAGTACGGATTTGTGCTACAATCTTTAATTTGTGTTTCAAATTATAAAATACTAGCTGGTTCCCGGCATGCGTTGCAATGCCATATTCAAAGAAATAAATTGTTTCTCCCTGCATGTCCTTTCCCGTGCGTCCCCGTTCCCCTCCCGCATCCCTTACCCTCCCGCGTTCCCCTTCCACCTTCCCCGCCCACCCTCTCCACCGTCCGGTAAACCCCCCCCCCCCTCCCGCGTACCATATATTCAGTCCCAGTACATTTAGTTCAGTACAAATATTCATTTTTGTACATTATAAAAACAATCAATCAAATTTGGTACCTAGCATAGGTATCTATTTAAAATATATGTAATTTAAAAAATCGATAGACAATTCTAATAATACAAAAAAAGAACAGCTGCGTGTTAAATTAAATTTCATCAAATGCGTATACTGTCAAACGTGCGAAGTTAAGTTTTCTGAAATTATTCAATTTTCTTAATTTTTATTTCCCTAAGAACCTTCTACAAAGTATTCGAAAAGTTTTTAAAAAAAGATTAATGAAATAAGGGATTCTTATAGATAAGATTATTCATGAAATCAATCTTCTCAATGTCAGAGGTAACTTTGGAAATAATTATTTTCCTCTATTTGATTTTATGGCAATGAGAAGTTCGTATTATGCAAGTTAGTCCCAGATTTCTGCATTGAAATAAATCCCGGCTTCTAGTATTAAAATATTGATTTCTTCATTATGTCAAAACTTAGTATGGCTAAAGTTCCGTGTTTGGGCTAAATTCCTAAAAAATAAAACTAGTTATTTTTATACTAATTTGGGGTCGGGGAATCCGAATCTGAAAGAATTAGGCGGCGGCAAGCAATATTAACTGAATTACACGACTTTAAAATTTTCTATACACACACACATGAAAATAATCATTTCGGAAATATTTTGACACACGTAGTACAAAGATCATAGAAAAACAAGATAACATAGATGTTTTTACCACACAAAATTAAGTGTTGCCATTAAGCAGTAATATTAATAACGTAAAATAACATGTTTATATTTTAAGTACTTATTTTTTATAAATTTTACTCACTTTTGTATCACAAACCATGTTACATAAACCCGGCGTAGCTGCTAAACTACTTGAAAACATGGATGTTTTTTTGCCGTGATGCGAGCAGGCGGTATAAAGGGGCACAAACCATGTTACACAAACCTAGCGTAGCCGCTAAACTACTCGAAAACAGGGATGTTTTTTTTCCGTGACGCGAGCAGGCGGTATAAAGGGGCACAAACCATGTTACACAAACCTAGCGTAGCCGCTAAACTACTCGAAAACAGGGATGTTTTTTTGCCGTGACGTGAGCAGGCGGTATAAAGGGGCACAAACCATGTTACACAAACCTAGCGTAGCCGCTAAACTACTCGAAAACAGGGATGTTTTTTTGCCGTGACGCGAGCAGGCGGTATAAAGGGGCACAAACCATGTTACACAAACCTAGCGTAGCCGCTAAACTACTTGAAAACAGGGATGTTTTTTTGCCGTGACGCGAGCAGGCGGTATAAAGGGGCATAAACCATGTTACACAAACCTAGCGTTAGGTTAGGTTAGGTTAGGGACGCGAGCAGGCGGTATAAAGGGGCACAAACCATGTTACTTTTACCGCTTAGCTGGACTCTTATATGATCCGCGTATCCGACAGGAACCCTTCGAGACAAGCGAGTTTGACAAGGATTCGACGGACGAAGAAGACTTGGTCGATTTATAAGGTATGTTTTTCTGCTGTTTTTTCTGCTGTTATCTATTTTCATATTGATATAGGGATAAATATTTTTGAGAGCTGGTAACACTGCCGGCACATGTTTTTGTTCTATGATCTTTGTACTACGTGTGTCAAAATACTTCCGAAATGATTATTTTCACGTGTGTGTGTATAGAAAATTTTAAAGTCGTGTAATTCAGTTAATATTGCTTGCCGCCGCCTAATTCTTTCAGATTCGGATTCCCCGGCCCATAGTTAGTATAAAAATAACTAGTTTGATTTTCTAGGAATCAAAATGCTTCCAAAATGGCTATTTTCCTGTATGTGTATAAAATTTTTTAAAGTCGTGTAATTCAGTTAATATTGCTTGCCGCTGCCTAATTCTTTCAGATTCGGATTCCCCGACCCCAAATTAGTATAAAAATAACTAGTTTTATATTTTAGGAATTTAGCCCAAACACCGAATTTATTCCCTTAGTATTTGGAGATGTCTGAATAATCAACTGCACTATCGATATACACAATTTTGGCTTGGCAATTCCTCTTAAAAACCAAACAGTGATCAGAGCAACTACCTTAAATGATTGAATGGGTTAGGTTAAGTTATTTTACTGCATTTTGTTTATAAGATAGAGGGAGAGGTTACAACGGAACTGTGGAAGGCAGGTCTGCTGTCACAAGAGCGAGTACTCAGGCTGTAAGATGGGTGGTACATCTCAATTACTGCACACAGCATCCTTCGCTCAGTTTCACCGCAGCGGGCAATAATCATCAGCGGACCATCTGGGACCGAGGATATCAGACCAACCTACAAACCTACCCACCGCACACACCACTCAAACACAGCCTCATTTCGACTGCCCCGAATCACAGGCTGAATTGCAAGAGGGGACCAGAGTCCAGAACGTAGACTTGGGAATAGGAAGGAGGAATTACATCATTACAATTAAGTATTTACAATACGGATGACTGTCCTAAGAGAGAAGGAAAGGCTGATAGAAATATTGGAATAAGGGCAAATTTATTTATTTATTGTTGTTATACGCCCGTAAGGGCATTTACATAGATTATAAAATAATATTAAAGATATCGAGGATTACACATACATAGAATTTATACCAAAAGTTATAAAAGTGAAAAAACTTTTAAGAATATACAAGTAGTTTTTAAAGAAAAAACCACTTGTATATTCTTGCGTAAAACCGTGAAATATTTTAAACAATGTAATATTTAACAATAACATAGAACAAAATATAATATAAAACATTACAATAACACATCAAATCGTTAAATATAATATAACCACGTTACAATAATTTGTAGGATTCCACAAAGCGTTGGTTTAAACTGCATTTTAGAATGTAAAGGGAATCAGCGAATACATCTACAATACCACCAAACTTGTTGCCTAAATCATGCATCCTATTGGTAAGTGAGTGTGATTGATAGTTGGTTGTGTATGTGTTGCAAAAGAATGTTATATTTTGTCTAGTATTCCTTGTCGGTACATGGAATTTAATACTAGAAACGATGGCAGGGCTGTCAATTAGGTTGTTCATAACTCTGTACAATAAAATTAGGTCGGAAATGATTCTTCTGTCAGACAGTGTAATTAAATTTAGTCGATTCATTAAACTTATTTTATCAATCGTTCATTCCTTCTTTTTCTCTCATTTCTTAGTTTCTATATCTCTAAGGCTACTATTGTATAAATCTTGCGTTCTTTCTTATATATCCTTTTACTTACTTATTACAATATTTTTTGTTACTAACTTGCACGATTCTTTCATTTATAATGATGTTTTAATTTATATTATGATTTTTTAAACTCTTCATGATTTTTATTTTTAAATTTATACATGATTTTTTAACCTACTTATTATTTACAATAGCCGGTATTACTAACTTACACGATCATTAATTTACTAATTGAGCTAGAACTCCCTCACAAAACACAAGAGCATTGTCTCTTTATGGTGAGGAAAGGCAATTTTTTATTTCTTTGTTAAAACCTTATGTAACTATGTAACTGATGTAACTTTAAATGTATTTTTAATCAGCATCGCCAATAAAAAAAAATATGCTTGCACACCGTGAAGAAAATGACCTTCAGAAACGCACCAGATGGAATGTGGAAGTGACATTTCCCCTCTATACGCATGCGTAGGCTTGGGTCATTGAATACATCCAGTGTATTTTGAGAAGCGAAGTATGGAGACGTCAATGTGCTGTGTCAATGCGAGTTAGTGCTGTTATTGAATTTTCAACTGCTGAAAAACTGACTCCTACTGAGCTTCATCGTCGTTTGAAGGTTGCGATAGGTCTACTGTAAATCGATGGATAATAAAATTTCATGATTGCATAGACATCCAAATTTAATAGACGAGAAGATACAAATGAGGGGTAAAACCAAACTATGGGGGGGGGGGGCAAAGAGGGGAAAGATGACTGTGATTCGTTAAAAATTCAATCTGACAGTATATAGGCATCTCGCATTATAAAATCACCATTTAGTTCTTTAAAGCAAAATCTGCTTTTGAATGAATAGACCTTTTTAAATGGGAGCGCGAATTGCTTGCCACGTTATTAACATATTTGCGAAGTCCAAATGCGGAAAAATAAAGTTCGCCCCTTTTCACAGACGCATATTTTGTTGCCGTATTTAGTTAAGACCCTTTTACAAATGTTTCATAATTTACTTACCCCTGTAACCAGCGACGAGCTCACTAGAGAACCGCCCACATTCGTTGTTCGACATATTTTAGGGTATTAATGTATAGCACAAGCTATCATTTTTACCACGTGTGTGTACGATGTGTGCTCGACGCTGGTAAGGACAAGAATGATCAAGAAGTCACATTTTTTAGATTCAAGCGAGGCTCTCGGAAGCCCAGCCGGTTCCATGGAACCGTTATGGGGAGGGGGAAATAATACGCTTTTATCACTTAGGGCAGGTCCAGATATATTCCTATGTCCATGCATGATTGCGAGTCTGGAAAAGCCATAATTGTTGATGAAACACCCCCCCCCCCCCCTAGATCCGGCCCTGCGCCTGCCCACCTTTTTGCGTGGCGGGTTAGATCGGGAGACCGGTTGAGGGAGATCTTTTGGCCTCTCTCGGAACATCGCCGTGCACCGTATTGGGAGGTAAGGATTCACACGTTCGTCACTCCTGCCGAGCGATTCTATCTATATCTTTTGTGGGATCGTTTTTAGATAACGGACGCCATCTTCTATCAGATTTGTGTGATTTTTTTAACATATTTACTGTCACAAATTTTAGTTAAGATCGTTTTAAACACGAATTCCTGCAATTATGCATGATTATTTATTCATTTAATACACGTTGTACGTAGAAAAAGCAAATAACAGCCATAAAAATCACACAAATCTGGCTGGACACACTGACCCCCAGGTTCCTACACACCCCTCGTACCATTTCCTTCCTAGAACTTCCTCTCTTTTATTTCCTTATACCCTCCACACAGCATCCCCAAAGATGACAAGGGAAATTATTTTCCTCAGGATCTCTTGCATGTAGCTAATGCAAAAAAACTAAATTTCTAGAGTTCAATGAACCGGAGTTACAGAGAGAATCACAACCGAAATGAGAATTTTTAATTGTATTACTATTTAAGCCATTTCAGTAACAGAGTTCCAAACACCCCGACCTAAACAGGTGCACATCAAACATTCCACACCTCTATAAAGTGACTCCTTGTTGGGTTGGCACGATCAAGACAACAGTTTGTTTTGTGATTCGGCCTATACGACCGCCCGCTCCAAAATGCCGTCCTTTAAAAGAATTAAAAAGGCACCACGACCGGGCGGCCACCTCGTCATAAGTGGCGGGGCGTGGCGGGCGACGGGCGAGGATCGCGCGCCACTTTCGGTCCCTCGTTACCAAGTGCCAAATAACTTGTTTGAGCGTATGAAGACGCCTGCATAGGAGAGAATAAAGAGATATTTTCTTATGAGACAGACGACAGGGTGGGTCGAAAATGTTACACACTTTATAAAATATTTGTATTTATTTATTGCAATCGTCGTGCAGGGCTGAAGTAGTAAGTATTATATGTGCATTTTTTACTTAATTTTTATATAACTGCCAACGGTTTCGGCAACAAAATAATAGCACTCTGTAAGTCACCATTGTTGACAATGTTTCCTTGTTATGTTTCCCCCCCATAATAAGTTCATCTAGTAACTGCCTGTGGTTCATCAATCAACCACGAGGGATCCCAAACCAGCCAATATCGTCAATCTACCGTAAGTAGTAAGTACCCATATGGGATTACCTTTGCTATTTTGATTCCGGAAAACATACCACATCGAGATCTCACAGGCATAGCTCGCATAGAGTGGACATTTCGCTCCACTCTAACCCATGTAAGGTGGCGTTAACATGGCGTTCATCTTATAAAACGTTTCAATCTAAATACGCATGAATTACTTAGTTTGCCCAAATTAAGAACTAATAACCTATTTTGTGCACGTAAATAGTTGAAATAAAGTGTAATTCCCATAATCCGTGCCTAGAAGTGCCGCGGTTAGTGTAATAATTAACGTATTTCGTCCCAAATATTCAATTATTCTGTATATTATTATTACGTGTATACTGCCTCAATAGCTACGCCTTAAAAAGGTTCTTAATTTGGGAAAACTAAGTAATTCTAAAACTAAGAAACTTCCGCAAATGTCAAATCTACGGTATGCAACTTTAAACGTACATTACATGAATAAATAATCATGTATACTTCAGCATTTCGTGTTTTAAACTAGTTGAAAAAGCAATTGGAAGCCTTAGACAATCACACAAATTTGACAGGCGATAAGGTACGGAATCGATTTTCTATCCACAAAAGATACAGAATGGCTATTTGTACTCGTTATATTTTATTTTTCACTAGATGGTACCCGGCATGCGTTGCTATGCCATTTAATAAAGAAATTGTTTCTCCCTGCGTGTCCCTTCCCATTCGTCCTGTTCTCCTTCTGCCCCCCCCCCCCATTCCTCTCTCGCGTTTCCACTCCGCCTCCTCCATCTTCCCTCTTCCCACTCCACTCCTTCCCCCGTCCAGCAAACCCCCTCCCGGTTTCCCATCCCCCCTCCCAGATTCCCGTCTCCCTCCCTGGTTCCCCCCCCCCCCTACCGCGTTCCATAAATTAATTCCCGGTACATATAGTTTTCGCGTACCACCTATTGCAATTTTTTATACAAATTTCATAATGTCAGAGCTCACCAGACAATAAAGAACACAACAAAAAGAATTATCCAATTTGGTGCATTCGTTCAGAAGTTATGCGCGTCAATACATTTCGGCGATTCATTTTTATACAAATTTCATAATGCCAGAGCTCACCAGTAGTTTTATACAAACCTTGTCCTGACAATAATGAACACAGAAAAAGAATTATCCTATTTGGTGTATGTAAGAAACCACAATATAGAAAATAGATACAGAAGAATAAATGTGTATTAATCTTTATTACTTATCAAGTCTACAGTAAAACAAGTAAGTGGCGCAGCCGGTAGAATAAATAAATTACACGAATTCCATTGAACTTAAATATTTTTCTTAAACATATTCATCGATTGCGTGATTTTTCAGTCCACCCGGTGTTTGGTCCAATCCGGTTACAGACCCGCGGTATAGTGTAGGTCCCGCCGGGGTAGGCGGTGCGGTACCGGGGGGGATAAAAAACACAGTCGACGACTTAATTTAACGGGCGGCTCGGCGTAATTATATATAGCATATTATTATTATTATTACTCCCAGTGTGTCTACTGCGCTGGACCGCCCGATACAAGGATATTATTTATTATTTCTTAATATAGTAATTACGACTTTCATTGGTTCGATAGGATGTTGTATGATTGGGGAACAAAAAACACCTAAGTGAATTTGTCAGTAGTTGTTGGTGAGTTAGGCAGTTTGTGGATAATATAGTCATTTTAAAACAAGATAGTTTTTCTTTTAAATCATCATCACACAGAAGGCCGCTCTGAGGAAAAAAACCCTCAGGGCGTATCATCTTTTGGGATGCTTTGTGGAGGGTCTTTTTAAGGACTGGAAGGAAAGCATATTCTGGGAAGGAAAGAGGTATGAGGGGTTTCAATGTGTTCAGGAGTGACGAGCATTTTTTTACAATACTTCCATTTAGGAAGCCCTGAGGAAAATAATTCCCCTAAGGGCTTATGTCATCTTTGAGAATGCTGTGTGTAGTGTCTTTTTTGGTAAAGGAAGGAGAGGAAGTTCTGGGAAGGAAAAAAGGTATGAGGGGTGGATAGGAATCTGGGTTCGGTGTATCCAAGAGAGACGGACGTTTGAATCTATCCTTTCCACTGTCATGCAAGGCAATGTTACGAGAGGGTCCTGCTGGAGAGGTCGAAAGATCTGCCTCAACCAGTTTCACCCCTGCTATGTCACCAAATGTTGTCATCCACTTGGGGGTGAACTATGGCAGATGTGTTGGTTATCCAATAAATGGTTCACAGGGCGGCGGTACCTAACCATACCCGCCTCCGAAATTGAAAACATTTACCCTTCTTTCAATATCTCTATCAGCCTTCCCATCTCTGGTAAACGTACTTTCAGAAATCGAAATATTGAAATGGCAATAGCAGTGTTTAGTGGCCTGATCTGAATAGACAGGTAAGTCCCACCTTCCTCTTTCCCATCTCCTCCCACACACTACCTACAGTCTCACAATAGACCCCAATAAATTGTGGATGACATAGTAATTAATCTCGAACTCTTGTGCGGTATTTACATCATAAATATTCTTATATTAAAACGTTTTCAGTCAGTTATATTCATTGCACCTTCAAAGGAAGAAATCTCCCCAACATGCCTTCTATTGATATGCTTGGTGTAACTCTAAGTGACCAGCTCAGATATGGGGGCTCCATCGAAGCCAGAGCTATGTTACTCTCTCAGAAGCTGGGCGTACTGTACAGGGCTCGCAGATACTTTAATAGTACACAACTGCTGACCCTATACAAATCACAAGTGCGCCCCACTGTTGAATTTGGCAGCCACCTCTAGAGCCCCAAAATAACAGAAAAAACTGTTGACTCTGCAAAAATTTGGCGGTCCGTTTGACAGATTACCCCTATCTTAACACGCGTTAATCATTGCAATCTTAAAAACGTAAGCATCAGGTAGGTATGCCTTCCTTGTTCTACCGGTATTACAATGGAAGATGCTCCGGGGAATTAGCGTCATTGATCCATTTGGCACCGGTACATAGTCGTTAAACACGCCGAACGCGCGCCCAACACGACGTACATGGTTGACATTTGTCACATTATTGAGTTCAACAGTTCGGCAGTGGAATGGTTTGCCGGCCTCTGTGTTTTCTCCCTCCTACAACGCGGATCTCTTTAATGGTGACCGGCAACTCAGAATGAAACCAACTCAGAACCTCATTTGAAAAGTCTAGTGTTTTCATAACTTTTAACGACTTTTCAAAAAGGTGTTGAGTTGACTTATTTATTTATTTATTTATTTATTTATTTATTTATTGTTCTTATACGCCCGTAGGGGCTTTTACATAGATTATAAAATAATATTTAAGATATCGAGGATTACACATACATAGAATTTATATCAAACGTTATAAAAGTGAAAAAACTTAGAATATACAAGTAGTTTTTAAAGAAAAAACCACTTGTATATTCTTGCTTAAAACTGTGAAATATTTTAAACAATGTAATATTTAACAATAACATAGAACAAAATATAATATAAAACATTACAATAACACATCAAATCGTTAAATATATTATACCCACGTTACAATAATTTGTAGGATTCCACAAAGTGTTGGTTTAAATTGCATTTTAGAATGTAAAGGGAATCAGCGAATACATCTACAATACCACCAAACTTGTTGCCTAAATCATGCATCCTATTGGTAAGTGAGTGTGATTGATAGTTGGTTGTGTATGTGTTGCAAAAGAATGTTATATTTTGTCTAGTATTCCTTGTCGGTACATGGAGTTTAATACTAGAAACGATGGCAGGGCTGTCAATTAGGTTGTTCATAACTCTGTACAATAAAATTAGGTCTGAAATAATTCTTCTGTCAGACAGCGTAATTAAATTTAGTCGATTCATTAAACTTAAATAATTAATGTTTTCTATTGGAATTTTGAGTTTGAAATTTAAATACCTAAGAAATTTGTGTTGAACACGTTCTATTTTGTTAGAGTGTACTTTATAGAAAGGGGACCAAATAGGTGAATTATATTCTACTTGACATCTAACTAATGAAATGTAGAGTGTTTTCATGCAATCCATGGACTTAAAATCAGTTAGGGTTCTACAAAGGAAGCCAAGAATCTTTAAAGCCTTATTAGTTATATCATCTATATGTGCTGTGAATGTTAAGTTTGAATCGAATATAACTCCCAAGTCGCGAATTTGTAATACTGGTGTTAATTTAACATTATTTAAATTATATTCATGTAAAATATGAGAATGAGTTCTGGAAAATCGTATTACTTGACATTTCTCAATATTCAAAAATAACATATTTTGTTCGCACCATTTAAAAAATTCATCTAAATTAGCTTGTAAAATTAGGCAATCATATATATTTCGTATTCTTTTAAACAATTTTAGATCATCTGCAAAAAGTAGGACTTCTACATCTTTAAATATGTTTACAATGTCATTAATGAATATTAAGAAGAATATTGGGCCGAGGTGGGACCCTTGCGGGACACCACTTGTGGCCTCGAATACATAGGATTCTATAAAATTAATCCTGACACTAAGCACTCTATTACTGAGGTAACTGATAATCCATGTCAATAAACTTCCTTTGATACCTAACAGTCGGAGTTTGGATATAAGAATGTGATGTCGAACCTTATCAAATGCTTTACTGAAATCGGTGTATATAGAATCCACTTGTTGTTTCAGACTAAGGGATTCGGATATGTAATTATTATAGATAGTTAAATTACTTAAGGTAGATCGACCTCTGATAAAGCCATGTTGGTTAGGAACAATAATATTGTTGATAGGTTTTACAATGGTATCTAATACCAATGACTCGAAAAGTTTGGGTAAAGCAGACATAATACAAATAGGTCTATAGTTTGATATATCGCTTTTGTCACCTTTTTTATGAATAGGCGTTAAATAACTCTTTTTCCACAGAGCCGGAAAACAGCCAGATGCTAAGGATTTGTTAAAAAGTTTGTGTAAGGGATATATCAAACTATCAATGCAAGTTATTAAAAATATGGGAGGAATACCATCCGGTCCAGCAGATTTATTACTATCTAATGCGTTTATGCCCCTTTCTATAGATTCTAATTTTATGAAACATTGGCTTAGGTTTAATGACTCTTCCACTGAAGCACTGGAGACTGCATTGACGGGAATATCTTTGTCGTAAACACTTTTAAATGAGTCAGCAAAGAGATTAACTATACCCTCGATACTGTCGGCACATTTTCCTTTAAAATACATGCTATTAGGATATCCACAGTTGTCGTTTCGCTGAGATTTAGTAAAATTCCAGAATTTTTTCACATTGTGACGACGTACCTCATTTTCTATTACGTTAACATAGTTATTATAGCATTTTATTGATAATTCTTTACATTGTTTTCGTAGTTTAGTAAATGTTATATAATCGTTAGGATTTCTGGTATGTTTATATTTTCTGTGGATACATTTTTTTTTATTAATTAAATTAGTTAATTCCCTTGAAAACCATTTCGGATAATTATATGATGTGAAGCTAACCCTGGGAACAAATTGTTCTATAGAGGTATTTAAAATCGTGTAAAAGTGTTCTAATTGATCATTTATATTATTATCCTCATCTAAAAAGGACCAATCTGTTTGGATAAGGTACTCAGTAATATGATGGTATTCAGCTTTGGAAAAGTTATACGATGGGGCACTTGTTTTTTTTGAAGATGTTAAAGGCAAATTTGTTATGATAATGTCCAATGGTGGGTGGTGTTGATCTAACGGTAATAATAATTCGTCGGATAGCTCAACTACTATTTTCGAATCACTTGAAAACACTAAATCCAACATTCGATTGTTAAAGTTGAAAATCTTGTTTGATTGAGTTAGTCCCAAGAATAAAGACATATCACGAATTTCACTGCATTTAGCACACGGTAATTCGGCTTGTTTCTGAGTTGGCTTGGAACCCACTTTAAGACCCATATTCACCCCTTCATCGTCTCAAAAAGACCCTCCACAGCGTCTTCAAAGATGACATAGGCTCTGAAGGTAATTATTTTCCTCAGGACCTCCTATGGGTACGTTAAAAAAAATTCTTCATTTGATCAATTGTACAAGAATTTTCATTCCAATTTATTTGAGCCTAAAACTTGTTTATTACAGCTAATAACTTACTAATAACAAAGACTTAAACTCTTACAAACAATGTTGCTACTAATTACCCTGATGGTCAACGAACCGACCACAAAACAAAAAAAAACATAAAACCGATTACAGGTGAGAGAGACCCAAGCAGTGGCAACACAGCACATATTTTCAACGTCTAAATAATAATAAATTTGGACAACTTATATAACATAAATACTAATGCAACATAAATACACGTCTTTATTCTTTACTACATCCGAGCTTCCAAATCACCTGTGACTAAATTTAAATGACTTCATACAAAGTAGAAACCTGATAAACACATAAAACATGACTTTGTAAAAAGCACACCCCGAATAGACACATAAAATAACCAGCAAATCAAGTTGCCAGAATCGTTGAATGAAATTAATGAAATCATTTTCGGGGAAACCGGTTTTTGAAATCTATATTTTTAAATTTAAATAAATGTGGATTTAAGAAAGATGTTTTGGTTTAGTTACGTAATTACTGGAAGAGTGGTATGTTGTTCATTGGGCGTGTTTTATGGCATTCCTGAAGATGCTGGGCGATTTTGAGATGACGTCCCGAATTATGGGATTATTTGAGCTACTTTTCTGATTTTTTTTTACAATAGCTCCACACAGGAGGCCCCGAGGGAAAAAAACTGTGTGGAGGGTCGTTCTAAGAAAAGGAAGGAGAGAAAGTTCTAGGGAAAAAAAGTTATGAAGGGTGGGTAGGAATCTGGAGGTCAATGTCAGTGACCGGTCAGTGGTTGAGTGGGCATAGCGTTTGGGTCCCACCTGGGCGTCGCGTGTTCGATTGCTCGGCTGGCTAAGTCCTCCATCACAACACAAGCAAAATTTTCGGCTTTCTGCGGTGGTAGTAGGAGATTTTCAAACATTGTTGGGTTATTCGTAACCCGGGAATGTTTGTCTTTCTTTAAAAAAAAAAAAATGTGTCCAGGAGTGAGATATGTATGAATCCACCCCAACCACTGCGGTGTAAGGCGATGGGACGAGAGAGGATCGAGAGAGTCCGGCTGAAGACGTCTAGATTATGTCTGCCTCAAGCAATCGCTCTCGATCCGGACCGCCACGCAGTAGGTGAGCAACCTGGGCACCCCAGCTAAATCACCAAACGTAGCGAACCACTTGGGGTGACTTATGGCAGGGGTGTTGGTTACCCATTAGATGGTTCCCGGGGCGGCGGTACCCATACCCGCCTCCCATATTGATTTTTTTTTACATGAATACCGCACAAGAGTCCCAACAGCTCCCGTCTGGAGCCAGTAGGACTATATCATCCCCAATTGGGGTATGTTGTGAGGCTGAAGGTAGTGGGGAGGGGAAGGAGATAGGGATGAGGAAGGTGGGGGAGTGGAAGGAATCTGGCTATTCAGATCTGGTCACCAAACATGGCAGAAGCCATTCCAAGTAACGTTTCAATTCTGAATGGTGGTCTTACACCAGGGCGATACTGAGAGTATCTTCCACTCTGGAACGTGCCGCAAATATAATACATATTATTTTAAATTAATAAATTGTGAAATAACATAAATTAATCAATAAAATTTATTTGCCACGCCGGGATTCTATCCCGCGACCTACGGAGTGCGAGGCAAGAGCCTTACCACTGGACTACGCCGACCGTTGGATGAAATTAATATTTATAAATTAATCAATACCAATAACCTTCTGACAATATTTGAGTTTCTTCTACTACCGTCGGCACCCGTGGTCGAGGGGCAAGGCTCTCGACTAGCTACGGAGGTAGCGGGTTCAAATTCCGGCATGCGCAAATAAATTTTATTTGATTAATTTGTGTTATTTCACAATTTTATTCAATTCAGATAATATACGGTACCTATGTATGTGACAGAAAATCTCTGTATCGCCCTATTGTAAGACCACCATTAGAAATTGCAACGTTGCTTGAAATCGCTTTAGCCATGTTTGGTGAACAGTTTCAAATGGCCAGGTACTTCCCAATCTCCTTCCCCAACCCACAACCTTCAGCCTCACAACATACCCCAATTGAGAATGCCATGGTTTTACTGGCTCCAGACGAGAGCAGTTGGGACCAGTGATGGCTCGTGACTTTTGGGTGTGTTAATCTTGTATATAAAAATGTCGTGTCACGATGTTTGTGGTCGCACTCCTCCGAAACGGCATGACCGATTTTTATGAAATTTTTATGTGTATTTGGTAGTTTTGAGAATAGGTTTCAAGGTAATTTCATACCGCTAGGTGATTAGGGTGTCCCTATCAAGAAAAAAAAACTTGTATGTTTTTGACGATTGAGTTATTTATTTTTTATTTGGCATCAAAATATATCTATAACGCGATTTTAGCATTTTTGTATGAACAAATTTAACTGTCTTTCATATTTCAATTATTTATGTTGTTGAATGACAGATGGCGCTACGTCCGCCTCATCGAAAGTTCATCTGCACACGCGCAAGACATTCACGAGAAGCCTGGCGTCACTTTGATATTTCATTCGGCATCATGTTCTCGCGTGGGCAAACCATCGAGCTTATTTGTGTTGGCTAAAGACGGACTGACAAAAAATATAGTACACTCAATTGCTCTTCGAAATTCATATTGATTTTCTTTATTTCATTTTCCTTCTTTAGTTTTTTTTTGTTTTCCATTCACCTTTCTGTCATAGATCCCATCCCCATACACTTAAAATACAATCGTTATTTTTTATTTAACAACCAAAATATTCACTAGAAATAATTTATATGGCAGAACAACGTTTGCCGGGTCAGCTAGTATTTAAATAAAATTTCATTATTGGTAGATATTGATGTAGCCCAAAACTATTTTTTTTAGAAATTTCGATTTCTGCACGAAGATTTTCAGGAAATCCGTGTGCAGTGCACTGCCAAACAATTTTTTTTTTAAATATTCATGCAAAAAACAGACTTTTGAAAAGAAAAAATGTTTTCGGCTACATCATCAATAATGCCATTTTTTTTAAATGTTAGCACTCTAGCACACCCAAAAGTCACTAGCCGCCAATTGAGACTCTTGTAAGGTATTCCACATTTAAAAAAAAAACAATAAAATTTCATGATCAGTTGTTTTTGGTATCTTACAATGAATGACATTAAAAAAACTATTATTTTAAAGCTAAATATAATATTGATAAAATTACCGGAATTCGTCATTAAGGGTATTCTCAAAATATATTTAGAAACTTCACACCGATAGATGGCGTTAATTTCAATATTATCGAATAAAACGCTTTCTAGACGTTATGCTTTTTAGTATTGGGATGAATTATTGGTTTGCGGCCGTACATAAGGTATAGTAATTTGTTTAAATAGTTTTTTATACCTATAACTTTATAATATTAGAAAACGGCTGAAAAACACACAGTTTTACTACAAAATTAACACGTAAAAAATACATTTGCTACAACCCCGCGTGCGATCATACAGAATTTTTTTTACCCAACCGAAACATATTTGCGATAAACAGTGCATTTCGTAAATTTAACGCCAAAACGTACTAGATCAAAAGAGACGGAAGACTAGAGTTTGTTGAATTTAGTAAATTAAATCAACACCCAGGGAGATAGAATAATTTATAAAAAGGGTCAGCTGAGTTAAAAGAGCATATATTGCGGTTGCTGGCGTTAACTGGATCTTTTTTATAAAGACCGCTTGCAAGACTTACTTTTCTGTTAACGATGTTCGGGCTACAGAGTCCGTATTACATGGTTCCAGAAAACTGTATTGTATTTTTTTCCAGTGATTTATATTTTTTCCGTTTCCGGTTTTTAGGTTTCCGTAAATATTATGTGTCGCTGTTGAAAATTTCGCACCCCTTCAACGCCACCTGTAGTTTTAATAGCCCTTTTCAGCGTGTAAAATTAATGAATTTCGACGTAGATACTTATCGCTTCTACAAAAAAACGTCAACAGTGGGTACTTTTTTCTTGTATGGATGTTGTTTCTCCTTCAAAATAATGCACCACCTATTATAATTTTTTTTATGTCTTCCCTTCACGAAAATTCTTCGAGATGTATCAGTAGCATCACTTGCTCAATGAAGAACGTTGTAGTACAAATTATATTTTGAAATAATTTAAAGTGCTTGCCCACTTAAGAGCTATTCCGGTCATTTAAAATCATAGTCGATAGGTATTGAACCAATGTCTTCTGTTCCACTCCGCGCTCCCCTCAGGGGAACTGAGCGAAAGGGACAACTGCATATCGGGCCGAAAATACCTAAATAAAATCGTCAAAATCGATGTTTTGTAATCCCCATTTTTCTTCTCCAAAACTGGATCAATTTTAATTTTTTTTTCACTAACTGTATTAGAAGAAAATATTCTATGTCGGTACGTTTTGCTTTTTTTTCAAAATACATTGTTTAGTTTGTATACTGAACGTCTTTTGACGGCGTTTAAACTAGGCAATTTTATTCATTTTTGGAAGGTCCTAACTTCTATAAGAAGTAAATAAACAAAAAAAAAGCAATACGTACCGACACGCTAATGGTCAATATCTATATTATGTAAGCTTGCTCTTTGCTCTAGGGTCAAAATCCAGAGTGATAAATGGGGAATACGTTTGTATGGAAAAAACGCCGCTGGTATTTCCTCTTAAAGACCTCTAAAAAAAGTGGAGTAATTTTAATCACTTTTAAACATTTAGTTACTATAATAGTGTTCAATGAGATCGCGAAGTCAGTATAAGTATAATATAACATAAGACCTGTGCCTGACGCAGCTATAAAAGATGTGGCTTGGCGTATTTCGGCATATCGCTCGCCGTACATTCCCAATGGCGAGCAATATGCTGAAATAGGCCTAGCCACATATTTTATCTGCGCGTGTGGTGCCGCTTTAAGTGTTATATTACATGAAATTAAACAACTTAAAATACAAATATTTTTTATTTGTGTTTAAGTGATATTAGTTTCACTAAGTATTGGATAAAATCAAAATAGTTTTATTGTGATATTACTCTGAATCAGAATAGAACGGTAATAAAAATAACTTTTGCAAATTATCGGGATAAAATGCGCTTAAATCGCCAGTAACTAACTAACTAACCATCACGCCGTTTCTCCGCAGGGGTAGGCAGAGAGGACGGACCGCCAAACAACTCGGTCTTGGCACACACTCTTTACCTCATTCACATTCATACATCGTCTCATACACACTCTTCTATTATTCTGACTCTTAACATGGCCCGACTCAAGTATCTGATTCACTTGATCGTGCCATGTCTTCCTCGGGCGTCCTTTACATCTTCGACCATTCACATTGCTACTAGCCTCAAATAGCCAATAATCGTTTTTGTGAAAAATCACCTCAATGGCGCTGTACAAATAAATATATAAATGAATTAATATTACTGGCTTACAACAAAGATTTACAATTATAACTAGTGACTTTCATATAAGACTTATAATAGCTTGTGAATTATGTTACTGGCTAACAACCACGATTTACAATTATAACAAGTGACTTACATCTTAGCTCAAATATGATTGCAAACACTAGTTTTTTTCTAATACCAGGCCTCATTTTGCTGACAACTTTTCAGTTTAATTTCAATAAAAAAACTAAATGCTTTATCGTGTTTAACGGGCTTTTCCCAGTGTTGCCAACTTAACGGATTTCCCGTCATATCTGGCGGATTGGTGTGTCCCGAAACGGGAAAATTTTGTATATAACGGAATTTACAGTATGACGGATTTTCTGGCGGATTCGAAAAAAGTGATAAATTACTTACTTTTATAGGCGAAAATAGCCTATATTTAAGGATTTATGAAGAAATTTTGATCCCCGAAATTCCCTAACAACCCCCCCTCCCCCAGGATGGACGAAAATTTGTGTATCTGACGGAATTCTGACCGTTGATCCGTCACGATTTAGCGGGAACGGAGATTTCGAGTTGGCAACACTGGCTTTTCCCGCAACGACGCGCGACCTCAGTATTGTTACTCTGAGCGCGCGACGCAAGCTGTATGTACCCTCGTACGTGTTTGCTTTTTTCTATGTTTGTCAAAAGCGATAAATGAGTGATATCTGTCAAAAGGTTAGGATCTGTTCCTTTATATGTGTGCAGCTAATATATCACACTAACAAAGTGGCGAGTATTGCTATATCTGAGAAATGGTTTCTCGTGTGCTCAATCCAGGACACATTTACAACTTATACGTAATAAAAATAAGTTTGTATTATGATTTTGCTAATAGGTAATAATAAATTAATAATAATATTATTCTGAGACGATGTAGGAATGTGAATATGACACGATAGTGAAGGGTAAAAGAAGTCGGAGACGCCCGAGGAAGACATTTCAATTTGAGTGGCGGGTTAGGCTACCGCCGCCCCGGGAACCATTTATTAAAAAACCAACATCTCCAACATACGTCACTCCAAGGGGTTCATTATGTTTGATGACTTAGCAGGGGTTCCCAGGAAAGGGCGCGAAGCGTGATGGTTACACAGTAAATAAATAAATTAGATGATAATTAAAGTAGGTACCTAGGAACCTACCTAGCAAATGTTTGTGAAAATAATAAGTATTTCACTCATTCTGGGATTCGTTTCTTCCCAGAGTATTTGTAATTTTTATAAAATGCATGCCTAATGTTTTAGAATAACGCAAAACTGTGTTTGAGAAAATTGTGTTATTTATTTATTTTTACAATAGCTACAATAGGAAAATAATTTCCTCCAGGGCTTATGTCATCTGTGTGGATGGTCTTAAAAGAAAGGAAGGAGAGGATGTTCTGGGAAGGAAAAAGGCATGCGGCTTGGCTAGGTATCTGGGGTCAGTGCAGTGGGTCCAGGAGTGACGGACGTATAAATCCATCCCTCTCACTGCGGAGCAAAGCGATGGGTCAAGAGAAGAGTGCAGGAAGCCTCAAATGGTCTCCCTCAACCAGTCCCTCCAGATCGGATTTATGGAAGGCTAAGCACCTCTAACTACCTGTATCACTGTGTCTTGAGGTATTTTTTCGCAGAAATCAAGTGAATCAATTATATTATTTGAGAACGGTCACTCGAAATAACAGTAGAGAAGACTGACAAATCACGTTATGTGACAGAATGTAGATACCCGCGCAGTTTGATCTACCTATTCATTTTATTGTTTAGTAAATCGCAACAACAAAATAACTAGGCAAGTCTACCTACCTAGTGATAGTTACAGATTTATGAAAGTTCTAAAATATTACAGCGGCCCTTGTTATCATTATGTAGTTAGTTTTGCCACTTTTACTGCGTGTCTCGACCACAAATATTCCCTGCGCACAGAAACAATCATAAAAAATCAGAAAAGAAACTTGACATTTTTTCGACAAATATAATATCAAACTACCACACCATAGTAATGTGCTAAAAGCGTTCACGAGACGTGCATAATTGGGATCGCTCGCACATAAGTTTGTCGCCTTCTAACATGCGGATACCTACTCCCGCGCCCCGCGCCCCGCGCCGGGTGTCATGGAATTTAGCTACTCGTGTCTAACGTAAATCTGATGAAAAATAATTACTTTTGTTAATGTAATAACTTCGTTATTATAAGTCATATAACAGTGAAATTTTTGTTCGCGTAAATTTCATTATTAATGTTATTTTTTGTACTAAAATAAATAACATACTATCTGTAGTTTTCGAATGCGGCTGAAAAACAGATTGTATGAGAATTGTCGCTTCTGTTTCACCTTAAACATAATATTATAAAAAAAAAATATTCCACGACATTGGGTAGATACCCTGAAAATTCCCATTTTCCTGGATCTACAATTTCCGCGTATTTGGCAACCCTGGTTAAGTCATCTTTGTATTTAGCCGCCTGTTTTTATTTTTTATCAATAACTTATCACAACTTTGCAACACGACCACGTGCCCAATAAAACAAGATGGACGCTGCAAAAATACAATTAATGTTCCTTTTTTACTGCACACCCATTCCAAACTGTCGTAAATAGGCGATTAAATATCACTACGTATTGTTTTGCATGCGCCAATCGGTACTAAGTACTGGATGTACCATTGTCATCGTGCTTTATTGTCACCATTTGCATTCTTCTCAAAATAGATAATATTACATTTATAACAATTATCAAGGTTATCACTTTTATAGAGTTAGATTCTCGCAGAATCGCCCTGGCGAACGACTACCATTCAGAATCGAAACTTTGCTTAGAGTAGCACATTAATAATACTAATCGTTTATTCCAGAATGTATGCAGGGGAAGTGCAATGCAATACATTCCATATTTTGAGATAACAAAAGAAAGATAAATAATAAGATGAGGAAAAAAAAAATTAACATCAACACATAAATTAAATAAAAACAAAAAATCATGACAAATGAAATATTAAACACATAAATTAATGCAAACAGCCATTTACGGGGGGTATTTCACCATCTCCCGTCTCCAGAGGACCATCAGGGGTAGGGTTCCCAGATCAAAAAATCAAAATCCCGGAGAAAATTTCTGACATTTGATAAAAATTCGGTCTTTCTTGTAAATATAATATGAATGTCGTTATGCATCGTGGTATGTCAAACCCCGCGTCAGAGGAGGGGGGGGGTGGGGACTTTGAAATAAAGATTTGGAAAGTGGTAGGTATTCCTTTTATATAAAATAAACTTTTTTTGTATTTTTGTTTAAAATTAATTTAATAGCGGAAGTGACGTTTTTACTTTGATTTGTAATAAAAATAATTTGGTTTATTTAATTTTTTATATCAATCTCCACTTAATTGTAGAAATTCCGGACTGTTTAGAATTCCCCCCGCATTCCGGACAAAGACCTATATTTCCGGACTTGTCCGAATAATTCCGAACGTATGGCAACCCTAATCAGGGGAGACTCCATCCAGGCAGTCATGGTGGTGATGATCGCATTCTTCGAATGGCGCAGTCTGCGCCATAAACTTCCCATGCGACGGCGGAGAAGTGCACGGAAAGTATGCATTCGTCCCTCCAGGAACATTTCCGTAGCACTGCAGTATCTCGGTAGGCGGAAAGTTGTCACCATTATTGACAATGTTCCCATGTTATGTTAAATCCGAATGGTGGTCTCCCGCCCGATCTATTCTTAGTCCATCTTCAAATCATTATTAATTTATTTATCATTTCGGGGTTAATAACAGTTACAAAGGTCTTTTCAGTCTACGGAATGCTCTGAACAGAAAATTCCTAGATGTGTGATATTTATCAGTTCGACAGAAAACTTCCAAATTACATAAAGCCACAAGTAGGACTGTGAAATCGATTATTATCTAACCAAAAAACGTGTGAGGTAAAATTGTGCTTACTTGACGCGCGGTCACGCCCACAGCACGTTTCTATCAATGAATATAAATGGTGTTTTTGTAGGAAGCGTGCCGACTTGATAAACTTTATATCTAAGGTCAAAAATATTAATTAGATTAAAATAACATACACTTACAACGAGCAATAGACTTTATGGTTTTCCATGCGATGTACAGAGAATATAGTGCGGCCTAATAGAGAACTCCAGTCCAATTTTTTAATTTTTTTTAATGAATAATGACCTTCTATCTTAAATAACTGCATTTTTATTTTTATTTTTAGAGTTAGTTTTAATAGTTAAAATAATTGTCAAAGTTTTAATTTTTCACGATTCCCCTAAGACCCACCGTATGTACGGTGAATCGTGTGACGTCCTAACTCCTGAAAAATTACTATAGGATTGGGCAATCAGCTGATCAAGTGCCGCCATTTTGAATACCGTTATTTGAAGCATTCTCCCTAGAAGTAGCATTACTATTTTTTTGTGCAGTAGTTTTTCAATATTTTAAATAATAGAAATAAACTAATAGATATACCTCTATTTTTGATCCTGAATTATTATTTAGGCTTAAATATTATTTCAATAAACACAACAATTAAATCTCTATAAACAGTATGAAATAACGAATAACATGAAATGTTGTTAATACTGATGGCTTATGTCATACCTACATAATCAAAGATTTCAATACAATGACTGGTGACGCGTGACGTCAGCACTAACCATTCAGTAATACCAACTTTACAGTGTGTTTTGACGAGAGGTTTAAAAATGCACTTTTTAAGAACTCTACGTCTAATATTATGAAATAAAACTTATATATTCAGAATCAGCGTTTATTGGTCTACATGAACATATTTTTTTAAAGCCATAATATTTTTCACTGGAGTTCCTTATTCAAAGCTTTTTTTATTTTTATTTAAACGCCAATAGGGATTTTATTATAATGCAGTACATATATTACTTGAAAAATTATGAATGAAAATAAAGTGTGAAATCTAAGAGACAAAATATAGTACATAAAATATAATAGTTTCCATAATATAGATAACATAGAATACAAGTGAAGTAAAAATAGATATTTTGCCAATAGTCTCCAAGCTACGGCCCGCGGGCTACATCCGGCCCGCGAAAAACGAATTTAGCACTTAATTGGCCCTTGGAACTTACTGGAGTAATCAGTATGGCTCTAAGGCTGGAAAGTTTGGAGACCCCTGCACTAAATCAACGATAATATTAATAAAAATGTAGAAAACAGTTTATGAACTACGTAGAAATAGTTTGTACATACGGCGGCGTTTGAAGTTAGCCAAGTTCAAATTATTGTCAAATACATCCATATTGTTTATTACTTATTACCCAACGTTTATATAATATTTGTTACCAAGACCAAGACCATGTAAACGTTGTATTGGTGAATGCAAATTATAGTTGGAATGAGATGTATGTACATATATAAATTGTTAATGTTTGTCTAGTTCAGGCATGCCCAACCTGCGTCCTAATTGAAGTTTTTTTGCATTTATACAAAAAAAATCGTTATCGTAAATTTATTTCATTTATATTGTATTTTGTAAAATTAGAACCTTTTTGTCATTAGATCTAGGCCCCCAATGAGGGTTTTAATTTATTCTTTAAAAAGTGTCAGTCGATTTTAATGAGTAGAGGGTGAGTGCAAAGGACACACATAGGCGCATGTATATTCAGTTTATGCCTTATAGCAATATAGGTCGCAGTTTCACAATAATAGCATTTTTGGACTATCTATAGGTCGGCATTTCAACAAATTTCAAAAAAATATTAAATGTAGACCAACCTACGACAAGAAAATGCATCTGAAGAAAATGTGAAGTATACAACGATACAAAATGAAGTCATCAGACCACAATCACAACAACACCATTCATAACGTGAGCCTCCATTGATGTAATCTAAAACTGGACAACTCGGCAAATGGCAATTAAGATAAGACCGAAACACGCATATCAATCAAATAACATAACATCCAACAGTCAACATACATTACATAGTACGTAACACGGTGTTAGTGTGTTAGTTGTTATGTCTGGTATGCTAAATGTTAACAACGCGACAAACACGCTACAGAGGTCGCAGGGACAGTAGACGGATTAACATTTAAGCAAATTAACCAGATTAAAAAATAACAAAGGTAATGGCGTTATTAAAAGTGTAATATTCAAGTGGGAAAAAATGCTGCAGGTTTAACAAGGCCAGACAGCAAGTCTGGAAAGATCGCTTTAGTATTTTGTTTCGTTGTTTTATTTTAATACCGTCCTAACCTAACAGCTCACAATTCTGAGACCATGGCATCCCCAATAGGCCACTTGCATCATATTAAAAAAAAATCCGGTTTAGGCAAATATTCTAAGACATTCATAGTATTTTTTTAATCGTATTTTTGAAACCCTGGCGATTTTTTGAAAATTTCAATCCGAAAAATCAGACAATTTTTTATAAACCGGAAAGACGGGACATAATTTTATGGGTGCGTAAAACCGATAATTACATTTAAAAAAAGAAAATCACTTAAAAAAAGAACGTTTTTCACACGAATGGCACAGGAGAACAACGAGGCTTATCAAAAATATTACATCTCATCATTTTTTCCTTGATTCATCTTTTTTTTTCTTCTTTTTTTTTACATGAGCTCCACACAGGAGGCCCCGAGGAAAATAATTTCCCTCAGGGCCTATGTCTTTGAGGATGCTGTGTGGAGGGTTTTTTTAAGGAAAGGAAGGAGAGGAGAGTTCTGGGAAGGAAAAGGGTTTAAGGGGTGGGTAGGAATCTGGGATTCAGTATGTCCTAGCCAATTATATAGTATGATTTATGATCTTATTGATCATAAATCATTATAATGTTCAACATCTATATTACTAAATCCAATGTAATATACTTGTACTTGTTATAATGATAAGAATATTATAAAATATGATTTTGTTAAAATCAGCACCATTACCATTACCATTATTTATTTATTTATTAACGGACAAAAAGTCCAATTAACAATATAACAATAACACGAATAGAAAAAAAAGAGAGATCACCATCAAAAGGAGATTACATATAGATGAAGAGCATTGACAAAATACATAAATTATAAAAGTACATAGAGAAGATAACTACAAGTAGCTTGAAGATGGATTTAAAAAGACTTTAAAAAACCACATTGCGTAACGACTGCCGAAAGTCATTTAGGCTTACACCAAAAAATTCAATGCTTTGAATTGCGTTGACAAGTCTCGACATTCTGGATAAAGGAGAATGATATCCATAATTAGTAGAGCGTTGATTGAGGAACAGCAATTAATTATTTCGGAGTCTACGGGAAGGAATGTTGAACTGAATGAGTTGTAACAAAGCAGGTGTGACAGTAATACTGTTGATAATTTTGAAAATGCATATCCCTCTAAAACACGTACAGACAGCATAAAATGTAAGGGGTTCTCTTCATAACATCTGTCAAAAAGTCATACCAAATGATAAGTTCGCAGAGAACAAATAATAAATCTAGTGAACGTTAAACGTCAAATTCAAAAATTCGCCTGAAATCAAAGTGTTGCCACATAAAAAAAAAATTAGTGTGGAATTTTACTAAATTAATAGGAACATTTTCAGAGACGGGTCATTTTCATGTAGTGACGTCACGAGCCCAAATAATGAATTTATTTATTTTTTTTTAAAAACTGTACATTTCTAAAATTTTTTACTAACATTTTCGTAATATTAGTAAAAAAAATCTATCCACACGATTTTTTCCAAGTCTATGAAATCCACGCAAGTGGCCTTTTGGGGTGTGTTGTGAGGCTGAGGAGGTGTTGTGAGGGAAGAGAAGTACTACTGGCTATTCAGATCACCAAACACGGCTAAACTCATTTTTAGCAACGTTTAAATTCTAAAATGATTATATAATTCATCCTAGAAAAGTAAACTTACTGCAATGGCATCTATGCAAGTCTTCCTAAATGTCAAACTGACAAACTACAATTAGTTTTCAACGCCGCAGCACGACTTATCACTGGAGTACCCAAATTTTCGCACATTTCGGAACACCTCCGAAATCTTCACTGGCTGAAGTGTCCTGAAAGGATCCAATACAAGTTATGCTGGATGGTGTTTAAATCTATCAATGAAATGGCTCCTCCCTATATCTCTGAACTATGCATTCCGGAAAATATTGGTCTTAGGCAGTCAACTCTTAGATCAGCGACATCTTCTGCAATTGGAAGGTTGAAAGAACCTAAGCGAAATCCGAACACTAAGTTTGGTGATCGTGCATTCGCAGTATCCGCCCCCGAAGCTTGGAATAAACTTCCTATGGAATTGAGATGCATAACCAACTCAGCGGAATTTAGATCCAAACTGAAAATTCACTTTTTCCGATACTCCTTTCCATAAATTCATCATTCTATTTAAACTTTGCAATTTTTAACAGTTTTTTTTCCCTCTTTTCTCTTTGTTTATAGTTAACTTAATCTGTTTAATGTAATCTGTCAATTGTGATACCTCAATCTGTTTACTGGTGAGCGATGAATCACCTTAATGCAGTAAAGATTGACTATTAAATTTATTAATTTATTTAAAATATCTATACCTCCCCGTAAATCCAGTTAACCTTCATTATACTTTTTGCACCCGTATTCTCGAATTGTAATATTATGTAAAAACTTCCTACTTCTTCTGGCGCTAATCTTAATTGTAAATATGTGTGTTAATAAGTCACCAGTTTTAGGTTAGAATCTATATGTCTTAGTCATAAGTCACTAGCTATAAGTCTTAGATGTAAGTCACTAGTTATAATTGTAAATCTTAGTTGTAAGCCAGTAATATAAGTAGCTATAAGTCTTAGATGTAAGTCACTAGTTGTAATTGTAAATCTTAGTTTTAAGCCAGTAATATTAATTCTTTTATATATTATTTGTGCAGCGCCCTTGAGGTGATTTTCCACGAAAACGGCGCTGTATAAATTAGCCAATTATTATTATTATTATTTAAACAGATGTCGCCGAAGGATGTCGACTATCAAATAAAAATGAATAAATTTATTTAAGACACTATCTAGGTAGAATTTAGTTCGAGATGAATCTTGCAAACATACATAAAGTTTGCAGCCAATAAAAATGTGCGTTTCTTCTTCCTTCCTATGGTGGGGGTCAGAGGGGGATGCCTAGATTGCCTAGGTCTGCGAGCCAGTCTAGGGCCTCAGACGTTACCCTTTGGACCTCATCAATCCCGCAATGAATGGAGCGGGCGTTAAGGCGCCGTACCCGCGCTCAAAAAAAAGAAGATGGAGAGGTATGTAATTACTATTAATTACGAACGTTAGAGGAGCGCTTACAACGATAAAATCGATGCGAAAATTGTGAAAATGTTAAATAAAACACTGACTCGTTTAAAATAGAGCAAAAATCTCGCGGGGGTTAACTTAAACAGCATTTAAAGAAACACTGTGAATTTTTTCGTACACATAAATTGTAAAACAACTGAAACAAACGAGTTTATAATATTTAAATAAATGAAGACAATATAAGCGAAACTCAATAATAATTTATAATCTCGAGTTTATAATAATTTTTGGAGCATACTTCGCGATTTTTTTTCTATCGAGGGAATTTTATATAATTTGCGTTTCGGTGCGGGGAATGTTTAGATATTATCTTCAATAATTCTATGTCTATATGTCTAACTGTTTTTTGTTTTATTTTATCTAATTTTTATTTTAACTGTTCTAAAATTAATTATTTTATTATTTGGCTAATTGATTGTATATAAATTTTTACTTTATCTTATTTGCTAAATAACTGAGTTTTTATAACTGGGTTGTTCTCACATGTGTGTGTAATAATAATTTTTGGAGCATACTTTGCGATTTTTTTCTATCGGGGGAATTTTATATAATTGGCGTTTCGGTGCGGGGAATGTCTAGATTATTATCTTCAAGAAAAACATATATTTTTTTAAGAGCTTTGAAACTTGTGTTTAAGGGAGATATGTAAGAAATCGGTAGAAATTCGGGTAGCGGCGGCTTAAGATGAAGATAATGTTGGTAATTCTAAGTCGATACGATTAAACATGACCAAAGGGTCCCATTAGTTCAGTGGTAGAGTAGCGCTAGCGCCACGGCAAGGCTAATCCTGAGTTCTAAGTGTAAAAATTATTGAAATGTATTATAACTAGTTACGAGTATATCTAACTGTAGTGTTGAATTCTCAATACCGTATTTTCGCCTTATATGAATTCATATATCCGTTTTAAGGTTCCGTCCTAGCCGGAAGCGGGTGGTAGGTACCCACCCCATCACGTGTGCCGGAAGTTGTCATCACGCGTCCGAGCGACACGCGGCCCCGGCACCGCACGGGCTAGTGACAATGCTAATGGCCCGGCCCGTCTTGGGACGGTGACGGGTTCACGTGACTAGTAGATGGGTATCTTTCCATGTTAAGGATTGCTGGCTTTTGCATATTGATATGTTTTTTTTTTAAATATGGATGTGCGAATGTCTCATGAATGAAATTACTGCAAGAATTCAATCGGAAGGCGTGCGAAATTAAATTAATTGCGAAGGCTGTGAGGGGAGAGATTGCGTCTGAGATTGTCAAAGCAATCTAAAACCTGGAGAATATTGTAGGATTTTAAAAATGTTTTTCTTTTTTTTTTACATCAGGTCCACACAGGAGGCCTCGTGGAATATAATTTCCCTTAGGGCCTATGTTATCTTTGTGGATGCTGCGTGGATGGTCTTTTTAGGAAAAGGAAGGAAATGAGGTTCTGGGAAGAAAAAATGTACGAGGGGTGGGTGGGAGTCTGGGGATCAATGCGTCCCAGAGTGACGGACCTACGCGTATAAAACTATCTTCATGATTTATGGGGTGAGGTTTATTCGGGTCGTGGCGGCAGACACGTCTACCCACCTGCTGCGTGGCGAGCCGGACCAAGAGACTAGTTGACGGAAGCCTATTGACTTCTCCAGCCGGACTCTCTCAACCCATCGCCTCGCTCTGCAGTTAGAGAGATGGATTCATACGTTCGTCACTCTTGGACACTCCTCCATATTCCTACCCACCCCTCATACCCTTTTCCTTCCCATAACTTCCTTTCCTAAAAAACAGCCTCCACACAATAACCCCTAAGATGATCTCTCTCTGCTTTCAATCCTGGGATTGGTTTGCAGCAATTTCCTCTATTCTTCTCTTCCATTCTTCCCTGTCTTGTACGGCTCTTTCGCTGATGAGCAGCGTACGTCCACCGGCAGGTCCTCCAGGTACTCTCGGCGTGGGCGTCCCCTCGGTCAAACCCTCCATTATGGCATGCAAGAGGCCTTCTTGTCGTATTACATGGCCGATCCATCTTGCACGCCTTTCGGGCAAGGCCCTGAGCAGGTGCCTTCCTCCTTCGATTTTTTGGAGAACCTCCTCATTTGTAATGTGGTCTCTCCAGGAAATTCCTAATAGTCTTCTATAAGACCACATCTCAAAAAACTCTAGTCTCCGTTTATCTCATTCGGATAGGCACCATGTTTCGCAGCCGTACATCAAGATACTCCATATATATGTCTTGATGAGGAGTATTCTCAGTTTTAGGTCTATATGTATTATTCGATTCTATTATTTTCGACCTTTTATTGAATGCAAGCCTAGCCTGGTGTATACAGCTGTCGACCTCGCTCTTAGACCGACCGTCCCATGTTATTTTACTCCCGAGGTATACAAACTCCTTGGTGTTCTTTAGTGGAACTCCTGACATCTCTACTCTCATCTGATGTTGCATTCGGCCTAGTCAGCAGCTTTGTTTTGTCTTTATTTATCTTCATGTTGTAGTTGTTTTGAAGAATGCTTATATAGGCGATATATAGGTGATGTAGGCCCTAAATTATTTTTCTCATGGCCTCCTGTATGGAGCTAACTAAAAAATATATACCTACGTAGGTATATCATGTCGACGTTCGCTATCATTCGGCAGATAACCCAACTATTCATCCCCCACAGTTGGTCCCTCGAAATGATTTTAGTGATAAAATTATAATTTTTTGTGGATCATTTACCAATTTCAAACTTAAGATCGACTTCAAAAATACCTTTAATAATAAGTTAGTATTTTTTATTTATTTAACGCCCAATGGGCTTTTACATTTTGGTAGTACAAATAATTCATGACAGATTATTTAACATATACAGAAATAATACAAATAAAATTTGATAAAAAAGCACACAAGTCATAAAAATACAAAAATACAGCGATTTCATAGGTTTTCAGAAAAACAGATAGGTTTAGGAATAAGTAATTTACAAGATCAACAAATTTCGCCAAGTTTATGTTAAATATGTCAATGTCACCTAAGTACTGATTTCCCATAGTGTGAAATCGTTGTATCGGAGAGTGGGCAATGTAGTTCCGCTTATGAATGCTACAGTAGAAAAGTGTATTTTGTCGTGTAGTTACTGTCGGAATTCGTAAGTTTATGAGTTGCAGTAGTTCGCAACAGTCAAATTTAGAGTTAAGTATTTTGAATAAAAATGTTAAGTCGTTTATTTTACGTCTGTCTTCTAGTGTGTGTATTTGTAAAACATTTAATAATAAATTATATTTCAAGTCTTCTAGTGGGATATTTAATTTAAAATTTATAAAACACATAATTTTTTTTTGTATTGGCTCAATGTTATTAATGTGAATTTTGTAAGATGGAGACCAAACTACCGAGTTATATTCAATTAGGCTTCTAACTAGAGATACATATAATAATTTAATGACTTGTATGGAATTAAAGTTTTTGGTTGTTCTTAATACGAAGCCTAGTGTTTTCATACCTTTGTTTACAATTTGGTGGATATGATTGACGAAACTTAGTTTTTCATCCAAAATAATTCCAAGACCTCTCATTTCCGTGACTCTTTCTAAAGCTGGGTTATTGATGGAGTATTCGAATAAAACAGTATTTTTATTCCTGAAGAAAGTCAAGGTTTTGCACTTTTCTACATTTAAGAATAAATTATTTTGAACGCACCAATCTTTAAACATACTAATATTTGACTGAAGTATATGGCAATTTACATCCGTTATTTTCTTGTATAGCTTTATGTCATCAGCAAAGAGCAATACCTCGACATCGTTGAAGCAATTGGTTATATCATTGATGAATATCAAACGAATTTACTTACAGTTACGATTTTTTGTACTTATACTCTGGTATATACAGTATATAGACAAGCGGTTTTTCCTTGATGCAATTGAATAAAAATATGTTTTATACTTTTGTTACTCGGTGGTACATCCTCTCTGCACACCCATTTATGACATTCAGTTATATTTTGAATAAGTAGATATACCGTATTTTCCCATACCGACTGCATTTTGTATATAAATATGCAGTCGGTTGACAAGTCTCGACATTCTGGATAAGGGAGAATGGTATCCGTAATTAGTAGAATGTTGATTGAGGAACAGCAATTCATTATTTCGAAGCCTACGTGATGAGTTGTAACAATGCAGGTGTATCAGTAATACTGTTGATAATTTTAAATATGCAAATTAGATCAGAGTCCTTTCTACGTTTTTCTAAAGAAGACATGTTTAAAATGTGTTCAATTTCATCATATGAGTACTTGCCTCTTTCAAGACCCAACCTCCAAGCAATTCCTCTTAGGAAACGATGTTGTACGGATTCGATATGACAAATGGGGACAACGTAGAAAGGAGACCAAATGACACTAGCATATTCAAGGTGAGGGCGAACCAGCGAACAGTAAAGAGTTTTAAGTGTACTTATATGTTTGAAGTCAGAGGTAATTCTATGAATGAAGCCGAGTAGTTTAAGTGATTTATTTACGATATTATTAATGTGATCACGGAAAGAAAGTTTGCAGTCTAGAGTGACCCCAAGGTCCTTGATGGATGTGACAGTAGATAGACAAACACTATTTCGTTTATAATCAAACTGAATAGGTTATTCATGCTTTGACTTGTAGTGTCTCTATATGTACTTTTTATATTTTATATTGTCATTGCTATTAATTTTTATGTGCTCTCCCTTCACTGTCATCTCTGTTTTTTTATTCGTGTTATTATTATGTTTTTAATGGACTGTTGTCCGTAAATTAATAAATAAATAAATAAATATGACAGGGGACCAACAGTCAGGATATTAACTGTCGTGGAACCCATTTAGCATTGTCTGTAACCATTTTATCATTTGTCTTTACTACTAAATTAAAAATAATAACATCGTCATAAGCACAGTTTCAAGCTCACATAATACAGAGAATCAGTCGTAAAATAATCCATGTTTATTTAGAGACATTTTGCCAGTAAAATACTGGCTGTTTTCTAGATCTCAGTGTTCAACGTATCAGTGGTACAATACGCCGTGTAGGAGTAACAATGAATAACATATTCCTAGAAGTACATATTTTACTTAACAGCTTTGCACTTCACTTCACCCCAGAGATGTCAAATAAATTTAACACTGAACAGGTGTCATCAGCAAGAAGATCAATCACTGAGAAGTGTTTTTTTTCACTTTGGAAGGAACCACTTATTTGATAAGGGAACGTACCCATACTACGTGATACGTTGTTTAGGGCAGGCTTAGGTTTTTGGGTCACCGGGGGGGGGGGGAGGGGGGCACGTTCCCTAACCAACATCTCTGCCGTAGGTCAACCCAAATGGTAAGCTACGATTGGTGCCTTAGCAAGGGTGCCCGAGTTCATGGGGTGATGTTTGTCAAGGTCTTTGCGACCGATGTGTCTGCCCATCTGCTGTGTGGTAGACATGGGCAGACTCATTCCCAGGAGTGAATCGATTCATTGTGATTCCCTCGGCCTTTTGAATTGATTCATTTTATTCATTCCTTTAATTCCAAAAAAAAAAAAAAAAAAAAAAAAAAAAAAAAAAAAAAAAAAAAAAAAAAAAAAAAAAAAAAAAAAAAACCCTCGCTTATATTTTATGAGGCTACGAAGCCTTTTGTGTGTTTGCTCTTTTTAGTGTCGTTATTTTTCGTTTCATCGAGTTTCAAATCACAACGGTGATAAAGAAGTTTTTACTACGCAAAGCACTCTTCTTAGGGTAAATTATGTTGTTCTGAAAAATCGTAGGTACTAAAAACGACGCGCGACGAGGTTAATGAAATATTTCAATGTGTACTTAGATATTATTTTGCCCAAAAGACAAATTTTTGACAAGAAAAATGTGTTTATATTAGGCTATCAATTAAATCTTAAAATTAAACAGTTTTTGTGGTTAACCCCTAAGGTTTTACTAATTTTTATTTATTTATTAATCTTAAAATTGTTTCACTTCACGTGATCTAAACTTCCCACTACCTTTAGCCTCGCAAAATATCCGAATTGGGGATTCCATAGTTTCATTAGCTCCAGACGGGACTTGGGCGGAATTCACATAAAAGCCATACTATTATCGCGCTTTCATAGGTATATCCGGACCGGTCACCTGGAATAAGCTTCACTCAAATATATATATATATTTTAAATGCACCTACCTCAATGGTGAAGTTAATACCACGCGCTGAATAAAATCTAATTAAAAGCCCTGGCGACACGCGTCATATAATTTGTTGCCAAAATATAAAGGAACAAACCGCTCGATTATCATTTATCAGTATCACGGTTCGATAGCGACTGATGTATTGTTTACGGCTAGAGTAGACAGAGACAGATACCATAAAAAAATAATAATAATATAGATATACATCGTTTTGTTTCTACAAGCATTGTATCACAATTTACGCACGTGTGAGGGAGAAAAAACATAGGATTAACTTTCGCTTTTAGATTTTTATTAACGTTCAGAATCCGAAGTGGGAAGTTTCACCCTAAGATGACGGCTTGGCCGCGCGGGGACTAACGACGAACCGATTCTCGGCGGGCATCAAGAAATGAATTAGGAACTTCTGACTAATAAGTGTCTTTTGTCTTGCTGTGACTTGAATAACTTGCATTCCGCGGACCGGCCGGATCGACTCGACACGTGGGACCCGGGACCCACCGGGACCCGTGGGACTACGACGTCACAAATGAATAAGAAATAAATGTTTTGATTCCTTGAATAAGTGAAACAGAGATTGGGGTTGCGGATTGACTATGACCACGGAGGAACGATTCTTCCGTGACTATGACTGACGGGACTGGCGGGACAACTGTGAAACAGACGCGACTCTCGGAGCTCAGAATTATTTGGATCTTGGCTGACTCGCTTGTCTGTTGGCGGCTTTGTCATTTGGATTGGGGACGGGGACTCTGGCCTACGGGGTTTTTTGTAGGTATAAGATTTACTGCGCGGGATACTACTCACCACACGTGATAGGCAATTTCGCGGCGCGCATCGCCTGTAGTAGGTGTACCTATCCGCGCAACAAATATCCAGAATAATATTTAATTTAATCCCTACGAAACACTACAATATTTATAGAGTACATTATTATTTTCTTACCTCAATATAACATGAAATATTTAACTGTAAAATAAATTAATCGAAATAAAAATAAATATGGTGCTGTTAAAAAATCGTAAGATGCAAGGCCAAGGGTAAGGAATAAAGATTTAATTCCTTTTGAAAATGAGAATCAGATCGAGTGTGTTACAAGATTGAATTTATTCATTTAATTCAGTCATTCAATTTTGCCCACGTCTACTGTGTGGTGGGCAGGATCGAGAGAGACTGGTTGACGGAGGTATTTTATCCTCTCCAGCCAGAAGGATTTATACGCCATTTGCTGCCATCTTGAGCATAAATCGTAAAAAGCTCAAAATGGTGGAAAACTGCCAATTAGCACCAACACGTCAAAGTGGTACTAAACTGCCATCTTGAGCATAAATCGTCACAAAGCTCAAAATGGTGAAAAACTGCCAATTAGCACCGAAACGTCAAAATGGTACTAAACTGCCATCTTGAGCATAAATCGTCAAAAAGCTCAAAATGGTGAAAAACTGCCAATTAGCACCGAAACGTCAAAATGGTACTAAACTGCCATCTTGAGCATAAATCGTCAAAAAGCTCAAAATGGTGAAAAACTGCCAATTAGCACCGAAACGTCAAAATGGTACTAAACTGCCATCTTGAGCATAAATCGTCAAAAAGCTCAAAATTGTGAAAAACTGCCAATAGCACCAAAACGTCAAAGTGGTACTAAACTGCCATCTTTAGCATAAACCGTCACTCCTGGACACACTGACCCAAGATTCCTACCCACTCCTCATACCTATTTCCTTCCCAGAACTGCTTCTCCTTCCTTTACTTAAAAAAACCCACAGCATCCCCTAATATGATATAGGCTAACGTGACTGTGTGGAGCTAATGTAAAAAAAATAATAATTAGAGAAGTGTCAGGGTTTGCCCACCTATCGCTTTGCACCGCAGTGGGAGGGACGGGGTGATGATTCTTACGTCTGTCACTCCCGGACACATTGGCCCCCAGAATCCTATCCACCCCTCATACATTTTTATTTCCCAGAACTTTCTCTCTTTACTTTCCTTAAAAAGACCCTCCAAAGATGACATACTCTTTACTTACATATTGATTTGAAAGATATCTGAATATCGCCAAGTTGCAGAAGACCTTTCGACTCCTATGCCCCTTCAACATCATCACTGTTGGCTCTACAACCCCCGGTGGGTCTTGGCCTCCTCAAGAGTCTTCCTCCACTCATCTCGGTTTTGTGTCAGCTCTCTCCAGTTTAGAAGCTCCAAGGAAGATATATCTTTGAGGACGTTGTCGCTCCATCTTAGTCTTGGTCTTCCCAGGCTCCTTCGCCCTATAGGTCTTGAGTTCAGCAGGGACTTTGGTGCTTGATGCTCGGTCATTCTCTCCACTTGACCCAGCCACCGCAGTCTTCCCAGTTTTATAAATTTTGCGACGTTTAGCTCCTTAAACAAAGCATATAGCTCATTGTTGTAACGTCAGCACCAAATTCCATTTTTTAGCACCGATCCGAAGATGCGCCTCAAAATTTTCCTTTCAAAAACGTCCAGTGCTCGCTCATTCCTCTGAGTATCCAAGTCTCAGCTGCGTATGTTAGTACTGGTCTGATGGGTAATATCTTCGTGTTTCTGGACAGCAGTCTGGTTTTTATTTGGTTTTGTAGGCGGAAATAAGAGCGATTTGCGTTCACTATGCGCTTTTGGATCTCCTCTGTGGTATTATTGTCGTTTGTTATCAGGGAACTAGGTACCTATGTGAATCATGGTACCGTTTCGAAATTTTGAGAGAAAACATGAGAGAGTTAGGGTTCCTATGCCCCTTACAGGTTGATAAAAGTTAATAATGACAAAATAATCCACTACTACTTTAACTTGACGAGAAGCATCGACTCCTGTATCAGAGATTTAACACCGAACAGTTATTCCCAAGAATCTAGAAGTGTGGTCTAAATTTCAGCAGAACTAAGGAAAATTCGAGCTTACTTTCGATTCCTAGGCCATTCCATTGAAATCGTACACGGACACGCCCCAGTACACCTCTATCGGTTCACATCTCCGGTGGGGAGCAACTATTTATACCATGGGCACTGGCAGACATACTAATAGCGTAATTATCGCCACAGCTCAAGAAGGAAGCGTGCGGATGCGTCGTCTTCCATACCTTATTAGCCCGACACCCGGACTTGCAAGGGAATTCGTATTTATAAGAAACACAATAGCCAAAAATGTGTATATTCTTGAATTATGTCACCACGGACTGATTTCTCCCTATTTCTATACGGTGTGGAAACACGGAGCATTTATTGGATATTGGATAATCAACACCTCTGCCGTGGGTCACCCAAGTGGTTCGCTACGTTTGGTGACATCCATAAATTACGTTACACGAATTTCATGATTTTTTGACCCCCCCTCCTGAAATACCCTCGACTCTGTGCAGAAACGGGTTTACAGAATTAATTAATCTTAATAGATAGAATAGGTTTAATAAATTAATTAATTTGTTAAACTCCGTTTAATAGAGATATAATATAGCAATCCGTCTGTTAAGATGGGAGAATCTATTAAACTCCGTTTAATAGTTTAGTAGATTCTCCCATCTTAACAGACGGATTGCAATCTTTAGAGGACAGGCGTCAGGTGGGAATGCTATCCTTGTTCTGCCGGTATTACAATGGAAGATGCTCCGAGGAACTAGCACCATTGATCCCTTCGGCACCGGTGCACAGTCGGGAAACACGCCAAACGCGTGCCCAACATTTGTACACGGTTGACATTTGTCACATGAGAACGGGACGTTTCTTCGACTAGTTCTTGGGTTCAACAGCTCGGCTGTGGAATGATTTGCCGGCCTCTGTGTTTCCTCCTTCCTACAAAGTGGCTCTCTTTAAGACCATTGGAGGGGTCCCACCACTTCTCACGGCTGTGTGAGGAAACTGATTGTAAGTGCTCTTTAAGACCAATGTTCATTCCTCCCTCTTCTCACCACACAGCATCGCAGATGACATAGGCCCTGAGAGAAATTATTTTCCTCAGGGCCTCCTGTGTGGAGTTAATGTAAAAAAAAAGTTTCTACCAATATGTTGTAGGAACCAATCGTAATTTGATTTTAAATACTGGCAATATTAATTTAGTTGCCAATTGTATTCTTTTGCCAGGGCAATACTAAGAATATCTGCCAATAAGGGTCTACTTGGAAATATTATATTAAATAATATTATTTTAGGTATGTAAATGGATAAAGTGCTCCAGTACATCGTCACAATATTATTTGCAGATGGTACAGCAATGGGAATTTGAAGGAATCATTACGAATAGCAGAGAGAAACATGTGGTTTAGAGACCAAGAAACCAAGACCATATATTCTAAAAACAACAAATAATAGTAGGCAAATACAAAGCAGGCGATAAAATTGTACTCCTTAGCTACGAATCAGGAAGTCGCGGGTTCAAATCTCAGCGCGTGCAAATACATTTTATTTGTCTAATTTGTATTATTTCACAGTTAATTAGTTAAAAATAACATTTAGCATATTTGCGGCCCGTTCTATAGTGGAAGATACTGTCAGTATCGCCCTGATGCAAGACTACCATTCAGAATTGAAATGTTGCTTCAAATGGCTTTATCCGTGTTTGGTGACCAGATTTGAATTGACCTCATCTCCTTCCCCTCCCAACACCTTCACCCTCGCAACATACCTCAAATAGGTTGCCATAGACAAACTCGTAGTAAAGATACTTTTAAATGCAACAATAAACTCAACACTAATTACTCTATATACTCACCAATACCAAGAATCCATAACCTTGCGAATAAATACTGCGAATCTATAGATATATTTAGTATTGACAGTTTTGAATGTTTCAAAAATCAACTAATCTCGATTCTATCTGCTAATAATTAACTTTTATTATTTTTTTTTGTTTTTCTCATAAAATATTTTCTCATCTAAACCTCACCAGTAAAATGTATACTTACTTTATAATATTTTTGCAGTTCTATTTACACTTTGTTCTATGTCAGGTCTTATTATTATTGTTAATAATATGTACAAATATTTAAAGCTGAATTGTTTTAGTTTTTTGTAAGTACAACTTGTACTATCTCATTTAATTTCTTTTTTATGTTGTAATATTCTTTACCTAACGAGTCGATTGCATTCATATTTATTCTGTTTTATTGTTTATGTAATACATGTAATTAATATTGTTTATTATATATTTGCTTCTTTTCTTGTAAAAGCCCACTAGGGCGTTAATAAAATATAAAATAAAAATAGTTTCACTGCGTCTAGACGGGAGCGTTTGGGACTCTTCTGCGGTTTTCACAAAAAAAAATAATAAAAAGGCATAGAAAATAAAAAAGGTAACAGTCGCAACTGGGAATGGAACCAAGTATCTCTTTCTTATCAGGACAATACTCTAACCACTAAGCGATTGAGATCTAATTACTTTCTGTCATTTTTGTCGATCTCATATAAAACTCAATTTATGAACCAATATTTTCCTCAATTGATTACCATAGTAGTATGGGAACAGGTCTAGAATGAATATGCATCAAGTCCTCCATCAATGAACAAGCTACATTTTCGACTTAAAATTATGGTAATAGGAGCGAGCTACGCAAAAAAATTAGGATATTTATTCTTTAGAGGAATATAAACGCTAGAAATATTTGGAATCTCATGCCTGCAAAATTTTGAAATCGAGCGTCTTTTTGCACGAGGCAAGTAAGCGAAAAAGTGGTTTTTTATTTATTTTGTGCATAATTTTATAAGAACGAAAAAAAAGTTAGAACATGGAAAACCTCAAAAATAGTCTTAGTCATAAAGGGGTATTTTTTTAAAATTGTTTCTTGTATTACTTCATAGTTAAGTCATGATAAAACTTTTTTTTTTGTGGTTTACGCTTACATTTTTTGTTACCTAAATAATAATGTTATTGTAATTCCAATACATAGAAAAGCTAGTAAAAGCTTCGATTTATCTGTAGCATATTTTTTGATGTTCATACTGTAAGCCGATTCTTCGTAAAGATTAATCAAAATAGTATCTAAATAGGATTTCACGTATATAAATCATCAATTTATCCAAAAATTATTTTTTTTGTATTTATAATGGAAACCGATTTGTTGAAAGATTAATCGAAAATAGTCTTAATCTAGGAGTGTTTGTATTTAAAAAATTAAGAAATAAAATTTTTTTTAAAAGTTTTATTTCTGAAAGTATTCAATATAACATTTAAAATATGTGGTGCTTTGTCCAAAATAGTGTTGAGTGTCCAAATCACGTGCTGGGTATCGTAGAGACCAGGACATTACCATAAATCAAGTCCCTGATGGCTTCAAACATCAAAAGAATAATGATTCAATATCGCTTCTAACATTTGTTCGTTGATTGGTTCGATTTCTGAATACCAAACATTTAAATCCAAACTCTAAACTCCATCCCAAAAACCAATACAATTATTACAAGCACGAAATTGCACCATTCAATATTGAAACTTGCATAGTTTTGTGGGATTTGAGTCTAAACTATATTCCAAGAAATGGGGCAAATTTAGTTTTGAAAAATTTACATTGTCCGATGAAATCAGTGGTGCAGTTTCGTGGGATGGAGTCTAGTCACAAAGAATTCATACAAATTACATTATTATCTACGTTTGGTAAAAACATGACGAAATACGTATTAAAAAAAACATTAGCGCAGCTTTCGGTAAGGACATATAAAGTTTTAAATTTATTCTATGTCATCATCAGCCATTGTCTCTCCTTTGCCGGATGAAGGCCGACTGAAGTGAGTGCATGTTCTATATTATTCAATGTTTAAACGTTTTATATAGTCCTCCGGATTGCAGTTTTTGAAGCGCAGAACGGGTGGAAGCGCTGTGCTTTTTCTACCTGTATTTTAATGAAAGATGCTCTGAAACATTACGTTATATGACGGACACACGTGAGCCGTTCCAAACTAGGCAGTTTTTTTTTCAATTATTTCTGGCTGTCACCCTTCAAGGGTGTTGTTCTAGGTCATCATTTAAAATTATAGAGAAAGGAAATGTGAATTTATATTCTATTCATTTTATTTAAATGCGCAAATTCCAGAATTATATGGAAATTGGAATCGAGTTCAGACTTAGAAGAGATGAGATGTTGAATAGAGGGGAGGCAATTTTCAAGAAGAGGTCCATTGACATCTTGTAACACTATAACCCTGTCCGAAACGTTGGTTAAAGACAGAGGTAGGTAGGGCAACACGGCGTAATACCCCAAAAATAAATCATTATCTACATTTGGCCTACATCAACATTTTTCATATTATTTTGGTCAATTTCAAAAATGCTGCAATTTTTTTTTTTACATTCGCTCCACACAGGAGGCCCTGAGGAGGATAATTTACCTGGCCTGTGTCATCTTGAGGATGCTGTGTGGGGGGTCTTTTTAAGGAAGGGAAGGATAGAAAGTTCTGGGAAGGAAAAGGGTATGAGGGGTGGGTAGGAATCTGGGGGTCAGTATGTCCAAGAGTGACGGATGTATGAATCCATCCCTCCAACTGCGGTGCAAGGCGATGGGTTGAAATAGTCCGGCTGGAAACGTCAAAAGGCCTCCCTCAACCAGTCTCTCCCGATACGGCCCACCACGCAGCAGGTGGACAGACGCATATGCCGCCAATTATTTTATTATTATTATTTTCATGTGTGTGTGTATGGAGAGTTTTGGAGTCGTGTAATTCAGTTGATGTTGCTTGCCGCCGCCTAGTTCTTTCAGATTCGGATTCCCCGGCCCATAGTTAGTATAAAAATAACTAGTTTTGTTTTTTAGGAGTTTCGCCCATAAACCGAACTTTTTCCGAAATTTTGTAAGCAGATTATTACAGTTTATATTGTGTTTTTATATCTTTTTTTTTTTTGAATAATTTTCAGGGTTATATTTTTGTTAAGTTCTTATGAGTACAGGACCCTTACTTTTTGTTTTACTTTTTAATTATAATTTTAATTATGTGAAAATCTATCATTGGGTATTATGTATATTATTAATTTTATTATTACAAATGTAAAATATCTGTTGATTTTCCAAAATAAATAAAATTAAATAAGACCTGGACAAACCTCAACCTATTAACCCGGGCACCCCTGCTAAGTCACCAAGCGCAGCTAACCACTTTGGGTGACCTATGGCAGAGGTGTTATCCAATAAATGGTTTCCGGGGCGGCGGAACCCATACCCGCCTCTCAGATTGACTGCCCACCAACTGCGTGGAGGGCCAGATCAGAAGAGACCCTGTAACCTTGTCCGAAACGTTGGCTAAAGAAAGAGAAAGTGCAAAATAATACCCCAAAAATAAATCACGAGAATTCTTTTCTAACGACCATCAAGATTCAAAAATGCTGTATCCAAGCAATGCGTCTGTGTGAATACTATGTTAGTGTCAACTCTGGTTGCGTTACCACATGACGCATCTATAATTTTCTCAAAAAGGTTCAACATTAACAATTCTATTTTTAACAGCCAAAAAATTCTCAGTAATTTTTCTTAATAATTTCTAAACGTCCATGTGTATTTTTTGTTGTGTTTTTTCTCCCTTTAGAAAGTGTACAGGTATAATGTACCTGGGGTCCAGCCTAGGTGCCCCTTTCTTATAATTACCCGCCATGCTCGCACAATAGATGCATTTCCGCTGCGTTCATGCATTGTGAATGCAAATTCTATGAATGCACTTGGTATATAGATGTTCTTAGGCGCCTTTAATTCTCTACACCGCCATGCTGGGTTCCTGAATGGGTATGCAGCAGAATATACCATATATATTTATGATCCAACACTACTGATGTCTTCATTCACTTGAAAAAAAAGTATCGAAAAAAATTGATAAGTACTTACCTAGACTTCAATATTTTTTTTAAAAACATTATAATATCAAACAAGAGGCCCTGAATAAATTAATTTTTCCCAATGAATTCATTTCATATTTGGGGAAGTAAAAATATGAGCGATGGGTAGCAACCTGGGGATCAGGGTGTCCAAGAGTGACGGACGTATTATTCCATCCCTCCCAATGTGATACAAGGCGATGGGTCGAGAGAGTCCGGCTGGAGAGGTCAAAAGGTCCCCCTCAGCCAGTCTCTCCGGATCCGGAGGTTGGTAAACGCGTTCGCCGACAAAACTCAACCCATGAAACCGGACACACCTTTTAAGCCACCAAACGTGGCGAACCACTTGTTGGTGGCAGGGGTGTTGGTTTTTTTTTTTTTTAAATTTATTTATTTATTTATTCCATTTTTACAATTTTACAAAGTTAGGTATAAGTACAATTATTTTTTTAATTATGTACATGTAATGCAAATATTTTTTAATGGTGGTAATAATACCTCTCTAATTGAGAATTTCTCGTGTTTAGGGAGAGAGTACTAACACAATTTATATTTTGATATATGTTTAATTGATGCTACCATGAGCGTATTTATGAAAAAATAAAATAAAAACAACATGTATGTAAAATTATATACCTGTGCACTATTTTAGGAAGAAAGTTTTTTTTTTTTAAATTATAAAATATAAAACCTGTGTACACATTGAAAATATAAGTGGGCGTAATATAACACAAACATGAAATTATTAGTGGTGAAATGTATTTTAATTTTTTTCTTAAAAATTTTATAATTTTTTTCGGATTTATAATCTTTAGGGAGTTCGTTAAAGCATTTTATGGCTGAGTATATGTAATGGTGTTGGGCCGTTGTAGTATTAAGTTTAGGGATTATTATTTGTCCTGTTGTTCTCGGCCTGGTGCTAAATTACTTTATTGTTAGTTTGTCTTTATGGATTTGAAGTAATGCATTTTTTGATAGATTCTGTTTATTTGTAAAACTTTGAATTCATTGAATATTTTTTGAGTTGAATAGTCTAAAGGTTTTTTTAGAATAATTTTGATGAGTCTTCTAATGGTTAACCAATAAATGGTTCTTGAGGCGGCAGTACCCATACCCGCGTCCCAAATTGCATGATAAGCATTACCAGTTTTGAAAAATAAGAGTTCAGTAAACTTGAATGATGTCATACATAACGCAGTAATATTTCACATTTCTTAGTTAGGAATGCACCAACAACAGAAATTCGAATGTTTATTAATTATATCATGCAAATCAAGTTTTACGAACCCTACAAATATTGCCACAAAAATGTTAAACACTGTAACATTGATTGAGTGGCGTTATGTCCATACAAAAGCATTCACCATTTTCCTTCCTGGATTTTGACACTTACTAGTTCAAGCAGATAAGTAGTTAGATTTAGAAAGTTAGGTTAGATATCGACCACTAGCGAATCGGTAAGTTTTGCCTTTTTTGATAAGTTTTTTCTTATAGAAATTAAGACCCTCCAAAAATCATTAAAATTCGCCTGTTAAAATAGACGTTCAGTATACAAACTATGTATTTTTTTAAAAAAAAGGAAAACGTAATAACAAATAGAATATTTTCTTCTAAATCAGACGGTAAAAAAAAATCTTAAAAATCGTTTTGGAGGAGAAATATGCGGAATATAAAATCCTGATTTTGACGATTTTAATTAAGTATTATCACTCTGAAGGTACAGTTAGTTGTCCCTTTCACTCAGTATTTGGGGGGGAAGAGGGCAACAGCGATCGCAACAGTTTTTCATCTTCATAGATAATTGCACGCATGTATGGAACACAATATTTCAATACCTTAACTCCAAAATAATGGACGAACTAGGGGATATAAAAAACAAGCTGTCCCATATGGAAGACTTTCAATCATCTCTTGAATACTTCGCTGCAGAATATGATAGATTAAATTCTACATGCAAGGCTAATGAGACGAAAATATCCAAACTGAGTTCTGAAAATGAAATCTTGCAGCGGAACTACGACATACTATCCCAAAAAATGAACGCAATCGAACAAACTAACCGGAACTGCAATCTGGAGATTCAGATGGTCCCGGAGAAGAGGAACGAAGACATCATGATTACAATACAAAACCTGTGTACATCAGTAAACTATCCTGTAAAGGACGAGCAAATAATTTCCTGTCATCGTACACCACGCCACCCTGACGCAACTCCCAACTCAAGACCAAAAAATATTGTACTGACTCTGCCCAGCCCTCGAATCCGTGACGAATTGCTGTCTGCAGTTAAGGTATTCAACAAGAGGAACGTGGATAGGAAACTGAATAGTCAACACCTTGGTTTCACAGATTCTTCTCCGATATACGTATGTGAACATCTGTCACCTTATAACAAGGAACTTCATGCAGCAGCTAGGCGAGCAGCAAAGGACCTGAACTTCAAGTACGTATGGATTAAAAATGGGCGCGTCTTCTTAAGGAAGAATGACATGTCTCCACCACTGCTCGTGAAGAACAAGGCCGTACTACAGAATCTTACCGACAAATCACCCTCAAACCCGTCTTCCTCCGTCCTTTAAACCTAATGTATACGTCTTGTCAAAAATTACAAAATGGATCTGAAAATTTTCTACCAAAATGTTAGGGGAGTTAGAACCAAAACAAATGACATAAAAAACGAAGTTATTATCAATAACTATGATATAATCTGCTTCACCGAAACTTGGTTGAGTTCATCAGTATTCAGTAATGAATTGTTTGATGAGCGTTACCTGGTCTTTCGGAGAGATCGCGAATCAACTAATTCTACATCTAAAAAAGGTGGGGGGGTATTAGCGGCAGTCAACAAGAATCTAATAACAACTAGAAAATCATCTTGGGAAAGTGACGGTGAAGATTTATGGTTAGCTATAAAACTGCATGAATATTCAAACTCGTTCATCTATATATGTGTTCTGTACATTCCCCCCAATTTATCTGTTGATCATTACTGTAATCGAATCAAAAATATTCAGGATATTTATTTGCAACATATTAATTCCAAATCTCAATTTATAATCATTGGTGATTTTAATATACCCGAAATTAAATGGACACCTGACATAACATATAATAACATAATATTAGCTCCATCCAATTATTTTTGTCACAAAGCTCATTCCCTTGTCAATTTGGCCTCAATGTGCAACCTTCACCAATTTAATTATTTACCTAACAAAAATTTTAATATTCTTGACCTTGTTCTTTCCGATAAAACCAATATTAATATTTCAACGACAGCTAACTTATCAAAAATTGATCACCATCATCCCTGTTTTGAAATAAATGTAAGTCTAGAAAAAATGCAATTCCTACAAGAAAATCACTCTCCCGTAAAATACAACTTCAAAAAAGGTAATTATGAAGGATGTTGTCATGATCTAACAAATGTAAACTGGATCTCACTTTTTAACAACTGTCATCTCAATAATAAGGTACAGTTATTCTACAATACACTATGGGATATTATAGACAAGCACATTCCAAAAAAAAAAACATACGTAAGAAATCACTATCCCAATTGGTTTAGCGAATCTCTAATAATGCTCCTCAAAGAGAAAAATAAAGTAAGACTTCGGGCTAAAAAATATAACAACCCGATAGACTATTCCGAGTTTGCTACTCTTAGAAAAAGATCAAAAAAAATGCTAAAAGAATGCTACACATCCTACATCAATCTAGTTGAGCGTGGGATAAAAGATAATGTTAAGGCTTTCTGGGCTTATTCTAAATCATTGCGTAATTCAAATTCGATTCCAAAAACAATGCATATGGATTCTATGATTGCAAACAATGGACAGCAGATTGCCAATATGTTCTCTAATTATTTTGGATCGGTTTATACTCAGTCGAATCCCACATCAAATACTTCCGGACTGAATGTTCCTCAATTCAACCAATTTAATCTTAGTAAACTTAACGTAAGCATGGGAACTATCAAATCTTGTTTAGAAAGCATTGATATACATAAAGGCCCAGGACCAGATAAAATACCTCCTTTGTTTGTAAGATGTTGCTCTAGCGCGTTGATCAAGCCACTTTTCATTATATTTAACGAATCATTATCTACGGGAACTTTCCCAGATTTGTGGAAAAATGCACATATTGTCCCAATACATAAATCTGGCGATCAATCTTCTGTGAAAAATTATCGACCAATTAGTATATTATCATGTTTTGCAAAAGCCTTTGAATCTATAATCTATAGTTCCATATTCGCACACTTTAAACCACAATTATGCATCAATCAACATGGATTTGTTCCTAACAGATCCACAAATTCCAATCTTCTCGATTTCTGTGATTATGTTTGCAATGCGTTTAATGAAAGAACTCAGGTAGATGCTATTTACACAGATTTTCAAAAGGCTTTTGATAAAGTAAATCATTTTATTTTACTACAGAAGCTTGGTCGTATAGGTATTCACGGTGATCTATTTAGGTGGCTTAAATCCTATTTGGAAAACAGAACACAGCTCGTTCTTATAAATGGGTATGAGTCACCTCCCGTAATTGTAACCTCTGGTGTACCCCAAGGGTCCAATCTTGGCCCTCTGCTTTTCTTAATTTTCATTAATGACCTAGGCCCCATGTTACGCTGTGATTTTGTTTTATTTGCCGATGATTTAAAGATTTACCGTAAAATTTCCAATGATTCTGACCAAGTTATGCTTCAAGAAGACCTTTTCACATTACATAACTGGTGTATTCAGAATGATATGTTTTTGAATATTGAAAAATGTTACATTATGACTTTCAGCCGTAACAGAATGCAAAAAGATTATGCATATTCCATAAATAATGCTCGATTAAATGCAGTTACAACCATCAGAGATTTAGGAATCATTCTTGATTCAAAATTTAAATTTGATGTACACGTCAGTGATATCACGACTAAATCCTTGAAAATGATGGGGTTTATACATAGAATATCTAAACCATTTAAAAAACCCCAATCCATTATAACCCTATACAACTCATTGGTCAGAAGCAAATTAGAATATGGTAGTGTTATCTGGAATCCACACTACTTAAAATATTCAAAAACTATTGAATCTGTGCAAAAAAAATTTCTGAGATTGTTATCATTTAAATTTGGACTAAATGCCTTACTCCAATCTTACGAGGAACGACTCCAATATTTTAAGTTTACAACTCTGGAAAAAAGAAGAAAAGTTGCTGACTTAATGAGTCTATACAAAATCATTCATGATAAGCTTGAAACAACTCACTGCCTGAGCAATATTCTTATTAAGGTCCCCAATAGACATAATTTAAGGAATCAGAATATATTTCATCTTGAATTATTTAAAAACAATATTGCATACTTCAATCCACTGTCTCGGATGTGTCGACTGTATAATTCCATTGAATGTAACCATATAGACATCTATGCAAATAGTCTCGCTTACTTTAAAAAGCAAATTAACAATAGACTAACCTAACATGTAATTGAGAATTGAAAATACTTATCTTAATACTTATCTTGAACTTGAATGTGAATGGCTGTTCTTCACTCTATTTGTACTTTACTTTTTTTGTTTTTCTGTTTTTTTACATCGTATATCGATCTTTTTTTATCTTTGTTATCTCTATATTGTATCATCACTATTTTTGTTATCTCTTTTTATACCTCCTTTTATACTTCCTTTTTATATTCCTAATTTCTGTTAACAACTATTAAACTGTGCATTCTGTGAACATTTTTAAGTGGACTATTAACATGTACGCTTTTTACAATGCTAATCCAATGACTTTTTTCTGTTAATACTCTGTAAATGTTCCAAAACAATAAACAATAAATAAATATTCACACGTTGTTTTCAAGGTTATAATTTTATGCATAATAAAAATTTCAAATAGAGTCATTCATTAATTTCGGCAACTGCCCGGGTAAAAAAAAATAAAATCGGACAAATTTGTATGCGTAGGTAGGAAATCGTAATAAAAAGTCCTGAGACATTTATAGGTTTTAAGTTCTCGGATTATACGATGAATGAGACGCGAGGATGTCGTTAAAATGACGATTGTCGTCGAGTTGGCTTTTAAAAGAATTTTTTTAATGGTCGCTTTAATGCGTAAAAATCTGCGTGTATTTTTATATGGGTTTAGTATTGGGGAAAAATTTCAATTAACCCTTGATAGGTAACGTTCGTCAAAATTACTAACATCAAAATCAATGCTACCTGTCTTTTTAAGGCAAAGCTTAATGCTAGTTCAGATTAATCTTTACTACGAATCGGTTTACATTAAAAATACAAAAAAGGAAAAAATTGGAAAATTTGAAGCTTTTCGTACAGTTTCCATTGAGTAGAATTAAAATTAATATGTTAGTTACTTTATAAAAAAAAATTAGCGTAAACTAACTAAGGGGGCATACAAGAATTACATGAGCAGTTCTTCTTCTATGGCACACAGTCCTTGCCTCGTTCACATTCATATATCGTCTCGTACATGCTCTTCTATTATTCTGACTCTTGACATGGCCCGACTTAAGTATCTGATTCACGTGGTCGTGATGTCTTCCTCGGGCTTCCCCGACTTCTTCTACCATTCACATTTGCGTCGTATATTCTCCTTACACTCCTTGTCCACGTTTCTCACAGATCGTTCAAGGTTTTACCACACATACGCTTCAGGGATCTCATTTCTACAGCATTTTCATACCTCACTGCCATACATCAGAGTAGGTACTAGCACTCCATTATGGACAGATAGCTTCGCTTCTTTGAACAGTTTTTTGTTGGCGCCAACGGCGTTCAGACCGTCCTTGAGGTGATTTTTCACGAAAACGGCGCTGTATAAATTAGCCAAATAATATTATTATTACAAAAGTTTGTATGGATGTATCTTTGTTACTCTTTCAGGCAAAAACTACTGAATGGATTTCAATGAAACTTAAAAATAATATACCTAGCTCATACATCAGAATAACATATACGCGCTATGGCATTATGAAATTTGTATTAAAAAAATTGCAATAGGTGGCACGCGAGCTGTTTGAAAACTGAATGTACCGAAAATAAATGTATGGAATGCGGGAGTGGGGAGGGGAACCTTTGAGGGGGAGGGGAACCTTTGAGGGGGAGGGGAACCTTTGAGGGGGAGAGGAATACAGGAGAGGGGTTCACGGGACGGGGGAAGGGGGGGAGTGGAATGGGGAGAGGGAAGGTGGAAGAATCGTAGGGGAAGCGGGAGAGCAAGGGGAGGCGGAAGGGGGACGGGACGAACGGGAAAGGACAAGCAGGGAGAAACAATTTCTTTATTAAATGGCATATCAACGCATACCGGGAACCAGCTAGTGTATCTATAATACGCCTTATTTTCTTGTATATATTTATGTACACATTAAATCGAGTAAAGGAACAAAGAAATTTTCAATTTCGATAAAAGTTTTCATTCGATTCGAATATATTGGTTATTTTTCGGTTCGTAAAGTTCGAATTGCTTTAGAGCGCATGAGTTACTCTCGCCAAAGGCAATTTGCGTGTTCGAAATACGATACAGGGAAAACGATATTATTTGTATCGATAAAAATATTAATGAAAATGAATGCAGGTCGAAGGTGTACCAACCTACCAACGTATGTTTGTCACTTTCGTTCTGGGCAAAAATCAAATTTAGATTAGATTTTTAGATTTATTGATAAACTAACGCACCACCATAAAAAATCACGGGATATTATAATTGTAAGATTTGTGAAGCTTTAAAGCATTAATTAAAAGAGTCTCAATTGCTTCCGTCTGGAGCCAGTGAGATTATGGCATCCCCAATAAGGAACGCCAATGAAAAATATTATTGCTTTAAAAAAAATTTAGACCAATAAACGCCGACTCTGAATACATAAGTTTTATTTAATAATATTAAACGCAGAGTTTTAAAAAAAATATGGTATTATTGAAATGTTTAGTGGTGACGTCACTAAACACCATAAAGTCATTGTATGGGAATGTAGGTAAAGTATTAAAAACGTTTCATCTTATTCGTTTATTTACATACTGTTTATAGAGATTTAGTTGTTGTGTTTATTGAAACATTATTTAGACCTAAATAATTCAGTTTCAAAAATAAAGGTATCTCTTATTAGTTTATCTCTATTATTGAAAATATTCAAAAACTACTGCACAAAAAAAATAGTAATGCTACTCCAGGGAGAATACTTCGAACTCTGAATTTCAAAATGGCGCCAGTTGAACAGCCGATACCCGATCTTATAGTAACTTTTCGGGAGTGATGACGTCGCACGATTCACTACACATACGGTGGTTTTCAGGGGATTTTGTAAAATTAAAACTTTGAAAATTATTTTAACTATTAAAAAAAATATGCAGTTATTTAAGTTAGAAGGTTCATTAAAAAATAATAAAAATTGGACTGGAGTTCCTTATTGGGGTATTTTGTGAGGCTGAAGGTTGAAGGGAGGGGAAGGAGATGGGGAGGGGGAAGGTGGGGAAGTATCTGGCTATTCTGATCTGATCACCAAACATGGCTAAAGCAATTTCAAGCAACGTTTCAAAGCAGAAGCTGGCCTTACACCAGTGCGTTATTGAGAGCATCTTCCATTCTGGAGCTCTTTTTTTTATTTACACTGAATACCGCACAAGAATCTCAACTGCTGCCGTCTGGAGCCAGTGAGACTATGGCATCCCCAATTGGGGTATGTTGTGCTTGCCGCAAATGTACAGAATATTGATTTTTGTTAATTAATTGTGACAAATAACACTAATCAATCACATAAAATTTATTTGCGCCTCAGAGTAACAATTGTTACTCTGAGATTTGCGCATGCCGGGATTTGAAATTGCGACCTTCGGATTGTTAGTCGAGAGCCTTACCCTCACGGAGGTCTCAAGAAGATCAGAAATTTACCATTCATAATGAACGTCGTTAGTAAATTTTCTTTCACCTTCCTCTTTCCCATCTCCTTCCCCTCCCCAACCCCCCACTGCCTTCAGCCTCACAACATTTCCTATGGGATGCCATAGTCTCACTGGCTCCAGGCGGTTGGGAGCAGATGGGACTCTTGTGCGGTAATCACATAAAAAATATCGATATTTGAAAATGTTTGATCGATTTCAGCAGAAGTCTGAAAAATTAGCACGAAGAAAATGATTTTATCTTAGGGGATGCTGTACGGAGGGTCCTTTTAAGTATAAAAACAAATAATCTTGTGACTTGAATAGGAGAGAGAAAGCAGAGGCTGACAAATCATTCCAAATCCAAACCGTTTAAGGGCCCGCCACCCGAATTTCTACCGATTTCTTACATATCTCCCTTAAACACGGTAAGTTTTAAAGCTCTTAAAAAAATATATGTTATTCATGAAGATAATATCTAGCAAATTATATAAAATTCCCTCGATAGAAAAAAATCGCAAAGTATGCTCCAAAAATTATTATAAACACGTTTGTTTCAGTTATTTTACAAGTTATATGTATGAAAAATTCACAGTTTTTCTTTAAGAGGAATATAAACGCTAGAAATATTTCGATTCTCATGCCTGCAAATTTTAAAACCGAGCGTCTTATTTGCACGAGGCAAGTAAGCGAAAAAATGGTTTTTATTTATTTTGTGCATAATTTTATAAGAACGAAAAAAAGTTAGAACATAGAAAACCTTAAAAATAGTCTTAGCCATAAAGGGGTATTTTTTGAAAATTACTTTTTGTATTACTTCATAGTTCAGTCATGAAAAAACATTTTTTTTAGTGATTTACGCTTATATTTTTTGTTATGTTAATAATAATTTTATTGTAATTCCAATACATAGAAAAGCTAGTAAAAGCATCAATTTATCCGTAGCATATTTTTTGATGTTCATACTGTAAGCCGAATCGTCGTAAAGATTAATCTAAATAGTATCTAAATAGGATTTCACGTATAACTTCATCTTAAGTGCTGTTTAAGACAATGCCCGCGAGATTTTTGCTCTGTTTTAAACGAGTCGTGTTTTATTAAACATTTCCGCAATTTTCGCATCGATTTTGTCGCTGTAAATGTTAGCGCTCTCCTCTAACATTCGTAATTTCGTATCTCTCCATCTTCTTCTTTTCGAGACCGGTTGCAGAGCCTTAACACAAGAACGAGTCGTGAAAACGACCCGTGTGGTCATAATTTCAAAAATATTAAGAATAATATACGACACAATATTAATTTATCAAATTAATTTATTTAAACAATTGATTTGTTGACGTATTTGTCAATACGTCAACAAATCAACACGACCAAACGCAGACAAACGTAAAACCTACCAAAAATACTAATTTTGAAATCTTTTCACTATTAAAACCAATGGCTACATTAAAATATACTTAGTGACTTCGATATGAACTCACATAATCTCAGTTAGTGATATTTTCCCATATTAATCAAGCTGGGACCAGTTTGTTATCAAATGCTCAGACTTCTATGTAGGTACTTGTTCGAGGTCCAAATTTCAGTTCTAATTGGTGTTTTAAAACACGCGAACAGTTACTAATGAATCTGATTCCGGAGATAACATGGTTTTAAACTGAAGCCGCGTTTTGAAACTTACAAAATTTTCGAGTGGGCAGAGATGCGATTCTCGACGAAATAAGAAAAAGTGTCGTATCATGATTTCTTCGAGAGAGTGCATTTATTATTTATTTATTTTTTATTAATAAATTACTTTATTATTTATTTACATTTTTTTATATTGAGTTCCGTCAAACTCATTGACATCAGTTTGTCAACGAGTTCTTTTGACATTTAGTTTTTTTTTTTTAAATTGAGACAGGTACATAAAGTATTATTTATTTACATAAAGTAATAATTATTTTTGGAAAAAAATATTGTTAATAAAATTTATCCTATTAATATTATAATGGTGAAAGTTTGTATGGATGTATGTTTGTTACTATTTCACGCAAAGAATACTGAATGGACTTTAAAAATTCTTTCACTAATAGAAACCTACATTATTTGCGAGTAATATAGGCTGAATATACCTATTGGTAAGCTCTGGCGTTATGGAATTATTTATTATACGTTTATAAGTAATTATTTGACGTGCGCTGAAATTTTGTTACTACGGAGATCCCTTTGATTGTTGAAATTATACTAATCTATAGATACTAATATTATAAATGCGAAACTCCGTGTTTGATTGTTACGCTTTAATATGTGGGCACGCGAGGTGTTTGAAAAATAAAAGTAACGGGTGTGGTGGGGATGGTAAGATGGTGGGGGGGGGGAGGGTGGAATGGGGATAGGGAAGGTGGAGGAGGCGGAGTGGGAACCTCCCTAATACTATGCGAGCGAAGCCGAGGGCAAAAGCTAGTATGAAATTAAGAAATAAAGAACAGAGCAAATGAAAGAAAGAAGAAAAAATAATGGAAAAACATTAAAACGAAAAGCGGAAAAAACATATATTAGTACAAAAAAGTTCTATCACTAAACGATTTTTTAGCATACATATCCTTCTGAAACTCAATTCACAGCTTTTTATTAAATTGGGTGACATGATGTAAGTTATTAGAACAAGCTATTCTAGAGTTCTTTCAACGTATTTATTTAGGTATATCTGGGAATTACAAGTCCATCGTTTGCAGTAAGTCTTGTATTTTGAACTTGTACCACTAGTTTATTTTATTACATTCAGATTGAGATAGATAATAAATTTACAGAGTTGTATATTAATGAGTTTGGTACATCATGTCTTTGTTCGTATTCAGTTTTGTTTAATAATAATTTTACCAAAGAAAATTGTACGTTTTGCACTGAAAGAAGATTTCTTTTATTGAATGTCCCCATGTGGTTATTCCATACATTATTAATTATTAGAGATTCCGCCAATGCAGGGTATAGGCTGCCGAAATGAGAATTTTTGAGAGAAAGGAAATGGCAGAAGTCACAATAGAACTGGTAACAAGCTCGATTATCCGAGATATGCTTAGACTGCTTAACCCTCTCGCACTGAAGGGGGTAGTACACATCTCCCAAACGAGAGTTTTGTGCGATATCTAACTTTTATTTTTACAACACGTACTCTATAACTTAGGTAATCCTAGCAAAACTATTCGAGAATTGCCAAGTATTGCTACTTTTTTATATTAAAAAATATATCTATCACACTCTGATGAAATTACTCTCCCTCCACTTTGATCTCCATTACTTTTTTAATAAATCCTCGACGCAAACAAGTCGCGAGCGCGGACGTAATAGGTGCATTTTACTGGAAAGGGCTACAATAATACGAAAAGACGAAGAAGGAAATGTTGACGCTAGTTCTCCGGAGCACCTTCCATTAGAATACCTGTAGAACAAACGCAGAATAACCAGTCGACCACCATGTTCCAAAAATATATACAAATTCTGTTGAAGCTGTAAATTAATTAGGATGACCTAAGACTTATTTTAACAAGTCCTTTGAAATCAAATTTATTTACTACTTACTTCCCCTTCCCCTCCTTTCCTCCGCCCTACTCCCGTGAATCCCCCTCCTTCTTCGTCCCCCCCTCCTGTAAGGAGGGCATCCTTACAGCTAAACAATATGAAGTACACACATTTTTCAAACAAATCAAATCAAATGACGCAATTGTAAAATTTCATAACGCCTTAGCTCTTATTATTATATATAGAAAACTTCGCAGGCGTGGGCACAAAAAATCACCAAAGTTTAATCGCAATTGGATAAACGGTAGAAAATAATGACAAAAAAGAAACATTCATTTTATACACACACATTTACATACTTACATGGGCAGGCAGTAGATAAATGTATAGAACAGCTGGTACCAAAAGAGAGTTTTATCATTTTGAAAGGTAGGTACTAAATTAAGTGACCATTTCCTGCTGCATTCATAATGCTTTAATTTTTAATCAGTCAATTCATAATGTCAAAATTATTAATTAAGGAACAGACGTCCCACGTGAACTCTGCATCTTGTATTCTTTACACATACATACACTTACATACACACATACACATACGCCATAATATTATTTGTGAATCAATGTTTTTAAAGGTCCATGACTATTGATAAACGTTTTGAGCTCAAAAAAATATATTTTTTTAGATCCAGTAAGCCTTATTGAGTCTTTTGGAGGAGACGGAGGAATAAACATGGGTTTTGGAGGTTGGAGGGAGGAAACACAGAGGCATGGTACACAGGTGCCTTATCGCTCATCTGATTTTTTTACATTACCTCCACACACTCTCCCGAAGCAAAAAAATAATCATATGTTATCTTTGAGGGTGGTGCGTTGAGGTTCTTTTTAGGGAATGAAAGGAAGAGGAGAGGAAGTTCTGGGAAGGAAAACGGTATTAGGGGTGGATAGGAATCTAGGTGTCAATCTGTCCAGGAGTGACGGACACCTGAATCCATCCCTCCCACTACGATGCGAGCAATGGATCGAGAGGGGTCTAGGTAAGGCCTACCACAACCAGTCTCTTTTGATCCGTCCCGCCACGCAGTAGGTGGGCATACGCATGCTCCGCCAAGACCTAGACACATTGGGTGACCTATGGATGGAGTGTTGGTTATTAGGTTGGTCAATTATTTCATTTTTTGAATTCAGAAACGCTTGATATCTCAAAATAGGCGTCTTGAAAAAAAATGAGAATTGCATTTAATTTTTTTTTTATTTTGTTATTATTATTAGCTCGCTAAAATGCATTCAAAATCAGAAAAAATCTAAAACATGTATTTTTAATTAAGGTACGGTTTTTTACTATTTTCATTATTTACTTAATTAAGTAATATTTTTTTTACAATAATTTTACCTATTAACATTTGTTTGTTATTAAAAACTGCGGAAAGCTGACAAAAATGAGAAAAAAAATCAAGTTTATGAATTCAAGTAGGTCTACAAGAATATTGATTTTATTCAGAAAAAGTTTTATTTTTAACAAACATATCTTTTTTGCTTTCTGTGTACTGCAGTTACGAAATAAAAATTAAGTTTGCTACAAAATATAAAATAAAGACCCTTTGTTTTATTTTTTTCTCAAATCTAATAGTGAACACCAATTTCATTTATTTTAACGTTTTCGAATAGCTATATACCTAGATCATACGCAACTTTTGAGACCCAGGCGTTTAAAAATAAGGCAATTTTTTTTCTCTCTGTGAAGAGCGACACAAGCTATTGTTTATTCATAAATGGTTTCCGGGGCGGAGTTAGGTACCTACTCAAACCCGCCTCCCAAATAGATAAAATTTGGCCCAGAAGTTCAAGAAAGCAAAACCGCGCATTTTCGAGTATTTTTGCAGCTTCTTTTTAAGTACCACCTATACCAGGCTGAAGGGAGTGGGGAGTAGAAGGAGATGGGGATGAGGAAGTTTGGGAAGTACCAGACTATTCAGATTTGCTCACAAAATGCAGCTAAACCTATTTCAAGCCCGCTCCGAATCTGAATGGCGGAAAGATAAATAATACCGACCCTGGACTTAAGCGAATAAAATCTTAAAAAGGATATAGACATCTAAAAGCTGTGTGTGCTACATCTCAATAAAAGCTCAGATGAAATCCTTGGCCCTTTTTACAAAAACCTTGAATAAAATGTTCAACATCTCTACCAGAACCAAATGATGACATTACTGCACAAACCCAACAAACCTTTGTCCTGAAAACTGTAACAACTTACTCTAAAATTGGCAGATACTTTATAAAAAAGGTAAAAGCAAATCAAACAAGTAAATACTGTATTAAAAAATGTCAAACACATCAAATGAAACTTTTTATAAATTGTCCAAAAGCTTTCTTTGAAGCTTTTGAATTTTGGAGCGAAGATTATTTCATTTTATTCCTGCAAGCAACAAAGAAATGTTTCTTTCTCTTTCCGTCTCGCGTTAAAACGCATGTTTCGTCTCTGTTTTTGTCTTTATTTATATTTTATTTGTTGTTATTTTGTCGATTCTAAGCAAGCTGACTCGCATTTTTTCCTCGGCTCGAAAGAAAGAGAAAAATAAAGAGATGGAGGAATTTTTTGAAAGAAGCTTTTAAGGAAATCGATTCTGCTCGCTGACTAGGTAGGTACCTACCTGAATTGAGTTTTTGGAAGTTGATAGTTTGGGCAGACTTAATATATTGTAATTGACCGTTTAGTAGCCGAGTGGACAAATGCGTCCGGTTCCCACTTGGGCGTTGTGCGTTCAATGGGGTATTTCCACAAACGAGGAATTCTGTGGAAAATGTACGGAATATTTAAAGATTATTTTTCTGATTTTAATAATCCTACTAAAAATGATTAAAAACGATCTAAAACTGACCAAATCAAAACGCCCCATGGTTGGTGAATGGGTTTGTGACGTCATAAGTGTCGCTAAGCTGAACTAGCATAAATAAACACTGTCAGTGAGCGTCCTCGCTCATGACGTCACACGATAGCCACGCCCCAAAATATCGTTTTTGCGGTAATTCCAAAATGGGAAACTTTAACTCGCTGTAGAAAATTTATTCGTCAACATAAAAATAAAATAAAAATGCTATAATCATCGTAATTTTTTGCTTAATTTTTTTAAGTAATAAAAAAAACACGTGGAAATACCCCATTCTCGGCTAGCTAAGTCTTACTTACATCATTGCAAAAGTAACATTTTCCCATTGATTTTGTTGTGCTTATTTAGGTAGATGTTCTTTGTAATGAATAAAAAAAATAACATGTAAAAGCCCAGCCGGGCGTGAAATTAAAAATAAATAAGTAGGTACCTGTACCTAGGTACTTAATGTTAATGTTGATGGCAGCAGGAAGAATTCAAATTTTGTCAGGTTATTCGTAACGAAAAAAGTTAAGGCTCTGCAACCGGGCCCGAAAAGAAGAAGATGGAGAGATACGAAATTACGAATGTTAGAGGATAGCGCTAACAATAATTGCAGCGACAAAATCGATGCGAAAATTGCGAAAATGTTTAATAAAACACGACTCGTTTAAAATAGAGAGCATATAAACAGCATTTAAAGAAACACTGTGAATTTATTCATACATATAACTTGTAAAATAACTGAAACAAACGTGTTAATAATAATTTTTGGAGCATAGGTACTTCGCGATTTTTTTCTATCGAGGGAATTTTATATTAATTTGCATTTCGGCGCGGGCAAAGTCTAGATATTATCTTCAAGAATAACATATATTTTTTAAGAGCTTTAAAACTTACCGTGTTTAAGGGAAATATGTAATAAATCGGTACAAATCCGTTTGTCAGAAGGTCAAGATATTTCCGCTTTGCAATAAAACCCGAATAAATGGAATATTTCTGAATGTAACCGAAAACTAAAAATTGTTTTGGAAAAGTGATGAAATAAGCTTTCACATTTTCTAATTCAAAATAAGCACATAATTTTTAAATATAAAATTTTTGCGTGCAAACATAAAAAGAGTTTTAAAAATAGCTCACCTTACAGTTTTTCTATAAAAAAACAACCAATACACAATTTTTTATTAGGCAAATGTATTATAAACGTTACCGCTAACCCACTTCTTTGTTGTTTCATAATAATAATAACGTAGTATTTATATAGCGCAGTTTTGTGATGTTTCACTTCAAGTGCGCTTATGTAAAAATAATTAATAAAAGTTACATAATATTTTTTCAAATTGCGGTCGGAAACTTTGGATTTAAGAAGGTGTGTATTTTAATTATTTTGCGGTTAACTTTTAGATTTATAAAGCATGGTATTTTCTCTTTCTATCGCCGTTTAAATCAAATACCTAACCACGATAGTAAGGGAGGCACAAATATCTAACCACGATAGTAAGGGAGGCACAAATATCTAACCACGATAGTAGGGAGGCGCAAATATCTAACCGCGATAGTAAGGGAGGCACAAATATCTAACCACGATAGTAAGGAGGCGCAAATATCTAACCAAGACAGTAAGGGAGGCGCAAATATCTAACCACGATAGTAAGGGAGGCACAAATATCTAACCACGATAGTAAGGGAGGCACAAATATCTACCCACGAATAGTAGGGAGGCACAAATATCTAACCACGATAGTAAGGGAGGCACAAATATCTAACCACGATAGTAAGGGAGGCACAAATATCTACCCACGAATAGTAGGGAGGCACAAATATCTAACCACGATAGTAAGGGAAGCCCAAATATCAAGTTTTTTTTAAAGCTTTCTTATCGCTATTTTTTTCTCTCAATATTATGGTACCAACCAGCCTGACGTAAGTTAGAAAAAATAATAAATTGTCGTTGAGATAGGCAAGTCTCTTTGGAAAAGTTGCATAATTCCTTAAAAGAAATTCAAATATGAATATATATACAGTCTGTCAAATAAGAGTACAAAATATAGGAGGGCGCCACTGTTGATCAAATGGCAATACTAAAAATACAACACATGGTAGCAATCTAAAGCTGTGTAACCTACTTTTTTTTGTAGAATGAAAATCGAATTTTAATGCATGGTTTTCCATCTATCCCGACCGAAACCTGTGTTTCTTTTGGTAATTAAGTTTAAAAGTAGTTTTTAAAACTTTTCAAAATCTGTGCCTATTAAAGGTGTAGCGCCATGTGGCGCGTTGTGGATTATTTACTTTATAAAATATTAAGTATGTATTATAATAAATTAATCTTTTTAATTAACACAATATTTTTTTAACCTTGTCGTTATTTATGAATACCTACCCATTTGAATTCAATCCTGAAAATTATCACATTATACTCAATCACATTATCTCAAGTATACTTTTCCTATGTAACGAAAGAGAACAAAATAAGTTACAAAGTATCTAAAACAGGGCAATGAGAATAATAAATTCTTCGACGAAACAGATTTTCAAAAATAATTAAAATGTTAAAGGAACTAAATTGGTTGACCGTGAAACAGATGCTGACCTTGAACACGATGGTATTTATCCACAAAATATTGAACAACACGTTACCAAAATACTTCTCAAATAAAATTGTATACAATAAAGACATTCACAGATATAACACAAGGACGTGCAAGGAAATTAGGCTAAAAAAAAGGACAAAGCGAATACGCAGAACAGTCTACTGTACAAGGGAATGAAGTTGTATAACACACTACCAGAAACTTTAAAGTCCACACCAATTGGAAAGTTCAAGATGTATTGTAGGAGCTACATAAAACTTGAAAAAATATAGTGAATATGAAATATTATTATCAATTAGAAATTTGTAAACTTAAATGTACAAATTAAGTAAAAATAATAATTATTATTATTACTTAGGTAGTTAATAAACTTTATTTTTCTTCCTAAACCTTCAGTATTTCAATAAAAGTGTTGTAAAACAACATTAGTTTTATGTTACCGACTTCAACGCGCCTTGGATTTGAATTCTCAATTGTGAAATAATTATTAATTGTTTTTTTTTTAAAGCCTAAAACGAAACATGCTGTATGAAAGTTTTGCATCTGTGTGAGTACTGTGATGAAGTCAACTTAACTTGCGAGACCTATACCTTGGTATATTATAACTTTGAAATTTTTGTTTGCAATGAAGAATAACGATATTATCGTAAAATAAAAAGCACAGTTAGAAATTGATCACATTTATTTAATACTAGCTTAAGTAGTTACCCAGCGTTGCCCGGGTTTTAGATCATGTCTCTAATTTTAGATCTGAATATATTTAGGTAGGTACCTAACTCATTCAGACCTAAAAGTAGTGTAAATAAACTCACCATTTTAGTTATTCTTCCTTTTTACCTAATGTTAACTAACTAACTAACCATCACGCCGTTTCCCCGCAGGGGTAGGCAGAGAGGACGGACCGCCAAACAACTCGGTCTTGGCACACACTCTTTGCCTTACTCAAATTTATACATCGTCTCATTATATATATTACCTAATGTTAAATTCAAATTTATGTTATATTAAATGAAAGCAAATCACCCGTTACTTACAGTGTTTTATACATTCAGTGTCATTGCGATTTGAAAGAATATTTGATAGTTAATTTGGTGTTGCCAGCCTACAAATTTATAGTTCCAATTTTATTTTTTCTACTCTTAATTGACAGACTCTACCTACCTACAGAGGTAAAATATGATTATTTGGATGATATTTAAATACTTACACAAATCTTATGATTTCCGAGGAAATTTAGGTTTTGATTTAGGTAATAATTAAATAAGTGAAAATTAGAAAGATATTTAGTTCAATAGGTAGGTAGATATTGAATGTAGGAAACGAAGTGACGGCATCTGTGGTTTGTCGTTAAATCTGCCTAACCATACGGAGACACGTGACACGTTGGCGGGCGGCGTTGACAGACGATTCAGAACAACGGGTGGAGACTGGAGACCGTTCTGTGAACTCGCTGCCAACAAAAACACGACTAAACATTCGGAGATACCAACAGCGGGAACTTGGAACAATACAGATGGTGAACAGATATATTTTAATTTTTATAATTAAGTATTATTTTTTTCAGTTTTTGAAGTAAAACCTCTTTACGCACGCTTGACTTGGGAGTAACCTGGTGAATGCGTGACGAGAGCGTTACGAAAAGCGAGGCGAACGGTAGTTGAGAGGGAGATATAAGTTAGTGAAGATAGAAAGAGAGAGAATTACGTTTCGTATATTACTTACTGTAGCGGCAAGAGAGAGAGGTGCGAGCACACATTTTATTTCTATCTCAGCCGGTTACGTTTCGTATATCTAAGACACAGTACAGGCCTATTGTCTGTATCACACTATATGAGCAAGAGAGCAGTGCGCGCGCACATTTTCTTTCTCTCTTCCTATCGTATAGATGGAGCTAAAAAAGTTTTACTTCAGTCGTGTGGTCTAAAGCATACTCGTATTTTTTTACATTAGCTGCAAGCATGAGGCCCTGGAGAAAATAATTCTCCTCAGGGCCATGTCAGTTTTGGGGACGCTGGGTAGAGGGTCTTTTCAGGAAAGGAAAGAGAGGATATTCTTAGAAGGAAAATGTGTGAAGGGTGGGTACCTAGGGATCAGGGGGTCAGTGTGTCCAAGAGTGACGGACGTGTGAATCTATCCCTTCCACTGCGGTGCAAGGCGATAAGAGAGTCCTGCTGAAAAGGTCAAAAGGTTTCCCTCAACCAGCCTCTCTCCCGATCCGGTCTGCCACGCACTTGGGAGCAGTATGTGTATAATATAGTATTATTATTTTTTTAAATTATTTAATTGTGAAACACAAATTAATTATTTAAAATTTACTTGTTGATTTGAACCCGCGACCTTCAGACTACAGTTATTTATGATCCGGGAATGTTTGGCTATCTTAGTAAAAGAATTTGGTAGGCTGGTATGGATACCGCCGCCCCGAGAACCATTTATTGGAAAACCAACAACTCCGTCATCGGTCACACCAAGTGGTTCGCTGCGTTTGGTAAAATAACAGGGGTACCTACCCGGATTTATGAGGTGAGGTTTTGTCTGGAACTTGGCGGAAGATCTGCTCTCCTGCTGCGTGGCGGACCGGATCGAGAGAGACTGGTTTTGACCTTTCCAGTCGGACTCTCTCGACCCATTGCCTTGCACCGCAGTTGGAGGAATGCATTCATACGTCTATCACTCTTGGACACACTTACCTCCAGATACATACCCCACCCCTCATACCTTTTTTCTTCCCTGAACTTCCTATCCTTCTATTCCTTAAAAATACCCTCCACACAGCAATTCCCTATAATATGACATGCTAAAATGCCTCCTGTGTGGAGCTATAATGTAAAAAAAAGACGGTGAAATAGGTACCTACCCTCCGTAAACAGCTGCTTGCATTCTAGTGTTAAATATTTTTTTCAGTGTCATTTCTCGTGCTTATTCGTTTTTTACTGAATTTATTTATGTTGTTATAGGTATATACTTTTTTATCTCATCTTATTATTTGTGTTTCTTCTGTTATTTCAAAATATGGAATTTATTGCATTGCACTACCCCTGCATACATTCTGGAACGAACTATCTCTATATATTTAATTAAATGAAGACAATATAAGGGAAACTCAATCGAAAATCTGAAAACAGAAAAATCAGAAAAAGATATTGACACATCTGGGACACGAACCCAGGACCTCTCGCTTACCGGGCGAACGCGCTAACCACTGCGCCACCGTGTCGATATCCAATTCGGTCACTTTTAACTGTATCATACTTCGACTAAGAACCACCCACACTATCTTCATTTTTCTTAACGCATATACTATTGGCTGCTATCTTTATGTATGATTGCAAGATTCAAACCCGAACTAAATGCTCTCTAGATAGTGTCTGGATAAATCTTTATCCAGAGAGGTCCTGGGTTCGTGTCCCAGATGTGTCAATATCGTTTTCTGATTTTTCTGTTTTCAGATTTTCGATTGAGTTTCCCTTATATTGTCTTCATTTAATTAAATATTACAATTTGAGGTTTTACTCATAAAGTTAAAATAAAAATAAAAATATCTCTATATATTTTATAAATAGCGTCTGTGTGTCTGTTAGCGATAAACTCAAAAAATACTGAACAGATTTTCATGCGGTTTTCACCAATAGAGTGATTCATGACGAAGGTTTAGGTATTTAATTTGTCAAGGTTTTGTGTAAATTGGTTGAAATCTGTATGTTGTGTACGTGCGGGCTGGCAAGCGGGCGGTGTGGATTTGATTTGTTTGCAAATGAACAGATGGCGGTGTGAGTTAATTAATTAAGTAGATGGCGTTGTGTTACGCGTGGCCGGGCTAGGTAGTTAATATTATTATAAACTGTCCTGCAACCATTTTCTCCCCATTTTTTATAGCGTAATATAATAACACGTTGTATGTTTGTATTGATGGTGTACGCAGAGCTCAGTTCGGGACATGTGTGATCGCCAAAAATAACAAAGCAACGTCACACTGCCGTTCATAATCACGTCTGTTAAAAATACAATATAACGTAACGCAGCGTTTGACTTCTGTCACAATGTTGTTACAACGTGCAAGCTTTTAAAAAATATGAAGAGAAATTATTAATAAACGACTCTTTCTTCGTATAAAACTTCATATTATAACGATGGTACCTACCTACCTACTTTAGGTTGGGTCAATTCAACCTTTGGGGATTCCGTGTGCAGGTTATTTTCAGGGAAAGGAAAGAGAGGAAGTTCTAGGAAGAAAAAAGGTACGAGGGGTGGGTCGGAATCTGAGGGTCTGTGTGTCCTGAAGTGACAGACGTATGAATTAATCCCTCCCGCTGCGGTGCAAGGCGATGGGTCTAGAGAGTCCAGCTGAAGAAGTAAAAAGATCTCCCTTAAACAGTCTCTCCCGATCCGGCCCGCCACGCAGTAGATGAGTAAACGCATCCGGCGCCAAGACCTAGACAAACCTCACTCAATGAGCTGCAGTCACCAAAAGTAGAGCACCATTTGGGGTGACCTATAATGGCAGAGGTGTTGTTATTGATTGGTTATCCAACAAATGGTTACCGGGGAAGCGGTACAAATTGTGGACATTTAAAACGTAAAAATACTAGGTAGGTACTTACTTGAAGAATATAATATGAGTACCCAGGTACCCAGATAATATGAGTGCAAAGTACCTGTATTGTTAGGTATATGACAAAAAACCAAAATATAACAAATATATTGCTAACAATTATTATAAGCAATAATTATCAGCCTGAAACACTCATGAACATTGAAAAATCTTCCGAGAAAAGATACTTGCCGCCAACGGGACTTGAACCCGTGTCCTTCTGATTGCCGGTCAGCTGCTCTTGACCACTGAGCTATGGGGGCTTATCAAATACCCGCCAAATAATTCAATATAAACTAGTGTTTCATTCAACAATTACTGCTTATTATATTTTTTCCACCTGAAAACCACCAACTTTATTTTTGCGAGAGAGACATTGTAAGTGTTAAATCCCTCGCTAGGTGGCGTCGAGACAAATTATGACTACATTTATTGGGGAAATACTTAAACTTGTCAAATATTAATTATTATTTTTAATTTATAAACTAACGTTTAGACAAGATTTTTATGCATAGCACAAAGGGTAACAATTATTATAAGCAATAATAATTATCACACAATAATTGATAATTATTGCTTATAATAATTGTTACCCTTTGTGCTATGCATAAAAATCTTGTCTAAACGTTAGTTTATAAATTAAAAATAATAATAAATATATTGCTGTTTGACTGGTGGGTGTAGGTACTTAATAAACATTGAAATGCAGCATATGTTATGTAAAATCCTTGTCAGATGCCAACTAGAGTATAACTCTACGTTATGGTCTCCCTTTTACAATATTAAATTAGGTACATTAATGAAATTGCCATTGGGATGTGAATCTATATTTACACTCCAATTTAAAATGTTCCAAAAAAAGTTGTTACCAGATGAAGATGCTGCTAGTGATTAACCTAATAGAAATAATAATAAGCAAAATAAAATATAAAACATAGTAAGTAAGTAAGTACAGAGAAAGAGAAGAAAGAGAGAAAATAAATAATAATTGTTGATGCAGTTTTGATAAGGTTACTTTTCCTTGTTTGCTCACAGAAAAAAAACACCCTATGAAACTACCTAACTCACCTGTTGATATAAGTTAACAAGTTAATATCAGGTGTTTAATATGACAATGGGGGAATAAAATACCAGAGGGGTGCTGCAAATACCACGTGGGTTCAATATTGTTTGAATTCTGATGATTGCTAGGTATAATTTAATAATGTTAACTGAAATAAAAATTAAGTAGGTAGGTAGGTACCGGTTCTGCTATAAGAAATTAAATGAAGTCAGACTAAAAATAGGATAAAACGAATACGCAAAATAATTTAATACAAAATGATGAAGTCTGTATCTATTTGTAAGTTAGGAACCTAGGTAGTTATATATATATATATTTAGCAAGGGAAAATATAGTTTACACGTCATAATTCATTCATAATTAATCGATTAGTAATTTGTAAACTTTGATGTACAAAGAGTCTAAATTGTCCAATCTTTCAAAATAAATATCAATTCTACTTTTGCCACTAATTAATAAATGTAATATCAATCAGTATGGAGGGTAGCAAATGTAAAATCATGCAATTTCCAGTGTTTTAAATATTGTGTTTTCTGGGTGCAAAATCGTATCTTCTCCAAGCATAAACTTTCTAATAAAAGTATGTTTATCGGAAGTGATCTGTCAGTATGTTTTCTGTATCTGTTTATAAATAATAATACAATGAGATAGAGCCTTAGAACTCATAATAAATTGTACAGCGCCCCTGAGGTGAATTTTCACAAAAACGGCAGTATAAAAATATCCAATTATTATTATTATTAGGTACAAATTACAAAAATAAAAACAAACAAAATGAGAGGTGTTAATTCATGCATATATGTAGGTACCTATTTATTGTTGAAAAATGTTGGCTGTTTGAGTGATATTGTAATTTAAAAATATGGTGAAAACGGCCTAGGTAAACGTAGACACCTTTATTGAAAAATGGGTTTCCATGCGACTACGGCACAAGAGTCCCAATTATCCGGGAAAGTTGTGATGCTGAATAGAACGTGGAGGGAAAGGAGATAATAATAAATAATAATAAAATAATAATTATATTGGATGAATAATTCATTATTGTAGGTAGGTACCTACCTAGGTATAGCGTTGTTTTTGAGAAAAAATCACCTCAAGGGCGCTGAACAAATTTATGGTATATTTCTACAATGCTATTTATTTCTTACTACTAACTACAGACTACCTATGTAGGTAGGTACCTAGACCTATATTTTATAACAATTTTTGGCTAACAGATTGCATCCACCGGTTTGTCGATCACGAATACAACACTACCTATATGTAGGTACCTACAATGCATTTGACCAATGAATATATTTATTATATAGGGCCATACTAAGGTGGGTACCTTGGAGGTCACTTGAATTTATTAGAGAAATTTAGTACAGTTTGCACACAGAGGGGAAAAATTGGGAAATGATGAATTGGGATAGATAGAAAAGAGAAGGTTGAATAGTACCCGGCTAATCAGATCTGGTCTCCAAACAGATTTAAAGCCATTTCAAGCAACTTTTCAAATCTAAAGGGTGGCCTTCCACCAAGGAGATACGCTCTAAAACTTAGGTTCAACTAACGACATAGAAGGCAAATAAACTACCTATAATTAAACAATTTTAGTCGGCCTCGGCACAGGAAATTCTAGTGAGGACTAAGAAATAAAATATCTATACCTAACATATTTTGTACACTTAGAGAATTATATTATATAGTCGCAAAAAAATATATAAAAAAAAACTAACCATCTCTCCGCTACTTACCGTTTCTCCGCAGGGGTAAGTAGGTACCTACCTAGGCATAGAGAATGGACAGCTGATCTCGGTTTTGGCACACATTCCTTGCTTTATTCACATGCATAGATACACTTATTTTTATTTATTTATTTACTATTTTACGTCCATGGGGATCTTACATTGGGTACACAATTTTTTACACAAGGTTTGGTAATGTTATACCTAATACACATATAGATTTAGACTTGTTATACATAAATAGAGAAATATAGTTTTTTGGCTTTCACAGATGTAAAAAAAGAGAAGAATTCAACGTAGGAGTCCAACGTAGGTAAGTACCTACCTACTAAAAGTAACCGACGGCCATTGAAATTTGAATATGGCGCGATTAAAATAAAAAAAAAATCAAATTCAGAACATTATTCGGTGATATTTGAACATTTACATACAGAATATTTTTAAATATTTACACATCCAATTTTAGAACCACATTTGATTATATTGATATTAAAAAATTCAAATAAAAAAACGTTATTCAACCATAATTTAAAAATTCTAATCTAAACCAACATTATTCGATTATTTTCTTACATTGTTCTGAACATTTCTCAGTAAATACGAATTTCTTAGTACATGTATTAATTTTTACTCTTTAGGGAAAGTTTAAACTAAATAAAATCAATAAAAAAACTTCAAATTTTACACATTTTATTAATGCAATTTGTTGGCAGTATGTTGGAAAATGTATTTACATATTAAATTAGCACTATTTAATGTTATGAAACATATAAAAACAATCAAAATTAATGTAAATATTTACCTTTTTACAGAGTTCGCCCTCAACTGCAAGATATAATCCATATTGTTTAGGTCAATTTTAAGATAACCCATTGCATAAATAATCACTATCATATTATTTAAAACACAAAATGAACTTTTGAGTGCTGCACTGACACAAATAACACAAACTTGTCGTTTTTATTTTGTTTCAAACATCACAGATTGTAATAACTTGGTCTACCGTTCGATTAATTATTATTTTCAATGTCACCGAAAGCAAAATCACAAAGAAGCACCACTAATAAAACGAAGAATTCACTGAATATTTGTAACACGAAGAATTTATGCTTTGAAATGTTTTTGAGACAGTTTTGTATTCAGAAACTTTAAACAAACAGAGACGGGGGGCGACGGGCGACCGAAACACGACTAGAGAAGATTCTATCTCAATTCCACGGCGAGAACACAAACCAAATCAAGTTATCAACGAGCGAGACGCCAATAGCGACACAGCTACTTTGAAATACAAATTCTCAAGCCATCTACTAGACAGAGAAATACAAAATGTCCGCCCACAATCAAGACGTACAAGCGAGACTACTGACAAAACTCAGGTACAATTCGAACAACACAATCCGTTTACGATACGAATACACTTGCTGTTTATGTTTTGTTGCGAGTTTTTATTGTGTTAGAAAGAGAAAGGTTGTGATTACGTGGGTTATTTAGTGTTTCCTTTCCTCTTTCCCAAAGCGTAACCACAGATTATAATGTCTTAATCACGAAGACTGGGCACTCAATCATACCGAATTCGAATCTTTCAAACAGTTGTGCCACCATGGCGGGAATTAAAATGCGTGCTTTCTTTTTTAAATCATGTTTTAAGGCTATCAAGTGAGGAGAAAGTCGCATTACTTCATCATTATCCATCCAAGAGAAATTTTTAGGGTGGAGAAAGTGGGGGAGCTATTTTTTTATAGGGGGTCTTGCAACTCATTAAAAAACACTCATTATTGAAGATATAGTTGAGGTGTTATTTTCTTAAAATTATTAAATAGGAGAACAGTCTATAGCCATCGGCGTGCGTTAGTGAAATGACAGTAAGGCTTTCTTCTCACAAGGAGCGTAAGTGTGACGGTCTATCATCTTTGCCTACCCTTATAGTAAAACGGTGATGGTTAGGTTAGGTTAGAAAGTAGGCTAGTATTAAAGGGGAGAAAGTAGCATTTCTAACACTAATATGAATAATACCGTCCATATTGTTGGCATTTTGGTTCAGCGTGGGTGAACGGGATGACAGGACGGCTTTACATCTCAACTAACTCAGCGGGCTGAAGTTAAATTCTTGGAAGGACTACTTTGGATTGTTGGGGAAGGGGGGCGACATACCTCTCTCGAGGAGGGGGGGGGTGACCTTACCTAAAGAATGTACTTACTCGGATAAGGGAAATTAGGTAAATATTAAGGTATTTTTATCTGGCGCGTGCTTTTTAAGATAGTTTGCATTTTGTAAAATGTTATTATGGCGTGACAGACGATAAAAAATATTTTTTCATGAACTTTTTTTTAATGTCGTCGTAAGTACAAGGATCCCTACTACCCGGAGCCAGTGGGATAATGGCATCCCAAATTGGGGTGTGTTGGGAGGCTGAAAGGAGTTGAGAAGGGTGATTTTTAAAAATTATTTATGAAGTTATTTTGTACTTTATGAATGTAAACTAATAAGCATAATGTAACATTTCATTTGATAAATTAAAATATTTTTATAGTAAGCATAACATTTCTTTTTAAAAAGATTCATTCTTCAGATACGATTTTAGATTTTCACGGCCAAAAGTATTTTTGTTATTAGTTTTTGGGATATTATGCATTGTATTATTACATATTATGTCATTTCGTTGACACATCTGCCCTGATGATGGACACTGTAACGCTGTCCGAAACGTTGGCTAAAGAAGGAGGCAGCACAACACGGCATACTATCCCAAAAACTAATAACAAAAAAACATTCATTCTTTCTTAATTTTTCATACTTTCAGGCATTTCATCATACATCTTTAGCAGTGGCGTAGCTAGCGTGGGTGGTACTCGGGGCGGAAACGTGTCACCCCCCTCCCTCTATTTAAAGTTGGTAAAAAGTTGGTCCGGCCTTGGTGGGGGGACAATCTTACTCTATATTTCTGGTCTCGTAATGATGTACATCTCTATTAAAAACAATTTCATCCTTAAAGTATTTTGGCATTTGGTTTTTCATAACTTTATGCACAAAAATTAACACATTAAATATCAGTCTTTTCGGTTCTGTGGGAAGAGGAAGGTTGGGTTACTTATCTGTTAAGATCTGGTTATCACCAAATTTATCCTTGTTTTGGTGAAGAACCACCATCCAGAACAGAATAAAAAAAAATTCATGAACTTTTTTTAATGTGACCGTACAAGGGTTCCTACTGTCCGGTCCGGAGCCATTGGGACAATTGCATCCCCAGTTGGGGTATGTTATGAGAATGAAGGGAGTTGTGAGGGTAGATGGGTAAGAGGAAAGTTGGATTACCTATCTATTCAGATACAGTCACCAAATACATCAGCAAAATTATCATTGCTTTGGTGAAGAACCATCATCCATAATGTGACCGTACAAGACAAACAAGGCTGTACTACTTGTAGCCAATGGGAATCTCCAATTGGGAGATGGGAAAAAGGAAGGTTGGGTTACCTATCTATTCCGATATGGTCATAAAATACAGCAAATTTATCATTGCTTTGGTGAAGGACCACCATTCAGAAAAGAAACGCTGCGGGTTAAATGGTAGGATATGTATGTTATGTTTAGTGACCAAATGTGAAAAGCCATACTTTCGACAGGTCGATACTGAAAGAATCTACAACTCATCACGATGTTTATTCGAGATGCACTCCGAAACTACTTAACCGATTTTGATAAAATTTGGCTTACTGTATTTATGTAATTTGGTCCAACTTAAATGATAGTTTTATTTCGATTATTGACATCAATATTTATTCTTCTTCTTCTTTGTGTGCCGTATCAGGTCCCCCCGACGTTGGCGATCTCTCTTAAAAATGTCTCTCTGTCTTGCGCTGCCCGGAATAGCTCCTCCACACTTCTAATGCCGGTCCACTCTCGTATATTTCGCAGCCAAGACTTTTGTCTCCTACCAGGCCCTCGGCGATCCTCTATCTTGCCTTTCAATATTAAATGGAGCAAGTGATACTTCTCCCCTCGAAGTATATGACCCAGATATGAAATTTTCCGGATATTTATTAATGCAAGCAGTTCTCTATCTGCTCTAGCCCGCCTGATAATTTCTGTGTTGGTGATCATGTCGGTCCATGGGACCTTGAGCATTCTCCGGTGAAGCCACATTTCAAAAGCCTCTTACCTGTTCATGGTATTTACTTTCAAGGTCCATGTTTCACATCCATACAGCAAGACCGACCACACATAACATTTTAGCATTCTCTGCCTTAGTTTTAAGCTGATATTGTCATTGCAGAAGAGGGATTTCATTTTAATGAACGCAGTTCTTGCTGCTTCAATTCTGCACCTAACTTCTACATCTGGGTCAAGAGTCTCCGTGAGAATTCTGCCAATATTTATTATTGCGAATTAAATATTCATTAAATATTTATTATAAGACAATGCTTTATAACTTTTCTTCTTTTCTATGTTTCTAACAGATGGAGGTGTGAGTTAAATTTATCGACACAACTTTTGGGTAACCACCCAATAGATGCGTTGTGTTTCGTTAGCCACAGCAACACGTTCCCGGGTCAGCTAGTACAAATATAAATTGATACTGGCTCGATCAAAAATATTTAAATATTATTAATTTTTCGAATGCTTTTCGATGGAGTAGATGTGAAGCCACCCACGCCCAAGAATTTCGATTAAATTATTCCAAAGTTCGAATCTCGGTAAGAAAAGCTGTCAAATTGTTATGTTAATTTTATCTCGAATTTGTGGCTATATTTATGTATTTTATGTTTCGGCGTAGTGACATCTCCATCTTGGAGAGTGGGCGTCAGTGGTTAAGATTCAAGCACTGAATTGATATTCTCTAGAAGTGTTCCATGGTAAAACATAACACTGAAGAAAAGTGAAGAAAAACTAGTAAATAAAATAATTTAAAACACCAAAACTAAATAGCAATTCTTGAGAAGCACACAATCAACAATCAAATAGTATTAATAGCTTTACGACTGTACGGTTCAAATAAAAAAATCCGGCAAAGAAATCATTGAAGTACCCACCATTGTCCCACCCCGGTATAATAATAATAATAACGTAGTATTTATATAGCGCAGTTTTGTGATGTTTCACTTCAAGTGCGCTTGAGTATAGGCAACTTATGGTCGCCCCTTCGGAGTTCTCGCAAGAATCTAATTTTTTTGAATAAACGGCAAAGAAATCAGATGATAATCTATCTCTGAAAACCGTTTTCGTACGTGAAGTTTGTATACAAATCTACTTTTATAATAGAACCGAATAAAAGCCATGCCGGAAGATGGTGCTACTTACGTTAACAGCTAGCGTGATTAGGGTTGCCATCTTCTAAAATAAAAAAGCCTAACTCTGCGCTGTATTAGGCCGGACATTTTGCCTTAAAAGCCGGACATACGTAAGTAATTTTGGACATAACTTTTATACATAATAATAAAAAATCTGTTACAAGTTACAGTTGTTTATCAATCACACATTAACCAGTTTAATAACATCAATTATTAATAATCAGTCTTCTTGTCATCATTTGGCATTTATATGTCAATAATAAAATAAAGAATATTGAGTCTTCTGTCTGTAAATTTAACACAATAAACTTATAAAACAAACAAAATATCACTCTTTTCCTGGTTAAACAGTTAACTAACATTTTTCATTAAACAAATATATATATAATGAAACATAACTATCTTTGTGGACAAAAACGAAAAAAATAAATTGAAATCTCGACTTCGAAATTATTCAAAAATTACAAAAATCTACAATTTTGTATACTTGGACTTTTCTACTACTTTATCCAAAACGTCGTTTTCTTTGGAAATCATTTCATAAAATTCTTGACATGTCATTTTTAAATTACACAATGTGCACATCATCTTAGCAATTGTTTCTGTTTGCAATTTATTGCGTTCCTTGGTCCACTGGGCGTTAAGGGAAAACTCTTTCAACATTGGCGTTATGGCCTGGAATCGCAAAGTTGTGCCATTGGTCAAAAAGTTTACTGTCATCTAATTTGTTTTTAGACAGAATATCTATCGTTTCTGCTACGTGCTCTCAGCTTGGTATCTCAGCTAAAGTCATCCACTTAAAGTATTTCAATTCGGCACTGAATTCACTTGTCCAAGAGTTTAAGTAGTCTTTGGCAATTTTGTACATATTATTCATGTTTTCTTTGAATTCTTCCATGCGATCTGGGTGAGCCTCCGATAAATGTCGTAAAATTGCGGTTAACTTGGTTGGGCAGAAATTTTGTTTAAGATTTTTAAATTTTGTAAAGAAAGCTACTGTCGCCCACCCCCACCTCGTCCGTAACATGTTGCGCCTTGCGTAGCTTGCGTTGCGTTCGTTCTTCAGGCGCTGCGTTCACCGCGTTACACTAACAAAAAGCCTAAAAAAAGCCGTACAGGCCGGACATATAAATATTTAGCCGGACAGATGGCAACCCTAAGCGTGATTAGCATCGCCTGGCAGGCGTAATTACCTACTATATAAATTTGTAATTTCGTGTATCTCACCGGATATGGAGAGATTGACGATAATATGAGTGCCCTTGGGGTGATTTTTCACGAAAACGGCGCTTTATAATCAGCCAAATATTATTAACGTCAATCTCTGTTTAAATAATCTCAATTGTGAATAATAATACCACGCGGCTATACATTATATATGACGTCATTGCCTGTCGCAGTTACTTTGTCCCGGTGACTAGTTGTCACTGGATACCAGTGGATCCGAGAAACCGGCTATTTTTGGAACCAGTTCCTATCGGTTTAATAAAATGGTCACCAACACTCAAAATGGGGACAAAAGACTCAAAGACAAAATAGGAATACTGAGTCTGTTCTACATGTAATTAAATAGAGCTTGCTCCAGTGCGCGTGCATGAAAGACACGAACGGAACATCCGTTCACGGCAGTTGATGTTAGCTTCACGAGAAAGGGTCGTTTATCCGACTCGTTTTTATGTACGTCGGTTTGTATGTGGAATAAGCTACCGGCAATGTACACCAAACATACAGGCGCACTCTCTTGAGGTGTCACAAAATATAATTATATGTGTAAGAAAGCATTTCGATATTGGAACATGTGATCAATATCATCAGAAGTAGGATAAAATTGAGCTTACTTTGGGCACACGAACACGCCTACGACACACTTCTTTTTATTAATTTAATCAGTGAATTCAAGTGTCCGGTGTTCGCGGGTCATGGCCTTGTATTCTACAAAGGAAACAATATAAAAAAGTTTGAAATAATATTGGACAATGGCGTAGCGACAAACTTCTCGGCTCCGTGGTAAATTTGTAAATCACCCACTAAAGAAATTTTATACACCATCCCCACCTTCCCCCTCCCTCGTCAACCCTTCCTGCGAACCCCACCTTCTTCGTTACCCTCCCCCTCCTGCCTTCCCTCCCTGCCGCTAAAATATTTGTAATACACACATTTTCAAACCACTCGCGCACCACCTTTAGTAATTTTTTTATACGAAATTCATAACGCCAGAGCTTATCATTATCGGTAAACAATAATATAAAAATCAAAATGACCAGATCGAAAAAAATAAGTTTTTTGGGTTCTCTACGTGATGTAGATTCACTAGTTTCCCGCTTGTACTACGAGTTTCTGGACACGTTGTATATAGAAAATAGAAATTTAATAACAAAATAATTTCTTTGACTTGTTCTTGTGTTCAACAGCTCGGCTGTGGAACGTTTTGCCGGCCTCTGTGTTTTCGTGTTTCCTCCTTTCTACAACATGGGTCTCTTTAAGACCAATGTTCATTCCTCCCTCTCCTCAAAAAGGCCTAAGCTGAGTGTGGTTTACGGCTAGATCGAACGTCATGCGCATTCTTGCTGGGACTACCAATCGATTGGAAAGGAATCCCACCCGTTTTCCAGCGCTATACCCTTATTATTTATGTACTGTGTCTTCCTCCCTACAGGTGCTTGCAGGATACGCTGGATAAAATCACCCAGCGCTTGCCTCCTCGTGGACTATCACCAACCTGTCCCATTGTCCTGTCTATAGTCATACTAACACTTATTGTATCTTGATTTCCCCCTAAGCACTTGCATACTGCTTACTAATAACGTATGCAGGGACACTGGAGGTCTAAATTCGTTCTAAATGAAACGTAGATTCGTTCATTCAAAAAAATTAGAGTCCTTGCGAAAGCCTTTTAAAGAAGTAACCTATATTACTTATACCAGGGCGGGTAAGTGGTGGATAACTTCCAATTTCCTTAAAAAGACCCTCCACACAGCATCTCAGATGACATAGGCCCTGAGGGAAATTATTTTCCTTAGGGCCTCCTGTGTGGAGTTAATGTAAAAAAACTCTTTTGCTAAAATGCAATGTTCTGTCAAAAATTGAGTCAATCCATCGATTAATTTCCGAGATTTGCGAACACAAACATAACGAACCTAAATTTTTATATACATATATAGATTAAGTTCATATAGGAGGCAGTGAAGGATTTTATTTGATTTCTTTCTACAGCAATCCTCATGAGTTATAGAACTCATTTTAAGATGGGAAGAACTTTCAATTCGTTAAGTGGGAGGTATTAATGGGCAAAATTTAAGATAGCCATAGACATATGGATATTACTAGACCAGAACATAAAGGTGAGGGGGAAAAACCAACTACAGCGGGGCGCAGAGCGGGAAGATGAATTTGGTGATATGTGATTCGTCAATAACTCAATCTGAGAGTATATGGGCATCTCGCATTATAATATCACCATTAAGTTCTTAAAAGTAAACTCTGCTTTTGAATAAATATACCTTTTTACATGCTCGCCGCGTAATGAACAAATTTGCGAATTCCAAATACGGCAAAGTAAAGTTCGCCTATTTTCATGGTCCAATATTTTGTTGACGTATTTAGTTTTTTTACAAATGTTTCATAATGTACTTACATCACTAAACAGCGACGAGCACACGCGTATCTCGAGTGATAGTGTGTGTTACAAAAACGACCATATTATGTGATCTGAATTAGCTTAAAATAAAGTAAAATAATGCTTGCCTATGGAATGTAATAGGACAATTGGGTTTATTGTCTTTTTCTCTTCTATTTTTAGACGTTTTCAAAACACAAGCCACTAATTTTGTAGGTGTTATTTCGTAAAATGCACCGATGAGTGCTCGACGCTGGCTTGCAGAAGAATGGTGACGTCACATTTTTAGATTCACGCGAAGCCATACTTGATCCCAGCCGGTTCCGATGGAACCGGTATGGGGAGGGGAAAAATACGCTTTTATCGCTTAGGGCAGGTCTAGTAATATTCATATGTCTATGAAGATAGCTATTTTGATAACAAAAATATATGTTACAATACAGCACAAAAATAATTTTAAGTAGAACAAACAACTAGACAAAATCATGAAGAAACAAACAAGAATATTCAAATATGGATCATTATAAATACCGGGAAAAGAAAAGTACCGTAGAAATCATATTTTTTTATTGCGACCTCATTTTATGCCGATTTTGCAATAAAAATCATGTTTATATTCTACTACAAACTTATAACTGCTCTCGGAAATCGAGAATAGTATCCATGTAATAGGATTTCGCACCTTCATAACACAAGGCAGGTTTTAACTTAAGATTGCTTCTGCGCTTCTTCTGCGTAAGAGTCCCGAGATAATAGGTTTTTTTTACACACAGGAGGCCCTGAGGAAAATAATTTCCCGCAGGGCCTATGTCATCTTTGGGGATGCTGTGTGGAGGGTTTTTTTTAAGGAAAGGAAGGAGAGGAGGGTTCTGGGAAGGAAAAGGGTTTAAGGAGTGGGTAGGAATCTGGGGTTCAGTATGTCCTGGTCATCCGCCTCCAAGACTTAGACAAACCTCACCCCAGGAACCCGGGCACCCCTGCTAAATCACCAAACATAGCGAACCACTTGGGTTGACCTATGGCAGAGGTGGCGGGCGTTCCGGGGTTCCGGGGGCGGCGGTATCCATTCCCGCCTTCCAAATGAAAATTGATAGTTACACACGGATCAATCAATTTCTCAGAATTTTGCAGCACATGACATGCAAATCAAATGCAAAACTTCACTCGGTACAGAAGAATCGGCAACTTGTTATTTAATTCATCGCTATTTTGTGAACAAAAAACTGGTGTAAATTAAATCTGTATGCGGTGAATTAAAACTACACTCAGAACATGAAAATGGTTTTTTTTTTATTCTAGCAGAACACTTGAATTTTATAACTGCCCTTCGAATAAGAGAATGATTTTCTTTCGAAATGTGTCAGCAGATGAATCGAGAACTGGAATTTTAAAAACTGAAAACAAAACGGGTTTAAATTAAATCTGTGTGCGGCGAATTAAAAAAAAATAAAACTCAGAACATGAAAATGGTTTCCCTTTGATTCTGGCTTCACATATGTACATAGTCTGCAACTAGAATTTTATAGCTGTACTTCGAACAAGAGAATTTTTTTCTTCGAAATGTGTCAGCAGATGAATCCACAACTCGAATTTTACATTCTTAATACAAAACTGGTTTTGATTAAATCTGTATGCGGTGAATAAAAATAAATATGGGGTGTAAAACTACTCGCAGATGAAATTGGTTTTTCTTTATTCCGGTAGCACATAAATAGTCTGCAACTAGACTTTTATAACTGCACGTCGAATAAGAGAATGTTTTTCTTCGAAATGTGTCAGCAGATGAATACACAACCCAAATTTTACATTCTGATCACAAAACTGGTTTTAAATTAACATTGAATCTTGTTGCTCCCCAGTTTTAATTATTATTACTCTCATAACACGCGTATCGTTTTCCAACGAATTACTAATTTTGAAGAATGGGTTGAAATAAAATTAAACTCTAAATATTATAATGATTTTCTTCGAAGTGCGTCAGCAGATTAATCCACTACTGGAATTTTGACAGATCATTCGGAACATGAAACTGCACACTAGTCCACGGCTTTAATTTATACTTCACCCAATTAAATAGATATTTATTGATATTTAATTGATACTACACTTAAAACCCGAAAATGGTTTTCCTGCTATTTTAGTACTTGGAACTCATGGACGGTTTAACACATGGGAATTTCCAAATAAAGTTTCACCCGCTTCAATAAATGCTTCCTTCACAACCATTCCATCTTCAAATAGTTTCGTTTGTTTCGCCAATATATGAGATATTTTAAATGACGCGATCGTTGCAGCTTTTGATCGTTTGGCTGATTTTGTGAACTAGGTTTGTTCTATTTTAAAACAAATTATCAAATCACACACTTTACGTTTTCTTAATTCATTCTGTGGCGGGAAATCCTTTTCATAGTTTTAATAAATGGTTTTATTATGCCTCTCTAAGTTCCCATGCTTAGGTATTGCAACTGACGCACGGCAAATGAGACAAATGCACTTATCCTTCACCATACAAAATAAGAATTCTTCCTAACAATCGTTATTTAAATGATAAGTTTTAATTCTATTCAACGCACTCGTTTTGTATTATTTATTAATAAACTTCGTATCGCCTTCAAGTTACAACTCTGACTGACTGACTCATAAATAAACCGAACCACACACTAGAAACTAGATGGATAACTTCGTGCTTTTGAATGGGGCAATTTTTGACAATATTTCACCATGAATATGCACCAATTAGACGATTTTTTTCTATGTGGACTTGTGACGTCATATACCATAGATGAGGATAGAGCAAACAAATATGTGCAACCATTAACAATATAAGCTACAAATAAATAATATACAAAAAGGCATGAAAATAGGCGGTCTTGTTGAGGATCAACTAAAGCAAAAACTGTGAAAAGATCTATTTACATCGGCAAATTTTTCTCGAGATCGACTCAAAAAGCTCTCGCGATCGACCGTTTGAGGACCACTGCTATAGATCTATCTATGTGTTTGTCTCTTTTTAGTGTCGCTATTTCGTTTCATCGAGTTTCAAATTACAACGGTGCTAAAGAAGTTTTCACTTCAAAAAATCATCGGTTGTTCTTATCAACATAATTTTTTTAATTTTTACTTCCTTTTTTAAATTTGAAATAGATACATATGAAGTGTGGAAGATACTCTCAGTATCGCCCTGGTGTAAGACCACCATTCAGAATTGAAACTTTGCCTGAAGCGGCTTTCTCCGTGTTTGGTGACCAGATCTGAATAGCCAGGTACTTCCCCACCTTCCTCTTCCCTATCTCCTTCCCTCCCCACTACCTCACAACATACCCCAATTGGGGATGCCATAGTCTCACTGGCTCCAGACGGGAGCAGTTGGAACACTTGTGCGGTATTCATCTAAAAAAAAAAAATGACAAATTTACAGAAGAAAATACATGGTTCTTAAAAACTAATTACAATAAAGTAATTTTTTGTTAATTAAACTACCCAATTTAATAAAGAAAAGCATTTCTCGCAATATATTAAGCATGTATTACGCAAAAACGGGTCTCTTTTATCGCCGGGACCCAAGCCGGGAGCCTGTGCTGTACAATCGGTTGGCACGACACTGCACGCAACCAGAAAGTGGAATAATATTATTATGTAATATAATTTTTCAGACTTCATTTGGGTTCATTCATTTAATGTAATACATAAATTTCATTGTTGTTTTTCTATCTCCGTAAAGTTTAAACAATCTGAGAGCCTTTGACAGATCTGAATCAAAATTTGAAATGCCTTCTAGAACTCTTGAGTAAAATACAATTAGCTCCACATTAGCTTTTAACGAACGGATTGTAATCTTTAGAGCAGGCGTCGGCGTCGGGTGGGAATGCTGTCCTTGTTCTACCGGTATTTCAATGGAAGATGCTCCGAGGAACTAGCGTCATTTGTCACATGAGAACGGGGCACTTCTACGACTCGTTCTTGAGCTCAACAGCTCGGCTCTTGAACGATTTACCGGTCTCTGTGTTTCCTCCTTCCTACAACATGGGTCTCTTCAAGACCCATGTTCGCTCCTTCCTCTCCTCAAAAAGACCTTCCTCACAGCATCTTCTAAGATGATATTTTTTTTTACATGAGCTACACACAGGAGGGCCTGAGGAAAATAATTCCCCACAGGGCTTATGTCAACTTGGGGAAGCTGTGTGGAGGGTCTTTTTAGGGAAAAGAAGGAGAGGAAGTCGTGGGAAGGAAAAGGTACGAGGGGTGGATAGGAATCTGGAGGTAGTGTGTCCAGGAGTGACGGATAAAATAATCAATTCCCCCTCTTCGGGTAAGGCGATGTTTCGAGAGTGCTGCTGGAGAGGTCTACAGGTCTTCCTCAACCAGTCCCTCCCGATCTGGCCTGCCATGCAGTTGGTGGGCAGACGCATCCGCCGCCAAGATCCGGACACACCTCACCCCATGAACCCGGTCACCCCTGCTAAGTCACCAAACGTAGCTAACCACTTGGGGTGACCTATGGCAGAGGTGTTGGTAATCCAATAAATGGTTACCCGCCTTCCAAATTGATATAGGTCCTGAGGGAAATTATTTTCCGCAGGGCCTCCCGTGTAGAGAAATTTCAAAAAAATAGGAGGCCCGGAGACCTTATGACATCTTTGGGGATGCTGTGTGTAGGGTTTTTATATGGAAATGAAGAAGAAGTTGTAGGAAAGAAAAAGGTATGAGGAAAAAGGTAGGAATCTGGGGTCAATGTGTCCAGGAATCTCGGACGTATGAATCCATCCTCCCGTTGCGGTGCAAGGCGATAGGCCGACAGGTCGAGGTCGAGAGAGTCCGGCTGCAGAGGTCAAAAGGTCTTCCTCAACCAGTCTCTCCCGATCCGGATCGCTACGCAGTAGGTGGACAAATGCAGCCACCATAAAGACTTAGACGAGCCTCACCCCATGAACCCGGACATCCCCTGCTAAATTACCAAACGTAACGGACCACTTGGGGGGGTTCTACGGCAGGAGTGTTGGTTATCCAATAAATGGTTCCCGGGGCGGTGGACCCGCCTCCCAAATTGAGAGCCGGTGTAACTGTGGCATCCCCAATTGAATATGTGGTGTGACTGAAGCAATCGGAAAGGAAGATATATATTTCAAAGAGGAAGGTTGGTTAGTGCCTGGCTATTCAGATCTGGTCATTTAATGTTTGTTTCAAGACAAGAAACGTCCCTTACTGTCGCTATGGGAAAAGTACGATTCCACTTAGTATTTATGCATCATTCCTGTCAACGTACTCACGAGTGACAACTAAAAAAAAATTACGGCAAAGAAAGTCGTTTGTGTGCAAAATGGTTTTTTTCCATTTTATGATCCAAATGAGCTCAGGAATCGCTGCTGTCTGTGCCCGTTTGTCATACATGTCATAATCATAAACAAATCAATATTATCAAGAATATGTCGTGACGTTGGCGAGTCATCACCGCGTGAATTCGGGGAAATAAATCACCGCGTGAATTCGGGGAAATAAAGTTCCATGATCACTACTGTGGCAGTATAATATTTAGTTTGCCAGGTTGGCTATTCCATTGTTTATGTTTACGTCAAATGTCACAAATTTTTCTATGGCTTTACGCGTTGACACGTGAGACTGTTGCGGTGTGATAATATTTATAATGATTTATAATTAATAATTATTATACCATAACATCGGTTGAAATGAGGTTAGAATGAATTATTTAGATTTAAACAATATAGGTACACTTTAAATTTCCTGTTTATTTGTGTTATTTTAAACAAAGATGTTACAATTAGCCAATCGTGTCCTGTGCGCGCAAACTGTATGCAAATTTCTGTAATAAACAATGAACACTGTTAATCTCAAGTGACCTTCCAGATAGGTATCGTCCTGTATATATTCTACATTTTCGCAGCATCACGTTCATTGGTGAAATTCATATTATATAATAATATTAATAAATGTTTATTCCAGTATGTGGGGAGGAGAGTGCAATCCCACACATTCCACAAGGGTAGGTATAATACATACTTACACAAAATATTTGAAAGAAAAAAAAGAAAAAACAGGTGGAAATGATTGTACATGAAACAAAAAAAGATAATAATGCAATAGTAGTAATAAGAAAACGAAAGAAAATAAGAAATAATAATATTAAGCTTTTAGGATTTTGTGAGCACATTAGGAGCCAGTATTTTTCTCCAGTTTGCGTCGATGCTGGATGTTGGACTGAGGCGGGCTTCCATGACGAGGATGATTCCAGAGCTGGTTATCCTTTCGCTCATTCCTGCCACCCTGGATCTAATAAGGGCTGCAAAGCCGGGAAGTCGCCCCTCCGTGAACATCCGTGAAGCGCTGCAGTATCTGGGGAGACCAAACATTATGCGGAAGGTTGTTAATGTTGTACTGAACCCGAAGTCTTTCTATACTACTCTTCTTGTAGTTTGTCCAGAGTTTGCACGTAGGTATACAGCGTTGCGCAGAAGGAAAGGAAGAGCGTCCTTTTTACAGCAGTACTACAAAGGCGGAATCTTCGACTGAGCATGTTTGCTTTTATGCCGGCGCCAGACATGAGTTCAAAGAAGTGATCAAATAAGTGTCCACATGTGTGGCACGGGCATTTGATACTGTTGTCACATAAATATGTCAACGGGCGGTCCGCTTAATAGATTCTCCCATCTTAAGAGACGGATTGCAATCTTTAGAGCACAGACCGGAGACGCGAATCCACGCGCGGTTTGTGCGCATGCGCGCGGAAAAAAAATCGAATAAAATATGTTTGTCTGCGATTTTGACCCTTCTATGTATAGAATTTGTAGAAAGACAATGTCAGAATCGCTTGCGCCAACATTTACCCATGTCATAGGCAAAAATTTCATTGACCTGGCAACCCCCGAATATTTTCAAATGATTTTATTTGTGGCATCGAAAAAAAAAACAAAGGCTACCGTCTAACTGTGCCAGTGTCATTTCATTCCTCTTTACAAAATTAATCATTTTATATAGATAATAGTTTTAAAATAGTATTGTAAATTAGTGTAATATAGTTTTTACTTGTATATTTGTTTTCACTGTAAGAATTTGTGTTATATAATTGGTTCTTCGGAGCAGTTAAGGTAAGATTTTTTTTTGATTTGTGTGCTGTAGATTTATTCGAAAATGGATAAAGAAAAACCACCTGATCCCCCAGATGATGGTTTGCTATCTGAATCCTCGGGTGTTACAAAAAAATTAATCGCGGTTAATATTCCGGAGGCTTCGGACTTCGTAACGATTACGTCAAAAAAAAGAAAAATTGCTAAACCAGCAGCTAATAGAAATGCAACAGATTTTGAACAGATACATCGAAAAACACCCTCCACGCAAAACGACTCCCTTCCAAATAATTCTGTTTTACAGGATGTAATTCCGTCCACTTCTTCCTCGATTTCAAATTTAAGTCCAGCAAGCCCTCCCACCACACCCGCCCACTGGTAAACAATACTCCTTCACAAATGTCACGTCTGTATAATAATCTTGATAGACCACCTTACTAGACTAAAATTTCAAAGGATGAAAAACAATCAAATTTATACGATGTGGACTTTGGACATTTTATGTTTAAAAATAAAATCCACCCTGTCTGGAATGGAGTAAAATCGGTTGGGCGTAACCGTCTTTCTGTTGAATTCAAAACAGCAGCTGAGGTTAATAGCTTTGTAAAATCTGATGTTGCCAAAAAAAACTCGTACAACGTTTTCATACCTACATATCAGGTTACAAAGTTAGGTGTCACAAAAGGGATCCCACCGCACTGGTCCATAGAGGACATCCTGGAAAACATTACTGTTCCTCAAGGTTTCGGAAAAGTTTTAAAAGCGCGTCGTCTAAATTACAGGTTTAATACGGGAAACTCTGTAGAATGGAGACCCTCCCAATCCGTTGTCCTAACATTTGACAGCAAAGACCTTCCACAAAATGTAACTATGTTTAACGTCTCTCTACCAGTAGAGCTCTATGTTTTCCCAACTGTGCAATGCTACAAGTGCTGCAGATTTGGACACACGAAGAACCTCTGCAGATCAGAACCCCGTTGCTTCAAGTGCAGTTCGTCCCATAGTGGCGATTCCTGTGATAAAACAGAGGAAAATTATAAATGTTTAAACTGCTCCGGTACCCACATGTCCATCAGCAAAACTTGCCCTGAACTGTCAAGGCAGCGCAATATTAAACACACAATGGCCGAGAAGAGCATCTCTTATGCGGAAGCATCAAGAATGTTTAACAAATCCATTCCATCTTATTCTGAAGTAACTTCCAAAAATTCTAAAAAATCCACCCCTTCTCAACCTTCTTCTTCTTCATTTAGAAAAAACTGTTGAAAGGGTCGTGAAACCTAGAGTTCTAACAAAAAAAAAATAATGCTAATCACGAATCCCTTCTGTGGTTCCCTAATGGACAAATTCCTTCCAGTTCAAATTTCAATTCTTACCTAAAGTCATCTACTAAAGAACAAAATTATAATATAGACCTTAACTCTACACTAATCACCTCATTTTTACATATTTTACAAACTTTAAATAAAAACAACATTCAAATACCGTCCCACGTTGCTAAACAAATTACTAATATTATCAACTCAACTAGAAATGGCTCCTCTGATGAGGATTCTTCAGTGGAATTGTCATAGTCTTAGAAAGAAGAGTGAAGAATTTTTAAACACATTACACTCAAACTCAATTGCAGTGGCTGCCATCTCGGAGACGTGGCTGGAACCGGATTCTGATTTCAGAGTCAGGGGATACCACTGTCTTCGAGACAACCGTCAAGATGGAAAGGGCGGCTCCGCTCTTTTCATTAAAAAATCATTACCCTTCTCCCCTGTAGATGTAAAACCAATTGGTTGTCCTTTTCAAGTGACGGCCGCAAAGGTTTTTGACACTACAATAATTTCTTTGTATATATCACCATCTAATAAACCTTCTAAATCAATCCTAAAAGCTATGTTTTCCAAGGTCACTACCCCTTCTCTTGTTCTGGGAGATTTCAATGCCCATCACGGATTATGGGGAGCTCACAATTGTGACAGAATGGGCAGAGATATTGTTGATCTACTAGATGAACTAGACTTTCGTATTATCAATGATGGTTCTCCTACTCGTCTGCAGGTGCCTGGTCAGCGACCCAGCATGGTTGATCTTACTATTTGCAATTCCAACATATCCGCATCCCTGTTATGGAAGGTTTTGGATGACCCTCATGGGAGTGATCATTACCCCATCCTCATTGAATCCTCAAATATTTATCATTCCAACAAAAATGTCAAGTGCAGTAGTCGAAAACCAAGGTTCTTAACTGCCAGAGCCAACTGGAATGACTATTCAAATCATACAAAGTTCTCTGTGCAAAATCTGCCCTCTCCAACTACAGAAAATGTTGCGGAATGTTACGATTTATTTGTGTCTGCAGTCATTACGGCCGCAAAAAAATTTATCCCCATTAAAACAACACGTAACAAAGGGAAACCTCCCCCAGCTCCTTGGTGGGATATTGAATGCTCAGACGCAGTAGATATGAGGAAAAAATATGCGAATATTTATTCAACAAATATGAATATGGAGAACTTCCTTCAGTATAAACAAATTGAAGCTAAGACCAAACGTCTTCTAAAAAACAAAAAACGTCAAGGCTGGAAAAAATTTTGCACATCATTATCTCCCGAAGTTCCTCTTTCAGTTGTTTGGAATTCAATTCGCAGGTTTAAGGGTTCTCACGTCCCAACGGAGACTCGACCACTCACTTCAGAGTGGGTGAAGGAATTTGCCGATAAACTAGCTCCTCAAACTGCAAGTAATTTTAATGAAACAGAATTCACATACTCATTTAAAACACGGGGTTGGATGGACACCCACTTCAATTTAACGGAACTTAGGGAGGTCTTAAACGATCTCACAGACTCATCCGCTGGTGTAGATGGAATTCCTTATAGCTTTATTAAAAACTGCGACGTTACCACACTAAACTATTTTCTTTCAATTATAAATCTGATCTTTGACTCCGGAAAAATTCCATCATCCTGGAAAACTCAAAAAATTGTTCCCATTCTGAAACCCCAGAAAGACCCTAACTCTGGACTTTCTTACAAACCTATAGCTCTGTCATCTTACTTAGTTAAAATAGCTGAACATATGATTAAAAGACGTCTAGACTGGTATGCAGAAAATGAGAAAATTCTTCCCAGCTCTCAGTTTGGCTTTCGAAAAAGAAAAAGTACGATCGAAAGTGTGTCCATCCTGACTTCTGATATCCAGTTGGCCCTGGCCGATAATGAATTCCTTGTCGGTGTTTGCCTTGATGTGTGCGGAGCTTTTGACAATGTTTTATTAGATGTTTTATTTAATAAATTATTAAAAATTGGCATCCCTCGTAAGCTTTCCAGTTTTATAATTAACCTCCTTCTTACCAGGAAAATTCAAATCCAGGTGCTGGATTCTCCTCCACTGGAAAGAATAGTAAACAAGGGTTTGCCTCAGGGCTCCGTCCTTAGTCCTATCCTTTTTAATATTTATACCTTTGACCTGCATCGGAGTATGCATCCATCTTGTAAAATACTCCAGTATGCGGATGATCCTTTTATATATATTTCAGGACGAATTATTTCTATTCTGGAGGATGTGATTAACATTTGCATGAAAAACCTTGACACCTGGTTAAAAAATCACGGCTTCGAAATTTCTCCGTCCAAAAGCAATGTTATCGTCTTTTCCAGAAAACGTGTTACTCCGCGTGTAACAGTCCAAATAAATAATTCAATTCTCCCTATGCAGGTACAAAAAAGATTCCTTGGGGTAATTTTAGACTCTAAGTTAACATGGAACCCGTATGTTAATTTAATCATTAACAAATGTCAAGCTGGCCTCAACACTTTACGTGCCGTTTCACGGGTCTGGTGGGGAAGTCATCCATTCACCCAAAAACTTTTTTATAACGCATATGTTAGGAGTCATTTGGATTACGCGTCATTCCTCATTGAACCCTAAAACTTCTAAAAAGAACCTCGCAAGGTTGGGCCGTATTCAATTTCAATGTTTAAGATTGATTATCGGAGCAATGCGTTCTTCCCCAATTAATGCTTTACAAGTGGAGGCTGTGGAGGCTCCTCTTCATTTCAGAAGACAGTTCTTGGCTGACAAGTTTTTATTTAAATGCTTAAGACTCTCTAATCACCCACTGAAAGACAAAATTACTGCACTCACTGCTCAAGTGAAATCACTTCCATATTGGAGGAACAAATCAATCCCTCTTCTTGTTAAAAGCCTCCATACGTACTGTGCGTATAAACCCCTCTTAAATCCATCAGACAGACTTCCTTTATATGCCAACTCCTTTCGTATTCATTTGTGTAAACCAAATATTCTTTTTTCTCTCGGCATAATTAACAATCACGAAGCTCCAACAAAACTTATCCAAATTTTAAATTCGAAATATTCCAACTGGAAAATTATTTACACAGATGGTTCCAAGTCTCCCTTATCAAACCATGTGGGAGCGGCATTCCACTGCCCATCAGATCAAGTCAATAGAAAAATTAAACTTCCAAAAGAGGCTTCCGTTTTCACTGCTGAATGTATAGCCATTTTTGAATCCCTCAAATACATTGACGATGTTCACATTGGGAGGGGTAGCTAGATAGAGAATTGTGGTATTGGGGGTGAAACTCGATCGGGTGGCACCCGGGGCGCCTACGCCACTGCTTGTGGTCCCTGTCGAAAAAATAAACGTACAAATGGTCCCGGGTCAGAAAAAGGTTGGGAACCACTGTCCTAAACGATCCTTTTCTGATTTTCCTGTTTCAAATGTGACTAATGTAAACCTTGTACAAATATTGAGCGCGAGTTTGGCTTGTTTTCGACTATACACCGGTGCCGGGGGGATCAATGCGCTATTTCTTCGGAGCATCTTCCATTGTAATACCGGTAGAATAAGGACATCATTCCCATCTGACGCCTGTGCTCTGAAGATTGCAATCCGTTTGTTAAGTTAGGAGAATCTAATCAAACGGACCTCCCGTTTCTGCACAGAGTTGAGGTTTTGGTTTAGGTATTTTGGGGCTCCAGACCAGAGGTGGATGCCAAATTCAACCGTGGGGCGCACTTGCGATTTGTACAGGGTTTGCAGTTGCGTACTATTAAAGTATCTGCGGGCCCTGTATAGTACCTTCGCCCAGTTTCTGAGAGGCTAACTTAACTTTGGCTTCGATGGAGCCCCCATACCTGAGCTGATCACGCCGAGTTGCACCAAGCATATCGATGGAGATCTTTTTCAGAACATTGCTTCCGTTGAAGGAGACTAGGGGTGGGTTTTACATTTATCGAGAATGCTAAATGCAATGCTAATTGTAAAATTTTATGGTAAAAGTCATAGAAATGAGTTTTTTCATTTGACATTTACCGTTTACTTTTACCTACAATCTTACAGGCCCATAATCGTTCTGCAAATGCTAAAGTAAAGTACTTTTGTCAAAATGGCTGCCGATATCTATTGTAACTTTAGTGATAGATTTCATATGCCGATTTTGCGTTAATAATGAAACTGCTCGAATTTGACTGTAGTCAAATTATTATATTTGTGGATATGATGTGTACCTACGCCCATTGACATGTAAGTAATGGTTGAGAAAGTGTAATTGCAAATATTAGAAAATTCTTATATATAAAAATGAATCGCTAAATGTGTTGCTAAGCGCAAATCTTGAGAGCAGGTGAACCGATTTCGCTAATTCTTTTTTTAGAATATTCCTTAAAGTACGAGGATGGTTCTTACGGAGAGAAAAAATAAGAAAATTGCGCAGAAAATTGGATAATTTCAGAAAACCTAACGACTATCGCACGTTTGACAGTTCGCGTGTTTGAGAATGACATTTTGCAGAACAATTCTATTTTTGAAAATCTTTAAGTTGATAAATTTATTTAAAGTAGGTACTCCCCTAATAGTTTGAAACGAATCAAGAATTTTAGATATTTTAAATAGGTACCTATGTTAGGTACCAAATTTAATATACATGAAAAATGGAAATTTTAATAAAAATTGTAAAAGGTGGCACGCGGGATGTACCTATGTACTTATGGCGGAGTGGGAACGCGAGAGGGGAAGAGGACGTAGGAGAGAAGGGGAGGCGGAAGGGGAACGGGACGAATGGGAAAGGACACTCAGGGAGAAACAATTTCTTTATTAAATGGCATAGCAACGCATGCCGGGACCAGCTAGTTACAAATAAATGTTAACATTTGTAAATATTAAAATTTAGAATGCAAAAATGAAAAAAAATGTAAAAATGACTCACGTGATATTTTTATGTGAAAACGGTACTAAAATCACAGATTATGTAAACAACAATATTTATTCTATTGTATAAATGTATAATAAACACTTTTATCACCTCGCTTTTTTATCATTTCATAGAAAAATATTTAATAAAAATTAACAATGTCGAACGGCCCGCAAGCAATTTGGCGGGTCAAAATATGTGTCAACCGCTCAACTGACAGAATATTCTTGTTATGTATTTCTATGAACAACTTGATGGATAATTTTCAAACCAAAATAACATGATTTTGCATTGCTTAGTAGTGAATCATCTTATGGGCATTTTACACGAGACTTTTTTATCCAGTTTACTTATTATTATTTTTTTTGACAATGACAGTTTGATAGTGCCTATAGAAGGCGAAACAGCTGTCACGTGTAATGTACTTAGCAGAAATTTTTTTATAAATAGACTGTTTTTATGAATTAAATAATATTATTGAATACATAAGAGAAATAAAAATTAAAATGGAGTTTCACGAAATAGACTTTTTTTATTTTGGTTCCTATTTTCGTACAGATTAAGATGGCGGTCAATATTTGACGTCTGTCAGTGTTTATGTTTCCCTGTTATGTTATTTTCACCACCTTCCTATTCCCATCTTCTTCCCCTCCCCACCTTTACCTTTAGTCACACAACATACCCCAATTGGGGATGGCCCCAGACGGGAGCAGCTGGGACTCTTGTAAGGTATTTATATAAATAAAAGAAAAAAATATATGACTTTACTATGTGGCAATATTACATATTTATATAGTTTTATATTTAAAATGGATGAGTTGGATTCGTGATTAGGTCCCATCCAGGCGTCGTGTGTTCAATTCATGACACAAGCAACATTTTCCGCTTAGTTTGTTGGTAGCAGGAGATTTTCAAATATTTCTCAGTTTATTCGTAACCCGGGAATTCTCATCGGGACTGCCCGGTGGTCTATGGAATACTTTCTCTGGCTTTTCTTTGTACCTATATATTTTATTTTATTTCCGCTATTATAGTAATTACTCACATTATAACATAATAATTTAACTGTTTTTTCCTCATTACTTATTTTATTTTCAGAAGGTTTCTTCGACTGGTCATAGCCGTTATTTTTATTTTTCTTTTTATTTTACTGACACTATTTTGATGTTACCTATTTCAGAAGAATTATTCCACGGGCTGCTACTTCTATTTATCTTTTGTATAATGTTAACGTAAGTACTTGCATACTGCTTACTAATCCCGTATGCATGGACATTGGAGGGTCTAGAGTCGTTCAAATAAATGTAGCTACGTTCAAAAAAAAGGAGAGTCTTGACGTGTGCGGTGAAGGAGGAAATCATATGTTTTCTTATAACGCCGTTGGGGAAGTGGTGGGGTAACCTCCAAGCCCGGATTGTTTGTCTTTCTTTCATCATTTTTAAATTTTTAATATCCCGTGATTTTCCACAGTTCTTCACCAATATACAAATAACAATACATAAACAAATACCAACTTGATAAGACCATTTCAACACAAATCTTTCTTTCACTTTTATATTAATACTAACCACAATTAAAATTCCACCTTCCCTGAGAGAACTCCTCTAAGATTCTATTACGGCTAAATAGTGTTAATGAAGACATTGGAGAGGTCCCGGGTTCGATCCCCGACGCGGTCAGCTCCATAGGCCATAGCTCATGCGCAGGTGCGGCGGGGACTCGACGTAACATAAATTAATGCACAGGTAGATTCGTGGCAATGTGTTGGGTAACTGAGGCTAGGACACTGGTCTTTCTCGTATAGATACATGTATTTAAATTTATTCTGTCAGACAATATATATTTCTTTACAATGTCTCCACACAGGAGGGCCTGAGGAAAAATATTTCCTTAAGATCCTGTGTCATATTTGGGGATGCTGTGTGGAGGTTCTTTCTAGAAAGGAAGGAGAGGAGGTTCTAGGAAGGAAAAGGATATGAGGGGTGGGTAGGAAACTATCTATAATATATAATTATTTGTGTGTCCAGGAGTGACGGACGTACGAATCCATCCATCCCATTGCGGTGCAAGGCAATGTTCTGGAACAAAGGGACTCCTTTAATCAGTCTCTCCCGATCCGACCTGCCATGCAGCTGGTGGGCAGACGAGCCCGTCGCCAAGAGCCGGATAAACCTCACCGCATGAACCTGGGCACCCCTGCTACGTCACCAAACGTAGCGAACCACTTGGGGTGACCTATGGCAGAGGTGTTGGTTATCCAAAAAATGGTTCCCGGGACGGCGTTACCCATACCCGCCTCTCAAATTAATAATCAACTAATATTTTCGATAAGTCAAGTATTCAATAATCAACGCCACTAATATAATTGATAGACAATTTTAGAAGAAGAAGAATTGGTAGAAGAAGTCGGGGACGCCCGAGGAAGACATGGCACGATAAAGTGAATCAGATACTTGAGTCGGGCCATGTCAAAAGTCAGAATAATAGAGGAGAATGTATGAGACGATGTATGAATGTGAGTGAGGCAAAGAGTGTGTGCCAAGACCGAGTTGTTTGGCGGTCCGTCCTCTCTGCCTAGCCCTACGGGGGAACGGCGTGATGGTTAGTTAGTTAGACAATTTTAAACGAATTCATAAATATTCTTTATAAAAACTGATGGAATGCGAAAAATATTTTTGATAATTTTAAAATATTAAAAATATTGTGCATATTTTTAATATTTTAAATGGATGGTTGTCTCATTGATTGCGTAAGAATGTTTTTTTATTGGCTTGTACATTTAAATTAGTTACCAAATTGTTTTCATTTAAGAATACGCTTAATCTGGGAAGAGGTCAAGGAGAAGTGGACCAAGAGCGGTTCCCTGGGGCACTCCAGAAAAAAACGAATGGAGTTTGATTATAATCCGTCAATATTCACGGCCTGTAAAGTAAATGCTCGATTCGCTTCTGCTTTTCTTTTGCCGTCTTATAACTTTGTACTCCAGCCAATTTTATTCCCTAAATCGCAGTTCTGTCTTTTCTTGATCCCGTATTTTTGTTGTCGTTGCTAAATGGACCTTCCCCTTTCCTGTCTCCTTCTAATGTTTTCGATAAGTGAAGTATTCAAATCAACTTCACTAATACCATTTGGTGGACTACTTTAAACGTGGTGTACGAGGAGACCAGGAGACGGTGGTCGTAAGACCACCATTCAGAATTGAAACGTTGCTTGAAATGGCTTTAGGTGCGTTTGGTGACCAGATCTGAATAGCCAGGTACTACCCCACCTTCCTCTTCCCCGTGTCCTTCCCTCTCACTACCTTCAGCCTCACAACTCACAACACATCCCAATTAGGGATGCCATAGTCTCATTGGCTCCAAATAGGACCACTACTGTTCCAAATTAACATTAAAGATATTTCGCAATTAGATTTAAACGGTGAAATTTACTTTGTCCTTTTCTTCGGAAACACCGACTCGCCCACAACATACTTTGTTAATCTCTCCAGTGTTGTACCTCATTTTGTTGATACTTTTTCAACTTGAATGCCCTGCTTAAGGCGAGTCATAACCGCGTTTATCGGGGGTTTGCCCGAGGCTCACATTTTAATTTATTTCGTCGAATTCGTAATTGAATTATCATATTTATTTCCACGCCTCACAAGGGATGCGAGTTATTTGTATTTTAGATTAATAGGTCACCCCAAGTGGTTCGCTGCGTTTGGTGATTTAGCAGGGGTGCCTGGGTTCATGGGGTGAGGTTTGTCTAGGTCTTGGAGGCGGATGACCAGAACATACTGAACCCCAGATTCCTACCCACCCCTTAAACCCTTTTCCTTCCCAGAGCTCTCCTCTCCTTCCTTTCCTTAAAAAACCCTTCACACAGCATCCCCAAAGATGTAATAGGCCCTGAGGGAAATTATTTTCCTCAAGGCCTCCTGTGTGGATTTCATGTAAAAAATAAAAATAGTACGTTGCCATAATTTTTTTAACGTACAACGCCTTTAAATAATTGTAATACGTTGTACAACGTTGTCAGTGGTGAGCACCAGATTTTATTTTTCTAGACGATGAATTAATAACTTCTGTATGTATTCATTTGGAAACATCTTAAATATTAGTAACACGTTCTTCAGAATTAATTAAAATGAACCCGGCGGAAAGGTCGACTCTCCAGGCCTGCTAGGGTGAATTCGACCATAATTAGTCCGTCCAATACGCCATGCCGCGGGGGCATATTTGTTTACACGCTTTCTTCACTTACGTCGCGACGTAATCTTAACGACGCGTCGTTTAAGATTCCCACATTATTTTTTTCTTCTTCTTTTCTTTGATAGGGAAAAATCGACAGTAGGTCCGTCCAATACACAGGTCGCGAGTCGCATATTTATGTACACGGCTTCTTTACTTACGTCGTCTTACGATTACGATTACTTACGATTCTGAATATATTTTAGGGTATAGAGTCGTTTTAATTTCTTCCTTTATTTCGATGATATGACCGCTCTGGTAACGTATCCTATAAATTTTATCACATTCACTTCTGTTACTTTTGTAATTTTAAACCTTTAAGTTAGCCCAGGAATATAACTGACTGAATTGGTTCAGTTCAGAAAAACTGAATACCATATCAAGGATCGGGATTAAAAGGAACATCGAAACATAGAAGTCGTTTATTCTGCTTTCCCTTGAAAACTCACAAGAAAGCCAATTTAAAAAAGAAATAAAATGAACAAAGGACGCTAAACAAACTTGACCTTAGCCCTTGGTCAAGTTTCAGATGGGAACCCTTTTACGATCAAAGATTGTCAGACCTACTCGAAAACAAAAACATTTTTATTTTTAAATGAAACTTTAATGATTGAATTATGTCCCTCTATCGTATTCTTTTTTTAAATTAAACATATATTTAAATTGATGATTTTCACAAGAGTTAAGAATTATGTTATGTTTAAATATTAATATTATATTTTTTATTTTTTTTTATTTAAAAAAAATACATACGTATACAGATTCATAGTAAAACATTTGGTTCTTAAGGCTAATAACAATATGTAAATTTCTTTTTAATGAAACTTCACAATTCAAAAGAGAAAATATTTCTCGTGCTTGAATTTTGGAGTGTAAAATGCATAGTTACACAGAGTATGTTATTACAAGTACTTATATTAATAAAATATATATTCATGAAGACAAGTGGACATAATAACTGAAAGTATTGTCAGAGTAGGTACATATAATAAAGTTGTAACAATTTGGTGCCTGCAAATAATGCGTATGTACTTGCTTTCAATTTGATATGGTGATGAAATATTTTTAGAGATTATGTTCTAGTTTTTTTTTTTTGTTGTTATTATTGTGATGGTGAATTTAAAACTTATAATTAGTGTCGGGTTGGTCTATTAGTGTTTTTATTTGGGATTTAAAAACTTTATAATTTTTTTCAGACTTGATTTTATATGGGAGAGCATTGAAAAATTTTATACCTTGATAAGCATAATGGTGTTGGGAAGCACTCGTTTTAAATTTTGGAATTTCTAAATTGCCCTGTGATCGTGGTCGGTTGTTTATGTTTGTGAATGTTATTGTTGATGAATTGAAATGATCTTTATGAGTTTGCAATAATGAGTTCTTTTTGAAAATTTTATTAAGACTGAGAACCCTGAAAGAGTCAAATAGCTGTGTTGTTGGAAATACAGATGGTTTTCGTAAGATGACTTTCAAAATCAACCTCTGTACCCTTTCTACAGGTAAGAGGTTTGTTTTGAAAGTCCCACCCCACCCGATTATACCATATTGTAGTATAGATTGGGCAAGAGAGAAATAGATAGTTTTGATCAAATTGGATGATAAGATGTTTCTCAGTCTAATAAATATGTATATAAGTTTTCTTATTCTGGTTACTGTATTTTGGACTTGTTCTTTCCATTTTAAGTGTCTATCTACTATGACACCCAGATACTTTATACTATTTTTGCAAGTTATTGGTAGGCAATTTTCATCGTTGCATTCCTTTTTATTTTCACACTGTGATGAATGGATTTTAATAGTTATATTGTTCTCGACATTTTTTTCTTTCAAAGAAAAAGGAATAAAATAAGTTTTCTCCGTATTAAGTGAGAGACAATTTAGGTCAAACCATGTTTTGAGTATGTTTATATTGATATTTGCTATACTCATTGTTTCCTCCCATGATTTACCTTTAGTGATAACTACAGTGTCGTCTGCATAAGATATGATATCTCCAACTATGGGAAGAGTGAACATTTGGTTTACATATATAATAAAAAGGATAGGACCGATGACAGTTCCTTGTGGTATACCAAATGATGAGGTTTTAGGTTCACTTAGTGTATTATTTATTTTGACGTATTGTAATCTCTCTTTTAGATAGCTTTGGAACCATTACAGTACTGTTCCGTCCAATCCAATTTGCATGAGTTTCTCATTTAGTTTGGAGTGTGATATGCTATCAAATGCCTTGCGTAAGTCGATGAATATACCAAGACACTTTTCTCCATTATCTAATTTTTGTATTATTGTTGAAGTTAATTTAGCAATTGCATCTTGAGTGCTGAGATTGTCCCTAAACCCAAATTGGTTTGGGCTCATTATCTTTTTTTCTTTTATGTAATTGTTGAGTTGTTTTTTAACAATTTTTTCATAGATTTTTGCAATGTTTGATGTGAGTGCTATGGGACGATAGCTGGAGATATTTTTTTTTTCTCCAGATTTATAAACAGGGGTGACAATAGTCTTCTTATAGTTGTTCGGGAATACACCCTTCTTTAGACTTACATTTATTATACGAGCAATCGGTTTGCTGATTATCTCATGAACGGCTTTTAATGTTTTTACGGTTATATTGTCATAGCCAGGGCTTGCTGATCCTCGCAAACCCATTACAGCGCTTTCGACTTCCTTATCAGTTACTGAAGCAAATGTGTGGAAACCTCCTTCAATAGTTGAGTTGTGCTCTGGTTGTTGTGTTTGTTTGTTGTCTAGGATAATATTACGAGCAAGATTAGGGCCGACATTAGCAAAATATTCATTATAAATGTTACCACACAGTTTTGGATTTTTTTCGGCGTCAGTGTTGATTCCGTGATGAGTAATTTCTTTAGGTAACTTTTTTTTCGTGCTTTTGTTGGTTATTGTATTGATGATTTTCCAAAACTCTTTGCTGTCTTGACCAGCATTTTTTATTTTATTACGAAAATACTTTTCTTTTGTCAGTCTAATTAAAAGCGCAAGTTTGTTACGGTATTTCTTGTAGAAGGTGTTGATTTTTTCATCATTAGGGAATTTTCTAGACTGGTGGTAGTATTTTTCTTTATTTCTGATTGAAATTACTAGTCCATGGGTTATCCATGGCTTTATCAATCTGTGTTTAGATTTTGGTTTAGAAACAATTATTTGTGTGGATAGGTTTATGTGATTTTGGAAAACTGTTTCGAAATTCTCAGCACAGGTATTTGGATTTTCCGATTCAAATATTGATGCCCAGGTTTCCGTTTTAAGATTTGTTCTTAAAATTTCCATATTTAAATATTTTTTTTCATATTTTTTCTTGTCAATTTTGTTAGAGTTGGAACTTCTTTTATCAATGTTGGTAACAAATATACAGGTATAGTGATCGGTTATGCTGGTTTTCCATAATATTGACATGTTTTTTTCATTGTTATTTGAGTTGCACCATATGTGATCGATGCAGGAAGGAGTTTGTCCACTGACATTCCGTGTTGCATTATTTATAAATGATTTATAGTTTAGCGATGTCATTACATTTATATAATCTTCCTTTACCTTACCTTTATATGCAAGAGGTAATTTAATAAAACCGATAAAGGTACATTGTGCCTAACCAAAATTGTACTGAAGGTATCTAAAGGCAATTGCCGAAAAGGCAGTACGTATAATTGTGGTAATACGTATTTTAAAAAGCACATGGAATGCACTGTACTAACAAAGAACCGCATGGAGGTGGTGGTGGATGGCATGGAACAGGTTGGGATTTGCATGGAGCTGGTTGCGGGTTGCATGGAACAGGCTGGGATTTGCATGGAGCTGGTTGCGGGTTGCATGGAACAGGCGGGGGGTTGCATGGAGCAGGCTGCGGATTGCATGGTGGAGGTGGTAGATTACATGGAGCAGGCTGGGGGTTGCATGGTGGAGGTGGTGGATTACATGAAGCAGGCTGGGGGTTGCACGGTGGAGGTGGTGGATCGCATGGGGCGGGTTTGGGGTTACATGGAGCTGGTTGTGGGTTGCATGGAGCAGGCTGGAGATTGCATGGAGATGGTGGCGGGTTGCATGGAGTAGGTTGCGGGTTGCATGGAGCAGGCTGGGGGTTGCACGGTGGAGGGGGTGGATTACACGGAGCAGGCTGGGGGTTGCATGGTGGAGGTGGTTGATTGCATGGAGCGGGTGCGGGTGCACATGGAGCTGGTTGCGGGTTGCATGGAGCAGGCTGCGGGTTACATTGTGGGGGTGGTGGCGGGGGTACACTGCACGGAGCTGGCTGCGGATTGCATGGTGAAGGCAGGTTGCACCCACACGGAGATGGGTAAGGAATGCAGGCCGAATATGCACCCTGAAACAACGCACATATTTAAATATGTTAGTAATTAATATATTCACTAAAACATTGGTAGATCGACTCAAGCAGTTGATAAACATCAAACCAATTAATAAATAAATACTTCTTCAAATTTAGCAAATTCACTTTGTGGCACCATTTTATTAATGAAATAATTAAAAACACTTTGTTTTTACCACAATAAACTTTATTTAAAAGTCAACATGTTTCAAGAACGATGTTCTCTTCATCAGGACATAAAATGTACTAAATACTAAATGATCAAACATAGAACGGCGTGGGTAGAAATGGAAGTAGTGGGGGAGGAGAAAGGTGGAAAGGGGAGGTGCTTAGAAGATCAACAAGGGGGAGGGGGGGGGGGTTGGAAAGGGGGTGCTTAGAAGAACAAAGACAAAAAATTACAATGGAAATATGTTTAAGATAAGTATGTGAGTGATAAGTATATGTTTAAGATAAGATGATATGTTTAAGACTTTTAAATAAAGTTTATTGTGGTAAAAACAAAGTGTTTTTAATTATTTCATTAATAAATAAATAAATTGTTTTGTTTTATTACCTGCAAGAGCACAGAGGCTACTAGCCAAAAGAGCCTATTGTTTCTAAAGACAACCATCTTTTCACACTGAAGATCAGGGAATACCTCAAGGCTCTCCCCTGCCACCTTTTATATCCCGTCTAATATATGGCTTAGACGTGATACGTGATTAGATTATTAAGACTTTTGATAAAAACATTTATAAATTCTAAGTATCCATCATTTATCTATATGTGTTTTCGACCAGAAATTCAAGAGATAAGAGCCAGGTGCAATTATAAACTAGCAAACGTGACAAAAGGCCATTCTTGCAACGATGTTATTCTGAGAATTGTTCGTGGTCAGCAAATTCCGCAATACATCATTGATCATAAATAGTATATGCGATTATTTTAATTATTTGTTATGGTTGTCTCTCCAGGAGGGCTCCTGGCGGATTTCCTGGACAGCAGATTTCCGAATAAGTATTGAAGGTAATTCATTGAATAATTATTCTTCGATTTCTTCTTATTCTCTAGCTGTTTGGACTTTTTTTATTTTTTCACCTTTGGACAATTTATGCTGTGATGCAATCCAGCGGGATTCCAACGGTTTCTGAGCGCTCTTTGTTAAACAATTTAAATATCCGGAAGACATTTGTGTTTTTTAATGAATACCGCACTGCCCAAGTGCCCAAAGACAGTGAGACTATGGAGTTCCCAATTGTTGAATGGAGTATGTTGTGAACCTGGAGTGATTGAGCGGGGAATGAGATGGGAATGAAGAAGAGGAAGTAGATATGTCTTCATAACTGAACTTTCTAGTGGCAGCAGTGTGTTTTTAAAATAATGTAGGTAGGTATCTGTTTCCAGATTTTCGATTGAGTTTCGCTTATATTGACTTCATTTAATTAAATGTTACAATTTGAGGTTTTACTCATAAAGTTAAAATAAAAATAAAAAAGGTATATATTTATTTATTTTCAATTTCGCGTCCGGCTGGGTTTTGGTTTCATTGGTCGCTTTGATTATGACATCACTTTTCAAGTATTGGTTAAGATTGTTTTGGTTTAGTCCTGGGTCGATCGATCGTTTTACACGACCCGGGTCGCTCACGACCCACTGGCGTCAGGAGCGGGTCGCGAAGACCCGCTCTTTTCGCGACATAAAATACGAAACTCGATTACTCATCACCCAGTTAGTTTCTACGGGCGAGCCGCGCGGTAGACGCTCGCCGCCCAGACCGGTCAAGTCATACGCGACACGAAACGCAGGTTATAATTGTGTGAACGTTCTCTCACAGCTCACACCTGTAACTAGTAATGTCATGTCCCAGAAATAAATTTTAAAAAAGACATGCTTCAGGGGTTAAAAAAACAATGTTTTATCATGTTTTGAAGGATATAAAAACCTTGTAAAAACCGTGTTGTTCTGAAGCTTTTATTGAGAATTGAAATAAGTAAATTAGCTGTAAGCTGTAATGCTTTAGTAAAATTTCTTTTTATTAAGGTCAGACATTTTACACTTTTACCAGTTTATAGTTTCTATTACAATGCACAATTACATTCACACCCACACGAAAAATTAAAAGTTTTTATGAAAACAGCACTTAGCACTTTGATTAACAATACAAAGATACGCTCTTATTAAAAACGTCTCCGTGTCTGGTCGAATATTCAAAAATCGAATCTACTAAACAATCCCGCTATGACGTGACACACGGGCAGGAAGCAGGATACTGTTACGCCACGCACGTGTGTGCGTTGATCGGCAATCGGCGACCGAGTGTGTCGCAGTTGCAGTTCGAGAGTTCCGGGAGCTGACACGTCTCGTTTCAGCTCCCGGAAGAGGCTCATTTGAAGCTGTAGTTTGCTGATGTGCACGCGCCCGCCCGCCCGTCCTCTACGCTCGTAGCTTTTAGGGCTGCCACTTCATAAATTTCTACATAAACTTCGGGAGGTACATGATGGTGAATGTAAAAAAGACAAATAACTTTTTTCTAAATTCAATTTTTTCCCTATACAAAATTATTTTTCCACAGAAGAATATTATTTTTTTCATACAAACAACAAAACTTTTTTACCCTTAACTACCTTAGAACGTTTTGAAAAAAGTTTCGTATCTTTTTTTACGTGTACTGTCGTGCAGAATTACCTCCCGAAGTTTGTGCACTTTACCCCCGGATATAAATAAAGAGCGAAAAGGTGCATGTAGGCAAAAACAGGTTGTGCCACTCAGTCAGTGGTTTGATGCACATCCTCCCTTCCCACAAACCAGTCAAATAATGTCAATTTTTGTGGAGTGGAGTCGTCGGAGATGCCACAATAACTTGCTAAGATGCTGTTCAAGTTGGTGAAGATTCATTAAACTAATTGTTTTAGGAACTAAATGATGAAATAATAAATGAAATCTAAGTCTCACAATCTGTTACAAACAAAAGTGGTGTCAGTAATAAGATAAAAAATGACGACATTTACTAAAAAACTTAAAATTCCTGTAAATATTTACTGGTTGAAGATTAGTTTGCAAATGTATACATATTATCTAAAAGGGAATTAAATTCTTTACAACTTCTCTCAAACAAATTTCTTTCTTTGATAAATATTTTAAACGATATGAAGGAAAGTTTGATGAAAAATGTGAGGTAAAATGATTTTATTCGAAAATATCTACATTTGTGGAGCGTGTAAGTCAAAAACGGATGGGATTTCAAAAATTACGTATAGAATAAAAGTTGTATTTCACTTATTCTAAAAAAAAATCCTCTGAAATGCACCGTTTCCGAGATATAAGCGTAAATCCAAAAATTGGAACCTTCTCCCCCCCCCCCCTCCCTCCCCTAGCTCACCACCTAGACGTCAGGACTTTTAGTATGTTCACACCCTAACCACCCTGACCAAGTTTCTGAAGGAATCGCTTAGGTGCACTCTACACCTCCTTTTGGACCATTCATTTTTTTTACATGAGCTCCACACAGGAGGCCCTGAGGAACATAATTTCCCTCAGGGCCTATGTCATCTTTATGCTCACCTATGATGCTGTGTGGTGGGTTTTTTAAGGAAAGGAAGGAGAGGAGAGTTCTGGGAAGGAAAAGGGTTTAAGGGGTGGGAAGGAATCTCGGGATCAGTTTGTCCTGGTCATCCGCCTCCAAGACCTGGACAAACCTCACTCCATGAACCCGGGCACCCCTGCTAAATCACCAAACGTAGCGAACCACTTGTGGTGACCTATGGCAGAGGTATTGGTTATCCAATAAAGGTTCCCGGGGCGGCGGTACCCATTCCCACCTCCCAAATTAAAAATTGACTGGACTATAAACAAATATGATTAAAATGTGCACTTTACTTAGTTGAAAATTGAAAAATGGGTCGGGTCAAAATGTCGCGGGTTCAATTCCTCTTTCAATGCACAAGCAACATCTTCCGCTTATTATGATGCTGGTAGGAGATTTTCAAATTGTCAGGTTATTCGTAAACCGGGAATTCGAATTATGACTCTTTTTCTTTAAAAAAAAGTAGTACCCAATAAATAGATAAGCCTCACCCCATGAACCTGGGCACCTCTGTTATCCAATAAATGGTTGCCGGGCGGCAATGGTCGCTTTCCAAATTAATACCTCATCCCATAACCCGGGAACCCCTGCTAAGTCACCAATCATAGCAAACCACTTGGGTGACCTACGGCAGGGGTGTTGGTTATCCAAAAAATGTTTTCCGGGGCGGCGCGGCAGTACCCATCCCGTCCCGTCTCCCAAATTGATAAAAGAAATTAAAGAGTAACTGTTAAATTTGAGAACGAGTCGTAGAAACGACCCTTTCTTATGGGACAAATGTCAACCGTATACAAATGTTCGGCGTGTTTTTTAGCCCAGTCAGTGGGGGATAAAAAAGGCCTTCAGGTTGCAAAAGGTCGTGTAGTAGCGATTTTGATATATGTTGTTTAGATTGGGACTCTAAAGAAAAAAAAAAGTTTTCGATCTTGGGGGGGGTCGAGCCCGAGCCGCCATCTTAGATTGAAGGTCCCCAAAATTTAGTTTTTTCAAAATAATTCCTCAACAGTTGATTTTACAACAAAAATGTATATGGCAAACTTAAAGCAGACTAAATTACGTAAGTTTTTTGTTTGAATTTGTTTTTCTAAATCTAATATATGTATAATGACTTACAGCGGTAGAAAGAAGAAAATTTTGACAAAAAATCGTAAAACTCAAGTTTTCATGATAAATTTTGTAAGAACATATTACACAATATCATTTTAACGTATTTCTACAACACAATATAATTATATAGCAAAATCTATTTCAAATTACAGTAATTTTTCGTGTTACAAAGAGGAGAGAAAGAGACGGCAACATACTGCGTGCCTGCAGTCCTGACTGCAGCGTTGCCACCTCAGCGCCTATATTGCTACAGGCTAGGATCCCACTATGACAAACCCGACGCCGACGTCATCGAGTGCATGGATGAAACTACTCTGTAGTGATAATGAACATTTACTAAGCCTTAAAAACGCTGGTCTGCCAGTGCGTCTTCATTGAGTATACGAATGAAAACAACATGATGCAAAACCGGAAGACATAGCAGATGAAGGAAAACGCTTTCTTGTTGCTCTGTACGGGAGTTCAAAAATGGTATGGAATTCAAAAAAATCCAGAAAACTGGGCCTGGAAACGTGGCACCAATGGGCTCGTTCCAATAAGAATGACAAAGAAACCAGCACCCGAGACTTTATTAAAATTTATTTCTTGCAATTGAATATGAAGAGATTTTGTCAATGGAAGCCCAGCATCTCAGTACCACAGGCAATGAGTTAGATCATGACATTGATGACAAAGACTATTATTAAGATGTCAATATCAACTAACCGGGATCAACAAAAAAATATTACTACGCAATAGCGAATATGTAACATAATTACAAATATTAGTCGAACTCTGTGCGACTCGCCATACCATCGCTGGAATATCTGTAGAATAGACATACTGACCTTGACATTGTCGAAAGATCCCTACAGGCTGTAAGAGAGGTTTTTGGAGACTCAGGTGAGAGAAGAGAGGTGGGTTTGCAAATCAATGAGAATAAAACTAAAATCATGATGCAAACCAGAACCCCACACCATAGAATAAAAGATAAATTAAAGACACTTATAATTTCGAAGTGGTGGAAGAGTTTACATACCTGGGCTCCATCATAACGCATGACAAAGAAAACCCAGTAGAAGTAAGAAAGCGCATCACAGGCACTAACAACACTTACTTCGCGTTGTTGCCAGTTTCAAATCCCGAAACGTCCATAGGAAAACCCTATATAAAACAATTATTACGGTCTTGGCCTATGGATGTGTGGCGGGAACAGCTGGACACCTTCGAAAGAAAGGTACTTCGAAGAATCTTAGGAGCGGTGCGAGAGAGAGAGAGGCATTGGAGAGAACCCCACCACTTTCCCAATGGCGTTATAAGGAAACATATGGTTTCCTCCTTCACCGCACACGTCAAGAATCTATTTTATTGAACGAAGCTACATTTATTTGAACGACTCTAGACCCTCTGATGTCCATGCATACGGGGTGATCAAGCAGTACGCAAGTACTTACATTAACATGAGGGAGAGGCATGGAGAATCCGCCACAATAAAGCTCTATGTTATTTACCAAGCTCCCAGACTCTATCCATCTAAGGCTCCAAAGACTAAGATGGGCCGGACATGTGCATCGAATGTCAAGCACACGAGTACCGAAGAAGGTTCTAACAGAACACCCAGGAGGTAAACGAAAGGTGGGCAGACCTAGGCTGAGACGGGAGGATGATGTCAGGAAGGATGCAAGAGGACTACTCCATGTCGCAGTTAAGAAGACGACGGCCGAGGACGGAGGGCGGTGGAGGCTTATGTTGAAGGAGGCCAAGGCTTGAAATGGGTTGTAATGCCATTGAAGAGGAAGAAAACCTACTGGTGATATCACAATAAAAAATGTGCCATTTTCTCTAACTCATGGTGGTGTGGAAATTATAATTATGTAATGAATAGCCCGAAAAAATAACAAAAATTGGGAATTTCACCATTTTTTAGAAAAATATTCACATTTCCGGCACTTAGATGGTCGGCAGGAGTATCACTAAAAGATAAGATCAAAAGTTCACGCATTCGTGGTAGCCTGGGTGTCACAGACATAAATAGTAAGTTGGAAGAACGACAGTTGAGATGGTATGGACACATAAGGCGGAGACCATCAGACCACACAGTGAGGCAGGCAATGTCTATGGAGCTTCATCGAGAGTCATCCAGAGGAAGACCGAAGAACTCCTGGATGACTCAATGTTCCAAAATTCTTCAGAGAAACGGCCTGGATGAAGGCGATACCCAGAACAGAAGATATTACAACCTGAGAACGAGAAGAGCCGACCCCAACAGCCTACCTAGGCAATGAGTTGGGACAGCGCAAGGAAGAAGAAAGAAATAAGATTCACATTTCCGGCACTGTAACTCGTTACCTATTAGACTTACAAAAAAAATTTGAAACAAAAAATATTTGAAATTTTATCTTCTTTAAGTTAGTCTTTCACAATTTGGTCGTAAGATCAACCATTGCACAATTATTTTGAAAAAACCAAATTTTGGCACCTTCAATCCAAGATGGCGGCTCGAGCTCGACCCCCCCAAGGTCGAAAACTTTTTTTTTCTTTATTTTTCCAATCTTAACGACATATATCAAAATCGCTACTACACGACCTTTTGCAAGGTAAAACTCCCCACTGACTGGGCTATTTGGAGTAAGACTAAGAAGGGATCGATGACGCCAGTTCTTCGGAAAAAAATTCTTTGAAATACCGGTAGAACAAGGACAGTATTTTCACCAGACGTGCTTTGAAGGCAGAATCAAGGGAGTTTTCAATTTGGGAGGCGGTTGTACGCACCGCATATGCTGGATAACCTCTGCCATAGGTCACCTCAAGTTATTCGCTACGTTTGGTAACTTAGCAAGGGTGCCCGGATTCTTGGGGTGAGGTTTGTCTGGATCTTGGCGGCGGACGCGTCTGTCCACAAATTTCGGGCAGGCCGGATCGGGAGATCTTTTGACCTCTCTAGCAGGACTCTCTCAGAACATCGCCTTGCACCGCAGTGGTATTTTGAATGTGAATGTGAATTTTCTTTTAGTCTTCGGGTATTTTACCCCAAATATTCAGTTAACATTTTTTGAGGCTTCACTGAGTGGTTGGCTAAGGGACACGGAAGCTAAGTGTAGTTTATGGTCAGACCGAAAGCCATTCACATTTTTTGTTGGTACTTGCCAATTGATTTGAGATTTATTGTATTACTTATGTTCTCTATTTTATGCAGGTGCTTGCAGGTTCTTAGAGATGCAATGCCGCCTCATGGAGTCTCATGAATGAGTTTTGCTTACTAACAACGTATGCAAGGACACTGGAGGTCTAGATTCGTTCAAAATAAATAAATGTAGCTTCGTTTAACAAAAAAATTAGAATCTTGCGAGAGCCTTGTAGGAGTAACCATCAGTTACTTATACCAGGGCGGGTAAGAGGTGGATAGCCTCTACTCAGGGCCGGATTAACCATGTCGGGGCCCCTAGGCAATGCTTGTCTCGGGGCCCCCCTACCAATGGCGGACTAACGGGGGGAGGGGTTGAAGGGGCCTCAAAACGCCTCCTTGTTCCCTTTTGTCAAATCCTCCTTAACAAGGATTTAAGGGGGGGGGGGGGGGTAAGGTTTTAAAACTTAAAAAAAAATCTGAATGTAAAATATGTCATTTATTGTTGTTATACGCCCGTAGGGGCTTTTACATAGATTAGAAAATAATATTTAAGATATCGAGGATTACACATACATAGAATTTATACCAATAGTTATAAATATGAAAAAACTTTTAAGAATATACAAGTAGTTTTTAAAGAAAAAAAAACCACTTGTATAATCTTGTGGAAAACCGTGAAATATTTTAAACAATGTAATATTTAACAACAACATAGAACAAAATATAATATAAACATTACAATAACAAATCAAATCGTTAAATATATTATACCCATGTTACAATAATTTGTAGGATTCCACAAAGTGTTGGTTTAAATTGCATTTTAGAATGTAAAGGGAATCAGCGAATACATCTACAATACCACCAAACTTGTGGCCTAAATAATGCATCCTATTGGTAAGTGAGTGTGATTGATAGTTGGTTGTGTATGTGTTGCAAAAGAATGTTATATTTTGTCTAGTATTCCTTGTCGGTACATGAAGTTTAATAGTCAATTAGGTTGTTCATAATTCTGTACAATAAAATTAGGTCTGAAATGATTCTTCTGTCAGACAGCGTAATTAAATGTAGTCGATTCATTAAACTTAAATAATTAATGTTTTCTATTGGAATTTTGAGTATTGAGTATTGTGTCAAAATTTCAAGTAAATCGGAGCAAAACTAACGATGGTACAGCGTTTCAAGTGACCGGCCCTCATGCTCGATTCAAGATTCAAGTACCTATGTTTTGAGTATAAAAAAAATTTAAATCGGTTTTCTAGCAAACAACATTTCTGAAGTTCGTGAAAATCATAACTCAAAATCTTAACTTGACTCGACCGATGCTTTTGAAATTTGGTACACTATTTCTACCTATAAATCAACGGGTAGTCAGAGGGACTTTTTTTACCGTTTTATAATAACAAATTCACCGAATTTTTTTAGCAAAAACCGCGTTTTTCACTTCAAAATGCTGCCAAAAATAAAAAAAAAACGAAAAAAACTTCCTCTGGTAAACATATTACCTTTTAAACGCATTTCGATTTTTTTGTTTCAAATGATCCGGTGATGAGTTATGAAGTTCACAGCATTACAACTTTTTTCCGAGGCGCTTCCGGAGATTCGCTCTCTCGAACTTACTTATTGATATTTTTAATTGAAATTTTTTTCAAAGATACTTCAGATGTTATATTATAAAGTGTGTACGAAATAAATAAAACTAACATTATTCATATCCCAAAAACTAATGACAATACGCCATTCCGCTTTTAAAACCTTACCCCCCCCCCTTAAGGCACCAGGGGTCCTAGCATGGTCGATCGATATAGGTTTTATCGAAAATATCGGTAACTTGCCATCGCTCCCGAGCACGACTGCAGGCCGCTAACGAACAAACAAAAGTTCACAATGATTAGGGGTTCCTAATATATTTGACGTAAACTGCTATTTTTTGCAGTCGTGCTAGGGAGCGATGGCAAGTTACCGACATTTTCGATAAAACCTATATCGATCGACCATGCTAGGGGGCCTGGGCACTGTAAAAAATACTTTTGTAATTTTTAAAATTTATTTCATTTTCTGAAAGATGCATTTGTTTTAAAGAAATTCGAAAAATTCACAGAGATACAACTTTTTATGTGAAACCGTTAGAAACAGTTTGAATGTTGAATTATCCTTCAGCAAAACTTTGAATGCGTTTTTCTCGACACTTTTTTGACACGTTTTTCAAACTGATTGATAACATATTAAAAAAAACTATACATTCGATTTACATGCACGTCTTAATCTGTTCGAAAATCTACTGTCTATGGCGTAGGGGAATTTTGATATCTAAAAAAAAAATAAAAAATTGGCGGACCAGTGAATTTTATTTTCGATTTTTTATGGAAAATTTTCATTGTTCATAAAAAATAGACCTTCATAAAAATTCCCGAAGTGGTGCCATAGTGACTGGATTTTCTAACTGTTTAAGACTTAGTGCATGCAAATCGGATACGTAGTTTTTCTAATATGTTATCAACCAGGTTGAAAAACGTAGTTTTGAGAAAAACGCTTTCAAAGTTTTGCTGAGGATAGTTCAACATAAAACTGTTTAAAACGGTTTCATATAAAATGCTGTATCTCCATCAATTTTACCAATTTCCTCAAATGGTGAGAGCATTATTGACAAACGCATATTTCAGAAAATGAATTAAAAAAACACTTTTTTGCAGTGTCCTTAAAGCCTTGTTTAGGATTTGATCAAGGGAACATGGAGGCCCCACAGGTCAGAGGCCCGTGTGAACTGAATAAAAAACTTGTAAAATTACATCAACTTCACTAAGGGGGGGGGGTCATTCAACTTTGCCGCCCCGGACTTCTGACGGGCTTAGTCCGCCACTGCACTTTACCCTTTTCTAATTTCCAAAATTATTTTTTTTCTAACAAAACGTAATTTTATTCATAATTAATCTGTTCTTTTACTACATTCAGAAAGGTATAGGTAGGTAGGGCCAACACCCCACCCCATTCAATAAAAAAATAATGCAATGAAATATAATAAATAATAACCCTTTATGGCACATAAAAGGACATATACATAGAAACAAAGATATATATTATTTAAAAAAAACATTACGACGAGCCGTCTTGTCACTAAAGTGATATCTTCCAGACAACCTTTCCCAAAGAATTTTATCAAGCAGATAGGTAGTGCCTGCTGAAGCTTGTACAACATTTATATTTTAAACATATAATTAGGAATAAAACAAAACTAATGCCAATATATCCCACACACGGCACCTTCAATCACTTCAGATACTAAGTAATGTTGCAACAAATAAAAGGAAAAAAAAGTAAAATACAAATATGTTTACATATATCCTTCATATTATCCTTCATAATTAAAACAAAAGAAAAGTAAAATGCAAAAATATGTTTACATATTTATAAAGTAAAATACAAATAGGCTTACGTATTTGTATTTTAATTTTCTTTTGTTTTAATTGTAGACTTTTTATTTATTATTTGTGCATGATGTGAACATTGGTTATTTATTGGGTTATAACATAATTATTATAATTTGTTGTTTTCTTTAATGCGTGTACCTAATATTATTAACCTGTTCCTAATAATAATAAAAAAAACATCTTGAAAGCTGACTTTTTCCGAAACTTCGTTGCTCACTAATTGAAGCAAGTCATTTTTTCTCGGGACGCGGGGCCCCTTGCCGATGCGGGGCCCCTAGGCAGTTGCCTACTCTGCCTTAGGGATAATCCGGTACTGCCTCTACTGCACCGCAGTGGGAGGGATTGACCACCAGACTACCTACTACTCACCCCTCATACCTTTTTCCATCTCAGAACTTCCTCTCCTTCCTTTACATAAAAATAACCTCCATACAGCATCCCTAAAGATGACAAAGGCACCTCAGGGAAACTATTATTCTCAGGGCCTCCTGTGTGGAGCTAGTGTAATTTTTTTTTTTCAAGAATTTTTGGGTGGATGCTATTAAATTAAAAATGTAATACTGCCAGTAGGTATCTACCATTCTCGAAAGTGTTGCAAATATACCTCACTCTTAATATAATTTAATATTAATTTTGAGTATGGAATAATGAATTAATTTAATGAAAATTTTAAAATGATTGTAGATAGTCCGCGAGTCCTTACGCATCAATCTCTTGACGAATCACATTTAGGAAGATCAAATCCTTATAGGTACTACTGCACCACCCACCATTAAATGTTGCTTTTTCTTTCCAAAATACACTCATCAAAGAATACATTACATATTATCATATTAATATTAAAATAATTTTCAGGATTAAATAAAATGTGTTAATAATAATAATAATAATAATTTGGATGATTTATATAGCGCCGTTTTTGTGAAAAATCACCTCAAGGGCGCTGTACAAACTTATAATACATTTCTAAAATCTAAAAAACTACAAGCTAGGCAAACAATTATAAACAACTTATGGCTAAAAATTGCATACATCGGTTCATTGATCACCGATACGAAAATATGTGTACAATATTTTGACCAATGAACGCGATGCTGCCTAAAATTTAATGAAAACAGGACCATACTTACCTGGGAGGTCGCTTGAAATTAACACTGTATATTGTCCATTTAAAGAAATTTAGATAGAGTTCGCACGCAGAGGACATTATTGTGAACACATTGTTATTTAATCCTGAAAAATATTTTAATATTAATATGTAATGTATTCTTTGACGCGTGTATTTTGGAAAGTAAAAGCAACATATAAAGGTGGGAGGTGCAGTAGTACCTATAAGGATTTGATCTTTCTAAATGTGATTCCTCAAGAGACAGATTGATGTGTAAGGAATCGAGTAATTTTAATTCAGTGAGAAAAGTGTGATTAAGACATATCATAGACAATACAAGTATGATAAGACATATCGTAGACAATACAACATACATTCTACCAACCTACAACTAAAACGACTTTTGGACAAAGAAATATGGAATACTTCTCTGTAAAATTATTTAATTTACTCCCTCTTGCAATGAAAACCACAAAAAAAATAACCGCCTTCAAAAGAAGCATAAAAATATGGATTATGGACATGGGAAGGAAGAAAATAGATTCAATTTTGCAACCCAACAAAGAATAATGCTTTGTTTTGTACTTTCTTTTAGATATAACTTAATAATTTCCCTTGGCAATATTCTAACATAGATTAGGTATTTACTTATAATTAAAATAATAAAACTTGTACAATGTGTCCTTAGAACGGGGTACCCCAGTAAGGACACATTTTCTCTAAAAAACTGTAAAAAAAAATGTATATAAATATAAATAAATAAATAAATAAATAAAAAAAAAATGATACTCTCAAATAGGTATATTTAAATTATGGGTATGAGAGCCCAAAAAGGAAGGTTTTTAGTTTGGACCTAAACTCTGTTGGGCTTGTTATGCATCTTAATTCCGGAGGGAGTCTATTCCAAGCCTTAGGCCCAGATACTCCGAAAGCACGATCTCCAAACATAGTATTTGGCTTTCGTTTAGGTTCTATTAGTCTGCCTTTAGCAGATGAAGTTGCTGATCTAAGGGTTAATTGTCTCGGACCGGTATTTTCCGGGACGCATAATTCGGAGGTGTAAGGTGGGGCCATTTCGTAGATTGATTTAAAAACCATCCAGCACAATTTGTACTGGATTCTCTCAGGGCACTTGAGCCAGTGAAGGTTACGAAGGTGTTCTGAAATATGCGAATATTTAGAAACCCCAGTTATGAGCCTTGCCGCTGCATTAAGCACGGATTGAAGTTTGTCAATTTGATATTTGGGAAGACTAGCGTAGATGCCGTTAGTTAATTACAATTATGTCCTCTGCGTGCGAACTCTATCAAAATTTCTTTAATTTCAAGCGACCTCCCAGGTAAGTATGGTCCTGTTTTTCATTAAATTTTAGGCAACATCGCGTTCATTGGTCAAAATATTGTACATATATTTTCGTATCGGTGATCGATGAACCGGTGTATGCAATTTTTAGCCATAAGTTGTTTTTAATTGTTTGTCTAGCTTCTAGGTAGTTTTTTTAGATTTTAGAAACGTATTATAAGTTTGTACAGCGCCCTTGAGGTGATTTTTCACAAAAACAGCGCTATATAAATCATCAAAGTATTATTATTATTAGGTATAGCTTTGGCATTCCATCCTCTATTACGTTTCTTTCTAAAACTATTATCTTTTCCACTCTGTTACAATGAAAAAAAAAATGATTACATAAAAATTATCAAGCAAAAGTATTCAATTTTCAGCCTCATATTTGGCGGGAAGCAGTGTTCAAAAGTTATGTCAATTTATGCATATTTTTGACAAGCCAATATCATTCCACATTCCATACAAACTATAACTATTTAGGTTCACTTTCGTTTGCATCATTTCATAACGTTACGCCCATAATGGCAAACAAAGACACTCCCAGCAAGCAATGGTCACACGATTACGTCATTATAAAATTTAATTACAAAACTACAAGCAAAAACCACCCCTAATAACAGTGCAATAAAACCTATTTTTCAAGACACCTACTAATAGACTTATAACTTTTTACAAAATAAAAATTCATATCTTTTCTTCAAGCAAAATTGAGCTTTAGTGTTATTTGCATAAAGAATTGAATCGTTCATATAAATCAATGGAGTTAAAACTTTTTGGATACTGAAATTTCAGATCAAAAATGCTTGATTCGAATTGGTCGACTTTATCCCAGGTGGGATTATTCAATTGAGGTTATGTGAAGTCAGAAAAAGGTTGTACAAAATGATAGGTTAAGTGTTTTTTTTTCTTGTCACGAATTGGTTCTTTTTACTAATGTTCATAATATTCTTGATTTCTCATGTTGCGGTTGAAAAATTAAAAAACATTAAATATATGGATATAAAATTAACGCAGGCCCTAAAAATCTTACGCCAATTTGTTGATTCTGTCATTTTATTGTAATTAATAATTGAGAGTTTTTCAATTTTTTCTATAAGTCGTAAATAATGTTTGTAAGATACGGTACTAAGAAGAATTTTTATATGTCGCACTGTTTGCTATGTCGTAAAGATTCTATAAATATATTTTTTAAGCAAATTAAATAAAGTATAATTGCATATTTTTTATAAAACAATATGAAAAATATAACATTGTGGTTTAAAATCGGACATCTATGGTCCATTAATATAACTATGGTAAAGTTCTCCGCTTATTTGAAAAATGAATTATTCATTAGGAGACACTTACAACATTCTTTCATAGATGTCGCCATTGCAGGTTTTTAAAGCTGAAATATATTTTGATCGTACCGATTTCGAAAATATAGATATTTTACCGCTTTTTATTTTAATTATACATTTATACGTACTTAATTTTCGATTATAAATTATGAATGAATGCAGGATTATGTTTTTAAAATATTAAAACGAATTTTTAAATCCACATAATTGCTTTATATAAGCGTGTGTTGTGACTTGAAAATTACGAATATTTTTTTGTAAATCAATGCGTTTTAGTTTGCCTAGAAGTTGAAAGGTTATTTATTAAACTGACGACATCAGTTTTCTTTGTAATCGGTATTCCTAAAAAAAAATTAACATGTTGTTTGTGCAATGATGGATAACTTATAATGTAGCTAGCAATGATAGATGCCTGGATGTGAGCTCGGCGCATTTATCCATTCAGCTACTAACCATCTAAGGTTTCCGTAGAGTCTGAACGTCAACCGGAGCCAGCTAGACTGGAGAGATTAGGAAGAGGAAGGTAGGGAAGTAGTTTGGGAATACCTTGCTATTCTAATCCGGTCACCAAACATGGCTAAAGTCATTTTAAGCAACGTTTAGATTCTGAATGGTGGTCTTTTACCAGATGGCCTCCGTGGTTGAGTGGTCACAATCCTTGAATATGAATCTGGACGCCGCGGGTTCAAATTAAAAAATATATATTATTAAGCCCGTTCCAGAGTGTTAGATACTTTCAGTGTCTAATAACAGTGGTAAAATACAACAATTTAAAATCGAAAAGTTGCTCAAAATGGCTTTAGCCATGTTTGGTGACCACATCTACATAATCCAGGATCCAGGTATTCCCCACCTTCCTTTTTCGCATCTCCTTCCTCTCCCCATTGCCTTCAGCCTGACAATATACCTCAATTGGGGATGCCGTAGTTATCACTGGCTCCAAACGGTTGGGAGCAGTTGGGTTTCATAATTGATCTGATCTACGGATGGAGATTATTGAATTTCCCACTTTGACTTTATCTCTTAGTAAAATTATATAAAGAACATTTTTTCCCTTATTTTTGTTTGTAAGTCGCTTACTTAGTACAGTACACGCCATACTTTAAGACCGGCCTGACGTTGATCAGAAATCGTCGCAGTACGCGAGTTTAAGGACAGAAACGTGGCATGCCACCCCGCCCACGTCTGTCGCACGTATGTTTTTACGCATCTTTCTATTTCGCTTACCTACATTATAAAGTCAGTAACTGCGTGATAATGAATAGTATCTACCTACCATGTTCAGGCCGGTCTTAAAAATTGGCGTGTATTACGTATACCCGAAGGATTTTAACAAGCGATTCCTGCTTAGCATATTAGGAAAAATAATGTATATGTCATTTTGCTGTCCGATGATATTTTTTTTCTATTAGGAAAGCATTTTTTTATGTACCTACCTATGTCACACAATTTGGGAGGCGATTGTGGATACCTCCGCCCCAGGAAACATTTATTGGATAACCAGCACCTCTGCCTTAGGTCAATGCTATGTTTGGTGAATTAGAAGGGGTGCCCGGATTCATGTGGTGATGTTTGTCCGGGTGAAAGAGGCTGGTTTAGGGAGACCTTTTGACCCTCCAGCCCAACTCCCGACCCACCGCCTTGCACCTCAGTTGGACACACTGACCCCCAGATTCCTACCCACCCCTTTTATCTTTTACCTCCCCAGAACTTCCTCTCCTTCCTTTCCTTTAAAAGGACCCTTCACAAAACATCAATAATATCACTGTCCCTGGCCCTGGTGGAAATTGTTTTTCTATGGGCCTCCTGTGTGGATCTAATGTAAAAAAAACACGTTGCCACTGATCACACTCCTACACGTCGCGACGGGATCACATGATACACCCACTATTTCGTGTGTTATCGTGCTGCTGAAAGGCATATTTGGACTAAAATATGCACATGTCGTTTTGCTGTCCGTTGATATATTTTTTCTATTAAAAAAAATCAGGGTGTGTATTTCACACGCGGTAGAAGTGAAACTACAAAGTCGCTAGATGTCACTTTTTTTTGTTTGTTTATTTTAAAGTGGTTTGAAGATTGGATATTGGTTTACAAAAATAAAAATGTTTATTTTTTTTGGATTTTGTAGGATTCGAACCGCCATTCGCTGGATTTCTTTGGCCGTTGAGATTTGCGACGCTCTATACCGCTGCGCTATCGGACGCTCGCGCGGAGTTGTGAATTTACCGCATTATATTAGAACCGAAGACCCGTCATATAATACATTTTAATGACGCATTTCCGTTTCATCCAAATTTCAAATCACTAACTATAGAAGTTTCACTTCAATAACAAAAATATTTTTCAATCACACGTCGCCACTGATCCCACTCCTACTTACACGTCGCGATGGGATCTCATGATACGCCCACTGTTTCGTGTGTTACCGTGTTGCTGTGCCCTTCACGTGACCCACTACTCGCGTCGCAACTAAGTAGTCCCGTACACCTAGCACCTAGCATAGCGGCGGGTCACATGATAAGCACTCAATCTAGCAGTACGGTAACACACGAAACAGCGCGCGTATCACGAGATCCCGTCGCGAGTCGCGACAAGTAGGAGTAGGAGGGAATAATATTTTTATTATCTTTAATAGAAAAGAAATATCACCGGATAGCATAATGACGAGTGCATTTTTTAGTCCAAATATGCTCAGGAATCGCTGGTTAAAATCCTTCTGGTAGATGCTGTTATATCCTTTATGTGTGTATTGGTGAATGTGAATAGCGGCGCGCACCTTGAAGCCTGAACAATACTGAAGTGGTAGAAGACATTTTGCAACAATAATAAAACTCGAGTTCCGAAGCAGATTACATTTTCACTATATTTTTCTACCAATTCAACATTGCAGGGCCGGCTGAGTTTTAACAATAACAATTAATTATAGATATAAATTAAATTGTTAGAAGTAATTTATTTTTGAACAATACATCGTGGTAATTACTACAACTAGGTAATTCAAAAATCTGTGTGTTTGAGTAACACACTAACACCCTTACTAATAAATAAAACTCTTACAGCCTTACTAAAAAATCCCGTGAAAATTTTATTCAATTGATAAAGGGCCGCGGATGTGAAAACATTATTAATTAAAAAAATGTTCACGGAAAGAATATACTTATTTAAAAAAAAAAATTATTTTAACTTTATGAGTAAAACCTCAAATTGTAATATTTAAATAAATGAAGACAATATAAGCGAAACTCAATCGAAAATCTGGAAACAGAAAAATCAGAAAAAATATTGACACCTATGGGACTCGAACCCAGGACCTCTTGCTTTCCGGGCAAACGCGCTAACCACTGCGCCACGGTGTCGATATAAAATTCGATCATGTTTAACTGTACCATACTTCAACTAAGAACCTCATTTTTCTTTAACGCATATATTATTGGCAACTATCTTCATGTATGATTGCAAGATTCAAACCCGAACTAAATGCTCTCTAGGTAGTGTCTGGATAAATCATTATTATCCATTTTATTTAATATGCGACATCTATTGACTTTTCTGCAAGTATAGGATGAATATTTTATTTTATGTAAGTGGTTTATACAAAGTTGTATTGTTTCATTTTTCTATAATGGATAACCACAAAGTGATAGTTACATTCAAAAATATAGAATATACTTTGTTTACACAGCATGAGAGGGTAGTTTATCTCATGTGTACAACGGTTTCGTTTGATATCTGAACGAAATTTGGAATTTTTTCAAAGTATTTTGAATGTTCTATATATATTTCTTACTAGCTGACCCGGCCACGCTATGCTGTGGCTAATAAAACACAACGTCATCTACTGGATGGTTATCCAACCTTTATACCCACCGCCGTCAGATGCCGCAGAGGACTTTAATTTATAATACGTAGAGATGGTGTGAAAGATTATAATAATGTGCATGAAATGTTTGGGGTAATTAACGTAAGGATTTATCCGTCTAAATAACTTTTCAATTACCGCAATGTAGGTGACCATTTTAGAAGATAGAATGGGTATAGTAAGCTATCCGTAAAAGATAGATATATGCCTTCGCGGATTTTTTTGTAGATCTATAAAAGAGGAATATCCCACCATGCATTGTTTTGTTATATCCCAAAATGATTAGGCAGCGTTTTCGATGAAAGCTACCAGGCGGCTTGACTTTTTCCGACACTTCTAACAATTATCGTTATGTTTCAACCAATTTACACAAATCCTTGACAAATTACGTACTTAAACCTTCCTCACGAAACACTCTATCTATTGGTGAAAACCGCATGTAAATCCGTTCAGTAGTTTTCGAGTTTATCGCGAACAGACAGACAGACAGACGACGCGGGGGACTTTAATTTATAATACAGGGTGTTAAGGGACGTACTTGACTTACTTTAACCAGTGATTCCTGACATTATTTGGAGTAAAAAATGTAAATGAAATTTTGGTCTCCGGTGACATTTTTGATGTTTTTTTTTTTTTTTCGACTACCATGCTAGACTGATGCACGTGTTATGGTGGTCCATTTTACATATAGTGCATTGGAATCATCAAGTAGGCGGGTATGGGTACCGCCGCCCCATATTGGATAACCAACACCTCTACCATAGGTCACCCTAAGTGGTTATCTACGTTTGATGACTTAGCAGGGGTGCTCTGGTTCATGGGGTGAGGTTTTTTCGGGTCTTGGCGGCAAATGCATCTGCCCACCGGCTGCCTGGCAGGGCGGATCGGGAGAGAACGGTTTGAGGGAGTTCCTTTGACTTCTCTTGGAACATCGTCTTGCACCGCAGTGGGAGAGATGGATTCATACGTCTGTCACTCCTGGACACACTGACACATAGATTCCAACCCACCCCTAATACCCTTTTCCTTCCAAGAACTTTTTCTCTTTCCTTTCCTTTCCTTTCCTAAAAAGACCCCCCTCCCAGCATCCCCAAAGATCACATATATAGGGGAATTATTTTCCGAACGAATCCGGGATATTGGATAACCAACACCCCTGTCATAGGTCACCCCAAGTGGCGGGAGAGACAGGCTGAGGGAAACCTTTTGACCTTTCCAGCCGGACTCTCTCGATCCATAGCTTCCACCGCAGTGGGAGGGATGGATTCATACCTTCGGCCTTCCAGAACACATTGACCCCCAGATTCCTACCCATCCCTCATACTTTTTTCCTTCCCAGAATTTCCCCTCCTTCCTTTCCCTAAAAAAGATCCTCCACACAGCATCCCCAAAGATGTCATAGGCCCTGATTTTTTTTTCCTCAGGGCCTTCTGTGTGAAGATACTGTAAAAAAAACTAAAAACCAAAAGTTTAGCGAACCATTTGGGGTTACCTATGGCAGAGGTGTTGGTAATGAAATAATTGGTTACCGAGGAGGCGGTATCCACACCCGCCTCCCAACCTTGTAAAACCTGAAAAAGTCGGTCAGTCAGTCATGACTCATGACTAAACACAAAATAAATTAAAATCTCTGTAGGAATAGTAGCCTCTCCTATAGAAAATTGGCCATCATCCCAGATTTACTACAAAACGTATATTTTAATCCGAACGCACGGCAATTCCACCTCCATCCCTGGTTCGGTGGCGTATATCACCTCCCCGCTCTACAAAAGTACAGGCCCGGCGTTGCCCGGTCGTAAATCGGCCGGGGGCGATCTCCCGATGAATTTATAAGCCCGACTGGCCAGTAATTAAAAGCAGCCCTTTCAGATTTATTTATTCACTTTGCAGCGAGCTTTCTGCTCCGAGTTATTCTTCTTATTTCTGCGCTCTGTGGAATCCAATCCGAGGGGTTATCATAAATATTCCATAAGAGATACCTTATGTTCTCAATTCACAATACATACATATGTCTACCTACTTACTTATTAACTTTAGTTTTATTTTTATACATAAGACTTATCTTATATTTTATATATAAGATCTAGGAATTATTTTGAATGAAAAACTAAGTTTCGCCAATCATATCCACCAAATATGAACTAAGGTATGAAAACACTAGGCTTCGTATTAAGAACAACTAAAAACATTATTTCCATAGAAGCCATTAAACTATTATATGTATCTCTAGTTAGAAGCCAAATTGAATATAACTCGGTAGTTTGGTCTCCATCTTACAAAATTCACGTTTATAATATTGAGCGACTACAAAAAAAAATTCTGCGTTTTATAAATTTTAAAATAAATATCCCACTAGAAGACTTAAAATATAATCTATTACTAAATATTTTTAAAATACACACACTAGAAGACAGACGTAAAATAAAATATTATTAGCAATCAAATTAATTATGTGAATAACCCTATCTTAAACATATTTCCATTGTAATTTTTTGTCTATGTTCTTCTAAGCACCCCCCCTTTCCACCTCTCCCCCCCCCCCTCTCCCTTGTTGATCTTCTAAGCACTTCCCTTTTCACCTCTCTCCTCCTCCCCCACTACTTCCATTTCTACCCACGCCTGTCTTTTTATGTTTGATCATTTAGTTTTAGTACATTAAATGTCACAGAAAGCGAATTTCACCAAAAAACTAAACATTTATTAATAACTCTAGTTCTGAAGAGCCAACTTACACTGTTAATTATTTTAAACTAGCAGACCCAACGACACGTTGCTGTGACTAACGATACACAACGCCATCTACTGAAAATGCAATTAACCAATCTTTATAACCAACGCCATCTGATAATTTGCATACATATCAAATCACAGCCCGCTGCCGCTGCCACATATATTACATATTTCAACCAATTTACAGAAAACCTTGACAAATTATATGCCTTAAAACCTTCCTCATGAATCACTCTATCTATTTGTGAAAACCGCTTGAAAATCCGTCGCGTAATTTAAAAGATCTAAGCGTACAGACAACGGGAGCGACTTTATTTTATAATATGTAATGATGATATAAGATACGCCAAAATCATAAAAACTAGAGCCAATATTGCATAATCATTCATAGTTTCATAAATTGTAGGCATTACATTATTTAGAACCACTTTCATAAGAAGGGCAAATACTATGTTTGGAGATCGTGCTTTCGGAGTATCTGGGCCTAAGGCTTGGAATAGACTCCCTCCGGAATTAAGATGCATAACAAGCCCAACAGAGTTTAGGTTCAAACTAAAAACCTTCCTTTTTGGGCTCTCATACCCGTAATTTAAATATACCTATTTGAGAGCATCATACTTGTATTGTCTATGATATGTCTTAATCACAATTTTCTTACTGAATTAAAATAACTCGATTCCTTACACATCAATCTGTCTCTTAACGAATCACATTTAGTAAGATCAAATCCTTAAAGGTACTACTGCACCTCCCACCTTTATATGTTGCTTTTACTTTCCAAAATACACTCGTCAAAGAATACATTACATATTAATATTAAAATATTTTTCAATAACATGTGTTTACAATAATGTCCTCTGCGTGCGAACTCTATCTAAATTTCTTTAAATGGACAATATACAGTGTTAATTTCAAGCGACCTCCCAGGTAAGTATGGTCCTGTTTTCATTAAATTTTAGGCAGCATCGCGTTCATTGGTCAAAATATTGTACACATATTTTCGTATCGGTGATCAATGAACCGATGTATGCAATTTTTAGCCATAAGTTGTTTATAATTGTTTGCCTAGCTTGTAGTTTTTTAGATTTTAGAAATGTATTATAAGTTTGTACAGCGCCCTTGAGGTGATTTTTCACAAAAACGGCGCTATATAAATCATCCAAATATTATTATTATTATTAAATATTATTAAGGGCAACAAAACCGTTGTTGACCAGTGTATGATTCCCAATTATTTAATTGCTTCTACTTTTTCAATATTTTAATTGTCTATATTTGTGGGTTTGATTAGTTTTCCCCCCATGTCATGAATTTACTTTTAGTTACATTCAATTTCAGTTTATTTATGTTTAACCATTTAGATATTTTATAAAGTTCGCTTTGTATTTTTGACAATGCATCTTCAATATTATTTGCTATAATACATAAAAGTGTGTCATCTACAAAACGTTTGATGGAACAGTATTTTAGGCACTTCACTATATCATTAATATATATAATAAATAGGAGCGGTCCCAAAACAGACCCTTGAGGAACTCCGAAGTTTACTTTAAATGGTAAAGGGTTTGCGAAAACACGACCAGAAAACTTGGAACAGTACTTTAGGCACTTCACTATATCATTAATATATATAATATAATAGGAGCGGCCCTAAAACAGATCCTCGAGGAACTCCGAAGTTTACTCTAAATGGTATAGGGTTTGTGAAAACACGACCCGACTCCAGTATTTATTCCACTTGGTAGTGTCATATTTTCCATCGGGCATCCCCGACTTCTTCTACCATTCACTTTCGCTTTATATTATATTCTTCTTACACCTATTTCCTTGTTCACCCGATCTACATGCTCAATCCATCTAAGCGACCCTTTCTGAAACCTATTCTTTATACTCACACAAGGTAGGATGTTAACGCAGAAGGAATGTGTTTAGAAATTGTTTTTACGTACTTAACAAATATTGATTGATAATTCGTAGATTAAAGAGAAATTACGAAATTACAACATTTTATCAATACCTACATCAATTTCGGAGGAGGGAATGGGTACCGCCGCCCCATTTACTAACTACACCTCTGCCATAGGTAACTCCAAGTGGTTCGTTACGTTTGGTGACTTAGCAGGCCTGCCCGGGTTCATGAGGTGAGGTTTGTCTAGGTCTTGGCGGCGGATTACCTGGACACACTGAACCCCAGATTCAAACCTTCCTTAAAAAAAGCTTCCTTATACTGAATGTATTTTATAACAAATAAAATAAAAATAAAAATAAATAAAACCCACCCCTTTTTCGTTCCCAGAACTTCCTGTCCTTCTTTTTATTAAAAAGACCCTCCACACAGCATCCCCAAAGATGACATAAGCCATGAAGGAAATTATTTTCCTCAGAGCCTCCTGTGTGGAGCAAATGTAAAAAAAAATAATAATTAAAATTAAAAATTAAATCAGGTCAGACTATTGCCCCGTTAATTCAGAGGTCCTGGGTTCGATCTCCACTTACGACTTATATATTTTTTAAATTTTCTCTGTCTTGTTCTGTTTCATGTTTAGTTTAGATTTATGTATAATATAAAAATGAATCGCTGAATATCGCATAACTTTTGAACGACTGCACCAAATTTGACAATTTTTGTTTTGGGTGTTCGTTATTGTTAGTACAAGGTTTTTATAAAACTTCTGGTGAGCTCTGGCGTTATGAAATTTGTATAAAAAATTGCTATTGGTGGCACGCGAGAAAGCGGCTATTGCTATGGAAAGCAGGAGGGAGGGAGAGATGGGGGAGGGGAACCAAGGAGGGGGAGGGGAACCTGGGAGGGGGGAGGGGGACCTGGGTGGGGGAGGGGAACTCAAAAGGGGGGTTCGCGGGACGGGGGAAGGGGGGGGGGGAGAAGGGAACGCAGGAGAAGAAGGGGAGACGGAAGGGGAACGGGACGAATGGGAAAGGACACCCAGTGAGAAACAATTTCTTTATTAAATGGCATAGCAACGCATGCCGGGACCAGCTAGTTAATATTATATATTCTTCTTAAATGATTACATATTACATTGATGTGTATTAATTACCTTTTAGAGTAATTCCAATAAATATGTGTATTCATTTTGTTTGTGTATTGCTTCGAAACAAATTTTATTGTCATGTTTTAAAATTCCCATTTTTCAATGCCAACAACACTTATTAAAATACTGCAATAACTTTGCGAAAAATAAAATCTCTTGTTACAATTTAATGCTCACATTAAAAACACACTCCCGATTACACACACACACACTAACACATTATTAATGCTGTTTTGAGGTGTCACAAATTGTGGTGTTTTTAAAAGCATCTTTTTGGTGGTTCAAGGAGGTGTGGGAGGAAGCGGGTATGGGTACCACCGCCCCGGGAACCATTTATTGGATAATCAACACCTCTGTTATATGTCATCTTAAATGGTTCGTTTCGTTTGGTGACTTAGCAGGTGTGCCCGGGTTCATGAATTGAACCCTCCTCCTAAGGACTGACTAAAATAAGTCAATACCAGATGTCCAGATTGGGTAGGATAATATTAATTTCGTATATTACCTGCTGTCATTTTTAAGTAGATAATATAATGTCATACAATTTCAGAGAAATAAGTATATATCCGTATGAGCTACATTTTGGGAGGCGGCCGTGGATACCGCCGCCCCGGGAACCATTTATTGGATTATCAACACCTCTGCCACAGGTCTTATCAAGTGGTTCGCTATTTGATAAATTAGCAAGGGTGCTCGAGTTCATAGGGTGAGGTTTATCCAGCCGATGCGTCTGCCCATCTGTTGCGAGACTGGTTGAGGGAGGTCTTTTGACCTTTCTAGCCAGAATCCCTAGACACATCGCCTTGCACCGTAGTTGGAGGGATGGATTCATGCCTCCGTCACTCTTGGACACACTGACCCCCATCTTCCCACTTACCCATTTTCTTCCATAAATTCCGCTTCTTCCTTTTATTAAAAAAACCCTCCACACAGCCTCCCCTAAGATGACATTGTTTTCCCATGGCCTCCTATGTGGAGCTAATGTTAAAAAATGTGTACACGTGATTGCCACCAATATAGAATAGGTACATTGTCATGTATACTATAGCGTCTGTCTTCCGTGTTTCAGCTCGATCGGGTGAATAACTTTAGTAAAAAGTAAATCAATGGAAACTGTCACAGATGATTATGGCCATTTCAATTTCTTTTACGCGTTCATAAATTTTAAACGAAGTACTTAAATATTTAGTAATTTATGCTTATACTTTTGAAGTGAAACTTCTTTAGCCCCGTTAGCGATTTGAAATTCGGTTACAAAACAAATATTATTTGACGGTCCTCGGTTCTAATGTAATGCGGTAAATTCACCACTACGCACGGGCCTCCAATGGCGCTGCGGTATGAAGCGTCCGACTCTCAGCACCCAGAGAGACATTCAGCGAACGGAGGTTCGAAACCTACCAAATCCAAAAAAAAATAAACATTTTTATTTTTGTAAAATCAATATCCAATCTTCAAACCACTTTAAAATAAACAGGAAACGGTAGAAAAAGCATCAATTTATCCAAAATATATATTTTTACATTTATAATATAAACCCATTCGTAGTAAAGGTTAATAAAATAGTGATTTAGCACTGGGCTTCGCCCCTTGGCCTTAACAGCAGCTGTTAAAAACATAACTAAATTACACTGGTAGAAGATAGTTACTTAAAACGAATTTACATATATAACATTCAAAGTTCCAACAAAAAGTAACAAAACCTTTTCACATTCAAATAACGCTTTCAAAACGCCTGGTTTTAATCAGAAAATGATAGTATAAAATAAGCCTCACAAAGGATCTGGCATTTGGGTCCGACCGGGTCAAGGAACCCAACAAACTGTAGCTAAGTATTAAGAAATCATTACCACAAATGAGAAATCCTCAAATATATTTATTTATTATGTTACAAGAAGAAAAGGATGCGCGAGGACCTTTGGGCAATGCGTGCGAAGGAGATCGGTGTAGAGGGAATTTTTGATTATAAATAAAATTGAAAAAGGAAAAAAAATGAAATGCGAGAGGCAGCCTCAGTGTGTTGAGGGAATATGGAAGAATATTATTGGAAAGGATGGGGAAAAATGATTCTTAAAAAAATACGGATTGCAGACACAAGTAAGAATTTGTCTGGGGGAGGCTGGGATGCGTGATACAAGAGAATTATTTTTATTTATTTTATAGATTTTTTTATGTGGGTTTTTGAACTCTTCCTAAACTCGTCCTAAGCTCCAAACTGTCTGGAGCAAGTGAGGCTATGGCATTTTGAGAGACCTTTTTTTAATGTGAATAGCTCACAGTAGTACATGTCCTTAAAAAGTAATATTATGTAAATACTTCCTCCTTCTTCTGGCGCTGTGTATGATTCTGGCGAAAGTATAACATTTATAAGATGTGTAGAAGTATTTTTAAATGTAAATACTTATATGTTAGTTGTAAATCTCTAACTTTAAGTCATGATTGTAATCATGTATGTCATTGAGTTCAGTTTAGGTTAGCGTTTATATGTCTTAGTCATAAGCCACTAGCTATAAGTCTTAGATGTAAGTCACTAGTAATAATTGTAAATCTTAGTTGTAAGCTAGTAATATTACTATTTTATGTATTTATTTGTACAGCGCCCTTGAGGTGATTTTTCGCGAAAACGGCGCCATATAAATTAGCCAAATATTATTACTATTATTAGTCACAACGGCTCCCGTCAGTGATACCATGGCATCCCCGACTTGGGTACGAGTCATCTTAGGGGTTGCTGTGTAGACGGTTTTTTTAAAGAAAGGAAGAAAAGGAAGTTCTGGGAAGGAAATGGGTAAGAGGGGAAAACAAACTTATTTAAAAAATCATACCTTTAATGAATTTTAACTCCTTTTCAATATACCTACTCTAACAAGCCAAGTTCCTCAAGTTTACGGTAATTGTTTGGTTTCGATTACCTCCTTGGTATACTTTTATGTGCACTCCGAATTTGTATTATCTCTAAACGTAAACTGCCTCCTATTTTATATTTTATTTTAGTTTTAATGATTCTTGTTTAATTGCACCGTTATTGTTTATCATATATCCTGTGCCAAAACAGCACGGCTCTTATTAATATTGTTCTTTTGGCATTGCTTTGTCTATACTGTATATTCTTTGTTTTACATTATTTAATCAATTTTTGTAAGGACTCGTAAGGAACACTACAGGATTACTTTTAATTTTATTGTAATTTAGCGCACTTGAAGTGAAATATCACAAAACTGCGCTATATAAACACTACGTTATTATAATATTATTAGGGGTGGTTAAGAATCTGGAGAATAATTTAAAAGTTTACATAGGTATATTGTGAGGTTGTAGTTAAGCGGGCAGGGAACGGAGATCGGACGAGGAAAGTGGAGAAGGATTCGGCTATTCAGATCTAATCACCAAACACGGCTAAAGATATTTCTAGCAAAGTTTCAATTCTGAATGATGGTCTCACACCAGGGCGATACTGATATTATCTTCCTTACATACCTTATGCTATGCGGATTCATAGTCAAGGATAACCACTCAACCACGGAGGCCAACCTATTTTAGACTGAGACAGAATTATTAAAATTTACAAAAAAATACTGCTCTAAAGTTGGGGTGTTTCGATAAACAATCAGTTTTCAGAGTGGTTGTTAGCTAGGTTTTTCTTTACATAATATATCCAATTATTAGGTTTTTAGTCACATCAGAATAGTCGGGACCTGAATCTTCGGGATTTTAATCTAATTCGTAATTCAAGGAAATTGCAATGTCGATAAAATTATATGGATCCGTCAAACAGCAATTATACGTATTTCATTCGTGTAAAAAAAAATTCATTCAGTTATAGTTACTAAGTTATACCCCACCTTCCTCTTCCCCATCTTCTTCCCCTCCCCACTCCCCACTACCTTCAGCCTCACAACGTCCCACTGGAGCAGTTGGACTCTTATGCGGTATTCAGATAAATAAAAATAGCAAAATTAATTATTTGATGTAAAAAACACTTTGTTATTTATCCGTTCATTTTTTCATATTTATTTTGATTGAAAAAAATAAAATAAAATGTTTCCTCACTGTAAATCCTCGAGTTACACCAAAGTTTTACGAGGCCTCCGGAAAGCGAAAAACCTTTTTTCATCATTCTTAAAAAATCAGAAATATAAATATTGAGAATTGGAGATTTTCTGAGGATGCCTTCTGTTATATTTATTTATGGTATTTGCACTCTTTTTAAACGATAGATAAAATTACAATACTTAAACATAACAACTTAACAATATTTGAAAACCTTATACTACCAACACAGTAAGCGGAATATTTGCTCATATCGTGATAGAGGAATCGTGATAGCCAGCCGAGGAATTGCACTCACGACGCCTGGGTTGGACCCATACACGATTCCAACTCAACAACTAACCGTTCATTGTTGTCTATTTTTTTAATAAAAAATATAACAAAACCATTACACAGTGTAAACATACCAAAGATAAACATGATAATATGATTCAAATTAACAAAAATTTTCAATGATGCTGGTGAAAACAAAATATAAACTAATAACTATTTAAAAAAAAAAATGTTTTTTGTTTTATAAACGAATTGGTATTGACAGAGATAATTTTATATCGCATGACTCTATTAAAACATGAATTGAAATCAGTCGCAATAATAATAATAATAATAATAACGTAGTATTTATATAGCGCAGTTTTGTGATGTTTCACTTCAAGTGCGCTTAATTATAATAAACTTAAAATTAACCTACAGTGTTCCTTACGAGTCCTTAAAAAATTAATTAAATAATGTGAAATAACGAATATACAAAGCAATTCCTAAAGCACAATATTAACAACAATAGTGAGTGCTGTTTTGGCACAGGACAATATATAATGATAAACCATCACGGTGCCATTCAACAAGAATCATTTAAACTAAATTATATAGAACAGGAGGCAGTTAACATTTAGAATAATGTAAAAGCCCCAAAAAAGGGCGTTAATAAATAAATAAATAATGCACTGCCGTCAATAAGGGAATTAATGGTTTTAAAAAGAAAAGTTACAAAAGAATTAAATTTTAAAAAGAATCTACGAACAGCTTTATTAATTTTTCATTTTTCATCAGACAATTACAGCTGTTATTTTTGTTTGGAATATATTTATAATTTGTCTTAAAAATTTGTACTCTTTCTTAAAAATATTGGCTGTGGTAAGATATTGTTTACTAAAAAGTGGTCCATATGGGCTCAGCTTCCTCTCCTTTGAGAAGTTCGTTAGCTTTACAATACGTATAATATATCATTTTTATCGCAGTTTCCCCAACTTTTAATCGAATTAATGTTTGTTAAAGTTTACAATTTATTTATTGTTATTTAAGAAATTATTAACTGAAACCCATTTTTGCATTTCGTCTGTAAATTTGTTTATACGTTCCGTTTTCATTTCAAGAAAGTTGCCGTTTTAAATGTTCCGTAAATATAATTTTTTTTTAATGTTAAATAGTCTGATGTATTTTGACTTTATTATTTGCATTATTAAATAATACCGGTACCTATCTACATTTAATATATTTTGTATTTAAGTAGGTAGGTAGGTACAATTTAAAAATACTCTACTTTTAGCTTCCAGACATGAAAAGTAAATTGATTAGGTGTCTTTAAGAAAGAATTTTGATGTTTGAAAATGTTAAGGAAAAATTGAGCACACTTCACGCCCTTGGTCGAGGTATCAATAGTATTCCGGACGTCGCGGGTGTAAATCCCTACGTGCGCAGGAAAATTTTATGTCATTAATTTGTGTTATATTCATTTAAAATAATATACCTCATAGTATATTTACGCCACGTCCCAGGGTGAAAGATACTCTCAGTATCGCCCTGGTATAAGAACACCTTTCAGAATAGAAATTTTGTTTTATTAAATAGCTTTGGCTGCTTGTGGTGACCAGATCTAAATAGCCAAGTTCTTCCCCACCTTTCTCATAACTTTCCCCTCCCTACCTCCTTCAGCCTCACAACATACCCCAATTGAGGATGCCATAGCCTTACTGGCTCCGAACGGTTGGGAGCAGTTGGGACTCTCGTACGGTTTCACAAATGAAAAAGGGCTGAAATATCATAAAATTCCGCTGTGCACAAATTTTTTTTGCCTTTATATTTTTGTTTGTGTTCGTTTGTGTTATTTTCTTTCATTCGCATCTACTATCTGCATATATTCTCACTCCTTCTGATATTTGTTTTTATTATCTTCTGCTATTTTCTTATATTCTCATCTGTTATTTGCTTGTATTCTCTTCTCTATTTGCTTGTACTCTCTTATACTATTTTCTTGTATTCTTTTTAAATCCCTATATTATTTGTTTCCTTCGCGTCATTTTTTTTTTATTTTTACGCACCAGATTTAAATGTCCGGGTTTAATTTTCCCGACAGGAAAAACTAAACCCTTTCACACACTTCCCAAATGATCATCTGGTCAATCCACGCTATGCAATTCCACTATATAAGTATTATAAATACAAAACAATACAAGGACAACATGTCAACCTACCAGAGACCAAATGGGAAAATAATTCACCGACTCCAGATATTTTCATATTAGAGGGTTCGGCTCTGTGGAATTCTTAATTGAACTTTTAAATCCTACTGATCCCTGAATATAAATATTAAAACAATCTTTTGTAATCATACGTGTATTTAATATTACCGATTTTTGCATTTTTATATATAAATTCTTTGACAAATCTAATACGCCTAAATTTTGAATCAGAGACGTAGGTATAATGCCAGTAGCCGAAATAACAAATGGTAATATTTTTATAGTCCAAGAATGCCAAATTCTTTTAATCTCATTTCCTAAATCTGTGTATTTTCTAATTTTTTCAGAAACAGTTTTTTGAATTTTACAGGAATTTGGAATAGCTACATCAATGATATAAGTTATTTTTTTAATTTAGTCATGAATAACTATATCAGGTCTATTATGACTAATTGTTCTGTCTGTTAGTATAGTTTTATCATAATATATTTTATAAAATTAATTTTCTAAAAATGGATTTGGTTCATATTCATATTATGGTACTATATTACGTCAGTCAATCAAGTTATGTTTAATTACCAAACTTTGGTGGATTATTTTTAAAACCTGATTGTGCCTAAATGTATACTCGGACGGCGCTAATATAGAACATCCCGATATAATATGTTCTATAGTTTCCGGAAAAGCCAAACATTTTCTACATAAATCATCAATTTGATTTATATCTTTGATTATATGCTTCCTATAATTTTTAGTATTAATGACTCTATCTTGAATGGCAAGCATAAATCCTTCTATTTCTGCGCTCAACTCTCCAATACTCAACCATTTGTTTGACGAAAGTTTGTCAACATACGTTTGGTTGAGATAATTAAAGTGTTTTGCATGAATAATTTTATTTGACCAGGAATCTAATAATTCCTGGTTAGTATTTATAAGAATGTTGGCATTCTCGACATATAAATTTAAAGGTGTAATGTTTATATCTGCCTTGCAAATTATTTTGTGCATTTCTGAGCTATTAGCTTTCCTATGGAAAAAAATTTCTAAGCATTTCTACCTGATTGTGTTTCAAAGATGTTATTTTGACTACACCTCTACCTCCTAAATTTCTAGGTAAATTAATTCGTTCTATAGCTGAATTTGGATGATGGCAATTAAACTTTGTTAACGTAGTTCTAATTAATCGTTCTAAACTATCTAAATCTGTATTGGACCATTTAATTATGCCAAATGAGTATTATAATTCTTATTTTTTATTATTTTATAAATTTTTATTAGTTACAGTTTTTTGTCTTTTTTTAACTACCTTACTAGGGTAATGCCCGTGTTGTGGTAGTCATACGTGAAATAACTGAACGAAAAAATATTATTTTATATAAACAGATAATAAAACATAAGAAAGAGGAAAAGAAAAAACATACTAAATACAAATATAAAAACAAAAATAATTTTGATATTCGTGCTATGAAAGAAGATATATTACCTATGCAACTTTAAACTGAGATTTAAAAATGGTTTGTTTTTCACTAAAGTGGGAATAAATCTCCAACATCACAATAAAATATTATAAATAAAATATTAATTAATTTATTTATTTATTTACGGACTTACGTCCAATTTAAAACAAAGTATCACGAAGTATAGAAATGAACAATGTAAGGATTCGGATGGTACATGAAAGCAAAGACAAACAGTGAAAATAGAAGAAAAAATAAGTGTCAAGTCACGTCAAGACCTTGCAAAAATTAGGGTGAATAGGACTTATCTTCATTTGTTTAAAGAGCGACAGAAATCATTTAAGCTAATACCAAAAAAATCAAGGTCTTGACGTGAGTTGACCAGTCTACACATTCTGGTCAGTGGTGAGTTATAAGTTATAACCATAGTTAGTCGAGTGCTGATTGAGGAAAATCAGCACTCGACCAATATTATACAATAAAATAAATTGGTTCTAAAATTTCCAACAGTTTGAGGTTTTTGAATGTCGCGCACACGGTGAACCCTTTCAACCTTCGTTTTTTCTCAAATCCGTGTTTTTTTCTCTACACATTCCCCCCATACGGACCCAAAACCTCTTCCCCTCTCTCCCTTCCCCGCACACTCTTCCCCGGACCTTTTTCTTCTCCTTCATCAAATTCATATTCCCTTTCTGCCGGCGAACACCTACCTAACGGGTGTGGCAATAACGCCAACAATTCCCACTTTATTATTTCATTTATATAATATCTGTTTAACTCCGGGTTGTCTAACAAATTCTTTAGATGAAAAAACTCCGGGGTCAACAAAACACTGGACTTTTAAAGGTACCTAATAGAAATGATTCTGGTCCTCGACCTTGGACTTGCAATGGTGTTTAGCTCAGGTATGGGGGTTCCGTCGAAGCCAGAGTAAAGTTAGCCTCCCAGAAACTGGGCGTACTGTATAGGGCCCGCAGATACTTTAATAGTGCACAACTGCTAACCTTGTACAAATTGCAAGTGCGCCCCACGGTTGAATTTGGCAGCCACCTCTGGTCTGGAGCTCCAAAATACCTGAAAAATACCCTCGACTCTGTGCAGAAACGGGCGGTCCGTTTGATAGATTCTCCCATCATAACAGACGGATTGCAATCTTTAGAGCACAGGCGTCGGGTGGGAATGCTATCCTTGTTCTACCGGTATTACAATGAAAGATGCTCCGAGGAACTAGCATCATTGATCCCTTCGGCACCGGTGCATAGTCGGGAAACACGCCAAACGCGTGCCCAACATTTGTACACGGTTGATATTTGTCACATGAGAACGGGTCGTTTCTTCGACTCGTTCTCATGTTCAACAGCTCGGCTGTGGAATGATTTTCCGGCCTCTGTGTTTCCTCCTTCCTACAATATAGGTCTCTTGAAGACCAATGTTCATTCCTTCCTCTCCTCAAAAAGACCCTCCACACAGCATCCCAGATGACATAGGCCCTGAGGGAAATTATTTTCCTCAAGGCCTCCTGTGTGGAGTTAATGTAAAAAAAAAGTCTATGTCTCAGTCTCTGCATTATTGTAATTATTTAAAAATATATCATGTGTGCAGTTCACTCGCGGTAGAAGTGAAACCTTCAGATAACTAAACTCCGAGAGAATGACAGGAATCCAGAGTGTCAGGAGTAGGATAATTGTAAGGTTTATTTATTATAATATTGTTACCAAGTATAAACATTATTTTTACTTTTATTCTACGAAGCCCCGCACAAAGAGGATACCTATTAGTCAATCTCATTCTCTCGCAGACTAAATCCTATAGATATATGTGTTTGTCTCTTTTTAGTGTCGCTATGTTTTTAATCAAACGGTGCTTATGAAATTTTCACTTCAAAACAATTTATTAAAAGAAAATAACTTAGTTTAAATCACTTTATTTTTTATATTTTAAAATATCAACATGTTTCGTGAACCAAGTTCACTTCTTCAGGAATAAAAGTATACTAAGTATAAATATAATATAATGAAAGTATACTAAGTATACTTTTATTTGAGTATACTTTTATTCCTGAAGAAGTGAACTTGGTTCACGAAACATGTTGATATTTAACTAAGTTATTTTCTTTTAATAAATAAATAATGACATCACAAAGTAACAACCTTTTAGAAGAAGTTTTCTTCGAAAAATCAAAATAATTGGCTCCACCAACTGTTAAATATAAAGAAAAAAAAAACTGTAAAAGTGCGTTTTTTTGGGAAAATGTTTTTTTTTTCTTAAAAGAAAGATAAATATTCCCGGGTTACGAATAACCCAATAAAGTTTGAAAATCTCGTACTACCATCACAGTAAGCGGAAAATGTTGCTTGAGTCATGATGGAGGACTTACATAGCGGCCCCTTAGGGTCAAAAAAACGTATCTCATTTTTCTCTACTTTACAGGAGAGCAAAAAAACATAGTTCTCAATCAATCAATGTTGTCTACTTTTAAACAAATGTAACATATTAATAATTTCTTCTCGTTTAGTTAAAGGATGGTATTTTTTGCTTCTAAATAATCTTTTAAATATAAAATAGTAATTCATTTTCATATGTTTTTTTAAATTTAAGTGCAGCTATATCTCAGTTACGTTTCTTTGATCCTAACCAAAGTGAAAATTGCAATCACTAAACTCAAGTTACGAAAAACTTCCTTCGATATTTGACTTTTTTTACACACGAAAATTTGTAAAGATGATTTATAGGAATTAGGATAGTGGTGGAACAGTAATAAAAATATTTCAAGTCTAGAAATTTTTATTGAAAAACTTATTTAAAACAGAAAAACATGTAAAATATTTAGGTAACTATTTTCCAACTGATACTATTGTAAAAAAAAAACTTAATATGCTACATAATATTGTAACTTGCTTAAAAAACTGGAATCTTGTACCTGACTAACTTACTAACTACCTAACTAACCATCACGCCGTTTCTCCACAGGGGTAGGCAGAGAGGACGGACCGCCAAACAACTCAGTCTTAGCACACACTCTTTGCTTCACTCACTTTACTTCAACCAATACCTCTTCCATAGGTCACTCCAAGAGGTTCGCTACGTTTGGTGATTAAGAAGGTGTGCCCTGGTTCAAGACCTAGAAAAACCTAAGGAGGCGGATGACCAGGAGACACTGAACCCCAGATTCCTACCCACCCCTAAAACCCTTTTCCTTCCCAGAATTCTCCTCTCCTTTATTTCCTAAAAAACCCTCCTCACAGCATCCCCAAAGATGAAATAGGCCCTGAGGTAAATTATTTTCCACAGGGCCTCCTGTATGGAGCGCATGTAAAAAAATAAGTCCAGCTCGTTGCCTTGTTTCAGGAACTTAATAAATATGGTCAGGATATTCTTTTGAATGTGATTTTTAACTAGTTTACATCCACGGACATATGAGAATTCTGATGTCTATGTTTACATCCATGCCATTTTTATCTGTCTTTTTGTTTTTAATTAATTGTTTCCTCAAGTTGATGAAACTGAAGAAATACTCTTGTCCCATCTCAATGACATCATATTTGGATTTTCTGGAAGCTAATCTAACTGCTGGGTACCACCATGAAGGATCAAATATATTTATTTTCTTTGTAGAAGTTTCGATATATCAACTGGTATCACTCATCAGAATGAACTTCTTTCCATTAGCATTAGCTACCAAATACTTATACATACATGAAGCGATTTTATCTGAGCCACGACCAGCCACTCATTCATGTCACATGTAATTTCTAGGTTCATTGTTCCGAACATTAAAAAAAAAAAAAATTATAAACTGCCAGGCGTCGTCTATAAAAAAATATCTTCGTACGTATTCTAAATTAAACTCGATGAAATTAACAGTGGATTCAGAAGCAAGGGTTTTAGATTGGATTTTACAATTCTGTACAGCAATTTTGCGTTGTCTGTGGCGATCATACTCATCCAAAAGAGATATTTTTCTTCCGTATTAGCATTTTCGTATTTAACACACGAGTCGCACATATCTTCGCATGGTTGTTGGAACTATAGGTTATAGGTGTTAAATATGTTTCGGTTTAACCATGTTTTTTCAGGAACATAATTTGTATCATAAATAAACCAGTCATATTTGTATCCTCACACAAGTCAACATACTTAGTGTACATTACGTATGTGTAAACAAATCGGCAGCTAAATATTTAAATGAAGTGTTCGCCCTACAGTAATGTGATGGTACTGTTGGAAAAGACATAATGTGGTCCTTAATGATTTTTTTTAGATTCTTCTGGTCTTTTATCTCCAGGTAAATGTTTTCCCCTTTGGTTTTGGAGAACTTTTCCATTTTCCAAGCTATTATTAATTAAATTTCTTAAAAAGGTTTCAGTAATATCCAATGTAATCAAGAAAAACTATTGGCATTCTTGGATTCTCGAATCGCTCTTAAAGAAGAAGAACTGTCTTGGCATCGTGACTCCTGATTTTCTGCTATTTTTATTTTGTTAGCAGTTGTAGTAATATCAATTTCTTTTTTGGGGATGCTATGTAGAGAGTCTTTTTAGGGGAAGGAAGGATAAGAAATTCTTAGAAGGAATAAGGGATAAGGGATGGTTAGGAATTTGGGAGCCAGTGTGACGGACGAATGAATCCATCCTTTCCACTGCGGTGCAAGAGAATGTTCCGAGAGAGTCCTGCTGGAGAGGTCAAAAGATCTCCCTCAGTCTCTCCCGACCCGGCCTGCCACGCTGTTGATGGCAGACACATCTGCCGCCAAGATCCGGACAAATCTGACTCCATAAACCCGGGTACCCCTGCTAAGTCACCAAACGTTATCCAATAAATGATTCCCGGGGCGGGGGTACCCATACCCGCCTCTGAAATAAGATATTTGTGGCACTTGAAGAATCTTCCTTATTATTCAACAATGCCGCTTCCATTATTCACTGAATCCGTGTTTTGTGTGTTTTCCTTTCCATATTCGATTTATATTGAATCAAAACACACAAAAAAATAACCAAATTAATATTCAAACCACTCGTTAAAATAAAAAGTGCCGCAAACACAACTGCCAAATCGTAAATGAATGACGCGTAAGTGACATTTCAGTAAAACAGTTGCATAATCTATGCGGGTGAATTGAACGTAACTAAAGATGCGTTTCTTTGACTCGCAAGCAAATATCTTTTTATTCAAGTTTAAAAAACGCAAGTAACGATACACTCTACTGACATTAACAATAAATGGTTTTCTGTAGATACGCAACGATGTAAATTTGTAACCGTTGAACCTATAGATACGTGTCTTTGTCACGTAACGTAATGTGTTATTTTGTGCCTAGTACCATCCGTAACTCAAAATCGATAAAAATTGAGATACGTTTCTTTGACTCTAAGGGGCCGATAGCTAGCCGAGGAATGCCCACTCGACCACTGACCGGTTATTCATTTATTTTATTTTTATTTATTTAATTATTTTCATACTAGCTGGGTTACCCGGCTTCGCTCGGGACAACATTCGAGAGTGTTCTGGAATGTTTCAAATTGATGTTCCCGATTCCCTTTTCCCAAACATTCCACAATTTTCTAAAATGTTCCGGGATGTTCTGGAACATTGTGGAATATTCGCAAATACTCTGACCGGGGTGTCCGGCTTCGCTCAGGGACTTGATGTGAGATTGAATTGACGTTCGAATCCCAATGAATCTTGCTTTATATACCCCACATGGGAAGCCCCATACAAAAAAGACTTCAAATGTGCCATAATATTGTTCCAGATCTTTCCACAACATTCTGGAGTGTTCTGGAAAGTTATACAATCTAGGATTTTCCGGTATGTTTCTGAATATTCCATCCTATTCCCGAAAATTCCACAACATTCAAGAATGTTCCAGGGTGTTCTGGAATGTGGTGGAATGCTCAAGAATACTCTGGAATGTTTTTAACTGTTCTAGAAATTTCAAGGTGGCGAAATTTCCAGCTCTTATATCTTTATAAGCACGCCCTTCTGGTAAAAACGGGAACTTTCTTCATGGATGGGGGATAGAGGGCTACCAAACAATATAACTCCCGTTATCGTACTGGGACTCGCTTTCGAGTTTTAGCGGCATGCACATTGTACATTTTTTTTAATGAATTATATTGAAGATTAAGATTATTCAAACTTCTAGAACTTTCCAGAACCTTCTAGATTCACCGACACTCTCCGCCACTCATTTCTGAATGCTTCTAGAACTGTCTCCTTCCATAGCTTTCTAGAGCATTAGGGAACCTTCCAGAACTATCTAGAACCTTCAAGACTCACCGACACGCTCCTTACAGAACTTTCTAGAGCTTTGTCGAGCCTTCTAGAACTTTTCGGAACCTTCTAGACTCACTGACACATTCCGCCACTCCTTCCAGAACTTTCTACAACTTATTGAACCTTATAGAACTTTCCGGAACCTTCTAAACTCACCGACATACACCGCCCCTCCTTCCAAAACATTCTAAAGCTTTATCGAACCGTCTAGAACTTTTTGGAATCTTCTAGACTCACCAACATACTCCGCCACTCCTCCCAGAACTTTCTACGGCTTTATCGAACCTTTTAAAACTTTTCGGAACCTTCTAGACTCACCGCCGTACTTTGCCACTCCTTCCAGAACTTTTTACAGCTTTATCGAAATTTCTAGAACTTTTCGGAACCTTCTAGACTCACCTACGTACTTTGCCACTCCTTCCAGAACTTTCTACAGCTTTATTAAAATTTCTAGAACTTTTCGGAACCTTTTAGACTCATCGACGTGTTATGAAGTTCCTTCAGGAACTTTTTACAGCTTTATCGAACCATTTAGAACTTTTCAGAAACTTCTAGACCCTCCGACATATTTGTCCAGTCCTTTCAGAACTTTTTACAGCTTTATTGACCTTCTAGATCTGTTCGGAACCTTCTAGACTCACACATGAAGTCCGCCACTCCTTCTAGAACTTTTCGGAACCATCTAGACTCACCGACATACTCCCCCACTACTTCCAGAACTTTGTACAGCCCTTTCGAACCTTCTAGAACTTCCACAGCTTTGCGGAATCTTCTAGACACACCGACACACTCCTCCACTCCTTTCAGAACTTTGTATAGCTCTATCGAATCTTCTAGAACTTTCGGAATCTCCTAGACTCACCGCCAATTATTTCCGAAAGCTTCTAGAACTTTCTTCATCCACAAATTTCTAAAGCATTTGTGAACCATCAGATCCTTCTAGACTCACCGACATACTACGCCACACCTTTCAAAATTTTCTACAGCTTTATCGAACCTTCTAGAACTTTCCACAACCTTCTAGACTCACCGACTTACTCCGCCACTCCTTCCAGAACTTTGTACAGCTTTATCGAACCTTCTAGAACTTCCTACA